>OX387383.1:24131087-25381087 GCA_947563715.1 Lycia hirtaria | reverse complement strand
AACAACTGTAGAAAAGTGAATAGCAAAGTGGCGTATATGCGTGCATACATTTTTCTGCAGGCGTTATAGGTACATATTGCGTATTTTGAAGTCGGTTCTTAGGGTTCCGTACCCAAAGGGTAAAAACGGGACCCTATTACTAAGACTTCGCTGTCTGTCTGTCTGTCTCCAGGCTGTATCTCATAAGCCGTGATAGCTAGAAAGCTGAAATTTTCAAATACTAAAAATTAAAAAAAAAAAAATTAAGGGGGGTCCCCATACAATAAACGTGTTTTTTTCGTATTTTTTGCTCAATATTAAAAACGGTAACAGGTAGACGCTTCAAATTTTCACAGAATATTTACTTGTATATTACCTTTCAAAATAAATAATTAAATAACAATAAAGTAAATATTAAAGGCCCACCATACAACAAACGTAATTTTTAAGCAATTTTTACTTGATCTTAATTAACAGGTAGAAACTTGAATATTTGTAAGTAAATATTTAGAAATATATTAACTATAAAAATAAATACCTAATCTAATACATCTAATAAAAAATACCTAATACATAAAAACTAACAAAATGAAAATAATCCGTGCATCTAAACGCGGTGCGAGCGCCGCGCCGCGGTGTGGTGGTGGCGCGAGCGCGAGGCGGTTGCTAAGCAATGGCCGCGCAGGTAGCGGGGGAGGTAACATCACGGAGGGAGCCATAGCCGCGCGTATTCGCGCGCATAAAGTAACTTATATGTTCGCGCGAGCGTTGTCGTGCTGCCCGGATGTGTATCGAAAACGTAGATAAAAGTTTGCAATTTACTACTTGGAATTTCGTTGATTTCTCGTTATTTTATAGATGATAGTACGGAACCCTTCTTGCGCGAGTCCGACTCGCACTTGGCCGTTTATTTCAGTTTTTAAACTTTAGTTATGTTGCACATGTTCTATAATTTTACTTAAGATTGTACTATTGGATGTTCTATAATGTAAACATATAGTATATGTATACAACTCGTGTTGAGTTGTATAAAATACTATCTACACTAAGACCTCTGTACATAGTTGATCAATAAAGCATTATTCTATTCTATTATTCTATTATCTACAAAAAAACCGACTTCAAAATACGCAATACTAGGATTATAATTTTTTTCCAGTTAGGCTAAGGCCGCACTACGGTTAAACCGCAGCGGTTTTTAACCACGTGAGTACAGGAAAACGAATACAAGCGGCCGTACTTGCGGTTTTTCCCCGCGACTGATTTAGTACCGTCTCGAGCGGTTTCGCGGTTTATAGCGGTTACCGCTCGCGGGAAAAAACCGTAGTGCGGCTAAGGCCTATAAAAACCAATATACCTACTGAACCGATTTTGATAAAATTTCTATGGGACCATCATACTTAAATAAACTATAGGTACAATTAGATTAATTACGAGGCTAAGTATTATAGTATTTGATCATCGACGATGTGGTTCTGTGAAGAAAAGTACCCTCGATATAGTTTCTCTTAGCAAAATGTGATGTAAAAAGTGTCGTGTGTCTGAATCTGAACGAAGGTGTATGAAATAAAATTTTAATATGTAATTCTGCTTTAACTATTATTGCCTTGAGTATATTGATAAAATAGGTTAAATCGGCTATAGTTCGTCTTAGTTCAAAAGGAAGAAGATGATGATTACATCGCTTACATAGTTCGTTATAGTTGTTATCAAAAACTCGAGACCGGAATGCAGTAATCTCAGAAATTTGTGTTGTACTCGTTCGATACGTGTTATATTACATTTATAAATAGCAAGGGCGTCGCCAGCCCTTGGCCCAGGGGGGGGGCAGCTGCCCCTCCTTCCCCTCCTTGGCGATGCCCTTGATAAATAGGATTCCATACCTGTGAGCAATACTCCAGAATACTACGTACGTAGGCACAATACAAGATGTTCAATGTTGTTTGTGTTATTAAAAGGAGTTGATACGCGAATTATGAAGCCGAGAGGGCTTGGGTTGCTTTCTTTACAATATTGTTAATGTGATGATTATAATTTAGTTTACAATCTTGTATTACATCTAAGTCGCTTATTTCCTGCACTCGAGGAAGCTGTTCGACTTTACCCAAACATCTTGTATCAGTAAGGTATGGGAGCAGTTTTTTTCCTCCAAACTGGTCGTTAAAAGGCAACGTGTGTCAAACAAGCCACTCAGTCCGAGTAACGCTTAACTATCGCGTGAACCTAATAATTATCCCTATACATTAGATTAGCATCATCAAAACATTGATGATCACTCGTACTCTCCGGGGATATAAGAAAGACTATACAAGTGTCGGTGATCTAAGCTGAAAATACGTCTAGATTGGTTGCAATAAAAAGCTGAAGAAAAAAGGGAAAGACGGGAAAGGGGAAGTGTCAAAAACTGTGGCGACGTCGAGCTTGGTGCACTAGACCTGGAAAAGGATAGAAAGACGAAAAGGCGAAGACGAAGTGTCGAAAGACCAGTTGGAAAGAGACAGAGGAAAACTTTCAGCCCAGTTTTATATCACCTTCCCCGCGCTGCAGTTCACACCCCCTTTCTCTTCCCAGTATTTTCATGTAATTCTTTACAAGAAATTAGCCCAATTCGTCCTTCTAATGGATACTTAAAACTAATTTTAATAAAGACCATGCAGCGGCTTGCTATAAGTACGTTGTATGTTAACCAACACAATTCTTTATATTTTTATTAATATTTTAAAATCTATTCTAATAAAAGCAAATTAGATTATGAAAAGCATAACAAAGTGTTCACACCATGACATAAGATCGATAGAACAACTCGCTAAGTTACTTATTATAAAGTTTGGTATTAATTTTTTACGTGATCATAAAATTCAATTCATTTATAACAGAAAAAAATCACACAATAGATTTCGTGATAAGAGGCTCCTACAACACGAGTCTAGTATTTCCTATAGAGCCACGGAGCATTCTCTGTTAATTCTTAGGAGAAATTTTTTTTTTTTTATTTATGTAAATATGAGTACATTTTAGAGATTTTTTCATTTGAGTAGGCATTTTTTATACATTTGTCGCACAAAAAATATACACGATTGGATTATCCCTTCCCACATCCTTCGTCGTGATCCTCACTCCTCGTGTATTTTTTGGACCCTCAAAATTGTGCACACGGTGAGATTCTGAATGGTCAAGAGTTGGATCGGACTCAAGAGAAGAGCTCTGACGTTGTGTCACAGTTTGTATAGCAGTTACTGCAAGTCACCATGACACTAGGGCCGGTGCCTGTCCCGCGGCTCAAAGGCTATATCATACAGTTCTTCATGCTACTCTCAAGTAAGTGGATTACATATTACGTATATAAATAAATAAAATCAAGAAACAGAGAAGAAAGATTTTTTCCACTTGATACAGAGAAAATTATGTTAAGCGACGGTGTGGCCGAGGATGGAGCTCATCGGTCTAGCTAGATCGATCGATCTATTTCTAGCCTTGAAAATTCCAAGATTGTAGTTCTCAGGAAATGGAGATGGCGGCAAAGAATTCCATTCCTATGCAGTATCAAGAACGTGGACCTAATATAATATTTTCGAATTATATATTATAGTTGAGTACGGTTTTTTACACGAACAAACGGCTGAACAGATTATTATGAATTTTGATATAGACAGCTGACAACCTGGATATGGAAATAGGCTACATTTCATCATCATCATCACTGTTCACTATCACTATCATTTTAAATCATTACGCGGGTGAAACCGCAGGACACATCTAGGTAGTTATGATTTACCTAAATAGTTTACCAGTTAAACAGGAATAATAAAACGCAACGAAAACAAAATAATACGTACAGGAATAAATAAATAAGTAATTTGTACATACGGGCTGAAATCATAATATTCCTTTTAGCTTTACCGAGGTTGGGTAAAAAGAGGAGAGAAATAATTAAAACAGTGAAAGAAACTTTGTGGATGCCAGTAGAATCTCTTTGGTGGAGAATAAATTGTGTTGCAGAGCCAAGCCTGCCACAAAAACTTCGGAAATTACCAGCAACCAAACCACAAATTACATTTTATTAGCATGTTTCTCTTACTAGGTATACGCTTATTAGATACAATCAAAACAAACCTGTTTTAATATTTCACTACGTTATCGCTCTCGACTGCCTTAATTGTGTGTGTGCGCGCGTATACTATACAGGTCGGTACTGAGTTGTATACTGTTTGCTTGTTTGTTCAACTATACCATATTTGACGTGTTTATTGTTTGTACACGTATTTTGTGTTTCATAAAAGAAGTAAGTTCTGTCTTAATACCATCTTTGATTTAAAAAAATATTGACATCTCAATTTGTTAGCATTTAGAGTGATATTTACAGCGGTGCCTACTCGAAATAAATTAAGTCATTGGTCGCTCGGAACATAAGACCTTACACACTATTACTACAGTTTTTTTTAAACAAAATATGCAAATACTAATTACTTAGATTATTGTTAACTATGTAGACATACTTAATATTATATAGAGATTTCCCCATACTATAAATAGACGAGCAAAAAGCTTTGGCAAAAACTTACCGCGGTCACTGGCTTACTTAACCAAGATGTTATGCAAAAAATGTTTTTTACAATACTTACGCATGTGACGTCACCAGTGATGATTAGTGACCATTGTAACCACAGATTGACAGATTTCGGGTTTGGGAAGACCGTGACGCTCATAATATGACGTTGACGCTGATAATATGATGTTGAGGCACGCACATGATAGGGTTCCGTAGCTTAAATTAATGCTACTTTCCGCTCTTAGCGCTAACTGTTTACAACTAATATTACGCAGATCTGAGGCCGGATTATGGCAAAAAATATATTTGATTTTGTAAGTATAGATTTTCTGTTGTATGTTTTTTGTTTTAAATTTATGGATATGTCTACGTGAAGAAAATTGCTTAGAATAAGAATAAGAAAATGAATGAAAAGACTGACTAGCTGGCTTGGAGAAAAGATATAGGCAATCGGCAATATGGATTGGATATATCGTTATATTTATCTCTGCGTACCTACATTGTCCACAGTAAACGTGCCGACGGTATCGTTCGGTCTTGCGATGGGGTGGGTGTCTCTAGCGAGCGGCGCAGCTGCCGATGAGGGCGGGAGCGAGGCTAGTCTCGTAGGCGCCGCAGCGGCCACCTTCATGGCGGGGATGGCCGGCGTACCGCTCGGCGCGCGCGCGCTGCAACACGGCCGTCGGCTGGCGCTCGCACTCACATCCGCTGTATTCTCGGTATATACTAGTGATGTAACGAATGTTGACTTTTAAATAAATTGCGCGCAAATTTTTGTCAGGTTTGACATTTCAAATCAGTCATGTTTAAACCAAACAAAGCTGAAATATACAGGTTAAAAAAACGAAGATAGTGACATGAAGCTCATTCGAAAATACTACTTACTAATTAAAAAATACTTATTTTCATTTGAGGGTAGTTTTATATCATTGAATTTGTTTATTAAATGATAAAAAAAAAAATGTATATGTTTATATAGGCGAAAACTTGTAATTAGCCTCGTCATTTAAATAAATGTATAGTTTATTTAAGTATTTAGGCTGTAAGTTTTCCTAAAAATATAAAATAAAATAAATAAATAAATATTTAAAAGTGACAAAGTGATGTATAAACATGAGTAAAGCGCATGTTAGGGAAGTTTGGACTTATTTTACTATAATCGACGCAAAAAATGTGAAATTCAAGTGTGTTAAACAAGACAGGTGATCAACTTAGTAACTGAGTTCATTTGATAAGTTGATTCATATGAACTCGAGGCCAGGTCTGTCACCTTTTCACCTAAACATGCTGTATTATAACGATACTTTAGAAGTTTAGACTAAATACCTTCTTGGTAATTAGTCTAGCGCCAATGGGTGATGTAAAGATTTTTTCGGTATTTATTTATATTTTCAGTGGTAGATTGGGTCATTTAAAAGAACTAATTTCAATATTTTTTAATTCTGTCCAGTAGTTATTTATTAATATTTTTTAATGAAAAAGTCGCGATTACGTCACAAATCCGTCTGAATGTAATAGTACCATGATTACCCACTAAAAGTACCTACTAACATTCACAGTGACATTTTAGTTGGTTTTGTGCTTTAAGAAATTATAAAATATTTTTGTATAACTATTTTTAAATATTTTTGTTACCTACAGGCGGTTAAAAGGCGGTTCTGTGACGTCATTTAGAGGTCGACTAGAGGTGAAATATTTTTTTATATTTCCGTAAATATACGCACCATATCATCATTTTAAGAGCCCAAAGTAAGTAAATCATTAAGGTTTAGAGACATATAATCTCGAAATGGTTTGCCACATGCCACATTTTTCCATTAATCTTCAATTAACCTCGACGAACGAAAGTTAAGGATTAACAAGTTGAATTGGCAGTGGGCACATATCATGCGGAACTGAAAAGTTTTCGAGTGGAGACCACGCACATGCAGGACGACCAGCCACAAAGTAGTTAGGTAGATGATCTTATATAAGGGGCAGGAAGATGCTCTGGCTGTAGGCCGTGCGACAAAGGGCGTTTTTGATATCTGCGGATATCCACGGGGTTGGTCTATATTCATCTGTGGACTTCCTGTGACTGAGATGATGATGGTATGATTTGTATCCAGGTGTGCTGGGCGCTGACGCTGGCAGGAGGATGGTGGGTGGTGATCGGTCGACTATGCGCAGGCGCTGCGGGATCCGTGAGTTGGTGCATCGCGCCACTCTTAGGGAAAGAGGTGACAATTTCACACAAATTCATATAAGTTGTGGCTAAAGCAGTAGTATACTACATATATGGCACCAACGGCACCAACTATGGGTAGGTTTAAAGCAACACTTGGGCGTTGGCTTGTTGAACAGACGTTCTACAGCTTTGATGAATTTATGACATATAAAATATAATGTAATATAATTGGATTGACATTGTTTCACTATTTAATTTTATTTAATTTTGACATGTTATTTAATTATATTGCTAAGCTTAATATAATCTATTGTGTAATGGATATGGAATCAGTTGTAACTGATTAGTACAAAACTGTACTCATGTATGTATTGTAATTTATCTCTGTTTTTGTGACTTGTAACATGTGTTATTAATAAAATGATTATGATTATGATTATTATGATTATATGGGCCTTGATTCCGTACCCGAAAACGAAAATTAGAATTTAGAATTAAAACTAAATTCTAATTGTTACTTAAAGTGTAATTTTCATTCTCTACGTTCCCACGTCTAGATCACGTCACGCAACCAATGTTCATACAGAATACAGGCCCTGTTAGAATAGTTAGATGAGGAATGGTGTATGATAGTGCCGCTCTTACACAGATGATCTCGAGTGGAGTAGGCGGCGCGGCAGCGGCGGCGCCCGTGTTGGCTCACAACCTCGGCATACTGCTCATGTACCTCGCCGCAGACGCACGCATACAACACAGGTCTGATAAATTATATATAAGCACACACACACACGCGTAGACAACCTCACAACCTCACACACACACAAACACGCAGCAAGAAAACTGCTTTCTACATTTATTCATTCAAACCCTTACCAGCCGCCTCACATAATTGTCTCCTATTTGGATTCGTATTGAAAGATAATAATTTCAAATTCTGTGTTTGCTAATATTCCTCCCATTCGTTTGTATAACACAATATTCAAGCACTCCTTTGGTAATTAAATATTTGGTGTTAAGCTATTTCATTATTATCTAGTTTGGTTACATTGCGGTAATAATTGGAGACGCACATGCTTCAGAAGAGAGAAGAATTAGTTACACTCAAAGCATACTAAAAAGATATACTAGAAATTGGTATGTAATGACTAATGGGGCATTCTGCGTGGTAGCCGTGCGAGAGCTGGGGCCGTACCAGAAGCGTTGCAGCAGTCTAATTCCAATATTACTTTGACTTTTGTCTCGCTCTTTCTAGAGTTGAAGGAGCAAGACAAAGGTCAAAATAATATTGAATTAAGATTGTAGTCGAAAAAAATGGCTCGAAAAAATGTGAAATTTTAACCGTCACAAAAATGTCAGTGACACAAACAACTTTAATGCTTCTTTGCCTTCAATATCTAGTGCTTTGAGTAAATGCCATGCCAATGGTAATGCAATAGAAATCTAGTCAATACAGGGGTCGATATTAGATTTTAGAACCCGCAGCTGGCTCAAAAATACATATTAGCTTGATTCCCTCTACAACTGCTAGTCCAGGGATACTATAGCGGATGTATACACTCCAGCGTAAGGAAAGGACAGAGCGAAAAAAGGTATTTTGTCATGCAATGGGAATCATCATCATCATCTTAGCCACAAGAAGTTCACTGCTGGACAGGCCTCTCCCATGGATTTCCAAAAAGACCTAGAGAACAGAATTAGGGTAAGTTGTATAGAGTTATTGTAGGATAACCATGAAGATAAAATAGTAAAGTTTACTATAACATATGCTTTTAGTACGGTGGTGTGGTGCTGCCTGGCGCTCTCGACGCTGCACTGCGGAGTCACACTCCTCGGGCCGGAGTCCCCCGCCTACCTCGCTGCTAAAGGGAGGCGTAAGGTAAACCATTAAGCGTACAATATATTCAAAAAATTACGCGCATTATATCGATAGATAATATGATACGCGTAATTTTTTGAGGTCTCTGAACACAGGCAAGAGTCATGTGAGAGCTGATTTGTGGATCGCAATGCGCAAGCGTTGTGTATGTACAAACACAGTCACACACACACAGCATTCACAATACAGTTCTTCTTCATCTTTTTTGTATTGGACCACGCGATTAGTGATTTGCCAGTGACTATTATTGAGATTTCTTCAAGTGTCTTGAATAATACAAGTAACGAGTATATAGTGCTTTAGTCACAGTCTCGCAAATAGTCATTTTCAACTTTGAGTCTTGCCTCAGTAAAGTGATGGCATCTTTACTAGACGCTTCTATGGAGTTCGTTTCACTGCTTCTTGCACTGCACACTTAATGAATAAAACACCACCATTTTTATTGAATTATTGTTTAAAATAACACAAATTTTGAAAAATAAAATTTCGCTAAAAAGATATCACAATCTGCGCCCCTTATATCAACGACCTAGAAAATCTTGGTAGCTATATATTTTAGGCCCTTGATTAAAAAAAAAACCCTTCAGTCGTTTTACAACAGTCAGGGAATACTGAAGGCGTATTCTAGGACCTCGGAATCTAAAATCTTTACGGTTACCGCAGATGAATGGAAAGAATAGAAGGTATTATAGCGGAACCGTTTAACTGTGTCTGTTCCTGGGGTATAGGAGCGGTACGGGAGGGGTTATATTACGGTACATCAAAAGACGCGTGACATCAGCGTTGCTATTACATGTGAACCCTCCCGTGCCGCTCCCATACCTCAGGAACAGACTCAGTTAAGCGGTTTGGCTATAGTTGTCCATTGGTGTTGTGTTTTTTGTAGGAAGCAGTGTCAGCGCTGGCTTGGCTTCGGGGATTGGAGTGTAACCACCCAGCTCTAGCAGAGGAACTGCGAATGCTACCTCCACCTGAAACAATACCAGATCGGCCCCTTCACCTCATCAAAGAAATGTGTCAGTATAATATTCTCTAAAGGAAACTTATGCAAAGAAATATAAATGTAAATGGGACAAACAACAGATTGGAAGCACGCAAAATTATTCTATACATCATTAAACAGAATAAAGACTAATAAATTGGGCTATTTAGATCGAATATCAGCTTCATGATGTCACCACAAATTATTGTGAGTTCTGAGGTTCATCATCATCATTCTCATCATCTCAGCCATAAGAAGTCCACTGCTGCATATAAGTCTCTCCTATGGATTTCCAAAAAGACCCTGTGCTGCACAATGTACCCCACATAATTATAATTCTTTTCACTCCAATTTCCAATTAAAATTAGACACTGACTATTAAAATTTGTCTAGATATAATGTCACTACATGTCAGGTTTCCCAAGTAAATAAATCCGGCATAGTACGAGTTTCACTCGCACACCAGGGCTTCCCTACTCCCTATGCAACATATGAACACAGAAAATACTAACACAGAAAATACTACACAGAAAGGACTAATTAGCAAATGTGTTATATATCTATTTAACCTTTAGAATGTTAGATTATTCCTGAGCAATATAATAATAACAGAAGCCGCAGGGGCGGCTTTGTGGCCGTCGGTGAGTGCCAACACCGCGTACTCCGATGTTTCCCTGGGGCTAAATGAGACCCCTGACCTCCAGCTTGCCTTAACCGGCCGGCTGTATGGTGGAAACTGCAAGAGCTAAGTACCTAAGCTCCAGGGTGGAAGTGTTAAAGGGCATAACGCCGCTAGTTTTCTATACCTTTAAAGTACTTAGGAACGTTCTGTGGTAATTACTTACCTAAAGAAAATATTGATAGAAGCGCTATCTAGCGTAACTTTGATAAAGCAAGATGATTGTGCAGCGTACGCCAATATATACCTAACTACTAAGATATAACATATCTCACACAACTCGTTTATATCTTACAACAACGTGAATTAGTTTCATTTTTAAAATGACAAACATTATGATAATATCAAGTGTTTGTTATTTAATTATTTGTTTATGTTAATCAAAGTGAACCCTATAATCTTGCCAATTTTGAGACTTGTATCTGTTACCGTTCGCAAAGTACAGCTGTTTATGTGTACGACAGATAGACAGACAGACACCGTAGCCTCACGAATAGGGTCCCTTAGCAAGGCGCAAGGCCGTAGCAACACCACTAGTGACGAACCCTTTCCGAAGAGGCCCTCGGAGTTACTATTATACAAACGTTCTTTGGAAAACTGGACCCTCGGCTGGATGACATGCAGAGTAAAGATATTCCACAATTTACAGAGCCGTTTAAGGAAGGCGTAGAAGAATTAGTAGTAAAAGATTAGTCTGACTTTAGAAGATTTCTTTTCGATTCAATTTTGTCCCTTCCAGTATCGGAGAGTCGTCGCCGACGCGCCTTCCTCATCGCCCTGATTGCTGTAGTGGGACAAGAGTCATGTGGCGTTCTGACACTGATCCAGTTCGCTGAGAAGGTGTTCTTACTGGCGGGGGAGCAGGAGCCGGGGGGTGAGGGGGACGCGGCCGCGAGACACGCGCTCGTGCTGGGCGCCGTGCAGCTCGCAGCAGCCGCGGTGGCGCTGTACCTGCTGGAACGACTCGGGAGACGGGTGAGGCATGAGAGCATCAGGCTATTTTTATCTCATCCAATATTAAGAGCGTAGTTCGTCGCTCACTCGACTACTATCCAATCTCATTTCTGTAATTTGTTCAGGACAAACGTTTTTCGGTTCTGAGATTAGATTGTATTTGTTAATAAATGGCCAAGAGCGTGTCGTGACACGCGCAATGTAGGGTTTCGTAGTAACATAACATAGTTTATATGATCTTGAAACAGGGTCTCGTTTGATACTACGAACATTTATGAGTTAAGTCATAGGGCACTTATGACTTGTATATGTAATAATTTTATGTTGATCGACTATGCTTGTAAAGCCTGCTTAGCCGGAATAGTTTTAAGATAGTTTTTAAGATAACCTTTTAATTTCATCATATTATATGCTACTAGCCTGATTTTTCTGATATCTCCAAGGTCAAGGAGGAGGGGGGGCACTATAATATAGTTTCGCCATGTCCGTCCGTCTGTCATTATGGGTTCGTAGTTGACTACGAAACCATATAGTTTCATTCAGTCATTTTATATCTTAAAAATGTGTGTATTTTTATTTCTTATTTTTTTAATAACACTCTCTCTCCATTTTGTAATTAATTATTATTTTGATCGTTATTATTTGATTATTTGACATGTTATATTTTGATTTGATTGACATATGTATACAATTGATTTAGCAAAGTAAGTACCTAGGTATTTGTGATATTTATTTTTCATGTAATAGGTACTAGATTGTCGTGTTAAATGGAAGTGGGCTGGACATGTACAAAGGCTAAATTATGAAAGATGGATAAAGAAAGCAACAAATTGGTATCCAATATATAAAAAACGCAGACCAGGTAGACCACACAAAAGATGGAGCGATGACATAACCAAAGTAGTTGGAAAAGAGTGGAGTAGAATAGCCAGGGACAGGGAATTATGGAAACAGATGGAGAAGGCTTTTACCGCCAGGAGCGGCACTCTCATTCAAAATAACAAAATAAATAAATAAAATTATATTAACATAGATTACTAAAACTCTGTTTGAAATTAATTAAGGGAATAAAGGCTTTTATTATTATTATTATACTAGATTGTCGCGCGCGTTGGTGTAAGCTGTAAGAGTGGCAGACATTTATAATTAAATAAATAGTAAGTAAAGCGTCCAGTGCGGTTCCATTCCAGCCGCTGGCGGTGTGGGGTGCGGTGGTGACGGGCGCATGCCTGGCGCTGGCGGCGGGCGGGGCGCGAGCGGGGCGCGGCGCGGCGTGGGCAGGGCGCGCGCTCGCCGCTGCCGTCGCCGCGGACTCGCTGGGCCTGCAACCTGCGCCATACGCCATACTCGCTGATATGTTCCACTACCAGGTACACTACATTCACCTTTTAGATGCTACAACATTATAGCTACATACTTAGAGTAATGACACTGACAGTGACATTTTCATTAACCGACTTCCAAAAAATAACGGAGGTTATCAATTCGACCTGTATTTATGTAATATTGTCAGAATTGCACAATTTTTGAATATGTTAGTCTTCACAGCTTCTAATCATGTGTGCCAAATTTCATAAGTGTATGTATGTTTGTATGTTTCTCCACGCATTACGCAGAAACTAGAAGTCGTATTTCAATACTTATTTTTTTATTGAATAGGTAATGTATCTTTCAACTTAGGAGTTACTGTAAGTTTTATCAAACGTTCAGTAGTTTTCAAGATATGGGCTTTTGAACACTCACTTCGTTCATCGCAACTGCAGAGCAGTGTCTACCCCTTATACTTATTTCAATTGTTTGATAGACAGTAAGTAGAGGTGCGCGCCGACGCGGCGCGCCGCCGGCGCCGCCACCGCCGATCATTTGAAATTTCGCGCCGAGAACGAATTGCGTTTTTCTTTCAGTTTGGTAATTAATATCGCAGATAATTTTTACATTCCGTATGGACGATCCACAGTACTCAGATCGTTTCTAGAAATAGTCAGGTGGAAAAGCGGAACACGGGAGGGAGATTCAAAGAATAAAAGCACATATTCATCTTTGGCATCCATAGCTTGTGTGTCCACAAGAGATGTAAGACAGATGTACGGGTAGCGACGAAAACATCCACCAACATCGTAAAATGTTAACAAAAGACAAAGTAGTCGCACCATAATAATCATCATCATCTCAGCCACAAGAAGTCCACTGCTGGACATAGGCCTCCCCCATGGATTTCCAAAAAGACCGATTGGAAGCGGCTTGCATCCAGCGTCTTCCCGCCACTTGTATGAGGTCATCTGTCCATCTCGTGGCTGGTCTTCCTACGCTGCGCTTGCCGGTACGTGGTCTCCACTCGAGAACCTTTCGGCCCCATCGGCCATCAGTTCTACGTGCTATGTGCCCTGCCCACTGCCATTTCAACTTGCTAATCTTCTGTGCTATATCGGTGACTTTTGTACGTCTACGTATCTCTTCATTTCTTATTTGATCTCGTAGAGTGACACCGAGCATAGCCCTCTCCATAGCTCGTTGCGCGACCTTGAGCTTCCTTGTAAGGCCCATAGTTAGGGACCACGTTTCAGTGAATCAGTTAGGGTTACACACGTCTATTTTTGGGCCGAATTCTACCAGAACGAGAATTGTACCAGACGAGAAGTCCTTCGTGAGTGAGGTCTGCGCTGCTCCTACTGAAAAAGACCGCCGTATGTGGTTGAAACTATAATCGGAGAATTCGGCTTAAAAATAGACGTGAGTAACCCGTTTGTTCAAAATAAATATGACCATCATTTATTTACTGCCTTTGACATGCAAATGAGCATTCGAAGCGAGTAGACGTGTTTGTCACAGAGTTAACAAGTGAAATTGTGCCTAATATTGCTTACCTGTTGTAGCGAAGTACAGATTTTTAGTTAAAAGTTGCTTCACTCGGACATTTTGAGTTTATTACTTTTATGGCCACATAGTCAATGAGATTTTATCTATAGTTGACTGGCCTTGTGGCTCAGTTGGTAGTGTGTCTACGTCTACCTGCTGAACTGAAAGGTCGTGGGTTCAATCCCCACCCAGGGCAAACATTTGTGTGATGAGCATGGATGTTTGTTCTGAGTCTGGGTGTTTTTATGTATCATATATTATGAATATATTTTCAAAAAAGTATATGTGTATTCTATCAGTCATCTAGTTCCATAGTAGTACAAGCTTTGCTTAGTTTGGGCTAGATGGTGTTGTGTGAAATGTCCACAAATATTTATTTATTTATTATTTATTATAGAGAGGTAATTGAATTTGAGATAATTATGAAGCAAAAGCATGGCAAGTCTCAGTTCTCAACACTTTCAGGAGAAGGCCACATCTTAAGGCCTTGTATCTTTTGTGTGAGGTGAGTGAATGTAGTCACGACATCTGGCAAAGTGAATAGCAAAAAGAAATATGCCAACGGGATAACGGGCCAACAATGGGATAAGGACAAGGAGCCGGTTGGATTGATTCCACCTTACAGACATTGTACATAGTTAATAAGTTTGCATATTGCTTCAATATATTCAAAGAAGCCTATTTGGAACTAGACTATCATTCAATTCCATCTGTCCTTCAATATTCCAGTACCGCAGCTGTGCAGTCCTGCTGGTGATGGCAGGCGCTTGCGCAGGTAATGCGGCAGAAACACTTGTCTTCCCCGCGGTGGTGCACACAGCTGGACTCTGGGCTGCGTTTGCGCTGGCTGCATCCATTACTTTACTATACGCACTCTTCGCGATCATATACATACCGGAGACTAAAAACCGTACTCCTGAAGAGATATATGACGCTATATGTCCGAAAACACCTGATAATGCAACGGGAGATAATAAAGAAAGCAAAAGTATCGAATTTAACAGCGAAAATCCAGCTTTTGTAATTGTTGCAACAAGTACAGTAATTAATCTGACAGCTGATCATTCTGGTAGTGATCTTGTCAGTAATCTCAAAACAGCTGCAGAAGAAAGAAATAAAGTTGGTCCTACGGATGAAGAAATGTCATTCACTGTGTTTAATACAGCTAGGACAATAGATAGTATATCAGCTGGACATATTACAAGCAGTACTGTTAATGATAATATATCTGAAATACGATTAAAGAGTAGTACGCTTAGAAATTTAAGTAGTAACGAAGAAAAAATTGATATTCACAATCACAAAACCCTCGAAAACATCGGTTGTGACAAGAAAAATGCTAAAAACAATGAGCAAGTTTGTGAAAGTAATGACTTTGATAAAGGATATGTAGAGGATCTTGGAAAAAATAGTGTTAGTAAAATAAGTGAAATAGAGACGTCAAGCAAACATGCTGAAGAGACACAATGTACTAGTCTATGATTTAGTTATTATGATAAACTTCGTACCAGCTTAACTTAAATCTAAATGCTAAATAAACTAAATCTGTATTGACTTTTTTTTTCAATGACTAGATTTATTGTATTGAATTATATATTTTCTTTGACATTTATTATTAATTTTACTTTATTGACATTTCCATTCTAAATAATTTTGAATTCATTGTAATTAAGTAGTAAGTTAAGTGGTTTTGACGTATTTATCATTAGTGCAATTCGCATCAGCGGTGCTAATTGAATAAAATCAATTTTATTATTTATTTATTTATTTTATTCCATTAGCACCGCTGATGCGCTTACCTTACCTTACGCTTACTTTTATGATAAACTTACCTGTTTAAAACTTAATTAACTAATGGAACGAACTATTCAAACAAAGTTTTAACATCAAAATATCAATTTTCCTATAATTGTGCAATGTTTTATTGTAGACATGAGATTGAGAGATAGATATTGGAACAGATATTTTACCTCTGAGATTTGAGATTTTATTTTTCCAAAGTTGCGCGTTGGTATTACACCTGTGTTGTCGATAGTAAGAATGTCATATCCGTAAATCTACCAATATTTAAAGCCAGGTAGATTTGGACTAGAAACCGGTATAAACCAGCATCTTCGTTCTTCCTAGATGTAGAATTGAAATACCTTTTGATAACATTAAATCAAGGTGCGCAATCCCCGATAAAAATAAATTATTAGAAGTAGTTCAAAATTTTTGCAACAATACAAATAACCGTGAACGGAGTACATTAAAACGTCTGATAAAGATTTTAGCTAAAATATTCTTTGTCAACTTTTATCAGACGGGAACTGTCATGCGCGAAAACGGAATAAAACACATTATAATTAACAAGTATAAGTTTTGAAAACTCAAAAACCGCCGGAAAAAAACAGCTGAACCAATTTTGATGTAACATAGCTAAGAACACTCCCGACTAATTCACTTTTCAAACAAAAAAAAAACAAAATCAAAATCGGTTCATCCGTTCCGGAGCTATGATGCCACAGACAGACACGTCAAATTTAATCATTAATAACACCCCGTCGTTTTTGTGTCGGGGGTTAAAATGCGTTTATTAAGGGTTTCTGAACAAGACGGTAAATTTTTACACAGTTGTGTATGTTTCTTGATTGTGTCAATTAAAAGATTTAAAACAACATTAAATTTTCGATATCATTTGTCAATTCCTTTTAGCTATGTAAAATAGAGCTTTGTGCATGCAAAGAAGTGCTACGGTTACCATGACAACGCTTGTACAACATCGATACAACTGTGACACAAATGAAACTAAATTATCCAGACGTAGCACAAACAATTTAAAACAGATTCTAGTTTTTTTTTAATGATGTAAAGTTAACCATTGTTAGTCAATTTTGTGAGACTGATACATTCGGTTATAATATTTGAATAATATTTGGTAATAATGTTTGAATAATATTTGGTAATAATGTTTGAATAATATTTTTATTGGTCCTAACTCCAAATTGACTATTTGTGAACTTTGTTATTTAAAAGCGAGGAGGTAAGTACTGAATTTTAATAAACATAGGTATATCCTATACCTAGCAGTATGTGACTTGTAATTTTGTAAGTTTGTTGTTTTTTTTTAGTTAATCTCTGAAATTAGGTACTTACTGATCTGATTTC
This sequence comes from Lycia hirtaria, assembly GCA_947563715.1. Lineage (NCBI taxonomy): Eukaryota > Metazoa > Arthropoda > Insecta > Lepidoptera > Geometridae > Lycia > Lycia hirtaria. The sequence goes on along the minus strand of OX387383.1, from coordinate 25,363,898 downwards.
AAAAATACTTTCTCTGTTTTCTTTTCTTGTCTAATGTCTTTCTTATATTATGATGACTTCTTATTTTCATTGTCTCTGCATCCTAAATTTGTATTATTATTGCAAAAAATATTATGTAAGCGGTAAACTGGTTGTGCTGTGTTGTTAGACCTAAATGACATGTATGATGTATAATTATTATACCTTATTGGCTTTTGACAATCTTATTATAGTGCATTAATAATTAATTGATAACTAACTAAAATTATGATTGTTATAATTGCAAAATTACATGTTATTAACTGCTTGTATGCTTCAAAGCAGGATCTGGCAGAATACTCAATTGTAAATACCAACTTATAGTACCTAGGCCTACAAGCTAAATAAATTTTGAATTTTGAATTCTTTATTAATCTTTCATTTGTTAAATTAATATAATATAAAATACAAACCAATATATGGTAGGTACATAGATAACAACAATAGAATAAATAAAAAAATAAATGAAATCTAAACTACTAAATACATTAAATTAAACACGAAAACTAATCTAGCAAACTACTGGCATGGGCACGATGCCAGAGTAGTTTGTTAGATTAAAATGGTTTGCCATGCATTCGACAGTATTTATAAAACTCCAGACTTGCAGTCCCGGGACTATAAGTCTGGACTTTCCGTATCGAACTCGGTTGATAAGTTGATTCAGTCAGTATGGACTGAAACGGGTTATTACATAGAAGTTAGTGAATTTATTTCAGTGCTATTTGTTTAAGTTTGACTTTTAAATGACAGATCAGCACAATATAAATGACATAAAGAGATAAAGCGTTCCTACCTCACTTTGTTAGGGCTTCCAATCCCGCAATGCCGTGATCCCGCGTCATTTCTCAGTCCCGCGTGTTGCTGGATTACGGACGCGGGATCTGCGGGATTTGCGGGGCTGTGAAGACGCTTGTATACAACCCTTCGCGAGTGCGATGCTCGACTACTGATACTCTTGAATCTATCATTAAAAAAAAAACAACGGGTTGCACTCCGGGAGTACCGGCAGAAGTGAAAACTTGAACATTAACGTTGTGCATTTTAAAATATTTTGGAATGGTTAAGGAATAATTTTGCACGAATTGAATTATTTATCAGTTTAAAAGTACTATCATTTATGTGGTTAAATACTTAATTTCCCGTATATTTCATTAAATAGATGCACTTTGTTCAATTTCCATATTTTAAACACTTTATATACACGAATTTTACAAGTATACAGACGGTCGAGCCATCAGCAGTCCATCCGTGGATGCGCGTAGCAGGCTGTAGTACAAACACACACGCACACTCGCGCAAGCGCCCTGCGCCGTCTTACGAATTTTCGATCAGGTCACGTGTTCTGACGAGGGCTTAACATTTTTTACCCGTCCCAAAAGCGCACAACGCTGCTAAAGAAGTTTTCACTTCAAAAAGAAATGACACTATGAATCGGGGGGATACTCCAGAATCATAGTGTCGATGGGGAAATATCTTACATTTACATTATAAAGCTTTAAATGTAATACCGCCGACTAGTGTGGAAGCCGAGAAGGCCTTCTCTGCTGCTGGCTATACCTATTGCCTCTAAAATCCAATAACAATATTCTTAATCTAATAACAATATTCTTATTGCATGCTGTGTTTACAACCAGAAGGGCGTATTCATTTCTAGTATGTTACCATTTAAATATCAATTATGTTTTTATTGTATAATATGTCCAGTTTTGTAAACCAATAATAAAAAAAAATATAAAAAATCCGCAGCAGTTTAACAGACGACACAGGTGTCGTCTGTTAAACTGCTGCGTAAAAAACATAACATAATTATCCAGGGATAATTATGTTATGTTTTTTACCCGACTGCGTAAGAAGAAGGCTTATGTTTGTACTAACCGACACTATTCATACTGTCTGTATGGATCAGCATATCGTTCCTATCGACAGTAGAAAAGTTTGGACTTGCAGCGCAGGATATTATGCTTTATTAGGCCGCTCGGCGTTAAATTGCGTTCGACGAACCGTGCGCGAGTGTGAGACGTGGGAGAGAGAGAGAGGTGTGATGTTGTCTCATGCGAGTCTCGTTTCACGGTTCATGACGCACCATCTTGTGAGTAAATGGAACACTAGCGAGTTACTGGCGTACTTCATTAGGGTAATATGTGCCGTGATTTATAAAAAAGTCATTTGCAGCTACGTTCATATACAAGTATTATTATTAAAAGAAAAACATAATAACCGACTGCAGAAAAACAATTTTTGCAATCTAACTTACGATTTCGTTACGCTAGAAACTCTGTAGTGTACGTTTTTGTCAGAAAGTATGCGTAAAATTGCTGAAAAAGATTGTAAATGCGTACTCTTTAGAATACTTCAAGCAAAATCACTTGTTTATTATGAAAAAGTTTGTTAGGGGTTAAGAAAAAACAATTTTTTTATTTTCGCGAGAGATGTATTTATTATTATTGCAAAAAATAAAGCTTATGACACTCAGGGAGTGAAGTCGTATCTAACGACACCTGGCATATTGAAATCGGTCAAGCCGTTTAGGCTGTAGGCGATCATACATTCGAAAAACGTAACCCTCGTTCTCACGCAGTCGGGTAAATACTCCATTTTAGGATTCAGCAGCCAAAGGTGCGTGAATCTATACTAACTTTACTCTATTCTGTTTGTATGTGTACACAAATGTACACAAATGTACACATACAAACGAACAGAATAGAGTAAAGTTTGTATAGATTCACGCACCTTTGGCTGCTGAATCCTAAAATGGAGTATTTAAAGATATACGTTTGATCACCACCTCGCCTTACGTTAAGCGATGGTATGGCCGAGGATGAAGCACAACGATAGAAAACATCTATTCCCTCTAGCCTTGAAATTTCGAAGATTATAGCACTCAGGAAAAAGAGAAGGTGTCAAAGAATTCCATTCCTATGTAATACGCATTATTAACGTGGACCGAACTTGTTGAGTACGGAAATTTAGCATTTAAATGAGAAATTAGTAGTAATGTGCCGACTTTCTGCTAGTAATAAGGTTAGATAGAATAGTGAACCTTTTGCGCACAATTGCCGAAGTAATTTCTCTAAAATATAGATAGACATGCTACTCTAAATCGGTGCTCGAGACTAAGTAGCTTCTTTGCAACCAATTATAGTTGTTGTTGTAAAGCAAGTATTGTCATCTGGTGTTTCAGTTGGTATGGGTCTCCTGGAGAAGCTGTCAGTGTGGTTCGGCGGAGGGCGCACCGAGGTGACGGTCCTGGTGCTGGGGCTGGACAACAGCGGCAAGAGCACGACGCTGAACGCGCTGCGGCCGAGCGAAGCGAGGGCGCTGCACGTGCCACCCACCGTGGCGGCGCAGCGCGACCATTTCACTAGTCAGTACTAGCCACTCGGTCTGACTTGTTGACATATCTACAAACATAAACAAGTGTATAAATATGAAAAGACCGGACAAGTGCGAGTCAGACTCGCCCACCGAGGGTTCCGTACAAACTAGTAGATAAAAGGAGGAAATCATATATTTTTTTTATATTTTCCTTCATAAACCGAAAAATATACATCGTAAAAATATTTATAAACCTAGTTTAGCAAGCTAATGAATCTCTTTCATATCCTCATTCCTTGCATAAAGACAAAAAAAAATTGTGATTAAATAAAAAATGTCCAGTTTTCGGATTTTTTCTTATATGTGTATTCTAACACAATGCTTCTTGCCAAATTTCATAGTTCTAGGTCAACGGGAGTACCCCATAGGTTTTGATTCCCTTTTGAGTGTCGAAATATGTGTTTTTTACGACATATTCGGCTGTAATTTTTTTTTACGAAAACTGATAAATTTTATTTTTCTTTTTGCAGCAAGATACTATGGATCTGTGTATATGGTTGTAATTTCAACACGATACCTTTCCGCGTTCCCGAGATAAAGGTCTTGACACCCGGACAGACAGAAAACAAAGTGATCCTATAAGGGTTCCGTTTTTTTCTTTTGATATACGGAACCCTAAAAAAAAAAAACGACTGCAGAAATACAGTTCTTGCTGTCTAACTTACGATTTCATTACGCTTGATACGCTGTTGAGTGTAAGTTTTTTGTGAAAAAGCATGCGTATAATCGCCGTAAAAGATTATAAATGCGCAGTCTTTAGAATGATTCTTGTAAAATCACTTGCTTATTACGAAAAAGTTCGTTGGAGGTAACGAAAAAACGCATTATTTTATTTTTGAGAGGAATGTATTATTATTATTATTACAAAAAAATATAGCCTACACTCAGGGAGTGAAGAAAAATCTAACGACACCTCACAAATCAAAATCGGTCAAGCCTTCTAAGCTGTAGGCTGTCATAAATAAACACACAAACATACCCACATACATACACTCGAAAAACATAACCCTCCTTCTTACGCAGTCGGGTAATTTTATTTATTTATTATTTTATTTTATATTTTTAGGAAAACTTACAGCCTAAAATTTTACTCATAATTTAATTTAGAAATAAAGGTAATTTAGCCACAAAATAAAATATATACCTACTTCATAAAAGTCTCAAAATTGGCAAGATTATACTAAACTAATTAGTATAATCTTGCTAAAAAAAGTATCTTGGCTTATATATGGACACCTATTTAACATGGAAAACCCACATTGATAACATAAAAACAAAACTAGTAACTCTCCGCGGTTCCCTCCGTAACATTGTTCAATGTATCCCTAATAAACTACGACTGACAATTTATAATGCACTAGTGAAGCCGCAACTTATGTACCTTGTTGAAATTTGGGGGAGTGCGATCAAAACAAAAATAGCTGAACTCCAAATCTTACAAAATAAAATCATCAAATCAATCTTCAACTATCACTACCTAACACGTACTAGAAAGATTTATGAAGAAACGAAATTAATGGACATTAAACAATTATATATTTACAACAGTTGCATGTTTATACGAAAAACTCTAAAAAAAAATGTTCATACAAATTTGCTATTCACCAAACGGAAACAAAATGTTTCATACCCCTGCACTCGGCGCGGTAGCTACATTGTCTTGCCTAAGATCCGAACGAACTACGGCAAAACAATGATCACTTTTGAAGGTGCGCACTTGTACAATAAACTACCCTCAAACATAAAAAAACATTGACTCGTTCAACATATTCAAGAAGCAGCTCGCCGAACACATTATTAAAAATAAGTTAACATTATGAAAATGCAACTGAACGCGTTGTACGAGGGAATGTTTAAATGTGATGTTTAATGCGTTGTGATGTGTTTGTGTTTGTTTGTATTTATATTTTGGACCTACTATCTGCGATGACGAACTGTATAAATTAAATCATTAATTATGTTCTCATGGAAGTGATGTAATATCTTAATATGAGAATAAATAATCTTTAAACCTAATTAATTTAAAAAAAAAACTAAATAATAAAAACGAAATTAACTCAGTGATTGGAGATTATTTAAAATATCCATAGGCAACAAAGCTTATGGATATTTCAAACAATCTCCAGTTTCAGGCAGAGTGCCCAAAATGCTGGCGGCATTTCCTCTCTGAGTGGTAATGCTTATTTTTTTGTCCAAAGTAAAGGCCAAAAAATAAGCAAATAAAGCCTAAATACTTAAATAAGCTATACATTTATATAAGTATAAATTACGAGTCTACTTACAAGTTTTCGCCTATAGTTTGGAAAAATATGGAATAAAGCTTGTCGCTGTACGCGCCTATCTATATACCAATCATAACAATATTTGCAGGCGAAAAGATACTGAGCGGAAAAAAAGACCAATTTCAAGTAATTTGTAAATTAATTAAGTTTGTGAATCAAATAATTCGGAAGTTAATTGTGAACGTATTAAATTCACAGTATTGAAAAATATATCAATATCATATTTTGATACGTATTTGTTCATCGACGATGTGGTTCTGTGAAGAAAAGTACCCTTGATATAGTAACAACAAAACAATACACCCCTTAACAAACCATGGTAGTGTACCCATGGTAGTGTAATAACAAATACACCCCTTGGATAATGTATAGTAATATTTTCCGCCGATTAATTCATTATAACTTCTGAATGCATTAATACTGTAGCAGTTTGACAGAGAATAGCTGAAAACAATACAAAATACCTATCTATATACTTACTTACTATCTATATACTACTTAGGTACTATTTACTAACTACTGTATAAAATAAACTGTCATGTGGCGTAAGTTGTTTATCAGCACAGGACGATGGGAAAGGAAGAATACAGCGATGTAGCCATGAAGTAACTAAAATCACTTGCAGAAACGGCAAAAACTAGGTACTAGAATTTTCTACCAAGTGCAATTCCTTTCGTTAGAAAACGACGATTGTGGCGCCTTTATCCAAATCCTCGGTTTTGATTGCTAGGTGGGAGGGTGTCACAGTGTATTTAGCAGTAGGCATGGAAAGCTGTGAAGCGAGTTTTCTTGCATGGTTTGGTTTTTGTATCGTAATTCCGGATCATAACAGGCCATGTACGTGTTTTGTTTACTACGAAGGACTTGTTTTCTTAACTCACAAAAAACAAACTTGAGTAGATACGTAAGGATTTATTATTTTAGTTGTGTCTTTTGCTTTTGTTCGCGTGGTCATGAGCATAAAATGTGACGTTAAAGTTAATGTTAAGATGAATGTCAAGTTAATTATTTACCTTTACGGTGGGAGTCTCAACCATTAGATGGCTTTTAGATGTACAAAATGTAAGCTGAAGTTGGTTAAAGACGTATTTATGTCACAATTTAACATTTTATGGGAATGAAATAGCTTTCCATCACTATGGGATCAGGATTGCCCACATTACGTCTTCATTTCTGATGATTATAGTAGTATTGGTAAATACCCTATAAAATGTTTTGTTTTATGGTAGCGAGATAGCTGACCGTTTCTTTTTACGTATTTCCCCAAATTGAAGCCTTTATTTTATAGCTCGTGTTTCTTTTCTCGAGAATGGTACAGAATTTTAAGCGATTTGTAGATATGACACAGTGGATTAAGACGAAGTTACTTTATAATTGATTGGCCAAGAAGCGTAATATTTTTTGTGTGTATGTATGTTTACATTGCCTTTTACAGCTTAAAAGCTTGACTGATTTTGATGAGCGAGGTGTCGTTTGTCCGTCTTTGGTATCGACTGTGACGTCACACAAGCGATTTTGTGATAGAATGTTCTATCCGCGCGAAATCTATTCAACCCAATGCATCCGCGCGCCTGTACGCTAAAACAAGTGGCATTCTAATTCTAAATTTGTGAACGCCAGTGGAATAGAATAGAAATAGTGGAATAGAAAGTAAATGTATGGGATTGACATTAGCTAAAGGAATATCACGTGACAGCACGTCACAGTTTCTTAGTATTTCGAAGCGTAAGCGTTTGTAGAAATAGAAATATTTGCCACATGTCTAATCGTCTAAGTTTACTGGACTGAAAATTGCATAAATGTATGAGTTAGACCTGTCGACAAATTTTGCAAAATTAACGAGAATGGACGAAACTGCGGCTAATTAGGGAAACTAATGAGTCAGCACTGAACCCGTTTAAGGAACTACTATTGTGTAAGTGTACAAGGCTCGGGTGAACTCTGACCCCGTGTCTCATCCTCGGCCGACTCAGTGTTTGTCCCTCTCTTGTCATGTTACACATCACGCGTCGCTGTTTATCTCCTCACCCCTGAATCCTGATATCGCCCTTCTGTGATGTGACGAGGAAAATGATCAACTGATCCTCTAACTACTGTGTATTCTGTACGCCGTCGCATCCATGACAACAGTACAAAATTGATATTTTATTAATTTTATAATTTTGGTATTATGACGCAGAATACTTTGATAAAACAAAAAATTACAAAATGTATGAAGGGTAACTATGGAAGTCGTTAATGAAACTACCAGGTATTTTGCTGCTGCTGATGCGTCGCTTTATGATTGTATTTATGACAAAATTAAATTTATCGACAAGGAATCTTGATAATGCAATGATACATTTCAGAAAATGTGTATTTTGCTTTTAAAAAAAGTTGTTTTAGGTGAAAACGGAATCTGAATTTTTACTGCTTGTATATTTACATAAAACAGCATTGAAATAATGTTTTACTCGGATTCCTATTAAATATCGAAACATCATGGTATATTGGGAGCTGACAGGATTTACCAATTCTGCCGGTAAATAGAGAAAGTGCTTCACAAAAGAATAAGAAAGATGTATGTACAATTTAACGAACCATCCTTTTTGCATATTTTCTATACGAAATATAATAGTTTCGATGTTTCAAATCGGTCAAGCGTCCGTGTTTTTTTTTTCTACGTTTTGAAATTTAATGTAAAATGCGTCTTGTGCAGATTTGTAACTTTTCCGTGGAAGTGCCGTTGATCGCATATTGCCATGGAATATACTAGGCTTAGATACTAGACATATAGGTAATAATACCTTTGTGTGTCATTTTCCGACAAAGGAACGCGACACCTCGCGTCACCCGCGTCACCCGCGCCGCGCCGCGCTCCTCCTATGATGTCGCCGACATCATTAGCAGGATCAACTCAACTGTAACATGTGTGTGGTTGATTTGTCATACCGCGTGGTACTTTTTGATCTACGATTCCTTACCGGCGGCCTAGCATGGCCACGTCGAGGGTGCGCCACAAATATAGAAAACTTATCCTTCTTAGAAAAGCCTAGCTATATTTATATTTTCTCTGTATTTATTTTTCTGTATATGTGGTCTTTTAATAAAGAGTTATCTATCTATCTATCTATTTATCCTTGATAGGATCCTAGATCCTGGAGAACCTGGACGTAGATTATTTATTTCGTCACTATCATCAACACAATTTTTATCAATACTTGAGTAAAACCTGTTTAATACTGTAGACTTTGTAAGGCTGCGTTTCCACGAAAGCGAAGCGGAGCGTGTTTTTTTTTATTAGTGGTCATTTCACACAACACCATCTAGCCCAAACTAAGCAAAGCTTGTACTATGAAAACTAGGTGATTGATAACAAACAAAACAAATATACAAATATACTTTTTAATATCTTGATACAAATATACTTTTTTGTAATTACATACTGATGATACATAGAACACACACAGACACAGAACAAACATCTATGCTCATCGCACAAATGTTTGCCCTGGGTGGGGATCGAACCCATGACCTACAGCTCAGGAGGCAGTCGTATTACCACTGAGCCATGAGTCCTGTAAAATTTACCAATCACAATGCTCGAAATTTTTAACAACTTAAGTAATGAAGCCATAGCCGTCTTGTATGAGCTGGCAGACATCGGCGTATCATGCCGGTACGTAATCAGCTCGTCTGGATGTCGATGTGTCGCGGGGGATTACCGCTTGAAACGGAGATCACTTAGTTATCACCGAGACGACTACAGAGTTACTGACACCCCCTGACACCCCCTGACACCCCCTGACACCCCCTGACACCCCCCGACTCCCCGGAAACCGATGAGGGCTAAGGGGTGGTGATAATGTCACTGTCGTATTGTGATGGCACGTTGGTAATCATAATTTCATCAATATAAATAACATGGAAAGGAAAAAGTAAAATTAATTTGTTATGTAAAAACCTCTATTCATAACTCTGTAATTTATTGAGAGACCTGGATTTTAATTTTATTTGAAAGAATATACAATATAGATACTTGATTATTATTGAATATACTATGAAAACTAACATGGCTTACACACATCTCTTTATATCTCTATATACTTATATTATATATATATATATATATAAATCAATTGATGTTCGTTTGTCTCGCTAAAACTCGAGAGCAGCTGGGCCGATTTAGCTGATTTTGGTTTTGAAATGTTTGTCGTAGTCCAGGGAAGGTTTAAACGTTGAGAAAATATCGGGTCCACTCATTGATAGGTGATACGAAGTACGCCGGGTCATCTAGTCTGAAATAAAAATACGGGTTACTCACGTCTGTTTTGAGTCGAAATATCCAACTATAATTTCACCTGCATTGGGCGGTCTTCTTCAAAGGAAACTAACTTCAAAACAGACGTGAGTGACCCGTAGTTAATATTTAAAAATTATTAATGATCGGGCCTTACCCCGGTGTTGTCCCCCAGGCGGCGGGGTGTCGTTCAGCGCGTGGGATGTGTCAGGCGCGGCTCGTCACCGCTCGCTGTGGGAGCGCCACTACCGGCGCGCTGACGCCGTCATCTTCGTCGTCGACGCGGCGGACCATCTGCGGCTCGGTCAGTTTGAATAACACTAGCATAGTTCTACTTTTCTTTCTTTTACTACTTAGCGAGTGAAGCAATATGAGGCCTTTGCATGTAATGGCAGTTTTTGACGTGACAACGTTCAATAAATCGATGAACGCCGGCAGCGCACGAAAAAGTATGACTCATTGTCCCGTTACGCTCATTGTCCCGTTACATCATCATCATCATCATTTCATCAATGTTTTGTTATGACGATGCCACGTAATTTTTTTTATCTGTCCGTATGGTTTTTTACCAAATCGCCTGATGTTGAGCGAGGGTAGAGCTCGTCGATCTATTCACTCTAGCCTTGAAAATTCCAAGATTGTAGGTTTCAGGAAACAGAGATGGAGGCAAAGAATATCTATATGGTATTAGCGTATATTCTGGCTGGGATTTTTTTGGGATGATGATGATGTTGATGTGGCACCATTTACTGCTACTAGCTAGAAATGCTTGCTACGAGGTTATTAATGTTCTCGACCGATTCTATTAACATTTGACAGAAACACTCGCTACCCGAATAGCTTTGCATACTAATATGAGATAAGTAGACACATAATTTTTAACAACAATAGTTTATTTGTTTTGCAAGGCTGCAAAGTTGGTTTTTGGGGCGAGTACTTGTATTGAAACCTGAGCGTAGCGAGGGTTTCAAAAGTACGAGATGCAAAATAACTTTGCCGAGCTGCCGAGTGAAACACAAAATTTTTCACCTCACTACAGCGAGGAAAACGCTAGTCCAGTGCTGCCACCTGCGGCTGATCAGTGCGATTATTCAAAGAAATGAGGTTGGCGCACTGACATGAAATAAGTATTTAATGCATTTTCAGTGGACTTGCGGTATAGAAAAGTATGGAATAGAAAGGTTCGAATTTAAAAAACTCTTTCCACGCTAGCGGACAAAATGCATTTTTCCACTCAGATTTCTAATTCTTTCCGAGCTTGTGAGGAAAAAATAATTTTGCTAAAGTTTGTGGTCGCACTTTCACTTTCAGCAAAAGAGTTCCGAATAAGTAGTTCCAATTCTGACTATAATTTACTCAAATCCGCTCATTTCCTAACACACCTTTAATTTCTGTGACGTGCAGTGGTGGCTCGGGAGGAGCTGGAGCTGATGCTAGCGCACCCAGACATGTGCGCGCGGCGCGTGCCTCTCCTCGTGCTAGCCAACAAGAGCGACACCAAGCTTGCGCTCGCGCCGCATCAGATCGCCGCAGGTATTGCATGCTACGCGACTCTCTATCTGACATGAATATGCTTGTAACTTTCTTATATTATTATTATTAATTTTGTTTTTACCCGACTGCGTAAGAAGGAGGGTTATGTTTTTCGAGTGTATCGTATGTATATTTCTTTAACACGCCCTAGAGCCTAAACGGCTTGACCGATTTTTATGTGAGTGGTGTTAATATATTCGTTTTAGTCGTCAGAGTTACACTGGGTACCTCAAAATTAAAAAACAAACATAAGTTAGGCTGCAAAAACCTCTTTTCTGCAGTCGGGTATTTTGTTTTTCTTTTAACATTGATACTTGTTGTTGTATCTATTTGTGGTTAGATTTTTTATGAGCAAATAAAAACAAATCATGCATGTTCCCTATTAGTCGATAGTTTGATACATATCAACAGTATATACACTTTCGATTAGTTATTATTATATGTATTTACGATTCCCGGCTCAAAAAGACGCGTGTTATAAGGTTATAAGTTATATTTATTTATTATACGTGTGTATATGGCGTCGTAGCTCTCAATCGGATGGATCTATATTTTGACGTGACAACGTCTAATAAATCGATGAACGCCAGCTGCATGCACGAAAAAGTATGACTCATTGTCCCGTTACGTTACACTCCTTGTCCCGTTACAATCGCGTGCGGTGGCTGAGGAAGCGGGCGAAAGTGCGCCGCGCCCGACCGTCGCTTCAATTATCATTCCTCGGAGCTCGCGCGCGGACGTATGTATGTTGTCACGTTAAGCTATCGTCCGTAAACCGACTTTACAGACAACCAATATTATTTTGTTTGTTTGAAAGAGTTTCTTGTATCATATATATGTATACTTGTAAAACACAACCCTCCTTCTTACGCAGTCGGGTAAAAAGTTTGTACTCGCAAGGTCTAAGAAGATCAATTATTAATAATAATCGTTCGATGTTACAGCGCTTTGCCTGGAGCGCATCTCTGACAAGCCGTGGCACATCTGCGCGACGAGCGCGCTCACCGGCGCCGGGCTCGCGGACGGGGTCGCCTGGCTCGCCAGGCAGATCCGCGACCACCACATCTCCAAGCACAACCACACATAGTTGTACTCCACGACCATTCTAACTATAAACGAATACATGGCTGCAAATCCTGACTTGATGATACTGACGATTTTTGAAGTGAAAACTTCTTAAGCGGCGTTGGGCATTTTTGAGACGGGTAAAAAATGTTAAACTCGCTACAGATCGTCAGATTAAGAATCGTAATACGGAAATTCGTAAGTCGGACGGATTATTTTAGTCAGAAACCTATTCTAACGTTCTGCATTTAGAGTTCATTATTGTATGTACAAGTTTGTTTTTCTAGCATGACGTCATTATTTTAGCAGAAACTAATTCTAACGTTCTGCATTTAAAGTTCATTATTGTTTGTTCAAGTTTGTCCTTCTAGCATGACGTCATTTCGTTGCGCCGAATTTTGTTTCTCATCAACATCATCATCATCATCTCAGTCACAAGAAGGCAACTGCTGGACATAAGCCATGGATTTCCAGAAATACCGGTTCTTACACGTACTTACGGTCCTTCACAAATGAAGGTAAAATAGGGAAATTTCGAGATAGATAGATAGATAGATAGAGTCTGGCCAACGAAAGCTGTCCAAGAAAAAAGGCGGGAATTTTAAAAAATCAAGAGCTGTTAACCCTGGCTATACACTGCATAAACGGAGTTGATACTATTTATTTTTCAGCAAGTACATTTTTTTCGATATGTAAAAATTTTGTTTTGTTAGCAACTGTTGTTGAAATTTTCGAATGTATTATGAAGAATATCAAATAAAAGATTACTTTTAATTCTGTCTTTTTATTATTTTCAAATAATCCATTATTTATGTACAGTCGAGGACCCCGAGGAGCCGTACAAATATAGGAGCTATGAGTCATAGTTAAAATCGGATTCCAAAAACTCTACACCTGATATTGAATCAGCTTCATTGCTTTCTTCGCTGCTACTGCTACTGTCCCCAACATGTATTATGAATGGTTCAAGTTCGTTTTCAGTAATACGGTCCCTTAATTTGTACTGATTTTCCACATTTAGTACATGATCAGTGTACTTCTTCCAGTCATCAGCAGTTATGGATAGAAAACATTCTTTTATTAAATTTTGCATTTCAGACCCTGGTTATCCTATATTTTTGCTTGCTACTTTTCTCTTCGCTTGACTCCATACAAGCTCAATAGCATTGAGGTCGCAATGATACGGTGGCAGCAACAAAATTTCGTGATTGTGGATATGACTGTGTTTTTTTAGAAGCACTTCTGCCTCGTAAACAACGGCAGGTTTATTATCTTTCACCAAACACATTAATTCAGCTTTGGTGTGATATTCTTCAAAATGAATATTATTTTCTTGAAGCCATATTCGGAGATTAGCTTTAGAATCAGACATAGTAGGGGGTTTGTTTACTTGTTTCACATGGTAACTTGCATTGTCCATCACGATTACACTAGGTTTAGTGAGATTAGGTATCAACATTTCCTCAAACCATTTCATAAAGTTGGTAGCATTCATATCATCATGGTAGTCAGCTGATTTGGATTTTGTGCTGAATACCAATAATGCACCTGGCACGAACCCTTCCTCCGATCCGGCATGCACAATAATATGTCTTTTTCCTGATGATATATTAGTAGTGAAACCGCTTGTTGAAGGTCCTTGCCATGATTTTTTAACTTTATAGTTCTGATGTACATATGTCTCATCAAGGTAAATAATCTGTTTACCTTCTAGCCTCTTTTTATGTATTGTCCTCAAGAATCTATGTCTCCATGCCGCAATTTCATATGTTTCTGTAAGTAAGGCCCGTTTATTTTTATTGTTTTGAAACTCAAACCCGTTCTTGTGTAAAATTTTTCTAAGGGTTTCACGGCATCCCTTAAATTCAATTGCTTCCCTCAGCTCATTGTGCAGGCTTCTCAGTGTTGGGACTTGTTTTCTAACTCCATAAAATTCGTTTATTTTGTTTCTTATAGCTGAAATATCAAAATTATCCAAATTGGAAACTGTTGCTGAATGTGGACGATTTTTCCCCGGAGTATTCCACTGTCCTTGATTTTTAGACCCTTCAATTTTAATTCTTCTTAGAGTCTTCACATTGACATCTGAAGATAACAAATACAATAAATTATGTATGTAACAGTATATTATTAATTATCAGTCATTAAAGTCAAAAACCATAATAATATACAAAGACATTATTACAAAACAATAATATTATATTATTTAATTTAGCCATCCATACATTGTCATAAATTTATATAACTCTTCGAAGTAACTGTTAAAATCTATAATTTCTAAAGTAATACCTGTCATTGAAGATATCTTTTCTAAATAATGTGTTTCAGAAGTCGCCATTTCATTTTTTTCGAGAGTTTTCAATTTCTTTACTGCTTCCACAATTTTAAGTTTTGTCTCCTCGTTGTTAATACTTCCTGAAAAGTAGATACACCATGAAAAATATTGCGATTTGTCTTAAATAGTCTAAAAGTATCAAAATGTTTCATTAGAAATTCAATAAACTAACCTGAAAGTGAAAGGATTGAATCCAGTCGTAGTATTTTCTCTGCAGATTTCTGATTTAAATCACTTTTTATGTCTTTATATTTGTCAATCATAGTAAATAGAAGCTTCCTCGTCGAACTTTTAATTGTTCTCGGCATTATTTTAAACAAAATCAATGAAAATATGATGCACATAAACCAACGTAAACAGAAGATGACTCAAGTACGAAACGTCAAAGTGTCAATTTTGACAGTCTTAAATTATTGCCATATCAAAACTTCTGAAAATAATACGTGGACAGCTTTCGTTGGCCAGACTCTAGACATTTCGCTTGTTTCAACATGATAATATGACCATATAAACCTTAGCCTATGCGGCGAATTAAAAAAAAAACAAGATCGAATGTTCATCAATATCTATCGACTTTCTATCAATTACTTCCCTTTGTATAGAGACTCTGCCTTCAGATAGAGGCTTCAAAGTGAGAGAGAAGGACGGCATCAAGCATTAAATCGTGCGAACAGTTCAGCCGAGTGTCGTTAGCGACGAGATATGAAAGTTTTTATTGTTTTGTTGCCGAAAACAATTCTGGCTGGAGATAGAAGTGACGCCCGGGGCGGGGTGCGATCTCATCCGGTACCAGTGTCTAGAGCAGTTGCGCTTACTTAGCGGGCCGCGGGCTACTGCTGGTCCGTGAGCGTCCGAAGTGGTCTGCGAAGTTTTCACTCAAACACAGTAATGCGAAAGATTGTGTGTTTCTTATACTTCTTCACACTACACTGACTAAATAAAATTTAGAATGCCGAATTGTAAGTTGTTTCTCGTAAAATATGTAGATTTAAGGTCTTTCTCTGAGATATTGCTATTCATTGCTTGAATAAAACTGTTGTATGATGTATTTTTGCTGTGAAACATATATTCACACGCGTTAGCAGTAAAACCAACTTGTATGTCGAGAAAAAAATGGATGTTTTAATGAATGGTGTTTTTTTGCTTGGAAGTATTTTTTATTTTCACTATAATTAGAGATATAAAAAACTACGAGTATAATCAATTTCATCAATTTGTACAAGTTTTTGAAGTACCGATGCAACATATATTTACTATTTTGTGGTTTTCTTATATTGGGTGATTAAACATGGTGAAGATTAAAGTTTTGTGAACATTATTTTATCTCTTACATACACACGCCCATAATGGACAATCGTCGTTCAAAAATAACGGATCCGCCTCTGGAATTACCACATACACCGCTCGCCACTCCGTCATGTACGTCATGTTAAAACAAAAAACAAAAAATGTTTCATCTTAAATAATAATAAAAAACCTACGTGCGAGTTTCCTACAAATAGCGTAGCATTATATCGTTTTAAATGATGACCAAACATTTGGCATACCACGGCACACAAAAAAAATTAGCAAAGTTCTATAACCACAAATAGGTTGAGAACCACTGATCTAGAGCCAGTTTTATCGTTTCGGTTAATGAGAGAAGCTTTGGACAGTAGAGTTTTAAAGCGAGATATAAAATCATTAAACAGATTTTTATAACGTAAACAAGAATGTTTCAGGTCAAACGCAGCATTTATTGATATTATCGAAAAGATACAGAAAATAGTTTTGATATACATATTTAGATGCGGCAGCATCTAAAGGTGTTTTTAGGGTTCCGTACCCAAAGGGTAAAAACGGGACCATATTACTGTAGCAAATCAAAGTACCATAGCATAGAATTGCACGTATTTATTCTTTCTTCATATCATCCTTCATGGACCCCGACTCCATGCTTTTGCAAAGATTCTAATTCCACATTCACAAGCCCTAGACACTGAATGTGGACAAGAAAACTCAAGGTCATCGCTTTACTTTTTCGACTTAGACTATTAATAGGTGCTCATCGCACCGCCGCGCCGCTCAGAACAGACTAGAATCTAACCAACTAGCCGAGCCATCGCCAACTTCCCCGCCCTTTTTTTTTCAAGTACCTACAAGGATCAATCTATTAATCAAAACAAGTATGGCGCCTCGGCTGTTGATTTTATTCTAACTTTAACATTTAAGTTTATATTTACACATTTTTAAAAATACTTAATGGCCAATCTAGACAATTAGTTTACAAAATCATGACAGATAAGACTTCGCTGTCTGTCGGTCCGTCACACCGTATTGTCATACTAGCTTATAAGTTCTCTGTATAATTGTTTTTTTAATGGTGTACAATAAAGAGCTTATCTATCTATCCGTCCGTCCGTCCGTCTGTCACCAGGCTGTATCTCATGAACCGTGATAGTTAGACAATTGAAATTTTCACAGATGATGTAATTCCGTTGCAAAAAAAAAAAACAGAATAAAATAAATATTCAAGGGGGCTCCCATACAACAAACGTGATATTTTACTCGTTTTTTGCTCGATGTTGATAACGGCAACAGGTAGACGCTTGATATATTCACAGAATATTGAATTATATTATTCACTTTAAAAAGAAATAATTTTAAAATTAAAATAAAATTAATATTTAAGGGGGGCTCCCATACAACAAACGTGATTTTTTTGCCATTTTTATAGATAATGGTACGGAACCCTTCGCACGCGAGTCCGACTCACACTTGGCCTGTTTTTTTAAAAATATTTTTTAACCATTGATATTATAGGCGTACGATTGATTGTTAACTTGCTTGATATTGAACAATGTTACGGTCTACGATGGAACGCATTTATTACCCAACTACGGCGAAGCAAAAGGGAGGGTTATTACACGAAATAAATCTACTTTGAACACCAATTTGCTTAATGGTAGCAGACAGTGTGGCCGAGGATGGAGAAGTTAAGGTATCTATTCACTCTATTATTGGAAATTCCAAGATTGTAGTAATTCCAGGAAACAGAGAAGTTGGCAAGGAGTTCCACTCCTGTGCAGTATGCATCAACAATATGAAAAAAATCGTTGTGTACAGCTACAGGTCTGTTTGCTTGATTTTGAGCGACGTTGTAATATATCAATCGGGAAAAGCTGAATTTTAAGGTCCTGTGTTTACTTTTGATGATGTACCTACGTATCTCACTTGTTTTAAACGATTTTCAATGTTTTATTATAATGTTGCCAAGGATAGTATTATCAAAAAATAAAAACTTTCCTTAACAGCTAACTCACTTGTTGCTATGTTGCGTCCACGATGTCCGATTATAATGGTAAAGTTCGGATTCTCTAATGACATAAAACAGTTTAACTAAAGTTTTTTCAAGTCTGTATCGCTCCCAAAGACTTACGTAAATAGGGCGAATTCTGTGATCGCTACATACAAATATTTTGAACCAAGTTCCACGCCAGAAAATATGATAAGCCGCAATATCACGACATGTTTCCCACAAAATATTACGATACAAAAGCGTCAAAGCATTTCAAAGAAAATCTGAGTGAACGCTATCAAAGCATTTAAGCGGAGGCGTGCTGCAGCCTCTTTGGCAGGAGATTATGGGGCGCCAGGATCAACACTGTTACGTATTCAGTGACACCATGGATGGCGAGGTTATGGCGTCAAACCTCCGTCAGTCCGTCGTCAGCCGTCGTAAAGGGCGCAAGCGTCGCTCGCGCGCAGTAACTTACGCGTTGCTTTGACGTACATCGCCGGCGGCTCGAACAAAGCATGTACAATGGAAAAAATACAATAAGTATGTAAATATGAACTGAGAAAAAAATTCAGTACTATTTTATGAAAAAAATCAAACTCATTACAGTAGATTTGTAGTATTTTAGATTGTATTTAAGTGCAATTTTACAGAGATAAGGGTGTGTACGGTATATAAAAAGTATTGAATGAATACTTATCAGCAAAGAGTATTGTACTATTATCAGTGTGGCTTACAAGTGAATCGGTGAAGACAATATTTTTTTCAATGACTTCAGAGATTCGTCTCTGTGATTAGTTATCACGAGTGCTAAGTGTGTAAAAGTTGTGAATCAAAAAGTGAGTCAGTGAATTTTGACAAAAGAAATATAGATGTGGTAAGTATTTCCTTTTCCATTCGCTTGATTTTATTGAGTAAATAAATAAAATAAGGTTGAGTTAGCACAAGGTAATGGAAGCCAAGAAAACAGAGCATCATCCAGCTCGATCTGTCGAGACTAATATCATACATACAGTACCTAGGCGACCAAGCTCCGCTCGGATTTTTTATAACTGAACATACGAGCAAACCTGGGTTAACTAAAAATGAAACCTAGCTACATCGATTTATCGTCCCCTAATCTACCTACAAACCAAATTTCATTAAAATCGTTGGAACTGTTTCCAAGTTTCAGATTATATATACACAAATCAAAAAGAATTGCTTGTTTAAAGGTATATTTTAATCTATTTCTGTGCTCGTTGACATTTTAAGATCTAATGATAAATAATTTGCGTATGTCTAAATAGTTTGCGTATCTTATTGAAACTATTGATATTTAATTTTATTGTTTCGTTTGTTGGTTTCTGTGTGTCCATTTTGTCATGACGCTAAATAAGTAATATGCATGTGTAAATTCTTCTAATGCACTAACGATTAAATACCTACTTGCATTGCTATTTTAGCAAAAACAGAGATACTTTATGTACTAGGATTTAAGATCACAATTTATTGTTCAACTTGTTTTTTGTAGTTTTTTTTTTCATTTTATTGATATTGTATTTTTCGAACAGCAAGTATAGATTGTTGTTTTAAAATATCAAAAGGCAGCAGAAAGTTTCACTTCTATGAAATTAGCATGAATAATGTATCAAATACATCAATAGACAAATTTTAATTAATTAATGCAAGTCGTCAGCAGGTAAAAGTATTATGGTGAATTCGAACCCGGGTCCCGGTAGGGCTTTTTCCTAATTGCCGATATCGATATCGACATCGCGGCGAGTCGTCAGGAATTTGAGACGCGACGCAAATTTAATTTGTTTCACGAATTCTCGCCGGTTTTCTTTTACTTTCGGGTTTGTAGAGATAATGAGATTCGCGCCCGTTAGATGACCATTGGAATATTTTACGAGAAATTGTACAATATTTTAGTAGATGGCAGTTTATTTTTAATCGACTTCCAACAAGAAAGAGGTTATCAATTCGACTGTATGTTTTTAGGGTTCCGTACCCAAAGGCTAAAACGGGACCCTGCTACTGAGACTTCGCTGTCTGTCCATCCGTCCGTCCGTCTGTCACCAGTACCATGAACCATGGTAGAGAGTTGAAATCATAGATAATGTATTTCTGTTGTCGCTATAAGAACAAATACTAAAAAATAGAGTAAAATAAATATTTAAGAGGGCTCGAATCCCATACAACAAACGTGTTTTTTTGCTCGATATTGATAACGGCAACAGGTAGACGCTTGAAATATTCACTAAATATTGAGTTATATTATTTACTTTAAAATTTAATAAATATATTAGAATAACATTAATATTTAAGGGCCCCCTTAAAAAAATTTTTTCCAATCATCAGACATGATTTTTTTAATGTTTTTATAGATAATTGTATGGAACCCTTCGTGCGCGAGTCCGACTCGCACTTGGCCGGTTTTATTTTTTATGTTTGTTCAGCGATTACTCCGCCTATAACGAATTGTTTTTCATGATTTTTTTTGTAGTAAATTTTATCAAAATCAGTTCAGTACTCTGGTTTTTATAACAAAAAAAAAAAAACTGAAAAAATGTCACCCAAGTAAACTAATTGCGTATTTTGAAGTAGTTTTTTCAGTTTTTTGGCTTTTATTATGCTGTATACCGTTGAGAAATTTATTAACAACTGTTTTTTTTTTTTCAAAAACATTATCTTGTTGCACTTTGGTATGCTAAAAAACAAAGATACTTACATGAATACAAGCAAGATACATTTATACAATACAAGGGTGTCTGCAAGCATCTCTCCGGGCTAGCAAAGCAACAGTAATGTCACTGATGTTGCAGTTGTCCTTATGCGACGGTTATCGCTTACCATCAGGCGAGCCGTCTGCTTTTATGCTGCATCTTTTTATATAAAAAAAAATTAAAGACCCAATGCGATAAGTTACAGACCCTACGGGCTGTCTCACGCATTCCAGCTACTTAAAGTACCGGAAAGACGCTCCCAGCAACAGTTGTGTCCACCATTCCTCATATAATCACAGTACAATAGCTTCCCCGTTAGCAGTACAGTAACGGCCTCGCGTATAAACCAGCCGCTTAACGACGCGGAAGCGTTACTGTAAACTGTCGTTATTTACCGCTGCAACGGTAAGCGCTCACTTTATTTACCACCGCAACGGTAAGCGCTCACTTTATTTATCACCGCAACGGTAAGCGCTCACTTTATTTACCACCGCAACGGTAAGCGCTCACTTTATCTGTTTACCTCGGGCTTACTGAATGGAAACCGGCTCCGTTCGATTTACGATGACAGATATATTGGCTTTTAACGATAGTTGAGTTCAATTCGATAAAGTATTGTATAAAAATAATTTATCGTGAATTTATTAAGGTTGAGGTAAGGTTACGGTTTTTGTGTCTTGTTTGTGAGTTTGGGCTGACCTAGTCTTACGTTGAAGTATTGTGACTCTCTGTATTTGTACTTATGATATAATGCCACTTTTATTTCTTTTATAATTTGTTGACCGAACAAGTGAAGAGTCTCCAAACAGACACAATAAATTCAAACAGACAGATACATAATTTTATAGTTTAAAAAACTGAAACAACCGACTTCGAAGTACGTTATTTCGTTTACTTGTAATATTAGTAAGGATAATAATTAAACAAGGCGCCCAAGCGTTGATGTAACTCTATTTTCTCCTTATTCACATTGGATGAGGAGTAAGTAGGTTTTACTTTTCAAGCTCAATACATTTCTCACGATTGTAAACTTTTTAAAGAGACCTCTCTTCACCCGCTCGTTTCTTTTTCAAGAATGACATTTGTCATTGAATGTCAAATGCTTCGTCGTCGCAGATTAGTAAATGTGCAGATGTTTATACGAAAAACCTCAACATTTGACACTTTTGTAAAGAAAAACGTGTCAGTGGAACTCTGCGATTCTATAATCTGATGCACTCAGTCAGGAATCCAATGAAAATATTTTTATTTTTAGAGATTATTCAAAAAGTAATAAAGCAACGTTCAAATATAATTATGGGACCAACTTGGGAGCTTTCTCTATACGCCAATTCACGAAACACAAAAATTGGCTCAAGAATGAACGAGAAATTCGTGTGCATACATAAAAAATCGGCCAAGTGCGAGTCGGACTCGCGCACGAAGGGTTCCGTACTATCATCTATAATACTACAAAGTTTAGTGCTGTTTATAAAATAACGAGAAATCAACGAAATTCCAAGTAGTAAATTGCAAACTTATAGGTAGGTTTTCGATACACATCCGGGCAGCATGACGACGCTCGCGCGAATACGCGCGGTTATGGCTCGCTCCGTGATGTTACCTCCCCCGCTACCCGCGCGTTCGCGCCACCACCACACCGCGGCACGGCGCTCGCACCGCGTTTAGATGCACGGATTATTTTCATTTTGTGAGTTTATAAGTATTAGATTAGGTATTTATTTTTATAGTTAATATATTTCTAAATATTTACTTACAAATATTCAAGTTTCTACCTGTTAATTAAGATCGAGTAAAAATTGCTTAAAAATTACGTTTGTTGTATGGGAGCCCCCCTTTAATATTTACTTTATAGTTATTTAATTATTTATTTTGAAAGGTAATATACAAGTAAGTATTCTGTGAAAATTTGAAGCGACTACCTGTTACCGTTTTTAATATTGAGCAAAAAAATACGAAAAAAACACGTTTATTGTATGGGGACCCCCCTTAATATTTAATTTTTTTTAATTTTTAGTATTTGTTGTTATAGCGGCAACGGAAATACATCATTTGTGAAAATTTCAGCTTTCTAGCTATCACGGTTTATGAGATACAGCCTGGAGACAGACAGACAGACAGACAGACAGACAGACAGACAGACAGACAGACAGACAGACAGACAGACAGCGAAGTCTTAGTAATAGGGTCCCGTTTTTACCCTTTGGGTACGGAACCCTAAAAAATAAAAAACGGTACGAATTAATAACCTCCTCCTTTTTCGAAGTCGGTTAAAAATCGATCGATTGTTCTCCAATACACATTGTATTTGCCAACCAATTTCAATGAAACTTGATATTCATTGAAATTGGTTGACAAATACGATGAACAATTTTTCATTTAGAGGGTAATGATAAAGAAATAGGGCGAATTCTGTGACTTATGAGATGTTTTCTTTACTTCTTTCATCCTTTTCTTCACTGCGGCGGTAACTTTGATTATATTTAGGAGAAAATATAAGAACGCAGTTCAAACTAAATTATTGTCTAGAAAATTTTGGAAATAGATATTATTTTACCTTTTGATTTTTATTATTAACAGACCAAAAACACTGAACTATAATTTGAATTAAATAAATGGAATAAAATGATGAACCTTAATAGGTATTCCGTGCCAAGTCTGTTTTTAAATGGCTTCAACTAAAACCCAGATTTGCATCGAGTGGCAGCAAGTAGGCGACCATGCTTTGTGTATCCGTCACGGTCAAGACATGTAGGTAATGTTGAATAATTTAATATATAGTGATTTTTTGTAGGCAAAATTTGAATTTCGTCGTCAACAATTTTGTATCGACCGACTCATCCAGGATCGGTGACCTTAAAATACGAAGTGAATGGTTTTTCTTCATGTAATTTATTCGTTAGTAGAACAAACAACTATTATTTATCTTTAATGTCATGTTAGAAGGGAGTGAGTTCACAGTATTTCAGCTCACAAGCAGATTGTTTTTCAGAAAATACGTGAGTCGTTATAAACAACGGCGCCATGTAGTCGCCTCTACGTCGTAGCTAGCATGTAGCTGGCGGCTACGTCTTAACTGACCGCGTAGCATCACTACGCGACAGTCATAATTCCCTTATCAATACGCTTCGAGAAAACCGACCGCTTATTTACATGTAAATTAAATCTTGAATATTTACAAATAGTAGTGTATGCCTTTGACATAAGGACGAGTTTCCGTCGGCAAATTGGCGTGGTCGTGACGTGACCGGCGTACGTGAGACCGTGGTCGGAAATAATGGGAATTCTAGAGGGGGACAGAAATGTGGAAAATTTTGAGGAAAACTCCATCTTGAGCAGCGAGCCGGCGCGGGAATGGAACCTTTCAGCGAAGGGCACGACTCTATTCATGGTTATTGCTGAATTTATTGTGATTTAAAGAGTGGCGTGGCTTTTGTGGTAAAGGAATAGAGTTTAAATTGAATCCGAAATAAATAGATAATAGATGTACCTAGTAGTTTTCTTCACTGTTAAACCATGGTGGTATTATTATAAGGTAATATCTTCATTTCTTCACTGTTAAACCATGGTGGTATTATTATAAGGTAATATCTTCATTTCTTCACTGTTAAACCATGATGGTATTATTATAAGGTAATATCTTCATTTCTTCACTGTTAAACCATGGTGGTATTATTATAAGGTATTAACTTCATTTCTTCACTGTTAAACCATGGTGGTATTATTATAAGGTAATATCTTCATTTCTTTTTTTACATCGCTTTTATTAATTTTACCCGACTGCGTAGAAAGTAGGTTTATATTTTTCAAATGTATGCATGTATGGTATGTATTTTCTATATGTACTCTTATAGCCTAAACGGCTAGACTAATTTAGATGTGCGAAAAGTGCGTTATATTTGTCTTCACTTTCCGAGTGTCATAAGCAACTTTTTTTTTAATAATAATAATAATATTACTCAAACGAAAATAAAAAAATGCGTTGTCGAAGTGTCGAAAGGAAACGTGCTATGCCGACCCCACTTAGTGAGAAGAGTGCAAGGAAATGATAAAGAGTTTTATTATTATGCTTATAAAAAATCTAGTCTATGACACTCATGGAGTAAAAATGAATCTAACGACATCTAGCACATCAAAATCTGTCAAGCCGTTTAGGCTGTAGGCGATCATACATACATACACTCGAAAAATATGGAGGGTTCTTACGCAGTCGGTTAAAAAAACAATTCGACAACTTCATTTATTATGTTGAAACGGTAGCAAATCAAAGTTAAGTTTCATCCTCTTTAAGAAATTATAAATTGAAAGCAGTCTGAGTTGAAGAGTTGAAGTTCAAAATTCTAAAATCCGTAACACGAGATAGCTCCGACTCATTTTTACATTTTTCAAAAGCCTGTTTCTAGCGGTTTCGAAAAGTTGCCTCTATATTGTTGTTTCAAAGCTTTTGGTTTGCTTTTTGTTCGAAAGGTTAAAGGTTTTATCTTTCGGCGGATGTGTGTTGTGCAATTTAGTATGTATATCTGGTGTAAGCCAGCTCGTAGTCAGCTAGTCAGTAAATCAGCCTCAGGGAGGGTTCTTGCGCCCGTGCATTAGAGGGGAAACGGAACTGTTAAGAATTATGTGAATATACTGCTGTATAATATTATGGTCCGTACCAGATTATACTTGCGACTTGTTACAAGAAATAAGTGCGAAATTAATCCGGAAAAGTACGAGTTTCACTTGCACACCGGGACTTCCTCGCACACAGAAAACAGGACTAATTTTTTTCAGCCCCACCCCATCGTGTGGGGTATCGTTGAATAGGTCTCTTAAAATAAGATGAAGTTTCCGTACATTATATTTTTCTTAGATGTAATATGTACGAGATATAGCCCGCCAAAAGTGAAAAAATTGCGCCCCTCCGCCCCTCTGCATTTCTAAACTACTAGACCTAGAAATTCATGATTCATCATAATAGTAGACCATATCATATACTTTCAATGTTTTTCTTTAACGCTCTGTAATTACAACTTTTTGAGATATAGCAATAAATATATAAATAAATAAATAAATATTTGTGGACATTTCACACAACACCATCTAGCCCAAACTAAGCAAAGCTTGTACTATGGAACTAGATGGCTGATAGAATACATATATACTTTTTTTTTGTAAATATATACATATGATACATAGAAACACCCAGACACAGAACAAACATCCATGCTCATCACACAAATGTTTGCCCTGGGTGGGGATTGAACCCACGACCTTTCAGTTCAGCAGGTAGACGTAAACACACTACCAACTGAGCCACAAGGCCAGTCAAGTCATATAAAACACTTAAATCATTATAGTACCGAGGTCATTGGTTTTTTTGCAAAGTAGTCTAAACAATAAAATCTAGCCAAGTAGTTTTCTTTTAAATTGCAGCATTAGCTACGGAACCCTACTATACGCGTATCTAGACACGGTCTTGGCCACTTATTCTAATTTCGCTGCGACATAATATATGTATATGTATACGTGTACAGTAATACACGGTTTACGAGGCAAGTGTTTATGGGGGATAGCCCGGGAGGGAATGCTGTAATTGTGCCTCCGAGGTGTTCCGTACCAACGGTACGTATGTAAAGATAAGATCGGCTTAACTGAAAACTTCCAATAGTCTCGGTAAATATGAACAGACTCAGTTATCTCACTAAGTACATGGAAGAATAGTTATTATGTTATTGTAAATTATAAATAAATTTTATAAATTATATATGTTTAAACTTAAAATATAAATTATAATGTTTATAAATTATAAATAAATAAATGCCTAATGTGAAAGCGTTCTAAGTCGTTGGATTAACTAAGTATTGATGTCTTCCGAAACATATTACTGATCGTAAATTGTTCTTTATTTACAGCTTTGAGATGCCTTTTTACTTTGTAAAAGTGCTTAAAATAACAAATTTTATGTTTCGAAGCACATTTAATTACAAATTGCAGGTAAATTTATTTCTACTTAAAGTTGACGCCTTGTCTCTAGAACAAAGTTATCTGAATTTTTGTATTTAGGTACGTATTTTTCACATTAGCACATGAATCACTAAGCTTTTTTAACCGACTTCTTAAAAAGGAGGAGGTCACTGTGGTCATGTTTGTTACGCGATTACCCCGCTAATTATAATTGCTGGCGCGTATCTGGCCCAACGCATAAGCATTGCCATTCAACGTGGCAATGCGGCTAGCATGCTGGGTACGCTGCCAACTGGTAGTGGGTTTGAGCATTTGGATTATCTTTAGACCTTTATCGGTCTGGGGTGATCGATGTGCTTTTTGTGTAGTAGTTTAGTTAGTTGAGTCTGTATATTGTTGTGTTGTAGTTAATAAAGGCGCTTGCCATAAAAAAAAATTATAATTTGATATTAATTATTCTTTTTTTTTATTTAGTAGGTAATATTCTAGAGGTCCATATAAAGTACCATACAAAATTTATTAGAATCGTGTCACTACTTTGGTTTTTAAAACAAAGTAACTTGAAAAATGTCGCCCAAGTAAACAAATTGCGTGTTTTGTAGTCGGTTGCTTCAGTTATTTAAAAATAGGATTATTTTGTTTCACGACACGTAGCTTTCTAGGTATAGGTGAGCGAAGCCGCAGGCCACACTAGCTGTTGAAAACCCGTGACAAAGGGCAATAATTCCCGGCACTTCGGTGTTTTATTAGAAAGTTTATAAAAGTGAAGCGAGGGAGCGACACAGCTTCATAACCGCGAAGAAGTCGCTTTAAAATGTTTATGTTTGCGGCATGAGAAATATTAACGTTTATTCATCTACCATTTTACTTAACAGATACGTTTATCTCGCACTTGTTCATACAACAAAGGATATCTAAGGTAGGGTTTATATCTTTCATTCTTCTGTTGATTTTGACTAATATTCTATTAGCTACACATGTATGTTAGTATACATTTAACAATATTTTGAACCGGTTCATTTCAATTTAAAATTTTGAACCGTCCGAATCCTGAAATAATATTATTTTAGCGGATAGTTGTGTGAAATTGTATGAACATTTGAACATGACATTTCACATAAAGGTCCAAATATGATCGTGTTCAGACCGGCGTTTCGCACCGCAAGCGGTTCTAACCGCGGTCCGAATCACCCAAGAGCTCTTTTTGAATAGGTTCTTTCGCACCGCGGTGCGAATCGACCAATAGCATTTTGGAATAGGTCGATTCGGACCGCAATGAGGAATAAAAAATGGTGTGAATGAAAATTACTTCGAACAAGTGTGTGAGCAACCGACTTCAATTCGCATTCGATGAGTATTCTAAGAAGGCTGTTCAAACTCACTAAATTCTACAAGGTTAGGTATAAACTTGTTTCAAAAATCGACTGTCACCCGCGCTCGCTTATCCGTGTGTCAAGAATAGAATTTATCACCGATTGTCAAATGCTTCGTCTTCGAACATTAGAAAATGTGCAGATGTTTAATTTGTTTGTTTTAATTTAAAACGTTTAATCCTGAACACTTGTCACTTTTTCAAAGAAAAACGTGTCGGTGAAACTCTGCGATTCTACTTTTGCACAGTCGGGTAAAAATAGGCTTGCACTTGACCACCAACTCGCCTGATATTAAGGTCTACGATAGATGGATGGATACTCTGTAGGATATAAGAAACTGGTAGTACTTAGCGGCAAGTGGCAGAGGGACAAATGTGCGTCGTTCTGTCGACAGCGGCGGTGGGTAATGGATTGGAATGCAAATGAGTACAATATCCGGCACTCACTCCTACCACATACTGACACTATGCTTTTAGCGACCGCAAGTATTTTTAAATTGCTTTTATCATCACCATCATCTCAGCCACAATAAGTTCCCTGCTGGACAAAGGGCTCCCCCATGGATTTCCAAAAAGACCGGTTGGAAGCGGCCTGCATCCAGCGTCTTCCTGCCACTTGTATGAAATAGTATATAAAATAAAATAATTATAATCGATTTGATTTTTGTGTAGTAGTTTAGTTAGTTAAATAGTTGTGTAATAAAAGTGTAGTTGTAGGTATATTATTTTGCTGTAGTTAAGGCACTTGCTCAATCAAAAAACAACTGCATGAAACTTTAACGCAATTAAATATTTGTCATCGTTTCAAGACGAAACGCGTGACATAGGACCGAATATGGGATAGGAAGGTAGTATAAGCAGACCCTGGATTTACAACCTCGTGAAAAAACAGTAACTCATGCGTAGGAGCGAGCTATAAAAACAAGTTTCGCCTGAGAATGCCCGATATGCTAGTTATTGAGAAACAAGGGCTATCGAGGGTCTTCATCGAAACGACGTCCCTTCATTCGGAAAGGGTGACTTTTTCCTCATGAGGTCGGTTTTGGTATTTTCATCGTCGTATAGAGTAGGTTTTTAGGTATAGGATATTTGACATGCCCTCTCCCTCTAATTTGAGTTTATAATTTTTTCGAAAGCAATTGTAGAATAGGTATGAATGTTCAGCTGTTCAGAATTGGAATCTCTCTCAAGCACTACGGTTGGGCAGCATTTGGGAAACTCAAAAGCGTCTTTATGCCCAATATACCTCAGTCCCTCAAGTAGAAAGCTTACCACCAGTGTATGTTACCAATGATGACATATGGCACTGAAACGTGGTCACTCACTATGTGCCTTATAAGGAAGCTCAAAGTCACGCAACGAACTATAAAGAAGGCTATGCTTAAGGTCTCTGCGAGATTATATCAGAAACCAAGAGACCCGTAGACGTACAAAAGTCACTGACATAGCACAGTGGATTAGCCAGTTGTAGTGGAATTGGGCACATAACATCCATTGTCTGTATTTCACTATGAGGATGACTGGCAGAAAATGAATTGGCATTAAGCCTTCCTATTGTACAGCTTGTTAATGTGTATTTGTGTGCAATTAAGTGTTAAATAAATAAAATAACATGTAGAAATGATGGCCGATGGGGCCGAAAAGTTCTCGAGTGTAGACCACGCACCGGCAAGTGCAGCGTAGGAAGACTGCCACGAGATAGACAGATGATCTAATACAAGTGGCGGGAAGACTCTGGATGCAGGCCGCGCAGCAACCAGTCTTATTAGAAATCCATGGGAAGGCCTATATGTCCAGCAGTGGACTTCTTATGGCTGAGATGATAATGATGATGAAGTGATATGTAAGGTGTTAAATTAGACTTGCATCTCAGTATACCTTTCTTTTTAAAATCTTTTGAAAATACCATCAGCATTAACAAAAAAAGGTGTGTACAATACGTACTTAGGTATAATCCGCCCATCACATTATCATGTATGTATGAGATGAGAGCAACTTGTATGATGATTTATACAGAGCGGAGTACGCGCTGAGAGCTGCTGTAATTCACTTATTCATACAACTCGCTGCTACAGAAAACCTCTGATTCGATATACCATACGAAAGATCCCGTAAAACATGCTTTATTGCTCAAATAAAATACTGATATTCATCCGCCACTAAACCTTACGTTTCTATAGGTCATAAACTGAAAACAAGTACAAAGAATAAGAGCGAAAAACTAAAACTTTCGGACTTACCACAAAACGTAAGGCAGTTTGTGTGGCGCTGAAAAATCTATAAAAAAATTGCAAACGGGACGATTTTAGAATGAAACAATGCAAGTGCTTGACTTGCATTGCATATTTTTTGTTCTGAAAAGTCAAGACAAGTAAAAAAAACCGGACAAGTGCGAGTCAGACTCGCCCACTGAGGGTTCCGTACAAACTAGTAGCTTTATGAGAGAAATTATATATTTTCCTTCGTAAACCGAAAATTGTACATCGTAAAAATATTTAAAACCTGTTTTAGCTTATGCTAATGAAGTTCTTTCATATGATATCCGACATGGTACAGTTAATTCACTTTAAAATTTTAAAGTGAATTCTGACTATTAAATTAAAAATGGCCAGTTTTCGGATTTTTTCTCATATATGTACTATAACACAATGCTTCTTGTCAAATTTCATAGTTCTAGGTCAACTGGAAGTACCCCATAGGTTTTGATTCCCTTGTGAGTGTCGAAATGTGCGTTTTTAGGACATATTCGGATGTAACTTTTTTTTACGCAAATTGAGAGACTTGATTTTTTCTTTCTGCAGCAAGAGACTATCTGATCTGGGTATATGGTTTTAATTTCAACATGATACCTTCACGCGTTCCCGAGATACAGGTATTAACACGGACAGACGGACAACAAAGTGACCCTATAAGGGTTCCGTTTTTTTCCTTTTGAGGTACGAAACCCTAAAAAACAAATTAATATTAAACATCAATATTCTTAAGGTTCTTCTATTCAAACTGTGGTCAAATAACTAGCTTCTGGATTTCTATAGACAATAAACTGAAAACAACAGAGACAAATAAAATATCTACCGCTTATTTCTGTTTCAGAATTAACACAAATTCATAAGTACTGCTTATTTATGATGGTAACGTATTCAGTGCCAGAGTGTTGGCTCAGAATCATGGCTAAGCCTAATGCAGGTTTATATCATTTATACGTCCTTCTTTTATCATAGTATATATTTTAGCTTTTTTGTTTTTCGTACCAAGAAACTGCTAGATATTTCTTTGTCCTAAAAGATTTGTAGCTGTAATTCAGAGAAAAAATATAGGTAAAGTAAAACGTTCCCAGTGGCTGGCTTTTATAGCTTACAAACAAGATACACAATATAGTAGCTATAGCGTATGGAAGCACTGGATAAAGATAAAGATAAAGATAAAGATAATTTATTTGCCTGGACATTATTGTATTTTTTACGCTAAGGCAATCTTCATCCAGACACAAGAAAGAAAATTTTGCCAGTTAAAGAAGAGAATGACAATTCTGTCTATGAAAATTATGTCTATGTCAATTCTAACAAAATGTTTCACAGACTCTCGGACCGTCCCAATATTATTTATGTAATAAAAGTAAGAAAATCAAGACGAGAAACTGACTTGAAGTTGTACGAGTGTTCGAAGTTTATGCAAAATTATAAAATTGTGAAGTTTCACAACGAAGTGTTTTGTTATGAAGAAAGGTAATTTATTACCCGATAACTTGTTATCACTCAAAGTAACTGAAACAAGAGTATAACAAGAAAATATAATAATCTGGGTGTCTTTAAATCGCGAGTGAATTGGTTTCTTCTAGGTAAGCGCGCTCCATCGTAGACCGCAACGTCGCTTAACATCAGGCGAGTTGGCGGTCAAGCGTAAACCTATTTCTACATAAAAAGATATTGTTTGTCATGATACAAACAATTCATTTTGGCATTGATATTTTATCTATAGAGAGGTGATACACATTGAATATGAAGTAAAAGTATGGCAAGTCTCAGTTCTCAGCACTTTCGAGGATAAAATTGCTTTATATGTCTTGATGTTGCACTTTTTAAACGCACAGGATGTTATTGTCACTGTTCACAAGTCATGACACGCGTCTAACAGCGTTACCCGATGTGTCGCGACTGAATACGAGTCAGGCATTTACCTTAATTGAGGCTTGCCACGCAGAGCCGGGGAAAACCTATCTATGTATAAATACATCATTAACAATAGGTGATATAATAGTGTCATATAAGTTCGGCAAAGTACGAGTTTTACTAGTATACCGACGCTTCCGTACTCCTGTGCATGAGATATGTACATGGACACTGACACAAAATGCTAATTAAACAACAAAATGCGCTTTATATCTGAGAATATTTGTAACTAATTTAAAAAAAAAAAAAAAAAATTGTAATGGAAACCTAAAAACGTCTGTCGGTCACTTTTCCTTGTGTGAAGAATAAGATTTGGGACTGATTGTCAAATATATATAAGTATAAATAAAATACATTGATACAAAATGTTTCGAGTAGAAGTACTCTCGATGTTTCCGAAAACTTTTTTTTTATACTAGATAGATCTACTATTGACCACCAACTCGCCTGATGTTAAACGACGGTGTGACCGAGGATGGAGCTCGTCGATCTAGAAGATATCTATTCACTCTAGCCTTAAAAATTCCAAGATTGTAGGTCTCAGGAAACAGAGATGGCGGCAAAGAATTCCATTCTTGTGAAGTACGCAACAAGAATGTGGATGTGAATGTGAATGTGTGTTGGTGTGTGCAAGAACCTTTCACCAAGACAGGTTAGAATCCACAGCTAACCCACCGTAACCCCCACCACAACCGCGTAGCCAGCGCGGTCATGGACGGGTTCTGTATCCTAATCATTATTCAGAGGGGATCTTGTGGAACTCTAACTCGATTTGAAGATAGACAGCGCACTGTCCGCGCCGCCCGACTCTCACTCGAGGACACTGGCTTTTACTGTAAATGTACAGTAATAAGCATTTTATTATGGTTCCGTGGTTTCATAGTACTATGAGGAACCCTCATAGTTCTTGAAAACACTTTAACTTCTTTATGGAAATGCTGTACCCACAGAATTCGCCCTATTACAAGTCTTTGGCTGTACCCCGAAGTTTTATCTGCATAGTGATGAAAAAATGGCCAAGTTCATGTCAGGCCACGTGGAAGGTAGAGTTTTGTAGTTGCATTTCACTATATATGAACTTGAAAGAACTACTTGTTTAATAAAACTTCTAAAATTCTACTCAGTTTCATTAAAAAAAAGTTACAGCCGAATATGTCGCAAAAACGCATATTTCGTCACTCGCAGGGGAAAACTGTACATTTTTAATTTAATCACAAAAAATAGGGTCTTTATGTAAAGAAGGAGGTTCCAAATTTCAAAGTGCTTTAACCGTATCATGTGGAATATCAAATAAAAGAACTTCATTAGCACAAGCTAAACAGGTTTTTAAATATTTTTACGATGCATATTTTTCGGTTTATTACGCAAAATATAAATATATATATATACATATATAATTTCCTCCTTTTATCGGTTTGTAGGGAACCTTCGGTGGGCGAGTCTGACTCGCACATGTCCGGTTTTTATTTTTAAAAAGAAGACTCAAAAAATAAGGTTCTTATTTATCTTCACTAACAGCCGGTTAGTGGTAACCACAAACCAAACTGGCGACATTATGGAGGGTAGCTCAGAGGAATAGAAAAGGGTGTAACTGGTGGGGTGGGTAATTTACATAAAGGTACGCATCCGATGTTTTAATCAACGCCGGCGAGTTGTAAGCGAGCGGCGAGCGTCGAGCGTTCTGCGGGAGGTGGAGCATTTGTTACGCGGGTTAATGTTACAATGTACATTTTGCGTATTTTGATTAGTTTGGGTGGACTTGCCTTGTTAGACATTAATTAACTTAATACAGTAGAGGTACAAATATAGCTTTCTAATTTTTTTACTGACTTCCAAAAAGAAGGAGGATCCAATTCCAATTTGATCTGTATTTTTTATTGGTAAAATATCATCCAAATGCCTGTAGAAAAGTGAACAGCAAGTCGCGTACATATGTATTGTATTGCGTATTTTGAAGTCGTTTTTTTTCAGTTTTTAAACTATTATTATTTGTATGTTGTTTGGTCATTCTATAATTTGCCGTACTTAGGAATACAATGAAAATATTTTCATTTTTAGAGATTATTCAAAAAGTAATAAAGCGATGTTTATAAAATAGTTATGGGACCAACTTGGGAGCTTTCTCTATACACCAATTCAGGAAACACAAAAATCGGTTCTCGAATGAAGGAGTCATTCATGTACAAACATTAAAAAAAAATACGGTACGAATTGATAACCTCCTCCTTTTTCGAATTTGGTTAAAAATCATCCAAGCAAACTAATTGCGTATTTTGAAGTCGACCTTTTCAGTTTTTGAAATTATGGTTATTTAATGATATATTTAAAAGTAATTTAAACTAACTTAAATATCTACGGTGAATCATTTCTTCTGTTATGACTAATGATCTATTAGAGTTGGTATTTTCGTCTGCTTCAAAGCCTTCAAGCTGGTCCTCTCACCAAGATTTTTATAGACACCCTTTTAAAATGCTCCCATTCTCACTAAAACCAGTTCCTAAAGCGCAGTAAAAAAGGTAAATAGCTAATACATAGCACCGTATTGTTCCCATCTGGATTTGTAATGAAACGAGGCACTCCCGCAGTAAATGAGGATCCCGGAGTAGCCCTAACCTTGTCCACTGCCACCGCGACTGATTTCATTTAAATATCCCTTTGTAAAGAATCCCGACTTTAAATAGATTTAACAAGATTTCTGGTTCAAAATAGGAACGGAAGGAGCTTTGTGTTCTTTTTACTCGACTGTGTAAGAAGGAGGGTTATCTTTTTCGAGTGCATGTATGTTTGTATTTATGGATGTATGTTTGGTATGTAATTATGTATGTATGTTTCTATATGAGCGCCTACAGTCTAAACTGCTTGACAGATTTTGATGTGCCAGGTGTCGTTAGCTATGTCGTTGGCTTTACTCCCTGAATGTCATAGGCTATATTTTTTCGTAATAATAATAAAAAATCTCTCGAAAAATAAAATTTACGTCATTTTCGTAACGTCAAACAAACTTTCTTTTTATAATAATAATCTTTTACAGCGATTTTACGCATACTTTTTCACAAGAACGTACACCCAACAGTGTATCAAGCATAACAAAATCATAAGTTAAACTCGAAAAACAGCTTTTTGGTACGGCACAGTAACGGTATTTTGTCTTTCTTGTAATAAAGATACTTGTTTAGGAAGTGTTTTCAAGAATTCTATTATGTAAATTAAAGTAATTATCATTTTATGTAAAATCACTCATGTTTGTTTTTATCAAGTTTTATTTTATTTGAAAGAGGATGACAGAGACAGCTCTTAACTCTGTTTTATGTTTCGTCAAAATCAGTTCAGCCGTTCCTTATGTCGATTATTTTTAAGTAAAATTACTTGCGGTATTTATCGTAGCTTGTTCTTACTTTTTTTAAGTTTATTGCTTAAAATAGTTCAATATTTCAGCTGAAAACATAGAATGCTTAAAAAATACTTTACGTATACCCTATTCCGAATAACTTTGACCTTGACCGGTATACGGGTGTAATCCAATTGTTTTCTGTAGTAGGTTAAGTAGATTAGACTTGCAGGTATTAGACTTGATTAGGATTGCAGGTATTTTGTTGTAGTAAATGGATTTATTCAAGAGTAAATTGGTTACTTTAATCATACAGTGTCACTAGTGTGTTTAATTAATGAGTTTTACCCGACTGCGTAAGTAGGAGGGTTACGTTTTTCGAGTGTATGTATGTATGTTTCTATATGATCGTCTACAGCCTGAACGGCTTTACCGATTTTGATGTGCGAGGTGTTGTGAGATTCGACTTTACTCCCTGAATGACATAGGCTATATTTTTTTGTAATAATAATAATACATCTCTTGCAAAAATAAAATTTTCGTAACCTCCAACGAACTTTTTCGTAATAAACAAGTGATTTTACTAGAATTGTTCTAAAGAATGGTCATTTATACTATTTACAGAGATTTTACGCATACTTTCTCACGATAAACTTATACTCAACAGCGTATCAAGCGTAAGGAAATCATAAGTTAGATTGCAAAAACTACTTTTCTGCAGTCGGCTATTTTGTTTTTCTATGTAGATACTTGTTTTATGGTATACAAAAATACATACATATAATCATGACCACCGCCCAATCACTATATAATTTCATACATCCTAAGTGTTATGAATAATAAAATGTTTTATACATCAAATACTTAAATATGTTATCTGTATCATATTGATTGAATATCGACTGTCTATAATTGTCTATTAGTGTTTCCTTACTTTTCTTTGTAAAGTTGTTTCCGCCCCTCTCTTGCTGTTCGGTGCTGGTTGTGTGATGATCGAAATAAAGTCCCAATCAAATATAACTGTTTTTTATTAGGTTATGGGCCCAGTATGGCCCTTAGTTAGTTTTAAAGTAGATGTTTTAACTAGCATAGGTCATCCGATGAAAAATTTGAATACGTTATATGTAATTGTACTTTTTTTCTTCGCGTGTGTGGTCGACGCCGACTCGACCAATATGGCGTCTGAATCTTCAAAAGTTAATTGTACTTCAATGAACTCAAATTCGCTATTGGCCAGTGTGCCTAAGCTAAAAGGCAGGTCAAATTATAGCGAATGGGCATTTGCGATGGAAAATCTACTTATACTAGAAGGGATCGAATCCATCAAAGCGGAAGGCGCGACGAGCGCAGCAGACGACGCCAAGGCGAAAGCGAAGATCATCCTCACAATCGACCCAGCCCTCTACGTTCACATAAAAGAAGCTTCTACATCCAGAGATATTTGGAAGAAACTTAGCCAGATGTTCGATGATTCTGGTTTCTCGCGAAGGATAACCCTACTTAGGAATTTAATATCAATTCGATTGGAATCAAGTGAATCTATGACGGCGTATGTTACTCAAATTGTAGAAACTGGACAGAAATTATGTGGAACTGGATTCCAGGTCAATGACGAATGGATCGGCAGTCTGATGTTAGCGGGATTACCAGACAAATATTACCCCATGATAATGGCGATTGAGCATTCAGGTATCTCGATAACGGCTGACGTCATCAAGACCAAATTGTTGGATATGGCAGGAAGTGAGAACGAACCAGGAACAGCATTTGCAAGCAGAGGGCAGCACCAGCGTGATTTTTATAATGTTGGCAGCAATGGCGACGCAAACGTCATACATGTCAAAAGCAGTAATGGCGGATCGAGTAACAAAGGAAATAAGAAAAAAGAAATAACTTGTTATAATTGCAAGCTGAAAGGGCATTATAAAAATCAGTGCCCTCAGAATCAGAAATCACGCGATATTAAGAAGACAAATGCCTTTTCTGCAGTGTTTCTGAGCGGAAATTTTGAAAAAATTGACTGGTATTTAGACAGCGGGGCAAGCTGTCATATGACGCCGAATAAAGAAATAATTCAGAATGCGTCGACGCAGTTTGATACCAAGCAGATCGTAGCAGCTAACAAAAGTGTAATGCAAGTTTTATGCAAAGGAGATGTCGAGATGGTCACATTAACTCCGAAATGTAGATATGAGGTCACCCTCAAGGACGTTTTATGTGTGCCCGACTTAGCTACGAGCTTGTTATCAGTGAGCCAGTTGATAATGAACGGAAACAAAGTGATTTTCGATGAAAATTGTTGCAAAATATACAATAAACGAAATCAGCTAGTTGCCTTAGCAGATTTGTTGGATGGTGTTTATAAATTAAACATAGAATACAAAGAGTGTTTGTTTACATCAACAAGTGCTGATAGTGAGTTGTGGCACAGAAGATTAGGACATTTAAACTGGAATGACATGAATAAAATGAAGGATGGAGCTGTTACAGGTGTGTCTTACAGTGAAAAGAATGTTATTGATAAGAATACTTGCACAGTTTGTTGCGAAGGGAAGCAGTGTCGCTTGCCATTCAATAATGTTGGCCACAGAAGCACTGAAGCCTTGCACACTATTCATGCAGACCTGTGTGGTCCTATGGAGGAAGCGTCCATCGGAGGTTCCAGGTATTTTCTAGTTTTTGTTGATGATTTTACACGCATGGCATTTATTTATTTTTTAAAAGCAAAGAGTGAAGTATTTAGTTACTTCAAAGATTTCAAAGCTTTGGTTGAGAATCAACAGAATAAAAGAATCAAAATATTTAGAACAGACAATGGTTTAGAGTTTTGCAGTAATGAATTTGAAGCCTATTTGAAAGGAGCAGGTATTGTTCATCAAAAGACAAATGTATATACAGCTGAGCAGAACGGAATGAGTGAGCGGATTAATCGTACTATTGTTGAGCGAGCACGTTGTATGTTATTTGATGCAGGATTAGATAAAAAGTTCTGGGCGGAGGCAGCTCACACTGCAGTATATCTAAGGAACAGATCTATAGCATTAGGATTAAATAACAAGACACCATTCGAGCTCTGGACAAACTCAAAACCAGATTTAAGCCATGTTCGAATATTTGGCAGTCGGGTGATGGTACATATCCCAAAGGAAAAGCGCTTGAAGTGGGATAACAAAGCCAAGGAGCACCTGTTGGTGGGATATGCTGATAATGTCAAAGGATATAGAGTATATGATCCAGAAAAGAGATGTGTATCTACCAGTAGAGATGTGATAATTCACGAAGACACTAAAAAATCTATCAGGATGGACAGTAATGTGTCAGTTTCAGTGGGGGATAACTTGTTAACTGACGGAACTCCCAGTCAGAGCCCTAAGTCGAGTGATGTATATGAAAATGAAGAAAACTCAGAGTATTTAAATGCTGAAAGTGATTTTGATTGTACATTACAGAATTCAGATAGAGAAACCGGAGGCTCAGATTTGGCTGAACAGGAGACCAAAGGCCCAGATCTAGGCGAAGATACATTACCTAAGAGAGAGAGACGACCCCCTGAACGCTTTCAAGTAACACATTTATGCACAGAGGTGAGTGACGAGTATGCCAGTGATCCTAATACAGTACAGGAAGCCCTGAGTAGTCCAGACAAGGACAGATGGATACAAGCAATGAAGGAAGAACTCCAGGCGTTCCAGGAGAACGATGCTTGGGCAGTCGTCAACGAGTTACCTCCAAATAAAACATTAGTGCAGTGTAAGTGGGTGTTTAAAAGGAAGCTTGATAGTAATAACAGTGTCCGTTATCGAGCGCGTTTAGTGGCTAAAGGTTTCACGCAGAAACCAGGTATTGACTATGAAGAGACTTTTTCACCTGTAGTTAGACATTCTACTCTCAGATTGCTGTTTGCATTGTCAGTACAAATGAATTTAGATGTAACACATTTAGACGTTAAAACTGCTTTTCTAAATGGTTTTCTCAAAGAAGATATTTATATGGCTCAACCTAATCTTTGTAATAGCAGTAGTAATTCAATTGTAAAATTAAAGAAGGCCATATATGGTTTAAAACAGTCTTCTAGATCATGGTATGAGAGAGTTGATCAATGTTTGTGTGAATTAAACTTCAAAAGAAGTCAACTAGAGCCATGTGTATTCACAAAAATGAATGAAAATGTAAAAATCATTATTGCATTATATGTTGACGATTTCTTTGTTTATTCGAATAATGCTACTGAAACTGAAAAATTAGTTTCTGTTCTCAGCTCAAAGTTTAGTATTAAAAATTTGGGACAAGTACAAGAATGTCTAGGTATGAGAATAAGAATAAATAAAGATTTGAATATAGTTACCTTGGATCAGGAGCATTATATCGAACAATTATTAAAAAAGTTTAATATGGCAGATTGTAAAATTGCTAGTACTCCAATGGAATGTAAATTAGATTTGAATGTTGATGAAGTTTCAGATGTAAACATTCCTTATCAACAGTTGATTGGCAGTCTCATGTATTTGTCGGTTTTGACTAGACCTGACATATCGTATGCTGTAAGTTTCATGAGCCAATTTAATAAATGTCACTCTAATGTTCATTGGAAATATGTGAAACGTATACTTAGATACTTAAAGAATACAAAAACTTATTGTTTAAAATATTGTAAAGGAAGAGCTGAACTTGAAGCATATGTTGATGCCGACTGGGCAGGTAACATAATAGACCGTAAGTCTTATACTGGTTACAGTTTTATGATGTCAGGATCAGCTATTTCTTGGGAAAGTAAAAAGCAAAGAACAGTATCTTTATCGAGCATGGAATCTGAATTAATGTCGATTACTGAAGCATGCAAGGAGGCTATGTATTTAAGAGCTTTGCAGTATGAAATTACAAATAATATGTATACAGTTGTTTTATATAATGACAGTCAGAGTGCACAGAAGTTGATATCAAGTTGTGTATCGCATAGGAGAAGTAAACATATAGATATAAGATATCACTTTGTAAAGGATGCTGTGCATGATAAGATTATTGTTATTAAGTATATTTCAACAGCTGATATGTCTGCTGATGTTTTAACAAAAGCTCTTAATCCTATGAAACACTATAAATGTATAAAAGGTTTAGGTATTGTACCTCTATTGTAATGTTTTGTGTAAGTTTTGTTTATTTGATGTAGTGGGGGTGTTATGAATAATAAAATGTTTTATACATCAAATACTTAAATATGTTATCTGTATCATATTGATTGAATATCGACTGTCTATAATTGTCTATTAGTGTTTCCTTACTTTTCTTTGTAAAGTTGTTTCCGCCCCTCTCTTGCTGTTCGGTGCTGGTTGTGTGATGATCGAAATAAAGTCCCAATCAAATATAACTGTTTTTTATTACTAAGGTTGTCTGGAAGAGATTGCTGTTAACGATAAGACCGCCCTTTGTGCCATTGTTTTGTGCGAGTGTTTTTTGTTATTTTATTACTTTTGTGGTGTCAATAAAGTGTTATTGATTGATTCACTCCTGTCTTCCCTTACGGGGTAAGCATAGCGTCAAAGACCATGATGCTCTTTGACCGTGGTTAGTGGGTTCAATGGAAGGAAGAATGCATAGTTCTAGCCCTAATTCCATGGCAGTAAAAATATATAACAAGCTACCGAATTGCTTAAAAGATATAGACACA
The DNA here is from genome assembly GCA_947563715.1 of Lycia hirtaria. NCBI lineage: Eukaryota > Metazoa > Arthropoda > Insecta > Lepidoptera > Geometridae > Lycia > Lycia hirtaria. The sequence continues at coordinate 25,322,543 of OX387383.1, read as the reverse complement.
GATGAAAGCTTTATTTTTAATTTGAAAGATATCCTAGAAGCTAACAGTTATTATAATCTTGACTATTTTTTTAAGGATAACTTTGACGAAATTAAAATTAAAATAGAACGTTCCGACTCAAGTGTTGCCATGCCCTATATAGGGCCATATGTATTCCCTAAATAAACTAGTGTTATTATAAGACCTGCATGTACCTACATATGACGCAATAAATGATATGAATATGAATATGAATATGAATATGAATATGAATATGAATATGAATATGAATATGAATATGAATATGAATATGAATATGAATATGAATATGAATATGAATATGAATATGAATATGAATATGAATATGAATATGAATATGAATATGAATATGAATATGAATATGAATATGAATATGAATATGAATATGAATATGAATATGAATATGAATATGAATATGAATATGAATATGAATATGAATATGAATATGAATATGAATATGAATATGAATATGAATATGAATATGAATATGAATATGAATATGAATATGAATATGAATATGAATATGAATATGAATATGAATATGAATATGAATATGAATATGAATATGAATATGAATATGAATATGAATATGAATATGAATATGAATATGAATATGAATATGAATATGAATATGAATATGAATATGAATATGAATATGAATATGAATATGAATATGAATATGAATATGAATATGAATATGAATATGAATATGAATATGAATATGAATATGAATATGAATATGAATATGAATATGAATATGAATATGAATATGAATATGAATATGAATATGAATATGAATATGAATATGAATATGAATATGAATATGAATATGAATATGAATATGAATATGAATATGAATATGAATATGAATATGAATATGAATATGAATATGAATATGAATATGAATATGAATATGAATATGAATATGAATATGAATATGAATATGAATATGAATATGAATATGAATATGAATATGAATATGAATATGAATATGAATATGAATATGAATATGAATATGAATATGAATATGAATATGAATATGAATATGAATATGAATATGAATATAAGAAGGTATTAGAGGGTTAGGGGGATACGAGGATAAGATGTTATATTGGCATGCAGTGACAAGGGGGTCAGCCCACGCCTACATAATTTTCAGTTTCCCTCAAGTCCATTTCTCGTTGAAATGCAAAAAAATTGTACTCAGAGATATCGGTCTACGTTCTTGATGCGTACTGCACAGGAATGGAATTCTTTGCTGCCATCTCTATTTTCTGAGACCTACAATCTTCGAATTTTCAAGGCTAGCGTGAATATATATCTTTTAAATCGACGCGCTCCATCCTCGGCCACATCATCGCATAACACCAGGCGAGTTGACCAATCGTAGATCTATCTTGTATAAAAAAAAATGTGCGTAAAACCAAGTCAGAGAAAAACTGTATAAAAGGAAATAGTGGGGTTATTTTATAAGGTTCTATTCGAGGCAGGTTTTTTGAGGCCACTCGAAGGCCTCAGCTATCAAGCTAACGTCAGCGCCGACGTGCCGACGGTGCGACACTCTCGTTTAGTTCCTCGTAATAATGCTGGCAACACTGGTGGTTTGTTATCCAGTACATAATCTTTGTAAACGGACATTTTGTAAGTGGTCAACTTTAGAATGTTACCCTTATTTGAATCAAAATTGACAACGAGATTTCAGTGAAATCACTGTTAAGCGTAGCGAAAAGTTCTTAGTCCATAGATGAAGATTTTTTGTCACTACGTAAATTAAAAATGTAATGAATAGATAGGCAATAGACAGCTCACACGTAAATATAACGAAGTGTATAGTTTTTGTGAGTCAAATAGTCCTGAAGATGCCTCGTAAAAAGGTCGACATGTCCACAATACTTGCTAATGCTAAAACCAAAAGCAGACAAGAATACCAGCTTTTAAGATAGTAAGACGGAAACACAATATAAAGGTATATAAGTTTTAGTTTGAATACTGTCTATCAGAGTATAGTGGGTCGATCCGTCACAGTCCGCCGCGTCCGGGGCTAATGGAATGAACACGGGACAAACGGCACCAACGGGACAAATGGGACATCACACAAAATAGGACATCCATCATCACAGCGCGATCCAACGTGGCGTGGCGCGGTCAAGCGACGCGGGCCGGCTTCATTGTTTGTATCGTGGCGACAGGCATTGTGGCGATGATGGGCCAGTGTCAATATAATCTCTTTTAGCTAACAACGTGCCGCGTTGGAAGAAAATGTGTTGTTTTGGAGACACATGTACTAAAGTGATATATCATGGTCTATGTTTGTTTTACTTGCTTATTGAGCCCCTATATGTTATTGACCGAGCTGAGCATCTTCATTTTAACATTGGTCGATTTAGCATTGATTTCTTTGTTTTAATTTGTAGCGATGTTTGATTGTGGTGGAAATTCCAGTTGAAAAGGAGGAATTTGAAGGACATTTACTAAATTAAAATTAAATTAATTAGACTATTCTGAGACCATTAGTAGAGCTCTTTCGCATTTCACCTTGGAGCAATTTCAATAATATGTGCATTTTTAGGGTTCCGTACCCAAAGGGTAAAAACGGAACCCTATTATTAAGACTTCGCTGTCTGTCTGTCCGTCCGTCTGTCCGTCCGTCCGTCTGTCACCAGGCTGTATATCATGAACCGTGATAGTTAGACAGTTAAAATTTTCAGAGATGATGTAACATATTTCTGTTGCCGCTATAACAACAAATACAAAAAAATATACTTAATAAAATAAATATTTAAGGGGGCTCCCATACAACAAACGTGTTTTTTGCTCGATATTGATTTTATAGATAATGGTACGGATAATTTACAAAGAATTATGCCAGCGACCCAAAGAATTATGCCAGCAACCCAAAGAATTATGCCAGTGACCCAAAGCTGTGCTCCGTTATTTTAAGGAGCTTGGCTGGTTTGAGTAGGCTGGCGGGGGGGAAATGCACAATACACCCCAAGCGGGACGTCGCGTCGGTGCAGGTCTTATCGCCCCCACTTCAAATTAGAATTAGAATGGTACGGAACCCTTCGTGCGCGAGTCCGATTCGCACTTGGCTGATTTTATTTTAAAATAAAATTGTATGATAAGTCGACAAGTCACACGCCTAATGTCAAGTGTTACGCTTGCGCGTAACAGACTAATGTCACTTTAACGCTTCAGAGCTCTTTGTGGAAATGCACTATGTTCGAATTAATCGAAATATTTGATGTGAAATACCAATAATTATTGGTATGGAAATTAACGTGGTTTTCACACATTTTTAAATAAAAACTACGGGTCACTCACGTCTGTTTTGAGCAGAAATATCCGACTATAGTTTCAACCGCATTCGGCGGTCTTTTTCAAAGGAACCGACCGTGAGTGACGTGTGTGCTGCTCCTTTGAAAAAGACCGCCGAATGCGGTTGAAACTATAGTCGGATATTTCGGCTCAAAACAGACGTGAGTGACCCGTAGTTTTTATTTAAAAAATAATTATTGGCAAATTTTATTACTTAAATTAAGTAATTATAAGTACCTACTTTGTAAATTATAAGCTGTTGGTAAATAAATAAGCGCGTCTTGGGAGTAAAATCAACTCGTATGCCGTGACTGAATATAGCATGACGCTCTTTAACGTCGTCAAAATTCCACTAAGTTACTGTTTTACACTACTTGTGTGTCCTGCACTTTCATACAACTGGCAGGAAGCCGATTTCAACAGGCCTTTTTGGATAACCATGGGCAACGCTAGAAGTCCACTGCCTATGCCCGGTAGTGTACTTCTTGCGGCTGATGATGATGATGATGTTATGTATAGATTTGTCGTAAGTACATTAAAGCAATTTGTATCTTTGAAAATGTTGAAATTGAGCAAAATTGGCAGTTCTTTCAGTACGATTGGGATCACATGGTCCACATTCCCAAAATGACTACTTAACCAAAATTACCACTTTCCCAATACGTCTACCTTCCTAAAATGACTACTTTACCCAAATGACCACATTATTACAAGTCCGATTTTCCAAAACGTCTACTTTCCCAATATGACGACTACTTCACCAAGAGGTTTTTTCTTTTAAACTTTAATCCGTTTTTGAGCCCCTTTATAGGCACTTTAGCCTATACCTATATGGTAATAATATATGTAATGTGGTGTGTTACCACAGTAAGCGGCAGGCGTCCGTCCGTCCGTAGTCCGGTGAATGGGCAGATTAATTCATGTCGAGCGCAACAGGTGCCGCGGGCGAGTGTCTGCCGGGACGCCCGCCGCGGTGTCTTCCCGTCCCGCCCGCCCCAGGCTAACTTGGTATTGATGCTTACGGATTAGGATGAAGCACCTTATTTATGTTATTACCTAAAGTAGAACAGTGGAGTGGTGGAATGTTATTCAGTAAATTTGTATCTGTTGTAATTTGTATTTGTCTGTTTTTATTTAATTTTAGAGGACCGCACGATCTTTACTCACAACTCCTCTACACGTCAACGGATGCGGCCGCGGACTCTGGCAGATGAGTCCGCAGATGAATTTCCACGAGCTGTCCACACGTCTGTAGGTCGATCAGTCTATGTTCATTCTCGACAGACGCAACACGCACTCGCATCATTATAATGTCATGTTGGTATTTTAGGTAGGTTAGATATCCATTAGTTTTACAGTAGTCTAAATAGAACAAATTAATTGAGATAGGTACTTAGTTAAATATTATATCAATTAATAGTATACTTTCAACATTTTATTTTTGTGACATTTATTTTTAGGATTCCACAAACAGTTTTCAGCTTGATATAGCTCAATAAACCTAAAAGTTTCTTCGGTGCTAATATTGTTCGTCATTTCGAGCGTTTTTACGAATGATGCGACACAAAAAGCACGCGTGCAATCGCAACTCCGATCAAACTGATGCACCGGCAGACGTGTGGACAGACGCCGGACGTTCGCGCCGAAATCCTTTGATGCGGACACAAAAACCGACAACTAACGGATTCGAGGCGGATGTATTTGCTGACGTTAAATACCTACCACAGACGCACAAATCACCCCCTCTACATATCGGCGGACCCATCCGCAGATGACGTCTGCAGATGCATCCGTTGACGTGTAGAGGAGGCATAGCTTATGAATTGTGGTCAAACGCTTAGCTTGAAATCATTATCATTGAAATGATAATGGAATATGACGACACATTATTCCGTGATAATTAAATATGACGTCAATACGTCGACAAGATAACAGAATATGACGACAAATATCAAGTTCTATACTACGTATTTTATTTATTTATATCTTTAATTTAAAGACATTTTTACAATTTGTTATAATAATCTGAATCAGCTGTTTATGACTATTCATAAGTGGATTGTTTCAATACCAAAGTAAATGGAATTAAACTTTAAAAAAAATGTAGTTCTATGTTATCTTTAATGTTGGTGACATACAATCAGACGTCACAATATTGATATATATGCCGTCCTATTACGTTGTGCATTATGACGACATATACTATCCCTATATTGTCTTTTTATTGGTAAAATAAAATATTACAATACAATAATGATATGGCTGAGACTATGTCTAGTTAATATTATAAATATAAATAAATATTTGTGGACATTTCACACAACACCATCTAGCCCAAACTAAGCAAAGCTTGTACTATGGAACTAGATGGCTGATAGAATACGTATATACTTTTTTTTTTTGTAAACATATACATATGATACATAGAAACACCCAGACACAGAACAAACATCCATGCTCATCACACAATTGTTTGCCCTGGGTGGGGATTGAACCCACGACCTTTCAGTTCAGCAGGTAGACGCAAACACACTACCAACTGAGCCACAAGGCCAGTCAAAATTGACATGACAGTACAATATCACGACAAATGTTATAAACTAATTCCATGTTGTTTCGTGTTGTTTTTGCTTTAAGATCTAAACAGTCACCTACGAAGTTCTAGACAGATACCGATCTCAATGAATAGTTGGTATACATAACCGCTTCGGCCGCGTACGTAACTATTGTTTCGTAACTAGTTTCGTACGAAACATAATAATTATTCTTCGTACGATACTAGTATCGATCGAAGAAGTTTTTTTCCTTATACGTAATCACGGCGTTTGTAACGTAACTGGTTACGTAGTAAACATAATTTTTCTTTGTACGAAACTGAACGTTTCGTTAAAATATGTGTCCTTCTGTATTTCCTCTTTGCTTCACTAGTACATACAACTACTTAGGTAGACAACCAGTTTTGATTTAATATATCGTTATTACGTAACAGTTGTTATTTCTCCCTTTTCAGTTCATTGAATAGTTTTGAAGTCGATTTTTTAAATTATTTTTATTGTATTTTTGGAACACTATGGAGTATGAAAGGTAAGGTAAATAGCTGACAGATGTCACGTATTATAGGGTAGAGCGGCATATCAACCCATTACTTGTCTAAATTTTTTGGGACCCAAAATAGCTCTTCAGTGCTAGTTTTTTTTTTATATTGTATGTTTTATCTTATTACTAAATCTTGCGATCTCTTAAACAATTGAGAAATTATTTCTGTGCATAGACAAAGGCACTTACGACTTTCTCAAACCAGCGGTAGTAAGGTGTAAGGCATCCAAGTAAACGAATTGCGTATTTTGAAGTCGGTTTTTAGTTTTTTAAACGATTATTTGTATTTTTTTTATCAGCCCTGTTTGTACAAACTGTCCCATTGCTGGGAACGGGCCATCTTCTTATTGTGAGAAGGGTAAGGCCATAGTCTGCCACGCTGGCCAAGTACGGGTTGGCAGACTTCACACATCTTCAAGATTGAGAACTTTCAGACATGTAGGTTTCCTCACGATGTTTTCCTTCACCGTTTGAAGTTGGCGGCAATCAACAATACGCACATAACTTCGAAAAGACAGAGGTGCGTACCGTGGGATTTGAACCCAGGACCTGCGGATCGCAAGTCAGACGGTCTCACCACTAGGCTGCCGGAAACTCTAATATATCTGCCGGAATATTTAGGAAATAGAAAATTCTAATAATATTTGTAGAACCAGTTGTAAGGAATATCGACAAATCGTTATTCTGTCACGTTTCCTACAAGTAGAGCTGTCGAAGCAATCCAATCTAAATACGAAGAATCATACATACATACATACATAATATTGTAGCGGACTGAATAGAGTTGCGTAAAGAGGCTAAGTATGGTGAACATTTTTTTTTGCGGAAATTAGCCAAAACTATTCAATATCAAAAACAATACCGTTTAATCTATATTTCTGAGCATTTATTTATATATTTAATTAACCAACTTCCAAAAAGGAGCAGGTTCCCCGATTACTCAAAGATATCTGGACCGATTTGAATAATTCTTATTTTTTTTTGTTTGAAAAGGTGGTCCCATAGAAATTTTATGAAAATCGGTTCAGTATTTTCGTTTTATAACAAAATAACTGGAACAAAATGCCGTCCGAGTAAGCGAGTTGCGTATTTTGAAGTCGGTTTTTTAGTTTTTTTAGGTACTTGCTTATCTCAACACTTGTAGACATGATCCGTGACTAAATTGGTGCGTTAGTTTAACCCAACGCTTATGCTTTGTCGTTTAACGTGGCAATTCTGACAGCATGCTGGGTACGCTGACAATGGGTAGTGGATTTGAGCTTCTGGATTGTATTTTTTTATGCAAGATAGATCTACGATTGACCACCAACTCCTCTGAAGTTAAGCGACGATGTGGCCGAGGATGGAGCTCGTCGTCTATATAAAGACTTTCATAAGAATTACCGTAGATTACTTATTACTAGGTATATTGCGTTACGGCTACAAACCGTAATATTTCGTAACAGTAACAAATGTACTTTAATTCTCTATAAATCTGTAGGAATTCTTTTAAAATTAATATCTCCAAATTATCCTGCATTGTAGAAGAATACACAGTATTGTTTTCTATTCCACGAAAAATGCAACAGGTATGTATTATGTATGTATATTAAAAGAAAAACAAAATACCCGACTGCAGAAAAGCAGTTTTTGCAGTTTAAGTTACGATTTTGTTACGCTTGATACGCTGTTCAGTGTATGTTTGTCGTGAGAAAGTATGCGTAAAATCGGTGTAAAAGATAAAAAATGCGCATTCTCTAAAATAATTCTGGTATAATGACTTGTTTATTATGAAAAAGTTCGTTGGAGGTTACGAAAAACGCATTTTTATCTTGCGAGCGATGTATTATTATAATTACAAAAAATATAGCCTTTAACACTCAGCAAGGGAAGAATCTAACGACACCTAGCACATCAAAATTAGTCAAGCCGTTTGGGCTGTAGGCAATCATAGATAATCATAAATACATACCCACATACCTAAAAACATATATATATACTCAAAAAACATAGTCCTCATTCTTTCGCAGTCGGGTAATATACATAAATAATAATGATCGAATAAAATGGACTAACCGCGCCATCTCTAGAATTGGATACGTGCGAGCTGTGCGTGCGAGTATGTTGAGTTACGCCATTTCTGCTCTCACGTGGAGTTGAACGAATTAGTTTCTCTACGAAAGCGGAGTTTTTCTATTTACAACTATAAATAACTTTACTGTTGCTTATGACAGATCTGTCTTATGGCTTTTGTTGAGTTTATCAAGATATATAGACAGATAACTCTATATTATAACTACATTGTACAAACATACAAATGACAATATGACTATGGCAAATCTTTTAATAGGCGGCCTTATCGCTTAAAGCGATCTCTTCCAGGCAACCATGTACGGAGTAGGATAGGCGGCACTGATAGTGGCCTTTAAAACTAAAACAAAAAAATTTGCGTACAGAAAAGTGAAACTATATAAAATAAAAAATCATTTATTTCAGGTCATTAGAACCCATACAGTTAAAAAGAGTAATCACAATAATTAAAAAGAAAAATTAATACAAATACAAATAATGTTTCAGTAAAATATTCAAGTGATACAAAATAATAAAAAAATAAATATACGCGTCGACTTGAGAGCCTCCTTCGTTTTCTCGTTGGTTATAAATCAATTGCACATAATTATAAAAACAAGTTATAAATACTACAGCAATAATAATACGCACACAACTAAATTCAATTTAAATAAAATTACGTATATTTTCCCAAGGGGTAGGCAAGGCATCAAAGTCTGTTTGAGGTCGTTTGCCACATTTGACCGTGTTTAGACGGTTAGGTGGAAGGGAGAGGGTAATAGATGGTAAGATTTAATGTTGGCTTGTAGTGACTTGAATTTCCATCAAGTCTCATATCTGAATTTTACTGTATGCCCGGGAAGCAAAGAAGCCGCTCGTACTTCTGTTTTTCTTTTTCTCTTGTCAAGCATGGAAGCGAATTAAGTTCAAATTATGTAAATAATACAAAACAAGTCATAATTACTTGTTTGTCACTTCCACATTATTTTCTTAAAATTCAGTAAGCGATTTATAATATATGTATAATAAGCAGTATCTCTACTCTACGCTACTTACGACAAGCAAGCAAAATTTGGCACAATTTCACTGCCTAACTATGTGACAGGAGAGTTTTGGCGGGAACGTCTTAGTAACATGTTGTTGCTTTGTTTTATTTTCATAAGCTTGTGTTATTTTGAACATTAATGCTATAAAAATGGTGGTGTTTTATTCATTAAGTGTTCAATCAAGTGCGTGAGTGTGGGCAAGTGAAATAAAGCAGTGAAACGTGTGATTTTATGTTGTCGGCCATAGAAGCTTCTAGTAAAGTCGCCATCACTTTACTTAGGCAAGACTTAAATTTGAAAATGACTGTTTTCGTGACTTAGACTGTGACTAGAACACTATATAACTTGTATTATTCAAGAAATTTAAAAATATTTTAATACTTGACACTGGCAAATCGCTAATCGCGGGGTCCAATACAAAAAAGAAGAAGAAGAAACTCTGTGACAAACATCTACTCACTTGAAAGAATACTTGATTTCCACGATAAATTGTGTAAAATCGATGTGCCTGATAACTGTTTGCCGGGCCCCGTTCTCGTCACTCGCTCACTCCATCTCGCCCATTCCGCACACTCTCGCGTCGCCTAACGCTCTCTTGAAGGACAATCCCGTCTGTGACGTGTTCGGAGACAATTGGTCGGGCTTAATGGCGGCTCTTTTGGCATATTGGGAGACCAATGAACGAACCTACTTGTTTTTTAACCGACTTCCAAAAAGAGGGAGGTTATCAATTCAGTCTGTATGTTTTATTGTACGTTTGTTCACCGATTACTCAGCTAATTGTGCATTGATTTTGATGATTATTTTTGTATTTGGTAGATCACACTTTAGAGGTGCTACATAAACATTTTATCAGAATCGATGCAGTACTTTGGTTTTTATAACAAAATAACTGGTAAAGTATCATCTAAACCACTGTAGAAAAGTAAATAGCAAAGTCACGTATATGCGTGCATTCACTTTTCTGCGGGCGTTATACATTTTGCGTATTTTGAAGTCGGTTTTTTCAGTTTTTTAAACTATAATTATTTACATTACGTATTAAATATTTAATCTAATTGGCTTGGCATATTTTATAATTAATGTAATTGGCTCTCTGCCATTTTAATTAATTAAATAAATTGACTGCTTAAGTGAATATCCAAGAAAGTAATTACGAAATAATCATGCACACATTTTTATGCGTCTAGACCAATTTCTGATTCCAACTGTGAAAGGAATTTTTAATGAAACTATCACTCAAAGTGTTAATTATCACTCTATAACTATTTGTCCTAACATTTAATCAATGTAGCGAGCAAAAAATTCCCAAATTATCCCTACGTGAAAAGATGGAAGCACGTAGTTCGCAGACTCCAATAAACTAGGTCCGTAGTTGCTAACACAATAGCTCCTCTCCTATAGTTGGCGAGCAACCGTCCGTGTGATGTCGAGTGGAGAGGGTAATATCTTGTGCAAACATCACGTGCCCCCCTCCTGTTGGGAGTCGATCAAATAAATACTGGGGTTGGGGGGAATATTCGACTGGCTCTTGGCAGATTTTTACTTCAATATCTTTTCTTCGATTGAATCATTCTGAATTGTAAACATTTATTTGAGTGACCGGGTAATGAATATTGTTTTTGATAGGGCAGAAATGAAAGGAAAGATAGATGGAAAGTTTTTTTTTATCTAGATCTACGTTTGACCACCAACATGCCTGATGGTGTGGGCGAGGTTGGAGCATCTAAAGATCGTAGATCTAGGAGATATTTTACTGAAATTTGAGCAATGTCAACATAGGTATATTGTCAACTTCTCGCTGACATGTAATGCACTTGCGGAAAAAAGACAGAAAATTTTAGACGTATAGATCAAAGTTGTGTAACGTTTACGGTAAGGCATATGTTTTTGAAGTTATAAAATGTCTAAATGTTAATGTTGTGGAATAACTTTAATATTACATGATTCGTATACTGCTATCTATGCCTAGGACTTTTTTTAAGTTATTTGTACATAAAAATCAACTCAAGTCCACATTTTGACGATTTCCCTTATACAATTACATAATGTTAATTAAAAATGCCACCCCAAATTTTATGACGATCCAATAGACAAAAAAATACATTAGTCATCTCAGTTATCCACTTAATTCTACTATCAATGAGCTACCTATGTATAATTTATAATTGTATATTCCTATTGTGAGACATAATAGATGATTCGTATGACAGCAGCGGTATCCAAACTCGCCGAGGTGGAAACAGGAAACGGAAGCGTGTCAAAGTGCGAAGTCTATTTGGGACGGCTCACCGCACACTGACAACTGTTAATACGGATATTTACATAACCAGCGACTTGCATACACTTATACTAGTTTATACCGTTCAGGGTCACAATGTCCAATGACTCAAAAGGTCCAGTGACCCAAAATGACAAGTCCCAATAGGTAGAGTGTGCCAAAATGACGAGTCCCTAAAGGACAAGTCTGAAATTCAGTTATAAGTCAAAGTTGGTGCATTTTGATGCAGTTTTCCCTATCAGTACCATGTCACTACCCGCGTCACAAAATCTCAAAGATTCTCCATGTTAAATACTCAAAAACTAACTTATCATATAATTCTCCTCTACCAAGACTATGTCGTACATACAATGAATTTAATGTTTTGCTAAACGATCTCGATATATTTCACGACAAATTTAACGCATTCAAGTTTAAGTTATTGCTTTTTTTTACTGAACGCAATAAATTATAATATCACTGTTATGTTATTTTATAGGTTTTAGTTTAAATTAATATAGTTTTAGTTTTAGTTAAAGAATGATGTAGACGCCTGTTAAAAGTATACATATCAGAACCTATATTAGAGATTACCTACTAAGTCAATGTAATATGTATACTGTCGGTGTTTCTAAAATAAATAAATAAAATAAAGTTGAGTTCGCGTGAACAAGTAAAATATTTTAACTAGGATAATAAAATAATAAATAAATAATTAGGATTTAATTAAAAGGGATTTTGTAATCAGCAAAAGAATCCTCCCAATATTCCAAATTGCAAAATGACAGACGGAAATGTGCCGCGAGCCGGAACCAGTAGATCAAAGGATGCCGCTTTCTCTAGCAGACTTCCTGCGGACACTGATAACTGACGGCGAGTAAGTTTAACTCATAATACTTTACAAAGGGTATGATCGACTGCGTGCGACAGAGACAGGAATAAGGTGGAAGCTATAAGAAGAATAAGGACAGTGTCCTCTCTACGAGTGAATCTAAAATCTTTAAAGTTAGCTAGGTACGTATCTAGCCGTCTATAAAACGATACTTTAATTGTGAAATTATAATAAGTAATTTAGAAAAAAACATAAGACTTTCTATAAAGAAAGGCTGAATCGTTTTTGATGAAACATAACTAAAAACACTTTCGATTAAATATTTTTTCATACAAAAAAAAACTAGATCAAAATCGGTCCATCCGTTTTAGAGCAACAATGCACAAATACATAGACAGGCATACAAATACACAGATACACGTATCAAACTTATAATATCCCCATTAATATTTTTTGGGTTGGGTGTTAAGAAACAAAATTCACAATTGCATCATAATATATAACAGTAAAAATTTATTGCCACGAGTCAAATAACCTGCCGTGCCTGGCGCAAAGGTGCCCATAACGCTGCCAGCATTACCTAGCTTAATGACGATGGCAACTTTTGTACCAGGAATGCGCCAGAGTGGAAGTCGCCACCCCTCTCTCAAATCCGCTGCCCAATCTAGCTGATTAAAAACTCAACATTTTCTCACTTCAAACTCGTTTTTGCAACATAACTTGGCTCCAATGCTGCATATTTTTTTGTTGATGTCTTCTTTTGTCTTTTGTTGACAGCATATTTTGACTTTTTGCAGCTGTGAGGACGCGTAGTACTCAGATGCGTGGACGCAACAGTGCTAACGCAAGTAGCGTTCCATACGCGCTTACGAGTAATTTGAAAACTTAATTATTATCATACTTACAACTGGACTGAAATCATTACCTTCCTTTTGACGCCATCGTAGGCAAGTAAAGAAGTAGTTTCAAGAACTTTCAAATGACCTAAGTTGTTACAGTAAAAAAATCTTAAGTACTCGACAAAATCAAAAGCTACACAATCCAAACTACGAAAATAATAACTTTAAGTCACGCAATTACGTTTTATAAATGGAAATTTCAACTCCCAAAGGTTTAAATATTATCCGCCGTCTCATTCACGGACTTTTTATTTTATCTATCGGTAAATTACGTGCTAAAATACACGCGTTCTTTTCAATTGACTAGTAACACCATTCGGCTTCATTTAAGTATGCCTTTTTCTTATTCAAAGGTTGCCTGGAAAAAAATGCTATTAGCGATAGTTGCCTTTAAGTTATCTAATGTCTTCTTAAATTTTTATGTTTTTCTGTGGTTTCTATAAATGTCTTTTTGAATTTTATGCTATTCCGTAACAAACATTAATGTTATAGAATAGTAAGATAGATAGATAAACTATTTATTGTTTACACCTTAATTAGAACACAAATTTTACAGCGAAAAGAGCTTAAATGCCTGTGAAACAACAGACGGCCTTATCGCTATTAGGCATAATATCTTCCAGGAAACCTTGAAGAATAGCATAATCTGACTGCATAGAAGGAGGGTTCCTTCTGTGCAGTCGGATTATGTTATTACTACTTACCTGTATCAAGTCCTTAATTTGATAGCTAACACGGCACCTTTAATTTTTTTTATGACTCTATGTCATCTAGAGGGCATCTTATTACATTTATCAAAAGGATCTTTTAGGAGATGAAAAAAAAATCACAGATTTTTTTGGCCGCCAACTTCATGCTGGTAAAAATTAAAAGTGTTAACTTATTAAATTATGGAGCTGATACAGGTAAGTAATTATCATGATCGTTTAACTAATCTCAGAGCTCAACTGGCACTACGCCAGCTGGTCGTGGGTTCGATTCCCACTCAGAAGAAACATTTCTGTTGTGGGCATGGATGTTTTTTTGTGTCAAGGTGTTTTTATGTAACATAACTATGCAGTTACAAAAAAAACTATAAGTATTCTGTCAGTTATCTGGTACAAGCTATGCTTGGTTTGGGTCTAGACGCTGTTATGTGAAAATATCCACCAATATTTATTTATATATTTTTAAAATTATATTATAATATATTATTATAAATAATATTATATTCACTAGTGTTAAATACATAAATGTAAACATATAACGCACATCGCTGAACATTACACTAATTTTGCTGCACAAATAAAAATACTTACAAAACAAACCAAGTAATTAAATACATAAAACAAGCCAATGTAAACAAGAAACCAACAAACAAATACGTTACATTCTTATTAGCTGGCGCTGGGAATCGTTTTCTGTTCGTGGGAATTGCTTTCCGTTTATTTCGTTATGTTAGCAAATTAGCTCGGACCCAATTAGGTCTTATGGCGGCGACGTGACATCAATTCTCAGAGGACCCCAGTTCGCTTATTACAAATAAATATAGTAGTCGCGGTAATCCGGAAGAAGTTTTGCGAGACGATGTCGGATGATCGAATTTGAAGAACATTAAAACGTCACCAACCGCTTGTAATCCTCCCTTAAGACTTTTATTTTAGAGTGTAGATATTATATTCACTTTGTATTGTTAATGGTGCATTCAATGTAATAGACCGTAATGTGGCCAGAGGGCCAGATGTTAAACTGATTCTCGCAATACAGGCTCCTACGAGACCTAGTGCAGGGCTCAGAAATATCATTAGGTACTTACATTACTTAAACATCTTTATGTATTAAGTTTATGGTACCAGCTGTATCTTTTGTATGAACAAATAAAGTTTTTATTTATTTTTTATTTACTTAATCTGAACTTTTTGAGGAGAATTATGTTGTAACCGGATAAATTACGTATTTTTGTAAGAAAAAGATCTACGTTTGATAATTAACTCGACTGATGGTAAACAACATTGTGGCTGAAGAATGAGCAGCTTAGTCCAGAATAAATACATCTAGTTTTAAATATTATAAGATTTTAAACACTAAGCAGTTCGGAAATTTCAACGTGCAACTGGTTTTCGCTCATAGATATCGTTCATTATGGTGTAAATAGACAGCATGACAACTTGTTTTATGTAAGTATCTATGCATCTTTTAATTATGATTAGGTATGTACTTTGGAAATATGCCAAAGTACATACATACAATCATAATTAAAAAATGCATAAATTTGTCGTAATTAGACTATATGTCTATATATATAAAAATCAATTGTTGTTCGTTTGTCTCGCTGAAACTCGAGAACGGCTGAGGCGATTTAGCTGATTTTGGTTTTGAAATGTTTGTCGTGCTCGTAGTCCAGGGAAGGTTTAAACGTTGAGAAAATATCGCGTCCATTCATTGATAGGTGATACGAAGTACGCCGGGTCATATAGTTCAAAACAAGTATGCTTATTATGTATTTGTGTAGCCATGTTGAGTAAGAGGATGCCGTATTAAATAGAAGTTGGATTAGCGTGGGTCAATTGTATGCGAAAAAATTAAATATATTTTGTCTAATCTCTATCTCTATATATATAAAAATCAATTGCTGTTCGTTTGTCTCGCTAAAACTCGAGAACAGATGGACCGATTAAGCTGATTTTGGTTTTGAAATGTTTGTCGTAGTCCAGGGAAGGTTTAAAAGTTGACAAAATATCGCGTCCATTCATCGATAGGTGATACGAAGTACGCCGGGTCAGCTAGTACTCTATAATTCTATAAAAATAGTAGAAAATTGTTTTTTTAATCGCTTCTAATGTCGTGAATAGTTTTAAATATTAATTTTTTTCTTAGAGAAAAAAATAATTAATTGTACAGCAGCTTGGCGCGTTGTATTCCTAGTATGTGCTGATACTACAAAAATTTTTTTTTTTGAGTAAAAGATGTCGTAAAAGCGGTAGCAAGATTAGATACAATCAAAATATACATAATTTTTAAAGACCTTTTAGGATTCCATATTAAACGCCATGTAAGTATATGTCCGTCCATCTGTTCATCTGCGACTTTTCTAAAAGAATATTAGTACTTTCAAGCTATAATTTGGTACAGATATTTTATTACACTGCGCGTGACTAATATATGCACTTGGCCGATTTTATTTGTGTGGAATATGGATTTCACTGATTTGGTTCATATTAATTGTGTCATGTGGCACCCGTACTATAGTAACCATACGTTAGATAAATCATTCATAAATCAGATGAAAAGTTTAGTTTCGCACTACGATGAAACATACGTAAATACAAAGATTTATACATAATATTGTTAATAAGAGTAATATAAAAAAACCGGACAAGTGCGAGTCAGACTCGCCCACCGAGGTTTCCGTACAAACTAGTAGATAAAAGGGGGAAATCATAGTTTTTTTCATATTTTCCTTCATATACCGAGAAATATACATCGTAAAAATATTTAAAAAATGTTTTAACTTATGCTAATTAAGGACTTTCATATGATACCCTACTTGATACGGCTAAAGAACTTTAAAATTTGGACCTTCATTCCTTGCTTAAAGACACAATTTTTTCATGATTAAATTAAAAATATCCAATTTTCGGATTTTTTCTTACATGTATACTCTACTTCTTGCCAAATTTCATAGTTCTAGGTCAACGGGAAGTACCCCATAGGTTTGATTCCCATGTGAGTGTCGAAATGTGCATTTTTTACGACATATTCGGCTGTAACTTTTTTTTTTATGGAAACTGAGAAATTTTGTTTTTCTTTCTGCAGCAAGATACTATGGATTTGCGTAAATGGTTTTAATTTCAACGCGATACCTTCATGCGTTCCCGAGATAAAGGTCTTGACACCCGGACAGACGGACAGACAGACGGACAACAAAGTGATCCTATAAGGGTTCCGTTTTTTCCTATTGAGGTACGGAAACTTAAAAATTAAACCGACTTCAAACTAAAAATAGAAAAATAACACGAAGAAAATCACCTCAAAAGTAGTTGGTTTACGTACCTACAGACGCCCAGTATTGATTTTCTTCGTGTTATTTCTCTCTTTTTAGTTTAAAGTCGGTTTAATTTTTTTAAATTACTTTTATTTATTTATTTTTAATGGTATTTACTCGTTTTATTTGAAATTAAAAATTGTCGAAGTTATTATACAGGTCGAATTGATAACCTCCTTTTTTTAAAGTTGGTTAAAAACGGTCATCAAAGCTCATCAGCGCTCATGTCACTGTCTATCAAACAATTGAAATATAAGGTGTAGACACTGCTCTGCAGTTGCGATGAACGAAGTGAGTGTTCAAAAGCCCATATACAAACTACTGAACCGATTTTGATAAAACTTACAGTGACTCCTGAGTTTAAAGATACTTTTTTTTTTTAAATACGACTTCTAGTTTCTGCGTAATGTGTGGTCAAACATACATAGTTACACTTATGAAATTTGGCACATATGCTTAGAAGCATGGTATAGACTAACATTTACAAAAATTGTGCAATTCTGACAATATTACAAAAATACAGGTCGAATTGATAACCTACTTTTTTTTTGAAGTCGGCTAAAATACGAGTCTGTAAAATCGCTTTTGGCTTTGCTATTAGAGAAATTGCGGCACGAAATAAACCAAACCGCGTAGCATAGCTACGAGGCTCTACGTAGCAACGTAGTACCGTGAAGTCGTAGCTACGAAGTTACGAAATGAAGACAAAGTTAAATTGCGTGTCTTCTTTTGATGTGCTGTAATTATAATGTATGAGGGTAGTTACAACCTTTTTGATGTTTCGGACAAATTCAGGTTGGTTGGTTTTATCACGAGCTTTTACGCATCAAGATCATCGACTGAAATTGTCGGATCGGTTTTTTGGAATTTTAATGAGAAAAGGGTGGTACTGTACCAACTTTTTGCTATCCCTGTCGTGTAATGGGGAGGGTGGAATAAAATTTTAAGCTCTAGCGTACACTCGCCGAAATGTATCCTATGAAAATGTTTAGTCTTATTTAGGTTGAGGCCAAATAAGCGCATTTTTTTTATTTCACTATGAGAATAGCTCTTTGTGTTAAATAATTAATAGGTACACTGACCTAGTGAGTAATTTACCGTATTTTATTTTGACTCAGTGGAAATAGTTACAGCTGCTTCTAATTTTGTAGTTCCGGGTAATTAGACACTAACACCGGATTTTAGTGAACAAACACCTGTCGTGTCTACTTTCACATCTCATTCAACATTTATAACGGACCGGACGCTTTGTTAACTTAAAGAAGTTCTTGTGTGATTACACAACATAAATAGTTTTTATTAAGGCAAATTAAAAGTATAATAATAGTATAGTATAGTATAGTATAGTATAGTATAGTATAGTATAGTATAGTATACATAGTAGTATAGTATAATATATAGTAGTATAGTAATAGTACGTATATAGTTGAGTTAATAAGTGGAATATTTAAAAATATTGCACATTATCAGCCTTATTTTGGTCGATCTAGTAAATTAAGCTGAGATCTATATCAACAAACAATAACAGTCTTTTTTATGCAGTCGGGTAAAAATAATTTTCATTTTTCGGGAAGTTGTACAATAAAGTTATATTCTATTCTATAAATAGTCAAAACAAATTTATTTATTCTATTTATTTGTTTAACTCATACACTATATTGTGTGAAGTATCAGTTAAAAGGGGAGAAAACATTTCTGTGAGTGTATTGAAGCGCAAAAATATATTTTTGTGGTTCTACATATGGTCGTTCAATATGCAATGGAATGGATATCACCAGTATCCACTTCTCAAAACGTCAATCATTTTGATTTATTTGACGTGTCTATTCTGATGCTTTTTGCTTGTTATTTATTTCTCTACCAAGAAATTGACGGATGACTAACAAATTTCTGCTCGACCACAGCGATGCCAAAAGGAGGGCTATGATTACAGTTCTAAATATATGTTCAACAGTTCCAGTATAACTTCTAGGTTACATATATTATAATTTGACAAATGAAGTATTGTTAGAAGCGTGTTAATTGTATTCTTATAATAAGTTATGTTACATTACACTGAATCTTCAAGTATTTAAATGTATAATCTATTTGAATATATGTATGTATGTCTATTCTAAATCGACTTTTTAAGGATACATTTGTAAATATAATAATTATAGTTTAAAAAACTGAAAAAACCGACTTCAAAATACGCAATATACGCGACTTGCTGTTCATTTTTCTACAGGCGCTTGGATGATATTTTACCAGTTATTCTGATAAAAAGACCAAAGTAATTCATAGATTTTGATAAAATTTATATGGGACCACCTCTGAAGTATGATCTACCAAATACAAAATAAAAAAACATCAAAATCAATGCACAATTGGCTGAATAATCGGTGAACAAATATACAGACCGAATTGATAACCTCCTTCTTTTTGGAAGTTGGTTAATAAATAGAACGCTCCGAATCTCGTGTTGTCATGCCTTTATAGGGCCATATGTATTTTAAATAATAATATTAAGAAAGGTATTTATATTTCTTACTCTTGATTCGCTGTTGAGTTGTACATTTTTTGCGAGTAAGAGTACGAAAATCATAGTCCTCCTTCTTGCGCAGTCGGTTAAAAAAGTGGTTAGTGTGTAAAGTAAAGACTCAATAATAGTGCATTTCTAATAAGTAAACCTAATGCACGTAAATAAGAAATAAAGTATGACTTTTAATGATATATGTATTTGTAAGAATATATGCAGATTGAGTCGTTGGGTTTTAGATTTTCAACCTTTACCTTGTTATACTTCTGAAAAATTCAAAGGTAAATTACGTAACTGAATACTTTATGAGAAAATGTAAGGATAATATCAGTGATTGTATTGGTTTTATTGTACCCTCCTTTGTTCACGTTTCCGGTTCCATTTCTTTTTCGGGTAGCTTTGATTTTACAAAAGTTATCTGACTTACCGGACACTACCAACCGTCAAAATAATACATATTATTTATTTATTTTACTCCCAGTATAAATACCCAACTCTTGAAAATATGCATATATGCGTGCATATTTTTTTATGTAAGTATAAAATAGATCGATCTTGCTAGGTTTCATTTTTAGTGAACCCGGGTTTGCTCGTATTTTCAGTCATTAAAAAATTCTAGTGGATCTTGGTCGCCCAGGTACTTATATATATATACACAACATCAACGTCAACATACATAGAATCACGCCTACTTCCCTTACGGGGTAGGTCAAGCATCAAAGATTATGAGGTCGTTTGACACCACATTTGACTGTGAGGTTTAAAATGCACGATGAGATATTTGGGTACGAGTAAATACACAATTGTCGTCGCTACAAATGTTTTATGACTATGAAGTCATACCGTAGATACTTTATCAAGCTTTGATAAAGTATCAACGGGAAGTAGCGTCAGTCCTCAAAAACGTCCGAGCTCAATGAGATCTAATTAGACCCCTTACACGATTAAAATAATTTCCATTTTCAAAATAATTCGAAGCGACAAAATAGACGTCTCTAGACTTCTCAATCTATATTAGGCTTAGTCTTTATGTCAAAATCTTTAAGTTCGTCATTGTTGGTATACGAGTATATGAGTATCGGTCAACCCAGGACACTATATTCGTGAAATTTGTTTTAGACTTTACGTCCACGCGATGGAAAGTCATTGTTTCATGTAAATGAGAGTAAGTCAGCCGACCTACTCGCTGTGTTCGAATACGTCAGTTTGAGATGTGGCGACTAGTTTAAAATATACGTTACATCTAAGTATGATTTCAAAACAAGTATCTATATTAAAAGAAAAACAAAATATCCTAACAGAAAAGAGGTATTTGCGATCTAACTTACGATTTCGTTACGCTAAATACGCCGTTAGGTGTACAATTTTTCTGAGAAAGTATGCGTAAAATCGCTGTAAAAGATTATAAACGCGCATTCTTTAGAATTTTTTTAGTAAAATTACTTGTGTACTATGAAAAAGAGCTTATTAAGAGGTCACATTGAACATACATACATACATACACTCGAAAAACATAACCCTCCTTGCAGTCGGGTAGAAAAGACAAAAATGTGTCAAATAGTAATTGCGTAGTCTTGCATCACAGAATGAACTAATAGTATGTTGCGTGTAGGTACATACTACACCGCAGTGTATTCTAAGTTAATAATAATACGATAATGGACCGTCTTCAGTTAGATAGATAGTGTCAGTCTATCTTAGGTTTAAGTGTTTGGAAATTAATTAATTTACAGAGTTTCCTAAACTTGAAGATTCGCGTACCCCTATTAGGTTTTCAAGACAATGGCGAACCCTTATAAATACAGAAAATAGAATACACAAATATTAAATAATAAGGTATTTTGTATAAAATATATATTAGACAACTGTCCCGGCTTTGAAGGGATGATATTTTCTAAAAAATAAAATGCGCTTTATTACTCGTAAATTTTATTATCGAGGACCGCAGAGTTTCTGTAACATTTTTTGTACAAATATAGCGTAAGAATTTTCAATTTTTCAGCCACATTTAAAAAAAAAATCTTACAATCCTTCTACGGGCAATCACAAAAACAACAAAAAACTAGATGTTTTCAAACTATGACAACATGTTTATTTTGGGTTTACGTAATACATATACATTTTAATATGGCAATTGATGACTATTTATACAGAGTTTATAAAAAAGAGCAATAGAAATTATATTATATTATATTTTGAATCAATTAATGTAATGGCTGGACTTATTATTTGTTGCAAATGGAATCTATTTTCTTGAGAAATTTTACTTAATTTCAGTCTTAATCCATATTCAGCCTTCAATAGCTTATTACATTTCGCGGCCGCCTTTACATCATTGTGTCGCGTACCGCGTACAATCAACTGGTTATCGCAAATGATACATGTATCTCACTTTGAGAAACCTTGCTATAATAGGTATAATAATACAGTATATATATTATCTGATAGATTAAATAGAATTCCATCTAGTTGGCTGAACTTTGAAGACCGAAGATAATTTATTTCAGAATGGTATTATCGCGATTGTTTGGTTGCTTGTTGTTTGTTGTAATTACCAAAAGCGATTGTTTTTTGTAACAGTTTACAGAACACATATTATCTGCCAAATTTCAGACTTTGAGCAAAATAGCTGTGACATACGAGCAGATAGATGGATGGACTTAGCGAATATATTACGGTCCCTCATAGTTACTACGGAACCCTAAAAAATCACGCGATATTCGTATTCGATGGCGCATTTAAAATCAAGATCGCGGTTTTAAAAGAAAACCTTAGCTTAAATGAAACCTAAACTTGATGCAATATTTCAGTGAAACGTTGTTTTAAAGAAAGAAATATTATTTTCCGCGACAACGAAGACTGGGAAATGCAGTGAAGAAATAACCGAATGGAAACAACCCCGCGGGGAATTAAGCTTATTGCTTTTACTTCTCAACTTGGCGTATTTTAAATAACTTGAATAATTTCGGTTAACTTAATTTCGTTTTGTATTTGAAACTGGAACGTTGAAGTGGTTTGTTTAGTCTATTTTAAATAGGTCTAAAACTTCATTGGCGCTACTGCTGTCTTAAAATTTTTGGTTGTATTTTTTTTACGCAATATAGATATACGATTGACCACCAACTCGCCTGTTATTAAGCGACGGTGTGGCCAAGGATGGGGGATGGAGGGTTTTTAGCCTACTTCCAAAAAAAAAGAAGTTCTCCATTCAACTATATGTTTTTTTGTATGTTTGCTGAGCGATTACTCCGCAAATTATGAATTGTTTTCGATGTTTTTTTTTTGTTTGGTAGCTAATATCTCAGAGTTAGTCCCATATAACTTTTATCAAAATCGGTTCAGTACTTTGATTTATATAACAAAATAATACTAAAAAATATATACAAGTAAACCAATTGCGTAATTTGAAGTCGGTTTTTCACAGTTTTTAGGATTCCGCACCTCAAGAGAAAAAAACGGAACCCTTATAGGATCACTTTGTTGTCCGTCTGTTCGTCTGTCCGTCCGTCCGGGTGTCAAGACCTTTATCTCGGGAAGCGCGTGAAGGTATCGAGTTGAAATTAAAACCGTATACCCAGATCCATCTATATATCCCATCCCAGATATATCTTGCTACAGAAAGAAAAATAAAATTTCTCAGTTTTCGTAAAAAAAAGTTACAGCCGAATATGTCGTAAAAACGCAGATTTCGACACTCACAGAGGAATCAAAACCTATAGGGTACTTCCCGTTGACCTAGAACTCTGAAATTTGGCAAGAAGCATTGTGTTAGAGTACACATATAGGAAGAAATCCTAAACTGGACATTTTTAATTTAATCACAAAATATAGGGTCTTTAAGCAAGGAATGAGGGTCCAAATTTTTAAGTACTTTAACCGTATCCCCCACATGATACGTATCATACATATGACATACATATCATATGAAAGAGCTTCATTAGCACAATCTAAAACGGGTTTTTAAATATTTTTATGATGTACATTTTTCGATTTATGAAGGAAAATATAAAAATACAAACAAAAAAAAACCCTTTTATCTACTAGTTTATACGGAACCCTCGGTGGGCGAGTCTGACTCGCCTTGTCCTGTTTTATTTAACTATAATTATTATGATTTTAATTAAATATCCCTACAACAGTAAACTATTCTTAGCCCAGTTGTCGAAATCAGCTGACAATCGACTCGTTGCAAACTTCTTCTCTGTTTAACTGAGTCTTCACAACCATTTGTATGTTTGATATTGATTTGTCTCGACATTATTTTGACTGGTTTTGTTATTTATTCACTAGCTGCGCCCCGCGGTTCAACTCGCGTGGTGATGAAAAGCGGTGACGATCATGATGATGATAAATTATAGACTATATCCTTCTCCAGGTCCTAAAAAAGCGCTATGCTAAATGTCATATCAATAAATTCAGTCATTCAGCCCTGAAAAGGTAAACAGACCGACAGAGTTACTTTAGCTTGTATAGTATTACAATAATTAAATAGTTAAGATCTCCAAAATATACTACTTAATTAGTGGAAGCTTGACCACAACTACATTTAAACAATAAGCCGCACCGAATAAGTCTCGTTGCACAATTATAGTCAAACTTCACTTGATAAGTTCGTTTAATCTTCAACGAACTAAACTAATTAGAATTCTTAAACTCACTCAATCAAATAAAGGAACAAAAATTATATCGGATTTTCGTTCGTTTTTTGAATTTAGTTTTTTTAAGCATTTTAAATATTTAGTTCCTTCTGAATAGGTCTTATTATCAAGAATAAAGCCAACTCGTGCGAGTTCAATAAAAATGCTATAAAAGTAGACGTGGCGACAGGACAGCAGGTCGTGGGCTATATTCGAGTTCCGATAGAATCACGCTGAATAGAATATTCGCAGTTGCAGCGCTTGGATCTTGGAGCTGTGATGGATTCTAGTGTGGCCACAAAGTTAGCGGGTGAAATACATGACATGCCCTTAAAAAATGCCTTATAGTAAGTTTGTACCACATAACAAGTTTAGTATAAGTTTGGAAACTCAAAAATCCCTCACAAAAATGGCTGAACCCATTCTGATGAAACATAAGTAAAATCTTTTAAAAAACATTTTTCAACCAAAAAAAATTGGTTGTTTTTTTTTATTATAGAAGATAGATCTACAATTGACCACCATCTTGCCTGATGTTAAGCGACTGTCTTAATGTGTGTGTCTGAATGTGGTTGTCTGTAAAGTGGTTTACGGGCGATAATTTTACGTGATAACGTCATGATAGATGCGTCACAAGCCGAACGCTTAGGCCGATCGTGCCTCTCTATCGCTTGTTCCGTGCTCTCGCTTGCTTGTTCTCGCTTGGCTCAGACGGAACGTGACAATGAGTAATGCTTTTTCGTGCGTGCAGCCGACGTTCATCGATTTATAAGATATTATAACGTCAAAAAATACTAGATCAAAATCGGTTCATCTGTTTGAGAGTTACGATGCTACAGACAAACAAACAGACACAGATACACGCTTCAAACTTGTAACACCCCACTTCTTGGGTCGGAGGTTAAAAACGGCGAATAAGAGTTAAGCCAAACATTGGATATCGTTCGCAACTAATTGCGTATTTAGAATGGACTATCTCATGAATTAAACGACTATTTCGTAAAAAGTTCACTTTAATTTGACACGATGTACATATTTATTATATAATGTAAATTATGTTGTTAAATTATTATGTATTTTACCCGACTGCGTAAGAAGGAGGGTTATGTTTTTCAAGTGTATGTATGTTTATATGTATGTATGAGGGTATGTACATATGTATGTATGTTTCTATAAGATCGTCTACAGCTCAAACGGCTTGACCGATTTTGACTAGGCTAGGCTATTTATTTGTAATAATAATAATACAACGCTAATAAAAAAATCGTTTTTTCGTAACCTCCAATGAACAAGTGATTTTTCGCAATAAACAAGTGATTTAACCAGAATTGTTCTAAAGAATGCCATTTTTACATCGATTTCACTCATCGTTTCTCACAAAAAACGTACGCTCAACAGCGTATCAACCGTAACAAAATCGTAAGTTACACTGCAAAAACCACTTTACTGCAGTCGGGTATTTTGTTTTTCTTTTAAATATAGATATAGTTCCCGTCACGTAAAAAGAACGCTGGTTTGTTCGTAAGCGCGAACAAACCAGCGTTCTTTTTACGTGACGGGAACTATACTTGTTTTATGAAACGCTATCCCTCGAAAGTCGGGGCCTCCTTGAATCTAGCCCGGCGTCGCCTCGAGCTGCAATCCGTATTCATTGCGTGGCTTGTTTGGTTTGTTCTCGGCTATCTGGACTCGTATTATTGGGGAAGTGGTAACTTTTACAGCAGAGAAAACACTCATTAATTTTAGTATTAGGTAACTATATATACTATAACTATAAATAAATATTTGTGGACATGAAATGAAATGAAATTTACATAGAGAATAGATCGATACCCAGTAAGTTGGTCGCATTGCATCCGATCAGTAAAATAATTTTCACTTCAGTAGCTCAAACATGTAGGTTTTGCTGCCTGAAATCAGTGAGCAAAATGCGATTTTGCTCACGAGTGAGACAAAGTAATTTTTTTTTTTTTTCAGAAAGCCGCGAATATCTTATTCAGCCTTGGGTTAATCATACAATTCGAAACATTCACATTCTATCTCTTTCCCGCCATTAGAAAGAGAGAGAGACAAAGACCAGCCCTTTCGAAGTTCCGATTTTGAATTCGACCTCAAAGATAAACACGTTCGGAATTTCGTACTAACTAAAGAAATTTTGCAAAAAGATAATTATGTCTTTTAATGTAATTTATTGAATTTTTAACTTATTGTTGTATTTAAACAAAAATAATTATTTACTGCAAATAAAACTGATATTTAACCTGTAAATATTTATTTCTAGTTTCAATAATGTTACGTAATATATTTTATCTCCTAAAGTGTTCTCGCTGCTGAAGTGAAAAGTTATGTGTGTTACACGAGAGCAAAGTTTTTTGCATCTCGTGCCTTTGAATCCCTCGCCACACTCAGGATTCAAAATCAGCACTCTCAGCAAAAAACGACTTGCTCTCTTGTTGCACAAATAACTATTGCAAATAACTGTAATAATTTAGTGAGTAAATGAGTATGTAAATGAGTAAATCAACAGCAGCAAAAGGGCGTAATTATCGACGCGGTCAAACGCTTTTAAAAAATATATAGTTATAGGTATGTTTCAATAGAATTTGTTCAGCCGTGTTATTATGTCGAAGGTTTCTAAGTTTTATAATCTTGTAACTTGGTCACTCCCTTAATTCTTTATTATTCAAAACTTTTTTGACAGAGTCGTACTGAGAATTGACTTTTATCGCTTTTTCGAAATAATCAAAATTAAATTATGGCAAATGGGCGCCATTGCAAAACTTTTCTTCTTTATAAGGCAAAAAAAAGTTATCATTAAAATCAAATGCCATGTTTCGTCAAAATTAATTGGAGATTTATCTGTACGTTACATTTCGCTCACGCGCAAAATTATTATCTGACTTACCTTTATATATGGATTAAGTTGAACGCCTAGCTCAGTACTTGCAGCCTTAAACGAGCTCTCTGTAGAACGGCGCTATGCCGTCATCCCACATCTTGTTTAAAATCTCTCCTTGAAGCTTAGTTCAGACAAACATACAGAGAGTATCACAAGTTTTAACGGATCTAACCAATGATGTATCATACGAGATAGACCAAAGATGTAGGAGATGGCGCCAAAGAATTCCATTCCTCAGCAGTACGCATTAAAATGTGGAAGGAAATCGTTGATCGGTTGGTATGAGAAGCGAGCCCGAGGTGCATTAAAAATACATTGCACAGGCGCATTTCAAACCGTCTAAACAAGAAGCAACCTTTTTAGAAAATACCGCTGTTTTGTAAGCCGACTTGCCGTATTGATGGTTTTCATTTTTTTTGTCTTATCGGTTAGAGTCTTAAAACAGATGTTATTCAAATTTATTGGATACCATAATTTAAATTAAATCGAATATATCATTTTATTTATGCTATTGTACCTGCAAAATGTATTGTTAGCCATGGTCTTAATCTGTTCTTATTATGTTCTTATTCTGTTCTTATTCTGTTCTTATTCTGTTCTTATTCTGTTCTTATTCTGTTCTTATTCTGTTCTTATTCTGTTCTTATTCTGTTCTTATTCTGTTCTTATTCTGTTCTTATTCTGTTCTTATTCTGTTCTTATTCTGTTCTTATTCTGTTCTTATTCTGTTCTTATTCTGTTCTTATTCTGTTCTTATTCTGTTCTTATTCTTTTCTTATTCTTTTCTTATTCTGTTCTTATTCTGTTCTTATTCTGTTCTTATTCTGTTCTTATTCTGTTCTTATTCTGTTCTTATTCTGTTCTTATTCTGTTCTTATTCTGTTCTTATTCTGTTCTTATTCTGTTCTTATTCTGTTCTTATTCTGTTCTTATTCTGTTCTTATTCTGTTCTTATTCTGTTCTTATTCTGTTCTTATTCTGTTCTTATTCTGTTCTTATTCTGTTCTTATTCTGTTCTTATTCTGTTCTTATTCTGTTCTTATTCTGTTCTTATTCTGTTCTTATTCTGTTCTTATTCTGTTCTTATTCTGTTCTTATTCTGTTCTTATTCTGTTCTTATTCTGTTCTTATTCTGTTCTTATTCTGTTCCTATTCTGTTCTTATTCTGTTCTTATTCCGTTCTTATTATATTGTAATGCGACGTATTTTACAAGTTAGCTGCGACATAAAAGCTGCGTTTCTAGCTCATTCCGTGTATCTGTGTAATTCCACATTGGCTGTGTAGTAATTACAGTTGCGGTCGTGTTCAATCCTCAGATGTGAGCCGGTCTCAGCGTGGAGTAACACGCCGATTGGATTTACATACACTTGTCTTGGAATTTATTGTTATTTCATTCATGAGGTTTTGAACACCGATTGAGAATTAGAAATCGGGATCTCTATTTTACATGGATTTGTTGAATGAACGATCAGCGCTTCGGTCGTCCGGATTGGTCGAATTTGTGTTCGTTTCCTTTACAAATCTTGTTTTCCAACGAATTTTGTGAAACTTAGTACTTGGGTACATGTTAAATTTTTAGGGTTCCGTAGTAAACATGAGTTCCTTGTTATAATTTCGCCATGTCTGTACGTCTGTCTGTCCATCCGCGGCTGTTCTCAAAGACTATTGGTACTAGAAAACTGTAATTTGACATGGATATGCATATTAGTTATACCTAGAAATTCGTAATTTTTTTTGTGTATCTCCCCTACATGTAAAGTGGGTATGAATTATTTTTTTCGTCTACCCCATCGTGTGGGGTATTTTTGGAAAAGTAATCAAACATTACACATACATACACATTTTATACATTAGGGGGTGATCGAAAAATATTTTTCAATTTTGGGATCCGTTTGCGAAATATTAAGCTGTGAAGTGATACTTTTCGTTAGAGGTTTAATATAAGTAACTAAGTTCGTATAGACTATAGATAGAAGTTATTAAGGCGCCGAAAGGCATCTGACCTGGGTTGATGATTTCTGTTTAAGAACAAACAACCGGGACCAACAATTTAACGTGCCATCCGACCCACGGTAGCCAGAAAGAACCTTTCTGACTCTCACGGTCACCCATCTGAAAACTGACCAGTCTGTCCGTTGCTTGACATTGGTGAACAGATTTTTAATATACATTTGTATCATGTGAAATATTGGTGCTCATTTCGAGCGCAACGCAGTAACAACGTCTCAGCGTAACATGAAACAAGTCGGTCCGTTCATAAATCATAATAATTGGTCCCAGATTAATTACCCAACAGTAGGTTCGCTTATTAATCCAGAGCAGTGAGTTATCGTTCCGGAGCCAATATGGCGGCGGCAAGAAGGCGCTCTCGGTACGGCAAGGGAAGTGACAACGTTGTACATCCAAATTATTTAACTTGTACCTTGACGTTTCGGCTGAGCTGCATCAACCGTTGTTATGAGCGGACTCAAGTTGAAGCAGATGTAACGACGAGGTGAATAATTGTAAATTAACCTTATTCACCTATATTCTCGCAAATAAATAAATTTCAATTCATTTCATTTCAATTATTTTGCCACGATTGCGTCAATTTAAGCTGTTGCGTAAATAAATTTAAGCTGTTGTTAGGTATTTATAGAAATAAAAATTCAAATTATTATACTTCTTTGAAATTAGACAAATTTTAACGGATTTATCGCGTATTTTACATAATTGTTTTACGTGGCGTTTCGAAACATTAGATCACAAAATTACGTACGCGATAAATACGTTAAAATTACGTACGCGATAAATCCGTTAAAATTACGTACGCGATAAATCCGTTAAAATTACGTACGCGATAAATCCGTTAAAATTACGTACGCGATAAATCCGTTAAAATTACGTACGCAATAAATCCGTTAAAATTACGTACGCGATAAATCCGTTAAAATTACGTACGCGATAAATCCGTTAAAATTACGTACGCGATAAATCCGTTAAAATTACGTACGCGATAAATCCGTTAAAATTACGTACGCGTAAAATCCGTTAAAATTACGTACGCAATAAATCCGTTAAAATTACGTACGCGATAAATCTGTTAAAATTACGTACGCGATAAATCCGTTAAAATTATGTACGCGATAAATCCGTTAAAATGACGTACGCGATAAATCCGTTAAAATTACGTACGCGATAAATCCGTTAAAATTACGTACGCGATAAATCCGTTAAAATTACGTACGCGATAAATCCGTTAAAATTTGTTTGATTTCAATGAATAACATTCACAATTATCAAAATATTACTTTACATCTCTTATAAGCGGAAGTTAATAATTATTTGTTTGGTTTTTAAAAGGCTTAAATCTTTTTAACACGCCTTTATTAGGTCGACCTGTATGTAATGAAATCTAAGATAACTAATTTAACCATCTTCCAAGGATCGTAGCGTCATGAAAATTGGCAGCTGTATGTAGTTCTGATGACAATACAATAATATGATACTGTCGAACTGATCTGATGATGGAGCCGGAAGATATGAACTAGAACTTCATGATGGAACATGGTATCATAGCTGTTTGGATTTGTTAGAAAAGTCTTGTAATGAACTTTGACCACAATAATTTGTAGC
This sequence comes from Lycia hirtaria, assembly GCA_947563715.1. Classification (NCBI taxonomy): domain Eukaryota; kingdom Metazoa; phylum Arthropoda; class Insecta; order Lepidoptera; family Geometridae; genus Lycia; species Lycia hirtaria. The sequence goes on along the minus strand of OX387383.1, from coordinate 25,291,331 downwards.
GTGTTTTTAGTTTTTTAAACTGTAATTATTAGCTTTTTAGCTACGAAAACTATGTTATGAAATTTTATAAATATGATATAGGTACACATTGGGGAAGGCCGCAGAATATTTTTCAGGATTAACATATTTTTTTTTCCTTTTGTAAAAAACCGAAAACTGCTATTTATAGAGCAAACGTAGGATTACATATACAATGATGCAACAGTCACATCCTTACTAATATTATAAAGCGGTATAATTATAAAGCAAAGTATATTTTTTCATCATCATCTTTATTGAATCGTCAAATTATGTCATCTGAAAATAATCTCCTTCTTGGATAAAGAGAAAATACAACCGCAGGTAAGCCATGATTATAACCAGTATTATAAAATACAACCGCAGGTAACCCATGATTATAGCCAGTATTATAAAATACAACCGCAGGTAAGCCATGATTATGGCTTACCTTTAAACGGGACAAGGTTAAAGGTAAGCCATGATTATGGCTTACCTTTAACCTTGTCTTTTAAACGGGAGTACCACTAAAACCACCATGAAGCGGAAAACGTACGATGCCATGCCAGTATCCGATGTTCTTGGCTACCAATGTCGACTAGTACGATCGAAAAATAAAACAATTCTACTGTTCGAATGGACGGCCCAATCACCTTTCGTGCAGGTATGTTCGTTTCTAACAAAACTTGGTGAAAATCTAGACAGTGCTCCCCGGGTTATAAGCGTCGACGCATTGGTGATCGAGAGCGAAAAAGGAGAAGTGGTGCATCGGCTAGGCAGCCTGAAAGCCTCAGAACATCATGAGGTGGTCGTGTATGAAGATAGGGGTGAGAACTTGTCTTACTTAAAATCCCAGAGACACGACGGCCCCTCTACAACAGATAGCTGGGGACACCCCATCCCGACATCGACCAATCTCAGCGGATCCGAGCGAGCGCAGCAAAAAGCAACTGATGAAAGAACCACGTCGCAAAAACGTGTCAGTTGTTTAAATAGCAGGAGCCATGTCTCGGCTTTTCTAACGGCTTTCAGTGTTGCAGGGCAGAGCTTGCTCAGGTCGACACCAAAATCACCACCAGAAGTAGCAAAAGCGGCTCCGGAACTGGTACCACTGCGAGCTGCCCGGACGAGAGCCGACATGGGCCAGGTCTGTCCACCCCGTTATATCCCAGCACACACACCATCAGAACATGCCAGAAATGCATTCATCGAGTTTTTAGCCGTCACAAGGGCAACGAGACAAGTCAACTTCAAAATATGCGCAAATATCTTGGAGTTATTTAGACTTGGATCCGAAAGCTTTCTGAGGGTGAGACTAGATGAAGCAGAAGCAGCCATATATGACAACGAATCATCCCTGGTCATAAGAGGAGAAATGTCATGTCATCATATGGCAGCTTACAGCGCTAAGAATGGTTTTGTGGCCCTAGATGAGGGTGAAACGGAGCGGACGGGAAGACCAAAATATGCGACACCACTGAATGACCCTATTGTAGTCACAACCCGGCACACCAAAATAATGCTAGATGACAAAATCCTCAAAATGGCGGAATTTCTCGAGGAGGGTTCTGCAGTTAAAGCATTGTGGGAAAACTGGGAGGTGCCTAATATACAGTGGGTCAATGGAGTTCCAGGATGCGGCAAGACAACTTGGGTAGTTGGAAACTTTGATGCGAACAAGGACGCCATTATCACCACAACAACAGAGGCAGCTAAAGATCTGAGAGAGAAGCTAGCGCACCGGATAGGAAACTTGGTAAAGACCAGAGTGCGCACCATGGCTTCTGTTCTCGTAAATGGTTTCAGAAAAAACGAGAGCTACATCCGCCTTATGGTAGATGAAGCACTCATGAACCATTTCGGAGCCATAGTAATGGCTACACGGCTGTCTGGTGCCGGCGAGATTGTTCTCATTGGAGATATCAACCAGTTGCCTTATATCGACAGAGAAAATCTCTTTGAGTTAAGGTACCATCGCCCAAATCTGGTAACCAACATCAGCCAGGAATTGTTATGCACGCATCGCAATCCAATGGACGTCGCATATGCGCTGAGAGAAATATATTCAGGAATATATTCCTCAGTCGCCCACATCCAGTCACTAGAGCAGAGAAGGTTCACGGGTTCCCAAATACCCAAAGCCGCCCCTAAAACTCTTTTCTTGGTCCACACTCAAGAAGAAAAGTTAACCCTTAGCAACCAGGGTTACGGGGGAGGTACAGGGTCACGAATCCTCACCATCCATGAAGCTCAAGGTTTGACGTACGAGTCGGTCATCGTCATTAAGACCAAAGGCAAACTGCAGCTACATGACAGCGTCTCGCATGCAGTCGTGGCAGTCTCGAGGCACACCGGGACCTTCACTTACTACACCGATGATGAAGGAGATGCCATCAGCCGTTTTGTGCGGCGGGCAATGGCAGCTACACCAAGGACCATTTTAGACTACAACCTCAAAATGGCTATCAAAGATCGCAACACGGCGGTAGTGGAGGCCCTGAATGGAAAGTTTCGCTGTTTGTTATAAAAAAAAAAAAAAAAGAAGTGTTAGGTGTTAGGTTATTTTTATTCTTTAGTTGTCTGTCCCTAATTTTGTAAATTCTTGTATGTATTATTTGTCCCCGTTGTGTTATTTTAATAATAATAAGAAAGCGTGTATACTCAGAGCACTCACGCTCACTAAAAAGCTTCTTCTTGCGGCGGCGTCGTGTGGCGGGTCGCCCTCTTCCCTCAAACATGGTTGAGGAGAGCGATGGCTGGCACATGCGTCAACTCGTGAACGGGTGCTGCTTGCGGGAGCTGGACTGCTCGGCGTATACACGCATGCATGTTAGTTAAGTGTAAATTAAAATTTTGTCTTCCTCTTGCATAACTTAAAAAAAAAAAATGTAAGTAGTTATAAATGCATATATTAGTTCATAAAAGGCACGGACCCTGGAGTCTGTGGAGAATAAATTTGTTAAAAAAAAAAAAAAAAAAGCCATGATTATAGCCAGTACTATAAAATACAACCGCAGGTAACCCATGATTATAGCCAGTATTATAAAATACAACCGCAGGTAAGCCATGATTATAGCCAGTATATCATCCGAATTTTCTTATCTTTGATTCAGTTTCCTCTTAAAATGAGTTATTTCCTATTTGATAGGAAAAAAATGAGATTTTGTTATGAGGAAATTGAAAATGTTAAACGATCTAAAAATAAATGTTTTTGACGAATTTATCGCGTATACATTATTACCAATAGAATTAATTCTTATTTATATCTTTTTAATTCATATTAATGTCTGAATTCCAATAGAGATTGGAGAGTTGCAATTTGCAACCACAATAAAAGCATCAAAATTTACAAAATTAACAGCTTGTCAATATAAGTAATTGATGCAAAAAAGTATGCGCTTGCTTATGTGTTCTGTTAGAGAACTACTCGTTTAATATTATCAATTTCGATAAAAGCCAGAGCTTGTAAGGTTATTTCTATAAATCACTAGTGGGCGTATTTAAATGATGTCCCAATAAAGTAATAGCCCATGTACTCCGCGACGCGATTGACGTAAACGGCTGCTCTATGCCGCGCCAGCTTGGGAACGCGCATGCAATACACGTTAAATTGTATAACCGCTTTAAAAATATACATATAAAACTTAACTTTTAGCCCCATACAAAGGGATGTCATAAGTTTGAGTTTGTATGTGTCATAGTTAATAAGTCAAGCATGACTCATTCTCACGTTCCGCCTGAGCCGAGCGTGCAAGAGAGAGCGCGTAACAAGCTATAGAGAGGCACGATCGGCCTAAGTGTTCGGCTTGTGACGCATCGTTATCACGTAAAATTATCGTCCGTAAACCGACTTTATAGACAACAATTTTTTTTTTAATATGAATTCCTGCAAAGTAACGCCTGAGTCAATATTTTTTAACCGACTTCCAAAAACCTTCTTTTTGGACTGTGTTTATTTGTATATTTATTCACCGATTACTCCACTAATTATGAATTGTTTTTTGTTTGGTATACCATACTCATATAAATTTTATCAAAATCGATTCAGTACATTGGTTTTTATAACAAAATAACTGGAAAATACATCCAATTAAACAAATTGCGTATTTTAAAGTCGGTTTTTTTCAGTTTCTTGAACTATATTAACCGATTTTGATCTAGTTTTTCTTTTGTTTGAAAGAGAATTTAATCGGGTATTTATAGTTTCGGTCAAAAAATACATTTTACAAGAAATTAAAAATACAACCACGCTATTGTGTACTTCCATTTTCAGCCTATAGCTTGTTATTTCATACCGTCCATAATATTTGTTAGGCAGTATACGCGTGGCGACAGTATCATAATGAATGTCCAACAATAAACGGGGATCAGTTGGAAGCGAGCCAGCGATATAAATAACTGGAGGTTTGCGCAGGTCCTTTATTTCGGAACATCGGAGAGGTACCTATACCATCATTACTAGTTTCAATGATTTCCTAGATAAATTTCAACATTGTCACAGAAGACCGTCCAGGGTCACAAGGTCCAGTGGGTCAAAAGGTCCAGTGGGTCTAAAGGTCCAGTGGGTCAAAAGGTCCAGTGTCCCAAAAGGTCCAGTGGGCCAAAATGACAAGTCCAATAAGGTGGTACGATAAGCATGTGTCAGGAATTTTAAATTACAAACAGTTTTTTTTATCCATATGCCAAGTCAAGTCATCTAATTGTTATTTAACATAGTACTTGAGACAATGTAAGATTATTCTATAATTATTATCTAACCATCTATTTATCAATAATACATAATTATTGTTCCTTATTTTAATCTTGAAATCCGTTTATAGGATTCCGTACCTCAAAAAGAGAAAACGGAACCCTTATAGGATCACTCTTAGTAATATAATTAGACAACTAATCAGCAATATTGCTCGATTTGTTCCTTATCGCCGACGACAAAAAATATAAATGTGTATAACCTGTTAAGTTTCAATATAATTATAGCTTTAACAAGTATGTATATTAAAAGAAAAACAAAATACTCGACTGCAGAAAAGCAGTTTTCGCAGTCGTAACTTATTTTTTCTTTACGCTTGATACGCTGTTGATTGTACGTGTTTTTATGAGAAAGTATGCGTAAAATCGCTGCAAAAGATTATAAATGCGCATTCATTAGAATAATTCTAATAAAATCACATGTTTATTACGAAAATCTTTGTTTTTACGAAAAAACGCACTTTTTATTTCAATTTTTTTTATTTTTTTTTTATCAGCCCTGTTTGTACTGCTGGGAACGGGCCATCTTCTCATTGTGAGAAGGGTTAGGCCATAGGCTGCCACGCTGGCCAAGTGCGGGTTGGCAGACTTCACTTCATCTTCAAGATCATTGAGAACACTCAGACATGTAGGTTTCCTCACGATGTTTTCCTTCACCGATTTCAATATTACATAAGAAAAATATAGCATAACACTCAGGGAGTGAAGACTAGCGATACTTCGCACATCAAAATCGGTCAAACCGTTTAGGCTGTATGCTAACATATAGAAACATACATAGATACATATGTACCTACATACATTCGAAAAACATAATCCTCCTTCTTATACAGTCGGGTAAAAAACGAGAAATTCAACTCCATTATCTCAATTTGTATCCACGTGAATACCGAGTGTCTACATAACCGATGCAGGTTTTCCTTACGCCAAGATAACATTTCCATATTTCACCGAGAATTATAGAAAATATACTTATATTTATACTGTATTATTGAACATTTCACGGCAAAAATAATACGAAATAACGTTGAAAATACGCAGGAATTGAAACGAAAATATTGTGAGTATAAATTGTAATGTAAATAATGTGATTCATTCTCGTTTGAACATTCTGACAGGCTTATTACGGATACAAATATGTATTGGTCTATTGGTAAATGTGTAAATACATAATTTCGTAATAATGGATGGTGATCTGTTATTGTTTGTGGTTTTGTCATTTGTTTTCGGAAAAATGTTATGATTTTGATATAATTCATTTTATTTTGTATTTGTATGTTATATTTGTAACACCGCTGTTGTTTATTTATCAGGTAAACTTTTCAAACAAATGCTTAATAGCGAGTTAAACAAATGATAGATCAATCCTAATTGATCTAGATCAAATAGTGATTCCATTTAGTTTCTTTTATTAGATAATCGACGAAAGAGACAAAGATCAGAGATATCTATTGCCCGAAAATCGCGTGTTGAAATGTCGACAGAGCCGTAGACAAAAGAAAATTACGAGCACCATTAACCCTTCGGCAGAATATCCGGTACTTTACGAGATTCCGGGATTCCTCGGGACTCCCGAGCTTTGCGCGGACTTGCGGGATTTGTGGGACTTTGCACCCTGGCTCACGGTGCCTGCCCGATGAGCTTGACTTATCGGCGTCGTGACTAAGGCATCATAATTGTTGAACGTTACCCTAGTAATGTTAATCAAAGTGTCATAAATATCTATATTTATTTTATTGGCCTCTGGAGAAATTACTAATGTATTGGTGGACATTTCACACAACACCATCTAGCCCAAACTAAGCAAAGCTTTTACTATGGAAACTAGATGGTTGATAGAATACATAATTATACTTTTTGTTTGTCAATACATACTTGTCTTACGAGTATGATACATAGAAACACCCAGACACAGAAAAATTATTCATGCTCATCACACAAATGTTTGCCCTGGGTGGGGATCGAACCCACGACCTACAGCTCAGGAGGCAGTTGTACTATCACTGAGCCATGAGGCCTGTCAAAATTTCAAACAGCTACATATATTTTTAGGGTTCCGTACGTTAAAAGGAAAAAAAAACAACGGGTTGCACTCCGGGAGTGCCGGCAGAAGTGAAAACTAAAAAATATAATAGCAAAAGCGCCATCTAGTACGTTGGTCTGGAACTAGAATAAACAGCGCTATCTAGTACGTTGGTCTGGAACTAAACTATACAGCGCCATCTATTACGTTGGTTTGGAACTAGCAAGTGCCCTGCGCCGTCTTAGAACTACGAATTTTCAATCAGGTCACGTGACACCTGACGCGAGTTTAACATTTTTTACCCATCCCAAAAATGCACAACGCTGCTAAAGAAGTTTTCACTTTAAAAACGGATCCCTTATAGGAACACTTTATTGTCCGTCTGTCTGTCTGTCAAGCCCTTCTGTCTTGGGAACGCGTGGAAGTATGGAGTTGAAATTAAAACCATTTAATATGCAAACCTGTAGTCCCTTGTAGCTGTGAAAAAAAATAATTTTGAAGTTACAGCTGTATATAAGTCGCAAATAACCGCATATTTCGACACGCATAAAGGAATCAAAATCTTTAGGGTAGGTACCTACTTCTCGTTGACCTAGAACTATAAAATTTGGCAAAAAGCATTATCATAAAAGAAGAAAATCTAAAAACTTTACATTTTTCATTTAATAAAAAAAAAACGGCCTTTATAATAAGGAATGTAATTTTAAAGTGAGTTAACCGTTCACGTGGGTATCATATGAAAGAGCTTTATTAGCATAAGCTAACGATTTTTTTTAATTATTTTTATATTGTGTAATTTCGTATTATGTCCAAAAATTTAACAAAAAATTATAGTTTCCCTCTTGTGTCAATGACTAGCTTCGCCTGATAGTTATTTTATCTAGTTTGTACGAAACCCTCGGTGGACGAGTCTAACTCGCACTTGTCCGGTTTTACTTTATGTATGTATGTGTGGTATTATACCTATGTGTACAACTGTCTGGCCTGAGCAGACTATGAGAATATGTCAATTACAACTGTTCTTAGAGGTCAATCCCACCAGAATCACCTTCTTATCCCGGCCACCTTCTAACCTAATATTTCAACAAAAATAGTAATTACTAAGCTACTATAAGTTTTATTTATGAGAGCCAAGTGTCATAAAGTAAACAATAGTGAGCTTGGCTCGCAGTAAATAAGGCAAGTTGCGTGACTCGCGCAGTATCGCTTCCTTAAATCAAATGCTAATGTTTTCTTTTGCTAAATAATGCTAACCAAGTATTTCCTTTGGAGTTTGCCCGTGCGCTGTGGAAAACTGCGGTCGTTTTAAGTTGTACCTTTGACCACGAGCTCTTATAAGGTTTTAGATAGAAATATAGTTAAGGAAGGGCTCAAAGCACGCAGCTATCTCTTTCGCGCATCACAACATTTTTAAACATATAAAATCATTGAGTTGACCAGGTGAGTTGACAGTCAAGCGCAAGTCTATCGTCGAATTAAAAAAAAAAGTAGAGATATTAGAAGTGAGACATGATTTTGTTTATTTAGATAGGATAAATATTTTCAATAAGTTTTCTGTGATATACATAAATACGTACATATATACACTCGAAAAACCTAACCCTTCTTCTTACGGAGTCGGGTAAAAAGCTTAAAACTATATACAACTCCTTTAAAACCCCGCCAAGTCCCGACACCAACCAAATCTGTTCAAAGGCGCGTTTAGAGCATCCTTATCTGTGTAAACCACGGGCGGCCCTCCGCGGCCCTCCGAGGCCCTCGAGAGTAACGACCCTCGGACACCTGAGGGCCCTGATGTAATTGCTTACGTGATAAAGCACCCAGAAATATCTCTGCGGAGACGAATATTCAGACGGACTTAGATGCCGATTCTCGGTCAACTCGCTGCGCTCACGCATTTTGATCTCGGTAAGTACTCGGTAAAGGTTGCATCACTTACTTTATGTATTTTTAATTTACTTAAAAAATGTAGGAGATTCTATGTTCGACTGCATTCTTTACTATTCATCGGTCGTTTTGTTAACTTTAGACTGATTATGCATGCTTTTTTTTCTGACTGCGTTGGAAGGAGGGTTATGTTTTCGAGCATATGTATGTATGTGTGTGTGTACAATAGTTTATCTGTCTTCTAATAACAAATTTGTACGTCGCAGTGCGGCAAAATGTCTAAAAGCTAATTATTGTCTCCTATCAGCTTTAATGTACTTTTCGTATTCCGTTTTTTTTTTCCTTTTGAGGTACGGAACCCTAAAAATGCATTTTTTTGTAACCTCAAGCGAATTTTTTGATAATGTACAAGTAATTTTACTATAACAGCATATCAAACGTAACAAAATTTAAAATTTTTGTTTTTCTTTTAATTATTAATTTTTGACTTGTTTAAGAAGTCTGCACATATGTTTATTATTATTACGTAATAATTATTTTAGTTTAGAGACCACGAACCGTCAAGCGCAGCGTAGGAAGCTAGACCAGCCACAAGATGGATAGATGGGCATCTATCCATCTTGTGGCTGGTCATTCAAGTGGCGGGAAGACGCTGGATGCAAGCCGCTTCCAATCGGTCTTTTTGAAAATCCATGGAGGAGGCTTATTTCCAGCAGTGGACTTCTTATGGCTGAAATGATGAAGATCCCCATCAGGAATTGTATTACACATTTTTGTATTACGATAAAATTGAAATTAAAGCGTTTCTTTCTGTTCTCGTTTCACGTCCCGTATTGTATAACCAGCGGGAGATAAATGTGCAGATTTTTGCGATCTTTCCTTCCTTCGGTTCGCTTTTCCTTGTGTGCTGGATTATCGGCCTAATAGAGAACACGGTGGACAGGACGCCAACCAGTTAGATATATTACCATTATCGGCCTAATAGAGAGCACGGTGGACAGGACGCCAACCAGTTAGATATATTACCATTATCGGCCTAATAGAGAACACGGTGGACAGGACGCCAACCAGTTAGATATATTACCATTATCGGCCTAATAGAGAACACGGTGGACAGGACGCCAACCAGTTAGATATATTACCATTATCGGCCTAATAGAGAACACGGTGGACAGGACGCCAACCAGTTAGATATATTACCATTATCGGCCTAATAGAGAACACGGTGGACAGGACGCCAACCAGTTACATATATTACCATTATCGGCCTAATAGAGAACACGGTGGACAGGACGCCAACCAGTTAGATATATTACCATTATTTGTAACTTGTATTGAGGCAAAAAGATCTGTTTCTACTCAACGATTTTGGTCCACGTTCTTGATGTGTACTGCAGAGGAATGGAATTCTATGCGGCTTTCTTTGTTTCTGTTTTAAATTAAGTAGCAAAGTGACCTGTATTATGTATATACTTTTATGTGAAGTTAAATAAACTAAATACACTGTTTAATACCATGCCGTGTTCCCTAAGAGTGGATCACGGGATCGACCACATCCATAGCATGCTATTAAACGTAATAAATCCTGTGATCTGTAATAAGTGGCAAATAAATAAATAATCGAAACAGAAAATGGAAATAACTCCTCCATAATATCCAAATCCACGAACAGGTGGATCAACAAGCTCGAGGTGGACAGAAGATATCATACAAGTGGCAGATAGACTCTGGATGCAGGCTGCTTCCAACCGGTCTTTTTGGAAGTCCATGGCCTTTGTACAGCAGTGGACTTCTTGTGGCTGAGATGATAATGATGAATATCCATATCTTTAATAGATGGCCTCCCTCATGGATTTCTAAAAATACTTGAAAGAAGCAGCTTGCATCCAGACACTTTTATGCCAAATTATAACTTACCTGATGAAAAGCTCCAATGTAGTCGAAGATGGAGCACGCTTGTCTATATGACGCCTATGCATTCTCGTCTTAAAAATACTCAGCATGTATTTATTCTCCACTTCAGTTCTTACCAATAAAAAGTCTCAAAATCGCTTTGTGAGGACAGGATTTATGAATAAATAGTACGTTTTCTTCAGTGACTTAAGAACTGATTTTTATGGGAGCACAGAAGCGTCGTACTGCGTGTCAAACTCGTTCTTTGCTGGTTTTATTGTACTCATACCAGCACCAGCTATTCAGGTTATTAGGGTAAGAGTACACAGTTCACACAACTCTGTACAGTTGTTCAAACAATCACACTAAAGAAATCCTTGAGCTACTTTCAGTTTTGCGGAGATAATGCGTTTGTGGCGCCATGTTTGTGGGACAGATACGTTTGTTGCGTGATGTTTATGAGTTTGTTTACAACGGTGTAGGGTACACAGGGGACACAGGGGACACAGGGGACGCCGGCGGCAGAAGCCTCACGTGGCGGAATGTACCGCGGAAGAACAAATAAACGTTTTCATTTATTTTATTTTTATTTCATTCAGAATGGCTGTTTTTATTGCTGTTATTTGTTTATTGTAGCTAAGAACTAAGCCAATCCGTGAGCAAAACATTACACACTATAAGCAAGGAAACGTTTTGAAAATTTTAGATCTTCTTGGGTAGTACTATTATATATTTTATGGAATTCTAAAAATATTAGTTTCTTTTAATGGAAAAGTGAAGTTAACATTTCCATTGAAATTGAAATTCTCGTTGATTTATCGCAATTATTTTACATTATTCATATACTTCGAAAATTAAAAATAATAATAAAAAAAAAAAGATTTATAAGAAAAAAAATATTATTATTATTTAATAATTTGAATTTCATTTCGAACATTTTGAAATACATTACTGAGTTTACGAAGTAGGAAGGCCGATAAGATATAGAAGGTTAGATGAGGTAGAAATACAAGTGGATAAATGCTGTCTTATACTATCTTCCTTGTTTCAGATGTGAATGTTCTGAATCAATGCGGAATGGTGCAGCTGCAGTAACTGACGATACGTCAGTGAAGATGCAGTGAAACCGTCAGTATCAGTGTAAGTGTCAGTAAGCCGCGATGCAGACCAACGTGCAAATTGACTCGAAGACGCTGCGCCAGTCACCCGACCATGGAAAAGGGAAGGGCAACTCAAGATACACTGCGGAGGTAAGTTATACAGTTAGTTATGTTTCTCAGTCAATGAGATTTTATCTATAGGTTACACTCATTTAATATGAAGTAAAAGCATGGCAAACCTCTGTTCTCAGCACTTTCGAGGATAACACACATCCTTAACGTCTTTTAGTATCTTAGCCTAAAATCTCGGTGGTATCGTCTTGAGCGATTTCTTCCAGCCAATCAATATCAACAATGGTACGTATTAAAACTTTATTTCCCAAAACAATACTTTCTTTACGCCTTTTATCGTTTAAATTTTAGAAACTTTACTTTGATATACAAAATTTAAACTATTATAGAGCATAATTTATGTTACAAACCTACATAACCACACCTGCCTGAACAACCAAGTAGATACTCCAAGTTTAAACCAACACAATACTCTAATTACCTACTTGGAACATTGTTTCCAAGATTATCAAACCCTCATTGGTGTTTCAGAGGTATCTAAACTATCCCTTTATTCAGGAAATAATAGTGTAAGTACCCATTTAAGACGGTAATACGACCTTATCTCAGCTATATGGTATACGAAGTAATGTTACCTCAAAACTCCACTGGGAGTGTATCTTTAGTTATAAATCGACCATCTATCTGATCACACGGATAAAGAGTGGAACTAAATTTACTGTATAGTTGTTTTTGTATTTATCTTGGCAAATGAGACGGTGGCTCCATCACCATACTCTTTAAATTAAAATAGATGTTAGAGTACGCGCTACAGTCCGATGACGAAATTCAGGAACAAAAATTACAGGCTATAATTGGGCGCCGCAACACAGAATATTTTACTCTAAAGATTAAACCACAAGAGCCTTCTTTAGTTCCATTACTAACAAAAAAAAAAAAACATTGTAATATTTTAACGCTGCAATAGTTATTTACTCTCAGTGACATCTAGTAGTGATTTCATAAACTATTTTCAGCTGATAGTTTTGCTACTCGCCGCTGCGAAGAAACGGCGCTTGAATAGATTGCAGACTCCTGAAAGAGGCTGAAAAATTTTCAGAGTTCATACCCGTAAGATAATTCCAATGTAATTGATTAGATGGCGTGACTATACATATTATAAACTCATTTGAACGTTTTTTTTATGAATAAAGTACAAAAAATTATAATAGGTAATTGTATTTTAAATAACAATTAGATAAATATAGTAAATTATGTATAAAATATTAATATTACGAAAATAACTGGAATGTTAACGTTTTAAGCGCGTGGCCGTTGTCATAGAAATAATAAAAGCATTTTTGTGGAGTACTATAAATTAGTTGATGATGTTAATAATTATTAAGAGTGTCTACCCAACTTATAAAAATTGAGCTATTTATTCCATTGGGAGTTTTGGCGGGAACGTCTTAGTAACTGTTGCTTTGTTTTATTTTCCTAAACTTGTGTAATTTTGAACATTGGTGCTATAAAAATGTTGGTGTTTTATTCATTAAGTGTTCGATAAAGTGCGTGAGTGTGGGCAAGTGAAATAAAGCAGTAAAACGTGTGATTTTACGTTGTCGGCAAAACTCCATAGAAGCTTCTAGTAAAGTCGCCATCGCTTTACTTAGGCAAGACTTAAATTTGAAAATGACTGTTTGAGTGACTTGGACTGTGACTAGAACGTTATATAACTTGTATTATTCAAGAAACTTGAAAATATTTCAATACTTGACACTGGCAAATGCTTTAAGCGGGTCCAATACAAAAAAGAAGAAGTATTTACTCCATCATTTTAGACTAATAGCATTAAGTTATTGTTCTTCACCATAATGGAGACGTTGGACTCGCACGATTTGAGCATTTGCTGTTTTTAACCTCCTACGAAAAGCGTGAGGTGTTTCATCTGTCTGTCTATGGCATAGTAGCTTCTAGGCATCCGATTTTGATCTAGTTTTTAGGGTTCCGTACCCAAAGGGTATAAGCCATATACCAAAGGGTAGGGGTAGGGAAATATTGACTGAATATTGAATTATATTATTCACTTTAAAAATAAATATTTAAATTAAAATAAAATTAATATTTAAGGGGGGCTCCCATACAACAAACGTGATTTTTTTGCCGTTTTTATAGATAATGGTACGGAACCCTTCGTGCGCGAGTCCGACTCGCACTTGGCCGGTTTTATTTTTTGCTCAAGAGATTGAGAGAAGGTCAAGAGTGTTCTCAGCTATATTCAACATTTCTTAGCTAGTTTCAAGTACCTATTATAAGATCGAGTAAACGAAGCAAGCTTTGCATCGACTGGCAAAATTTCCTTTCAACTGTCCGCATGTTTACTTGTTGGTTTTAAAAATGGAAAATACCTACCACAAATAGTCACACCGTATTCAAAACTCTGAGCCGAGGTGAGGTCTGAGGTGTACAATAAATGGCTTTACCGAAAAACGTTACTTAGTTTTAATCAACGTCTTAAATTATCTGTCTTCTGCGAGTGTCATTACGTGTCCGCGAGAAGTTAAGCATTGATCAAAGTTAAGTAACGTTTTTCGGTAAGGCCGAAAGAGTATATCTAACTCATTGAGCTGTATGTACTTGCGTACGAGAGCAGATACCACTCATAGCTACTTTGTTACATTCAACTGCGGCGAGAGCGCCGCACCTCACTCAGTGGCTTATTAGTGGAGTGAGTGCTTTCAGCGTTTTGCTGGCGAGAAAACACACCATACATAGATGTAATTCTGAGCTGCAAGCAGTCGTATCGTATAATCATAGATAAACGATGTAATTATTATTCCAGCTGTAACGCTGTTTTGTTTACTTTACCAAAAATGTGACAATCATTTTGCTTCAGATAGCTCCTCTGGTACTTAAGTACATACAACTCAATGATTTAAGTGTCTGTGTGTTCGGCCTCTACGTACCCTTTCATTGAGTCAGTCGGTCTGGACGCGGTCTGAAACTTTCCCGTACGTTGTGAAACTTTCTGTTGTGTGTGTTACACAGCTACTGTACAGCTGCGTTCCACATATCAACTGTCTAACTTTGTCAAAATATACTCTGTTTTGATTACTCAAATTATATGTGATTGCGACAACACGGATCAGCCTTGTGATTGTGATGTTTACAATCATATTTGTTTATCGGTTAGTTCGGTAGCCAGAGCATTAATGACCATGAGGTCGGGTGATGCTACATTTGACCATAGTTAGAGGGTTAGAAGGAAAGGTATTAGAGGGTTAGGAGGTATTGGAGGGTGAGATATAATGCCTGCAGTGACAGGGGGTCAGCCTATCGCCCACATTATTGCCTTATAATTTTTAATTAAGTATGCGTAATTATTATTGCCTTACAATAGTAATAATTGTATAATGCATGTCCGATATGGGTACGCTGTTGAGACTTGTCTACTTATAAGAACTTTTGTACACAGTGAAGCAATAAACGTATTCTGATTCTGATTCACATAGGTAAACATTCCATCAAGTCCTTTATCTAACTTGTACAGTATCCCCGGGAACAGAAGCAGCTGACACATTCTATGTTTTTCTTTTTCTTCCAGTCCAGCATGCATGTTCCATATTAACTACAGAAAACTCTTATAAGTTCACCATGTCCGTTTGCCTGTCTGTCCGTATGTCACAGTCATTTTACTTATACTTTTAGTTTTTAGTGATACTAAAAATCAGTACACTTTACTTATACTGATTTTTAGTATCACTATAGCCTCTGTACAGCTATGTTAAAATTGTCTACAACACAACAATATACAGACTCAACTATCTAAACTACTACACAAGAAAAGAAGCACATCGATCACCCCAGACCGATAAAGGTCTAAAGATAATCCAAATGCTCAAACCCACTACCAGTTGGCAGCGTACCCAGCATGCTGGCCGCATTGCCATGTTGAATGGCAATGCTTATGCGTTGGGCCAGATACGCGCCAGCATTTTGGTCACGCGTCGCATCGATCAGGCGCTCAGATAAATTTTTGAAAATGAGATGAGCTCCCGGTCCCCACGGACCCAAAGTTTCGACACCAAACGGCTCAAATATACCTCTACCGAGATAAAATAAAAAAAATATAAAATTGTTACTTTTTAATATGTTTTATTTTATATTTCAATTATTATTAATTCTGTAATCACTTACTAACTATTTTTTATGATTTATTTAAATATTTAATTTACAATGCTAAAATGAATTTTTCAAATAGGTACTATTATTGTAATCTGACATTGCATAATTAGTTTGTCTACTAATATAATATCTAGTTATGATAGTGGTTAAGCTCTTATGTGAATAAATAATATCAATATCAATATCTTAAGCTATCAAGCCCTACATAGATTACATTTGGCATGAAGATGTTACGTAAACCGCTATAAAATGTCGTAGCTAAATTTTCAAAGACACATATAGTAGTAGTGGCGATCCATACATGTACAGAAGGGGTTATTTTCAATTTCATTCTATCATGTGGGTTGTTATTGAATAGGTCTCTTAAATAAGAATAAGGTTTGATATATAATTATTCTCAGATGAAGCATATTTTCTCACAAAAACGTACATTCAACGGCATATGAAACGTAATGAAATCATAAGTTAGACTGCAAAAACCTGTTTCCTGCAGTCGGGTATTTTGTTTTTCTTTTTATTGTATATACTTTTTTGATAATTTTATTACATTATTTTGCGTACTTTCACAATTACACATCAATCTGCTAAATTTAATTTATGTAGGCGATGTTTGTAACAGTAGAGAGATACAGACAGACAGACTTATCAAATTTATAAGGGTTTCTCGTAGTTACTAAAGAAACCTAAAAAAGGATAATATCCTAAATACAACCTTTTCGGGGAGATTTTATTTGTGTCCCTGGAATCTCAATAAATAATGTCACTTTTAAAAGTCGTTGGCACACAGTCTTGCTTTTGGATTTACATAGATTTCAATCAATAAATAAACAAGTATCTATGTTAAAATAAAAACAAAATATCCGACTGCAGAAAAGCAGTTTTTGCAGTCTAACTTATGATTTCGTTACGGTTGATATGCTGTTGAGTGTACGTTTATTAATGAGAAATTATGCGTTATATCGCTGTAAAAGATTATAAATGCGCATTATCTAGAATAATTCTAGTAAAATCACTTGTTTATTACGAAAAAATTCGTTGAAGGTTACGAAAAAACGCATTTTTTTTCTTTGCGAGATATGTATTATTATTATTACAATAAATATAGCCTATGACACTCTGGAAAAATAGAAAAATCTAACGACACTTCGAACATCAAAATCGGTCAAGCCTTTCAGGCTGTAGGCGATCATATAGAAACATACGTACCTATATACAAACATACATACACTTGAAAAACATAACCCTCCTTCTTACGCAGTAGGGTAAAAATAAACGCTAAAAGTGTCTAAAGAAGTTATTGAGCGCATATCGATATTTCGAAGGCCAACAAAGCCCATTTGATTATTCTACTTGTCCGTTGCAAAGAAACGTTTGATTGAAGATGAAGCATGCATAATAGCATATTTACAAGACATAAATTCACTCTAACTTGGAAAAGATTTTCCCTCTATCTTACTCTTAAGTTGGCTTAGAACTTTAGAATTTTCGCCTATCCAAAGCTGGGAAGTTGACTCAACACAGTAATTAACGGAAAGCAAAATTTATTTGTTTTCCTATTACCGAGACATCGTTATTGTCTTTGTAATTATTCAACAGACGGACAGACAAATTGAAAACCGGGTTCCGATTTTTCCAAGGTACAAATCCCTACAATAATAGAGGCGAGTATCATTACTTACCTTTATCTAAATGAATCCGGGTATTTAAGTAGCAGGCTTAAAGTTAGTGGATTATGTAATAGAATTGAAGTCCGAAAGTTTCCAGTATGTATATAGGTTTTAAATTCGGATGGAATATGGCAAGATATTATTGATTTATCCCTCTCATTTAAATGTATTACTTACTTACCGCACTATTAATGTCTTCTCTGCTCCCACTAGTACCTAATATTTGTAGTATGAATTACGACCGCCAACTCACCTGAAGCTAAGTGATAATGCGGTCTACGTTGGAGCGCACTTAGTTCTAAAATACCAATGCACTTGCGATCATCTATCGGAAATGATGTCTCAGGAAACGGAATCCACATTTTATTGCGCATCATAAAAGTGGATTTAAAGAATTTCGTTCTAGGTTTTGGAATATACAACATGAAGCGTTATTTTTTTTTCTTAAAAAGGTCAAGTGCCTTTATTAACTACTTACATACAAAAAAAATATACAAACTACACATAACTAATTAAACAAATATACAATAATCTCCTTGTTTGAATATTGATAATAAACGTAATTGAGAGTACAACGGCGGCCTTATCGCATATAGCGATGAGGCCAACATTCGGTACTTTTGTAACATAGATATCTCACCTGCCATTGTTGATATTTGATATAACATATAAATCTGTGTGTAGCCATGACTTTCCATCACGTGGACGTAAAGTCTACAACAAAATTCACGAATAGTGTCCTGGGTTGACCGATACTCATATACCAACAATGACGAACTTAAAGATTTTAATATAGTCGTCGCGCTAAAGCCTAATAGTGATTGAGAACCTCTATTTTGCCGCTTCGAATTGTTTTGAAAATCGAAATTATTTTAATCGTGTTAGGAGTCTAATTAAATCTCTTTGAGCTCGGACGTTTTTGAGGACTGACGCTACATCCCGGTGATACTATATATATCAAAGGTGCGTAGATATATTATTGTATAATCCTTGAAGTCTACCTAAGGACATTAGTCTGTATATTTTTGTCCAAGTGTCAACCTCCGAGCCCCGTGTAACACGAGACCGGCTCTCCCCACTCCCCAGAGCCAGACTCAGTACCGCCCCCGCCGCGAAGCGGGAAGCTCGCTTGCTCCGCTCTTGCTTCGCTTCGCTCGCGCAAAGTTTTCGAAAATATTTTTTATAGAAACTTTCGTTTTGTAGCCAGTTTTACACCCCCTAGGATAGTGATTGTATGTACAGTGCTTTTGTTTGTAAGTATAACCGACTATACATCATACAGATGTATTTATGTTTGTTTGTACTGAAAGCTGGCCTTTGAGAGCCTTTAAGGATGTCAATACCCCTTTTTTGTGTATGTGAAGTTGCTGTGTCCTATTTCAATGGTGGAAGTATGTTACGAAGTTAGAGAGAGCATTTGATTGTAAACTACTTTGTTCCGTGTACGATTATGTACCTAACATAAATTTGTTACCTGGCTGTATTTATTAAAATTATTTATTGACGTAAATAACTATATACTTTTACGTCACGAAGAAAATATATAATTATATATATATATATATAGAGAGCAAAATAAATTCAATGGCTACTACGACAATTACAACAATTATCTATAATAAGAATGTCAATGTCAGTATGTCCATCGTCAAAGCCTATTACACCAGCTATCCCATTGGTCAGTAAAATTTTCACAATATGTCAAAAACTGTGCCAGGACACTGCCAGTTGTCAACTCATCATATCAAAATCAGTGTTGGCGATAAGGAACGCATTGAGGATTGAGGATGTTTTTTTAAATTAAATTTATTTTAATATTATGTTTGTCGTAATTATTCTATTTAAAGAAATATGAAAATAATATTATAATCAACAGAATTGAGATAAACCTAAAATCCTTTAATTTGAGATGAACAATATAATGAATAAACAATACTAAACTGAAATTTCTGAAAAAATATCCAACTGAAAAATGTACTCGTAGCTACACTCGACACTTATTGTATGATACTCAGATGTCCGTAATATTATTAGTAGTTACACGAACAGTAGACCTCGCGAACACAACATTTTTTACAACAATACGTACGTGTTACTAAAAGACTGTTAGGCTGAGATTTTCCAATCATATTCGAAATTCTTACTTATAATTGAGTATCGAATGTTTCTGACAATTAATTAATCAAAATTTACCAACAAAATGGTCTCGTAATGTTTTCTACGCCCTTCGCGATTAGTTAGTAATTGAAATTTTAAAAAAATTAACGGATAACGGATCTGTTCAAATAGCAATGTTCGATAGCAAACTTCTCTTTTTAACGAGATTTCACAACCTTTTGTCATATTAAAGTATTCTATGTATCGCTTTTAGTGATAAAGTCGGGCGACTTTATTGACTTTATTGTTACACTAGTGTTAATTTATTTCCTTTTGTACTTTTTTGTTATTTTTTAAGGTGTGCCAATAAAGAGTTTATTTAGCTATCTATCTACGCTTTTGTCTCGACAATATCTAGACTAATTTCGCTAATATTTTAATATTTTGTTTACAGTTCAAAGGCATCAAACTCTTTTGGAAGTATTTTAAAAATCCGTCTGTAAATAGCACCACAGGAAACTTGGCTCGTTTCGGTGGAAACTTTTCACCAGGGTCGATGCAGGATGGGTTTCAATTGACAAAATTTTAATTGAATTGAATTTATTATTATGACATATTTAGTATATTATGACTTATTGTCATAAATAAATTATGCAAATATCATATTAAGAGATATTATATTAAAATTACGTTGTTGTTCCGAAAAAAGCCGGTTTTGATTTCATGACTTTAACAAGTTTCTGGAGGTAGCGCGAAATACATATTTTGTTGGTTACGGCTTACGAAGCGAGCTTCAGCCAATAAAGATAAGCTAAACGCTGGTTAAATAATAAACGGCTTTATTGATCATAAAATAGGGTATTTCGGCTCATATTTTATAACAAGATTTTATATATCAATGGTGGACTATAAATTAACTCAACTTTCCTTAAGACAAACGTTCATACAGCAATTTTGTAGCCAGGATAGGATCATCTAGCAGCAACTCTCTCTTCAATACGGCCTTGTTGAGTCCGAGGTAACGTACTATCAGTACGCAGCAGCGCCGGTTCTTGAGAATGGCCGTGCTTTGCTATACTGGAACCGTTCTATTATCACGGATAGGACTATTGTTGCCAATAAGCCTGATATCGTGATCGTAGATCGGTCTCAGCGTCGGGTAGTGCTCGTTGACGTCACCATCCCACATGATGAGAATCTCGTGAAGGCCGAGAAGGACAAGCTCAGCAAGTACCTTGACTTGGCTCACGAGGTAACCGCCATGTGGGATATGGACTCGAATCTTGTTCTGATAGTTGTTTCACGAATGGTCTCATAGAGTCATCAACTTTGAATTCATAAACAAATTGGTAAACAACTATCCATATTAAAAGAAAAACAAAATACTCGACTGCTGAAAAGCAGTTTTTGTAGTCTAACTTATCATTTTATTACGCTTGATAAGCTGTTGTTTTTTTTTTAATATAATAATAGAAAAACTTAAATATAGATAATTTACAAAAGAAAAAAGTATTAAAACTATTAGTTTGTAGGGTTCCGTACCTCAATAAGAAAAAATGGAACCCTTAGAGGATCACTTTGTTGTCCGTCTGTCCGTCTGTCCGTCCGTCCGGGTGTCAAGACCTTTATGTCAGGAACGCGAGAAGGTATCGAGTTGAAATTAAAACCATATACGCAGATTCATAGTATCTTGCTGCAGAAAGAAAAATAAAATTTCTCAGTTTTCGTCAAAAAAAGTTACAGCCGAATATGTCGTAAAAAACGCACATTTCGACACTCACAAAGGAATCAAAACCTATGGGGTACTTCCCGTTGACCTAGAACTATGAAATTTGGCAAGAAGCATTGTGTTAGAGTACACATGTAGGAAAACATCCGAAAACTGGACATTTTTAATTTAATCACAAAAAAATAGTGTCTCTATGCAAGGAATGAGGGCCCAAATTTTAAAGTGAATTAACCGTATCATGTGGGGTATCATATGAAAGAGCCTCATTAGCATAAGCTAAAATAAGTTTTTAACACATTCTTCGCCCCCTGCAGACCCTTCACTTCAGCTGGGAACCAAAACTTTTTAGGCGAATTTTGATTAAGTACAGAGTGGCCGCGCAAAGCAACGTTGACTGCCTGAAACGCCGGCGGTTTATCCGAGTGGTGAGCAAGGAATGTGTTAAATATTTTGACGATGTATATTTTTCGGTTTATGAAGGAAAATATAAAAAAAATATGTGATTTCCCCCTTTTATTTAGTTTATACGGAACCCTCGGTGGGCGAGTCTGACTCGCACTTGTCCGGTTTTTTTGAGAAAGTATGCGTAATATCGATGTAAATATAAATACGTATCTATAGAATAATTCTAGTAAAATCACTTCCTCCGTAACCTCCAACGAACTTTTTCGTAATAAGCAATTATTATGGAAAAGTTAAGATAGGTTAAAAATTTAAGATAAAACCCTTTTTTGTTTATTTTTGCGATATATATATATATATATATATATATGTATTATTAAAACAAAAATATAGGTTATATCACTTAGGGAGTAAAGACGAATCAAACGACACCTCTCACATCAAAATGGGTCAAGCCGTTTAGGCTGTAAGCGATCATATAGAAAGATACAACATGTATGTGGGTACATACATACATTCATACACTCGAAAAACATAACCCTCCTTCTTACGTAGTCGGGTAAAGGAATGATAATGCGTCATGGTTGAATAATGTGAAAATCCCAACTCCTCAAATAGGCTTATAGCGTGGCTACTGCCAAAATGTGGAATACGTTTCCTAAGCGCCTCTTACCTGGCATACAGAGATGTAATCTGGGTGTCTTTATAAGGATAAGGGAGCTCTATCATAAGTCGCTTAAGAAAAAATCATCCACGCAAAAGGAAAAAGTTATATTTTATTTAGATTTTTTGATTGGAATCATAAATAGCCATATAGGCTTCTCTGTTTGTCTTTTTTATTCGACTGCGGAAAAAGGAGGAATACGTTTTTTAAGTGTATGTATGTATATTTGTATGTTTTTATATGACAGGCTACAGCCTAAACGCTTCGACCGATTTCGATGTGCAAGGTGTCGTTAGATTCGGCTTCACCCTCTGTCATGGGCTAATATTATTTGTAATAATAATAATACATCTCTCGGAAAATTAACAAAATGCGTTTTTAGTAACCTCTAACGACCTTTTTCGTAATAAACAAGTAGTTTTACTAGAGATATCCTAAAGAATACGCATTTATAATCTTTTACAGTGATTTTACGCATAATTTCTCCCAAAAAACGTCAAACGTTCAAAATTAATCTAAGTTTAATTGTGACCGACATATACAAGGAGCCATTCTATTTCTTTAAATAAGCAAATACGTAATGTCGCTGAGATAAAATAACTTTTGACGGATTTATCGCGTATATTTTACATAATTTTATGACAAGACGTTTCGGACACTTTGCAAAGTAAGTAAAAATTGTTTTATTTCCATGAGTAGGTATCACTAGCTAAAATCTTAGAAAACAATATATGTACTATTTTTTCTCAAGATATAAATACATTTAGCATATATACCCTGTCACTAATTAATACTATTAATAATCAAATTATTTAACGGTTAGCTTCTTCTTTGTTTTTTAAGTAAATTTGCATGCTGTGTTTGCTTTGAAAGGTTTTTTGAAAGGTCATTTAGTTAATATTGAGAAGTGTTAATTATGGTGTTTATGTGATGTAGTTACCATTGTGAAGCCTTAATAAACAAATATAGATACTTGTTGAAGTCTGTATAAACGCGTACGAAGTTGCTGGCAGCGACTAATCTTGTAATAGAAGCCCGTAATGAAAGATCTAAATAATTTGCTCTCCAGGGACGTTATTGTATCTCAAATATAAATATTTCGAGATATTATTATCTCATTGCCGGGGAACAAGAAATAGAACTCGATTTACAGGCGTTTCGCATCGAATACACCTATTCAAAACATTTTAGATATAGAAAAATAATTTTATATAAGCAACTGTAATTTGATTTGTTCATGCTTAAGTCTTCTTGAAATAGGTTGAGGAAAATTAAAAAGAAAAAGGCAGGATTTTTGTATTTCGAAGCTGATGAAAAACTTATTACTTCTTTAAAATGTATATTTTTGTGTATGTTTCATTATAATTAGCAATTTCTTTATAATGACTGATCAAGAGCAAGTTTAGACATAAGGTAAGGTTTTGTGGCTAATTGTCATAGTGATTAAAAATCCTAAAGATGTTTTTTGTTATTTACCTGACTGCGTAAGAAGCAGTCTTAACCCTTTTTCTTACGCAGTCGGGTTAAGGTTCCTTACTACGGATCTCTAAAAAGAAATCATTGGAGTCGGATATTGTTTTAGAGAAGTAATGAGTTTCTCCTTTTGTATAGACAAGCGTGAGATAAACGTTCCTGTTAATAATAACAATAAAAAATAAAAATTAAACCAAGCAAAATTACTTCAAATCTAAATCACGAAGCCAAACAAAGTTAACAAACTTATGTTAAAACAATTATCTTGAATTCAGCGATGTCGACTCAATAAAGAAGTAAAAGAACAAATAGAACGCTTTCCCACCCCGCCCGCGTCCCGCCCGCGACCCGCTGTCTGCAGCGCTCGGGGAAATTGGTTTGTGATTCAAATTAAACTCATTTTTTATCGTGAAAAAATCTTTGAAAAATATTGTTACTTCATTAGCTAGTCTAGCTTTACTACTAGATATTACTACTTGAGAGGTACGATGCCACAGACAGATATAGGTACAGATTACAAATACACAGATTCTGATTACAGATAAACGCAAGAAAAACACATCAAATTTAGAACACGTCTCTTTTGGGTAGAAGTTAAATAATTATAGTTTAAATAAAAAACCGGACAAGTGCGAGTCTGACTCGCCCACCGAGGGTTCCGTACAAACTAGTAGATAAAAGGGGGAAATCATATTTTTTTTATATTTTCCTTCATAAACCAAAATATTACACATCGTAAAAATATTTAAAAACCTGTTATAGCTTGTGCTAATTAAGTTCTTTCATATGATACCCCACATGATATGGTTAAAGTACTTTAAAATTTGGACTCTCTTTCCTTGCGTAAAGACACTATCGTTTTGTGATTAAATTAAAAATGTCCAGTTTTCGGATTTTTCCCTATATGTGTACTCTATTACAATGCTTCTTGCCAAATGTTATAGTTCTAGGTCAAGGGGAAGTACCCCATAGGTTTTGATTCCCTTGTGAATGTCGAAATGTGCGTATTTTGCGATATATTCGGCTGTAACTTTTTTTAATGAAAACTGAGAAGCTTGATTTTTCCCCCTGCAGCAAGATACTATGGATCTGCGTATATGGTTTTAATTTCAAGTCGATACCTTCACGCGTTCCTGAGATAAAGGTCTTGACACCCGGACACCCGGACAGACGGACATACGGACAGACGGACAACAAAGTGATCCTACAAGAGTTCCGTTTTTTTCTTTTGAGGTACGGAACCCTAAAAACTGAAAAAAAAACGACTTCTAAATTCGCAATTTGTTTACTTGGATGATAATTTACCAGTTATATGGTTATAATAACCAAATTACCGAACCGATTTTGATAAAATTTATATGGGACCATCTCTGAAGTATGGTCTACCAAACAAAAAAACAAAAAAGATCCATCAAAATCAATGCAAAAATGACGGAGTAATCGGTGAGAAAAAAAACAAATCAAAAAATGGTTGTTTACAGCCGGCGTTCATCGATTTTAGGCGTTATCACGTCAAAAAAAAAAGGATACATTCGAATTGATAACTTTTTTTTTGGAAGTCGCTTAAAAAGATATTGATTAGACGTTTTCGAGAAAAAAAATTAAGCAATCAGAATTGTCTCTATGTAATTGCATCTGTAGAATAATGAACATAATAATGCTGCAGTGCTGTTTCTAATAAGTATTAATATTGCAAATCTACGTTTTTAATGATATTTGTTGATGTGACATCTGGTCCAGCCTTGAACCTTGTGTCGGCATGTTGCAACTGCAGATGTCTGTGTATTTAACCGTCTATTGTAATTTGCACCAGTACAGTTAAATAAGGATCTATGTTATAGTGCTTTGTGCTTCATAATTATGATGTTTAGTGTACGTTTTCGTGATAAGTCTCTATATTAAAAGAAAGACAAAATATCCGACTGCAGAAAAGCTGTTTTTGCAGTCTAACGTATGATTTCGTTCGCTTGCTACGCTGTCAAGTATACGATTTTTTGTGAGAAAGTATGCGTAAAGTCTCTGTAAAAGGTTATAAGTGCGTATTATTTAGAATTATTCTGGTGTAATTTTTAGTGTTCCGTACCTCAAAAGGAAAAAACGGAACCCTTATAGGATCACTTTGTTGTCCGTCTGTCTGTCTGTCTGTCCGTCTGGTTTATGAAAACCGTCTGGCTTATGAAAACTGTCCGTTTATGAAAACTGAGAAATTTGATTTTTCTTTCTGGAGCAAGAGACTATGGATTTGCGTATATTATGGTTTTAATTTAAACGCGATATCTTCACGAGTTCCCAAGATAAAGGTCTTGACACCCGGACAGACGGACAGACAGACGGACAACAAAGTGATCCTATAAGGGTTCCGTTTTTTTCTTTTGAGGTACGGAACCCTATAAAGAATCATTAAAATCGGTTCACCCAGTCGAAAGTTATGAGATAACAAACATAAAAAAAACTTTAAAATATACAGGCGAATTGAGAACCTCCTCCTTTTTTGAAGTCACCTAGTAACCTATAAACACACAAATAAAATACACCCGAAAAACCTTAGCCTACTTCTTGCGCAGTTGGGTGAAAATGGTAACATAACAATGTAATATAATGTGGAGTCGGTGTAGATGACGGGTCGTCACTGTCACTCCTCGTTCACTTGCCAACATCATTAATTTGTCAGCTGCTACGAGAAAATGACCAAATCCCGTGACCTCATCCCTCCCTCTCTACATTTGGGTCCGGACCAGATTAAGCGACACTTAAGGTTGTGCTCAAAGCGCGCAGATATCTCTCTCGCAAATCATAACATTTTTATCCTCCGATCCAAAAAGAGGGGTGTTATAAGTTTGACGTGAGTAGGTGTCTGTATATCTGTGTGTGGCATCGTAGCTCTCAAACGGATAGACCGATTTTTGATCTAGTTTTTTTTATTTGAAAGATTTCATAGAAAGCGTTCCTAGCTTTGTTTCATCAAAATCGATTCAGGCGTTTTTTATCAGGGGGTTTTTGCGTTTTCTAATCTTATACTTGTTAAATATATACTGCCTTACCGAAAAACGATACTTACCTTTAAGCAATGCTTAATTTTTTTTGTCGACTTTTGGCTGACACGTAATGACACTAAACTTGCGGAAAGAAGACAGAGAACTTAAGACGTTGGTTAAAGTTAAGTAAGGTTTTTCGGTAAAGCAGATAAAATTACTGAGCATTAGAAAACCGAGAGGCTTTTGTTTAGTTTGATAGGAGAAAAAAAAGTTTTATTCAGATAGATTATAATTTATTTGTATTGGTGATGGAGTAAAAATTTAAACTAGCAGTGATAGGAATTACCACGTTATTAAGTTAACTAATCCTATGCAATAGACACAATAATAGTTCCTGTGTGTCCTAAATGGGATCCTCCTAAACGGTTTGCTCGTGTAATATGCTTGATCACACATTCGGGGTACACTCCACTCCACACACACACTCTATAACATATTCTACGTCAGTGATTCTTAACTTTGTAGTGAGGGTCCACTAAGTTATAAATACCAAATTAATGCGGAGTTTGTACAACAGGGACTAATACATTGACTGGCCTTGTGGCTCAGTTGGTAGTGTGTCTACGTCTACCTGCTGAACTAAAAGGTCGTGGGTTCGATCCCCACCCAGGGCAAACATTTGTGTGATGAGCATGGATGTTTGTTCTGTGTTCGGTGTTTTTATGTATATATTTACAACAACAAAAAAAGTATATATATGTATTCTATCAGCCATCTAGTTCCATAGTACAAGCTTTGCTTAGTTTGGGCTAGATGGTGATGTAAAATTATATTCTATTGTACAGCATTTTCATGCTGAACTGGGAGAAAAAGAAAAACAGAATGTACCAGCTGCTTCTCTTCCCGGGCATACTGTAAAAGTCAGTTCAGGGATTTGAGGGGTAATTGCAATATTTATGTAGGCGATGGACTGACCCCCTGTCACTCCAAGCCATTGCTACATCTTACTATCGTATTCTCTCTAACCCTCTAATACCATCTCCCTTCCGCCTAACCCTCTATCTAACCAAGGTCAAATGTGGCGTTAAACGGCCCCGGCCTACCACGAACAAAAATACAAAGATGAGACAAAATTTACTAGTTTAACACATTAATGAAAACTTCATGGACCATTTTGGATGTTCGAAGAACTATAAGTGGACTACGGACCTGTGTTTGAGAACAACTGTCCTAAACATTCTGCGTAAGGGGCTTACTGGGCAGAAGCCTATTATCGGATACACGAGGCGCCAAACGCTACTTAGGGCAGATTATTTACTATTTACTCACTATTATTATTAGAAATGGATTTTCGACAGTGAATATTGTTTTCTTTGTGTGACTATGTGCCAGTTAGAATTATTGTTTGGTAAAATAGTGTCTATTATCTACGTCTGTGTTATAGAAGGTACGGACGATATGACGCTATGTATCCCTAGCAGAAATCGTAGAAATGGCATGGTATGTGAAACGCACCGCACTAGAACAGCACTTGCAAACCGACACTTTGATACCCTTAGCTCTCGTCTCTATAACATGGCCAACAGTGTTCACAATATTTATAGTCTCAATTTGGCAGATTGTAAAAAAACCATTGAATCATGGCTAAAGAGCTTAACCTATGATGAAACGGAACAACTGTTTAGAATACTTGGCTAACACACACACACACATAGACACCCTCATATCTCTAGACACACATACAGACATCTACACACATCCTACATACAAACATACTCACCCTCATACATATGATACACATACTACACAATAGGCGTGGGAAGAGCCAATTCATTTTATAAGTATCTATAATAAATGACTTACAAATTTATATACTATTTGACTAAAGATTTTGATAAGACATGTAGGTAACTTTGTACCTAATTTAAATTTAATCTTATTTTTAATTTTAATATTACTGTAAATTTGATTCAATTTTATATTATTTTAAATTTTGCTAATATTTTGTCCTCGCTTCATAATTCGTTTTACTTTTTGACTGACGTAGTAGTGTACCTGTAATAGAATATTACGGAAATAACTAATTCCCAAGATACAGGTGTTTAACTACACCTAGTTTGGGAATTAGAGCTGTCATTAATTATAATGACAGCCATTAATGATAATGATAAAATATTTATTGCACAATAAGTAGGTACTAAACATTAGTTTAGTACCTACTTATTGTGCAATAAATATTTTTGAATTATGAATTTGAATTTTTGTATATACAGACAGTATGGATAGTGGATACTGGTAGTTAGTATAGAGTGAGTTTATGATGATTTATATTTTATCCGACTACCAAAAAGAAGGAGGTTCTCCATTCGACTGTATGTTTTTTTTTGTTTAGCGATTATTATGAATTGATTTTGATGATTCTTTTTTGTTTGGTATGTCATACTTTAGAGATAGTTTCGTATCAATTTTATCAAAAGTGGATCAGTACTTTGGTTTTTATAACCAAAAACTGAATTACTTTAATTACTTTAATCTCAGAAGTGATCGAGATGGAGGTTTTTTCAGTTTTATAAACTATAAAATTTATATCTGTTTGTTTTTGTTTCTTTATTTTTTTACCCGGATCCAAGTTGTTTTCAGTCCGTATATATAAGTATATTCATGTGTTACTCTAATTTCTAAGCTATCTATTATAATTTTACAAATGAGGTATTATTATGTGACGTTACTCTAAATTCAATATGGCGCGCCCTATAAAGGATATAAAATCATGAACAAAAACAAAAGGTATTGTGTTAGGTATCATATGAAAAGGTTAAGCTATGACATTCCAAATTAGTATGTTTACGTACGTAAATAAACTTCATTGTAATAATTAAGATCACTTGAAATCCCGCTACAAAATTAGAATTTTACTTATACCTACTTAGAATAATTTTATTTTTTCAAATATTGTGTCTAATAGATGTTGTAATAACTTAATCTAAGTACCAACTGAGATAAATAGATATTAATTCTGTACTCTGTGTCCTAGCGAACCCGGTATTGAAAGCAACCGATGCTTTAATAAGTTTAAAAATATTACGGTTAAAATTCTTGAAATATCATCACAAACAAGGAATCGTCTAAAAAACTATAAAAACCGACGTCAAAATACGCAATCCGTTTCCTTGGATAATATATCTTTCCAGTTATTTCGATAAAAAACCCAAAATACTGAACCGATTTTGATAAAATTTCTATGAGACTACCAGAAAAGTATAACCTTTCAAACGAAAACGATTTTTTCAAATCGGTCCACGTGTCTTCGAGTAATCGGGGAATATACATGAATAAAGATTCAGATGAATTGAGAATCTCCATCTTTTTGGAAGTCAGCTAAAAAAAAACGTCAATTGTTGTTAAAATAATGACGCATTTTAGGGTTCCGTGCCTCAATAGGAAAAAACGGAACCCTTATAGGATCACTTTGTTGTCCGTCTGTCCGTCTGTCCATCTGTCCGTCTGTCCGTCCGTCGGGTGTCAAGACGTTTATCTCGCGAATACATGAAGATATCGAGTTGAAATTAAAACCATATACGCAGATCCATAGTATCTTGCTGCAGAAAGAAAAATAAAGTTACTAAATTTTTGTAAAAAAAAGTTACAGCCGAATATATCGTACAAAACGCACATTTCGACACTCACAAGGGAATCAAACCAATGGGGTACTTCCCGTTGACCTAGAACAATGAAATTTGGCAAGAAGCATTAAGTTAGAGTACACATATAGGAAAAAATCCGAAAACTGGACATTTTTAATTTAGTCACAAAAATATAGTGTCTTTATGCAAGGAATGAAGGTATTAACCGTATCATGTTGGATATCATATGAAAGAGCTTCAGTAGTATAAGCTAAAACAGGTTTTTAAATATTTTTACGATGTATATTTTTCGGTTTATGAAGGAAAATATAAAAAATATATATGATTTCCCCCTTTTATCTACTAGTTTGTACGGAACCCTCGGTGGGCGAGTCCCACTCGCACTTGTCCGGTTTTGTTAAAAAGTTTGGAAAATCTAGAAAACAAAACAAGGCGCCAGATCTAATACTGACACTAACACAATTAAAAACGTTTGAACGGTCGTGCAACGACCGCATCACCGGCCGCCATCAGCCTCTTGGTTTACGAGGCCATAAACTAGCCAATGAAGACTGACCACTCGCTGGGTTATGAGCGACGTTGTACACTGCACGGTACGTGTTATAGCCGATTTAAATATACTGGCCGAGCACTCTCATTATTGGACGTACGTTAAAAGGTTAAGCACCTTAGGGATTTGATATGAAAAGTGCAATGGATGCGCGTCTGTGCGCTGCTGTGGACAACAATTCGCGCGCTTATTGCTGATCAAGCGAACAAAGTGAGTCAAGAGTCCGTAGTTCAAGCACTGTCCGTGTCTTTCGCGCATACCCACAGATTTGAAGATATAAAATTACTGAATGAACTTACAAAAAAAATGTCGTTTGTAAAACTAGAAAACAATATCACAAATATTCGACAAAAAAATTAATTTGATCTAAGCTAATTTTCATACATAAAAATTATCAGGTACCTTTACCAGGACAGACGAAAATATAAAATTTTGCCAGTTCATAAACATGTATTCGCCTTGCTCGGTCGCATATTAGATATTGAAATATAGTCCATGATACTTGGAAAGTAATATGAAGTAACATCTTTCATTGACCAGCCAGTTGGGGCAAACAGAAGTTCACTTCATTGGTCTCTTTAAATATTATGTTGATTTATTCAACCTCAGACAGAGCTGTCGTAAATATTGGCACCAACTGACTCGGGCAAGTTCGTTGTGCAATCAATAATGGAATAGGTGTGAACCACCTTAAACATTTAATGATGAGTTACTTTACTAACTATACATACATCTATGTCACTATATCTGTGTTTTCTCATTGTGTCGAAATACTGAAGTTACCGACATAGCACAGCGGATTAGCAAGTTGAAATGGTATTGGGCAGGGCACATAGCATGTAGAACTGATGGCCGATAGGGACGCAAATCTCTCGAGTGGAGACCACGCACCGGCAAGCGCAGCGTAAGAAGACCGACCACGAGATGGACAGATGACCTTATGCAAGTGGCAGAAAGACGCCGTTTCCAATCCAACCAACCAACCAATTGGTATTTTTGGAAATCCATGGTCCGAAAGGCCTACGTATATCTGTGGACTTGTTATGGCTGAGATGATGATGATGGTTTTGCCTACCATCAAGCGCGAGTCGTATGTTTGTTTCCTTCTCTTTGCAAAAGAAAACTCGTACTTCGTTTTTTTTTGGAAATGTACATACCACGTTTCACAATGTTCCCAACGCCAAACTTGCTTGCCAAGCTGGCGTCTTGAAAACGTGGGGCGCTGTCACGATCTTAAGAAAACTCGTCACGTAGCGCTTTGTTATCATACGGTAGATCTTAAGCATCCGAGGTAAGGCACAAAATCACGAAATATACACAGGCGCATGTGCTACACAAAGTTTTCGGATTTTATGGTCAAGCTTCCAACGGATTAAGGTAAAAAATACTTCACACACCATCAGCTTCTAAGCCTTTATTACACTCAAATCCTGTCATATCCGGTAACACTCAAATATCGCAGCAGCCGTCGCCTACGGAATGTTATTCACATGTTTAAAGGAATTCTACCCAAATACTTTTTAATATTAACTATTTGACTGGCCCGTCGTGCCCGCTGCAGAGGGTGGGGCCCGTCGTGCCCACTGCAGAGGGTGGGAATCAGCCGAAACCGTCGCTATTTTAGAAACGATATCTTTATACTCTGTCTAGTTCAAATAATACCTAACTCGGGCTCTTGTCCCACTGCTGACGAAGATACGACGCTAGATTATTACTTTTTCACTCAAGAAACAATTGGCACCGGAGCGAACCCTCAAATTGTTGGTTGTGTAAGGTATCAGATTTGTCCGGAACGAACCTTGTTGAACCAAAATTGTTTGTTGTGACGTCATATGGAACATTAAAAGTATATGTAAATAGCCTTGTTTGTCAATCACATAAGATACGTACACCCGATCGAATTTAAATTCGTTCCAAACAATTTTAAAGATTCGCTGCTTGTTCGGAGCGACCAATTTGATCATCTGTTATCTTTTTAACTCTACTCGTATCTCCCTGATTGTCGTGGGTGGAACAAGTACTTGAAGTAGCTATTTCAGCAGTTTCCCATTACAAAAAGGGTGTAACACTTAGTTACAAACGTCTAGTGCCACATTGCGCAAATTAAACCAGCTAGTAAATGTAAGTATTCCACGGTACCTAGACTACCTACACACGAGAAGTAATTTTATTGCAGAGATTGGGGACGGCGGTTTTTGTGCTTCCCTTTTACAAGCTGTCGTTTAGTTTCGCAATTCCGTAAAGAGGGTTCCGTAACACAAAAAGAAAAAAAAAGAACCCTTATAGGATCACTTTGTTGTTCGTCTGTCCGTCTGTCCGTCGGGTGGAGGTATCGAAACAGGTCTGCAGGTCTGTAGTCCCTATTAGCTGTTAAATAATCGGCCAAGTGCGAGTCGGACTCGCGCACGAAGGGTTCCGTACTATCATCTATAATACTACAAAGTTTAGTTCTGTTTATAAAATAACGAGAAATCAACGAAATTCCAAGTAGTAAATTGCAAACTTATAGGTAGGTTTTCGATACACATCCGGGCAGCATAACGACGCTCGCGCGAATACGCGCGGCTATGGATCGCTCCGTGATGCTACCTCCCCCGCTACCCGCGCGTTCGCGCCACCACCACACCGCGGCGCGGCGCTCGCACCGCGTTTAGATGCACGGATTATTTACATTTTGTGAGTTTTTATGTATTAGATTAGGTATTTATTTTTATAGTTAATATATTTCTAAATATTTACTTGCAAATATTCAAGTTTCTACCTGTTAATTAAGATCGAGTAAAAATTGCTTAAAAATTACGTTTGTTGTATGGGAGCCCCCCTTTAATATTTACTTTATAGTTATTTAATTATTTATTTTGAAAGGTAATATACAAGTAAGTAATCTGTGAAAATTTGAAGCGTCTACCTGTTACCGTTTTTATTATTGAGCAAAAAAAATACGAAAAAAACACGTTTATTGTATGGGGACCCCCCTTAATATATTTTTTTTTTAATTTTTAGTATTTGTTGTTATAGCGGCAACGGAAATACATCATTTGTGAAAATTTCAGCTTTCTAGCTATCACGGTTTATGAGATACAGCCTGGAGACAGACAGACAGACAGACAGACAGACAGACAGACAGACAGACAGCGAAGTCTTAGTAATAGGGTCCCGTTTTTACCCTTTGGGTACGGAACCCTAAAAATGAAACTTCTCAGTTATCGTAAAAAAAAAAGGTTACAGACGTCGCAAAAAACTGCATATTTTGACACTCACACAGGAATTACAATTTATAGGGTACTTCTCGTTGATCTAGAACTATGAAATTTGGTAATAATGGTCATGGTTGCCTGGAAGAGATCGCTTTTAGCGATAAGGCCGCCTTTTGTTGCACTAGTATATTCCATTTCTAAAGTGAGTTAACCGTACCATGTGGGGGCCACATGGTACGGTTAACTCACTTTAAAATTCATACCATATGAAATAGTTTCATTAGCGCAAGCTTTAGCAGGTTTTTAATTATTTTTACGATGTGTAATTTTCGGATTATGACCAAAAATGTAAAAAATATATATATATCATTTCTTCCTTTTATCAATATCAAGCTTAACCCGCTACTTCTTTTATCTAGTTTGTACGGAACCCTTGGTGGGCGAGTCTGACTCACACTTCTGATTTTTTACTTCCAAACGCCTAAAAGAAATGAAGAAAACGTTGTTGTAGTAAAAGCAAATGTATGCTAACATTATATACCATGTCCTGTCATGTGTAATAGGACTTGTACTTGAATAAAGACAAGTATTCGGTTAGAAAACTCAAAAACTACCAACAAGAAAAACGGCTGAACCGATTTTTATCAAAGATCAAAACACTCGATAAAATCATCTTTCAAACAAAAAAAAAAACAATCCAAATCGGTCCATCAGGTTAAGTGCTACGATGCCACAGACAGATACACAGATACACATATCAAACTTTAACACCTATCTTAAATCTTCTTTCAGACAAAAAAAAACCGATCCAAATCGGTCCATCAGGTTAAGAGCTACGATGCCACAGACAGATACATAGATACACAGATACACATATCAACACCTATCTTAACCTCTTTTAGGGTCGGGGGGTTAGAAATATATTATTGTAAAAGCGAAAATAACTCTGTCTCCATTTGATTGTAATTGTATTATGTTCATGACTAAACGATGTATCTAATTGTTATGTTTGGTACAGGGGGACTGAGATAGACATAAATTAATTAATTAATTAAGTACCCAGGTAACCTAAACGATTTGACTCGTTTTACATCTGCAGTATCGTTAGATTTGTCTTACATTTTGTTTTTCTTCTAATACTTTGTCATGACAATGTAACCGACTTTCATAAAACGTGATAGCAAGTAAGTGTTCAGAGTGGATGCAGTGGCAATAACACTTCTGTAGTACTTTTATACTAGGCACTCGTAACCAAGACTAGATACAAGCAAACAGTTTGCTTACATATACCACAAAATAAACAACTAGAAATAATTTAAAAACAAAAGAACAAAACATTCTGTTGTGAATCTCCATCAAATTTTCATTCAAACAAGATGAAACTAGATTATTCTCAGTTCATTTGTTAGATAATTATGTATAACTCCACAGACAGACACACAGATAAACGCATATGTCAAACTTATAACACGTTTCGCAGAAGACTAAATAGTTACGGAGTTAAAAAGTTCTTAAAAAAATATTGAATCAGCCGGTACTTTGAAATTCATGATAAAAAACTTAAATCTAACTTATATGTATAATTGTATATCTAGTGTGTACACACTAGGTATGTAACTTAGGATTTAAGTTTGTTAAAAACTTCATAATATCTAATCTACTTAGCTAATGACGCATGTCGTAATAATATGTTATTATATAGTTACGTAACGTTATAAATGTAAAAAAATATTTTGCCTAAGTTCTTAACCAAAGCTTTGGTTGGCATAGTTTTTCTGTGTAACCCTGTGGGTATACAAAAACTTGTTTACTTTAGAGTACAACATGAAGCGTACAGTCGCGGCGAGAAGTGGAGTAATATCGTGTAGAATGTTTCTAATATTTTGTTATGAGCTTGCTAACACGGTTCACTTGCTTACCGCAAAAGTTGTAATTAAAAATGTTGTGGAAGTAAGTCGGGAGACGGAGATATCGCTAATGAAGTACTTTTGCGATTTTATTATCTTTTATAGGAAATATTTAAGATACAATTAGAAATTTTACAACGTAAAATAATGTGGCTTTGACACATTTTTAAATAACAATTATTAATATTTAAAGAAAAACAAAATACTCGACAGCAGAAAAGCAGTTTTTGCAGTCTCACTTACGATTTCTTTACGCTGGATATGCTGTTGAGTGTACGTTTTTTATGTGAGAAAGTATGCGTAAAATGACTGTAAAAGATTATAAATGCGCATTCTTCAGAACAATTCTAGTAAACTCACTTATTTATTACGATATAGTTCGTTCAAAAATAACTCCACCATTGAAAATGTAGTTATTATTCTATATTATTAAACGTTTTTTACGTAAGATAGATCTACAATTAACCAACAACTCGCCTGATGTTGAGCGACGGTGTGGCCGAGGATGGAGCTCGTCGATCTAGAAGATATTATCTATTCACTCTAGCCTTGAAAATTCCATGGTTGTAATTCTCAGGAAACAGAGATGACGGCAATGAATTCCATTCCGCTGAGTACGGATTTTTCGCGTTTCAACTAGAAATGGAAGGTAATACGCCGACTTTCTGCTAGTCATGTTGTTCTATATTAACTACTTTCTACGAAACGAGAGCACAGTACATAAATCACTATTTTCCAGTCTTCCCTTAACAAAAGGTGGTCCAAGGTATATTTTTACAATAAATCCTGAACCAATAGTGATAAATCAAGGAATGGAGTAAAGACTGACAATTGTGGGATCAAGAGCACGCGAGCAAAGGATCAACACGATTTATGGAAGTGATTTAGAAGTGCTAAAAGTATCAAAACTTCGTAATCTGACTATAGTTAACTGATATAGCTTTAGTAAACAGAAAGTATCGAAACTTACTAAGACAAGTATAGTAACATTAAGCAAATTTTAACAGAGTATTGGATTTAGAAGTTAGTGTGTTTGTGTTTTAGACGACAATATAACTTAACCATATCAAAATAAATAATAAAAAAATATTAACTTTGAAATAAATAGAGTATTAAATATATTTTTCACGTGATACGGTGAGAAATTAATTAAATTAGTGGGCATCGGTCTAAATTGCGGTGCGAGGACTGTGATTTTGGAAAGTATGCCCTGTGGCGATGACAATAAAGTGCATTTTGCAACAAACCGACGATTTCATTGTAGTTCAATATTGAACGTTATTTTCACAAATACAAAAGCCAGTTTCATTTGTGACTTCATTAGAAACGGTTAATATAATACCCATTGAGATAATGAAACTGTATAATTACATTTCAAAAACAATGACACAAAATCCATTACAAAATTGTATCGACTAGATACAACCTAAGTATCATAAGTGATAAACTGTGAAATTTTGAGTTCATACAGTTATGGAGAAACTAAATAATGTATTGTTATGATTTAATCTAATAGTATTTAAAACAGTGTTTTAATAGAAGTTTGACTAAAGTGAAAAAATATTTATTTTGATTAACAAAGTGTAAACTTAAACAGTGTTCGACGACGACATTGACGTTTGAACTAAGTGAAAAAATATTTTTTTTGAGTGATATCTAAAAAATCTGTAACAATTAATGTTTATTAGCCAGAATAAAAACCCCGGAAAGTACTATTTCTGTAAAGGTGCGTAATAGTGTGCAACAATGAATGTACCAGCGAAAGGCGGTGCCCCAACGGTGGCCGTGGTACCTCTGCCGGAGAGCGAGATGGACGCTCTGCTGCTTGGACGGACTGCGGTGAGGACCTTTGATCAGTACATGAAAAATGTATGTATGTTTTATATTTATATAACTATCTCGCCACATATATATATCTCGCTTGGTGTTGCCAGCGCTTTCATTCACTGCATGGTCCATTTTGATCGTTGCTTGTATATTGTATCATATTTATGGAAAATTTAGCGTAGATTTAGAACTTTGTCGTTTCCTAATGCTCAATTTAAAAAAACATATCGCATACACAGATCAATACCACATTAATTCAAAATAACAATTATTTTTGAATAGTCGAAAAACCGTTGTCTATTATAACGGATATAAATATATGTTTTTTATTTATTCACAAAGAATTGCTACTTTGACTTAATGCATTATGCTCAATATTAGATACAGTAAAAGCTCCTTATTCCCGCTTCCTTTAATCGCATTTTCACTATTCGCGGATAAAAAAATTGCGACCCAATTCCTATATTCGCGGCTAAAGATTTCTTTATTCGCGGATCTAAACGGTATATCGGTACATACATATTAATAAAAAGCATTCGGTATCCTTCGTAAACGCGTCAGCCAAATAAAAACTAATAAAAAAGTAAAGTAGACCTTATTACAACTACACCTAAAGTATGTTGTTAAATGCTATCGCCGTTGTATAATTGGTTTGGACTTTAGATTTTCCTTTGACATAAGCCGCCTTCGCCGCGGTAGGTGTTTTTGGGAATGTAAACAAACATAATGCTTAAGTAAAGCAACCTTCCTACTCAATGCATAAAGTATATTGTTAAATACTGCCACATAACGTTCCGTCCTAAAAATTAATCAATATGGTCAAAAACTTCAATTAAATTGTTATTTATAATATATTTGTTTTCATTTTGTCACCTAGGAACGTATCCCCTATAATCCCATATAAATTACCATTCCATATTCATGGTTTCTGTATTCGCGGCATATTTACGGAACGTATACCCCGCGAATAAAGCGGTTTTACTGTATAGTAATAGCACACTCGATAGTGTAAAAATGAGTTTGAGCTAATTCATTGAGAAATCATAGCATAGTGACAGGGCTATTATAATAGTAGCTATATAGTTATAACCCACATAAAAAACATAAGATATTGGATAAGATATTGGTGTCCAAGTTGATCAGCAGAAACACAAAGATCCGTGTTTATAAAACAGTCATAAGACCAATACTTATGTACGGCTGTGAAGCTTGGACACTAACACAAAAAGAGGAAAATAAGCTGTTAGTGGCAGAGCGCAAGGTGCTCAGAAAAATAGAAGAGCTGGTGGCGGAGCCCAATATTATTGGTGAAACAAAATCCCACAGACTTCGCTGGCTCGGCCATTTGGAAAGGATGGGGGAGGATCGTGCCACAAAAAGGGCCTACTTGGGAATCCCGCAAGGGAGAAGGTCCGTCGGGCGCCCCAAGTATAGATGGAGAGACGAAGTGGAGAAAGATCTGAGGGAGCTGGATGTTCATGCTTGGCACGAACGTGCACAAAATAGAGAAGAGTGGCGTAGTCTAGTATCGGAGGCCAAGACACATTTTGGGTCGCTGCGCCAATAAATAATAATAATAATAATAAAGATTAAAAAATAAAATTAATTTAAGATTTAAAATGAATAAAGTGTATAATAATAATAGTTATAAGGTCCACAATTTTTATGTGTACTGCACAGAAATGGAACTCCATGCCACCTTCTCTATTTCCTGAGAATTATAATAATCTTGGAATTTCCAAGGCTAGAGTGAATAGATATTTTCTAGATTTACGTGTTCCATCCTCGCCGTACCATCACTCGCTAACCATCAAATGTTGGTGGTCAAATAGAGATCTATTCACTACATAAAATCTGTTGCCAAACATCTTATAGTGTGTTTCGGCACATTGACTTAAGAGCCAGTTCCTATTCCGGGATACTTACCAACTTAAACTTTACTGTCACTTAACGTCAGGGAGTTGTGATCATACGCCTAGCATAAACAAATAGTTCACAACTTAAAAAAATTTTTTTTCACTTACAACATTTTTCCTCTGCAGCAGTCGAGTTGTTTCATCTTTTATATTTTGTGGCAGACAAAATATCAAAGGTACGTAATATTTAGAAAGCCACGGTATATCGTGAAGGCGGTAGACGCTGTCAGATGCAGGTTGCAAGTACTATCAATCATCGAGTCTGCTCATGGTGCCGCTTTGGCTGGGGCTCGGGATGGAAATTGGGTTAAAAGTTTGGGTTAAAAGGGGTGACTAAAATATTTTTTATCATTTATAAGATGCTGAATTTAAAATACGAAGATAATGGGAACATTTTTAGGGTTCTGTATTACGAGAAATTCTTATTTATAATATCTGCTTGTGTATCACAACAATTCAAAAACCATTACGTAACGGCTCGGTGTACGATAATATTTTAAAATTATTATCTGATTTCAATGATTACTTTTTTACCTATATGGAATTAAATGTACAGGCTCGATTTTTTTTAATTTCGTTAACTCCGGGTATCATAGCGTATTAAGTGAAATTAATTTGGGGAAGGGGGGCAAAGGGGGCAATATTCCGTGTTGAATATTAAATGAATGAATTTGATTGTTAATTTCAAATGCATACATTATTTACGTTCGTTATAACACATATGTGATAAATATGATCACCTTTAAAAATAATTTTGTAAAAAATTTGCAGAGCATAATGACTGAGGCAAACTAGTTTTTCAAATTACAGTTTTAGTAGTCATCGTGGAAACTAAATAAATTAAAAAAATTAGCTTTATATACTCCGAGGTTCATGTTTTTATAAATTAGAACATATAATATTTAAAATTGTAGATATTTATTACATTATTTAAATAAATATTGACTAATTTAAATTTAATGTAGAAATTTTCATTGAACTAACAAGTGCTCGGGTGGAGAGCACGCATCGGCAAGCGCAGCGTAGGAAGACCACCCACGAGATGAACAGATGATCTCATACAAGTGGCGGGAAGACGCTAGATGCCAGCCGCTGCCAATCAGTCTTTTTGGAAATTTTTGAACTAATACCTGCTTTGGAGTTCCACCATCGTACTTCACGAAATTGCCAATAAGCTCATCTCCACATTTTGCATAACTGGATATCCCATACAGTTATGTTCTCACGCTCCTTCCTCCCGCGAACCAGCAAAATATGGAATGTCCTTCTTCGGAAGGTTTTCCCGCCGAGCTTCAACAAAGAGCGTTTTAAAAAGGGTGTCTACAAGCACCTCTCCGGGTTAGCAAAGCAACAGTAATGTCACTGATGTTGCAGTTGTCCATAGGCGACGGTTATCGCTTACCATTTGCCTTTTTGCTGCACCTTTTTATAAAAAAAAAAAAAAGACATAAGGGAGACCTGAAGTGGACTTCTTATATCTGATATGAAAATGGTGAATGGATATTAATAATAACTTTGTGTATCTAAGTTTTATTTAGATTAGTGTTTATTTCTTACTGTATAAGTTTGTGCTTCGCTGCCTAGAAAATTAATGTCTTTCAAAATTAGCTATGAATCACTCGACTTGACATCAGCTTGATATATTTTAGCGAAATAGAAATGTTTTGCGTTTAATACAGATATACTATATTTTACTTGCTAGTTTTCAATAAAGAATTTATAGTAGATTTGTATTTGTAAAAACAGAAAAAAATGTCTTAGAGAATTTAATTTCTCAACAGAAAATTACATTTTACTTACGTTAGAACTAAATTAAAACAGGAAAATGTATATTATACTACAGCAAATTTACATAGGATTCAGGAGTTACGTACGCTAATTAGTTGAAAAATGTAGTCTACAAAATTTCAGAGACAAAAAATATGTCAAATTAATAATCTACGGCTTTGTTAGTTATTCAGTAGTGTGCAAGCATTTACTGTACTCCTAATTAAAGGGCATTACTTCCGGGAAAATTTCGAAGCATTTAATATTATAATCAATTATAATAATTTATTTATAATCTAATATACCTATATAAGTGACGAAAACAATTAATTACAGCAGAGTGATTTTTGACATCA
Organism: Lycia hirtaria; assembly: GCA_947563715.1. Lineage (NCBI taxonomy): Eukaryota > Metazoa > Arthropoda > Insecta > Lepidoptera > Geometridae > Lycia > Lycia hirtaria. The sequence goes on along the minus strand of OX387383.1, from coordinate 25,249,275 downwards.
GGCAAGCGACTTAATTTTTCGTCTCACAAAAAACTGGCCAAGTACTAGTTTGTTTCGACAAAATAATGGTTTCGTATCAAGTTTGTTATTATTTCGTTGAATTAGACGCTTAATTTTATAACAGATGCGAGCAGTTTTCCATATTAATTTTAGATTGATATATTCACGTGGTTTGACAAAAAGTCTCTTGACAGACATACAGACAACGAAGTGATCCTATGAGAGTTCCGTTTTTCCTTTAAGGTACTGTATCCTAAATATGATAAAAATCTTACGACTTACAAAATCGTGTAAAGATTATATTCTATTTTTACCTCGATGCCACGTTATCCTCTTATCTATCTACATGCGATATCATAAGGACCCTCGGCGCGATTTCTAGCTCGTAGCACCTCGTTACCTCCGTAGCAGCTCGTAGCTCCTCGTCGTGGCGTAGCATCTCGTGTGCTCAGTGACGCGTAGCGCGGCTTATCAGATAAAGCTGTTAGTGAAGGTTTTGTTTCATATTGAAGTAGGTACCTATGTGAATGTGTTTGTGTTTTTACAATTTAGTAGGTATGTGATGTTGTGACTCCGCTTTCATCAGTTGAAAAAAAAGTGATTTCAGAACCTTTTGTCGCGACATCCTCTTAACCGTTTTTGGTCATATTTTATTACCCGACTGCGAAAGAAGGAGGGTTATGTTTTTTGAGTGTATGTATGTATGTATGTATATTTCTTTGGCACGCCCTAGAACCTAAACGGCTTGTCGTATTTTTATGTGTGTGGTGTCAATAGATTCGTCTTAGTCGTGAGAGTGACACTGGGTACATCAAAATAAAAAAAATAAAAAAATAAAAAAGGATTTTTGGCGGCAAAAGTAATGTCAAAAAAAAATTCATGTTTCCAAAATACATCGAGTGTGGTATCAACATTTATCAACAAGAATTTTTAACGGTGATTACGAATATATATCTAACTTATATATGTTTTATTGGAGTTTGGAATAGGAAATGCTAATAAATCACATCACACTTCACACATAAAACAAATGCGAAGTTTGTGTCAGTTTGTTACTTCTTTACGGTAAAACGGCTTGACGGGTTTGGCTGAAATTTGGCACACAGGTAGTTTATAATCTGGATTAACACATAAGATACTTTTTATCCCGGTATTCCCGCGGGAACGGGTAAAATAGGATTAAACCTCTTCCTACCTCCTTTTGGAGGAAATTCCTTCTTAATAAAAAACACATACAAACATCCGGACTTAAAAAAGAAAAATTTGGCAGTGGAGGCAGAAACCCATTCGCTTCACTCACTCTGGTAAATTAGGTATCGACTATTTATTACCAACACACAAATCATGTTTTTTAATCACCATACTTTTTGATACATCATACATCACCATACATACAGACACCGAATTTTACTATAATTGTTAAATAGATCGTTAAGGAAAGACAAGAGTTTTCTTTTTTTAAATTACCTAACTTATTACTATATTGTGTGTATACCATGAGCAGACCAGCGAGCCGCAAGCAGCATCCGATCACGAGTAAATCACTATAATTTACAAAATTATCTAACCTAAATGTGTGCTAAGCTTTTCGTATCTTCACTGAAAATTCTATTTCAATACACTGCACATAGTTGAAGCTATTTGGAGCGAAGTGGATTTGTAGTGACCGTGAAGGCTTACCTTTACCAGCAAGTCTGGGTTTACGGAGATCAGTGTAGAAGTTTATTGTTGCAGTTGCAATTGAAGCATTATTGTTGTAGTTGCAACTTAAGTCCAACACAGACGCAAGTGTGTTCTTAAACAAGCCACATACATTGACATGAATCAAATTTCAAAGGATTTATTGCGTTCATTTTACATAATTATATGACCTGATATTTTGTTTCATTTCAATGAGTCACAATAGTGACATTATGGAATCTTAGAAAACATTATGGGCTTTACCGAAAAACGTTAAACTTTAACAAACGTCTCAAATTCTCTGTCTTCTTTCCGCAAGTGTCATTACGTGTTAGTGAGAAGTTGACAAAATATGTAAAGCATTGCTTAAAGTTAAGTATCGTTTTTCGGTAATGCCGTAAGTCACACACAGACTGACGGTTGCAAAAACGTTTAAGCTCGCGAGGTCTATTATTCGCAGAACAACTAGAATAACACAGTCCAGTATAGATGTGCCCATCCCTCGGGCCGTATCTGCTAATCTATCTCCGGGCGCGGGTCCAGGTCATCAGATAACGCCTCCATATGCCTGTCAAGTAAACGTTTTCGCGGCATATGGTCATCATTATCTAACACTAGCTACTGCCCACGGTTTCACTCAATATATTAAATAAACTGACTTTTTTTTGCAATTCCGAGCTGTTTTGGGATTTCTACGCGTCAATTATAATTACTCTTATTATGGGACCAATAATGAATTCTGTTGCTGCACAAAACAGAAATTAATATATTACCTAAATAATTATTATAAATAATTAATATATTAAATAATTATTATTAATAATTAATATATAAAATAATTATTATTAATAATTAATATATTAAATAATTATTATTAATAATTAATATATTAAATAATTATTATTAATAATTAATATATTAAATAATTATTATTAATAATTAATATATTAAATAATTATTATTAATAATTAATATATTAAATAATTATTATTAATAATTAATAATTTAAATAATTATTAATTAGTTTAAAAACTGAACCCAACCTAAACTACGCGATTTCATTATTAGGGTTCCGTAGTAAAAAAGTCCGTAGTTTCTTTTTATCACGGCTAAGTAGGCTTTACAAGATATCGAGTTATAGTCGATCAGCTGAAAATAATTACTTTCACAAATCAATAATAAATATTTCACTTATATTAACATAAATTAACTCATATGTTCTTAGTATCAAACAAGAGACCCGGTTTTAAAATTATGATATGTAACTACGGAAACCTACATTGCGCGTGACACGACACGCACTTGGCCATTTATGAAATTAGGCTTCAATTTGCACAAAATATACCTACTCACAAGTGAAAGCTTCTAATAAAAACAAACAGACATCTTTTTGTGCGTGCAGAATTTTAGTATAGAAATAGAGGCATGGATACTGGCCGTTTTTCCATTTTGCTGAAATGTGGAGCAATTTATCAAATGTAAAAAATGCGGGCATCTGCGGCGTGTTCGCGGCGCGATGTGTTTTGTCGGCATTTTATCATTCGGAGCAGATGGCGCGGGGATGAGACCTCTGATTGGCACTTACAGCCAGTCCACACGGCGCGTTGCGTCGGCGTTGCGTCGTCGCAACGCAAATATTTTAACGCATAGACGGCCACACGGGCGCTGCACCATCGCTGCGTTACCTACTACGACGCAGTCGTGACGTTCCGTCGTCGCAGCGGCGGCGCACAGTTGCGGTGAGCATTTTGTAAAAATATCGCAAAACGAAATGAGCTTGCATGTGTCTTACCTATCAACGCACAAACAACTGAGCGCTGCCGTTCCGGCGTCACAATGAGTACACCCCCGCCCACTTCGTCTTGGGGGCTGCAGCTCAGTCGTGTGTGCGTTGCGTCGACGCAACGCGCCATGTGTATACTATGATTATTAGTATGTAAAACGACGCAGCGACAGCGCTACGTCGACCCAACGCCGACGCAACGCGCCGTGTGGACCGGCTCTTAATGGTTCATGTTTGCCGTTCAAAGCGTGGAACTTTGACGCAAAATCATTAGCTTATTGGTTTATTGTCCGATTCATTCCAAACGGCAAATTTATGATTTTAACTCCCAACTCACAAAGGGGTGTTATAAGTTTGAGGTTTGTATTTGTATATCTGTGTAGACACACAGATATACAAATACAAACCTCAAACTTAACTTAAACTTGGCATCGTAGCTTTCAAACGGATGTATTTCGCTTCCGATTTTGATCTTTTATCATTTTTTAAAGAAGATTTTATCAAAAGTGTGTTATAGGTATGTTTCATCAAAATCGGTTCATTCAGCCTTTTTTTTCTGACGGGTTTTTTAAGTTTTCTATGCTTATATTTGTTTCATTCGAAAATAAGCTTGCACTTGACCGTTTACACGCCTGGTGGTGAGCGACCGTTGTGGTCTCGATGGATCGTGCTTGCCTACAAGGAACTTACCTATTTACTCGCGATTTGAAGACATGGATTATATCTATTTGAAAAGGAGGAGTAAATAAATAAATATTGGTGGACATTTCACACAACACCATCTAGCCTAAACTCTAAGCAAAGCTTGTACTATGGAAACTAAATAGCTGATACATATATACTTTTTTAACCGACTTCGAAAAAGGAGGAGGTTATCAATTCGTACCGTATATATTTTTTTTATGTATGAACACGAATTTCTCTCTCATTCTTGAACCAATTTTTGTGTTTCGTGAATTGGCATATAGAGAAAGCTCCCAAGTTGGTCCCATAATTATATTAGAAACGAAAAGATATGTACAAAAGAAATGCTTATAACATGTGTATACAAATATATAACAATGTAGGTACCTAATGGTATTAAAATTTTAAATGGAAATATATTTAAAAAAACTTTGACGGAATGGCTTATTAGCCAGTGTTTTTAACGTGTTAAAGAATGTTTTGATTTTACAAATTGCTGTAATGAAGCCTAAGCGAAAGTATTGACATACGAGCTTTAATCTATTTATTTGACTATATGCTGATATTATTATTTTCTATTCCATAATATGGCATTATTGTATTTTATCTTATTTTTATGACATTGTGATTATAAATGTATTATTTTGACATAATGAACTTACTGTAATTTATTTGGTTTTATTCATTTATATAATTGTTTTTTTTCTTCTTTTTTTTTATAATTATGTACAATTGATTATTATTATGACTGAAACGGTATTTGTATTTATTTTTCTTTTTAATTATTGTGGTTACTTTTTTTAACTGTTTGGGTTCCATGGATCTGAAATAAATGACTTTTATTTTATTTTAAATACCTACAGATAATAGACTTAATTCTCATAATATAATAGTGCCTGGATGTCCGAACTTGCCGAACTTGTACAAGGATGCTCGGTCGACGTTTTCTAAAAATGTAACCTACCTAGCTAGTAGCTAGATCGATTTATCGTCCCCTAATCTACCCACAAACCAAATTTTATTAAAATCGTTGGAGCCATTTCCGAAATTCTGATTATATATACATATATATATATATATATATATATATATATATATACAAGAATTGCTGATTTAAAGTATTAGATAATTAAATAAAATATTTACACGTTTGTTTGCAGACTGAATACAATGAACAAGAACTCTTTGTATGATTATCTATTCTAGCAAATAAATTACTTGATTTGTTTTAAAAACAAAAGTGCTGAAATGATTTATCTGTTCGCTTGGCTGACAGTTCCCTCTCCCAATAGAGGTGAACGTGGAATTAGTGTAGTGCGTCACATTCGATCCATCAATTAGCAGTAATTGACCTGGCGACCGCCGCCGGCCGCGCCTGTGAATACACGCGGCATTCACATCTACCTACCCGATGGCTCGTGATGTAGGCAGATAATTATGTTTGTATTTTTAACCGACTTCAAAAACGAGGAGGTTATAATTATACTGTGTGTGAGTAACTTTGAGTCGGTGGATCAGTTAATAACCTTTGATTTACTACTTTTAGGTATTTTTTTAGTTCGCCATAATGAGTATTAACTAGTAAGTCTTGCGCTTGACCATCGGCTTGCCTGGTGTTGAGCGACGCAGCGGTCCATGATAAAGCGTTTGCCTAGATGAAACCTATTCATTCGTCATTCGAATACATCCAGGTAAAAAAATGAATCCACAAACCATTTACATTTAAACACAAAACCCGAATACCAATTTTGTCAAGATCCATGAGAATATACATGACAAGAACAAACATATTTACACACTTAGATTAATGACACAGAGTGATATCATCATCATCATCTCAGCCACAAGAATTCCACTGCTAGATAGGCCTCCCCTTTGGATTTCCAAAAGATCGCCGGTTGGAAGCGGCCTGCATCCAGCGTCTTCCTATCACTTGTATACAATATCACAGATAGAGAGTGACATATTCATTCGGAATTCCGTTAATAAGTGAAGCCAAAAAATCTATTATAGTGTGTACATAACCAAAATGTACTGTATTTGACAGCGAAAAATCTATCAAAGTGTGTGCATATCCAAAATGTACTGTATTTGACAGCCAAAAATCTATCAAAGTGTGTGCATAACCAAAATGTACTGTATTTGACAGCCAAAAATTTATCAAAGTGTGTGCATAACCAAAATGTACTGTATTTGGCAGCCAAAAATCTATCAAAGTGTGTGCATAACCAAAATGTACTGACGCGCCACAAATAAAAAACACTGAAATGTGCTGTGTTAACGCGAACCACGGTAAATATCCCGTTAATAATAACAGTGTTTTAATGAATGACCGTGATAGTTTAAAAAAGTGTTTCAAAATGTACTGTATTTGACATGAATTTCGAATGATATTCCAAGCGAGGTTGTCACAGATTTAAAAAGTGAAATTGTGCCAAATTTTGTTTACCTATCGTTTATATGCAGTTACTTTACAGGCCTTAAAAGGTATTTTAAAATTTGTTTCACATATCTTGAAGCCATGTTACATAAAGAAATAAATCTGCTAATGAAATGAATACGTCTTCAGTCGCTCAAGCAATAAACATAATATTTATGCAGCGGCTCAAAGTAAAATTTTCAATTCCATTGTGTTGAATACCGACCGGATAGTGAAACCAGTTAGTTTTCGATCTATTCATGGCTTTCACGGCTACGCGAAGGTATTCCAATTTCGGCCGGCGTCGGATTAACCAGGAATTCGGGCATTTGCGCCGCGGCCGGCCGAGACCGCCCGCTGGAAACTGATGCGGGAAACGAGACTGAATTAAAGCGCTGAAACAGCTGCTGATGAGACAGTCTTTTTATTTACTAACCAACTTCGAAAAAAGAGGAGGTTATATATTCGTACCGTATATATTTTTTATGTATGTACACGAATTACTCCGCCATTCGAGAACCAAGTTTCCTGAATTGGTGTATAGAGAAAGCTCCCAAGTTGGTCCCATAATTATTTTATAAGCATCGGTTTATTACTTTTTGAATAATCTCTAAAAATGAAAATATTTTTATTGTATTCCTGAGTAAGTGCGTCAGATTATAGAATCGCAGAGTTCCACCTACACGTTTTTCTTTGCAAGAGTGTCAAATATTAAGGATTATCGTATAAACATCTGGACATTTTCTAATTTTCGAAGACGAACATTTGACATTCAATGACATATCGCATTCTTGACAAAATAAAATAATCGGCCAAGTGCGAGTCGGACTCGCGCACGAAGGGTTCCGTACGTATTTGTTGTTATAGCGGCAACGGAAATACATCATTTGTGAAAATTTCAGCTTTCTAGCTATCACGGTTTATGAGATACAGCCTGGAGACAGACAGACAGACAGACAGACAGACAGACAGACAGACAGACAGCGAAGTCTTAGTAATAGGGTCCCGTTTTTACCCTTTGGGTACGGAACCCTAAAAAGAGCGAGTGAAAAGAGGTCACTTTAAAAAGTTTACAATCGTGTAGTATTTAGTAAGTTGCGTTAGAAGTCGTTTTTTTAATAGAAAAAATATTATTCCTCCATGTTGTTACAAGTTTTATGGAAATGGATTTTTTATGGTCAATTATGTAGGCTTTGACAAAAGGATGGACAGATGCGGCAGCACTGCCGCACCATTTACAGTCACTCCCGTATTTATTGATTTTACAATTATAAATTAGCTCAAAAAACCAATGTAAATGATATTATACAACACGCGACCGGCCTATTTGAAAATGTATAAGAAAGACTTATGTACAGTATGCTTGTGAATGAGATGATAAAATACAATTTTATGAATACAACTTCCACAAACTTGTATACTTCGGCCATCTATGTCGCCAGCTTGCCAACTTCGCGTCACCTTCTTCTTCTTTTTGTATTGGACCCGCATTAAAGCATTTGCCAGTGTCAAGGATTAGGATTTTTTCAAGTTTCTTGAATAAAAGAAGTTGTAAATGTTCTAGTCACAATCTAAGTCACGTATACAGTCAAGTCAATTTATAAGTCGAGTCCTGCTTCAGTAAAGTGGTGGCGACTTTACTAGAAGCTTCTATGGAGTTTTGCCGACAACGTAAAATCACACGTTTTACTGCTTTATTTCACTTGCCCACACTCACGCACTTTATCGAACACTTAATGAATAAAACACCGCCATTTCTATAGCATTAATGTTTAAAATAACACAAGTTTAGGAAAATAAAACAAAGTATAACACGTTACTAAGACGTTCTCGCCAAAACTCCTCGCGTCACCTTGTTCACTTGTATACCTCGTCCACCTGTATACTTCTCTAACTTGTCAACTTCCAAAATTTTAAAATTATGTAACAAAGTAAATAGGAAGCATTTGTACGGGTGTGTCTCTAAAATAGCATCGCCCATGACATTTAAAGCAGTGCTCTGGGTGAAACGATGTCGTATAAAACACGTATTGTGCCGTAATGATAGCTTTTACCTTCGACATTTCACAACGATTTACTTACGTGAATTCTTTGTGATATATGTTGTATGATTGGGGCTGGAAATAGAAAATATAAGTCGTAAAGACGTCACGGATCATACGTTCTCGTGGAAATGTAAAATAAACAGAATAGTAACATTATATATAAAATAATAATTGCATAACAAAAATTAGTTTTACATACAAACATAAAATCACGTTTTCCCTTAGGGGCCATTCATTAGTAGACTATTTTTGGTAGTTTTGACCCCCCCTCCCTTTGAAAAAATAAGAACAAACCGACATGGACATGGTCCGACGATAAGATATTGTCGATCCCCCTCCCCCCTAAATCGTCTTACGTAATAAATGAATGGCCCTTACGTGGTAGGCAGGGTATCAAGGACCGTGAGGCCATTTGACGCCACATTTGACCGTGGTTATTTAGATAGAAGGCAAAGGGTATTAGGGGGTAATATTAAGTATCTCATAACTTATATGGTAGGTCTTTTAACGAATTTTTAGGAATAATCATTAGACATAGATTCATGATAAAATAACTTGACTATTCCAAGAGTTTCTCCTGGAATAGTCAAATTATACCTGGCTACTAAGTATCAGGCTAGTAGAGTCGAGTATATAGAAGAATCTTAATCCGTATTCAGCGATATCGATCCACATTCTTGTTGCGTACTGCACAGGAATGGAATTCTTTGCCGCCATCCTGTTTCCTGAGATCTACAATCTTGGAATTTACAAGGCTAGAGTGAATAGATATCTTCTAGATCAACGAGCTCCATCCTCGGCCAAACCATCGCTTAACATCGGTTAACGTTCTTAGCACAACGTTGGTAGTCAATCGTAGATCTTCTTGCATAAAAAAAAGGAAAGTTGACATTTCAGTAAGCAAAACTTGTTAGCGAAAGCTGTTTAAACAAGCAACATAAAATTATCATAAATTAGTAAACAGCCCGCGGTTGCTCCAAAATAGAAGCCCTTTGAGTGCGCCGCTATGTGACCAGGGGCGGTCAACCGTCGTCGCGGGGAGAACTGACGTGTGCAGGGGTATACAAATCTGGCTCAATTTTGCTAGATTTGATAGTTTAGACTGAATCTAGCTTTGGTTGTTGTAATGTTTATTTTACCCACGAGTTTTTTTAAAGTAATCCCTTTTTTGCCTTACTGCGCAAGAAGGAGTAAGTAATGTTTTCTTGGTGTATGTTTTTATTGTGATCCCCCACACAGACAACTTTTTCACCTTTTGCTGACTATAAATTACGTATGAAACCTTACTTTTTAACCGACTTCCAAAAAGAAGGGGGTTTTAAATTCGTCTGTATATTTTTTTTTCTATGTTTGTTCACCAATTAAACCGTCAATCAAGAATTGTTTCTGATGTTTTTTTTTTCATTTGGTATGTACTACTACTACAGTACTACTACTGTAATACTACAGAGGTGGTCCCGTATACCTACATTTTATCAAAACCTGTTCAGTACTTTGGGTTTTATAACAAATTAACTAAAAAACTGTCATCCAAGTAAACGAATTAAGCATTTTGCAGTCGATTTTTTAGTGTTTATAAACTATAATTAATTATTTATTACTAGAATTATTCTAAAGGATACTCAATACCCTTTTATAACCTTTTACACTACGATTTTACGTGCACTTTTTTACAAGAAAACGTACACTCACTCAACAGCGTATCAAACGCAACAAAATCGTAAGTTAGGCGGCAAAAGCCGCTTTTCTGCAAATTTTGTTTTCGTTATAAACTTATATAAACTTGTAGAAGTCATTTCACATTTACCTCGGTCAGCGGATTAGCATTGCTATCCAACGAGGCAATGTCGCAGCCTTTTGGGAACGTTGCCTTGGGACTGTGACCTGAGTTCTGTTTTTTATCTGTAATATGTTTTTTATTTATAATAATATCTTTAGTTATTTAGGTCATTCATAGAAATAAATTTTGTTGTTTAAGTTACACTTACAAATTTTTATAATACTTTACAAAGACAACTTATCAAAAAAGTAAAATAGCAATAAAACTTCGATTTGTTCAAAGGCTAAAAACAATAACGAAAGTGCTTACTCACTTGAACACAATAACGACGTTTCGTTACAGAAGTCTTCCAGATTACAAGAACAATAGCAATGATCGCTCGTCCATAACGCTTCATCGGTCAACGAATGAACGAAATGAACGAACGACTGATCGAGTTCAATGAGTCCATTCATCTGAATGGCTTCCTAATTCTAATTATTAATTCGGCCTTCGCGGAGACTTTGTGACAATATTTAGATACGAACTGAAATATTATGGTTTAGGTAATATTTTAATAAATTTATATGTATGACTTGTAATTTCGGAATGTTTTACTCTTGTTTGTTTTAAGAATTCCGTACCCAAAGGGTAAAAACGGGACCTGGGGGGCAATTCAGTTATTCAAGACCGCTCCATAGCCGAACCATATGTGTAGCGTTTCCCGCTGGCCGCCATAGTTTTTTTGATTCAGTCACTTTTATGTCATACAATTGACACATTTGATGAAACGTAACACGTCCTTCGCTTGTTACTAAATCAAAAAAAGATAGCAGTCGACAGGAAACGCTTCGCACAAGGTTCAGTTACGGATCGGTTTTGAATAACTGAATTGCCCCCCAGGGGGGAAATTCAGTTATTCAAAACCGATCCGTAACTGCGAAACATTGCGAAACATGCGAAACATTTCCTGTCGGCTGCTATCTTTTTTTGATTTAGTAACGAGCTAAGGACGTGTTACGTTTCATCAAATGTGTCAATTGTATGACATAAAAGTGACTGAATCAAAAAAACTGTGGCGGCCGACGGGTAACGCGCCACATATGGTTGGGCTATGGAGCGGTCTTGAATAACTGAATTGGGGCCCTGATTATTTGACCTATTACTGAGACTCCGCTTTCTGTCCATCCGTCCGGACGTCTGTCCGTCTGTCACCAGGCTGTATATATTTTTTTTTTTTTTTTATTATGATAGGCGGCTTAAATGTCACTGCGACCTATTGAGATCTATTGTGACTGCCGCTGTATTACAGTTCTCTCCCTAGTCCTGCGCTCATTAAGAAGTTCAGTACTTTCTTGGGAGAGATACTTTTGACCTCATCTGGCTGCAATGTATGCCTGCCCAGATGGAGGCTACGTTTGTGCACCAGTGGCCCACAGTCTGTGAGGATATGCATAGGTGTTTCATCAGCTTCGTGACAAAGCCTACACTCCCTTGACTCGCTCAGTCCTATAATGGACATGTGCTTATTCACCAGGCTGTATCTCATGAACCGTAGTATGAACCATAGTTAGACAGTTTAAATTTTCACAGATGATGTATTTCTGATGCCGCAATAACAACAAACAATAAAAAAATAGAATAAAATAAATATTTAAGGGGGCTCCCACACAACAAACGTGATTTTTTTGCTCGTTTTTGTTCGATATTGATAACGGCAACAGGCAGACGCTTGAAATATTCATAGAATATTGATTTATTTTATTCACTTTAAAAACAAATGATTAAATTAAAATAAAATTAATATTTAAGAGGGTCTCCCATACAACAAACGTGATTTTTTTTTGCCGTTTTTATAGATAATGGTACGGAACCCTTCGTGCGCGAGTCCGACTCTCGCTTGGCCGGTTTTTTATTTTGCAAGTTCTGTAAATAAATTTTGTTAGTTGATGCAGAGATCTTTGTTCGCTTTGCTCAGTCGGTCATCTAGATCAAACCTTGGTTCGCTTTAATTACTTGGGTTTTTATCAGCGCTGTTTGTACAAACTGTCCCACTGCTGGGAACGGGCCATCTTCTCATTGTGAGAAGGGTTAGGCCATAGTCTGCCACGCTGGCCAAGTGCGGGTTGGCAGACTTCACACATCTTCAAGATCATTGAGAACTCTCAGACATGTAGGTTTCCTCACGATGTTTTCCTTCACCGTTTGAAGTTGGCGGCAATCAACAATACACACATAACTTCGAAAAGACAGAGGTGCGTGCCGTGAGATTCGAACTCAAGACCTGCGGATCGCAAGTCAGACGGTCTCACCACTAAGCTGCCGGGAACTTCGGGATACGTAATTACTTGGGTAATGATTTTATAAGAAAGTTTAGTTTGGTTTTAGTTTACTAAATATATCTTGGGGTATTAACAGTCTGTTGAAAAATAAATAGAAAGTAAGTTATTAAAGCAGTAAATTATTAGATCTAGTTTTTGTGGGTCGTCTCGTGTTGCCTGCGTAGGTTTTGCTTTCTTGGGTTGTAACTAGGTGCTACAAAAAGCCAATTAGGCTGTATTTTATTCCACCCCCACCTCCTTTTACCCCCCATCCCCTCAGCCAATCCTTTTCAGGCTCTGGTAGTGAGAAGCTGCCTCGTGGCTGGTTAGTTCAGAAGCTAACGGAATAGTTTTTATTATATTTCGAAACCGATGTTTTAGAATTCTCACGTAAAATTATAATTATAGTTTAAAAACCTGAAAACAAAAAATAACAACTTCAAAATACGCAATTCGTTTGCTGGGATGACATATTCGCAGTTATTTTGTTATAAAAACCAAAGTACTGAATCGATTTTGATAACATTTATATGGGACAACTTCAAACGGTGAAGGAAAACATCGTGAGGAAACCTAAATGTCTGAGAGTTCTCAATGATCTTGAAGATGTGTGAAGTCTGCCAACCCGCACTTGGCCAGCGTGGCAGACTATGGCCTAACCCTTCTCACAATGAGAAGATGGCCCGTTCCCAGCAGTGGGACAGTTTGTACAAACAGGGCTGATAAAAAAAAAAAAAAAAATATGGGACAACCTCCGAAATATGACCTACCAAACAAAAAATATCATCAAAATAAATTCATAATTGGCGAAGTAATCGTTGAACATACTTATAAATAATTATAGTGTAAATAATCTCCTCCTTTTTTGAAGTCGGTTAAAAACTGAAAAAACCGACTTCAAAATGCACAATTTAGTTTTAAAAACCGAACTACAGAACTGATTGATTAAATGTATATGGGACCAACCTTTCAAACCAAAACAATTTTTTAAATAAGTACTTACATAAATGATTGAGTAATAAACACAAAAGAAAAACAAAAAAACAGCTCAATCGTAACCTCCTTTTTGAAGTTGGGGGCTTAAATTTATAATATTAGTTAGTAAGTTAGGATATTATATCTAGCTCCCTTAGCTCTCGTCCTATAAGAGAGTGATTGAGCGAGACAATAACTGGATGTCTTGAAAAAGGAGGAAAAAAGTCTTTCGTTCGGTTGAAATTAGAGGCCGTAGACGAAGAACGGAGGACTCGGGGGCAAGGGTCGGGGGCGGCGCGTCGTCACTAGGGCCAATTCATTCACTGATGGCTGTCAGTGAATGAATCGTCAGTCAGTTAGGTCAGCTGTCAGTGAGGTCGCGGGGACTGATTTGGGAGAGTGGTCAATGAACTCAGAACAATGACAGGTGAGTGCGCTACTGGATGATGGAATGCTTAGTTTGACAACAACAAAAGAAACAAACTATAAGTAACTGTCTACAATACTACAAATTAAAAAGTTTGAAAACCTCGACCTCGACAACGAACGGCTGAACAATCTCTCTTTAAAAAATCTATATAAAAACATTGTATCATTAATTGGGAAGTTGCGATGCCACAAACAGGCTTACAGATACTCACGAACGCACTTACTTACTCACGAACTTACTTACTCACTAACTTATAATAATCCTAGTTTTGTGTTGGGGGTTAAAAACAATTTTTTGTTTGGCTTATATTAAATGCTGAAGACCCGGAGTGCAGGTCTTAGGGCGATGACAAATTTTTGAGACATAATAAATTATAAATGTCACAATTTTCTGAATTAGTAGGAAAATTCAAACGTTAACGGGAGAATCAAATATACCACGGAGGCGCTATACTTGTTCCTAGATAGATTACTTCTTCTAAAAAATATTCTTCTTGAAAAAACAATGGCGGCACCGCGGACTAAAAGTGTGGGAATCTTGCTCGAAGACACTGTTACCTACTTGTATAGTGCAGACAATAGCAATATTTCCGCCTAATTTCCGCGTCCGGAAGCGGAATTACTTGCGGAAACACGCGTGAAAGCGGAGATTGTTCCACCACTGCCGGATGTCTTGAAATAGACTCCTCGACCTCTGTGGGACAGGTAGATAAATATTTAAGTACCAAATCTATTTGGCACTGGTTATAGGTACCTACTTACTGAGGAGTACATTAATTATATACGGTATCACTATCTATACTTAAGGAGAATCTTCGCATTCTTTTTTAATCGACTTCAAACAAGTATCTATGTTAAAAGAAAAACATAATACCCGACTGCAGAAAAGCAGTTTTTGCAATCTAACTTACACTTGATATGCTGTAGAGTGTATGTTTTTTGTGAGAAAATATGCGTAAAATAGCCGTTGAAGATTATAAACGCATTCTTTAGAATAATATTCTTGTAAAACCACTTATTGACCTCATACAAGTGGCAGGAAGACGCTGGATGCAAGCCGCTTCCAATCGGTCTTTTTGGAAATCCATAGGGGAGGCCTATGTCCAACAGTGGACTTCTTATGGCTGAGATGATGATGATGATGATGATGAAAACCACTTATTTATTACGAAAAAGTTCGCCGGAGGTTACGAAAAACGCATTTCTTTTATTTTTGCGAAAAATGTATTATTATTATTACAATAAAATATAACCTATGACACTGGAAGTGAAGCCGTTTAAACTGAAGGACATCATATAAAAACATTATTTTATTTTAGTTAGGACCAGTGCAAGTTTTATCAAAATCGGTTCAGTGCTTTTCAAGATATGGACTTTTTAACCGATTTCAAAAAAGGAGGAGGTTATTAAATTTTAAGTGCGTGTGACAATTTAACGAACTTACCCAGTGAAGTTTGGTGAGCAAACTGAACATTTGTAAGCTAAGAAAAAGCTATGCTAAACGAAAATCTGTCATCTATCTGGTATCATAATGTTAACCGTAAGTCGCAAATCTACTACTACTAGCTACTTTCCATACTATTTACAAGCAAAATCTAGAGGATCTTTAAGGAGTTCCGAGATATTTGCCACTACATTTATCTTCTTAACTTGTTTGGAGCCCGATCTCCAGAAGAAATTCTAACCATTGTACTTTGCGCCGACAGGTACTACGCATTCTATTAGATTGATGCTAAAATGTATTAAAATAAAGGTTCAGTATTCTCAAAGGGCGTATAATAAACCATCCCCAGTTCAAAGCGAGCCGACGTTCGGCCGGATTCCGGGGGTACCTACTCGTACAGCCCACGCAAGACACGTGTAGCTTCTCATCATAAAATTCGAACTGGTACCGATTCTGTGCTATACATTGAGCTTACGTACGAGAGCAGACACCACTCATAGCTACTTTGTTACATTCAACTGCGGCGAGAGCGCCGCACCTCACTCAGTCACTAGGGAAGCGAGTGCTTTCGGTTTCGACGTTTCACTGGCGAGAAAACACACCATAGATGCAATTCTGCGCTGCAAGTATCAAAATGAACGTGTCCATTGTCAGAAAATACCATATTATGTGAAGTTATGAAATATGAAACACATTTTGTTACTAATCATAATTTTCTGTGTTCATATCGTGCATGGGAGTACGGAAGCCTCGGTTTCGGCCTCAAAAAAAATCGCCGAACTCAATTTATAATTTTACTACGGAAATTAACGTGGTTTTCACAATTTTTTAAATAAAAACTACAATTAAAATTCAATACAACAAAACAATTCAATTCAATTTAACTTATAATTGGCGAAATTATCGCTGAACATACAAAAAATATACAGTCGAATTGAGAACCTCCTTCTTTTTGAAAGTTGGTTAAAAACTGAAAAAAAAACGACTTCAAAATTTGGAATTCGTTTATTTGGATGACATTGTTACATTTATTTTGTTATAAAAATCAAAGTACAAAACTAATTTTTATAAAATTGATGTGGAACCACATTTGAAATATGACATATCAAACAAAAAAGAATCCTCAAAATCATTTTAAATAAAAACTACGGGTCACCGACCGAGAGTGACGTTTGCGCTGCTCCTTTGAAAAAGATCGCCGAATGCGGTTGAAACTACAGTCGGATTTTTCGGCTTAAAACAGACGTGAGTGGCCCGTAGTTTTTATTTAAAATCATCAAAATCGGTTAAAAGCGATACCCGATTTTGATCGAAAATGGAATCTATATTAAAAGTAGACCATCCATCACGTCGCCGTCGCCTCAACCATTTAAAATACCTCTCCCATCTCAATCGTCCACATATTTCCGGGTCCGGTTTACATGATAACCGTTACCTCGGATCGTACGCGAGATGGATGCTGCGTCCTCGACTCACACGCTTCAAATGGAAATTATGTTACATTTCATGAGAATAAGTTATTTACGGGGGATTTTTGTGATTTCATTTCTTTTTGTACTTTAGGACTTTGTGCTTACATACTTATGCTCGCTAGTTTTGCGAATCCGCCATATTGGATTTAGAATGATTCACTTGACTAATCATGCATTGTAATCCAAATAAAACATGCCAGCAAAAATTCAGCTCAATCAGTTGAGGATAACTGATACTAAATTCAATAAAAAAAAAACCGGACAAGTGCGAGTCAGAATCGCCCACCGAGGGTTCCGTACAAACTAGTAGATAAAAGGGGGACATCGTATTTTTTTCATATTTTCCTTCTTATACCGAAAAATATACATCGTAAAAATTACTTAGTAACTATTTAAAACCTATTTTAACCGACTTCGAAAAAGGAGGAGGTTATCAATTCGTACCGTATATATTTTTTAGGGTTCCGTACCTCAATAGGAAAAAACGGAACCCTTATAGGATCACTTTGTTGTCCGTCTGTCCGTCTGTCCGTCTGCGGCGCCCTACGGTTTCACACGTCTAGAGAAAACAGTGATGATGATGATAAAATATAGGCTATGTCCTTCTTCAGGTCCCTAAGGATCTCTGTACCAAATTTCATAAGAATTAGTTCAACCGTTTAGCCGTGAAAATGTAATAAACAGGCTTAAAAAGTTACATTAGCTTTTATCATATTAGTTTGGATTTAAATAAACATTCTTTGGAACGGTTTTTGTAAAATCACTTATTTCTGGAAGTTTATTTATTTATTTTAGAAACACCAACAGTATACATATTACATTAACTTAGTAGGTAATCTCTAATATAGGTTCTGATATGCATACCTTTAACAGGCGTCTACATCATTCTTTAACTAAAACTATATTAATTTAAACTAAAACCTATAAGATAAGATAACAGTGATATTATAATCTATTGCGTTCAGTAAAGATAAGTAATAACTTAAACTTGAATGCGTCAAATTTGTCGTAAAATATATCGAGATCGTTTAGCAAAACATTAATTTCATTGTATGTACGACATAGTCTTGGTAGAGGAGAATTATATGATAAGTTAGTTTTAGAGTATTTAACATGGAGAATCTTTGAGAAGTAAGCTTTGATTGAAAATTTAAGCGACATTATGGTCGTAAAGTTTAAGTTTGAGTCGAATGTATTCCTTTTGTTTGGCAATTATGATTATTAATTAAGAGACAAA
Source organism: Lycia hirtaria (assembly GCA_947563715.1). Lineage (NCBI taxonomy): Eukaryota > Metazoa > Arthropoda > Insecta > Lepidoptera > Geometridae > Lycia > Lycia hirtaria. Next base: position 25,231,027 of record OX387383.1, on the reverse strand, counting down.
CAAGTTTTCCTTTTTCGGCAACTGGTTGTTGAAGTGTAAAGGTAAACATGTGTAGAAAATGGTTGTGGAAAATCGAATATCGTCTTTGGTAACTAAACTGTGTAACACGCACATTTTTCCATTTTGGCAACTGGTTGCGAAACTTTGCCAATGCGGCTCCAGTTGAACTTTCACGGCCTTACCGAAAAACGTTAACTTAACTTTAAACAATGCTTAACATATTTTGTCAACTTCTCGCTGAGACGTAATGATACTTGCGGAAAGAAGACAGAGAATTTAATACGTTGGTTAAAGTTAAGTAACGTTTTTCGGTAAGGCCTTCAGTCTCTAAATACCTACGTTTCCCACAAAATACCTTCACTACACAGTATCGTTTATCATAATACAACTATGTCCATTGCGGGGTATGTATGATCTAATTTGGCTCCGCGCCATATATCCCACACATATTACGCCGATGTACAGCGTAATCGGGTTACAATCGGCCGTCAGAGAGACATTGAGTTGATTTAGCTTGTTAGTCTAGGACTAGGATGTAAGTTATTGTGATAAATGGGGGATCAACTTCAGGTCTGAATTATGTTTTCATATTTTGGACGATGAAATAGAACTTTGAACACTTAAATTATAAGATTTTTTAAATTAAAACACGATAATCTAGCAATATGTAAATTAAAAGAAAAACAAAATACCTGACTGCAGAAGAGCAGTTTTTGCAGTTTAATTTACGAATTCGTTACGCTTGATACGCTGTTGAGTGCACGTTTTTTGTGAGAAAGTATGCGTAAAATCGCTGTAAAATATTATAAATGCACATTCTTTAGAATAATTCTAGTAAAATCACTTGTTTATTAAGAAATAGTTCGTTGGAGGTTACGAAAAAACGCATATTTTTATTTTTGCAAGAGATGTAGGTATTATTATTATATCTAACAAAAAATATAGCATAAGACACTCTGGAAGTAAAGACGAATCTAATGACACCTCGCACATCAAAATTGGTCAAGCCGTTTAGGCTGTAGGCGATCATAAAGTAACATTCAACATTCATATATACCCACATACATACATAAACATACACTCGAAAAACATAACCCTCCTTCTTACGCAGTCGGTTAAAAATAAATTTAGACAAGATTTTATTCATCATCATCTCAGCCATAAGATGTCCACTGCTGGACATAGGCCTCCCCCATGGATTTCCAAAAAGACGGGTTGGAAGCGGCTTGCATCCGGTGTCTTTTTGACCCTTGTATGAGGTGTCCATCTTGGCTGATCTTGCCGGTGCGTGGTCTCCACTCGAGAACTGTTCGGCCCCATCAACCATCAGGTACTATATCCCATGCCCACTGCCACTTGAACTTGCTAATCATACGCCATACATACATACATACGCCATAAAAACGAAAATACTTTCGCAGTTGGGTAAAAAATAAGGCCAAACAACCTGTCTAACGTGACGTCTCCTTTATAATACAAACCATAGAATATATAATAGTGTTGTGTGAAACAGCTCTATAATGGTGAATAGCTCCCGCCTGTAGCTGTACTGTACTGATACCAACGCACACAGACGTGTTCTGCACACCGACGCGATTTACGACAAAGAATATACGACTATATAGACGGACAACTGAAACCTTACAAGTGATACCAACATTCAGTTGTTTTCTTTTTTAAACGGCTTTATTTAGCTTGCCCTGTTTGTTGTTATTGTTCATGTTTTTGATCTGATATTTGGTACACGCCTTTAGTTTAGATGACAATACAATGAAATAAGTATATTTAATTTAGTATCAATTTAAAGTTTGTCAGCGTTCAATATGGCCGCCGCCACAAAATGGCGGATTTCATATTTTTTCACAACCCCTACAATATGGGTATCAAATGAAAGGGCATTTTTAGTAAAATACGAGTACAGGAAATACATTACCTACATCATTATATTTCTTTATAATCGACTTGCAAAAAGAAGGAGGATATCAATTCGGTCTGTATATTTTTTTTTGTATGATTATTAACCGATTGATCACTCAAATTAGATTTTTCATTTCATTTCTATATATACAGTACGCATCAAGAACTTGGGCCGAAATCGTTGTCAAATTAGAGAATATTCTTATTGATGATGTACGTAGATAGGTTTTTCCCGCCTCTGCGAGGTAAGCCTCAAGTAAGGTAATCGCCCGACTTGTCTTTAGTCGCGACACATCGGGCAACGCTGTTAGCCGCGTGTCGTGTCTCTGACTTGTGAACAGTGACAATACCATCCTCTGTATAAAGTGCAACATCAATTGATTCTGATTCTGAAGACCGAGATACTAAAAGGCTTTAAGAATGTGGTTTTATCCTCGAAAGTGAAGAGAACTGAGATTTGCCATGCTTTTTGTTCTTATTCAATGTATAATACAATCTCATTGGTTAAATCTGTATCCTTAGTTTTCAACTATTTCCTTATTTCTAATAGGTCAGTTGATAAAATGCAGAATTATTCGCATAAAACAATACGCGCGAGTGAGAGAGTTGTCTCTCTGTGTGTTTTTTAGTCTGTGTTTACGAGGTAGCAGTGAGCTCGTCAAAATTGAAGCTGTAACGGCCTTAATGCCGGCTTATCTCGTCCCGCTGACCTGGACTACTGGACGATTAACTACAGTGCAATATGGATCAGCCCGGTTTGTATAAACTGAACAATTGTTTAAGGAGACAGAAAGATTAGGATGTAGACCACACTGGTCTACTACGGTGTGTTCATACATGTTCCAGAATAATAGGGACAGTCAGGATCGTATTTTTTCTTATATAATATAGGTTTGCGCTTGACCACCAACTCACCTGGTGTAAAGCGATGTTGCGGTCTACGATAGAGCGCGCTTACCTAGAAGAAACCGATTCACTCGCGATTTAAAGACACCCGGTTTGTATCCAACGGGGAAAATCCACTCAGGAAGCGTATTCCACAATTTAGCGGTCCGTACGATAAATTTGGAATGAAAACGTTTCGTTCAGCCTTTTGGAACATCCACCATGAAACGATGATGCTTTTTCGTGTTGCTAACCGTCCGGTAGAAAGAAGTAAGTACTTACTTAAAAAAACTTTTTAAGTTAAACGGTGTTATTGAAAAGAAAGATAATGATGTATGTAATGTATTTACTGTATTTTACTAGAAAGACCCTTTCATTCGATACCCATATTGTGAGGGTTGTGTTAAAATATGAAATCCGCCATTTCGTGGCGGCGGCCATCTTGGATTTACAATAATACAGAATATACTAAATTGTATTGTCATCAGAACTAAAGGTGTATACCAAATTTCAGATCGATGCGTCAACTGCTAAAACGGGTAAAATTTCAATTACAAAATTTGACCCAAACAAACAAATAAACAGGTCAAGCTAAAGAAAACCGTTTAAAAAAGGCTAGACGGAATTTATTATTTATTTATTTATTTATTTCATTAGTACGGCTATAACGAATTACACTAATTCAAATAAGTAAGGTAATCATCATCATCATCATCATGGATCTTGCAGATTAGATGCACACTCACCGAAACGGATCCGGTAAAAAACCGACAAGCTAGCAACGCTGCGACGATGTTCCAAGCTTTGAAGCTTAGCTTTTGGTTTTGGTCTAGTTTTGGTAGATTTTGGTTTTTAAATGGAACTAGATATAGACATTATCACTAGACTGGACTTCGGTAAGTATGTTTTCGTAGGGTATGTGTTTCATACATAAGTACTATTTTTGTTATCAGTAGAATCTCTCCATCTCTGTATCTACATCTATACACTCTTGTATCCAGTCCATTTTTCCCCCGGAAGGAAGGCGCGCCATTACTGAGCTTAATTTACCGCGATAATTCATGATTACACTTAAATTTAGGATTTCACGACCTCAACAGGAATCTGGAAAAAACTTGGAGAGATTTGCTTCTTTCAGACTTACCCGACTGTCAAGAAAAGAATGTTCTAAGCTCCGAGTTACGAAATAAGAAAATACGCATGAGCGTAACAACATGCGAGTAGACGAGCTCCATCCTCGGCCACACCGTCGCTTAACATCAGGCGAGTTGGTGGTCAGTCGTAGATCTATTCTCCATAAAAAAATACATACATATCAAATTGATAATCTCCTTTTTTTGAAGTCGATAACAAATAAAAGATCAAATTAAATTTAACGACAAAACGCTCATTAAAATAGGCTTTTAGGATAAAACATACTTTCATACATACAAACAGACATACAATGTTTTCTAAGGTTTTTATGATTGTTACTCATCTCTATATATATTAAAATCAATTGCTGTTCGCTTGTCTCGCTAAAACTCGAGAACGGCTGTCCCGATTTAGCTGATTTTGGTTTTGAAATGTTTGTGGTAGTCCAGGGAAGGTTTAAACGTTGAGAAAATATCGCGTCCACTCATTGATAGGTGATACGAAGTACGCCGGGTCAGCTAGTTGATAATAAATTATATTATTTATTGTCTGTGACCACTGACGCTGCAAAGTGTTCGAAACGTCAGCTCAATTACGTAAAATATACTCGATAAATCCGTTAAAAATTGTATAATTTCAATAAAAACATACACCCAAAAAAACATCAACTTCGTTTATGCGCAGTTGACTAACACAGAAATAATGTCCAAGGTTTCTAAAAGGCAAAAATAATATCCAAACAAGTGCGTCCAACAATAGACCTTGTCTAGACATCGTCAAGGCAAGGTGAAACTTCAGTCAAGTACCGCCAGTGATCCCCACTCAGCCAATAAGGCCTTATTAGCTTTATTGTTTTGATAGGGCTCCATAGAGAACGAGGAATCCTAAGCCATTTTTTTTTTTTTTGAGGAATTTGCTAAGGCCGTCTGCTTGTCCGCATGTCACGACTAATTCAACTTTTTTTTGTTTATATAGAATAGCTCTACGTTTGACCACCAGCACGCCTGATGGAAAGCGATACTGTGGACGAAGATGAAGCACGTAGACCCAGAAGATACTTGGAGACTGATTAGCCCTAAGTAAACAAAATTACAAAATTTGTCAGGTATGTACGTGTATTCCATAAACCGTTAGTGAATGTTGCAGAAAAATTATAAAGTAGTTAAAATTGTGCTAGCAACCTAGACATTTATAAGAGGCTTTTTTATGTCAGATAGATCTATGATTGACCACCAACTTCCAACCAATGTTTTTAAGCGCTATCCCTTGAGTGGGGTATATTTTAAATGAAATTAAGATTGTAAACATCACTTTCTGTTTGCGAGATATAAAGGTAAAAAAAATTGTCACCCTTGCAATTTTGAAACCTTTAGACTCAGAAAACAGAATTGCGAAAATAATAACTAATACACTATACAACAAACTTTCTTTTCATTCATTAATGTTTCAACGAAAATTATTTTGGACATTCTGTTACAATAAATTTTCGTGACGTGGAAAATTCTTAGTAAAAGATTCAAAAGGTTATAAATATAAAAAGTCATTGACCTTTTTACTAAGTGGTCATCGTAAAAAATACTCGTGAAATGGTCTTCTTTTAGATTGTAGAGTTACTTACAGAACCCTAACGTTTCGACACGGTCTTGAGCACTTATACAAATAAACCGCATAACGCTCAGAAAATATCAAAATCAGAGTAACGAAATACATTGACATCGTGTAAGTAAGTAACTAAGTTATAATATAAGTTAATTTATATCACATCGTCTCTCTTCTCTCAAATCTTTTTGCCCCCTAACAAAGGGGTAAACGAACTATAGAAATAGCGAGGAGACACTGATATACAAGAAAATAATAAGATATATGAAAGTAAGAAAATCTTGATAAATATTGGTGTTCGGGTTTTATTACAAAATAATATAACAATTATACAGATAATTAAAAGTAAAACAAAATATCCGCAGATTAGCGATTTTTGCAATTAACTTACGATTTTGTTACGCTGGATACGCTGAGTGCACGTTTTTTGTGAGAAAGTATGCGCATAGTCGCTGTAAATGGTTATAAATGGGCATTTTTAGGGTTCCGTTGTAAACAAGGAACCCTTATAGTTTCGCCATGTCCGTCTGTCTGTCTGCCCGTCCGCGGCTTTGCTCAAAAACTATAAGTACCAGAAAGCTGTAATTTGGTATAGATATGCATATTAATAATGCTGAGAAAGTAGTAGAATAAAATTATGAAAAAAAAAATAGGTGAATTAGGTAATTAAAAAACATTAGGGGTGTGTGAAAACTATTTTTCGATTTAGGGATCCGTTTGCGAAATATTAAACTCTGAAGTGATCATTTTTATTAGAGTCACGTCTCACATTAATTATGATATGTAACTACGGAACCCTACATTGTGCGTAGCACGACACGTACTTGGCCATTTATTTGTGATTGAATTAAATGTATACAGTTTATGGATTTTTTCCTTTATGTGTACTATAAGGCAATGCTTCTTGCCAAATTTCATAGTTCAAGGTCAACGGGAAGTACTCTATAGGTTTTATTGTACTTATATAATATAATCACCTTTATTTCGGCTGCATGTTAGCCATATACAAAATTAAAGTAGGTAAATTAGATTTAGATTAGTTTTGATTCCTTTGTGTCTGTAACTTTTTGTTACGATAACCGAGAAGTTTTATTTTTTTACAGCTGAAAGGGACTTCAGATTTGTGTACCTATATAGTTTTAATTTTAACTCGATACTTCCACGAATCCCGTAGATAAAAGATCTTGACAGACGGTCAGACGGACAATAAAGTGATCCTATATAGGTTAATTTTTTTTCCTCTTGCGGTACGAACCCTAAAAAGTGCAATATCATAATATGCCAATAAATTTTCAAGATTTACCCTCACATCATGTATGACGTGTAAAGTAAGTGGAAATAATCTCGTAGACAGATCGCGCCCCTCCCTAGCCGCTCACATAATGGTGTTGTATTCCTCCTTAAGCCCGGTTTCCACCAAGAATGAGTAAAGAGCGGAAAACGGCCAAGCGAGGGGAACTCCATTTAGAGAAACAGGTTTACACTAAACTTGTAAAATAAATGGTGAAGACCGTGACTCAAGGTGAGACTCGCCTATGGTAGGGTTCCGTACTATAATCTAAAAGAAAATCCTTAAAGAGTATATTAAGATAAGGGCTACTTTGCAAAAACGTCAATAAATGAGTTTCGTTGTTAAACTACATAAAGTTTAATGACTGAACTGTGTTACATACCATGTGTTTTAAATTCTAATTATTAAAGAAATAAAGATGTTTAATATCATTACGGTTACTACAAAAGTTGTTAGTTAAATAATTAGGTCACAATTTCGCACAAACTAGTTGGATAAATGCTCCCATAGATAGTACTTAATTAAATAATCGACTTGGTTTTACACAAGATCTCACAACTTTTTGTGGTAGAAGAGCTGCGTTGTGAGACTTGGCTTTTTGTACATGTTATGTTTTTGATGGGATATAGAATACTATCATTAAGAAAGGTTTCAAATGCAGGGGAAGGGGCACAATTTTTATCACCTTTTATGGATTATAATCACTCATATCACATTTGAGAAGAATATGAAATATGAAATCGATGAAACTTTAGCCTTATTTTAAGAAACTTATTCAAAACGTTGCATAGGTTTCTAGTTTCTAGAAGAAAAAAATCACCCTTTTTTACATGTACGGAGCGCCACCCTAATTTTTCACTTTTTAAAAAATTATACTACAAAATTTTGTAGTGGTTTAAAAAACACACCTACTACCAAATTTCGCTTATGTAAAGCTGACAATCTCTGAGTTAAATGGCTGTGACATACCGAGAGACAGGCATGGTGAATTTATACATAAGGCTAGTAACATTGTCTGCTCGGCCGCTCGCGCAGTGCAATCCCTCCTTTACCCCGGTGTATACAGGGATCCTTGAAGGGCGGAACACGAGTGCGATTATTGTCGCAGGTGTACCTACGAGTACATGCGTCGCAGAGGTTATTGCTTTATTTGGAACAATTTGGGAGAACATATTTAGGATATTAGTAACCTGGTTTATTTTGTGGTGTCGTTGACATAAATATACACTCAAATGTATTAATTTCATGTCAGATGTACCTTCCACTCGTTTTTTGGTACGGAAAGGGTTCCGAAAAAACGAAAAAACGAAACAAAAACGAGTTTGGGTACGGAACCCTTTCCGTACCCAAAGGGTAAAACGGGATCCTATTACTCCTATTATCCTAAGACTCCGCTGTCCGTCTGTCCGTCTGTCACCAGGCTGTATCTCATGAACCGTGATAATTACACAGTTGAAATTTTCACAGATGATGTATTTCTGTTGGCGCTATAATAACAAATACTAAAAAACATAATTAAATAAATAATTAAGGGGGCTCCCATACAACAAAGACGTGATTGTTTTGCTCGTTTTTGCTCGATATTTATAACGGCAACAACGCTTGAAATATTCATAGAATATTCAGGTATATTATTCACTTTAAATATAAATAATGATATTAAAATAAAATTTATATTTTTCCCGTACAACAGACATGTTTTTTTTGCCGTTTTTATAGATAATGGTACGAAACCATTCGTGCGCGAGTCCGACTCGCACTTGGCTGGTTTTTATTAGGAGTTTACGGATATAGCAAATATATCATCAAACACAATTTGCCAGGTGGATGTGTTTTGAAAACCATTACATAATGTCATAGTAAAATTTTCAAAAATTTTAAAAATTGTATTACTCCATATTTATACACGTAAATAAGGGACTATCGTCGAATTGTGAACCTCCTCTTTTTTATAAGTTAATTAAAAAAGCTCGAGACTATTTTTAAAAGCATTTATTCTACTTGCCCTGTTAGTATGTTAGTATGGGACAAATCTTGCGAGTTAAATTAGAACCACTTCCTGTCGTTAGATTAGGTTGAAATTTGGTTTACGTAACTTTGGTGACAATGTAATAATATGGTACCATGAAGCTGGTTTCAAGATGGCGTCGGAAGGTGGCTATCGGCACTCCTAAACTAAACGAGATAAAACCGTCGAGTTTGGACTCGTTTGAATAGTCTTGACAAGCAGTCTTGTGCTACATGACAGCCAGGGTCTCAAGATGGCGTCGCAAGGTGGCCATAGGAACTCCTAAACTAAACAAGATAAAACCGTCGAGTTTGGACTCGTTTGAATAGTCTTGACAAGCACTCTTTTTTTAGTCTAGTATTTTTTTTTTTTTTAAACAAGCTTTTATTTAAATGCTCTACAACGAAGAAAATAAATTTTATATTGATATAAATAAAAGCTTGTCGCGAGATTTCAAACAACATCGTACCTATCTACTAAGTAATATTTAATTCCAACAAAAGACTTAGACGCGTTCTTATCATTTGCTTAGAATTAAAGTTAGTTTGTTCTTTTGAAGAAAAAAAATGTTTGTGTTCTTGCGACAAGCTTTTATTTATATCAATATAAAATGTATTTTCTTCGTTTTAGAGCATTTAAATAAAAGCTTGTTTGTTTATTTTAATTAATATTTTTTAGACTGTCTTGTTTAAATCTTTCTTACATATGTATTTATAATAATAAATTCTAGTATCATAATATAGGTAGGTACATAGTAATATAGACCTTGAGAGGGGTTATTCCTCGCCAGGAGGACGTCACGTATTCGTTTTTAGCAAGAAATCTGTCTCCGAGCTCTTATTCCTATATTTTCTTTCATTACTGAAAATTATGTATTTCTTTCGTGTATATTTTAGTAGGAATTATATCTGAACGACAATTGGATCCATTTCAGGCGCATATGATTTTATAATGTATTTTAAATGTACCTACTTAATGTAAAATATCTGTAACATGACATTGCTAAGTGTTCCTTGAGATCCTATGACTAAACTAGCTGCGCCCCGCGGTTCCACGTTCGGTTCCACGCGGTTCGGCGTTGTGATCGATTATGTTTTATTTATTTATAAAGTTAACCTACACTGTGTACATCTATACATTGACAGTAAAAAATCATACAAATAAAATACAGCTTAATGTCACAATAATTACAGGTGAAGTCAGCATGCATTAATAATAAGCGAAAAATAAAAATAGTCATTAAAATTAAAAATATGCCATTAAAACACATGTCAAATGAATTAAAAATAATAATAACAAGCTATTGAATTACATGCCCATAAATTACGTGAAAATAAATAGTAAATATATGTCGAATTAATAAAAAAAAATATCCTATCAATAAATCATTAAGGTCTGAAGAAAAATACTGATACATAATATTTACTCAAATTCAGAGAGTCAGAGACCTCAAAAACATCTTATGTGTTGTTATTGTTTAATGTATCCTACACTAACTGTCAAATTTTTCTGGATATTAAGTATGCCAGATCTTTCTACATAGAATAAGTAGTAATCCTGCCAAATTTCGTCCAAATCCGTCCAGTAGTTTCGGCGTCTATCGGCCACAACAGACAGACAGACAAAAATGTTAAAATTTGCTGTTTTGGCTTCTGTATCGATAGTAAAAAATCTTTTAATCAAAATTTTTCAAATATATTTTATGTACAGATTTTGACCTGTTACAGTCTTATTATATGTATAAACATACATAGATGTATAGATAGATAAACGAAATGTTCTCGTTGTTTTGGTTTCAATTTTGTTTGAAATGTTTCTTTGCGTCATACAGTGGATTGACGTTGCCCTGGAAGGTCTAGAAAACGCTGGCGTGGCAATCTTTACGCATTCCGGGAAGATTGGCAGGAGGCAACGATGGACCGTGATTTGTGTAGGGGAATGGGGGAGATCTTTGCCCAGGAAAGGGACAGTATATGTTAATGAAAAAAAAATCATTATTATTATTTTTAAAGACATTATTTAGAGATTTGGAGAATTTACCATTAATTGTGCCTAACGTTTGTAACCAGCTTCGAAGGCAGACACACTACCATTTGAATTATAATAAAGTCAGTCAAAAACTTTCCATATTTTCTTGAAAGAAAATAAAATATAAATTCTAAGTAACTTTTGCATCAGTGAATCCATAAAAAATGTTCATCTCGAACCGAGTGAAGTTCCGAGCGCGACTATACAAAGGCTAGAAAATTGTTTCGCAGACTTTAAAGGTGCAATACTTGGATCGTTCTTTCACAAATACTTAAATGTTACTTACTTAAGCAAAAGTTACTCCAGATATAGCGGAACTTACTTTCGTATTTTTCTAGAATAAAGCATTTTGTTTTGTTGTATTTTTTCTATTGTATAACTTTTTAAGAAGACAGTGGATGAGACCTGCATAGGACCGGAAATAGTGGCGCAGTTTATCGCTTGAGGACACCTATACTAAGTGCTTGAGGTGTCGAGACTTTGAGTCCGTGGGGACCGAGAGCTCATCTCATTTTCAAAAAAATATCTGAGGCCTGATCGATGCGACGTGTGACCAAAATACTGGCGCGTATCTGGCCCAACGCATAAGCATTGCCATTCAACGTGGCAATGCGGGCAGCATGCTGGGTAACCTGCCAACTGGTAGTGGGGTTGAACATTTTGACTGTCTTTAGACCTTTATCGGTCTGGAGTAATCGATATGCTTTTTGTGTAGTAGTTTAGTTAGTTGAGTTTGTATATTATTTTGTTGTAGTTAATAAAGGCACTTGCCCGTTAAAAAGAAAAGGAAGAAATGCAAAATTTTTTTGTTTGATAGGTTTTAACTTCGTAAGTGGTCCCATATAAAATTAATCAAAATCGGTCAGTACTTTGGTTTATCTATCACTAGTAGTTCTAAGAACAGTAGACCTCGCGGGATAACTTATTTGCAGCTCACTTTGCATCATCTGTATATAATACCTACATAAAGTTGGCTTAGGAGGCCGTATATAAAATTTTGGCTGATTTCGCAATTTTATGTGATTTTACAGACGTTATTTCATAGTCAAAATTTTTTTTTCCATAAGCTTATGCACCTTGAAAGATAAATTTAATTTTAATACACAATTAATACAAAAAATAGGATATGCTTAGATGCCCTTAATTTAAAAAAACAATGTATATTCTTATAATAACAAATAAATATTTTATAAATGGAGAAAACGTAAAATCAAGAAAATTATTCAGCGCTAAAATGCATCAAGCACATCCACGCGCCCTCACTGTTACACGCAATCTAAAGTTGGTTGTCATATCTCGACAACCACTCGACCAATTCTGTTCATTTTTACTACAAGTTGTAATAATTATGTATTTTACGTACCCACCAAATATGATTAAAATCTGTAGGTAATTAACGCCGCAATAAACTTTCCCCCTTTTTATGGGAACCACCCCTCTTTTCAAAAATCGCCGACGACAAAACAATTAAATAATCCATAGAACCTATTCACCAAGTTTCATCAAAATTGGTTCAAAATTACGCCCTGTACGCGAGTACGAACATACTAACAAATCACAAACTCACAAACAGACAGACGAAAGAAAATTTGGCCAGTTGATGCAGAGACGCTTCGCTAGCTAGATCAAAAATAACTGGAAAAATGACATCTAAGTAAGCTAATTGCATATTTCGAAGTAATTTTTTTCAGTTTTTTTAACTATTATTATAAAAACTATTTTCCTTCTTACGCAGTCGAGTAAAATACATTGAGCTATATGTACTTACGTACGGGAGCAGATACCACTCATAGCTACTTTGTTACATTCAACTGCGGCGAGAGAGCCGCACCTCACTCAGTGGCTTACTAGTGAAGTGAGTGCTTTCGACGTTTTGCTGGCGAGAAAACACACCATAGATGCTTTTCTGCGTTGCAAGTATCAATCGTATCGTATAATCGTAGATGTAATTATTATTCCAGCGCTGTTTTGTTCAATTTTCCTAAAAATGTGACAATAACTTTGCTTCAGATAGCTGCTCTGGTAGGTAAGTACATACAGCTCAATTGTAAAATATAATATTTCACATTTATGTATATAAATTTCCACTATTTCTGCACGACAGCAAAAAAATTACATTGCAAGATAATCTACACCTGGTACTGCCAACCCGTGATGGCACAAGCTGGCATACGAGTACATTTCTAGCGGCCTTGCCGAAAAACGTTACTCAACTTTAACCATCGTCTTAAATTCTCTGTCTTCTTTCTGCAAGTGTTACTACGTGTCAGTGAGAGGGTGACAAAATACGTTAAGCAATGCTTTAAGTTAAGTAACGTTTTTCGGTTAGACCGTAAATCTTTATTGACCGAGTGAGTGAAGTGAACAAAGGTCTAAGCATCAACTAGTTACATTTTCTTACTTCTGTCCGAATGTTTGTTGGTGCTCGCTTACAGGCGTATTTTAAATCACTTTTTACGGAACTTGATATACAGGTTTTACGATGATTTTTTTGTCAGCGGGGATTTTTGATTCAGGGGGTAGGTATTTCCTCATAAAAAAGGAAGTTAGCTATGGCGCCGTTTTCTGACCGATTTTAATAAAAACATATTAACATATATAGATCACGTTGGTACTTGATTCTGAACGATTATAGCTTAAAAAACTGAAATAACCGACTTCAAATTACGCAATACAATACATATGTACGCGACTTGCTGTTCACTCTTCTACAGGCGCTTGGATGATATTTTACCAGATATTTTTTTTATAGAAACCAAAGTACCGCATCGATTTTGATAAAATTTATATGGGACCACCTCTGAAGTATCATCTACCAAATACAAAAATAATCATCAAAATCAATGCAGAATTGGCTGAGTAATCAAACATACAAAAAAACATACAGACCGAATTGTTAACCTCCTTCTTTTTGGAAGTCAGTTAAAAATAAGTATGCAGCAAAATTTTATTGTTCAAGAGGTTGTCTTGATACAAGTGAATACAAGAGGCACCCTTTAACTTTAGAGATCCCGTTCAGTCGCACTAAGCGTTTCCAATGCTATTTCTTGTTGAGAACGGCAAAGGTATGGAATGCTCTTCCAATGGTGTTCCGTATAAAATACAACCCGGGGTTGTTAAAGAAAAAAGTGAATAGGTATCTCCGCAGGCATGCTACATCTTCTACCTCATCATCGCTTCCCATCAGGTGAATTTGTGGTCAAACGCAGGCCTAGTAAAAAAACTGGACAAGTGCGAATCAGACTCGCCCACCGAGAGTTCCGTACAAACTAGTAGATAAAAGGGGGAAATTATATATTTTTTTATATTTTCCTTCATAAATTGAAAAATATACATCGTAAAAATAATTAAAATCTCTTTTAAATTTTTTTTAACTAAAATCTGTTTTAGCTTGTGCTAATGAAGCTCTTTCATATGATACCCCACAAGATATGGTTATTTCACTTTAAAATTTGGACCCTCATTCCTTACATAAAGACACAATTTTTTGTGATTAAATTAAAAATGTCCAGTTTTCGGATTTTTTCCTATATAATATGTATTATAATACAGTGCTTCTTGCTTAATTTCATAGTTATAGGTTAACGGGAAGTACCCCATAGGTTTTGATTCCCTTGTGAGTTTCGAAATGTGCATTTTTTACGACATATTCAGCTGTAGCTTTTTTTTACGAAAACTAAGAAAAATATTTTTTCTTTCTGCAGCAATACACTATGGATCTGCGTATATGGTTTTAATTTTAATACGATACCTTTACGTGTTCCCGAGATAAAGGTCTTGACACCCGGACGGACGGACAGACAGACAGACAGACAGACGGACAACAAAGTGATCCTATAAGGGTTCCGTTTTTTCCTTTTGAGGTACGGAACCCTAAAAATAACACGATCTTTGTACATCAAAAAAATAATACGTGTAATATAAAAGAACCTAACAATATAACATACCTCTTAGACGTTTGTTCACAAACTACAGTATTGTCATAGGATGTAGGCAACACAAGCGTTCCACAAACACGACGCCTCTACATCTCTGTAAATGTAGGCCCCAGTAACATATTGAGTCAATAGCACAAGAGGGACAGACGCCGCTTACCATCCCGCGCCTCCAGGCTCGCACAGAGATTGTCAACATTTGTCAAACGGCTCGGGTTCCACACCACTCTGTTATAGGTTGACGTCTGACATGTGTGTAATGGTTTTTGGGGTATTATTATAGTCTTGATCCAGTTTTGATATGGAACATGATAATATAGGGTTTACTTATTATCAGATTTCTTAGAAACAGAGCAGTGTTTGGATTGATGAAATAATGAATGGTCTCGTAATTTTTGTATATAATTATAGTTTAATAAACTGAAATAACCGATTGCTTTGGTGTCTTCTAGCTGGAACTCTTGACTGCTTCGATGTGTTCAAGCTGGTACTCTTGTCGACACGTGTTTTACCTGTTCATGAGGCATCCTCAGGACGTCTTGACTCTTCGAGCTCTTGCACGAGAAAAACGCAATACAACGCGCTCATACGCTACTTGCTGTTCACTGTGACTTGTTCACTTTTCTACAGGCGCTTGGATGCTATTTTACAGTTATTTTGTTATAAAACCCAAAGTACTGTATGGATTTTGATAATATTTATATTTATATTTAAATTTACTACCCCTGAACTCTGATCTACCAAATACAAAAAGAATCATCAAAAATCTAATCTGGCTGAGTAATCGGTGAACAAATATACAAAACAAACATACAGGCCGAAAATCGAATTATCAGACGGACAGACGGACAACAAAGCGATCCTATAAGGATTCCAGCTTTTTCTTTTGAGATACGGAACCTTAAAAACAGAAAGCAAAAATGTTTGACACAGCAAACTATAGACAAACTTTAAGTATTTTTCTGTATTCAGCTGCGAGCTGAAACTGTTATTTGAAAACGATATCCGCGGCTCTAACCCACAATATCAAGCTTTGTAATGCAAATACAGCTTTCTGCTCAATATATTCCACATCTTACTGTGTTTTACGGTTTTGTCCGTATTATTTTTAACCCCCTACCCAAAAAGAAGGGTGTTATAAGTTAAACGTGTGTATAACTGTGTTTATTATTAAAGTTGTTTTGAAAATTACATATATACACCATCAAGAACTTAAATAGCTAATTTTCTGACTTCTTGTAATAGACTGAATTTGTCTTCCTTCCCGTCCGTGTGTTTAAATACCTTATATGTATATTTAATATAAAAACTTGTATAAAATACTATTGCGTGTGAAATCTACGACATACTCTGATTATACAGAAAAATATACTTTGCTCTCAATAAACACAAACATACTTTACAATATTAATATAGATACAAATACATTTATTTCGATTAAAGACATATTTACATGTTAAATGTGAACCCATTGGCTCCGAACTAGTGTACACTGTGTTTCGGAACCAATGGCCTCGCCGAAAATAATGACTTTCTTAATATAGTATATAGTCGTGCAGTATATACAGTAACAATATATAACGAATCTACGCAAATAATAATAATTTTATTGTGTTCGGTCGTGCGTGACGTGCGTGACGTCACCTACCGGTCTCAGCGGAAGACCAGCGCTGGTTGTTTACAACTAGCATTATGCTGAGCTGGGACCGGATTGTGACAAAAACATGTTATATAAGTATTTTGTGTATGATTTATATTTTTTGAATGATATTTATTTTGTGTTGTATGTTTTTTGTCACAATAAATTTCTGTCTATGTCTATGTCTATGTCAAATACAGAAAATAGTCTAATAAGTTATTGTATATATAAAGCATCTAACATATTTTCGGTGCCATTATAGTCTAACTTAAGCCATGCCAACATTATAGATACTGCGTCATTGTACTCGATACACTGACCCCTGTTTCCAGATTCTTCCGTTTATTCGCCGTTATCTCTCCAATTTTTCGAGGGTTGTCCGTAAAATGCGCCGTCTCGAGAGATCGAGCGCCTCATCAATATTCAGCGTGAATAATTATCCGCCGACGTGGCAGCCCTGGCGCGTAGAGCGGAGCTAAGACAGTACGACTTATTTACATAATTCATTCATTCATTTAATTTTCGTGTCGATGGTTTTTGTTATAATAATTGAGTTCAAACTCTGCATAGACGTACAGTATCCCACTATTGGGCGTGGTCTATTTTAGCATGAGTTAGAACACCACGTTGGCTATGTATGGATTGACAGACTTCGAACATTTCTAAGAACTTTGTGATTAATACAAGATTTCTCGCGATGTTTTTCTCATCGTTGGAAGTTGGCAGAGAGCTATTAATAATACGAGACATTTGAAGTCAAGATATTGTGTCCCAATTTCCAGTTTCCCGAGTTTGGGGGAGAAGTAGCCCTACTTCTCACTAGTTACTTTAGTGGAATAACAGTAATAAAATTAAATATTCAATTCAATTCATTTGTATTTCAGTTTTCATTACATTACATTAGGTTTTCGATACACACCCGGGCAGCATGACGACGTTCGCGCGAATACGCGCGCGCGGCTATGGCTCGCTCCGTAATGTTACCTCCCCCGCTACCCGCGCAGCCGTTGCTTAGCAACCGCCTCGCGCTCGCGCCACCACCACACCGCGGCGCGGCGCTCGCACCGCGTTTAGATGCACGGATTATTTTCATTTTGTGAGTTTTTATGTATTAGATTAGGTATTTATTTTTATAGTTAATATATTTCTAAATATTTACTTACAAATATTCGAGTTTCTACCTGTTAATTAAAATCGAGTAAAAATTGCTTAAAAATTACGTTTGTTGTATGGGATTAAAGGGGGGCCCTTTAATATTTACTTTATTGTTATTTAATTATTTATTTTGAAAGTTATTATACAAGTAAATATTCTGTGAAAATTTGAAGCGTCTACCTGTTACCGTTTTTAATATTGAGCAAAAAAATACGAAAAAAACACGTTTATTGTATGGGGACCCCCCTTAATATTTCATTTTTTTGAATTTTTAGTATTTGTTGTTATAGCGGCAACGGAAATACATCATTTGTGAAAATTTCAGCTTTCTAGCTATCACGGTTTATGAGATACAGCCTGGAGACAGACAGACAGACAGACAGACAGCGAAGTCTTAGTAATAGGGTCCCGTTTTTACCCTTTGGGTATGGAACCCTAAAAACATTTGTGTCTATGTAAATATTTATGTAAAGAAAATGTTTAGAGAAAGACCATAATAATAACAATTTATCGGTATTATCAAATGTTTTAAACATAGTGTTCGGTTACTTGATAAGCCTAAAAATACGTAAGCAAATAATTATTAAGTTTATTCTTAATATTCATGTAATGAAAATATGTTAAGACTTCGCTCAGCTGATGTGTATGGCTAAAAACATTTTACTGAATAAATAAATAAATAATAATTGATTGATTAATATCGTGAGTTTTTTCGGGTTAGTCAAATAATATATATCAATACTCGCGGAAGTTTTAGTACAGATATAATAATTGATGGACATTTTCACTTAACAACATCTAGTCCCATATTAAGCAAACCTTGTACTGTTGGACTAAATAATTGATAGATTACTTGTGATATACTTACTTTTGTTGTTGTAAATACACACTAATGATACTAATACAGCATGATAATACTAATGAGCTCAATTTTTCTTGCTTTCAAAGTTTTCAATCAAAAATCTTTGCTTTTAATTACCAAACAACCTGTATAGTTCTGTCTGTCTGTCTGTTCTGTCTGTCTGTCTAGGCTGTACACTTCAACCGTTCCTTTTAAAAAGCTGCTCATCTTTCAGTTTTAAAAGATCTCCCAAACTGTTCTATTAAGGGCACTTCACCCTCTGTTAAGAGCGTCGCTGTGTCACGCCAATCCTCAGAGGCTGGGGATCAATTAATGTTGGAATCGATAATTCGCGAAGGGACAAATTATAACATTCCAGTCGAGCTCTCATCGTCCAGTCATTACTGATCGAATAAAGCCGTAAATCACGATTTCATTGCTATTTTCGCAGAAGAGCTTCAGACCTTTTCAAAAAGAAATTTTAAAATGTGAGCTTTATATCTAGGGGAATAGAGAACAATTTGAAATGGCTTTTTTGAGCTAAAATAAAAATTTGTTATTGTAACCGACTTCCAAAACGAAGGATTCGATTTGGTCATACTTTTTTGTTTGGTAGGTCTTACTTTAGAGGTGAGCTCATATGCGTTTTATCAAAATGATAGTACTTTAGTTTTTATAACAAAAGAACTGGAAAATATGTCATCCAAGTAAACAAATTGCATATTTTGAAGTCGGGGTTTTTTCAGTATTTTTATTTACGTATTATTTCATTGTCCATTGTTCACTGAGAAACTAAATTTAGTCTTATAAAGATCATTTACAATGCATCATGAAGGGCAACTTTATAGCCTTCAGCAATTAATTATAAAAAAATAACAACGGGTTGTTTATTTACAAAAAAAAAACTCCGGGAGTGCCGGCAGAAGTGAAACTAAAAAATAAAATAGCAAAAAGACTGACTCGTGAAGGATTTGAACCTTCGCCCTACGATTGACAAATTGAAATTTATATCGGTGCTCTAACCTACTGAGCTAACGAGTCTTGCGTGCATGTGTCGAAAATAACCATTCGGCGCAACGAAATGATGTTATGCTAGAAGGACAAACTTGTACATACAATAATGAACTTTAAATGCAGAACGTTATAATAGTTTTCTGACTGTCCGTCTTGCGATCTGACGCGAGTTTAACATTTGACCTTTCCCATTCCAAAAATGCATAACGCCGCTAAAGAAGTTTTCACTTCAAAAACTGTTTTCTTATTTTATTTTTTAGGAGTCTCTAACAGTATTAAAAAAAAACTTCATAATCAAACTAAAGCAGGCAAGAACCGCAACAGAAAAGATTCTTGTTCGTAACTTGGTACAGAGTTGTACTGGAACTTTGTAACGCAATTTTGAAGTATCATAGTACCTCGTTTCATGCATATTGGACGTCAGCCGGAGTTGGCTCGTACGTAACAACATACATGCAAATAGTAGGTGCAGTATGTTGTAGTGAAAACGGACTGTCGTACAGTATCTATTTTAGATTTTTCACACAACTACGTAAGAAGGAGGGTTATGTTTTTCAAGTGTATGTACATATGCACAGAATTCGTGGGCCCATTTTACATATTATGTATGTATATGAGGATGTATGTTTCAATATGACCACCTACAACCTAAACGGCTTGACCGATTTTGATGTGCGAAGTATTCTTGGATTTGTCTTCACTCCCTGAGTGTCATAGGCTATATTATTTTGTAATAATAATACATATCTCGCTAAAATAAATAAAACCGGCCAAGTGCGAGCCGGACTCATGCACGAAGGGTTCCGTACCATTATCTATAAAAAAGGCAAAAAAACACGTTTTTTGTATGGGAGCCCCCTTAAATATTATTTTTATTTAATTACTTATTTTTAAAGTGAATAATATAACTCAATGTTCAGTAAATATTTCAAGCGTCTACCTGTTGCCGTTATCAATTACGAGCAAAAACGAGCAAAAAATCAAGTTTGTTGTATGGGAGCCCCCTTAAATATTTATTTTATTCTCTTTTTTAGTATTTGTTGTTATAGCGGCAACAGAAATACATAACCTGTAAAAATTTCAACTGTCTAACTATCACGGTTCATGAGATACAGCCTGGTGACAGACGGACGGACAGACAGCGGAGTCTCAGTAATAGGGTCCCGTTTTTACTCTTTGGGTACGGAACCCTAAAAAAGCGTGTTTTTCGTAACTTCATTTTTTATTTTTATTTTAAACAAGTAATTTTATTAGAATTGTTTTAAAGAATGCGTATTTATAATCATAAACAGCGATTTTACGCATTCTTTCCGTTTTACAAGTTATCTAACAAGTACCTATCTATATTAAAAGAAAAACAAAATACCCGATTGATATGCTGTTGAGTGTACATTTTTTGTAAGAAAGTAAGCGTAAAATCGCTGTAAAAAATATAAATTGCGCATTCTTTAGAATAATGCTAGTAAAATTTTGCTTGCATCCAGTGTCTTCCCGCCACTTGTATGAGGTCATCTGCCCATCTCGTGGCTGGTCTTCCTACGCTGCGCTTGCCGGCGCGTATTCATACATATAAACATCTATGCACTCGACAAATAACCCCCCTTCTCACGCAGTCGGTTATAAAGTTATATTGTTTTACGTGCACGCTAGTCGAGACGTGTTCCAGCGTTAGTATCAATGTATTTGACCTCTTACATCTGCAACAATAAAAGTTTTGGACCTTCTTGAATTGACCTATTGATTTTATTTTTCGCGTTGATACCTATGTGAAGTATGGAAGTCTAAGATGAAATCAGCTTGGTCGATTCAGATTATTATAATTTGACTGTGTTTTTGGATAGGTGTGATGCTGTTCGAACAACATGCTACGTTGAAATGTATAAAAAAAACGTAATAAATTGTAGCTTCGTTAGCTTCGTTCTTAAATCAATTAATGTATATATAATTTGGCAAGTAATGCTACAAAATTTAAGCGTTAGTAAAAAATGCAATCTCATACATGTGTTCTAGAACGGAGTCACTCGTAATCTTCTTTTTACTTGCTGACCCATTTAATCAAGCTTCCTTTATACTGCTTCTGTGTAGATACAACATCGTGGAGACCTATGTAGTAAAAGTTACAACTTATTATTTTTTACAATTTCTCAATTAACATAAATTATTAGTTACTTGTAATGTTTTTTTTTTTTAAACAAACGTTTAATCACTTAAAATTGTCATTATATTTTAATGTACACGTCACTTATAAAGAAAAATCGTGGCATAAATGGGAACTATGGATTCTCGGTGTCTTATTAGTTATCTATCCAAACAAAGTCAACCTCTATTTTTCTCACAATAGTGCATAAAAATATAAACGTATATAAAAACATATTGGGAAAACAAGATGTGAATGATATAAACATTGACATTCGGTACAAAATATTATGACAAAATAAGTCAAAACATTTCAAATGAATCAGGCAATTGGCTTTGATGGCGATAGAAGGTACAGATATTGTTAGGTACATCAACTTTCCCTCCGTTCCTAACTATATCCCCAAACGATGTCTGCCGTTTCTAAATCCATCAAGCGAGAATCACTTGAGATGCACGACTTGCCACTATAAAAGCGTTCACCCAAGCGGCTATCGAGAGAATGATCATCGAGACATCATTCCACAGCGGTTATCTCATGAGCCAAGACATACTTTCAGCAGTATTATAATTCTAAGAATAGTGGGATTGTGACCTTCGTTAAACTGGCCCCAGAGCACTCCGGTAAAGCACTACCACGGCTGACTAATAACCTGGACCCTACTCTATTACTCAGGCAATACGTAATAACTACCTACTCGAAGTTACTACCTAGCCTTATGACCTCTAACATAACGATATAGAGGTCATGTTAATACCTAGAAAATCGCTACAAATTCGCTTCGGCCGCGTACGTAACTATTGTTTCGTAACTAGTTATGTACTAGGAAAAAAACTTCTTCGTACGATACTAGTATTTTGTAATTTTTTCCATTTTAACCGATTTCCAAAAAGGAGGAGGTCATCAATTCGGTTGGATTTTTTTCTATGCTTCATCATCATTATCTCAGTCATAAGAAGTCCACTGTTGGACACAGGCCTGTCATTTACAAACTGATTTGGAAAATTTTGTTTTTTATTTAATAGTCATATTTCCATCATCTCAGCCTCAGAAAACTTCTATTACTACTTCATCATCATCATCATCTCAGCCATAAGAAGTCCACTGCTGGACATAGGCCTCCCCCATGGATTTCCAAAAAGACCGATTGGAAGCAACTTGCATCCAGCGTCTTCCCGCCACTTGTATGAGGTCATCTGTCCATCTCGTGGCTGGTCTTCCTACGCTGCGCTTGCCGGTACGTGGTCTCCACTCGAAAACCTTTCGGCCCCATCGGCCATCAGTTCTACGTGCTATGTGCCCTGCCCACTGCCACTTCAACTTACTAATCCGCTGTGCTATATCGGTGACTTTTGTACGTCTACGTATCTCTTCATTTCTGATTCGATCTCGTAGAGAGACTCCGAGCATAGCTCTCTCCATAGCTCGTTGCGTGACCTTGAGCTTCTTTATAAGGCCCATAGGCCCATATTACTACTTACTAGTATATAATACATAATCTTTCCTCGTAGATTTCTAAAAATGCAGTTTAGAAATGACCCGCTTTCAACATCTTACAGCTGGCCACTATGTCACTGAGGGCCTTACCGAAAAACGTTACTTAACTGTAACTAACGTCTTAAATTCTCTGTCTTCTTTCCGCATGTGTAAATAAGTGTCCGCGAGAAGCTTACAAAATATGTTAAGCATTACTTAAAGTTAAGTAACGTTTTTCCGTAAGGCCGCATAGGTATAAATAACATCTCTGATTATGTTTATTTCATAATCTAAGCCTATACATTTTACTTTGATTGTAATCTAATAATTTTCAAACAAAATTTAATAATGTCTTCATATCTGGTTTATCTCAAAACATCCATCTAAAATATTACCTTAGCAATGTTGCTAAATAATTTGGTTGGCTACACGTAGCCAGATAATTTAGCTGGCTATTTGCAGCCAAATAATTTGGCTACCAACGAGATTATCGTACAGGTAGCGTAATTTAGCTCGGCTGCCCGCCAGGGGCCTACGACGCTACGGAGCTACGGGACAGCTACAAGCCTACGAAAGCTTGCTACAAAACTTTTTACTCGAAGTTTTGGAAATAATAAATCACATTTTGAAGAAGAAATGTGGCTTCAGTAGTTTTTATTAAGGTTATATTCTTTGCATGGTTATGTTTGCTAAGTTAGGTTATTGACTTCACCTCAAGAAATATTATCGATTTCGTTTTATAATCCCATACTTTTGTAGCATTTGCATTTATTACTTTATGTCGCTGAAAGCACTCGCGAAATAATTATTGTATGTACTTTTGACCGGTTTAAATTAAAATAAATTTAATATTTAAGGGGGCTCCCATACAACAAACGTGATTTTATCGTTTTTATAGATATATAATGGTACGGAACCCTTCGTTCACGAGTCCGACTCGCACTTGGCCGGTTTTATGTTACTAGTTAAACGTTCATACAAGATAATGTTCACATTCGGATGTTAGGGTTTAAATAATATTTTGTAGTTAAAAAAAATCAGTTACTTAGTTGAACATGCAGTGAGTACTTAGACTTACCTAATAATATTCTTATCTTATCTTCGGATATTTCGGGTTAAATAGCAAAATGTTCTCACGCGCGGCCCTCAAATGCAAATTATTATACATCCATAATTAATTTACTACACATTTAACAATACACACAATTAGTGTACAGTAATGACGCCGTACACTTCCTCGCCACATCTACACATACAAACATACACACACATGCACGTAACAGTTTCGAAACTCCGACAGATATATAACTGAATCAAGATGTTGCCAACGACAACACACAGAGAGATGTCGCATATAGCTAATTTATTCCGTTACAAGGGAAAAATACATTACTAATTATCAAATTATAAAGTAAGCGTACAAACTCACACTTTGTAAAATTAGTAATTGTGAGCAAGTTCACCCCACTGAGTTTAACGCTAGATGTCGCTGAAGATCAATTAATGAGGACAAAATATGTCTGAAGAATACCACACCCATAGATATTTTTTACCCGCCTGCGCAAGATGGTAGGTTATGTTTTTTAAGTGTATTTATGTTTGTATGTATGTATGTTTTCATAATAAATCCTACAACCAAAACGGCTTAACCGATTATGAAGTGCACAGTGTGTCATGGGCTATGTTTTTTTGTAATAATAATAATTGAACTCTCACAAAAATAATGCGTTTTTTCGTAACAAATAAGTGGTTTTACATAAACTCAACAGCATATTAAGCATTACATTACAGTACAGAAATCGCTCTTATGCAATCAGGTGTTTTGTTTTTGTTACAGTAATAGGCTTACGCTTAGCCACCAACATACTTGATGTTAAGTGGTATTGCGATCCACGATGGTGAATGCTTACCTAGAAAACCCTTGTCTGTAAACTGAATAAAATTGAAAAATTATCCCTGAGAAAGCGTATTCTACGATATAGCATACAGTATAGTATTCCACGTATTAGCAACCCGCACGATGAAAGTGAAATTAAACCATTTCGTACGGGTTTTGGAATACACACCATAAAACGATTAAACAAAATTAGCAAAAACATGAAAAATTAATAAAAAACTGATTGTGATTTCATAACTTGTTATTTATGTATCGTTGCTAACTCTTCTCCACTATAATCTATCCATGGCTCTCTAGTAAGGCAGAGTGTGCACTAAGTTCCTTTACGCGGTAACTGGGATGGCGGAGGTCTGTGTGTACAACTCCTTAGCTGGAAGGCTGTGTGTTCAGGCCTTTGCTTGCACAGACTACTCCTCGCACTCGGGTCGGTTTGTTTAGCTGGAATGTTCCATTGTCTTTGAAAATACTCGTATAATTTATTATTTTTGTGTGCTAATTGAAATAAGTATAGTAGATTGTTACACAAGGGTCAAAAGTAGAAAAGACAAGACTCAAGACTCGGAATTCTGACTCAAGACTCAAAAGTCAAGTTTTAAGAAAGGAACTAGCAAGACTTGGACTCAAATCTCGAGAATAAAAAGTCAGGACTAGATACTCGCTACTCAAGACAAAACACAATTAAAAAATGGCAAATGCGCACACCACGCGAATCCATATCTCCGAGAGTGGAAAACTAGGCGTCTACCTAAGTAGGTATGACATACCCCAACTATTTTTGAAATCAATGCCAGGTCACTATCACCAAGTCTCAGACACCGACATCAAAAATATAGTTGGGGTACGTAACGCCGTTACCTAGACGAAGGGTAAGGTTGCCTCGAGTCGACTAAGGGAGCGAGATATATTTGAAGTTTTTACTTATGTTGTGTGGGTATCATATCTGTATGTATTAGTTATCAATAAATATATTTGAATCTGAATCTGAATCTTAAGCAGACACATTTTTTTATATTTAAAAATTAAAGAAACCGGTCGTGATGACAATGCTGTACGATTAATATGAATCCTATCAAATGAGTGACGGGGTTTTGAGGCAAGAAACATAAAGAAAGTACAACTGAAGTGAGAATCTCGAACTTCCATTTTTGAAATCAGTTAAACAACATATATACATAGTCTGCTAAAACCATTTTATTTTACTTTTTTTTGACGTGACAACGTCTAATAAATCGATGAGCGCCGGCTGTACGCACGAAAAAGGATGACTCATTGTCCCGTTACGCTCATTGTAACGTTTGCATTTCATCAATGTTTTGGACGTTGTCAGGTTAAACTATCGTCCGTAAACCGACTTTACAGACAAACAATTTTTTTTTTAAATTAATCATCATCTCAGTTACAAGAAGTTATAGACCTCCATTGATTGGCACAAAGACAAAGACTCACACCAAGACTCAGTGTAATATATTATGGTGAGCAATAAGGTCACTTTAATATATCATAGTGAGATGCCGAACCCAATATTGCATAGAGTTGAAGGACGGCCTGCAAGCGCTATCTCCTGTCAGGTTACCGGGCCATGGTCAGCATCCGTTCCATTTAGGGATACAGTGTCCGGCGTGGGATATGGCACGTTAGGGAATAATAAAGTCAGTTCCCCTACAGTATAGCATTTCTATGCTGGCCTGGGAGAACAAGAAAAACACAGAATATACCAGCTGATTCTCTTCCCGGGCATACTGTAAAATACAGTTCATGCACGGACTTTTTTTATACAAAATAGATCTACGATTGACAACCACTTCGCCTGATGTTAAGTGGTGTGGCCGAGGATGGAGCTCGTCGATCTAGATGATATCTATTCACTCTTGCTTTGAAAATTCCTAGATTGTAGCTCTCAGGAAACAGAGATGGCGGCAAAGAATTCCAATCTTGTGCAGTACGCAACAAGAATGTGGATCGATATCGCTGAGTACGGTTTTTTTGCGGGAAATTGGCATTTACTTAGACGATAGGCTGACCCCTTGTCACTGCAAGCTAACATTACATATTACCCTCGTATCCCCTTTAACCCTCTAATACCCTCTCCCCTCCTTCAAACCCTCTAATCACAACCAAATCTCGCGTCTAACGGCTTTATTATTATTTGACATTCCGTCTACCCCGTAAGAGAAAACAGGTGTGATTTTATGTATGTAGGTATGTATAGAATTTCCTAAGTGTATTAGCCGTCACACACTCCAAGGAGACAATTGGAACTGATGGTGTCAAGACCAGCGGAAGACCTGCGCTGGTTGTTTACAACTGTATCATGCTGAGCCGGGTAGTGACAAAAAACGTTTTTAGGGTTCCGTACCCAAATGGCAATAAACGGAACCCTTATGG
This sequence comes from Lycia hirtaria, assembly GCA_947563715.1. Classification (NCBI taxonomy): domain Eukaryota; kingdom Metazoa; phylum Arthropoda; class Insecta; order Lepidoptera; family Geometridae; genus Lycia; species Lycia hirtaria. The sequence continues at coordinate 25,203,686 of OX387383.1, read as the reverse complement.
ATTCGTCATGTCTGTCTGTCTGTCCGTCCGTATGTCACAGCCACTTTTTTCCGAAACCATAAGACTTATACTATTGAAAATTGGTAAGTAGATGTATTCAGTATTCTGTGAACTGCATTAACATTTTCACACAAAAAATAGAAAAAAAACAATAAATTCTAATTCTAATTCAGTTCTAAGTATGGGGAACCCTTAATTCCCCATACTTAGAACTGAAACTCAATTTTTTTTCGTCTTCAAAAATGATATCGAGGTTTCTAATATCATTTTTTTCTAAACTGAATAGTTTGCGCGAGAGACACTTCCAAAGTGGTAAAATGTGTGGTCCCCCCCCCCCCCCTGTTATTTATAAAATAGGAGAATGATAAAACTAAAAAAAAATATATAATAAAATAAATAATTTTTTTTTTTTATATACGTCATAAATCGTAAGCCGCAATTTACCTATCATTCAATCAACTCAAATATAAAAAAAAAAGATTTCATCCACTAGTTTATCTACTAGTTTTTTCTACTACTACATTTTATCTACTAGTTTGTACGGAACCCTCGGTGGGCGAGTCTGACTCGCACTTGTCCGGTTTTTTTTATTTAATGTTTTATTGACCTTTTTTGTTGTTGTATGTTTTTTGTCACAATAAAATACATGTCTACGTCTACTTCTAGGAAGTCACTCATCGGGAACCGTTGAGCACAAAGTGCTTCAGCGTGGAGTGGAGAATTCACTTTTATTTCGAACGTGTAAAGTTAAGAGCCTTATATTGTACAGTGAACAGCAGAGTGTATTATTCAAGGAGGCTGGTTGCCAAGCGACGGAACAGATTTGTCTAGCTGCCTAGGTACTCTAACTCTAACTAATAACGTCTTAAACTGGGGAATATAATATAACACATTTTATTGCCAGAAAAAGTCCAGATAATATATGTACTTTATTACGTATGAATAGTTATGTTTGTTAGATGAGGAATGAGACTGTGGGGAATGTTGGAATATGAGATTCACGCGTAGTCTTTGCTGTGTATTCTGTTTCAAATACATATTTAAGTTTGACGTGTGTATTTAAGTGTCTGTCTGTGGCATCATCATTCCGACTCGAATAAACAGATTTTGTTTAAGTATTTTTCTTTGTTTGAAAGAGGATTGATGGAGAGTGAGTTGTGTGTGATTATAAAATTAGCTAATTAAATTAAATTAACTCAAGTATTTTTAACCGACTTTCAAAAAGAAGGAGGGCATTAATTCGGTTTGTATGTTTTTTTTTTGTATGTTTGTTCTCCGATTACTCAGCCAATTGTGCATTGATTCTTTTTACATTTGGTAGATCATACTTCAGAGATGGTCCCATGTAAATTTTATCAAAATCGATGGAGTACTTTGGTTTTTATTACGAAATAACTGGTAAAGTATCATCCCAACAACTGTAGAAAATAGCAAAGTCGCGTATATGCGTGCATTCACTTTTCTGCAGGCGTTATAAGTACATATTGCGTATTTTGAAGTCGATTTTTTCAGTTTTTTTAACTATAATTATTTTAACATTAGATCTACGATTGACCATCAACTCGCCTGATGTTAACGATGGTGTGGCCGAGGATGAAGTTTATCTATCTAGGAGATATTTATTCACACTAGGCTTGAAAATTCCAAGATTGTAGCTCACAAGAAAGAGAGTAAATGGCGAAGAATTGCATTTCTGTGATATGAAATTACAAGTATAAGTTTAAAAAAGTTAAAACCCCACACAAAATAGCTGAATCTATTTTGATGAAACTTAGGTGAGGACATTCTCGACAAAATCCTCAAACAAAAAACCTGAGACCTACAATCTTGGAATTTTCAAGGTTAGAGTGAATAGATGTCTTCTAGATCGACGAGCTCCATCCTCGGCCATATCGTCGCTTAACATCAGGCAAGTTGGTGGTCAATCGTAGTTCTATTTTGTATAATAAAAAACTCAAAATCGGTCTAGCCGTTGGAGCTAGAGAGCTACGATGCCGCAGACACACACAGACATACACAGAGATACTCTAGGAGGGGGGCTGCCCCCCCCCCCCCCCCCCCCTAGAGGTTTAAAAAATGTAGCCAACTGCAAAGCAACCAAAGTCCTAAGGCCGTGCAATCGTACCTGTACCTACAATTCATATTTTTCTCATCCTCCATAATATTAACTTGCCCCCCCCCCCCCCCCCCTGGGACATGGGCTGGCGACGCCCTTGTCTCTGGACACAAATTATAGAGTTTCCGTTGACCGCCCGACATATGTGCTTGTACATATAGGTATGCGTGCTCAACAAAAAGTAAATAAATAAATATTTGCGGACATTTCACACAACGCCATCTAGCCCAAACTAAGCAAAGCTTGTACTATGGAATCTAGATGCTTGATAGAATACATAGGTATAGGTATACTTTTTTGAAGGGGTAAAATGAATGCGCATTTTAAGCTAACTGCTTCCCGTGAGATGTTATCTATGTATCATGCACTGCTGATACACGTTGTCACAAATGTCAACGTCAGCAACGTTCCATCATATAGTAGTAATTTCGAGACCGGAAATATAAATGACTGCATAAATTCATTTTTTATTTTCCCTTACAACACGAGATTGCACCAAACCGAGACAATACACTAATACAGTTCTACGAACACTAGACCTCGCGAGAGAGCTTATTTGCAGCTCACCTTAGGTCATCGATACATAATACCTACATAAAGTTGGCTTAGGAAGCCGTATATACAACCGGCCAAGTGCGAGTCGGACTCGCGCACAAAGGGTTCCGTACCATTATCTATAAAAACGGCAAAAAATCACGTTTGTTGTATGGGAGGCCCCACTTAATATATATTTTATGTTAATTTAACTATTTATTTTTAAAATCAATAATATAACTCAATATTCTGTGAATATTTCAAGCGTCTACCTGTTGCCGCTATCAATATCGAGCAAAAACGATCAAAAAAATCACGTTTGTTGTATGGGAGCCCCCTTAAATATTTATTCTATTCTTTAATTTTTATTCTGTTTTTTAGTATTTGTTGTTATAGCGGCAACAGAAATACATCATCTGTGAAAATTTCAACTCTATATCTATGACGGTTCATGAGATACAGGCTGAAAAAATAGTACTATGAGAACTTGCTACATGAGACCTTGCTACATGTCAACTTTTACGGAACCCTAAAAAGTGTAACACACAGACATCAAAGTGAATTTACCTGAATATCAGTGTACCTATAAATTTTATTTACCGTCGAGTAACTGTCACAAGCCTGAAATGCCTGAAAATTGTTCAAAACTCTCTCCACTGAGATACCCTGAAGAGGTAGGTGGGGGCCTCGTGGAGGAGGGGGGATGCAAGCATGCGCGCTGAGCCACTCGCCCCACCAGTGACGACCGACGAGAAGCGAGTAGAGATATCGGCTACTATAAGGCGACCATTTAGTTTTTTTTTTTTTAACATGAATAAATCCGTGTTTGACCACCAACTCGCCTGTTGGAAAGCGACGATGCGGTCGGAGATGAAGAACGCAGACTTAGAAGATACCTATTCACTCTGACCTTGAAAAGACCAACGTCGTAACTCTCATGGAACAAAGAAGCCGGCAATTTGTTCCACTCTTTCGCTGTACCGATATGAAAGGTAGAATTAAACCGTTTAGTACGAATATTGCGTAAATCCACAATATCTGGGTGGTAGTGTGCTTATTTTCTACCTTGTTCTGTGGTAGAAAGGAGATGGTAAATTAGTTCAGATAAGTTTGTCACTGACAAAACATCTTTCGTATCTGTTGATTTTTAGGGTTACAGCCGAATATGTCGTAAAAAACGCACATTTCGACACTCACAAGGGAATCAAAACCAATGGGGTACTTCCCGTTGACCTAGAACTATGAAATTTGGTAAGAAGCATTGTGTTAGAGTAAACATAAAGGAAAAAATCTGAAAACTGGACATTTTTAATTTAATCACGAAAAAATTATCTTCATGCAAGGAATGAGGGTCCAAATTTTAAAGTTCTTTAACCGTATTAGCTTATGCTAAAACAGGGTTTTAAATATTTTTACAATGTATATTTTTCGGTTTATGAAGGAAAATATTAAAAAATATATGATTTCCCCCTCTTATCTACTATTTTGTACGGAACCCTCGGTGGGCGAGTCTGACTCGCACTTTTCCGATTTTTTTTGAGTCAATTTGTAATGATATCAGTCGATAGCATTTTATAATATCACAAATTTGAGCATGGGCGACTACATCATGATCACTTGACAACTACCTTCCAATCTCCCGCCTCTATTTCCAGACCCTTTTCATAGTTTCTAATGGTGAGTATTCAAGACAACAAAGCTAACAAGCACATACCAAACTATTTTAGCACTTTTTAACCGGCTTCCAAAAAGAAAGAATTGCTCAATTCGACTGTATTTTTTGTGTGTTTGTTATCTGATTGCTTCACCAATTATGACTTGATTACCCGACGGCGAAGCAAAAAGGAGAGTTGTGTTTTCGACCTTATCTGCGGTGGGACAAGTGCCTTAAGCCCACTTTGTCGAAGAGGTTTTGTGAAATTCATTCAAGTGTGCTGGAACACGGACGGATTACGGTGATAATAGACGGATATCCGTCTATGTATTGTGATACATTGTTTGTAGGTAGATATTATACTTCTTACCCGATTGCACAAAGAGAACAATTATTTGTTTTATTCAGCGATACTTTTGCGCTTGACCGTCAACTCACCTGTTGTTAAGATATATTGCGGTCTGATATAAAAACTCTTACTTTAAGAAAACTGATTCACGCCTGATTAACAAGTATCTATATTACAACAGAAACAAAATACCCGACTGCATAAAAGCAGTTTTTGCAGTACAACTTACGGTTTCGTAACGCTTGATGTGATTGAAATGGAACAAATAATGGATCCATCGCGTATATTGATGTGCTGTTGAGAGTACGTTTTTATGAAAAAGTATGCGTAAAATTGATGAAAAAGATTTTAAATGCGCATTCTTTAGAATAATTACGAAACACTCGCTTATTACGAAAAAGTTCGTTGGAGGTTACGAAAAAAAGCATTTTTCTATTTTTGTGAGAGATGTATTATTATTATTACAAATAAGATAACAAATTACAGTTTAAAAACTAAAAAAACACGCTACAAATTATTGTGGTCAAAGTTCATTACAAGACTTTTCTAACAAATCCAAACACAGCTATGATACGATGTTCCATCATGAAGTTCTAGTTCATATCTTCCGGCTCCATCATCAGATCAGTTCGACAGTACCATATTATTGTATTGTCATCAGAACTACATACAGCTGCCAATTTTCATGACGCTACGATCCTTGGAAGATGGTTAAATTAGTTACCTTAGATTTCATTACATAGTTAGTTACATACAGGTCGACCTAATAAAAGCGTGTTAAAAATATAGCTTATGACACCCAGGGAGTGATATGAAGACGAATCTAACGACACCTCGCACATCAAAATCGGTCAAGCTATTTATGCTGTAGGCTGTAGATCATATAGAAACATACATACATACGCTCTAAAAAATAACCCTCTTTCTTGCACAGTAGGGTTAAAGAAAAATTTCATTTGCTAAAAATTTTATTGTTTTCGTAAACTTCGAAAGTTTTGCTTTGCTCGGTCAATTATTGAAGATCGTTGAAACTGTTATATAGAATGCTAAAACAATCTGTTAAATTCTAAACGTTGCTCACTTAGTATATTTCAGATAAGAGACCCATTGTAGATACTTAGTGCTCTCAATGTAAGCTAAATACCTAGCATTTAAGCAGTCTGTCCTCTCACTCAGCAGTAGTAATAAGGGTGCTTAGTGGAGACTACAATCCGGCAAATAGCCTATTAGTCGGCCCTCGTCTAATAAGAACTACTAAGGGGGATAGTACTGGAACTCGATCGCAACGTTATTACTACATTAGCTATTGCACTATTGCACACAACAGAAATGAAAACTTCATCAAGGCGACGATAATAATGCGAAATAGCAGTACAGCAGTCACGTGTTGACTGTATCTCTCTCGCTCCCTTAGTTGACTCAAGCCGACTTTACCATAAAGAGCGTTACATAGCCGAGCGTGACGGCTCAGTTTCATTTTATACTCATCAAAATAAAGTATTCAGCGTGCCTAAAAGGTTTTCACTTAATAAATAAATAAAAAAGTAAAAACTTCCAGATAAACTTTAAATTGAGACCCCTTTAAACTAACAAAAAAAGTACAAAAGGAAATAAAATAACACTAGTGTAACAATGGGCGGCCTTATCGCTAAAAGCGATCGCTTTCTGGCAACCATGGAATGGAGTGAAATTTAGAAAATAAATTAGACGGGGCTTGCAAAAGATTTCACAAAAATCTGTATTCCGTCAAATTACATGGAAATTTTATCAACACATTCGAGTTTGTAATACACAGCCATTTATAATTTAGGTCATTAGTAGGGCCCTCCAATTCAAGTTAGACCAACTATGTCGATGGAATAGTCAAGTTGTGCTCGTAAGTTCACTTGAATGTAACTTGGCTAAAACTACTCTCCCCTCAGAACTTATAGAACACGCATCTCATTCAATTGTGCGAGCCAAGTTTACTTCAACTTGAGTAAGTGAATTTGTTTGTGAATAGAACTTTGTTTTGTTGCAGAGATTTCGCTGAAACTAAGTTATAGCAAAAGTCACTGTGCTATATTTTGATTTTACTAAGTTAGATGTATTTAAGTTTTGCAATTAAGTTAGAGAAAAGATTCATCTAATCTAAAGGATTGTTTTGTTGTTTGTCAAGATTATTTGTCTCAGGAATGCGTGAAGATATCAAGTTATATTAATATCGAAAATAATGATTGGGCAAGCGCGTGTGGGGCCACGCCCAAGGTAGGGTTCCGTAGTTACTCTTCATTATATGCAGATTTAGAACAGGGGTGCTTGTTTGATAATATGAACGTATTGATTGAGTTTGCGATTTAAATGGAATTTGTAGGAAATTTGCCGCTCCAAGTACCTACATTTTATGTAAAGTAACGCCAGGTTATATGTAATAGTTGTAATATCGTATATTTAACTCTTAATATCATTATATTATATGCTACTTCCCTGATTTTTTTCGCATATTTAATACCAATTCTTTAGCCAGCAGATGAGTGGAGTTTTTTAGAGTATTAAGTATATAATCCGTGGTTTTAGTACTATTAGTGTCATGGGGAAACTATAAAGTTTAAAAAACCGGCCAATTACGTGTATGGCTACGCGCAATTTAAGGTTCCGCAGTTTCTCATCACTATAATGGGTTTATTGTTCACTACGGATCCCTAAAAAACTGATAACCTAGCAACTTTGCTTCAAGCTTTGAAGCTTAATTTGAACAATAGGCTCTTTGTTATGATTCTTAGCATGTTTCTTAATTACAAAATGGTATGTTTTCTCATAATTTATGAACTCTGATTTATGACTTGGGTGTAGGTTAGTAAAGTAAGGTAAGTAAGGTTTAAATTTTGATCCGTTATCTCCAATTTGAATTACTTACATATTAATCACTCACTTAGCCCAGATGAGTAAAATGATAACAGTAAGGACACTAAGAAATATTGGTTAAAGTTGTTATGCTGGATACTACTATTGCTTAATAATTTTGAAATAACAAGTATAATTATATACCTATTAAAAGAAAAACAAAATACCCGACTGCATAAAAGCAGTTTTTGTTAACTAACTTACGATTTCATTACGCTTGATACGCTGTTTAGTGTCCCAAGGAACCCTTATAGTTTCGCCATGTATGTCCGTGGCTTTGCTCAAAAACTATAAGTACTAGATAGCTGTAATTTGGTTTAGAAATGCATATTAATAATGCTGAGAAAGGATAGGTAGTCAAAAATCATTGGGGATTTACGAGTTTACGATTTAGAGTTTTTTTTTTCTGTTCAAGGATCCGTTTACAAATATGAAGCTTTGAAGTGATAATTTTTGTTAGAATCGCTTGTGTGTGCCCCCCCCCCCCCCCCCCCCCATTTATCAGGTAAACGGTTGACTTTGGAGATATGTTATTACAAGTAGGCTTGATATGTTATCGAGTTGTAGTCGATCAACTTAAAATAATAACATAGACAAGTCAAAAATGGATATTTCATTTAAATTAATATAAGTTAACTCACATGTTCTTAGTATCAAACAAGAACCCCTGTTTTAAGGTCACATAATTTATGATATGTTACTATGGAACCCTACATTGCGTGTGGTACGATTATTTGTAAGAAAGTATACGTAATACGCGACGGTACTGAGTGTCCATACTGCACGTTTAGTATACGGTGCGTCTTCGAGTCACTAAGTGGTTGGTAAATACCTAACTAACGCAACTTTTGCAATTTTCAGGTAAGTGCAGAGGGACGGCGCGGCGTTACGTATGTATGCCTTACCGACGCACTGAGTGAGTAGAAACTAGAGTAGACCGCGTGAGCACCTCCTACATTATGTGACTATCCCGATAACAATTTCTAAATTACAGGACAGCAACTTTGTTTATCATTGAATATCAAATGAACCCACGACCAACAGCTTAGCAGGTAGACATACTACCAACTGAGCCACAAGGACAGTCAGGCTAAGACGGCGCAGAGCGCTTGCTATTTCCAAACCAACGTAATAGATGGCGCTGTATAGTCTAGTTCCAGACCAACATACTAGATGGTGCTGTATAGTCTAGTTCCAGACCAACGTACCAGATGGCGCTTTTACTATTTTATTTTTTAGTTTTCACTTCTATCGGCACTCCCGGAGTGCAACCCGTTGTTTTTTTATTTAAATAAAATCGGACAAGTGCGAGTCAGATTCGCCCACCGAGGGTTCCGTACAAACTAAATAAAAGGTGGAATTCATTTTTTTTTTTATATTTTCCTTCATAAACCGAAAAATATACATCGTAAAAATATTTAACACATTCCTTGCTCACCACTCGGATCCGAGTAGAGCGGGGCTATAGTAGCGGCGCCTTCCACTCGGATCCGAGCAAGAGTCCCGTTCATTTTGTAGTAGTCAGTAAACCGCCGGCGTTTGAGGCAATCAACGTTGCTTTGTGCGGTCACTCTGTACTTAATCCAAATCCGCCTAAAAGTTTTGGTTCCCAGCTGAAGTGAAGGGCCTGCAGAGGGCGAAGAATGTTGGCGAACCTGTTTTAGCTTATGCTAACGAGGCTCTTTCATATGATACCCCACATGATACGGTTAATTCACTTTAAAATTTGGGCCCTCATTCCTTGCATAGAGACACTATTTTTTTGTAATTAAATTAAAAATGACCAGTTTTCGGATTTTTTCCCACTTATATGTATACTTTAACACAATGCTTCTTGCCAAATTTCAGAGTTCTAGGTCAACGGGAAGTACCCCATAGGTTTTGATTCCTCTGTGAGTGTCGTAATGTGCGTTTTTTACGACATATTCGGCTGTAGCTTTTTTTTACGAAAACTGAGAAATTTTATTTTTCTTTCTGCAGCAAGATACTATGGATCTGCGTATATGGTTTTAATTTCAACTCGATACCTTCACGCGTTCCCGAGATAAAGGTCTTGACACCCGGACGGACGGACAGACGGACAGACGAACAACAAAGTGATCCTATAAAGGTTCCGTTTTTTCCTATTGAGGTACGGAACCCTAAAAATGAAACAAATTAATTCATGTTGTCTTAAGATATAAACGAGTGATGCTAGATGGCGCTTACCTTGTCGTAGCACAAAAGTGGTGAGTAGTAAAGATTACACAATAAACACATCCTTCCTCTTTCCCCCTACATACTCCTCCTCCCCAACATCCGGTTTACATTTTTAAACCGCTGTGTATTTACGAGCACTATAAAACCGCTCGCTTTATTGTGTGCCGCTCATAACCGGTTCCCGGCGGTTGCAGCTGGCTCGCAGGGTTGCCACCTGCCTTATCCGGCTTTTAATATACAATTTTAGTTTAATCGGCTAATAATATAGTAATTTTACTTTTTCAGGTATTACAATACAATATTGTATAGTAATACACTATTGTATTATAATAGTAATACACTCGTATTGTATTATACCTGAAAAACTAAAACCAAATTACATGGCTATGCTCTGAATCTTTTCGTACGAAATTGACTTTCATCTATCAATAACCTATCATATAGACAAGCCTCATGGCTCAGTGGTAGTACGACTGCCTCCTGAGCTGTAAGTCGTGGGTTCGATCCCTACCCAGGGCAAACATTTGTGTGACAAGCATGGATGCTTGTTCTGGGTGTTACTATGTATCATAAGTATGTATAAAAAAAAAGTATTATGTATTATATCAACCATCTAGTTTCCATAGTACAAGCCTTGCTTAATTTGGGATAGATGGTGTTGTGTGAAATGTCCACCAATATTTATTTATCTATATAACAATACATTTTTGCCATTGATATTAACATTTTCATTTTCACACATATGTCCTGACAGTCTCTTATAAGATAAAATATCATATTTTAATCAATAATAAATTTTCAAGCTTATACTTCGCCAGATGTTTAAGTGTAGTAATTTTTGTAATATTGGCAACCCTACACGTTATATCCGGCAGCAGCCGGCACAAACTGGTTCAGCACAGGGCCACAGTCATTTGTTGGAGGTATTTGATGAATCTCGCGAACTCACAGACACCAGGCGCGGCCGGTATACTGTTGATACTGTTATACACTTTACCACTACTTTTATTATTTACCTATATCTGTATAAGACTTTGATTTGAATTACGACAACCTATGACCCGAAATACGTTTGTTACAATCATCATCATCATCATCTCAGCTATAAGAAGTCTACTGCTGGACATAGGCCTTCCCCATGGACTTCCAAAAAATATCGATTAGAAGCGGATTGCATCCAGCGTCTTCCCGTCACTTGTATGAGGTCATCTGTCCATCTCGTGGCTGGTCTTCCTCCGCTGCGCTTGCCGGTGCGTGGTCTCCACTCGGGAACCTTTCGGTCTCATCGACCATCAGTTCTATGTGCTACGTGCCCTGCACACTGCCACTTCTCTCTTCATATCTGATTCGATCTCGTAGAGAGACTCCGAGTATAGCCCTCTCCATAGCTCGTAGCGAGACTCCGAGTATAGCCCTCTCCACAGCTCGTAGAGAGACTCCGAGTATAGCCCTCTCCATAGCTCGTTGCTCGTTATTTCAATCTTACTTACCCGAATCAGTTTCATAAATTATAATGTCTGATTCCAGAGTGATATCCAGAGAGAGATATATAGAAACCATGTTACATATTTATAAAAAAAAAAGGTTAAGTTTATGTTTTATACACCGAACTTTCATATTATAAAAATTCCGTTATCACATGACTTGCCAATAAGCGTTCAGGATTTTGAAAAAAAAATATTTCGTTTTCGAGGAACTGATATTCGATATTTCGTATTTCGGTATTATTCGGTAACAAGGGCGTCGCCAGACCCTGGCCCAGGGGGGGGGGGGGGGCACAGGTACAGGTACAATTACAGGGCCTTAGGACTTTGATTGCTTTGCAGTTGGCTACATTCTTTAAATCTCTAGGGGGGGCAGCTGCCCCTTGACCCCCCCCCCCCCCCCTTGGCGACGCCCTTGTTCGGTAATATAACATGTTCGGTATAGATTATCTTGGCAACGCCTAACAAATTTGAGACAGTGCAGTGAGACGTCATTTATACTTGTAGGAGACATAGCCGTGAATGGGTGCCTTAGCGCTCGCACGTGAATGGAATCATTATGCGGACTCTTTGTACTGCTGACAATGGTCCGCCTTACCTCACAATGGATATTATGTCGGTTGAAATAGGGAGTTATTTGCGGGGTGTGGACTGAGGAACAGTAAAAATGTGACATGTCACTGTTGTTATGGGGTATTTGCCTGACAGTTGGTTTCAATACCTTTTTACCCGACTGCGTAAGAAGGAGGGTTATGTTTTTCGAGTGTATGTATGTATGTATATTTCTTTGCCACGCCCCAGAGCCTGAACGGCTTGACCGATTTTAATGTGAGTGGTGTCAATAGATTTGTCTTAGCCGTGAGAGTGACAGTGGGTACATCAAAATTGAAAAAAAAACAAAATTAAGGATTTTTGGCGGCAAAAGTAATCTAAAAAAAGTGTTTTCAAAATATATCGAGTGTGGTATCAAAATAAATCATTTTAATGGTGATTACGAATATATATATAACTTATATGTTTTACGCATACTTTCTCACAAAAAACTTATATTCAACAGCACATCAAGCGTAACGAAATCGTAAGTTAGACTGCAAAAACTGCTTTTCTGTAGTTGGGTGTTTTGTTTTTCTTTTAATATAGATACTTGTTTACAAAATTTTTGGTGTTTTAATTTTGATTTTTTTAAACCAAAGGGTGAATGATTGAAGGTATTTTTTTTTTGTAACTTATCCATAATCCGAATTATGAAATATTATTTAGTTTTTTTTTGTTTTACTTATCCTTAATCCGAATTATGAAATATCGAATATCATTTCCCATAACCGATGCACAGTTCGGATAAATGAAATTTTAATTGACACGAAATTCTGATTCTATAAGTTTTAATTCCAGATTCTAGAATCAGGTAGTTAGTTCTATGAAACGGATTAAGGCTAGTAAAATTCGAACACATGTATTTCAGATTAGAGATAGAATACCACTTTTTTGAGCTAATTAAATTATAGTTTCTTAGTACTAAAAGTCTTTAGACAATGCCGCGTACATACAGACAAACGGACTCATGGACATGGCGAAACTATAAATAAATAAATAAATATTTGGAGACATTTCACACAACGCCATCTAGGCCAAATTAAGAAAAGCTATGGAATTAGATGGCTGATAGAATACATAATATATACTTTTATTTTTATAAATACATATGATACATATAAACACCCAGGCACAGAATAAACATCCATGCTCATCACACAAATGTTTGCCCTGGGTGGGGATCGAACCTACGACCTACAGTCTAGCAGGTAGACATTCTACCAACTGAGCCACAAGGCCAGACTATACTATAAACATTACTTGTTGACTAGGGAATTTATAAATTTTTTTAGGATTTAGCTTGAACTACAGGTTTATCGAGTGAGAACCACGCACCGGCGAGCGCAACGTTGGAAGCCCAGCCAGGATATAGACTGAAGCCTCGTACAAGTGACAGGAAGACGCTGGATGCAAGTCGCTTCCAACCGACCTATTTGGAAATCCATGAGAGGATCTGTTTAGGAATAGACCTCCCAAAAACATGAGAGGATCTTTTTGGGAGGTCTATTTCCATCAGTAGACTTCTTGTGGCTGAGATGAATGATCATTAGATGTAATAAAACAGCTTTTCCACGAAACTTTTTTATTGTCTATTGTCTAACTCTCATCACTGCTTGACTTCTCCGCGCTCTCCTCTGCGTTCTTGAGTGCCATCCTGAGGACGGAGGGCTGCGCGGCGCCGGTTGTAGCGGGGAGGGTTGTAGTGGGGAGGGTAGTGATCTTCATGGGCGTGAACCATCCCAAGTCATCGATGTGGGGCTTGCCCTCGGGCCAATCTGTGAGCATATCCAGCAGGGGACTCTTTGTGGTCGTGGTCGTGCGTTTCTTGCCACGGAAATAGCTTGGCATCTAGACAAGTAATAATAATACCATTATACCCAGCGATCTATATATTATGTGCTTTGATTACTACTAGTGAACAAGTAGTTCTACGTACAGTATCGAGGTCTACTGTAAGAACTGAGGTGTACTGAGAACTAACTTTTACAAAATTACTTGTTGTAAAAAAGTCCGTGTTCATGAGGTTTACTACTAATATTCGGAATTCTTGTTAAGAACTTTGTATAGAATGTATTCGCCAAATATTATCAAAATTGGCCCACAAATATGCGCCATAATTTGAGGGGAGTATAAATTGAACTTTGATAAGGACCGTTGCAAACTAATTCTCTTTTCAACCGAGATTTATAACAACAATCACCTTTTATCTCGAGAACTTCCGAACCGATTTTGCTCATATTTGAAATTCTTGCTTAAAAATATGAACCAAACGTTTCTTAGCAAATATTATTGATATCGGTCAGTGAACAGCGCCGCAGTAACTTTCTCTCTTGTTGTGAGAAGATTTACCATAAAAATATACCATACACCATAAAATTTACAAACAAGAGAAATTAATTAAGAACTAGTGTTACAACTGGCGGCCTTATCGCAAATAGGAATCTCTTCCAGGCAACCTTATTAATATAATGTAAAAATTATAATATAGTGCCGCCTGAATAGTGTAGCGCCACCGCACACAAGGGTCCGTCTCAAAGTTGTCAACCACACTAAATGGTTGTCAACCGTAATATACTAAAACTCACAGTTTCATTAATAGTTTCGATCCAATCCGAGAACGCGCCGACCAGCGTGAAGACAGTTGGTGCGTTGGGGTACCCACATATGGTGGGGCCGAACGATATGATGCCGACCAGCCTACCGGCCAGGATCGCCGGCCCCCCAGCGTCGTGCTACCAACAGAACAGATACATTAAGTTTGATCATCTTTATTATTTTAGGAAACTAACGCGGTTGAGACATGCAGCGGCATTCAGCAGTGCAGACGATACATACTTTGCTTAGTTTGGGCTAGATGGTGTTGTGTGAAATGTCCACAAATATTTATTTAATATTTATTTATTTATTATTTATCCTTCGGGAGTAACGTCTGCACTGCTCTTTTTAAAAAAGAACGCCGTACGGGTACTTCGGCGTTTCGCACCGCAAGTGATTCGAACCGCGGTGTAAGTATTAAGTATTATTATTATTAGTAGTGAGTACTCACGTCGCACGCTCCTTCTCCAGTGGTGAGAGTACCGGCGCAGAACATTGAGTGCGTTATAAATTTACTGGAACATTATAAATACCAAATTGTACTCTACTGTTAAAAAAACTGTTTTTTTTTTATCTTTAAGTTTTAAATGAATTAGATAAAGAGCACAACTATTTTTATATAAAGCTCCTGGGTTGTCGTCTTAACAATATTTAACATTTCACAACAATTTTTGCCCAAGTCTTCTTGGAAAAAGTTTCTGCTGTCTGTACTCGGGAAATCTACTGCTGCGGAATCGCTCACATTCGAAGATATTAATTTCAGTTCAGAATTTAGTATCGAATATTTTTAACAAATATTTTCAAATCCGGCTTACAAATGGTCTCAAAGCAAAGGAGGTTTTTTGACCGAGTTTTCACAAGCATTTGTCTCGACAACCTCTTGACTGATTTAGTCCAATTATTAAACTTTTGTTTTATAATTCAATACTGAACGTTTCTAGCAAATAATATCAAATTCGGTCAGTATACGGCGCCATAACAAACTAAAAATAAAAAATAAACGTTATCTTGATATTTCCCTTAAACCGGGGAACGTTTTAAATACCACTTTAACGGTAAAATCCCCGACGATAAAAAAATCTGTAAAATTATAAAAACTGTACCAAGTGTGTGTATACCAAGTTTTGTAAAGATTGTTTGAAAAATATGATGAATGCGCGAGCACCAACACACATCCGGAGAGATGAAAAAAAACTTTGCTAGTTGTTATTGAGATTCGCTTCCGTCACTCGGTCAAGAATACAAGTGAATGTTATCCAGACATTAACAGAATAATTATTTACCGAGTAGTTGTGTGAGTTTGATGATGAAGCCAAGAATGAGAGACAAACTGTTGAGAAAGTAAATACTTACTCGCCGTAGACTTCTTTGCAGAATTTGGAGGGATAGACGGGGAGGAACTTTCGTTGCAAGAATATTGGCTCGAACGCCATTTTTTGAGACATCTGTAATTAGTAAATTAACTTTTAGAAACTGGATTCCACTAAATTTGTTTCTTCTTCATTTTTACCCGACTGCGTAAGAAGGAGTAGTATGTTTTTCAAGTGTATGTATGTTTTTGGGTATGTTATGTATGTATGTATGTTTCTATATGATCACTACGGCCTAAACGGTTTCACTGATTTTGATGTGCGAGGTGTCGTTAGATTTGTCTTCACTTTCTGAGTGTCATAGGCTCTATTTTTAATAATAGTAAAACATCTCCAACGAACTTTTTCGTAATAAACAAGTGATTTAGCTTGAATTATTCTAAAGAACGTATATTTAATCATCTTTCACAGTGTTTTAAACATACTTTCCCACAAAAAAACATACACAACAGCGTATCAAGCGTAAGAAAATCGTAAGTTAGATTGCAAAATCTATTTTTCTGTTAGGGTTCCATAGTTTTCTTTTAATAAATATACATAGCCCACCTTCTTATGCAGTCGGTTAAATAGCGGAATCAAGATGTTTTAATGCTTTCGTCAGTAATATATCTGTCTAATACCTTTAAACAATAGTCTAGTAAAAATAAATACGTTTGTATGGAGCAGATCACAGTATTTGCAACTGGGCGGATTCTTTGAAATTATGATAGGAAAATAACTAAAAATCATAGATCAACAATAATCCCCGATTTATAGACTAACTGCGTTCCGCGGTTTCACTCGCGTAGTTATGAAAAACGGTGATGATTATGATGATATGCTTATATGCTTATATGCTTATGTCCGTCTCTAGGTCCAAAGCTATCTCTATACTAATTTTCATAACGATCGGTTCAGCCGTTTGAGCGTGTAAAGGTAACAAAATTAGCTTTTATAATATCATGAAATTGTGTCAAATGTATTTCAAAACGGGATCGACGCATATGACCAAGAACGCAAGAGGCCATTAGACGCATTTAACCAGATACGCAAATGACCAGATACGTGCATGGCCAGATACGAAATTGACCAAAACTCTTGTATATATGTATAATATAATCTGAATCTCGGAAACGGCTCCAACGATTTTAATGAAATTTGGTTTGTAGGTAGATTCGGGGATGATAAATCGATCTTGCTAGGTTTGATTTTTAGTGAACCCAGGTTTGCTCATTTTCAGTCATAAAAATCCAAGTGGAGCTCTGTCGCCGAGGCACTATAGTATACATATCAGAGTACCTAGACGTTTACAGTAATGTACATTATAAGAGTATGAGTATTAAGAAGTATTAAGTTTTGTTATCACCTTAGTGACTCCCCATCCCAAGAGCAGCACTTCAGCAGTGTCCGGGATACCTTCCCCGTTGTGGGAGATCTCTATACACTTCGGGATGCGGTGGTAGTTGAAGAACAAGTGGCGACGCATGCGGATAACGGCAATGTTGTTGTTCAGAGTTTTGGGGTTGTAGCCTGGGTAGAAATACACCTGGGGAAACGTAAAAGTATAATTTTAAAGTTTAAAAAACTGAAACAACAGACTTTAAAGTACGTTATTTCGTTTACTTGTAATACTTAAAAGTAAGGATTATAATTAAACAAGGCGCTCAAGCGTTGTAGTAACTCTATTTTCTTCTTATACACATTGGATGAGGAGTAAGTAGGTTTTACTTTTCAAGCTCAATAAATCTCTCACGATTGTAAACTTTTCAAAAGACCTCTATTCACCCGCTCGTTTTTTTTTTCAAGAATGATATTTGTCACTGAATGTCAAATGCTTCGTCGTCGCAGATTAGAAAATGTTCAGATGTTTATACGAAAAACCTCAACAATTGACAATTTTGCAAAGAAAAACGTGTCAGTGGAACTCTGCGATTCTATAATCTGACGCACTCACTCAGGAATACAATGAAAATATTTTTACTTATAGAGATTATTCAAAAAGTAATAAAGCAATGTTTCTAAAATAATTATGGGACTAACTTGGGAGCTTTTTCTATACATCAATTTAAGAAACATAAAAATTGGTTGACGAATGACGGAGTAATTCGTGTTCATACATAAAAAAATATACGGTACGAATTGCTCTCAAATGAGAACCTCCTTCTTTTTGGAAGCCAGTTAACAATATGGGCGTTACCCAACGATAGAGCGAGTGCTTATAATTTGTTCGAGAGTGTTCTGATTTAAGTCATTTGGTCTGTTTTTAAACTACTATGTTTCTTTTTACACACCTTCTCAGGTCCTCCTTTCCCCTGTTTATCGCTTACTATCTCGTTTAGGGCTGTTCCAAATACATAATAATTCTCATTTCTCATAACAATGCTATAACAGGATAGTCTACGACTGTTTAAATATTGAACCAGTGTTACACTCATACTTTCTCTAACATAGTGATTTGTAGAGTTGAAGAACTACATCATCCTGGACTTATTATAATGTGGCGTTACCTCCAAAGCTTCAAATATTTCCCCTCCAATTCTGCTCTGGTTGCTGCCGATCCTTACTTCGAGCACCTTCGGATTTTCACGAAAAAAGCGATTGTTATGCATCCTGAAAAGGAAAATAACATTATTTGGCGCAGGATGGCAGTAAGCCTGTAAACTGGTTAAGCTAAAGTGAGCGGAGTGTTGGTTGACCAGCACTTTAACCATCCGTTGTAGATAAATAACCTGGGCGCCCACCAGCTCGCTTGATCGATATTGTAAAGATTGCTGGTCGAGCCTGGACAAGATAAGATAAGATTCTTTATTTACAAGATTGGCACAGATGGAGTACAAGAAGAGAAGCATATGCTTATCAATGTGCGATCGCTGAAAATGGTGATAATGATGATGATACAAGAATAAATAAGCTATAATTTTATTGCTTAAAAAGTAATTCACCAAATAACAGCAGTAATTCAACATTTGACTGCGCGACAATAAACGTGACAGCCGGTCCACACGGAGCGTTGCGTCGGCGTCGCGTCGACGTAGCGCTGTCGCTCCGTCGTTTTACATACTAATAATCATCATGGGTTAAAATATGGCGCAGCGTTACTACAACGCAGTTGTGACGTTCCGTCGTCGCAGCGGTGACGCCGGAACTTAACGACTGAAAAAACGAAATGAGCTTGCGTATTTCCTCCCTCCCTATCAACACACAAACAACTGAGCGCTGCCGTTCCGGCGTCGCAATGAGTACACCCCCGCCCGCTTCGTCTCGCGGGCTGCAGTTCCGTCGTGTGTGCGTTGCGTCGACGCAACGCGCCATGTGAATACTATGATTATTTAGTATGTAAAACGACGGAGCGACAGCGCTACGTCGACGTGACGCCGACGCAACGCGCCGTGTGGACCGGCTGTAACTCTGAGCAGTTAACAGTACTGTAGCTAACAAAAGGCTGAGAGGCGTTTAATAAAAGAAGATTTACTGTGTTCCAACTGGGTATGATATTGTGGGCTGGTAATGATGAGGGGACATTGTCCTCATACAAGTGGCGGGAAGACACTGGATTCAAGCCGCTTCCAATCGGTCTTTTTTGATGATGATGATGAATGGTGAGAAGTGATAAACTCACAGCTGCAGACAGGACGCTGACGTGAGAATAAGATCATGCCAGTAGACAACGCCTCCACACCAGAACCGACCCAAGATGTGAATGGACGCCATGAAGGGGTAGTAACGGATACTGGTGCGTTCCCCTTTATAAATACGACGAGCGTCATGCTTGTGGAATCTTTGGAGATCTTCTAACTCATTCTGAGGATCTGTTGAAAAAATATGGAGATATGAGAGAAGATATTTAAAAATCACGTTTCTAAGAGGTGGATGGAATTTCGTAAAAAATCTTTTTAAATAAATGAAAAACAATATTATCTATATTAAATAATTATCTTAGCATATAGGGTCTGCATGCGAGGGACTTGCAGCCTTACAAGAACATTGGTTAGGCATGGACATGACTCTGTTATATTTTTTTTTGCCTAATAATTGTAATAGTACATATAACTAGTATTTATATTTTTACTGAATAAACACTTATATTATTTTTGTATTGATTGTAATACATATACATCTAGGCAAGGTCCTAAGTGGATATTATGGTAAACTAAGCACTTATTTACCATGGTATATTAGATCATGGATATTTATTAAATAGATTTCAGGCAATGCCACACAGATGAGACGCCTATAAATATTCTCACTAGCCGTGGATATCTGATTTGAAAGAGTAGCTAAAAATATATTTAGGTAACTAGTTTACTACATAATAAATGCAGAACTTGGAAGAGGATACGCTTCTAAATACAGCGGCGATCACGATAAATCTTTGCAAGTCGCAGTAATACTTTATACCCATACCTAATAATAAAAAAATACTCGATAACAAATTTTATTTGGTTTCTGTATTTCAGCAGAAAATACTTTGTATACCGATGAAAATCAACATATTATTATTATTATTGTTGTTGTAACATTTCTAGATTAGAATTGTCCAAGAATTGAGACTTGTCTGACCACATTTAGGTGTCTTCAAATTGCGAGTGAATAGGTTTCTTCTAGGCAAGCACGCTCCATCGTAGATCGTAACTGTTACTGTTGCTTAACGGTCAAGCGCAAGCCTATCGACGAATAAAAAATAATTGAATGATAAAATTGGTCACATACCCCAGTATTTGCTATCGTTCACAGATCCCGTGTAATTGTGATTGTCTGTCGGAATCTCAGCAATCAATTTATCTACAACGTCATCTATGACATCCTTCTCCGACTTCCCAGTCTTACTCATCGCCTTTCGGGCAGATCTCATAAAACTAGGATATACGTTTTTATCCAATATATCCATAACGTCATCTCTGGTAACTTTCTCTTTGAGTTTTAGATACAGATTCTTTGGTGTGCCAGTTTTAGATAAGAACCTAAAGTGGTCTTCCTCAAGTAAGGCCTTGTAGAAATTTGTTTCATTCAGGTTCGTATGTCTGGTAACGTTCATAATCAGTTTGTTCAATTCTTCCCTATCTACTACATATTTCTTTACTTTTTCCTGTTTATCTTTTAGCTCATCCAGTCTGACATTGGGTTCGGTGCTATCAAAATTTATTGCATTTATGAGTATATCACATAAGTTATATATATTTAAATTGCCATGTGATTCGTTAATTTCAGTCTCTTCACTTTCTTCGGATAATACACAATTTGAAAAGTAAAATATGAAATAGAGAATTTGTAAATACATAGCTTTTAGGTATTTCATCGAATGCACCACAATAACTATGGCATTTTATTTTATGATTGAACTGAATTGTTATTGCTTGCCTTTAAATTTTTATTGGGCAATTCGATCGGAGCCTGTGATGGGTTACTTCAGATTATATTCTATACACATATAGCTATGTACATTGCGTTTCTTAATGTTTTAGCAGTTGGTGCTATAAATATGCAGAGAGAGAGAGAGAGAGAGAGGAAGTGAGAGTAAATATAAGTAAATATTTAGGGTTCCATAGTCAACAAGGAACTCTTATAGTTTCACCACATCCACCCGTCCGTTCATCTATCCATCCAAGTTCCAAAAATCTTATTATTAGAAAGCTGTAATTTGGTATTGGGTATATATTGAAAACATAGTATCATGCAGATGAAGATATAAAATAAAATCTTGAAATAATGATTTAGGGTATCACTCCTTCTCCTAAAGTGGAGTTTTTTCCTCTTCTATCCAATTTGTTCGTAATGAGTATATTTCAGGGTTTTAGACATATCTATTTTATTTATTTTGCTTTCAATGTGTTTGGTCCAATCTTCACTTAGGTCTTCTCATTCTTTGTTCAATGTAGACCAAGCGCGTTCAACGTCGGAACCTTTTATAGAGCCCCGAACCCGATCCAAAATGAGGGATGATAAAAGTTCGACGTATCAAAAAGGCATAAAAACTTAATAATATTTTGGGTACGTTAAATTATTTAACGTGTTTTATATTGAAGTGAATGAAGTATTGTAGCATAAAATAAAAATGACTCGTAACTGAGTAAAATCGGTAACACGATTTCATCATAAAAATCTAATCCCTATTATTTTTACGAAAGATAATAAAAATCCCAGCTTTCATATGGATCCAACCCACGATGGAATCCAATTATTTTCTATCAGATATTAAAACGTGTTCTGCGTATTTACCTTTCTTATTTGAACTTTTAACCTTCATTTAGATCTGGCAGCACTGGGGTTCTATTCTGTGGTAATAGAGATTTGTTATCGTCTATTAATAATTATATGTAGTTTAAATAAAACCGGCCAAGTGCGAGTCGGACTCGTGCACGAAGGGTTCCGTACCATTATCTATAAAAACGGCAAAAAAATCACGTTTGTTGCATGGGAGCCCCCCTTAAATATTAATTTTATTTTAATTTAATTATTTATTTTAAAGTGAATAAATTTAACTCAATATTCTGTGAATATTTCAAGTATCGAGTAATTATTATTTATTTGAATATTTAGCACACATCAATTATAGTGTAAGATGATTACATAAAAATAGGTAATTAAATAATAGGTATTTCGGAGCATAATAGGTATAGAACCTTGACGCGAACGTGCCCGAGTGAGCGCGGCGCTCATAAGCGCGAGCGCCGCGCCGTCTTGCTGTCTGGTTGTTACTCGATTCAAATTAGTATAGTCAGAAAACGCGTAAAAAATCTGGATACTAAATGGGCTATGCACTCGAACATTTCAAAGATACAGATAATATAGGAAAAAGACAATTATACCCCGTAAACGCAGGAAATTGATACATTTGATATTAATTTTCGTTTTCGTTTTTGTTTTGTTTTTTGTTTTCGTTATCAATATCGAGCAAAAAAACACGTTTGTTGTATGGGAGCCCCCTTAAATATTTATTTTATTCGGTTTTTTAGTATTTTTTGTTATAGCGGCAACAGAAATACATCATCTATGAAAGTTTTAACTATCTAACTAATACGGTTTATGAGATACAGCCTGGTGACAGACGGACGGACGGACGGACAGACAGACAGCGAAATCTTAGTAATAGGGTCCCGTTTTCACGGAACCCTAAAAAACTGAACAAACCGATTTCATAAAAAATATGCAATTTGTTCACTTGGATTATATTTTTCAGTTATATTTTTATAAAAACCAAAGTATTAATCCGATTTTGATAAAATGTATATGGGACCACCTCTGAAGTATTACCTACCAACGTATGACGTTGTTGGAAATATACATTTACTGAATAAGGAATATCATAACGATTTTATAGCAAAAAAAAAGAACATTATTCTCGACCGTTCTAGAATTGGTCTAGAAATTATGAAATCTCTTAGAAAGTTAAAATAATTCTTCAAAAGATTTGCGCTTTAAGACTTTAAGATTAAATAGTTCAAGCGTTTAGTCTAGTTTAAAAGGACTGAGCAAAACATTGACAGAGAAACTTCTCACTAAAGAGTATAGAAACCTGAATATCATGTTAATAACAATGAATGTTGGATACACGACGTTTTGGTATTTTTTTTAGGAAATGGTGATAAAATACTATTTTTTAGTGGCTACAAAAATATTACAATTGCCCCTTTAATTCCCAAACTGGCTGTAATCAATCAGTCCTATTTTAGGCAATAGTTACAGTGCATAAAAATAGGAAGGGATATTTAATTTTAAGCGGTTTTATTTTGTTTGCCCTGTTTGTTGTTGTTTATTTTTTTGGGTCAAATTTAGTACCTAATCGAAATTTGATCACCTTCCCGTTAACAAATTGATCTGATATTTGATGATAATTTAATTAAATATATTTACTATCATTCTAAATTCATTAAGAACACCGCCACAAAATGGTGGATTTAATATTTTTTCACAACCCCCACAATATGGGTATCAAGTGAAAGGGCTTTTCTAGAAGAATACAATAAATACATTACCTACATCATTATATTTCTTTTCAATAAAACCGTTTAACTTAAAATGTTTTTTAAAGTAGTTATTTGTAATGTTTACTCACCTAACATTTAAATACACACTTTTCCCAAATTATTGTAAGTATATTAGTAGCTGTTTCTCTGTATGAGTTTTATTCTGCTTTGAGCGTTTGCAGAGAGATAATATTAATCTAGCTTGAAGCGTTGAGGACACGGATTGCTCGGACTTTATAACCAGCCGAGAGAGCGCAGCGTGGAGATCCCTCATCTAGGCAATTAAGTAAATCACTCTTACTAAATCGTGATTTATGTCGTTACTAGACTAATAACTACTTACTTACTTTAATCATTATATCCTTCAAACATTTTCATCTCAATAATAATTAATTCAAACCGAAAGTGAATTAATAGAAATTATTATATTCTCTTTACGCCAGACCACCACCAGGCCACCTTGGTATCAGACGAGACGTCTTTCGGGAGTGACGTCTACGCTGCTCGTTTTGAAAAAGACCGCCGTATGCGGTTGAAACTACAGTCGGAAATTTCGACTCAATATTATACGTGAGTAACCCGTAAGATAATTAAGATGTTCTCTTGACTCGATTATTATCGTTTTGTTTTTAAGAATTATAATAAATTTACTCCTTTAATTAACTCCCGTTTTCCTACTTGCTGTTTAGACATATTTTCTTATTGGATATCTTTATCTATGCTTCAAAATGAAGGTAACTTTTACGTTTCGTATCTTTAGGCCCTTTACGTCGATAGGTTTAAGCTTTACGTATTGTGTCAGTCAGTATACATACATACATACATACACTCGAAAAACATAACCCTCCTTTTTTCGTAGTCGGGTAAAAATGCGTTTTTTCGTAACCTCTAACGAAGTTTTTGTATTAAACAAGTGATTTTACTAGAATATAATAATAATAACTAATGAGGAATCTCCTGATTATGTCAGGAGATCCCTTAGTTTGTAGCCCTTACCGTCGACAGCTTGAGCCCTGCCCCGCTGCCGGCGGCATCCTTGTTTTTTTTATTGAAATATTTATGTTATTTTTTATTAGTTTATATTTATATTGTAAGTGGAATAATAATAAGTTTATTTGAGAGTAAGTAAACACAAAACATGTGATAAATGAGTCATATGTACATATTAAATTATTAAATTATTCAATAATTCTAAAGAATGTGCATTTATAATGTTTTACAGCTATTTTACGCATACTTTCTCACAAAAAACGTAAGTTATACTGTAAAAATATGTGCTTAGAAGTGGGGTATTTTTTATCTTTTAATATAGATATTTGTTAACATGATTCATTCTAGCAATCTTAATGTCGCCTTATAAATAAAAAAACTTCTTTCTCGATTAAAATCGTTTCAACTTTTAGTAAATTAACTAATTCGTCTATTTAAGCAACTAAATGGAACAATTTAACGCTTCCCAAATATTCTTTTGTTACCCTTAAAAACACGATTATTTATTTTGTTTTCTTTCAGTATCAAACAAAAAATAACTTCCCTATATAAAATTAATGATGTGTCAATCTCAAATTGAGGAGAATGGTGTTGTGTTGTATTTTCTATACAAAAATAAACACTTAGTGCTGTTCTGAGATTGATGGTAGCCCTTAGGCATAAGGGGGCCAACAAGAATTTTACTAGTGTTTTTTTTTCTCATAATGACGAGTTGTATAAATCGCTTTCTTGATGTCAAGTTTTCCTTTAACAGTACAGTGCTCAATAAACAGTTCAGGATACTGTGTAGTACTTAATGCACTACGCGTGTCATTATTAATTATCAAAGCAACATACGTATTTTAAAATAAATTTTCAGCAAAATCAAACCTGTAGTATAAACTGCAGTTTAAAATAGTTTTCTAAATGTTTACATCGGCATTTCTCTCACACGAATGCCGGTTGAATCTAAATCTAAGGTTGAAAAATAAAACTTGTGTAAGCTCTCAGTTATCGAGATATCCAGAAAGCTAGAAGTGAAAGAATACTTACGATATCGTTCAAACGATTCGTACCCACAATCGTTCGTACTGGTCCCATGAACCTTGTTAAGCTTAACTCTCTACAGTATTCAAGTTAAAAGGCGACCCTCTACGCTCTGAGATAATATACACGCTAATAAACTCTTTATATTCGGTATAAATCTACTTGTACATCAGCTATCTTGATGAGCTCAAATAAGAAAAATCTATTCAATAAAGCCGTCAAAACTTCAATTTTTTTACCGTATTTTTTTTAATTTAACCGTTTTATGTGGGTTATCATATGAAAGAGTTTCATTAGCATAAGCTAAAACAGGTTTTTAAATATTTTTACAATGTATATTTTTCTGTTTATGAAGGAAAATATATTAAAAAAAAAAACTCCCTTTTACCTAATTTGTACGGAACCCTCGATGGGCGAGTCTGACTCGCACTTGTCCGGCTTTGAAATAGGCTTACACTCTCATACTAAAATGGTATTCTAATTATCGTAGTATCAACATCGCTAACGGTATCGCTGTATCGCGCATCAGTCAGTGTCCCCCGCCTCGAGGCGAGCCGCGACGCTGCGATCGTCGCTCGTCCCGCGGGAAATCACATGTATTTACTGCTCCAGGCATTCGCTTGAACATAACCACAGACAGACCGACGGAGCTTACCTCCGTGGACGCACGATACTTCGTAGTACAGGTACAGAATACTCATTTCGTAAATGTAGTTAACTAGCTGCGTTCCCGGTTTCTCTCGCGTCCTGCCAAGTGTGTGTCATGGGGACACGTGACTCTAACAAAAATTATCATCTCAAAGCTTAATATTACGCAAACAGATCCCTAAATTGAAAATAGATTTCGCACTCCCTTAATGTTTTTTGATTATTTATTTATTTTATTTTATTTTATTGAAATAGGTACAGTTACAGATATTTTAGATTATAGATTATAGATTATAGATAGACTATAGATTATAGGCTATATAATATACATTAAGCTCAACTCATTACCTATCCAACCATACCCCACACAATGGGGTAAATGAGAAAAACTAATTCAACCTCACTTTACGTGCAGGGGATTTCATTGGGATTTTATTTTATTATTGTCAATTATTATTATTTATTTATTTTCAAAATTTTTATCTGCTACTTTCGCGGTATAACTAATATGCATAACCGAGTCAAATTATAATTTTTAAGTACCTACTAATAGTCTTTGAACCAATCCGCAGATGGACAGACAGACAGACATGGCGTAACTACGAGTTCCTTGCTTACTACGGAACCCTAAAAATGGTGATGATGATGATAAGTAAAAAACTCATACCCAATTCCAGGTGCTCAGCTATATCTGTACCAAATTTCATAACAATAGGTTCAATCGTTTAGGTGTGAAAAACTAACAAATAGTCAGAGAGGCGGACATAGGTACAACAGACAGAGCTACCTATCTACATTCGCATACATAATATAAGGTAGGATAGGATTAAATTGTGACTTTTGAGCTCTGGCAATAAAGCGCAAGTAAGCATGTACAGGCGCCAAGTGCTCGCTCGCTCAAAAGAATAAAAAATAATTTTTTTAAAGTTAAGAAAGGTACCTCGTGAATCTACAAAATCGCATTCAAGAAAATATCATTAACATAAACATTTATTGCAAGATTTCAACTAAAAGAGAAACAGCATTTTAGATTCATTGCTCTTTTATCAGAGCAATTCACATAAATAAAGTTAAACTGATTTAATTAAGATTAGATAAAAATTTAAATGTAATTCAGAATCTTTTCCAGCTTTTTTATTTTCTCGCCATCTATCGACGAGAAGATAAATTCCAACCGCGCTGAAAAATTTTGTTCGCCATCTATCGGTGGGTAGCAAATAAGTCAAACTGCTTCAGGGCTGAAGCACCTTGTTCATGTAGTTTTCACATGCGCTTATAGGTGGCGACCCCAACTATATTGATCCTGCAGAAAGACGAACACAAAAAATATTCTTTTCATGTAATACTGTTAATATTGAATGTTATCATATCTTTATTAAATAATATTGTAATTATTGTGAGAATACTTATTGATACAAAAATGTTATCTATTTACACAAAACCCAAACAACTTTGATTATGTTAAGCTTTGTGCCTATAATGCAAAGACAAGTTTTATACTTGAACTCAGTTCATTAATTTCCATAATAAATTCAATACAAAACATTGATATATTATTTACCTACAAAATACTGCAAACGTGTACTGTATCTAGATTTTTTTATCGGTTATTTAAAAAAGGTGGTAGAAATTTCACACAACACCATCTAGCCATTTTAGCCCAAACTAAGCAGCTTGTACTATGGAAACTAGATGGCTGATAGAATACATACACACTTTTTTTTGTAAATTCATACATAAGATACATAGAAAAACCCAGACACAGAACAAACACCTAATACGTTCATCACAAAAAAAAATGGTTTGGTGGGGATCATACATACATACTACAGCATTATGCAGCTATGCAGGGTACGCTGGGCCGCATTTCCACATTGAATGGCAATGCTTATAAATGCGTCATGCGTAATACTAATAATTGGTCACATCAGCCGGACACGTTTATTGAACTCCACTTTTCTTTTAGGATTCCACTATAGAATCCCTCGATACATTCTGAATTATACTTTAGAATCCTTCGTTACGCTCTGAAATTCAACAAACGCCATCGCCATGAAAATACAACTTTTTCCCTTTGCTATACAATTTCTTAATACGATTTCGTTAATGTAGCTGAATAATGCAAATATAACACAAAATTAATTTACTAAAAGCCAAGATTGGTGTACAAAAGCATTGTTTTTCATTCTTGACTGCAGCTGTCGTCTTCCATCTAGCACTGAATGAATAACTTTTAATAATCGTAGAACAAAGCGCTAAATCCTCCCGAGACAGTCGCCGCGGGCCGCTCGCGCTTTATTTCACAGGATGGCAGAAGTAATACGCCCAAATTAAACGACTCGCACAAAGGGTTTATTTCACGCGACGGCTGATTTAATTCGGGAGCATCATTCGAGTGTGGCCACTAATGTTCCGGGCTTATGTACCTAGATTTTTTTTCAGCGTTATCTAGCCACGAACTAACCAAAGCTCGTATTGCGAGATGCAAATAGCTGATTGAATTTATATACCTTATCCAAACCCTGGCTAGGAATTAATGATGAAGTATTCTAAAGGTTTTGCAAGTAATATCAAAAGTAAAGAAATATTACCGTTTTGTTAATATTTTGTAAGAAACAGGGTTGTTTATAGGATTTTAGGATCCTGTAAGATGTTTATATTGGAAATGTATTATTAAAATTTTAAATGCTTATTACATTTATTTTAATGATGTCAGAAATATTATGGTTTTTAGAGAGGAAAACAAGTGACGAGAGCAGTATACGTTATTATGTAAAACTTTAGAAGTCCAATGTTCTGGGATTGGAGTCTTATGATTAATCAAAAAGCTTAATAGCATTAGATGACTTGCTCGTCTTATCACATATGTTCTCAAGAAAATAGGTTTTTTAGGGTTCCGTACCTCAAAAGGAAAAAACTGAACCCTTATAGGATCACTTTGTTGTCCGTCTGCCTGTCTGTCCGTCTGTCCGGATGTCAAGACCTTTATCTCGGGAACGCGTGAAGGTATCGAGTTGAAATTAAAAACATATACGCACATCCATAGTCTCGTGCTGCAGAAAGAAAAATAAAATTTCTCAGTTTTGTAAAAAAAAATTAAAGCCGAATATGTCGTAAAAAAGGCACATTTCGACACTCACAAGGGAATCAAAGCCTATGGGGTACTAGAACTGTAGAATTAAATAGGAAGGAAGAAAATATAAAGAAACATTTTTATGCGACTGCACGCCTGTAAATTTTATTTTGAAGTAAATAACAAAAAGAACATAAGAATAAACAGTTTAAAAAACAGATTCTTATTTTGAAATGAAAAAGTATGTACAACATCTCCTCCTTTACTTTAAAATAAAAATAATCTGCTACTCACTGCAAGAAAATAAATAATTTAATATATGCCTATCTGTTGTACACATTTGTTAAACTTGATTCGTCCTAAAGGTTTCGTTAGGACGTCTGCTGGTAACTTTTGGGAAGGCATATATTTTAAATCAATAACCTTCGTTCCCACTTTTTCCCTAATAAAGTGATATTTTACATCAATGTGCTTAGTACGATTATGGTGGACTGGATTCAGTGCTAATGCTTGAGCACTTTGACTGTCTGTAAAAATATCAACAGTTGGTGACTTACCAGTTACTTCACTGATAAATCTTTTCAAAAAACAAGCCTCTTTTGTAGCAGAAGACAGTGCCATATACTCTGCCTCGGCTGAGGATAGTGCTACTGTTGATTGTTTCCTAGACTCCCAGGATACGGCTCCTCCTGCCAGCTCCACGTAAAAACCCGTATGAGAACGTCGACTTTCTTGACAGTTCGCAAAATCTGAATCACTGTAAATTCTTAACTTTCTGTCTTTCTCCTTTAGTTCTGTGTTCCTTTTATAAGTAATGCCAGCATTTTTAGTCCCACTCAAATAGCGAAGACATCTTTTTGCTGCATTCCAATGCGTCGCATCATTACTTTTATTAAATTGGCTAAGGTAACTCACCGCATATGCGAGATCCACTCTAGAGACCTCTGCTAACCACAACAGCGAACCCACAAGGGCCTGATAGGGGTAATTGCTCTCACCAGTTCCAGGGACGAGTTTCTTTTGAGCGAGAGGCGTCTCTACCGGCTTACAATCTCTCATATTGTATTTTTTTAACAATTCTTCAATATACGATCTTTGCGAGATCTTTATATTGTTTTCAGAGCAATCTATATTAATTCCAGTGAAAAATTTAATTATTCCAAGATCTTTGCAACTGAAAAATTTTTCAAATTGTTTCTTGAAGTTGTCAATTGTGACATCGTCTCTGTAAAGAATGACAATGTCATCGACATACACTCCTAATATCAAAGAGTTTTCATCTGAAATCTTTTTTGTGTAGACACAAGCCTCCGAAGGAGTTTGAGTATAACCCAAACCTGTCAAAATTTGTTTTAGTTTCATGTTCCAGGCCCTAGATGCCTGTTTCAAGCCATACAAGGATTTTTGCAATAAACAGACTTTCCCTTCCTCCTTGTCTTGAACAAAACCTTGAGGCTGCATCATGTAGACTTCTTCCTCTAATTCGCCATTGAGAAACGCCGTGTCAACATCCATATGTCTTACTTTATATCCCTCCTGGACCGCTAAGGCAGCAGGTATGTGACAGCATTGATCTTGCCTTTTCTACAATACTACGATTGCAACGCTCACTGATACCGTTTTGTTGAGGACTGTAAGGCGCCGTTGTCGTGTGCTGTATTCCCTGAGACTGTAAATAGCTTGTCATCTCAGAGTTGACGATTTCAGTTCCATTATCTGAATGCAGCCTACGAATTTTGGCTCCAGTCTGTCTCTCAACAAGTGATTGAAAAGCACAAAAGTACTTCTTTACTTCTGTTTTTGCAGACATACAATAAAGAAAAGTAAAACGTGTATAATCATCGACAAAAATAATAAAATATTTATTACCTTTGAACGAATTTGTGGACATCGGTCCACACACGTCCGTCCAAACCACCTCAAGAGTGGAAGTAGCTCTCATGTGCTTGAGCCTTTTGAATGGCTTTCTCGCCTGCTTACCCTCGATACAAGGTATACAAGACTCTTTGTCTACCTCGTTGTCTGTGTACTCTACACCGTCAGCAAGACCTTTTCTAAGAAGGTCCATCCCAATACGGCAAAGGTGTCCAAGTCGCTTATGCCAAAGCTGAAACCTGGACTTATCGGAGTGCACATTATAAGCTGAAACATATTGCGGCAGATTTACAGTACAGTCTAAATTATACAGTCCACCACAACAAATACCTCGCACTAAAGGTTCATTATCAAAAGAGACATTACCTGTCTTGTAAAAATTACAACCAGATTTATCAAAAACTACCACTAGATCCTTTTCTACTACCTTTTTAACTGAAAGTAGATTACTGTTCAGTTCAGGCACATGTAAAACATCACTAATTTTGTTGACTATAGAATTAGTATAAATTGGAACTTCACCGCAACCTAAAGCTACCAAATCTTCACCGTTAGCAACAGTAACACGTCCTTCACTGATTTTCTTGTAATTCTGAAGCCAATCACCTCTTGAAGTCATGTGTGCAGTAGCTCCGGAATCTATAATCCATTTATCAGTATTTACTTTACATGGTGCTGATAAAGTGGTGCTAGTTACTTCAGTAACTGCTTGCGACGACATACTGCGATTTTCACTAGCAGCACCATCTCCTGTGGTATGATTAACCATCATGGTTTTACCTGACGTTGTCTCATTCTTTGTCTCTTTCTTTTTATTAAGACGACAATTTGGACTTTTATGCCCCCTTTTTCCACATCTGTAGCAAGTCACTACTCTCTTGGATGATGCAAAAGCTGCGTCTACATCTACTTTTCCATCTTCACGGATCATTTCACTCAAGAGTTTATTTTTTACCATCTCTGAAGTAACTTCTACATTACAATGTTCTAGCGCCATTATTAAGGGCTCGAACCTAGGTGTCAAGCCACCTAACATAATTGCAGCTAAAGAGCTGTCCTCTATTCTCTTGCCGATATCGGCAAGATCCTGAGCAGTCGTTGTTATTGCAGTCAAATACAGCTCCAAGTTGTCAAAATCATTTAATGAATACCTGTACAACTTCCTCTCCAACGAAAGTTTTCTTCCAAGGCTTTTGTCTTCATACGCCGAACATAACGCATCCCATGCTTCTTTTGCACTTGACGCAGTTCTCACGTGTGTAATTGCAGAACCGTCAATGGTAAGACAAATTTTTGACAATGCCTTTTGATCATTTTTATTCCGCAACTCCTGGGACGTTTTATCGCCTTCTGGATATCCTATTATAGTTACCCATAATTCCTCGTGAATCAATAGCATACGCATCTTAAATTTCCAGGTAGGATATCCATCTCTGCTTTTTAGAAGAGGTATTGAACTAATATTTGACGTACCGGCCATCTTTTTATTTCTTCTCAATTTAAACTCAAATATATAGTTTTCCGTAATAAATCTTCTTTTAATAGATTTATCTACTGGAGCTCGTGCTGATAACGAATGTAGAATTAAATAGGAAGGAAGAAAATATAAAGAAACATTTTTATGCGACTGCACGCCTGTAAATTTTATTTTGAAGTAAATAACAAAAAGAACATAAGAATAAGGCCCTGTCCGCACAGCGGTATTTATCCGCGCGGATTTCTTTCCGAAATTCTGTAACACATTGAATCTGATGGACGTATCCGCACTGGCGGTAAAAATTTCGCGCGGAAAAAAAATCTGTGATTTGCTGCAAATTGAACGCGAAACGGTGCGATTTATTTCCGCGCGAATATTTTGTACAGTATGTAGTAAGTATGGCTATGTCCGCACTGCGGAATAAAATTCGCGCGTTTCGCTCAGTCTTACAACGGCGCTGTTATAAAGATGTCGCGCGCTTCTTCTCCCGCCCTATCGGCCGCCGTGCAAGAAAATGACGAGATTGATGTAGAGCAATTAATCTCGTTCATGCACAGGAGACCTCCTCTGTGGAACAAGTTTAATAAATCACACTATGATAGAATATTATATGTAGAAAAATCCTTTCATGGGTCTCAATGCCGTAAGTGGGTGAATCCAATGTACCTACATGACATCTTTTGATACGTCTGTTACGCCGTCTTAGTATTAGATAAATTAAAACTTTAGTTCGGTTATCCATTTTACACGTCCGACTTAGCCGAGAACTGAATTAAACTGACAAAAAGAGCGCGAAATTTTATTCGCAGTGCGGACTGGGTGTAATTCCGATCGCGGAATTTAATACGCGAGAATAAAAACCTCGCGGTGAAATATCGCTGTGCGGACAGGCCCTTAACAGTTTAAAAAACAGATTCTTATTTTGAAATGAAAAAGTATGTACAACAAGAACTCGTTGACCTAGTTGGTCCCGTTGACCTAGAACTATGAAATTTGGCAAGAAGCATTGAGTATAAATATAGGAAAAAATCCGAAAACTGGACATTTCTATTTTAATCACAAAAAAATAGTGTCTTTATGTAAGGAATGAGGGCCCAAATTTTTCAGTAAATTAACCTTATCATGTGGGGTCAAATGAAAGAGTTTCATTAGCATAAGCTAAAACGGGTTTTTAAACATTTTTACGATGTGTATTTTTCAGTTTATGAAGGAAAATATAAAAAAAATATATGATTTCCCCCTTTTATTTAGTTTGTACGGAACCCTCGGTGGGCGAGTCTGACTCGCCCTTGTCCGGTTATTTTATTTCTTAAAAAGGTCGCGATTCTTGTAGCCTGAAGCGATTGCAGAGCGTTCATTAAAACGCCAAAATGAAACAGTTTTCGGTTTTAACGTAATTTCGCTGGAGACGGAATTCACCTTAACACGTTTACTGCTGGCATTTTATTACTTTCACGAGTTACGGGCGCAAGCGAAGAGAGTCTACTTTTTGCTAAATTTCTGCCGTTTAAAGGGAATTTCTACCGTATAAAGATACGCTCACACTACGTCGAGCCGCAGGGGGGCGGGCCGCAGCACTAAAATCCACCTTTGCTTGTTTATATCTTTTGTATGACCTATCACATACTATGCCAGGGTGCAGTGAGGCAATGTGGGCCGCATCGCATGCAAACTAAAATTAGGCACGCAATACGACACGTTGCGACCGGGGTAAAAAGGAAACTGAAAGTATTATTTTTATAACATTTCTTTTTATAAATGTGTAATAAATATTTCGGAAGTTTGTAATTGTTTCTGTTTTAATTCTCATTACAGAATAATTTTTTTACATCATAATTAAATTACTCTCGCAAAAATAAAAATAAACTCATTTTTCGTAACTTCAAACTAAAACTTTGTAACAAATAAGAGAATAAATAACTTAACAATAACTCTTACAAGAACCATACTTAATCGATTCTAATTACAACACATTTTACAGCGGATCTGCACATACTTCTTCACGAAAACGTACACTCGGCATCACATTAAACGTAATGCAAGCGTATGTTACACTACACCAATCACCCATATGCATTCGAGTATTTCATTTTTAGGGTTCCGTACCCAAAGGGTAAAAACGGGACCCTATTACTAAGACTTCGCTGTCTGTCTGTCTGTCTGTCTGTCTGTCTGTCTGTCTGTCTGTCTGTCTGTCTGTCTGTCTCCAGGCTGTATCTCATAAACCGTGATAGCTAGAAAGCTGAAATTTTCACAAATGATGTATTTCCGTTGCCGCTATAACAACAAATACTAAAAATTAAAAAAAATCAAATATTAAGGGGGGTCCCCATACAATAAACGTGTTTTTTTCGTATTTTTTTGCTCAATATTAAAAACGGTAACAGGTAGACGCTTCAAATTTTCACAGAATACTTACTTGTATATTACCTTTCAAAATAAATAATTAAATAACTATAAAGTAAATATTAAAGGGGGGCTCCCATACAACAAACGTAATTTTTAAGCAATTTTTACTCGATCTTAATTAACAGGTAGAAACTTGAATATTTGTAAGTAAATATTTAGAAATATATTAACTATAAAAATAAATACCTAATCTAATATAATCCGTGCATCTAAACGCGGTGCGAGCGCCGCGCCGCGGTGTGGTGGTGGCGCGAACGCGCGGGTAGCGGGGGAGGTAACATCACGGAGCGAGCCATAGCCGCGCGTATTCGCGCGAGCGACGTCATGCTGCCCGGATGTGTATCGAAAACCTACCTATAAGTTTGCAATTTACTACTTGGAATTTCGTTGATTTCTCGTTATTTTATAAACAGAACTAAACTTTGTAGTATTATAGATGATAGTACGGAACCCTTCGTGCGCGAGTCCGACTCGCACTTGGCCGATTATTCTATTCATTCGTGCCAAGTGAGTGAAACAAGCTATTTTTTTTAAATATATTTTTTTTATTCTTCGTTAGGCTTGCGCTTGACCGTCAACTCACCTAGTTACTAGCTAGTTTCTGTTTAAATTGGTAAACACAGTTTTCATCTGTCCGGATGTTTGTCTGGAATTCTGGATGTTGGTAAGTACTTGCATAGTTGAATTTGTCAACCGATCTGGTATACAGGTTTTACAAATTTTTGACGTCGGTGGTTTTTGATTGGGTTCCTTTCAAAAAGAGGGAAGTTTACCTATAACGCCATTTAATAGTAAATCCATATCTTAACCGACATATTACTTTCGTTTCGTTCCTATCCATCCTAAGGTTGCCTGGAAGAGATCGCTATTAGAGGTAATGCTAGTTGTTACACTAGTTTTAAATGTATGTATATTAAAATTTACAGTTTTTTACCATTTCTAATACATTTCTCCCGTAATCCATCGTCACTGGAAATCCATCGTCTTGTCATTGAAACCCGAAGTCGATCAATATCTGTTTAAAAAGCTATCAACTCACGTAGTTTTTCGTCGGCCGTCCCGTGCCGGGGATTACCCTACTAGAGCTAGGGTTGACTACTTTTAGAAAAACACATACGAAAACCGTGATCGTGGTAAGCCATTGTCACTCAATTGGATACAAAATGATAAAAGTTTAAATAATATGTCTCTTTGGGAAAAACGGTATGAAATTATGTTTTGATAATGTAATAAGAAAAATTATGAAAATAATTTATGACCTGCCTACATTCACAGCACAGACATGGAACTCAATGTTTCCTCTATTTTATGTGAATTATAATCTTGAAATTTTCATCAGAGTACAGATTTCTTCCAGATCAATGCTCCATCCTCAGCCATATCAGTCGGCCTTGTGGCTCAGTTGGTAGTGTGTTTACGTCTACCTGCTGAACTGAAAGGTCGTGGGTTCGATCCCCACCCAGGGCAGACATTTGTGTGATGAGCATGGATGTTTGTTCTGTGTCTGGGTGTTTCTATGTATCTTATGTATATATTTACAACAAAAAAAAAAGTATATATGTATTCTATCAGCCATCTAGTTCCATAGTACAAGCTTTGCTTAGTTTGGGCTAGATGGTGTTGTGTGAAATGTCCACAAATATTTATTTATTTTATTTTATACCATGTTCTTTTATTTTTTATTCGAAATTAATATCTCTGAAATAAAGAAGAAATGTTCTTTTTTCAAAGTTTATAAAAAACGTAGCTAGTGACGTAAACAAAAATAAACTGAATTATTGTTAACCTTCCTTTGTTTTACAAGTGCGTTGGTATTTAAAAGATATAGGTTTGTTACAAATCTGTTAAAATGAACATGGGCGGAACGGTGATGTAAGAAAGCGCGTCGCGCCGCGCGCACGGCATTGCTATGACTAGTAAGTATTTAAACGGTTTTATTTGATATATAATTTAAAACGTTTTTTTAGTACTTATTTAAAGTGAAAAATTGTTTTGGCGCTCTGAGCAATTTATTTTATTTTATAATGAATCTAAGTCTACCGACATACTCGTTTGGATATAGTCGTTTTGAGTAGATTAAGAGAGCGAGAGAGACATAGTCAACGCGTCAATGCCATACTGCTATTTCGTATTATTAACATCGCTTTGATGAAGTTTTCACTTCTGTCGTGTGGTCTTAAGTACACACATTTTTTTCTACGCGTTGGTCTCTCAGGTCCCGGCAGCTCGCAGCCCTGCTCTATCCGCGTTGTCGTCGCGCCCTAATCCGTACCATCAAGTTATGAGCGTGAATCGAGGCTTACCCGCTTCTCTGGTAATTGACACATTTACCATTTAAACGATACTGGAAATGTAAAAACTAATGTGCGAAGAGGTTGTCGAGACATGCATTTGATTTAAAATAAATGGAGAAGTGCGTGTCGTGGCACGCGCAATGTAGGAATAATTTTCTCATAAAAAACGTAGGTACACTCAACAGCATATCAATCGTAACGAAATTGTAAGTTAGATTGCAAAAACTGCATTTCTACAGCCGGGTATTTTGTTTTACTTTTAATATTTAAGTATGGGGTTTTCATGTTTCTAACCGTCCAATAGAAGAATGGGCATGTTGGAGTTAGAATGATAAGCTAACCTAATAAAAGTTTTTCTCGAGGTAGGTAACCAATAAATATCTTTCTATAAATTTATAGAAAGATATTTATTGCTCCCAAAAGTTTTCTGTATTAAAGCCAACTACTGGGGTCATTCTACGAATTCTATTATCGCGCCCGAGGGTAACGTTAGGTCTATATTCCTAATAATATTGTAAGCGCGAAAATACCTATAAATTTCACCTGTCTTTTTGTCTGTTTATATTATACATATTTACGACTAAACAGCAATTTACCACAGAACATCATGATATCAAGCCACTTTGTCTTTGGA
Organism: Lycia hirtaria; assembly: GCA_947563715.1. NCBI lineage: Eukaryota > Metazoa > Arthropoda > Insecta > Lepidoptera > Geometridae > Lycia > Lycia hirtaria. The sequence goes on along the minus strand of OX387383.1, from coordinate 25,165,539 downwards.
AAACATGAAATTACAGTTTTTTTTTGTTTTAGTACCTACTGGCCAATGTAACTATGAATTCAATAAACTCGTTTTTCAAATAACTTTCTCACTTTTCTAATATCCTTACTCAATGATTTTAATGCTTAGATAATAAATGTTGTGATGCGCGAGAGAGATAGCTGCGAGCTTTGAGCGAATACTTAAGTTTCGTATATTAAAAGTTAAGTACTCTATGTACTTAAGCGAGTTTGCGGTCCACGATGGATCGCGCTTACTTTAAACATACTAAGATACTTACGGCCTTACCGAAAAACGTTACTTAACTTTAACCATCGTCTTAAATTCTCTGTCTTCTTTCCGCAAGTGTCATTACGTGTCAGCGAGAAGTTGACAAAATATGTTAAGCATTGCTTAAAGTTAAGTAACGTTTTTCGGTAAGGCCCTTAATTTAAAGACGCCCCCACATCACATTACCCTCCTTCTCATGCAGTCGGATAAAAAGTGACATTATTAAGAGAACAATATCTATGTTAACAGAAAAACAAAAAACCCGACTGCAGAAAAGCAGTTTTCGTAGTCTAACTTACGATTTCATTACGCTTGATATACGCTTGAGTGTAAATTTTTTATGAGAAAGTATGCCTAAAATCGCTATAAAGGATTATAGATGCGCATTCTTTAGAACAAATATTTCTAGTAAAACCACTTGTTTATTGCGAAATAGTTCGTTGGAGGTTACGAAAAAATGCATTTTTTATTTTTGCGAGAAATGTATTATTATTATTACAAAAAAAATATAGCTTATGGCACTCAGAGAGTGAAGACGAATCTAACACCACCTTGCACATCAAAATCGGTCAAGCCGTTTAGGCTGAGGCGATCATATAGAAACATACATACATACCTACAAACACATACACCCGAAAAACATAACCCTGCTTGTTACACAGCCGGGTAAAATCACACAACATGCAGCCACACTCTACACACGCTTGCACTTTCTTATAGCCATCTATTTTTTTAACGGACGATATTTCTGTCGCTCTCATAATTGAGAAATATATAATAACGTCTATGTTGAAATGCGTTTAATCAGAGATATAGAATTAGAAATGTTGAAATTATCTACGTCGATTGAAAATCAACCACCGGTGAGTGCAGCATAGGAAAACCAGCCAAAAAGTGGAAAGAATGACTTCAGCAAGTGGCAAGAAAACGCTGAATACAGGGTGTGCGCAACTTTTTTGAATTTGGCAATCCATCCATGTTTGGCCAGCACTGCAGTAGATTTCTTGTAGCTGAGATTGACAATGATGCTGAAATATATAGAAATGCTCGAAGAATTTTGTCTTTTTTGTGCTATGGGTTAAAAAGCACTTTTTTAAACTGGTTACGTTTGAAACGTCTTAAATATTATCATTTAAAAAACGAGCACTGTGGAACAGGCAGGTGTGTCTAATGACGGAAGAAAGCGGCCATTGTGAGACCGGTAATGACGTATTTCCAGTGAGGAGCGGAAGTGGCGCGGCTGGGCGGGCGACCGCCCAACAGTCTTGTCTTTACACAAGACTTCTATGCTATACAATGGATTTATCTTTATTTTGTTTTATGTTCTTTGACGAGGATGAAACTACTAATTTATTTATTTATTAATCAAATTAGTAGCGCATAAGTCTGCGAATTATACTAATGATAAATTACACTAATGGGTTCCCACAAATAATTGGTCCAGTTTAGATTGTAGGTTAGGTTTAGAGTCCCACTGAGCCTAGACGTCTCCTATTAGTAAGCATTTACTACAGGCCAGGGATACCGATACTGAATTCTCCGTAACAAAGGCGGATACAAGTATCTTGACAGGCCTCTGCCTCTGAGCTTTAGGTCGTGGGTTTGAACCCCCAGGGCAAACATTTTTGCTGAAGATTGATGTGTGTTCTGTGTCTGGGTACTTATAATATGTATAATATGTATGTATTTACAACAAAAAAAGTATACATGTGTTCTATCAGCAATATGATTACCATAGTACAAGCTTTGCTTGAGGCTAGGTGCTAAAAAAAATGTCTACAAATATCTATATTAAAAGAATAACAAAATACCCGACTGCAATCTTAATACTTGAAATTGGCAAATGCAATAATCACGTGTGTTCAAACATATGTAGAAAAAAGATGTTTATTTAATTTGAACAAACTGTGAGTTATTTCCGACTGTATGTTTGAATGTTTCCTGTAAAATACGTTAACACTCTGCAATTGATTTATCAACTTGAATGTTACAATACACGTGTTTAATTTCGGTTTTATTTAAGAAACGTAAATTCACTACGGAATGCGGATATCCATACTCATTTGTATTTGAAATGTTTTTACTTTCATGCGAATAAAAGGTGTATGGAAAGTTACAGTCACCGTAACAAAGAATTAAGTATATTTTACCAGAAATGTGATTTACAGTAGTTTTATGTATCTATTATCTATACTTATATGTTAATATTATAAAAAAAGTTTGCAAAAACCTCCATTCGTCTGTCGCATGTCGGTTCGTTACGCAATGTCTAGCGCGTAACCTCTATACTGTGCCTTGATGACTTGACAGTCACAATGAAACTTACTGTAATGGTGCATCCACACCGCAGTTACTTTTTGTAGATCAAAGTTTCCAAGTGTTACTCAGCAACATCCGACAGCAAAAAGTTATTTATTGTTAATATAATATGTTGCCGTGTCAGCAACGTTGCTCTAACAATCGATACATTGTTAGATAATGTTACCTCAACAATAAAATAGCATCTGTTAAAGTGGGAATGTACCATAGAAAAGAGTGCTACTTGATTGTTGTCGAAAGTTATTCTTTGTTATATTTTGGCCGCGAGACGGAAAGCGAACACCTGGCAGACCTCCAGCTCGATGGTCAGACGATATCGACAAGGCAGTAGGAAGACAGTGGATGAGACTGGCACAAGACCGGAAAGAATGGCGCGCTAAAGAGGAAACCTATACTCAGCAGTGGGTGGAAAGTGGTTTATGATGATGAAGATGATGATTTTGTTAATTCATGTTATTGACGGTATGGACGCGATGAGTAACAATCAACAAATAGTAACAAGGAGCAACAAAAGTTACAGATAATTACCTAATGTTACCGTGTTGCATTGTGTTGCTCCACAAAAGTTAACTGCGGTGTGGATGCACGGTAAAATTTAATTATTAAAATAAATTTAATTAAAAAAAAGCAACTAAGAGAACCATTATTATTGATAGATGCACAAGCCAAAACAGATTTTTTTATTTTTCCTGTCTTATATCAATCTTGATATAGCAAGGACATCCTAAAGACAAACCTTAGGTATATACTTACGCCAAAGATACTGGACTAATTTGAATAAAAAATTGACAGGATAATTATTCTTATACCTGTGCTTATACTATAATAATTATAGTTTAAAAAACTGAAACAACCGCCTTCGAAGTACGTTATTTCGTACGTTGTTTCGTACTTGTAATATTAGTAAGGATAATAATGAAACAAGGCGCTCAAGCGTTGAAGTAACTCTATTTTTTTTCCTTATACACATTGGATGAGGAGTAAGTAGGTTTTACTTTTCAAGCGCAATAAATCCCTCACGATTGTAAACTTTTTAAAGAGACCTCTCTTCCCGAGACCCTCTTAAAGAGACCCACTCGTTTCTTTTTCAAGAATGACATTTATCATTGAATGTCATATTCTTCGTCGTCGCAGATTAGAAAATAGCAGATGTTTATACGAAACACCTAAACATTTGACACTTTTGTAAAGAAAAACGTGTCAGTGGAACTCTGCGATTCTATAATCTGACGCACTCACTCAGGAATCCAATAAAAATATTTTAACTTTTAGAGATTATTCAAAAGTAATAAAGCAATGTTTCTAATATAATTATGGGACCAACTTGGGAGCTTTCTCTATATGCCAATTCACGAAACACAAAAATTGGTTCAAGAATGAGAGAGAAATTCGTGTTCATACATAAAAAAAAATATATACGGTACGAATTGATAACCTCCTCTTTTTTCGAAGTCGGTTAAAAAACTGAAAACCCCGACTTTAAAATACGCAATTCGTTTGCATGGATGAATTTTTTCAGTTATTTTGTTATAAAACAACATCGTTTAACATCAGATGAGTTGGCGATTAAGCGCAAACCTATATTGTTTAAAAAAACAAATACTAATCCGATTTTAATACAAATTATATCGGACCACTTGCGAAGTATTATCTACCAAACAAAAAAGAATCATCAAAAACAATTCATAATTGGTGGAGTAATGGCTGAAAAAACATACAGTCGAATTGAGAACCTCCTTCTTTTTGGAAGTCGGTTAAAAGAAGTTCTGGCATAGCTTTCATTCAAAAAAAATCGACAGTTCCATAGAATACCTACAATTATATATTATTACAAAGAATATACATTTTTGGTGAAGATATAGTAGTTTTGATATACGAGTCAAACTTATACTTTCCGATTTTCTAGTCATAATTTTAAGCGGGTGCTTGAATAGAAAATCATGATTTTTAATAATTTATAGCTCCGCATAGAAAACTGAGCAGGTTTTTATGAGTGCTTGCGACACCAAAGTCGGTCATAAATCTGTAAAACTACAAGCGGGAGGGACTCCGGACCATTTATTGTTATCGCGCCCTTCTATCTGATTTATTCAGTTATGAATTTACCGCGTCACTTAATTTCACCTGCGACCGCTGATCGTAAAATATAGAAGATAGGTGTAGTGCTCACTGGCGTCAGCATTTTGCACCGCTATAATTAGAAAGCAGTAACTGTAAGAGTGAGTGAGTTATCGTACGCCCACCGTTCCAACCACTATTACCTACACAAGTATATTTTCGGCTTTTATTTTGATCCAACTGCGTAAGATAGAGGGTTATGTTTTTCGAGTGTTATGTATGTACGTATGTTTGTATGTATGTATGTATATATGCTTGTTTCCATATAGTCGCCTACAGCCTAAACGGCTTGAACGATTTTAGGCTTTTACTCTTGTCTTAGGCTATATTTTTTGTAATAGTAATAATAATAATACATTTCTCGCAAAATTTAAAAAAATATGCGTTTTTTCGTAACCTCCAACAAACTTTTTCGTAATAAACAAGTGGTTTACTAGTATTCTTCTAAAGAATGCGCATTTATAATCATTTACAGCGATTTACGCATACTTTTTCACAAAATACGTACACTTAACAGCATACCAATCGTAACTAAATGGTAAGATATACTGCAAAAACTGCTTTTCTGCAATCAGGTATTTTGTTATACTTGTGTAACAATATTTTGTAAGTGTTAATTGGTCAATAGTACAACAAAACAGTTATGTTGGTTGTTTAACTGATGTTCCCAAATACTTCCTTGATAGGGAACACCGCGTTGTTCCGATAGTGTTTGCACATCGGTAGCTTAGTAAAGACAACAAGTAGAGAACCACGATGCGCACAAGAAGTTAGTATTTTTATCGTCTAACTTTTAATATTTATCTTCTAATAATTAATATTAATCTTCTAACAAGTATTTTTCTTGAAAGGAAAACAAAAAATCTGACTGCATAAGAACGGGTAAGAGACTGCTTCTCTTCCAGGGCATACTGTAAAAGTCAGTTCAAGAACTTGAAGGAAATTGGCATTTATGTCGGTAATGGGCTGATCCCCTGTCATTGTAAGCCAACACTACATCCTGCCCTCTTATCCCCTCTGACCTTCTAATACCCGGTCCCTTCCATCTAACCCTCTAATAACGGTCAAATGAGGCGTCAAACTGCCTTATTGATCCAATGCTCTGCCTACCCCTTAAGGGAAAACAGGCGTTATTTTATGTATTTATGTATAAGAAATGTTTTCGTAGTAAATGTTACGCTTGATATGATGTTGTGTACGTTTTTCGCGAGAAAGTATGTGCAAAGCAAAAAAGCTGAAAAAAATTCGGCTTATGTAAGACAGATAAACAGTGGAAGCATAGTAATATTAAAAGATTCTATATGCATCCCTGCATATAGAATCTTTAAAGCTTTAAAAGAATCATTCTAACTTAACAATCCCTCATTTTGATTTAGTGTAACATCTTTTATGCACTTGTTGTATAAAATTCTTGTGTTGTATGCAAATATTAAATCTTGGTCAAAAAGCATGGCTTGGTCGTTCCATGTTAGTTGAATCAATTTTGAGGTACGGGATTATTTTTTGGGGAAATTCAACAAATAAAATTATTATTTTTAAAAGGCAGAAACGCTGTATTCGTTCAATGTTTAAACTCAAAAAAAGAGATAGTTGTAAGCCCTATTTTTTAAAGTATAAAATTCTTACACTTCCGTGTTTATACATTTTAGAAACGGCCCTTTTTGTAAAAACAAACCGGGAGCGATTCCCCACACTATCTGATACTACTGTAAGAAATAGGCGCGACCAAGACAAACGGCGCGTACATGAAGGAAAGACAGCACTGATGCAAAATAGCATCGTATGTATGGGTCCTAAAATCTACAATAAGATTCCTAAGTCAATAAGAGACCAGAATAGTAATTTATTTAGAAAAAAGTTGAAGGCATTGTTATTGCAGAAGTGTTATTATTCTATCAATGATTTTTTAAATGACAAATTTTAATTTTATTTGACATTATAAGTATCTTTTATTGCTTCTGCTTTGTCATATTATAGATATTTTTGGTTTGTGTATTAATCTAATAACAAATAATAATTATTATTATTTTATAATTTTTCGCATGTGCATGATGCTGTCTACCTGACATTTGTACGCCTAATCGGCACAACATGATTTTAAGCGACTAAATTTAGTGTAACATCTTTTATGCACTTGTTGTATAAAATTCTCGTGTTGTATGCAAATAAATTATCTTTATATTTATCTTTATCTTTATGGAACTATTACATTACTATTACAATTATACATCATTCAAGAGCAGAGATTTTAGTTTGTCTTTCTTTTTCTTCCTTAGAAGTCCATGTACGACATGTTATGCGGCATATGTTTGTAATGTAACTGACAGCCGGAAAACGTCCAAGCCATGCTTTTTGATCAAGATTGAAGGCTTACAGAGGTAAGTATTATAGCGTTAGACTTTGTAGAGTTAGCAGCTTGGCTTTCCAAATTCAGTCAGATCTCATCTGATTTATTTTTGTCAGTGAAAGTGGCAGGACAATGCGAGACATGGCAACCAATGTTACATGAAATGTTTTTGGTGGGATTATCTTTATCTTTGACGTCGTTCAAAATTACTCTATAAAATATCCACCAATACTTTGCTATAACCAATCTTTGTCAATTGTTAATCATAGATTCCGATAATGAAAATTCCTCGTGCCCGAGATATTACGTTATTGGGCGGATTCTTTATGATTATTGAATTTGAGGCGAAAACGGCAGAACCCCGTCCGAGGGGGCATCGACAAAAACCCCACACAAGGGGGCTTCCCGATTTATTTGTATTGGAAACTGGCTATATCGGTTACATGAATAGAGAAAATGGAATTTACAAAAGGTTTCCAAATCGGCTTATATTCAGATATTTTTTCTATTATGTCAGTTGTTTTTTTTAGACGATCGGGTAAATACATTTTGGCAATTTGGGATTGACAAACTTGTTATATTTAGCAAATATAACATCCTTTTATTAATACGTAAAAGGTCAGGTGTCAGCCTAGGTTACAAAAAAAACTGAGTTGTCATGTGACGCCTGGCTGACAAGAAACGTCGAAACTATGAAACGATCGCCTTTCTCACTTTTTACCCGACTGCGTAAGAAGCAGTGTTATTTGTACCTTTATCAAACCATTGTCATCATGTGTAGTAGAAAATACTCAAAACTACGAAATAAGTGGGGTTTAACTTGGCTGATTTAGCACTTTATGTCAGGGAGTTCCAGTCTGTACCCGGTTCCATCATCAGATCAGCTTGATTGTACCACAATTGTATTGTATCCGTTATTACAAACCAAATGAGCCAAGAGTCGAAGGGTATCCTAACAACCTGTGTAGAGTTTCATACACCTCCTGGCTCCATCATCAGATCAGCCTGATGGAAATAAATTATTGAATTTATATCGGTATTGCAACCTAATTATACAAAATTGATTTATTTATTGCACATGGTACATTACTTATAAATAGTCCATAAACTAAAAAAAAACATTGATAATACATGTAAAGCTAATGCAAGCGCTCACTACCTTGTATAGATTGATAAATAGAGAGATATATTTTATTAACATAACGTATACGCATTTTGTATTTGTGACAATATTGCCTTTCGTTTCACACATGCTGGGCGTCCCGCGTCCCGCGTCCCGTGACGGCCAGCTATTTACAATTTTCTATTTATCTTGGCGACCGATTACGACCTCACCTCTCATTATTTGTCAACCGTACTGTTTTGATGGCCTTGTCTGCCTGCTGAGCTGTAGCTCGTGGGTTCCATCCCCACCCGGGTGTGAGCATGGATGTTTGTTTTGTGTCTGGGTGTTTCTATCTATCATAAGTAAATATTTACAAAAACAGTATATATCTATTCTATCAGCCATCTAGTTCCATAGTACAGGCTTTGTTTAGTTTGAGCTAGATGGTGTTGTGTGAAATATCCACAAATACATATTATTTTATTTTACTTGTCTAACATACTAACATAATGTCTTTGTTTAAAACAGCACAGTTTGTACAAGTAAACATTTACATAAGTAAGTAGTTGACAGAAACCGCCTTGTACGTCGGTGTCGCGTTACATTCCCCGTGTGACATTTCCAACCCTCCCTCGCTTTCTTAAGTGATAATCTACTGCGTAAGTACGGTTGGCAAAAAATATTATATATACTACTAGTAATATTTTTTAAAGAAAATCGAATTAGCCAAATGAGTAATCCCGAGCAGACAGGTTGTTATATTGTCATATAGGTAGTACACATATAGGAAAAAATCCGAAAACTGTACATTTTCAATTTATTCACAAAAAATTGGGTCTTTATTCAAGGAAGGAGGCTCCAAATTTTAAAGTGATTTAACCGTATCATGTGGGGTATCATATGAAAGAGCTGCATTAGCACAAGCTAAAAGAGTTTTAAATATTTGTTATCTTTATTGAATCGTCACAAATAATTGAAAATCGTACATTAGTCACGTAAAATAAATTTCACAGTAACACCTCAAATCAGGTTCCGTCGTGTTCACCTTTCCTCGACCAAAAGTGCCCATTACGCTGGCAGCGTTCCAGCGCTGTATGGCCAGGGAGATATTTTGGGCCAAGAAATGGCCCGCCCGAGGATCGCACCCTCTTTCCTTAAGCCGTTGTGCCAGGTCAGAGATGAACTTCTTTGCCTCCGAGCCCCACGGTCCCGCTGTTTCTACGGCAAAAGGGACAAACTCGTACGCTGTCTCCACAACGGCGTATTTGAGGTGTTTGCCTTTTGCTGTCGACTCTGCTCCCACGCCTGCGACTCGTTGGGATGCAGGGAGATGGCAGGAAGCAAAAGTGCTGACGCATGTTGCGTCCCATATAAGGCAGCGATCTATACGCCAAGGAATCAGCGTTTTTAAATATTTTTACGATGTATATTTTTCGGTTTATGAAGAAAATATAAAAAAAAAAATTATTTCCCCCGTTTTAGATAGATTTAAAAAAAACATATGGAATAGCCTTTACCGTTATAACATTATCGAAAAAAAACCAGTTTTTTTGCTGTCTTTACTCGTAGTAACCGGTTTAAGTACTTGGTCCTCGTGGTATGGCTGTATAACAAATGTATTTGCATACTGTTTTTAGTTCTGCCGTACTGCGTCGAATGAAGTTCTAACGGCGCATCGTTACGCCGTTACGCCGTTGCGACCTCGCCGTCGTTAGGTAAACGTTTTGTGTGGGGGATGTTTGGCCAGTTGTCTGGCTTTTAACGGTAAAGGTAACAACTTTTCAACCGACTTCAAAAAAGAGGAGGTTCTCAATAAATAAAATCTGAATCTGAATCTGAATTCGACTGTATTTTTTTTTTGTTTTTTTTTTAATGTTTGTTACCTCATAACTTTCGACTGGGTGAACCGATTTTGATGATTATTTTTTTATTCGAAAGCTTTTGCTCCCCGTGTGGTCCCATTTCCAATTTGGTCCAGTTTTGACAATGCCATCCATGAGAAGTCGGTTGCTTCAGTTTTTTAAGCTATAATTATATATTAAGCCATCTAATATGGTAATTTTATTTCGTTATGTTTTGTATGCGGGTGGAAAAAATCTTTTTCTTTTGGTATGATAATTTGTAGATACAGTATAATATTTTTGTCAACACGTAGGTACTCGTATTACGCCTACATATTTAGGGCGTTTTGTTACACAACTTCTCTACATATTTATTTTATTCACTTGATATATTGTCCTCATATTAATTTTAATAATAAATGAATGTTTTTAACGAGTCTTATTGTAAACAAGCGACAGTGGCCCCAGTTTGAAGTTCCTGGCGCTGTAACTCAACTGTGGAGTTTGATAGCTGTAACGTAACCTGAAGGGAATTAGATGGGTTCTGTAGAAAATTATGTAATAATAGTACCAACTTAAGTACACTAAGAAACCAATACAAAGAAAAATATTATAACGAATTTATTGGGCTACATTTTCAATTAAAATAGGTTGATTGTAATTAATTTGTAAGACCTTATTTACCTCCATGCTTGCAAATAAATTTCATTTCATTTCATTATGAAAATATCAAAATATCAAATCTACACAATCTCAAGAATAGGCTCTCGCGCCCTTGATATAAAAGATTGATAAATGAAAGACACGCTACTGGGTATCAAATGACACATTTCAAATACAAAGGTATAATTGAAGTAGGCATGCAAATATGTTTATGTATGATCATAAATAAAAAATATGATTGATCACTTTTACTACTAATTTTGTAAAATAAGATACAAGGCCTATAAGATCTAGATGTGTATTTAGTTTAATCAAGCTATTGTTAATGTTATTTGTAATAATTAATGTAATTGGCTATGGCCGTTTTAATTGATAAACTAATATATTAATAGTTTTTTTTTTTCATTTAGCAATTTTTCCCACGGAACCCTAACTAAACACGGTTCTGTACATTACTCAGGGTCTGTAGCCGGCGGCCGGATTAATGTAATAAAAAGTACGCAGCTTCAACAATTCTGAATAATTTCTTTTGTAATATATTGCTCGCCAAGTTTTTATCGTTCCCCGGCTCTGTGTGTACACGACTTTGTTTACGATTACTTTTGACCATTTTAAATGTGATTTAAGCTTTCTAATCTCTATACATATATATATATAAATCAATTGCTGTTCGTTTGTCTCGCTAAAATTCGAGAACGGCTGGGCCGATTTAGCAGTTTTGAAATGTTTGAAAAGTGTTCATTTTAGCGAAGGGAGAGTTTTAATGTTGTTATGATAGGTGATACGAAGTACACCGGGTCATCCAGTACTAAATAAATATCTGACTGTGTAAGAAAATATAAAATAATGTGCAAGGTTTAGTTTAATTTCATTGAATAACAAACACCAAAACCTTAGAAAATATTATAAATAAATAAATAAATATTTTGTGGACATTTCACACAACACCATCTAGCCCAAACTAAGCAAAGCTTGTACTATGGAACTAGATGGCTAATAGAATACATATATACTTTTTTAGGGTTCCGTACCTCAATAGGAAAAAACTGAACCCTTATAGGATCACTTTGTTGTCCGTCTGACCGTCTGCCTGTCCGTCTGTCCGGGTGTCAAGACCTTTATCTCGGGAACGCGTGAAGGTATCGAGTTGAAATTAAAACCACGTACGCAGATCCATAGTGTCGTGATGCAGAAAGAAAAATAAAATTTCTCAGTTTTCGTAAAAAAAGTTACAGCCGAATATGTCGTAAAAAACGCACATTTCCACATTCACAGAGGAATCAAAATCTATGGGGTACTTCCCGTTGACCTAGAACTCTGAAATTTGGCAAGAAGCATTGTGTTAAAGTACACATATAGGAAAAAATCCGAAAACTGGACATTTTTAATTTAATCACAAAAAAATAGTGTCACAACAAAACAGGTTTTTAACACATTCTTCGCCCCCTGAAGACCCTTCACTTCAGGTGGGAACCAAAACTTTTTAGGCTAATTTTTATTACTTATGTACTGACTACTACAAAATGAACGGCACGCTCGCTCGGATCACACTCGGATCCGAGTGGTGAGCAAGGAATGTGTTAAATATTTTTACGATGTACATATATTTTTCAGTTTATTAAGGATAATATAAAAAAAAAATATGATTTCACCCTTTTATTTAGTTTGTACGGAACCCTCGGTGGGTGAGTCTGACTCGCACTTGTCCGGTTTTTTTGTTGTAAATATATACATAATATGATACGTAGAAACACCCAGACACATATTAGAAGTCAAAGTTTTTTTTACCCGACTGCGTAAGAAGGGCTATGTTTTTCGAGTGTATGTATATATGTAAGTATGTATGTGGATATGTATGTTTCTATATGACAGCCTATAGCCTAAACGGCTTGGCCGATTTTGATGTGCGAGGTGTCATTAGATTTGTCTTTGCTTCCAAAGTGTCATAGGCTATATTTTTGTTATAATAAAATACATCTCTTGCAAAAATAAAATAAATCACTTTTTTTTCGTAACCTCCAACGAAATATTTCGTAGTCGGTTATTTTGTTTTTCTTTTATACTTGTTTTAGTGTATGTATGTCTATAATTATGTGATAATTACAAGCTATATATAAGACCACGCACCGGTGAGCGCAGCGTAGGCAGACCAACCACGTGATGGACAGATGACAACTGGCGGGAAGATGCTGGATGCAAACCGCTTCTAATCGGTCTTCTTGGAAGTCCTATGTCTAGCAGTGGACTTCGTCTAGCTGACACGTTGACGATGAGACAAATTCAATTATTCCTCGTATCGCCATCGTCTGCAATTCCAGTTTAACATAAATCCAATTAAATGATCTGTAAAGCATTGTTTATAATCGTCGTATTTCCAACATGAATCACATTGTATCTTGTTCGCGGCCGATCTGAGATAATGGTCACTTAAATCACGGCTTAAGGCTCGTTTTCACTAGGGCATCTTTATAACGTGACATAATTTACTATTGTTGAAAGAAGTCGCTACTATTTTGTTTTGCAAACGTTTTGTATTAATTTTTTTTATCAATTTTAAAATGTTCTTAAGTGTAAAAATTGTTAACTGCCGCATTTATTTTATTAATATTTACATAAATTAACATTTGTTTTTAATAATTGTAGAATTGCATTTGATAATCAATGTGTCTGGTTTATGTAATAAACGTCACTACTCACTTGCCTAGAAGAATAATTATTTGACGAAGATTCATTATTTTTTAACGAAGATTTTTGACTTTTGACTGATAGTAAGCGATGGTATGGCCAAGAATAGTCTAATTTATCTCGCTCTTAAAAGTCTTGGATAGAAGTTCTCAGCAAACAGCTAAAGCGACAGAGAGTTCTATATCTGTCCACTGACGCATCCAAAATTTTGACCGACAATAATTTATGTGTACAGATTTTAGTGAGAATTACGTATTAATGTAGTGTTTCCTGATTGTTCTGTACTAGTATGGGGATGGTAGTATAAGGTGTGATACAATAGACAAGTCAAACAATGTTTTCTGACATGTACGATGTTGACCGACTTCTGGTTTCGCTCAGGATAGAGATGTCAGTCATTCGCGCGACATGTCTTGTTAGTGAATACGCGGCTTAATGTTCTCGTCTGTCACAGCCTTTATTTATGACTCAGCTAGGGAACATGATCAGTTTAGTTTGGTTAGGCTTAATCTACGTTAAACTAAACTTAGTTTGTAATTTGTTAGTCTACTGAATATGTCACAAACGTAGGCTCTAGTCGTCTATTAAGGGAAATAGTACGGTCGGGTCGGAGATATTTTACTTTTCTTCGATAGATAAATGTGTGTCTAACAGTAAAACGAAATATTCTATGAAATCTAATATACACCAATACATATACAATTTTGCATTTGCTATTACGAAATGCGATGTCACAGGATGTGTGTTGTATTGCAAGAAGTAGTGAAATGTAAGACATTATCAAGTTTTGATTGATTATTGAAATTCGCCATGAATAAATCACGAATAAATCTAATAGTATTAGTTAATTTGGTGTTATGTGTCTTCCATGAATAAATATATGTCTATGTCTATGTCTATGTCTAATATTAGATAAGTGTGCTTTACCTAGAACGCAGTGTCATATTCTTAACATAACCAAATATTTTCTAGCGATTATAGCTCAATGGTTGGTGTGGCATAAAAATCAGGAAAATATATTATTTGGAGAAAAGTAGAAATAAAAAAAAAAAACTCACCTACCCATTCGTGTGGGATATCCGTTGGACAGCTAAACTAAAAATATTGGGGGAGTGCAATCAATGTCAAACTATCATCGATGTTACAAAGGGACATAATCATTCGCGAATTAAAGACTCCCAGCTTCTATTTATGCTCAAAAACTGTTCGGGTAACCTATCACAAGAATTTCAGTATTAAATTTTTTAGCATAACTGTAGTATTTTTTAACGTAAGATAGATCTTCGATTGATCATCAAGTCACCTGTTGATAAGCGGTGTGATGAGGAGCTCATTGATCTAGAAGATATCTATTCACTCTAGCCTAGAAAATTCCAAGATTGTGGTTCTCAGGAAACAGAAATAGAAATATATAAGTTTTTGAGTCATAAGATACAAATATTTCATATCTCCCTTAGCATGCTGGTTAACAGCTCTCCGGTTGTTGTTACCACCGTCGCAGAGTATACACGAAGTGATTGATGGACACCTACCTCCGGCTTTCAACGCGCTATATCATTCGCTAAGCACCTAGCTTAAAAGGTTCCGTCACAGTGAAAGAACACCGGTAGTCTTTGAACAAAATGTATGTCGTTAAACGTGCGTTATTATGTAATATTTGAGTAGTATTAATGTCTTCTGTGGTAATACATCAAACGGATCTAAGCCTGACGTAAATACGTACGTTTATTTTACACGGATATCTCAGCGGAGATGCGTACTCCCATTGTGTGAGTGGTTTAGAGTTGATATTGTATTTTACATCAACCGCTGAGTGAGATTCATCGAACACTTTACATTATAAGAAATGAGAAACACATATACACACACCCGCACACACTTTACTTTATATAAGGGATTGTCTTTTTTGCGAACGCGTGTGCAACGCAGTGACCGCTGCCTTTTTAAAATATAGGAATAAACTTGATTGTAAACTATTCACTTTGGAAACAAAGATACGTGGGAATGTTATTAAGACATTACTTTCTTAAGTACACTTGACGCATTGCGTTTAAATAATAACGTAATGTTTTTTTATCTTATAAATAAATGCGCATTACGTTACAATATTGCGTTTAAATAATAAACGTCTATTTAAATAGTGCGAAACCCACGCTTTTTTTTTCTAAAGTGCTAATTTGTTTACTGAACTGGATTACAATTGTACAAACTTCTTGTGTTATATCAAATTGACAGATATCTGTATTATTTTATTTTTTAATAACCCATACGTATATACGAAAACTGTTTTTTAGAATGCTGGTTGTTTGTAGACTTTTTTACATTTGTGCAGACTTCTGGGTTGTATTAAGTTGATAGGTAAATGATCATTAAATTTATTTCGTGCGTTATGTTGTTTCAGCTGCGTTACAAAATAAATCAATGGTGAGACGATATTTATCTTGTTCAATATTTCGAAATAGTTTACTGATCCATTTGCCCTGTGGCATGAGTTTGATATATCAATGACGCGCGTTTCATATTGAATTCCTTTTTACTTACCTTAGTAATGTGCGCTGTATGTCAAACGTACTCAGCATCTATTTAATGTAAAGTGCTTACATATTTATAGGATTCTGGCGTAAATGACGCACCTCGCAGGGCTGAAGAGAAACGTAGCCTTAAATATTAGGGAATATTTTAACATTATTTTACGTTATTAATGTATTAGCGTCACAAATTTGAACTTTCATTGAAAATCGTAAAATGTACTCATTATTTTTATCAACTGTGCAAAAAGGAGGGCTACATTTTTCAGGTGTATATATGTTTTTCTGTGTGTATATTAAGTATGTATTTGGGTTGGTGTGATTATATTATCCATTGTAGCATAAATGCTTGATGGATTTAGATAATCACAAAATATCGTGTATGTGCCACTACATTTTTTAATTTTTAACCCCCGGTCCAAAAAGAGATGTGTTTTAAATTTCTTGACAGCCTACAGCCTAAACGGCTTGACCGATTTTGATTTTACGTACATTACGTGTCGTTAGATTTGTCTTCACTCCCTGAGTGTAGACTATATTTTTTGTAATAATAATAATACATCTCTCGCAAAAATACAAAAAAAAACCTTTTTACCCGACTGCGAAAGAAGGAGGGTTATGTTTTTCGAGTGTATGTATGTATGTATATTTCTTTGGCACGTCCTAGAGCCTAAACGGCTTGTCGTATTTTTATGTGAGTGGTGTCAATAGATTTGTCTTAGTCGTGAGAGTGACACTGGGTACATCAAAATAAAAAAAAATAAAAAAAATAAGGATTTTTGGCAGAAAAAAGAAATCTCAAAAAAAAAATCTTTTCAAAATAAATCGAGTGTGATATCAAAACAAAGATTCTTTAACGGTGATTATGAATATATATTTAACTTATATGTTTTATTGAAGTTTGGAATAGGAAATGCTAATAAATCACATCACAATTCACACTAATAATATAAATGCGAAGCTTGTGTTAGTTTGTTACTTCTTTACGGTAAAACGACTTGACGGGTTTAGCTGAAATTTGGCACACAGATAGTTTATAATCTGGATTAACACATTAGATACTTTTTATCTCAGTAGTCACGCGGGATCGGGTAAAACAGGATTAAACCTATTTCCTACCTCAAAAAAATCACCATAACCTCCAACGAACTTTGTCGTAATAAGCAAGTGATTTTACTACAATAATTCTAAAGAATGCACATTTATAACCTTTAACTGTGATTTATCGCACACTTTCTCACAAAAAATTTATACTCAACAGCTTATCGAGCGTAACGGAATCGTAAGTTTGCAAAAACTGCTTTTCTGCAGTCGGGTATTTTGTTTTTCTTTTAACTTGTTGTCAACAGTATCTGCTCGGCTAAAACTGGCTTGTAAAACCGAGCGGAGCCCTCGGGCGCAGCTAGTTAACGACAACTATTTAGCGTTGTAAGTAAGATATAAATTATACGACACAGCTGTATCGAGATGATCGTAACTACAATCGAAAATAAATACCCCAAGGACAGAACGAATAAAATTATATTGTCGTCGTGAACTATAAGGCGGAGTTCTCACTACACGGCGGCTTTATATTTTTTATTTTACACGCTTTATATTTTACACACTTTGCAAAATATCAGCCGTTGGTACTGTAACGTGTAAGTAGTACACTTTAAAACAAACATAATTATAGTTTAAAAAACTAAAAAAAAAACTTTTAAATACGCAATTCGTTTACTTGGATGGCATTATGTTTGTTTTTTGTTGTTTTGTTATTAACTAAGTACTGAACCGATTTTAATAAAATTTATAAGGGACCTTTGAAGTAGTACCTAGCAAATAAAAAATAAGTATCAACAAGCATCTATTTCAAAAGAAAAGCAAAATACCCGACTGCAGAAAAGTAATTATTTGCAGTCTAACTTGCGATTTCGTTAAGCTTGATATCCTGTTAAGTGTGTGTTTTTGTGCGAGAGTGTGCGTAAAATCACTGTTAAAGGTTATTAAAGATTCGTTTATTATACACAAACTTTAGTATGTATTGTAAAGATTCGCTTATCGGCAGGCTTAAACATACGTTTTTAATTCTACAAACGCTTACGCTTTGAAATGCTAAGAAACTGTAACGCTTCGACACGTGACATTCCGTTGGTTAACGTCAATCCCATACATTTACTTTGTATTCTACTGACGTCCACGAAATTAACTTCAGGATTTTAAAAATGTCGTTTGAAAAAAAAAAGTTTTTGGCGAAATTACTTTCGATATTCCGTAATTCGGATTAGCATGCGAATTATAGTTAGCATTTTATTTATTTATTTTTTTACATATGTGTAGAGTTCGCTTTATGAATACAACGGACACAATGTCTGGTAAAGGCACAGTAAAAGGTTAAATAAGCCATTTATAGAGATTACGAATGTAGATCTTAAATAAACTGATTCCATCTAATAACAATGAATAATTCCACTTTATTCAAGTAAATCTATCAGAACGATATTAGATATTGGCAAAATTCAATTATGAATAACTTATTTTGTTGGATGAGATATGTGTTTTTTGAAGGCATACATAGAAAGAAATATAAACTCTTTACATAGATAAAATCTTCCAAGTGTCGGGTCACGCACATTACAAGGTTCCGTATCTGCATATCAAAATATTTGTATTTAAAACAGAGCTTCTTGTTTGATAATATGAATATACCAGTTAATAGTTTAAATGTGCATAATATTTTCATTATTAACCTTCGACCCAAAAAAAGGGGTGTTATAAGTTTGACGTATGTATTTGTGTGTCTCTCTGTGGCATCGTAGCTCTCAAAAGGCCCGAAAACCAAGTTTTTATTTTGTTTGAAAGATTTTTGAAAGATGTTTGCTAAGTTGCATCAAAATCGGTTAAGCCTTTTTTTTGTCGGGGATTTTTGAGTTTTCTAAATATAAATATACTTATTACTTCCCATAAGTGCATTTTTTAGGTAGATCGACTATTATTTATTAAAACGCTACTTACCTGTTACTTACTGATAGTTGTACTGGTAAACTCCCGATAACGCTACTACCATGATTTTTTTACACATACTCGAAGCCAACCAACTGGCAGTGGGTGAGAACACTTGACTATAAAACAAGTATCCATATTAAAAGAAAAACAAAATACCCGACTGCAGAATACCCTAATAAATAAACAAATATTTGTGGACATTTCACACAACACCATCTAGCCAAACTAAGCAAAGCTTGTACTATGGAACTAGATGGCTGATAGAATACATATATATATGTATTATATACTCTACTATACTATATTATACTTTTTACATCACACTAAAATAAATATAGCAGTTGCAAAATAAACTTTTTGACGTGACAACGTCTAATAAATCGATCAACGCCGGCTGCATGCACGAAAAAGTATGACTCATTGTCATGTTACGTTAGGCTCATTGATACATATGATACATAGAAACGCCCAGACACAGAACAGACATCTATGCTCATCACACAAATGTTTGCCCTGGGTGGGGATCGAACCCACGACCTACCTACCTGCACAGCAGGCAGGCATACTACTAAAAAAAAAAATGAATGTATAGAGACGGTCTTGGCCACTTATTTTGAATAGCTTCTTCCTTTCAATATCTGCGCTTTGTTAATGCTAAAATGTTTGATAAAATTGTGTTTATAAGTGAGCTTAACTCCTATTAAAAATGTTTAATGGTCGAATTTTGTTAATGAATGTAATTCTTAGTTTAATGGATCTTTTAGGGATGCTTATACCTCTGCTTCATTGCCGCGGGGCTTGTAAAAACAAGAAGTGTCTTAACTAAATAAGTGTTTTGTTGAACGAGCGAAGTGAAAAGAGGTCTTTGCATTAACTAATAAGGTCTTTATGCAAGGAAAGAGGCTCCAAATTTTAAAGTGCTTTAACCGTATCATGTGAGGTATCAGATGAAAGAACTTAATTAGCGCAAACCAAAACAGGTTTTTAAATATTTTTACGATGTATATTTTTCGGTATAAGAAGGAAAATATAAAAAAAAATGATTTCCCCCTTTTATCTACTAGTTTGTACGGAACCCTCTCTGGGCAAGTCTAACTCGCACTTGTCCGGTTATTTTTTATTTTATTTTATTTTCAAAGGAAAACTTACACCTAACTACATATATTAGAAAACGTATATAAAAACGGAAGGCCAATTAAAAGTTTTCACAAATAATGTAAAAGACTAGACAACTATGAAATAGACGGACAGGCATAAATACATGTATATATATATAGACATATAAAATATATACAGAATAACTGTACAAACAAAATAAATAAATAAGAGAATAGAAAGAGATACACATAGAATAAATTTAAATAAAATAGTTCATAAGTATTAAGAAGTTGTTTTAGTTTAAACACAGGAGTGTTGGATAAGTCAACATCCGTGTCTTTTGCTAGAATGTTGTAACACCTGCATGCTCTTATAAGGAAACTATTTTGCCTATAATTACATCTTACAACTGGGACATGAGAAGTTTTTTTTTTGTGAGAGATGTATTATTAGAAAAAATATAGCCTATAGATGACACCTCGCACATCAAAAACAGTCAAGCCGTTTAGGCTGTAGGCGATCGTATAGAAGCATGTATACATACATAACATATATAAATGCATATATACATACATACACTTGAAAACATAACTGTCCTTCTTAAGCAGCCAGGAAATAATCTTTATAAATTTCATGCTTGAAAATCGGTTATGCTAAAACAAATACGTACTAAGACTAGTTTATACGCAAATCTTATTCAAAACCTAAACGAGATCGAGCAAGAAAATAAAATAAAACAAAACAACAAAAACACATTGGAAACACATTATGGGCAAAACAAATCACTTCGAAACTTTCCTAATATCTTTTGTCTCTTTTACTTTAAAACTGACGCATTACGAATCCTGGTAAAGTCGGACGACTGGTCGGGAAATTCGCGGAAAAAGGACAACAAATCGGTCGACTGCTAGAGATACTGTAGTCAGAATACCCGGGTAGACTGAATATCCTTCCCGGCAACGCAGTGTACATCCGACCACCACGCGCACCGGACGTTCTTCTCTCTTAATTCTAAATTTCTCCTCTCACATCTCACTATTTTACAAAAACGCTAATTTTTGCAATAAAAAAAATAAAAATGATTTTGTGATAGATGGAAAATTACGCATGTCTACAGGTGGTTTTGGTGGCGACACGCGATTGTGGACTTTGTTGTTTGAGGAGTAAAGTCGGTGTTTGTATGCGTTTGTGATTGTTTTCACGTTTTCTGTGTGCTAATTATTGTGTGTGGAAATGCCAATTTCCGGGAGTTAAAATTATAAAACTAAAATTTATTTGCAAAAAAAAGAAAATCCCAAAAAACTGCTGAATACAAATTGACTATTGCATTTTCAAGGATTTCATTGTAGGTAATTTTTTATTGAAATATTCTGCATCTTGTCCAATAGATAAAATCTGGGTGTCCTTATAATCACGAGTGAATTATTTTTTCATCACACTGGTTCAAGCATTACATTATCTATGAATTAAGAATATATTAAAACTTTTCCGTTGGTTATTATCAAGCGACTTGGAGGTACAACCTAATTTTTTTTTCTAAAAAATTGGTAAAAAAACGGAAAAGGCAAACATCCATGACTTTTCTTAACAAACATAATCGCAAATAATTATGGTTTCAAAAACTGGAAAAACCGACTTCAAAATACGCAATTGGTTTTTTAGTTGGATGACATTTTTTAGTTATTTTGTTATATAAACCAAAATACTGTACCGATTTTGGTAAAATAAAATTGATATGGGACCACCTCTGAGGTATTTATTACCTACTAAACAAAAATAATCATTAAATACAATTCATTATTGGCACAGAAACCGCGCAGCAAACATAGAAAGAAAACATTCGTCCGTGGAAGAGCTAAGGATTTAACAACATTTTTTAACGAGATGTATTATGTTGCCAGCAAAACGATTTCAGGGGCGGGGATGAGGAGGAGAGGTCTACCTACTCAACACAAAAATTGCATTAATGATTAAATATATGTTTATTTTGCTTACAACAGAACACATACAGCTCTACCATACTTTGCTGCCTGTGGCCGTGATTTTAACGTCTCATGTCGATCTTTGATTAACTATCAACGGAATGTAGCGTCAGTCCTCAAAAACGTCCGAGCTCGATGAGATCTAGTTAGACTCCTTACACGGTTAAAATAATTTCGATTTTCTAAATAATTCGAAGCGGCAAAATAGACGTCTCTAGCCTTCTCGATCTAAATTAGGCTTTAGCGCGGCGACTTAGAGTCTTTATATCAAAATATTTAAGTTCTTCATTGTTGGTATGTGAGTATCGGTCAACCCAGGACACTACATTTGTGAATTTTGTTTTAGACTTTACGTCCACGTGATGGAAAGTCATTGATGTAAAATAATAAACAAAATGTTGCCCGTAAGATAATCACCATAATCGGTCTAAAACTGAGGAAGATATAAGACAGATAAACAATTTCTTTATACCACGGCTAGTGAAGATATCTTCAAGATCGACGTGCTCCATCCC
This sequence comes from Lycia hirtaria, assembly GCA_947563715.1. Lineage (NCBI taxonomy): Eukaryota > Metazoa > Arthropoda > Insecta > Lepidoptera > Geometridae > Lycia > Lycia hirtaria. The sequence goes on along the minus strand of OX387383.1, from coordinate 25,143,083 downwards.
CCACACTACACGACAAAAAAAAACGTCCTAACGAAACCAAATTGGCACGTAAACAGATATTCAATAAATGGTTCTCAATTTATTGAATATCTATTTACGGACCAATATCTCTTTACTACGAAGTCAATTAAATTTTAAATAAGCGAAAATTCGCTCAATGAATATATTAATAATTAAAATGTATTTATAGACAAAGAAGTTCTGCCTTAACGATCGGATCCGTGATCCGTAAAGAGATATTTAAAAAAAAACGGACAAGTGCGATTCAGATTTTCCTTCATAAACCGAAAAATATACACCGTAAAAATATTTAAAAACCTGTTTTAGCTTATGCTACTGAAGCTGTTTCATATGATACCCCACATGATACGACCTTCATACCTTGCATAAATAGGTACCCTATTTTTTCGTGATTAAATAAAAAATGACCAGTTTTCGGTTTTTTTCCTATATGTGTACTCTAACGCAATGCTTCTTGCCATATTTAATAGTTCTAGGTCAACAGGAAGTACAGGTTTTGATTCCCTTGTGAGGGCCGAAATGTGCGTTTCTTACAACATATTCGGCTGTAATTTTTTTTACGAAAACTGAGAAATTTGATTTTTCTTTCTGCAGCAAGAGACTATAGATCTGCGTATATGGTTTTAATTTCAACTCGATACCTTCACGCGTTCCCGAAATAAAGGTATTGACACCCTGACAGACGGACAGACGGACAACAAAGTGATCCTATAAGGGTTCTGTTTTTTTCCTTTTGAGGTACGGAACCCTAAAAATTGAAAACATTCTCCCTTTCAAGGATTCGGTTAACATTTAAAAAGGCGAGAATTAAGTCAACGTAATAAAGAGGGAACAAAAGCTGGAACAGGATGGCATATAAACCAACAAGGAATACACGATATACTTACCCATATCACGTAATGCGACTCGGCAACGAGATCTCTGTAACATGTAAAGAATACTTGAACCACTTTTAAACCAAACAATTCCTTTAAAAATAAGGTTGAGTTTTGTAAAACCTAAGAAAATGGTATTTCGTCTAATCCCTTGTTAGTGATTTTAATATTAAAATGTAACTTAAACAATTATAGTATAAGAAACTGAACAAAGCAACCTACTTTAAAATACGCAATTTCGTTTACTTGGATGACAATTTTTTTCAGTTATTTTGTTATGAAAATTAAATACTAAACCGATTTTGATAAAATTTATATGGGGTCATCTCAGAACCAGTAACTATCAAACAAAAAAGAATCATCAAAATCAAGTCATAATTGGCGCAGTAAACAGTAAAACAGTCAATTCGAATTGAGAACCTCCGTCATTTTGGAAGTTTGATGGACCATTTTTAGGGTTCCGTGCCCAAAGAGTAAAAACGGGACCCTATTACTGAGACTCCGCTGTCTGTCCGTTCGTCTGTCCGTCCGTCCGTCTGTCACCAGGCTGTATCTCATGAACCGTGATAGTTAGAGAGTTGACATTTTCACAGATGATGTATTTCTGTTGCCGCTATAACAACGAATACTAAACAGAATAAAATAAATATTTAAGGGGGCTCTCATACAAAAAACGTGATTTTTTTGCTCGTTTTTGCTTGATATTGATAACGGCAACACGTAGACGCTTGAAATATTTGAATATTGAGTTATAGTATTCACTTTAAAAATAAATAATAAATTAAAATAAAATTAATATTTAAGGAAGGCTCTCATACAACAAACTTAATTTTTTACCGTTTTTATAGATAATGGTACGGAACCCTTCGTGCGCGAGTCCGACTCGCACTAGACCGTTTTTTTATGTACTAGTACCTCACACAATTATGACAATTATGACTCGGCTATCATAACACAACCGTATAGCAACCCGCTAACAACACATACCTAACACACAATATTGCACAATTTGGCTGTTATATCCGGGCCAACAATGTTGCTGATCAATATTGCAACTATTAACTGTCGTAAAAAACTCTTAAAATATTGTATGGGCTACCTGTTCTAATTTAAAGGAGGTAATTGTGATATTCTAACTATATTTATATATATTAACTATCTATCTAATCAGCCCGTGTCATCCCACTGCTGGGTATAGGCCTGCTCTTATAAATAAATGAACAACGTTAATCATTAAAAATAAATGGACAAGTGCGTGTCGTGCCACGCGCAATGTAGGGTTCCGTAGTTAGATATTATAATTTATACGAGCTTAGCTCTTGTTTGATACTACGAACATATGAGTTAACTTAAGTTAATTGAAATGAAATATTAGTTTTTGACGTGTTTAAGTAATTATTTGAAGTTGGTTGACTAAGACTCGATAACTTGTAAAGCCTACTTAGCCGTGATAGTTTTCCCTTTAATTTCATCATATATGTATGCTACTAGCCTGAATATTTTTAAATCTCCAAGGTCAACCGTTTAGCCAGTAGAGGGGGGGGGGGGACACTTGACTCTTACAAAAATATCACCATAAAGCTTTCCCAAACGCGGGATCCGTTTGCGAAAGCTTATTTTTATTAAATTGAAGAATGGTTTTTAGCACACCCCCAACGTTTTTAAATGGTTTTTTATTTAGCTTGACCTGTTTGTTTGTTTGGGTCAAATTTAGTAATTGAAATTTTACCCCCTTGCAGTCGACGGATCGATCTGAAATTGGTATACCTTTAGTCCTAATGACAATACAATGTAGTATATTCTGTATTATTGTAAATCCAAGATGGCCGCCGCCACAAAATAACAGATTTCATATTTTAACACAACCCCCACAATATGGGTATCAAATTAAAGGGCTTTTCTAGGAAAATACATTACCTACATCATTATCTTTATTTTCAATAAAACCGTTTAACCGTTTAGCCGGTTTTATTATATTAGTTATCATGTTTTCGCGAATTTTGAGTTGTGAACATAATTATTATGTACATGAAGTGTTTTTCATTATCATTTTTACATTAAATATATTTACGATTGCCCACAAGCTTATCTGATACTAAGCAACAGTGTGGCCGAGGATGGAGCTCGTCAATCAAGAATATAACGAGGAATATATTACCTTTTGTCAGATTAATACAAGGTACTTAGAACTTTTCCAACCTTAATTAAGAAGTACAAAAACCGTTTTTTTTTTATCACATAACAAATTCATTACTGAAATCCTCGACCCTAGTCCTAAAATGATTTACATTTCTTTGTGAGAGAAAATAACGAAATTTGAACAAGTAACAAAGTACCGAAAGCAATTTCCCAGCGGTCGTAATTTTTAATCTATGTTACAGATCAAAGCTTATAATTAGTAACCTATGATTCAATATAAATATTTGAATTATTCCAAAATAAATATTTCATAATATGAAATATGTTAGGATTCAAAATAAATATTTGAATCTCACTTTTTGGGAATAAATTTGAAGCCCGGAGAACTGAGGTCAAACACCTAGCCTATACAAAAAACGCAGAAAGTAGCATCAGACCTATTATATTTCAGACGAACCCATATATTTCGCCGCTCGTAAACAATGCTCGCACAAAACAGAGAGAAAAACGATTTAAAACGTGTCCAAGTGTACGCGAGTACGCAGAAATACGCAAGTACGCAATACGCGCCGCGCGTGGCTGCGTGCTGGACATTTTTGTGTTTTTTTTTATACATTATAGATCTACGATTTGTCATTTGTAACGGAGGGAATTGGATTCTGTTATCGGAAATCTTATTTACAATTTATATTTATGTTCATTTAGAGAAAATAGATTGCTGGAACTGTTTGATAATAAAACAAAACGAATCATATACCATAATATTATAAAGAATAAAGTTTGCAATTTTGTAAGATTGTAAGTTTGTTGGTGTTAGGTAATCTCTGGAATCATTGACCCATTTCAAGATTTCCGATTTTGAAATTTCCACTCTTAACTGTCATATTTTTATTTGAATAAGGGCCATCTATCCATTTAGAGTATGAATACTTATAGTTATAGCGTAGCAAGACGTCTTGTAGTATATACTATTAGGGTATTTTGTGGTCTCGTCTCGACTGAACAATATAATGAAATAAGGACAGCAGTGCCCCCCATGTCATATTAGTTCTCTACCTGAACAGGTTATGCTATATCCATCGCGTACTGAAAAAAACATTGAAAAAAAAACGTAGCAAAAGCACGCTTATATGCTTATACACTTTATTTTAAATGAAATACTTTCCTATAAGTTTTGAAATTTCACAGAGGAACGTACACACAAAGACAGAATAGACGCCATTAGACCTGGCTTTGCTCGATCTAAAGTAAACGTGTTTTATCTTATCATAATATTTTCAAAAGAAAATTTGAGGTAAAAACAAAGACAAGTTCTATACCGGCCGCCCTAGAGCCCGCGGTGAGCCGCCCGCCCTGGAGCCCGCGGTGAACCGCCCGCCCCGGGCGAGACGCCGTCATAAGCATCACACTGCAAACATTCTTTGAAGTTCAGGTGTATCCGCCCAACATCCGTCGACATAATTATTATGTTGTGCTATAATGGATTACAGACAAGGCTACTAAAAGAAAAAAATAAATCTAAAAAACCCTTCAGATCACCGTATAGTTAAGAAACCTTCAGTATATGAAACAAATTTGTAATCGGTTGCTAAACGATTTTATTAAATAAAATATTTGTGGACATTTCACACAACACCATCTAGACTACACTAAGCAAAGCTTATACAATGGAAAGTAGATGGCTGATAGAATACACATATACTTTTTTTTTCTAAATGCATACTTAAGATTCATAGAAACACTCAAACACAGAACAAACACCCATGCTCATCACACAAATGTTTGCCCTGGGTGGGGATCGAACCCAGGACTTACAGCAGACATACTACCAACTGAGCTGCAAGGCCAGTCAGCAGACAGACATACTATTTAATTTGACATGTACCGATGTCTGCTGTAATCAAATCTTGCAATTTAAAATTTCACCGACTTTTCGGTTTCCGAATTCCATCTTACGAGTACGTTAAGTAATTTTTGAGATTTCTTGATTTGTTAATGAGTACTTAATATTTCTTTAATATATTTTATATATGTACACATTTATGTCAAATTTCTCTTAGAGCTAAATGGCGTCTAATATACAATCTTAACTAGTTCACGCAAATATAATTAAATGTTTGATCAAACATACAAATCACTCTAGTAATAACAATCTTCAATAAGGACTACGAGTATTTCATACTATTAATATAATATCTGCACTGTGAGTACGTGTCTCTAAGGCCGCTAGCACACGGCGTATTTTAAACGCGCAGACGACGCGCGTCTCTGCGCGTTTAAAAAAAGCCGTGTGCTAGCGGCCTAAGAATAAAGATTAGTCATCTCTTGTACGAAGCTTTACTTCCGTGTTCGAAACTTACTCGAACCTATGTTACTTCAAAGTTGCTAATAACTTGGAGCATCTGAGCACGAATTAAGTTACGTTAGTTGCGAACTTCACTACAACTTACACGCGTGACGAACAAAAAGACGTGAACTTTATCATAATTGACGTAGTTTCTTGCAACTTGCTACGCTAATTACAAAATTACTAGCCTAAATGATTAACCTCCGACGCAAAACGAGGGTTCTTTTTAACACGAATAAGTCCGCGTTTGACCGCCAACTCGCCTGTTGGAAATCGAAGAAGCCACCTATTACTCTAACCTTGAAAAGACCAACGTTGTAACTCTCCAGGAACAAAGAAGCTACTGAAACCAAACTAATGAACCGATTTTCACGTGTTTTTTTTTTTTGTTTATAAGAAATTTTGTCCCTAACTATGGGCCTTATAAGGAAGCTCAAGGTCGCGCAACGAGCTATGGAGAGGGCTATGCTCAGAGTCTCTCTACGAGATCGAATCAGAAATGAAGAAATGCGTAGACGTACAGGAGTCACCGATATAGCACAGCGGATTAGGAAGTTGAAGTGGCAGTGGGCAGGGCACATAGCACGGAGAACTGATGGCCGATGGGGCCGAAATGTTCTCGAGTGGAGACCACGTACCGGCAAGCGCAGCGTAGGAAGACCAGCCACGAGATGGACAGATAACCTCATACAAGTGGCGGGAAGACGCTGGATGCAAGCCGCTTCCAATCGGTCTTTTTGGAAATCCATCGGGTAGGCCTATGTCCAGCAGTGGACTTCTTATGGCTGAGATGATGAATAAATTTTAATCTAGAGTAGAGTAGTAATAACAGAATCTGTTCTTTTTAGGGTTTCGTACCCAAAGAGTAAAACCCTCCGTCCGTCCGTCCGTCCATATGTCACCAGGCTGTATCTAATGAACCGTGATAGTTAGACTGTTGAAATTTTGACAGATGATGTATTTCTGTTGCCGCTTTATCAACAAATACTAAAAAAACAGAATAAAATATATATTTAAGGGGCTCCCATACAACAAAAGTGATTTATTTGCTCGTTTTGCTCCATATTGATAACGACAATTACAGGTAGACGCTTGAAATATTCACAGAATATTGAGTTATATTATTCACTTTAAAAATAACCGTTTTTATAGATAATGGTACGGAACCCTTCGTTCGCGAGTCCGACTCGCACTTGGCCGGTTTTATTAAGAATTTCGAAGTCAAAAAAGTCCGTGTCTTTGCTCAAGGCTCTTATATTACTAGAAAGCTGTAATTTAGTACAGGTATACATATAAATCACGCCAGCAAAGGGATTAAAGTAAATCTTGAAGAGTAGTTGTTTCAGTGTCCCCTACACAAAAGAGGGATGAATAGTGTGGAATGTCGTTGGATAGGAAAATACTGTAAGTGATGTAGGTGTGCGAAAACTATTATTTTTTTCAAATTATAGATTCGTTTACAAAATATTGATTATTAAAGTTATTTTTCATTGGCTAGAGTCAAGTATCTTCACCCTTTGCTAGATACCAGCCATTTATTGAATATGTGTTTTTTTATAGTAGCAATTAACGAAAATACATGGAATACTATCACAGTTAAGTAGGCTTTACAAGTTAACGAGTAAAAATACCCTTAGAAGTAATATGGTGTGTGACACAGTTGGAGGTTGGAACAGTAGTAGCTGTAACACAGGTATTACCTAGCACGGTTGCTCACAGAACACCCCACTGGCCAGATAGGTACACTATATTAATAGGATTAATTGTGCTTGTTATTACAATAATTAAAATGAGGGTAGTTACAAATGTTTTTTTTTTAAGTTTATGGAAATAAATGTATTTGTATTTGTAAATGTATTTGTATAAGCCGAAGAATCATTGTTGTCGTACAAATTAGTTTTCTTTTTCTTAAGGCAAAGAGTAGGGTGGCGCCACTGTCTCATTCAATCACAGCAGCCCCTTTTCAGCGTTCCGTAGTAAACAAGGAACCCTTATAGTTTATTAATTTATACTTACCCTTATAGTTATTTAATTTATTTATTTGACTGGCTTTGTGGCTCAGTTGGTAGTGTGTGCTAAACCTACATGTACATGTCTACCTGCTGAACTGAAAGGTCGTGGGTTCAATCCCCACCCAGGGCAAACATTTGTGTGATGAGCATGGATGTTTGTTCTGTGTCTGGGTGTTTCTATGTATCATATGTATATATTCACAAAAAAAAAAAAAAAGTATATATGTATTCTATCAGCCATCTAGTTCCATAGCACATACAAGCTTTGCTTAGTTTGGGCTAGATGGCGTTGTGTGAAATGTCCACAAATATTTATTTTATTTATTATTATTATAGTTTCGCCATGTCTGTTTTTGTTTCTGCCTGTCTGTCTTTCCGTCCGTCCGCGGCTGTCCTCATGTCTAGTCTTGTGTCGAACGGTTGACTTTGGAGATATACAAAAATGCCGTGCTAGTAGAATATACGATGGCTTCGAGAAAAGGATGGTACGGCGTGGCCTCGCCGCTCGACTTGCCCGGGGCCACTGCCGAGCCCTAGATGAAATTAAAAGGAAAACTAACACGGCTTAGTAGGCTTTACAAGTTATCGAGTTATAGTCGATGAACTTAAATAATCTCTATCTCTATATATATAAATCAATTGCTGTTCGTTTGTCTCGCTAAAACTCGAGAACAGCTGGGCCGATTTAGCTGATTTTGGTTTTGAAATGTTTGTCGTAGTCCAGGGAAGGTTTAAACGTTGAGAAAATATCGGGTCCACTCATTGATAAGTGATACGAAGTACGCTGGGTCATCTAATTACATAATAATGTATGTTATGTAACTACGGAACCCTACATTGTGCGTGGCATGACACGCACTTGGCCATTTTAGATATTAAATGAAATTACTTTTGATAAATATTCTCTCTTTAGTTTCATAAAACACTATTACAATGTAGTTATTACCAGTAGCTATTATTTTTATATCTGTTATTTTGACCGAATTATACGTTAAACGACAAAATTTCCACGTTTCCACATTGTCAGAAACAATGGCGCCACCCTACTCTTTGCCTTAATATTTCTCTACGAGTGGGTCAAGAACAAAGACTAAATAAATAAGAGTAAAGTAAACTGAAATCTCTAGCTGCGACTTAAGATATACTATATCATTGAATAATATCTCAAGCTCGTGGAAACGGCCACTAACAGCGACAAGTCTGCTCCCAAACGCCCCAAGATTTACAATGCAGCAGTAAGTCCCAAAACGAAACTTAAAACTCTTTAGTCTTGAGAATCGCTCTTGAAATGGACTCTCGGAGACTTTGGGGCCGAGGCTTTGTTGCTACGACAAAATAATACTCGAGTTTTATGACTCATTATATTTGGAACCTTGTCACTTTCAACGAGTTTCATAACTCTTTATTTTTGGAACCTTGTCACTTTCAACAAATTTAACTTGTTGGTTATTTGAAATGATATGTTAATTTAGTTATTACGAAAAGTTACCACAATAATTGCTGTGAGTGTACGGTGTTAAATAGATTGTTTTGACCTTTTTAAAAACGGTCTGAAATATTCAAAGGTTAGAATATACTTGGTGTTTGGACAGACAAATAACATAGAACAAAGAGCAACACTTATGTTTTATGTCAGAGAAGAATCAGCATTTTGGTCATCATCATCATCATCTCAGCCATAAGAAGTCCACTGTTGGACATAGGCCTCCCCCATAAATAGCATTTTGCTAGCATTTTGGTCAGGCGCGTATAAACAAAATAATTCTATGTTATGCAACCAATATACTTACATAAAGATATGAAAATAAAAATATATACCGCTTTTATAATATTAGATTTTGTAATCGTTTTTACTAGTTTAGGCTCGCGTTTGCCGCTGTATTCTTATATCTTATAAACGCCAAATACAAAAACTTGGTGACAATTTTTTTGATTCATAACCGACATTATTATCGACAAGGATTTTGTGTTAGCGCTCAAAAACATCCGAGCCCAATAAGGTCTAAGCGTTGAGCTGTATGTACTTACGTACGAGAACAGACACCACACAGTTACTTTGTTACATTCAACTGCGGCAATAGCGCCGCACCTCACGCAATGGCTTACTAGTGAAGTGAGTATTTTAGAGGTGTGGAATATTTTTTTCTTTTCTTATAAACGTGACAATAATTTTGCTTCAGATAGCTCCCTTGGTACGTAAGTACATACAGCTCAATGGTCTAAACCTAAAGTGACAACTTTTTGGATCTCTTACACGACTATAGTAAATTTGATTTTAAAAACAATTCGTAGCGGCAAAATAGATGTCTCTAAACTTCTCAATCTAAATTAGGCTTTATCTCGGCGACATAGAGATTAAATAAAAATCTTTCATCATTATTGGTATATAAGTACCAGTCAATTTGGGACACTGTGAATTTTGTTTTAAACTGTGCATCCATTGTTATTAACTAACAACATAAATGTATTTCAGTATAATAAATTCCTACTTTAAATGACTGGCCTTGTGGCTCAGTTGGTAGTGTGTCTACGTCTACCTGCTGAACTGAAAGGTCGTAGGTTCGATCCCCACCCAGGGCAAACATTTGTGTGATGAGCATGGATGTTTGTTCTGTGTCTGGGTGTTTCTATGTATCATATGTATATATAAAAAAAAAAGTATATATATATATATATGTATTCTATCAGACATCTAGTTCCATAGTACAAGCTTTGCTTAGTTTGGGCTAGATGGTGTTGTATGAAATGTCCACAAATATTTATTTATTACTAGATGACCCGTCGTACTTCGTATCACCTATCATTGAGTGGACTCAATATTTTCTCAACGTTTAAACCTTCCCTGGACTACGACAAACATTTCAAAACCAAAATCAGCTAAATCGGCCCAACAATTGATTTTTATATATATAGAGATATAGATAGATGTATTTACTTATTTTATCATATTTTCAGCATATCCTTTGTCTATCTGGACACCCAGTATACTTTACTGGTGTTTTATTAGTCAATTATGCCAAAATGCTGAAAAGGTAGTGTCCTTGGTAGAAATACTTTGTACTTACCTTGGTGTTGTATTTTCTAGTCTCTAGAAAATATTTCTGCAAAACGAGCCAAGCAACCGTAATAATATTATTAACAAGAGGTATTTTGAAAGAAATGAAGCTCCTCGGAAATATTACTATAACAAATTTAATGGTAAACTTTTGCGGCTCTGATGGGTTTTGTATGGTTCAGTGTATAAACGTTTAATAAAGTTTAAATCTTTTTTAGCATTAGGTAAGTGGTAGAGACACAGAAGATAGGTATTAGGGTTGTAAATTCCAAACCAAACTTGACAACAAGTAGTATAAAAAAGAAAACAAAATACCCGACTGCAGAATAACAGTTTTTATGCGTAAATTTTTTATTTTATTTTTTATTTATTTAAATCGCTGTAAAAGATTATAAATGCACATTCTTTAGAATAATTCTAGTCAAATCACTTATTTATTACTAAATAATTCATTCGAGATTACGGAAAAAGCGTTTTTTTCTATTTTTACTAGAGATGTATTATTATTATTACAAAAAATATAGCTTATGATACTCTGAAAGCAAAGACGAATCTAACGACATCTCGTACATCAAAATCGGTCAAGCCGTTTAATCTGTAGGTTGTCCTATAGACACATACATGGTATGCATGTATGTGCGAGCACATACATATATACTTACATACAAACATACATACACTCGATAAACATAACCCTCCTTCTTACGCAGTCGGGTAAAAAAAAAAGTAAGCAAGCTTTTTTTTTCTTTGTGGACATAAAAGAAAACAAGCAACTAGTTTCGTAGTTTCTGTAAATGTGAAAGCTTCCGCATACATATGTATTGAGTGAGTAAGTACCTATCTACCAATTGGTACCTACTTGTCATAAGCCATTACCAACCTTATTAGTACAGCTGGGCGATTTGGGCATAGCCCAAGTGATCTATGTTCAGATCTACAGTTATTACTGTAAAGATTAACATGGGTTACTGGGTGGTGCCCAGTTTGTCCACATTGATTTAAAGTTTGAATATCCTACTCTTCACCAAATTTTTCTTTAAAATTTATTACTTTAATTATTTTTTTTCCAGTCCCAGCGGAAGACCAGCGCTGGTTTTTTACCACTAGCATATGCTGAGCTGGGGCCAGATTGTGTCAAAAACATTATTTAGCTATCCATTTGTTTGTATGATTTTTATTGTTTTAAGTTTTTTGTTGTAATAAATTTATGTCTATAATGTCTGCTAAAAATATTTATACGTTAATAGTATATTTGAATGTAAAGCAGGGTGCGGGAGTGTAACATACTTCCGTCGTTAACTGCCGGAAGTGATCTCGGGATTTGCATAAACCAATTATGTTGCGGTCACGCGATCCAAGCGGTTTTACGGAAAATGTGACTTGAAGGTACAGGTCATGGGGCTGCAAGGTTACGGAAAAAATCAAACCTTTTTTTATAATTCCTTTAAGTTTCATAACTTACGTTATATTCCAAATAATTGCTATGTAAAAATTGTGATTTTAACAGTGGTCATACTGCTACCGATTACTTTTTGACACCTTGAAAAGATATAAATGTAGGTTTAAAGAATTGGACATAGGCAACTAAGTCAGTAATAATTCCATCAGAAACATAAAATGCTAACATCCCAAGACTCGCACAAAATTATGTCAGGTTAAAATTGAATTTAAATAGGAGACCTTCGCTCCAGTTGGTTCCTCATCCAGCAATTTTTTCTTGCAATACAGCGTGGTAATGTAGCGAGCGTACTGGGAACTTTTGGGCCTGGGAATTGTGCAGTGAACAACTTGCTTGCTTGCGTGCCATTAAAACAAAAAATATTTTTAATTATGCTAATTTGCCTATTATTATAGCACACTAGTTTAGTTAAATAAGATAATATTATGACAAAAAAAAAAACATACAATTTTTCTTGTTTTTTTTTTCGAATAGGTTTTTTTATGTATTCAGAAGAAAAAAAAATAAGTAAATGATAAAAAATTGGCTTAGTTTGTCCGCCAGCTCACCTGTTAAGCTAATGTTAAACTACGTTACGGTCGACTATTAAAATGCGTACCCTAAAAAGATCAGATTCACTCGTGACTTAAAGACACCTTGGTTACATTCTATTTGGAAAACCATTATACAAATTTGAGTATATACCAAAATTAACTTAAAGAGATAAACGAAAATATATCATGAGAAACAAGAAATATAACATAACGTGACTCAATTTAAAATTATTTTACAAAATAAAAATAAAATGTGTATAAAAACTGTGCTGTGAAAAAATGACTCAACCAGTGCCTAAAGTAGCGGAAATTGTCCATTTTGAACTAGCGGCATTTTGCACTTGTTGACTTGTTGATTATTACTGGCTATTGGTTTATTGTTGGCGCTAGTATTATTGGCCTATAAAATTTACTTTCGAAGCATATAAGCAGTGTTGGTGCTAATTGTTTCATGTAAATCAGTGTTGTGCCAAACGGATAGCATTCGCTGGCCAAAGAGTTCGCACTTGCTGGCCAAAGGATAAGAGCTTGTTGACCAAACGGTTACGCTTGTTGGCCAAACAGATAGCGATTGCCGGCCTAACTGTTGGTGCTTGTTGGCCAGACTATTGGCGGATATATGACGGACTCTTGGCGCTAGTTAACTGGATTTGGCGCTTCCAAGATGAATACTGTCCAGAGCACCGGTGGAGGTCATGGTGGCTCCATGAAGAAAGACCATAAGCATGAGGTGAGTGAAGTATTACAAACATTTGTCATAAAATTTAAAACATTTCCAATTTCAATGGATTTATTTTGTATTCGATATTGACAAATTATTACTATGTTGTACGTATATTGATTTATATATAAGGTTTAGTGAAATGTAAAAACTTTTTTGATTATCACAACATCAGCAATGCTGGTTTCATCATCATCATCATCATCATTGGCCTGTTAATATCTACATGAAATAATACTATGCTTGTAGCATCCGGCTAATAACATCTGCGCTCGTGGTTAAATAAGCCAATGCTGGTGTACGGTCTCCAAAATTATAATTTTTGCGCCGTTCCGCTGAAAAGTATTTACAAGCTTTTATTTAATTTCACCTATCCCGGTGTTTTTCAATGAGAAATGGGTGGTAACGTGCCAACTGTGCTAGTTCCGAAGTGGAATGGGGAGGGTAGAATAAGGTCATGAAGCGCTTCCGCACACTCGCCGAAACGAATCCTATCTATACAATATAGACTGACATGCTACTTTACGTCGATGCTCGAGGCTAAGTAGCTTTTTGGCAACCAATTTATTGTCATCGCTTTTCTTTTGTGTTTCACAAATCATTAGAACCTTCGCTAGTGATTCAAACCTAGAATCCTTCGCTTGTCCTGGATTTAACTGTCAGACACCCGACAGTTAAACACAACTTTCCAGTGTTCTACAATAAATATTGTTTTTAAATAACCTATTTAGATAAAGAATGTCCAAAAACATCCTTCTCTACTAAAACAAGCTTAGTAATCCAATTATCAACAAGGCATTACGCTCGTTATGTGCAAACTTGCCAAAGAGCGATTGAGGTAAGTTAATAAACTACACAAACTTGTCTTGTTACGTGGCTAGATGAGCGAACTAAACATTTGATAGAGATGTCGTTTGATAAATGCGATTGTGATGCCCTTGTTGAAAGGAGTAGATTAGCCAAAGTATAGTGGTAAATTAACAAGCACTCTGGAGTTTGGAGAGTGTCGAGTTAGATGGAGATGGAAGAGACAAACAGATGTGTTTATATAATTGGTTGGTTAACTTTGTTGGAATATTTGTGCTGTGTTAATGATTCCTTTAATTAACGCATTTCAATTATTTTATTAATGCTGGTTTCATAAACAGATTAGCTCCATAATAACATTGCAATGTCTTCCGATTTACTTAAGCATGCAAAATTTTATCCAATTTAAAACTGGGAAGTGGAGCTTTTAAATAAAATAATAACAAGTTTGTATATTTAAAAAAAAAAACAAAATACCCGACTGCAGAAAAGCAGTTTTTGTAGTCTAACTTACGATTTCGTTACACTTGATACGCTGTTGAGTGTACGTTTTTTGTGTAAAATCGCTGTAAAAGAATATAAATAAGTACGCAATCTTTAGAATAATTCTAGTAAAATCACTTGTTTATTACGAAATAGTAGTTGGAGGTTACGAAGAAACACATTTTTAAATTTTACTAGAAATGTATTATTTTATTTACTTTACTTTACATACCTACATATCCATACATATTCCGACTTCAAAATACGCAATTCGTTTACGTACTTGGATGACATATTTTTAAAAGATACAGATAAATATTTATAAAAGTTTCCGACAAATTTAGAACCTCCTTCTTTTTGGAAGTCGGTTAAAATTATTTAAGTACATTGACATAGAGTTATCGGCAGTCTGTTTGTCGGTAATGGGGGTCGCTCTCGAAATGGTCCGTATTACGTCACATCGTGATTCGATTATTCAAATCTGATACACGAGACTTCACTGGGGTACCGGTAATGGTGGGAGAGGCGACGCTCACGTTCTGTAGGGTCCTTTGTAAGCATCCTCTGCCTGTTGCCTGCTTTTTATGAAAAATAAGTTCAAAAACTGAAACCGTGACTACTGAGTAATTACGCTCTAAAAAGTATTTAACATGAAAATATTCTCATCTGAAATTGTTATGTACAATCTATTCGATATGTATCGTGTATTAAAGAAACAATTTACATCTATTAAATATTTTATTGACCAAGCGAGCGAAGCGTCTATGCATCAAATTTTCTTTCATCTGCCAGTTTGTTTGTGTTGTGATTTGTATGTTAGTACTCGCGTACAGGACGTAATTTTAAACAATTTTTATGAAACTTGGCGCATAGGTTCTATGAATTAATTAAAAAAAAATTACATCGGCGATTTGTGATAGGAGGGGTGGTTCCCATAAAAAAGGGGGGGGGGGGGAGTTTATTGGGCCGATGATTACCAATCGATTTTAATGATATTTGGTAGGAAGATAAAGTACACAATTATTACAACTTGACGTAAAAATAAACAGAATTGGTCAAGTGGTTGTCGAGATATGACAACCAACTTGAGATTGTGTGTAACAGTGAGGGCGCGTGGATGTGCTCGATGCATTTTAGCGCTGAATAATTTTCTTGATTTGAGCGAGGTCTATTGTTCGTAGAACTACTAGCAAAATAATAAAATAAGGACAGCAGCGCCCTTGTTCTTGAACAAAATAACGAGAGCACCATCCCCAATGTCGCATAGATTCTCTACCTGACAGACTGCATTTCTTTAATTAAGCGCTCGGGTCTGGGCAATGACCTCTCTGTTATAATTAGGAAACGTGACCTCTATCTCCTATCCTATATTGCGTGTTTCTCTGATAATAAATCTAACGTCAGTTTTGGTACGGAAAGCCTCATGTAGAAGTATTTTAGCTTTTACTATAATAGAAGATTTATTTCGCCTGATTTCATAATAATGGCGGGAAAGCTTTCCTATTTGATATATTGTGCTTTGCTTATTTTCATAAAAGTATTCAAATATGCCTAATGTGAGAACTAGCCAAGTCAGACCTCAGGCTTCAATATATTTTATCCTAAGTTATAAGAAGAAATGATATTTTAAATTGTTATAAAATATTTTATATTGTTATAAATGAATTTCAGGCCTGGCCATTGAACTTGGCACCCATTTAGATCTCACTTCTTTTGTCGTTGAAGTCAACAACTAAGGTATATATCATAATATTGAACTTGGCTCTCATTTCACATTTATGTTTTTGATGGGATAATCTTTTACATCGATTTTACGAATACTTTCTCATAAAAAAACGTACACTCAATAGCGTATCGAGCGTAACGAAATCATAAGTTAGACTGCAAAACCTGCTTTTCTGCAGTCGGGTATTTTGTTTTACTTTTAACAGAGATACTTGTTATGGGATTGGTGTTACATATATACTCAGTTTTTCATGACAAAATTAAATAGTTTTCAATTATTTTGTTTATTTATTAATTTTTTGTCGTCTTATGAGTATACAGTACAAACAGTTGTGAGTGTCGTCAGCACGGTCCCGTGTGGGCCAGTTTCACTCCTGCGCATCTCATCCTGTAAAAAATTACATAAATATATGTTAGACTGGCTGCGTCCTGCAGTTTCACCCGAGTTGTAATCAAAAGTGCTGATGATGATAAAATATAGCATATATGTCCCTTACCAAGCCCTAAAGAATCTCTTTGCAAAATTGCAAAATCCCGATCAAATTCATTCAACCAAAAAAAACCGGACAAGTGCGAGTCAGACTCGCCCACCAAGGGTTCCGTACAAACTAGTAGATAAAAGGGGTTTTTTTTTATTTTTATTTTTTTTCCTTCATAAACCGAAAAATATTTAACTTAAAATATTTAAAAACCTGTTTTAGCTTGTGCTAATAAAGCTCTTTCATGTGATACGGTTAAAGCACTTTAAAATTTGGATCCTCCTTCCTTGCATAAATACCCTATTTTTGTGGTTAAATTAAAAACGTACAGTTTTCGGATTTTTTTCTTTAATGTGTAATCTAACACAATGCTTCTTGCCAAATTGTATAGTTCTAGGTCAACGGGAAGTACCCCATAGGATTTGATTCCCTTGCGAGTGTCGAAATATGCGTTTATTGCGACATATTCAGCTGTATCAGCATTATGTCTTGTAATCTGTAATGAGTGTCAAATAAATAAAAGTATAAAAGTAAAGTATGTAACTTTTTTTTTTATGAAAACTGATAAGTTTGATTTTTTTCACAGCTCCAAGGGACAGTAGACTTGAGTACTTGATATGAATTTTAGCTTGATACTTCCACGCGTTTCTGAGAAAAAGAGTCTTGACAGACAGACAGACGGACAACAAAGTGATCCTTTATAGGATCCCTAACGATAACGAGATAACCCCCTAACCCCCCCTAACCTAACCCCCTAACCTGGGTTCCGTTATCCCTAGAAATAGCGGAACCCTTATGGGTTCCGACGGATGGTGGGGATGGGTTGGACGAAATCGTAAGTTAGACTGCAATAACTTTTCTGCAGTCCGGTTTTTTTTTCTTTTAACATAGATACTTGTTCAGATTATGATTATTTGCGACTATGTATGTATAATTACCAGCAACGATTATCATAAGTCCTTCCGTTGTTACCGCACACCTGGCTCAGCTCTGCAGTACAGATGCACTGTGCTGCCGACTGCATCATCACAGCACTAAGGATCAGGAATACGGACAACACTGCAAAAAACATTATATCTATCGATGTATAAAAAAATAATGTTTTAATTTTCATAATTTGACAGCACGGAAAAACGACTCTCCCTTGGGACGAAAAGTAGTGTTTTCGTCCCTGTGTACAGGCAACTTAAACGTACTTTCCGTGTCTGAGAAATTAAAAAAAAACATACGTACTCAAATTGAAAACATTCACCTTTATGGAGTCGATTATTTAAAATGAAAATAACTTACCCAGTAACAGCTTCATATTGACTGCAAGCTGCGTTCACGTTAGGACACAAGTAAGCACTAACCCTTGGATGGGTTCAAGGTCTGTATTTATGGTCTTATAACAGAAACAAGCTCACACACACATGTATTAATTAAACGTATCTTTGTAGTAGTAGTACTCTTGCAGAGTTGGTTCGGGGAAGAAGCTTACTTTTCCAGTTATCCAACTGCCAAGCAATAATTTATTCCGGTGTGAAGGTCAATCTGCTTGGCAAATTGTTGTCCATAAAGAGTTTAAGTTTACAAAGAGCCCAAATGGGCTTATGGGCGTAGTCTCGGTGAGTCCCAATGATGATATACGTAAATAGGTCTTCCCCGGGTCTGCGTGGCAAGCTTAGATTAAGGTAATTGCCCGACTCGTCTTCAGTATCGATACGTCAGACAACGCTGTAAAACGCGCGCCGTGACTTGTGAACAGTGACAATACCATCCTGTGTGATTAGAAAGTGCAACACAAAGGCCTATAAATAAGGCCAAGATAATAGAAGGCCTTAAGAACGTATGTTTACCCTTGAAAGCGCTGAGAACTGAGATTTGCCATGTTTTTTACTTCATATTCAATGAGTATAACTTCTCTATATTAGATGAAATCTCGTTGATGATTCCATTATAACTCAATAAGGAAACAAATAACAAAACGAATTGAATCATATTGTTGCTAAGGAAAAAAGTACCAACAAAATAATCTTAAAGAAACTCTGCGAACAATAAGCTTTTATTGTTGCTGACCAAATATCTACATCAAAAGAAAAACAAAATACCCGACTGCAGAAAAGCGGTTGTTATCATGTGTAACGGACGAAAGGAACCCATAAAAACATGACAAATGAGCTAAAACTCGACTATCTTAGCACTTTCCATCGGGAAGTTCCAGTCACTGAACCCGGCTTAATCATCAGGTTAGCTACATGTCATAATAACCTTGCATTATCGTCTTATTTAGATACTCATGCAATATTTCAGCCGGAAAGTGGGTCAAAATTCACTTACCATATTTGTTTACAGACAGATTGGACAGGTGAAATCAAATATAAGCGTAATAAACTAAAGAAAATAATTCATTTAATTTTTCCAATATTTCATGAGGCAAGCAATTGTTGTTTTTATAATGATTCCAGTGATATTGAATATATTGTTAGCATTTTCCAGGATGGGCCATCTTCACTTTGTCACAGCTTAAGCTGAAAAAAAAACAATATCTTAACTATCCATGTCATTTATAGACTAAAAGCGTAAAACGTTATTTATTTTAAAAAATCATTGTCCTAATTGACTGACAGAGAAAGATAGCAAGGGACCATAGACTTAGTCCTAAGATAAGTGGTCTTCACAGTCAAAACGGACATATAGAGAGACAAGGAAATGATCCTGCAAGGTTTCTGTATTTTGTCGTTTTGCAAGGGTTTTGTATTTTTTGTTTTCCTTACTAGCATCTTATGGTATTTTTAGTAGAAATTACTAGTAACCTAAAGCATTTAGTAGAATTTACTAAGACTTTTTCGGCAATTAATAAGAATTACTAGTATCGGCATTTAGTAGGAAACTGTTGTGGAGAACCCACTATCAATGTCATCACAAACCTGCATTTGTTCCCGTAAGTTCGTCCATTGACCCCGCACACCGGCGTATAGTCAAACGTGCAGACGCACTGCGCAGCCGCCTGCACCATCACCGAGAACACCGCCATGATGATGGAGAATACTACAACATAAAACAAAGACCAGTACACAACGATTTCAGTCCATATAGTGATGATGCAAGAATTGAACTCCCAGTCACAGCACACTGCTTCCAGAAACTCATGACCTTGGAATTTCAACTGAACGTACTTCTTCTTATTCAACATGTTCCATCATCAGCCACTCGATCGATTACTATGATGAGTTGGCATTCGAATATATACTATTTCGTGTAATAAAATACAAAAAGATTAAGGAAGACAAGTACATACAAGTGTTAGGAAGACGCTGGATGCAGGCTGCTTCCAACCGGACTTTCTGAAAATCCATGGGGGAGGCCTATGTCCAGCAGTGGACTTGATGATGATGATGAGATAAAGGAACTCCCAACTAGCAAATACTACCTAGACTTGTTAAGTATGGGCTCAAATTTATATTTATATGTATGTATGTTTTGTATGTATGCATATATACATACAAACATATATACACTTGAAAAATATAACCCTCCTACTTACGCAGTCAGGTAATTACAATCAAAACCTAATAAAATCGTGTCAACAATCAATAAGGCATAAAAAATATAATAAAGTGGCGACAGGACTTTTTCCATGTTCCAGCGAAAACTCCTGCAATTTTTAATGTAACAATATTTCTTACCGAGGAGAAGCTTCATGTTGCTACTTTGGCTAGCGATGTTCAAGGCGTCAACTACTAATGTACGAGGGAGGTACATTATACACGCTTTTTATATGGACAAGGTCGTATGTTTAATTGTTAAGAAAGGGCTACACTGTTTACTTAAATTTAAAACGACGACGGGCCCTTTAAAGGCCTTTTTTAGGGTTCTGTACCTCATAAGTAAAAAACAGAACCCTTATAGGATCACTTTGTTGTCCGTCTGTCCGTCTGTCTGTCTGTCTGTCCGTCTGTCCGGGTGTTAAGACCTTCATCTCGGGAACGCGTGAAGGTATCGTGTTGAAATTAAAACCATATACTCAGATCCATAGTATCTTGCTGAAGAAAGAAAAATAAAATTTCTCAGTTTTGTAAAAAAAGTTACAGCCGAATATATCGTAAAAACGCACATTTCAACACTCACAAAGAAATCAAAACCTATGGGGTACTTTCTTTTGACCTAGAACTATGAAATTTGGCAAGAAGCATTGTGTACACATATAGGAAAAAATCCAAAAACTGGACATTTTTAATTTAATCACAAAAAATTGTGACTTTACGCAAGGAAGGAGTGAGGGTCCAAATTTTAAAGTTTGAAAGAGCTTAATTAGCATAAGTTAAAACAGGTTTTTAAATATTTTTACGATGTACATTTATCGGTATAAAATATAAAAAAAATTGATTTCCCCCTTTTATCTACTAGTTTGTACGGAACCCTCGGTGGGCGAGCCTGACTCGCACTTGTCCGGTTTTTCTTTCCATAGGAAGAAAGTTGCAATGCCTGCAATAAACGCTACAGTATAAAATAAATATATAGGTATATCCGCCACAAACCGGTCCCAACTCATTCCCACCATAAGTGTGTATAACCGAAACACCACTTCTTTTTTTTAATATACATATTTATTTCATCACTGTCTCGGCTTGATTAACTGAACCCGTTAAATTTAATAAAGTAAATTTACAATAATGTAGGCTTATCCTAACAACAGAATAGCAGTTTTTTTTGTGTAGAAGTGCAACAGGAAAATCAGAATGTAGGAATCCCCGCAAGAGAAGCGGTTGTTTTGTTTTATTTATCTACCGGTATAAGCGAGGACTACACCGTGACATGTTGCTCGTCTGAGTGACCGACCAGCATGTCTCTAAAAGCCCTATTACACTATCTCGTGGCGTAGCTTGACTAGGTGTTCCCGAACGATCACCAATGTTAAGCAGCGGACGGACCGGTCAGTCATCGGATGGGTGACCGTGAGTGGTATTTCTTTCTGAGCTACCGTGGCTCGGATGACACGTTAAATTGTTGGTCCCGGTTGTTTGTTCAGCAATCGTCAAGCCAAGTCAGAGGCCTTTCGGCGGCTTAATAACTCTGACAATAGGGCTGGCCACTCAGCCTATACGAACTTACTTACTTACTTACACTATCTGATTTCTCGGGTACTGACTATCGGGTGCCCTGTTTCTCCCATGGGGTATCATTTACTAAACGACTTCCAAAAAGGAGGAGGTTCTCAATTCGTCGCAATCTTTTTTTATGTATGTTCCCCGATTACTCGAAGACGCCCGGACCAATTCGAAACATTATTTGTTTGTTTGAAAGGGTTCCTAGGTTGGCTTTCATAGAAAAAATTGTTTTGATGATTCTTCTTTTGTTTGATAAGTAATATTTCAGAGGTAGACCCATAGAAATTTTATCAAAATCGATTTTGGTTTTTATAACAAAATAACTAGAAAAGACGAGTATGTCAACCAAGTAAACGAATTGCGTATTTTGAAGTCGTGTTTTTAGGTTTTATAAACAATTACTTGTTACACTACGCTTGAATGCTTGAAATCGATTGGCACTTGATTCAAACTATTGATATTGATTGAATTATTGATCTTGATTTTTATTGTACTGCCAAATATTGTTTCTGTCTTTTTTATTGTTTGTGTATTGTTTCTGTTGGTGTGCAATAAAGATATATATATATTATTATTATTATTATTCACTCTCAGTCGCTTTCTCATAGGTTTTCCTGTTTACATTTTTTCAAATATTTTTCTCTCATTCATCAACTTTCTTATAAAGTTCGTTAAAACCTGTGATTATGTCCATACGTCTTTATTGTATAACCTTTGTGTTTTTTCCTCAAAGATTTTGAGTTTTCTTCTATATTTAATTATGTTAGTGTTATTATATCAATAATTAACTCAACTGTCCAAGACAGAGGTTAGGGTTATGTTTTGTAACTGAGGGTAATTCAAACCATTTGCTTACGTTTTTTAATCGACTTCCAAAAAGGAAGAGGTTCTTAATTTGTCGGAATCTTTTTTGTCTATGAAAATATTCTAAAGAACTTTGAAGTGTTTTGTGAATTTGTGTGCACATAACAGCGGGTGAGTTTGTCATTTTTAGGGTTCCGTACCCAAAGGGTAAAAACGGGACCCTATTACTAAGACTTCGCTGTCTGTCTGTCTGTCTGTCTGTCTGTCTGTCTGTCTGTCTGTCTGTCTGTCTGTCTGTCTGTCTGTCTGTCTGTCTGTCTGTCTCCAGGCTGTATCTCATAAACCGTGATAGCTAGAAAGCTGAAATTTTCACAAATGACGTATTTCCGTTGCCGCTATAACAACAAATACTAAAAATTAAAAAAAATTAAATATTAAGGGGGGTCCCCATACAATAAACGTGTTTTTTTCGTATTTTTTTGCTCAATATTAAAAACAGTAACAGGTAGACGCTTCAAATTTTCACAGAATATTTACTTGTATATAACCTTTCAAAATAAATAATTAAATAACAATAAAGTAAATATAAAAGGGGGGCTCCCATACAACAAACGTAATTTTTAAGCAATTTTTACTCGATCTTAATTAACAGGTAGAAACTTGAATATTTGTAAGTAAATATTTAGAAATATATTAACTATAAAAATAAATACCTAATCTAATACATAAAAACTAACAAAATGAAAATAAT
Source organism: Lycia hirtaria (assembly GCA_947563715.1). NCBI lineage: Eukaryota > Metazoa > Arthropoda > Insecta > Lepidoptera > Geometridae > Lycia > Lycia hirtaria. Next base: position 25,119,782 of record OX387383.1, on the reverse strand, counting down.
CCGTGCATCTAAACGCGGTGCGAGCGCCGCGCCGCCCGTGTAGCGGGGGAGGTAACTTCACGGAGCGAGCCATAGCCGCGCGTATTCGCGCGAGCGTCGTCATGCTGTCCGGATGTGTATCGAAAACCTACCTATAAGTTTGCAATTTACTACTTGGAATTTCGTTGATTTCTCGTTATTTTATAAACAGAACTAAACTTTGTAGTATTATAGATGATAGTACGGAACCCTTCGTGCGCGAGTCCGACTCGCACTTGGCCGATTATTGGGGTTTCATTACTACATGTAACGGTCCAGAACTATCCGTTACTCACATGTAGTCAACATAACTCTAAATGTTTAAAATATGGAATAAAGATAACAAATAAACTTATCTCGTCTACATTAATTTATCTGTAATTATAAGTATTTCCCTTATTTTTAATTAGTTATAGAATTTATTTTAAGATGCGGTATATAAAACATTAGCAAAAGCCAAATAAGGCTATTTAGTCAGTCAAGGTTATATTTGAGGTCAATGGTTTATAATATTATTATGAATGTCTGTTTGGAAGCATAACACCAAAATTAATGGGAAGAATATTAACTCAATACTATTTACTGGAGCTACCTTCATTTAGTAATTAAATAAGTATTGGAGCATTTCGTTCTATATTTAGACTTGCACAAGCGTTTCATGGAAAGAAGGCTGCATTCTTGATAGTATGTGTACAAGTATGCAATTTGGTATACAGACGTCATGAGAATAGAGTTTAAAGTTCTTTGAATTAGAGGAATAATTTAATGAGAAAATGTTGAGGGTAGATCCGAAAAATTGTTGTTATTGTCAGTTCCATATTTAGACTTGCACGATCGGTTCTTGGAAAAATGCTAAGCGAAGGCGCACACTCCAGAAGTTAAATATTTTATTTTTATAAATTCATCATATATGTGACGTCACCGTAAATTAATGTAAAGATTAAAATAGATTTATTTATATCAAATTTACAATACTACTCTTTTAAGATAATTATATTATTATTTCTCGGAAATTCATATTTTCATGCAGTAATTCGGATATATCGACCATAGTTACCTAAATATCTATACGGTCAAAGGAAGTGGTAAATAAATGAAAGGTTTCGGTTGTTAAAAGGGTTTTCGTATTACTAATTACGTGTGTATGTATGTTGAATCTAGGAATGTTTAATGGCGACGATGTTTTGGTCCACAGCACTTTGTTACCTTATTTATAGCCGTTATTGTAGAACGTTCAAACCTACTTTGCTGGAATTTATCATTATATTGCTAAAAGTAAGTTAAATTGGGGAGCGGTATTTAAGTATTGTATACTCACAGATACAGATACAGATTACGGGTGACGGAAGCGTATTTTGTTATTTACTAATTTCGGAAGGCGGCCATTTGCAAGTTCGGTGTATATTTAGGTTGAGTGCGCGCGAAGCCTTAAGTCGTGACGAGTAGGCGTAGTTCTTGGTGGGGATTGATACGTAAAAGGAAACGATTCGAACGCGGCGGGGCCTTCTTTTGATTCACTCGTTCTGGGTTCTGGTGCTCGCTGGGCGCTAGGCTTTCGTAGCTTTCGCGTTAGACGTTACTCTCGCTGGTTGCTCATTTGGGAAATAGAATTATTTTTAGATTAACGATTGCGGGGAGTCTTCTTTTAAAACTTAAATTATTTTGAAGTGTTGGTTCTTTTACGTTAATTTCATTTGCTAACGTTTACTTGAAAACGTTTTGTGTTAGATTATTATTTTACTTATTGTTAGAGATGATGCGGGGATAAATTATTGTGAGTGTGCGCGTCCTGTTTGGTCTGAGAGTTCGGAATGGAATTGTGTGCTGGTCCGGCTGATACCGAAAAGTAGATGCACGGATTGGTGTATGATTCTTGAGTATGAACCTCCGGTTAAACATGGCGTGGGTGTTTAGGGAAAGCAACTGCGGAGTCTTATTAATTATAACCCCAAAGTGGTTATTGCTAGTGTCATATGAGCTTCAAACGCAAGTTGGAGACCATACGACGCTGTCCCCTTTTGTTACGTTTTGTTAGGCGGCTGGTTGTTTGAGACGCGACCAGGAGTAGAGGATTTGAGGTCTCTGGTCGGGGATTGATTCTTTCTCGAATTCTGGCAGCATAGAAAGAAGTAGTGCGCGGATGGATTTCCACCAGAATTTTGGTTAGAATTGGTTCCTGACTGCCCTTCGCGTTGTAGGGTAATCTCCTTGTAACTATCGATGAAGTTGCTGGAGAGATTGTAGGGAGCCAGGGGCCAGTAGGTATTTCAGACTCGCCATCTAAACTGGTAGTATAGCTTAGTAGACGTGGAATCGGGCGTGAGGAAGCGTCTATAGCTTTGGAGCAGTTCCGTGTGAACCCGAGTTCACGGTGGGGTAGTGGTTAGATTTGTTATAATAGCTAGAAGATAGCTATTATTAACAAATACGTAGTTAGCTAGGGACGTAGTTCTTTTAATTCGTATTAGGAAGGGTTAAGTACACTCCACAAAGAAGAACACACACATCATCTCATTTACACAACTTCTGGAAACCCCTTGGAGTTCCAGAAGACATGCACAAAATTCAATTCTCTAATTTTGTCGGTAGGTCTTGTGATAGGCAGGGGGAACCCTTGACTCTGAACAATACAATAAAATAAGGAGTTCAAATGGGTTCTTAACAATTAACGTTTCAGGTAGGATATTATCAGTTAAGTAGGTAGATTCTACTTAGTCAACAAGGATCTCTAAAAGGTTTATGTTTTATTGGTGTTACTTCTACCAAAATGGATGAGTAAATTCTTCTTATGAACAGTATATTAGTGTTCTGAACAATCAATTCAATAAGGAACACTTTATACTTTTAAATATTATAACCATTTTATCTTGACATCAGCGATCTGAACAACACATACAATAAGGATCACTGAATTCAATAACCAGAGTTAAATTTAGATTAATTTGGCAAGCGAAACCCTACCCGTAATATTTAACACATTACGAATAAAAATGTAAGCATTGTTGTTTCATATACTTCATTGGATGAACTACTCAAACTCCTTTGTGTTTCGGAAGTACCTACTTCATGCTTGGTCTCTGATTTGACAATGGACGGAAGAATCTCGTTCATAATCTACCTATGCTCATTTAGTTCAGTGGAAGTATCAAACAACATAATGCAAATAGGAATTGTGTAATTTGCATGAAAAGCTAGATTTTGTTGTAAAAGTCGGGCAGTCTGAGATATGTCTGAATTTATAATCACTATACTAAATTAAGGTTTAGATACACAAAACCTTTGGCCAGGATGCGCCAGTTCTACAGTAATTTCTATAACGGTGAGGAAAGACCAACCGTTTGTCTGATTAACCTTGTCGAGAGAGAGGTGTCAGCATTTTGAGTAGTCATTGCTGTATAACGCAGTGTTGAAGTGTATTTGTACCTATATGTTACATACATGCTACCGAGCTATATCAAAGACTGCCTCACTTATCAGGGTTAGATATAAATTCCCTGCGGAAGAACAACGTCGAAGAAGAAGAACATCTACATAGGTACATTATATCTGATGTGGCGACTGATACTTGCCTGATGTTTAGCAAATCGTCTGGACAAACACATTCATCAAAAGTATACATCTATGATTTAAGGTTAAGGATTCATCGCGGTAAACAAAGGGTTTCGCATGTAGGGAAATAATTAACTAATTATTGTAGGGATTATTCGATTCTTGTTGGCAGAATTGAAGAATCTCTGTAGGTCAAGATTAAGACCTACTGAAAGTATAAATAAATGCTATAGACCTAGGTATTGGAACCAGGAAGTTCAATCTATAGGCAGGAACGTACCTAGGCAGTAAAGTCACTGTTGCATTGCTTAAGACTTCAACTAGATGTAGAATCAACCATCTCACCTTTTGCAATAACAAAGTAAACCACTTTGTTTCGATAGGATTTTCCATAGGTTTTGGGCCAACAGGAAAGCCTCCGATTCTACATTGCTGCTCTAAGCGGAATGGGTAGTTTTCCGATACAAACTTATTTCTATCTCGGCCTGACGTTATACTATACCAACACAGACATACTAGAAAGATTTTGCGTCCTCTTGTCTAGCTACATTACTAAGAAAGTAGGGAATTTTGACACACGTACAAGAAAGACTCATTTCCCATTTGCTAAACAGGGCCTCCTAAAGGATGTTAGTCCGGAGGTTTCTGATGGAGCCAGGGTGCTTAAAAGTCCAACCAGTCTCTGGTCGCAGCACATGGGGCGTTCCTAGTAGGTAACTGGTTGGTGTGACTGGTTTTACCAACTAGTTGGTATAACTAGTTATTGCTAGCTGGTTTTCCTCGTGGTACGCAAGGGCGGAAGGCGGAGCCCTACCTCTTAGCTCCAAAATACATCTTGACAGTATATTATTAATTTGTGACAAAAGATGTAGAAGTAATCTCTCTGAACATAAGTCCACTCTATCATATATTGAGAAATAGGATTCCCACAACATAACCTTCCTATTTCAGTTAGGTAAAACTATCTTGGTTCCAAGTAAGGGTCATCTTCATGTTTATCGGTCGCTTAACATATTATAAAACCTACGGCACACTAAAGTGAAATATTATATTTTATAACTTTTATTTATAATGTTGCAATTGAATGTCTCAATCACCAGTAACTAGGTAAACACAAATATCATCATATTAGGTAGGTTAATCCTTGTATTTTAACGATAAGTCAAATAGGTATATTGATATAGGAAAGGTATCGACTCAAATTTCCCTTCTGCGGTTATTGCGTCACAACAAGTAGGAAGTCCTCCACTAGACGAATCACTGGCCATATAATTAAGCATATTTAAGTACTTTAAGTTAAGATAAGGTAGGACAGTAGGGCGTGATAATCTTCTTAATTAATATAGTAAAGACCAAAAATCTTTAAGTTCATCATAGTGGGTCGAGCATTTTTAAGGGGATATATTTGGGGGGGTACAAAATGGTGCCGTGACCAGGATCTGAACTATTAATTTATTTTATATTTAGAGACCTTCAGTCTTATAGTTAAATATTATCTGGTTTATTTTCTTATTCATCACTACACATAATTGTCTATATTACATATCAACATATCTCTATTTACATATCAAGTATTATATATATATTCTATTTACTTCCTTCCTAGTTATGTAGTTAATTAAACGCTTTTTTTAGGCAAAATGTTGTTTGTGAAATGGTACGAATGGGGATTTGAGTCGAGACTTTAGTTTGAATCTAATTTAATCAATTAGGAAAAGTATGTTTATGTTAGGTCACTATTTAACTATTCTAAGATTTAACTACTTTTAAATAGTCTAACAATGTTAGAGAAACGGTTTTAGGGAAAATATATTTCTATCACTAACCTTCGTCATAATAATTTATTTTACTGTATCAATTATTGTTAGAAATTTCTTTATTAAGGGTAACCCTAATTTGCTGGTGAAGAGACAATCAGATGTTGCTTATTTTTGTTCAGTCGGGTAGCTGTATTAATTAAAACAATACTCTTAGTAGATTTAAGTCATATCCTGATAGTAAATTATTTGTAAATTGGTACAGGCGGGTCAAGTAAGGTACTTAAAAATAAAATGATTGATTTCTAGACTTCATATTCTATAAAATTAGATTTAGGTTCTCATTGGATATTTTATTATAAACAAGCATATCAATATTTACAATTAAAATAATAGGTACTTACTCAGTAACAAACATTTAGATAACTCAAGCGGTGTTGTAGTTTGTAAAACAAGTGAAATCTCTTATTTTATTTTATATCACAGGCACTATTATACACTGTTATCACTAACACATATAACTTGGTTACACTCAGATATATAGGAAATGTGGTTTCATGTAGATTCATATGAAATTATTTGATTCATTAACATTCATAGAATTAGCCTGTAGTTCATCGAAACAGTTGTCTTGAAACATAGCGGGCGGCTTCTCAGGGGCTTGATAAAGCAAGTCAATTGTTTCCTAAAACAAAAAATAAACTTAGTTAAAAGTCTGCAATGAAGTAAACAGTCATACTATTTGGTTAGGTAGTTTTGTCATAATTTTGTCATAATTGTGTTTGTAATCATCCTCTTAAATTGTATATTTAATTTAGTTGTAAATTGTAAATAACAAGCACAATGTGAGTGGCGGTCATTCGTTTAACAGACTTAGTAACTTTTATTACACTAGAGGTGGGAAGTGCCAAGCATTGGCCTTAGTATAGCATAAGTTGGTAGCTGTGTAATACAAACCTTAGGTTATTTTATGTCACTATATCATTTCATCCATGTTAAGTTGTAAACAGTTGGTTTCCTGCCATAATATTCAGTTGATCGGTTTGCAATTGAAGTGACTTCTAGTTTTGGGTGTTCCGGGGGCGTAGATTTATCTTTACTGTTATTTCATGTAGCTGCAACAAGCAAATTTAGTTATAAGTATGTACAGGATGGTAGAAGGTAAAGTAAAACCAATGCTTTATTTAAACGAACAATAACTTACCGTATACTAAAACATGTTATGTTTCAGAGTTGTTATTTATATGAAGATTAACGGGCGTTGTTTTGGGCGTAGTTAATTCAACTTTTAGTATTCAAGTACCAAAAAGTTCAGGCTGGTCAGGAATCTTGAGGAGAATTATTTGAATCATATTGTATGGATCTTCAAACTACATCACGACTGTCTTACTAATAACATAATTATGTTTTGTAATACTTAAATTTAGAAAAACACGCCAGAACTACAAAATTAAATAGCTAATGTAAAATTTCTGTCTGTTTGAAAATAGAATTCCGACAAGTTGTAAACAATTAGGGACGCTTCACTAGAAATCGGAACCACTACGAGTAGCGGCAGAATCGATTATTCGAACATTTTGGATTTGAATTTACCTTAAAGTCATGACAGTATTTGCATTTGTAACATTTTATCGATTTATGGAGCCAACACAAGTTTTATTTACAGTTCGGTAGAATTTCTAACCATCATTCTATTGTTGGGGGTACCAATTTATAACAACGGCATATCTTAATTAATTTCTAAGGAAGTAGTTTTGATTGAAGTTGTTTTAGAAACAACAAGGTGATAAGCTATTATAAAAAAAAAAATAGCGCAAACCTATACTTAGTTAGTTATTGCTAATTTGTACAGTAACATTAAATATTCGATTAAGCAAAACATTCAGGGGTGTGTCACTAATTATTGTATGTTACATTGGCGTATCATGTATTATTGTTTTATCTAAAAATAGTTATTTTACGATTAGTTGAATCAATTTTGTTGTAAGGAAATATATTTCTAGTGTTCGAATATTGGATTTTGAGTTGCGATTCGATTTTAATCGGATAAGTGTGTTGGAATGACATTTCACTAAAGCTGTTCGCAAATGAATGAACGATTTCACAGATTATGTATGACGAAAGTTTTGGTTTAAATAATAATTTAAAATTATATTCAAAGCCGAATGTGTATTTGTACATTCAGATTAAATTTATACGCCTTTAAATATTACTAGAAAATATAGTGATTTATTTTTTATAAAATGAAATGTCATTCTTTCTACATTTTGAAAATTCCCGCGAGCAGTAGTTTGTTACATTGTAGATATCGTTCGTAAATCTTTAGCATGACTGAATACTGGCTTTGGGGCACGGCGACGATATCAAATTGTTTTAGACTATCAAGTTATTTTGAAGAATAAATTATGTTAAATCTAATCGCTACAAATTAAATATAAATCCATATTTTTACTCATTAGTATAAAATGACTAACTCGGAAAACTTTTAAATCTCCCGCTATGAATTATGTTTCGGAATATGTCACAATCTATTGTAAAGTGCTAGCATGATATTTTAAATAATAGGCATAATAAAATGTTGTTCATACAAATGTCCTACGGCAAAACAGCGAAACTACTGTATTTAAACGATTATGCGATAAGAGCGCCGCGTGCTGGGGTACTTCGGTAGGAAAAAAAAAAGTCGGGAAACACTATCAACATGCCTACGGTTATTTTAATCAGATAACTTGTAAACTAGGATAGTTAATATGTTTTATAACAAAGGATAGCGCTAGGAAAATTCTGAAGATTTTAGAATAATAAGAAGTTTATTTAATGTGTTTAAAATATTTCGGAACATTTTGAACGAAACGAACATCTAGCTATTTACTTCGTTCGGAAAAATAATAACAATTATTCTTTGATGCAATTTCATATAAATTATGTTAAAATCTACTAATCTATAAGTTACTGGTAGTAATAAATCGAATTGTTCACAATTTGTGTTACGTAATTATATTTTTATATAGATAGCGCCATCTGTTGGTTACGTTGCGAACTAGATTGACGGGACAGAAAGCAGGATAAGGTTTAAGAATCAATGTTGGGTAATCGAAATTATATTGTGACACTTGACGTGACACTAGATGTCGTACGTAGTATTTTTAATAGCTTTATGTAATGTAAGAACCTTGTCACATTAGGAAATGAAACCATGCAACAAAAATACTATTTGCTTAGTTTTAGTTTTCGGCTTTCTCGTAATTAAGTATGTATGGTGCTTCAAAAATTAGTTCCGTTGTAACCTAGAACATTTTCTAATAGCTACATAAAAATATTTACTTTGTTTGAATCTTAGCGATAAAATAATAACTTTCTGTGAAGCGAGGGTTGGTCAAATGAAGTGTTTATTTAAAATAAATGCACAGTATAATTAGACGATAAATAAAATAAATCTTATGTAAATAAATATTAAAATTCGGAAGTGTGTAGAAGCATAACTTCGGAACGGATTAATAGATTTTGTGTCATGTTAGTGATGGACGGAGTTGACGGTTATAAAAAAAAATCATCATCATCATCATCACCATTTTTCATTACTGCAGGGGTACAATTAGAACTGCGGGCGCAGCTAGTTGTTTATAAGTATTTTACTCATATACCTACCTTTTGTTTGGTATTTCTTTTGTTTGACATTTATTTAACTTTAATAATACAGAAGCTAGGAAGGTTATCTTTTGCACGATTTAACGGCTGAACCGATTCTAGTGAAATACTTTATAAGGATAGCAGTAGATATACCTACCTAGCCTATTTTACAATTGAAAGTTTTATGGTTACTCTTCATAATTGAAAGGCTGAACCGATTCTGATGAAGGGTTGTATGGGAATGGTGTTGTAGTCGGTCAATCTAACTGAAGAAAAAGGGCGCAAGTAATTTTGTTTCTAATACTTTATGCACTTTTACATTTGAAAAGCCAAACCTCTTGTTATGAAACTTGGAGTAATATTTAAATGAACTAATGACATAAGACCAAAGTTGACACTATCTGTTTGTTACCATATTTATAATGATGACACGAAATCTTAAAATTTTGCATCATGATAATTACATTATTTGGCTCATAAATAATTTTTATTTTATTGCAATTCAATGGCTGAACCGATTGTTATGGAGTTGGATATGGAGATAGTATGGCAGTCTGGGGATAGTCATGTACCGTATTTTGTCATCATCATCATCATCATCATCATCATCATCATGCACTTTAGCAAACATATTCATAATTATGTGAGTGAAGCAGCGTAGAATAGCTAGTGTACTTTAGTTTTATACAAATTAAAATTCATTATACAGTTTTACAGTTGCGCGGGCGAGATCGCAATACATCTATACATAAATTAGAACGGTAGCTAATAGGAAGTATGAGTGTTAGATATTTATGACAAATTATATTATTGGAGTAGGTGTACGTCACTGCATTTTGTTGTATGTCTGTTTGTACATCGAACGCGAAATTAGTGAACGAGATCAAGCAAAATTTGGAATTTTCTAGACGTTCTGATATAATGATAAAATAGTGTTACATATTTGGATAAAATCTGCGGCAAATAAATTAAATAAATTTTAGGTAAAATAAAGTCTCCACGTTATTTTAACGTTATTTTAGAGTGTATCTTATCTCTAAGCGGCATTTACTGAAATTATTTATGGGAGTTAAAATATATCTCATACGATCAAGTTGGCGGGACAAGGATATGGCGGTTATGATGCTAAGCGAGTAGTTTAGTGATTTTAACTCTTTAATGAAAACGCTGATTACTATCAAGGGATTATTCGCGGAAAATATCTATTCAATATACACAACATAAATTTTGTTCGGGTTAGTTATACATTTTATCATGTAATCAAATAAATAGCTTAACGTTTTAGCAATTTTAGTGTCTAATGAAAATAAAATTATTTTATTATTTATATAGTACCTACCTACCTATCTACCTGGGAGTCAAATTATTTATCATTTATTTCAATTAATTATTTATTTGCATAAAATTATGTAACAAAATTCAATAACGTCGTGTGTCCATTGGCGAAGTATTTGGTTATGCGTTACGGTGATATAAATATATCTGTATGCAAGAAAAAAATATGTAAACATATTTTTTTTTTTATTTTTAGCTTTTATTCTTTTAGTCGTAATTATATATCTAGAAATATTGTGTGACCATTATAACGCATATTAAGAATTATCTTGATTTAATATTTATGTACCGGAAGTTAATTTTAAGGCGAAGCGTTAAATGTGGTTGTTGTTAAGTATACGTAAACAAAGGTTTTATTTAACATATTATATTGCGTAACTATAAAAGAAATATTAAATGAAAAAAAAAATATATGTTTTTCTTTATTATATTTGTGTTGCTCTTTTTTTTTACAGGTTCTGATGATTAGTTATTTATAAAGTAAATATATTGAGACATTTCTTGGTTTTCTTATTTGTTTTATTTTACAGGAGAGGTAATGTTTTGGTTTTGGTATCTAAAATAATGGTAACGGAAGGAAGTAATTCCTGGGTTTGGTAATTAATAAATAAATAAACAAAAAAAGGAGGTATTGAGTTTTATTGGGTTATAATTACTAAACTGGTAAGGTTTCTGGTATGGTGGTACGTTTGATTATGGAGGTAAAGGTATTGGAAATATGGTACTGGAGGTAACTTAAAATTCAAATTTGTCAAATTTTAAATTAAGTTACTAAGCGCATAGAAGTGGTTCATTAACTGTTTAGTGATGATTTCTAGAACGTGCGTGTATGGCAACGAAAGACTGGCTGTGATCGAGACTTGTGTGTAATTTTAAGGGGTTCTAGATCTCAGCACTATTGAGGTTAACTGAACTATTGTCAAGGTTCAAGAATTGGCAAAACACATACTCAATGTAAGCTATCGATGGAGATGCTGGCTAGGTAATTGGAAGCATTGACATAAGTCGATTTTGATGGTTTACATACTCTACACGCAGGAAAGAAATTTACGCACACTTATAAGCGCTGACGTTTAACCAATATGATTTTGAATTTATAATCATAGTGGAGCAAAGGATCTATAACATTTTATACCTTTGTCCGCATGAGTATTCTCTCACTAGGAAGGTACATGTATAAGTCGCCAATATAGTGGATCAGGAAAGTATCTACTCGGTGCCTTACCCATGTCTCTCTTCTGGAGCTCTTTTTCTCACAAACAAAGATGATCTTGGTTGGTGGTGGGTTGCTTTGTGGGAAGGTCTATTTTTTTATAGTGAATTTGTTGACGAACTTTGATTCTGAAGAATGAGTCTGTTGTTTAAAAGTCAGTTTAAAAACACGATCATATTGTATATAGGGAACGTATGTGCATTTCTTACACATAATTTATTGCCATGGCTGGAATCTTGACAACGTATGGGTGGGGAATAAAAAATAATAAAGGTTATTTAATGGGTTGAATACATGTGAGATTTAAATAATAATTTAAGTAATTCTTTCCTCCGTCGGACTTTTCAAAGTCTTAGCCGGTTAAAAGAATTAGCGGGCGACTGTAACGGTCCAGAACTATCCGTTACTCACATGTAGTCAACATAACTCTAAATGTTTAAAATATGGAATAAAGATAACAAATAAACTTATCTCGTCTACATTAATTTATCTGTAATTATAAGTATTTCCCTTATTTTTAATTAGTTATAGAATTTATTTTAAGATGCGGTATATAAAACATTAGCAAAAGCCAAATAAGGCTATTTAGTCAGTCAAGGTTATATTTGAGGTCAATGGTTTATAATATTATTATGAATGTCTGTTTGGAAGCATAACACCAAAATTAATGGGAAGAATATTAACTCAATACTATTTACTGGAGCTACCTTCATTTAGTAATTAAATAAGTATTGGAGCATTTCGTTCTATATTTAGACTTGCACAAGCGTTTCATGGAAAGAAGGCTGCATTCTTGATAGTATGTGTACAAGTATGCAATTTGGTATACAGACGTCATGAGAATAGAGTTTAAAGTTCTTTGAATTAGAGGAATAATTTAATGAGAAAATGTTGAGGGTAGATCCGAAAAATTGTTGTTATTGTCAGTTCCATATTTAGACTTGCACGATCGGTTCTTGGAAAAATGCTAAGCGAAGGCGCACACTCCAGAAGTTAAATATTTTATTTTTATAAATTCATCATATATGTGACGTCACCGTAAATTAATGTAAAGATTAAAATAGATTTATTTATATCAAATTTACAATACTACTCTTTTAAGATAATTATATTATTATTTCTCGGAAATTCATATTTTCATGCAGTAATTCGGATATATCGACCATAGTTACCTAAATATCTATACGGTCAAAGGAAGTGGTAAATAAATGAAAGGTTTCGGTTGTTAAAAGGGTTTTCGTATTACTAATTACGTGTGTATGTATGTTGAATCTAGGAATGTTTAATGGCGACGATGTTTTGGTCCACAGCACTTTGTTACCTTATTTATAGCCGTTATTGTAGAACGTTCAAACCTACTTTGCTGGAATTTATCATTATATTGCTAAAAGTAAGTTAAATTGGGGAGCGGTATTTAAGTATTGTATACTCACAGATACAGATACAGATTACGGGTGACGGAAGCGTATTTTGTTATTTACTAATTTCGGAAGGCGGCCATTTGCAAGTTCGGTGTATATTTAGGTTGAGTGCGCGCGAAGCCTTAAGTCGTGACGAGTAGGCGTAGTTCTTGGTGGGGATTGATACGTAAAAGGAAACGATTCGAACGCGGCGGGGCCTTCTTTTGATTCACTCGTTCTGGGTTCTGGTGCTCGCTGGGCGCTAGGCTTTCGTAGCTTTCGCGTTAGACGTTACTCTCGCTGGTTGCTCATTTGGGAAATAGAATTATTTTTAGATTAACGATTGCGGGGAGTCTTCTTTTAAAACTTAAATTATTTTGAAGTGTTGGTTCTTTTACGTTAATTTCATTTGCTAACGTTTACTTGAAAACGTTTTGTGTTAGATTATTATTTTACTTATTGTTAGAGATGATGCGGGGATAAATTATTGTGAGTGTGCGCGTCCTGTTTGGTCTGAGAGTTCGGAATGGAATTGTGTGCTGGTCCGGCTGATACCGAAAAGTAGATGCACGGATTGGTGTATGATTCTTGAGTATGAACCTCCGGTTAAACATGGCGTGGGTGTTTAGGGAAAGCAACTGCGGAGTCTTATTAATTATAACCCCAAAGTGGTTATTGCTAGTGTCATATGAGCTTCAAACGCAAGTTGGAGACCATACGACGCTGTCCCCTTTTGTTACGTTTTGTTAGGCGGCTGGTTGTTTGAGACGCGACCAGGAGTAGAGGATTTGAGGTCTCTGGTCGGGGATTGATTCTTTCTCGAATTCTGGCAGCATAGAAAGAAGTAGTGCGCGGATGGATTTCCACCAGAATTTTGGTTAGAATTGGTTCCTGACTGCCCTTCGCGTTGTAGGGTAATCTCCTTGTAACTATCGATGAAGTTGCTGGAGAGATTGTAGGGAGCCAGGGGCCAGTAGGTATTTCAGACTCGCCATCTAAACTGGTAGTATAGCTTAGTAGACGTGGAATCGGGCGTGAGGAAGCGTCTATAGCTTTGGAGCAGTTCCGTGTGAACCCGAGTTCACGGTGGGGTAGTGGTTAGATTTGTTATAATAGCTAGAAGATAGCTATTATTAACAAATACGTAGTTAGCTAGGGACGTAGTTCTTTTAATTCGTATTAGGAAGGGTTAAGTACACTCCACAAAGAAGAACACACACATCATCTCATTTACACAACTTCTGGAAACCCCTTGGAGTTCCAGAAGACATGCACAAAATTCAATTCTCTAATTTTGTCGGTAGGTCTTGTGATAGGCAGGGGGAACCCTTGACTCTGAACAATACAATAAAATAAGGAGTTCAAATGGGTTCTTAACAATTAACGTTTCAGGTAGGATATTATCAGTTAAGTAGGTAGATTCTACTTAGTCAACAAGGATCTCTAAAAGGTTTATGTTTTATTGGTGTTACTTCTACCAAAATGGATGAGTAAATTCTTCTTATGAACAGTATATTAGTGTTCTGAACAATCAATTCAATAAGGAACACTTTATACTTTTAAATATTATAACCATTTTATCTTGACATCAGCGATCTGAACAACACATACAATAAGGATCACTGAATTCAATAACCAGAGTTAAATTTAGATTAATTTGGCAAGCGAAACCCTACCCGTAATATTTAACACATTACGAATAAAAATGTAAGCATTGTTGTTTCATATACTTCATTGGATGAACTACTCAAACTCCTTTGTGTTTCGGAAGTACCTACTTCATGCTTGGTCTCTGATTTGACAATGGACGGAAGAATCTCGTTCATAATCTACCTATGCTCATTTAGTTCAGTGGAAGTATCAAACAACATAATGCAAATAGGAATTGTGTAATTTGCATGAAAAGCTAGATTTTGTTGTAAAAGTCGGGCAGTCTGAGATATGTCTGAATTTATAATCACTATACTAAATTAAGGTTTAGATACACAAAACCTTTGGCCAGGATGCGCCAGTTCTACAGTAATTTCTATAACGGTGAGGAAAGACCAACCGTTTGTCTGATTAACCTTGTCGAGAGAGAGGTGTCAGCATTTTGAGTAGTCATTGCTGTATAACGCAGTGTTGAAGTGTATTTGTACCTATATGTTACATACATGCTACCGAGCTATATCAAAGACTGCCTCACTTATCAGGGTTAGATATAAATTCCCTGCGGAAGAACAACGTCGAAGAAGAAGAACATCTACATAGGTACATTATATCTGATGTGGCGACTGATACTTGCCTGATGTTTAGCAAATCGTCTGGACAAACACATTCATCAAAAGTATACATCTATGATTTAAGGTTAAGGATTCATCGCGGTAAACAAAGGGTTTCGCATGTAGGGAAATAATTAACTAATTATTGTAGGGATTATTCGATTCTTGTTGGCAGAATTGAAGAATCTCTGTAGGTCAAGATTAAGACCTACTGAAAGTATAAATAAATGCTATAGACCTAGGTATTGGAACCAGGAAGTTCAATCTATAGGCAGGAACGTACCTAGGCAGTAAAGTCACTGTTGCATTGCTTAAGACTTCAACTAGATGTAGAATCAACCATCTCACCTTTTGCAATAACAAAGTAAACCACTTTGTTTCGATAGGATTTTCCATAGGTTTTGGGCCAACAGGAAAGCCTCCGATTCTACATTGCTGCTCTAAGCGGAATGGGTAGTTTTCCGATACAAACTTATTTCTATCTCGGCCTGACGTTATACTATACCAACACAGACATACTAGAAAGATTTTGCGTCCTCTTGTCTAGCTACATTACTAAGAAAGTAGGGAATTTTGACACACGTACAAGAAAGACTCATTTCCCATTTGCTAAACAGGGCCTCCTAAAGGATGTTAGTCCGGAGGTTTCTGATGGAGCCAGGGTGCTTAAAAGTCCAACCAGTCTCTGGTCGCAGCACATGGGGCGTTCCTAGTAGGTAACTGGTTGGTGTGACTGGTTTTACCAACTAGTTGGTATAACTAGTTATTGCTAGCTGGTTTTCCTCGTGGTACGCAAGGGCGGAAGGCGGAGCCCTACCTCTTAGCTCCAAAATACATCTTGACAGTATATTATTAATTTGTGACAAAAGATGTAGAAGTAATCTCTCTGAACATAAGTCCACTCTATCATATATTGAGAAATAGGATTCCCACAACATAACCTTCCTATTTCAGTTAGGTAAAACTATCTTGGTTCCAAGTAAGGGTCATCTTCATGTTTATCGGTCGCTTAACATATTATAAAACCTACGGCACACTAAAGTGAAATATTATATTTTATAACTTTTATTTATAATGTTGCAATTGAATGTCTCAATCACCAGTAACTAGGTAAACACAAATATCATCATATTAGGTAGGTTAATCCTTGTATTTTAACGATAAGTCAAATAGGTATATTGATATAGGAAAGGTATCGACTCAAATTTCCCTTCTGCGGTTATTGCGTCACAACAAGTAGGAAGTCCTCCACTAGACGAATCACTGGCCATATAATTAAGCATATTTAAGTACTTTAAGTTAAGATAAGGTAGGACAGTAGGGCGTGATAATCTTCTTAATTAATATAGTAAAGACCAAAAATCTTTAAGTTCATCATAGTGGGTCGAGCATTTTTAAGGGGATATATTTGGGGGGGTACATACACATTAAAGTGTCCGTCGCGACAACACTCTTGAAGCAAAGACGAATCTAATGACAGAATGACACCTTGCACATCAAAATCGGTCAAGCCGTTTAGACTGTAGACTGTCATATAGAAACATACGTACATACATACACTCGAAAAACAAAACCCTAAAATAAAATAAAAGTTAGCAAGTTAGGTAAAAAAAACTTACTTAAATTAAAAAATAAAGTAGGAACGTGTGCTTGCTAAATCGTCACCTAGCAAGCACACGATTCTACTTTTACATGTGCTTGCTAAATCTTCACCCAAAAATCCATATATTAGTTTATAAAAGGCACGGACTCCGGAGTCTGTGGAGATTAATTTTGTCAAATAAAAAAAAAACTTCACCTACTGTATAATATCCTCTACTGGCAGTAAAAGCGACATATCGTGACTATGGTAACGAAGAAATTATTATTACTGCTCAGTTGACGGCTCGCTCGCGGCGGCTCGATAGGCTGTGCAATAAATAGCGTAGACAGTTACTGCAGTTTAACCAAATGTAAACCGACTGTTGGATTATATCCATTTGTTGAATATTTTTAACCGACTTCCAAAAAGAAGGAGGTTAACAATTCGGTCTGTATGTTTGTTCACAGATTTCTTAGCCAATTGTGCATTGATTTTGATGTTTCTTTTTGTATTTGGTAGATCATACTTTATAGGTGGTACCAATTTTTATCAAAATCGATGCAGTAATTTGGTTTTTATAACAAAATAACTGGTAAAATATCATCTAAGTGCCTGTACAAAAGTGAACAGCAAGTCGCGTATGTATTGTATTGCGTATATTGAAGTCGGTTTTTTCAGTTATTTAAATTATACCTATTTATTGCTATTGAGTATGATTTTGGAATGAAATTCATAATCGCACGTTACGCTCCAGATATTTATATCACTAATTTCACGGAACTAAACGGAAATTATTGGCCAAGAATGATATATAGATTTAAGCTCTTTATTGTACACACATTAGAACTTACAACTAAGATAAATTATTTAAAAACTAGTGTAACAACTGGCGGCCTTATCGCTAATAGCGATGGAGAGGAGTGAAACGAAAGTAATATGACGGGGCGTGCAGTAATAGAGAGGGGAGAAAATTATCTAAATATAATGAATGAATGTGTTAAGATCTGCACTTATCAGGGTTCCCAAGTAATTACTTAAAAAAACTGAACATCCGACTTCAATATGCCCAATTTTGTTTTAAAAACCGAACTATTAAACCGATTTTGATGAATTTGTATGGATGGTTCCATACAATGAAAATATATTTTTTTTCAAACAATAACAATTTAACAATTTTCAAATTAGTTCATATATAACAGGGCTATGCGTTAAAAAACATTTAAAAAAAATATCCAAATTGAGAACCTCCTTTTTGAAGTTAGTTAAAAAAAGGCATGGCGAGCATTTCGGTATATTTAGGTCAATAACTTTTTCCAAATAAGTTCCAGATGCATATACCTATTCTAGATCGACCTTCTCGATTTACGACCACAGTATCGCTTGCCATTAGGCGGGATGGCGGTCAAACGTAGATCGATTTGTGTAAAAAATAATCTACATATAAAGGCTACACCTTTTTCACTAAAAGCTGTTTAGGATTTAAAATTTATATTTAAACATGTAATATAAACAAAAACCGCGGTGCCTCACACTCGGATCCGAGCGAGCGAGTCCTGTTAATTTGTAGAAGTTAGTAAACTGCCGGTGTTTGAGGCTGACTGCCTCAAACACCGGCAGTTTACTAACTTCTACATTGCTTTGCGCGGCCACTCTACTTAATCAAAATTCGCCTAAAAAGTTTTGGTTCCCAGCTGAAGTGAAAGGTCTGCAGGGGGCGAAGAATGTGTTAAAAACCTGTTTTAACTTATGCTAATGAGTCTCTTTTATATGATACCCCACATGATACGGTTAATTCACTTTCAAATTTGGGCACTCATTCTTTGCATAGAGACACTATTTTTTGTGATTAAATTAAAAATGTCCAGTTTTCGGATTTTTTCCTATATGTGTACTCTAACACAATGCTTCTTGCCAAATTTCAGAGTTCTAGGTCAACGGGAAGTACCGCATAAGTTTTGATTCCACTGTGTGTGTCGAAATGTGCGTTTTTTACGACATATTCGGCTGGAACTTTTTTTTACGAAAACTGAGAAATTTTATTTTTCTTTCTGCAGTAAGATACTATGGATCTGCGTATATGGTTTTAATTTCAACTCGATATCTTTACGCGTTACCGAGATAAAGGTCTTGACACCCGGACAGACGGACAGACAGACGGACAACAAAGTGATCCTATAAGGGTTCCATTTTTTCCTATTGAGGTACGGAACCCTAAAAAGTCGGCATAACCCGTTTCTCTGTTACGTAGACAGAAGGACAAACGGTGTGATATTCAGTAATATAGCAGTATTCCGTGACAGTGGTCAGTGGACGCAACGACGCGACAAATTGTCCAAAAGTCCCGATACCCGACACAGATGCAAGCTAGCCTCATTCACGAGCGGGTGAATGACGAAGCTAAACGTGTAACTCACACATGCACACATGGTCTGTTTGCAAAATGACGCAATTTTCCGACTTGACACAACGCCTTTTTACCCTACTAAGCAAGAAGGAGGTTAATATTTATCTTATGTAGCCTATAAATGTTATTTTTGTTCTATATGTGAAAGACAGTTACAGTGGCCGTTAGAGATTTTTATTTTTGTTCTATCCTTGGAAGACAGCCACAAAGGCCGATAGGAAGTTTTGTTTTTATTTTATTTGTGGGATCTATTCATATTGACATAAACTTAAAACGCCTTTAATTTGATTAAAAAAATTAATTTTAATATCGTAAAGAGTCACATACAATATTGTCACTGACGCCACTGCGTCGGATTTCCGCTGTCGAAAAATTATTTCCTAAACTAATTCCACGTTAAATTTGCCCTGGGAGAATTGCTAATAACACCGTAAGTCGTAACGTCTATTAAATTCAAGTATTATACACCTTGTTGTGCCGTGGAAAATATACCTATTAAATTCACGTGATTAAACTCAGCAGGAAACAGCCGTTGGGGACAAAATGTGTATAAAATTGAAATAAACAAGAATCTTAATTAGAAGAAAAATAAAATACCCGACTGCAGAAAAGCAGTTTTTTTAGTCTAAATTACAATTTCGTTACTCTTACTAAGCTGTTAAGTGTACGTTTTTTTTTTTGTGGGAAAGTATGCGTAAAATCGTTGTAAAAGATTGTAAATGGGCATTCTTTAGAATAATTCTAGTTAAATCACTTGTTTATTGCGAAAAAATTCGTCTGAGGTTACGAAAACGCATTTTTTATTGGATATATATTATTCTTATTTCAAAAAAATATAGCCTATGACATTTAGAAAGTAAAGACGAATCTAACGATACCTCGCACAACAAAATCAGCCTACCCGTTTAGGCTGTAAGCGATCAGAAATATGCATAAGTACATAGATTCACAGTCGAGTAAAAATATCATCAGAACAGCGTATTATGTCACTATTTTATAATACAAGAATATTCTTGTGTCAAATAATGTATATACATTATTTGACACAAGAATATTCTCGTATCAAATAATGTACATATATACATTATCTAAGAAGTTTTAGGAATAATCAGAAAAAGACCTCCTCCTCAAAACCTGAGGTTTTGTAATTGAGGCCATACCATGGATACAGGGTACATTATACATGGATATAGGTTTACCATGGATACAGCGATTTGTAAGCTATGAAATTAATTCAAATATTGTTTCCAAGTTGTACTAGTATCATGGAAACTAAATAAATGGTTCTAATAAAATAACAAGCACATAATTTACTATATTGGTTTATTTGTCTTTTTTCAGCCTAGCAAGTTTATTCGACGATCGAAGGGCCTCCACATTCACCTGCATACCAGAACTGTCCCTCTGCACATTTCAAGCTGAAAATAAAAATTAAAGTAATTAAAATATATTATATACTTCAAAACAATCCAAGTGACTGAAAATCGAGAAATAATACCTAATATATAAATTTAAAAACAAGTATCTAAGTATATTAAAAGAAAAACAGAATACCCGACTGCAGAAAAGCAGTTTTTTGCAGTGTAACTTACGATTTCGCTTGATACTAGTATTTTTTGGGTTTTTTTTGAAAAAGTGGATTTTTGCTGCTTTTGCAGGTAAGCGTGGCCTTAACGTCAAGTGACTCTAAACGCTTTTATGTAAAACGTGAAAATGGATTTACGGGATATGTATGACAACGATCACAAAACAGATCCACAAGCCATCTCGTTCATAAATCTAAGACTAGAAAGAAGATAAATACATTTCGTTACGATATAGACTTTCAAAGTGAAAACTTCTTTGGGCACGCTGAGCAGTTTATTTTGTGTGCGTTGAATGAGAATCAGCCGTCACGCGCGGCTATGTAACACTCGTACTGTTAAAGTCGGTTCGAGTGGATTAAAGGAGCGAGAGAGATATACTCAACGCGTCGCTGCTATACTGTTATTTCGTATTATTAACGTCGCCTTAATTAAGTTTACACCTCTGTCGTGATTTTATTTATCAGCTCTGCGTACTTACTGTCGCATATTGGAGTAAGTACATCCGAGAGTGGAGCACACCGGGTTCCACTCCCGAGTGTAGGGACACCCCTCGCGGCTGATGGGGCAGTCTCTGTAGTTCCTCGACTGTTGGTTACCTTCCACTGACGTTGAGAAAGCCAGTACAAGAAGTGACATACCTGTAAGAGGATTTACTTGAAAATTAATTTTTTTTAAATAATTAATTTAACTTAATTTTTTTTTAATTAAAATTAAAACAGCTACACAATAAAAACAGCGGAGTGGTCGGCATAATGACCATTTTTTAACAACTACGCTGTGAAAACAGCCGAGTGGTTAGCATAATGCTAATTTTTTGACAACTACGCAGTGAAACAGCCGAGTGGTTAGCATAATGCCTATTTTTTGACAACTACGCAGTGAAAACTGCCGAGTGGCTAGCATAATGCATATTTTTTGATAACTACGCAGTGAAAACAGCCGAGTAGTTAGCGTAATGCTTATTTTTTGACAACTACGCAGTGAAAACAGCCGAGTAGTTAACATAATGCCTATTTTTTGACAACTACGCACTGAAAACAGCTGAATAGTTAGCATGATGTCTATTTTTGACAACTATGCAATGAAGATAGTCAACATTTTTGAAGACAAGTAGTTAGACATATCAATTTTTTTAAAGACTAACATATTTAAATGGAATTACAGAAAAAAAATGGAATTATAAACGTTAAAACTTACCGAAAATCAACTTCATTTTGAAATAGTTGAAGACACTTGAAACTTCCGAAACGCACTGCAACCTCCATTATTTATAATAGCATTTATACAATTTACTTGAACCGATGTTCCACATCTTTTATTGGCGTTTTACTGTGTTCATACTACTTACTTATCTAAAATTAAAGCAATAAAATAAGTAGTAAGTTAAGTAACTTGAACCTAGTAAAATTCTATTAGTAAATAATTCAAGTGTGTACTGTCAATGTACAATTTAGTTTGAAGTGTGTGTCTCTGTGGCTTCGCCTGTGTAGGATTAAAAAATGATTAAACAAGCAAAATAACTTTATAAGATAAACTGTTTTATTGAAAATTACAGTTTTAAAAACTTAAAAAAACAACGGGTTGTACTCCGGGAGTGCCGGCAGAAGTGAAAACTAAAAAATAAAATAGCAACAAAACTCACTCGTGAAGGACTTGACCAAAGATATTGTGTTTTACAAACAACCCTGTCATCGCTATACGCGAAGCGTTAGCGTGTTTAAAGAGAATACAGCGCCATCTAGTACGTTGTTATAGAACTAACTTTATAGTATGAACAATATAGGTAATAAAGTTAATAAAGATAATATAGGTAATAAAGTTAGTTCTATAACAACGTACTATTGCGCTGTACACTCTTAAAACACGCTAACGCTTCGTGTACGGCGCTTGTACATACAATAATGAACTTTAAATGCAGAATGTTAGAATAGGTTTCTGACTATATTCCGTCCGTCTTACGAATTTTCGGTCAGGTCATGTGACACATGACGCGAGTTTTTTTTTACCCATCCCAAAAATGCCCAACACCGCTAAAGAAGTTTTCACTTCAAAAAACATGCTTCAAATTATTGTATTGTCATCAGATCTCGATAAGTCTACAAAGTTTGAATGAAAACTGACCGTTTGAAATGGGTCAAAATAAATTCCAAAGGAGTCGGTTACAAACAAACAAACAATCAAACATGCATACAGGTGAAGCTAATTAAAGCGTGTTAAAATAAAGATAATGATGTAGATAATGTACTTAAAGACAAAAAATAATTTGGTAGGTTTTAGGCACCAGTCATCACACCACTCTCCTCGCCAATCTAGGACATTGATCGTAAGGCTCATAAATAAAATCACGGCGGCACGGTCCGCATTTGGCCGTTTATTTTAATTATTGTCTGATTTAACAAGACCACTCCACGGCGCGTCGTCCCCCACCTCCAAACAGACACCAGACCACTCCACGGTGTGTCATTCCCCACCTCCAAACAGACACCAGACCACTCCACGGCGCGTCGTCCCCCACCTCCAAACAGACACCAGACCACTCCACGGCCCGTCGTCCCCCACCTCCAAACAGACACCAGACCACTCCACGGCACGTCGTCCCCCACCTCCAAACAGACCCAATTTGACTTCTGCGATTCTTATTCAAGGTATGTGCGAATTTTATATTCCGTATGTTATTATATAAAAGTTGTCTGTAGTTTATAAACATTTTACTTCTGCCTGTACTAATACATCATGAACTTAAAGGTTACCTATCTATCATCCGAATTACATTTGTTTGAAACTTACTTGCCCGAATCCATTTACTTGACAAGAGTTTCGATTCCATAAAAACAATTATGTAAATAACCAGCCACGAGATGGACAGATGACCTCATACAAGTGGCGGGAAGACGCTGGATGCAAGCCGCTTCCAATCGGTCTTTTTGGAAAACCATGGGGGAGGCCTATGTCCAGCAGTGGACTTCTTATGGCTGAGATGATGATGATGATGAATTATGTAAATGCGTGTAATAGAATTACTAATAGTACAAAACAATGGACCTACCTATATATTGCATGCCCGAAATGGGTAAGCTGTGAAACTAAATTATTTTATAAGACCATAATGTACCAGTTTCTGCAATAAAAGTTTTTCCGATTCTGATAAGTTTCACCAAAAATTCAATTTTCCTGAACAACTAATAGGTTAGGCATGTTATGTTTCTGTTTTTAATTCAGTCCATAAATGTTATTTACACAGGTTCGGAAATTAAATATATCAATAATTAGGGTTAGGTTTCTGTTTATTATTCACAGAAACTTTCTTATTACAAAATTCAGTTATCACACTTTCGGGATTTTGATAAAGGATCTTTTGAAAACATAAGTTTCGTTCTCGGGGAAATGGTATTCGCAGTAATCGAACTTAAATAAAAGGTTGTAATAATAATACCAAAAATGTAATTCAGAACGCTTTATTTATTTCCTCGTCTTCTTGTGTTAACACTTTCACCCGGAATACGGTTCTTTACATTCACCTTTGTACCAAAGTACTCCTCCCGAACACTTCATGCTGAAATGAGAAAGCAAGGAAAATATTACAATGGCTAATAAAATTGCTTTTTACCCGACTGCTTAAGCAGGTTTATGTTTTTGGAGTGTATGTATTTATTTATATATTTGTATGTATGTGGGTACCTATGTATGTATGTATGTTCCTAAATGATCGCCTACAGCCTATATGGCTTGACCAATTTTGAAGTGCGAGGTGTCATTAGATTCGTCTTTTAGTGTCAGATGCAAAAAAAAAGTAACAATATTAAATCTCTCGAAAAAAAAATGCGTTTTTTCGTAACCACTAAAAAACTTATTTACTCCTCATGCTCAAAAAGTCCGTCATTGTAGCGTACTAAAGCGGGGAAAAAATAGCAAATTAAGCTCTAGGGGAAAAGTGTTTTTTTTTTATCTGTTACCAAAGAGCCAACATACACGAAACAGTCTTTATTCAAAAGTAGAATAATCTCTTTGGAATATATTTACATTCTCTTTGCAAACATCTCGTTAAATATCCAGAATTGTACAAATTGTACATATCATTTTTAATAATTTTTAATAAAAATAACTTTGAATTATTGTATTGGATTATTTTATTTTCTCGCACTCGTAGTGAAAAGTAGAGTGTAACACACGGCGCTAAAAACCCATTGTAACTCGGTTTCTATTTACTCCCTCGCTGAAGCTCGGGAGTAAAAATTTACCTCGTTACAATGGGTCGTTTTAGCCCCTTGTATATCAATCTACTATTTCATCATGTAATACATAAAACATGTAATAAACAAGTGATTTTACTATAATTATTCTGCAGAATGCGCATTTATTATCTTTTACGATTACAGATTATATCGATCTTACACCTATTCACCCGCAATTACAAGATACCCAGATAATGTCTATTCGGAAAGACCTATTTAGGAAGCGTATTCCACATTTCCGCGGTACGCACAATAAAAGTAAACTAAATTTGATGCAAAACAACTAAGTACTTTTAAAAAAAAAAAAAAAAAAAAAAAAAAAAAGTACTTAAACAACTAAGTACTTACAACTATCTATTTTACAACTTCAAAGGCCCCATATACATTTTATCGAAATCGGCGCAGTATTTTGGTTTTCATAACAAAATAACTGAAAAAATATTATCCAAGTAAACGATTTGCGTATTTTAAGTCAGTTTTTTTCAGTTGTTTAAAAAATTATAATTATTATTTAAACCTATTAACCGACTAGATAGAGGTAGAGCATCAAAGAACATGAGGCCGTTTGACGCCACATTTGACCGCGGCGGAAGGATTACATTGGAAACAAACCGGACAAGTGCGAGTCAGAATCGCCCACCGAAGGTTCTGTACAAACTAGTAGATAAAAAGGGGAAATTATATATGTTTTATATTTTTCTTCATAAATCGAAAAATATGTGTCGTAAAATATTTAAAAACCTGTTTTAGCTTGTGCTAATGAAGCTCTTTCATATGATAGGGTTAAAGCACTTTAAAATTTGGCATATCAAACGAAAGATTTATCAATTTAAAATAACCCTCCTTTCTTGCATATTGTGATTAAATAAAAAATCGGCCAAGTGCGACACGGACTCGCGCACGAAGGGTTCCGTACTATCATCTATAACAGAAAATCGTATAAAATAACGAGAAATCAACGAAATTCCAAGTAGTAAATCGCAAACTTATAGGTAGGTTTCCGATACACATCCAGGCAGCATGACGACCCTCGCGCGAATACGCGCGCCTTTGGCTCGCTCCGTGATGTTACCTCCCCCGCTACCCGCGCGGCCGTTGCTTAGCAACCGCCTCGCGCTCACGCCACCACCACACCGCGGCGCGGCGCTCGCACCGCGTTTAGATGCACGGATTATTTTCATTTTGTGAGTTTTTATGTATTAGATTAGGTATTTATTTTTATAGTTAATATATTTCTAAATATTTACTTACAAATATTCAAGTTTCTACCTGTTAATTAAGATCGAGTAAAAATTGCTTAAAAATTACGTTTGTTGTATGGGAGCCCCCCTTTAATATTTACTTTATTGTTATTTAATTATTTATTTTGAAAGGTAATATACAAGTAAATATTCTGTGAAAATTTGAAGCGTCTACCTGTTACCGTTTTTAATATTGAGCAAAAAAATACGAAAAAAACACGTTTATTGTATGGGGACTCCCCTTAATTTTTTATTTTTAGTATTTGTTGTTATAGCGGCAACGGAAATACATCATTTGTGAAAATTTCAGCTTTCTAGCTATCACGGTTTATGAGATACAGCCTGGAGACAGACAGACAGACAGACAGACAGACAGACAGCGAAGTCTTAGTAATAGGGTCCCGTTTTTACCCTTTGGGTACGGAACCCTAAAAAGTACTTGCAGTTTCTGATTTTTTCCATTATGTGAATTATATGACAATGCTTCTTGCCAATTTTCACAGTTATAGGTCAACGGGAAGTACCCCATAGATAGGTATTGATTCCCTTGCGAGTGTCGAAATATGCGTTTTTACGACATATTCGGCTGTAACTTTTTTTATGAAAACTGAAAAGTTTGATTTTTCTCTCTGCAGCATGATACTATGGATCTGCGTATATGGTTTTAATTTTAACTCGATACCATCATGCGTTCCCGAGATACAGTTCTTGACACCCGGACGGACGGACAGACGGACAACAAAGTGATCCTATAAGGGTTCCGTTTTTCCTTTTGAGCTACGGAACCCTAAAAAGAGTATTAGGGGGTAAGTAAGTAATTTTTTTAGGGGTTAGAAGGTATTAGAGGTTAAGATGCAATGTTAGCCTGTAGTGACAGATGGTCAGCCCTTCACCTGCATAGACAACTATTGCCCTCAATTCCCTTAACTGACTTTTACAGTATACTCTGAAAGATAAGCAGCTGGTACATTCTATGTCTTTCTTCTCCCCAGTCTTGATGTACTTACTGTCCATGGTTGGAGTAAGTGCACCCCAGAGTAGAGCAGACCGGGTCCCACTGCAGCGTATAGAAACACTCCGTATGGCTGGTTGGACACTCTTTGTACTGGTAACTTTCTACCAAGACAGCAAGAAAAAGAACGAATATACCTAAAAAAATATTTAAATACAGTATGGTACTGCAGTTGATCAGCTGCAGTCATCACGGTCCCATTTGCTCGAGAAGCACTTGGGGCAATTGGTCGACAGCTCTATCATTCATCCTCAATAAGATCAGGCGTTACTTCTCACCGAGACAGCTGCTTCTTCACTTCAGGTACAGGTCCGATTGTGTGTGGAGTACTGCTGCTATATCTCTTTTAATAATGGTTAATCATCGTCGATAAACTGATTGCCAAGAAGTTACTTAGTCTCGAGCATTGCCGTAAAGTAGAATGTCTGTCAGGACTGTCTATATAGGTATTGAATGAATGCTTGCCATAATGAATGCTATAAGCATTTTGGCAAGCGTGCGCAAGAGCTTCACGACCTTATTTCACCCTCCCCATTCCACTACAGGACTATCAGAAAGTCTGTATATGAAATTTTTTATTTTCTCATTGTATCCCAAAAATCTTAATTCAACGATCAACGACAACCACGACCAACCACGGTCTTGATGCGTATCGCACTGGAATGGAATTGCTGGTAATTACCTACTCTATTTCCTGAGAAAGTAGATCTATCGTTAAAAAAAATTAGCAATACGCGCATGCTTATCTTCAAAGAGACAGAGATGCATGTCAGGAAAGCATATCAAAGGAAGGATTTAGCAAGTTAAAGTTTTTTTATGATAAATCTACAAAGGACAACCAACTCGCCTGATGTTAAGCGACGGTGTGGTCGAGGATGGAGCTCGTCGATCTAGATGATTCTATTCTTTTCACTCTAGCCTTGAATATTCCAAGATCGTAGTTCTCATGAAATTGAGATGGCGGCAACGAATTCCATTCAGTGCAGTACGCATCAAGAACTAGAAGTGGCAGTGGACAGGATACATAAAACGTAGAATTAATGGCTGATGGAGTCGAAAAGTTCTCGAGTGGAGACCACGCACTGGTAAGCGAAGCGTGGAGGACCAGCTACAAAGTGGGCAGAAGACCTCATACAAGTGGCAGGAAGACGCTGGACGCCGCTTCCAACCCGTCGTTTTGGGAATCCATGGGGGAGCACTATGTCCTGCAGTGGACTTAGTGGACTGTATGGCTGTGATGAAGATGGTACCATGAATATTGAACGTAGGATCATCAGACCAAATGTTGGAGTTATCCTCCAACTAGAAGCTATAATAACTTACAATTTACTTTCTGACTTACCAAAAATGAACTTCATTTTGAAATTATTAAACACACCCATAACTTAGAGAGCGCACTGAAAACTTTTCGTTTGTAACGTCTTATATACGTTATTTGAACGGATATATAACTTTTTGTTTATTAACATTTTCCTGTATCGTATTAAATTAAATATCTGAAATGAATGTAAATAGCCCGAAATTGATAAAAAATTCTTCGATAAATAACGAATTACAGGTGCAGCATGGCAGCCTATTTTGTTGTCTGAGGATATATTTCGATTGTTGCCAGTTTCTTACTCGGCTGCGTAAGAAATAGGGTGATGTTTTCCGGGTATATATATTATATTATTTATTTTATTTATCAGCCCTGTTTGTACAAACTGTCCCACTTCTGGGAACGGGCCATCTTCTCATTGTGAGAAGGGTTAGGCCATAGTCTGCCACGCTGGCCAAGTGCGGGTTGGCAGACTTCACACATCTTCAAGATCATTGAGAACTCTCAGACATGTAGGTTTCCTCACGATGTTTAATTATTGGTATAATTAAATGTATGTTTTTAGGGTTCTGTAGTATGTGAGATTATGTTATTTTTAGGGTTCCGTACCCAAAGGGTAAAAACGGGACCCTATTACTAAGACTTCGCTGTCTGTCTGTCTGTCTGTCTGTCTGTCTGTCTGTCTGTCTGTCTGTCTCCAGGCTGTATCTCATAAACCGTGATAGCTAGAAAGCTGAAATTTTCACAAATCATGTATTTCCGTTGCCGCTATAACAACAAATACTAAAAATAAAAAATTAAGGGGAGTCCCCATACAATAAACGTGTTTTTTTCGTATTTTTTTGCTCAATATTAAAAACGGTAACAGGTAGACGCTTCAAATTTTCACAGAATATTTACTTGTATATTACCTTTCAAAATAAATAATTAAATAACAATAAAGTAAATATTAAAGGGGGGCTCCCATACAACAAACGTAATTTTTAAGCAATTTTTACTCGATCTTAATTAACAGGTAGAAACTTGAATATTTGTAAGTAAATATTTAGAAATATATTAACTATAAAAATAAATACCTAATCTAATACATAAAAACTCACAAAATGAAAATAATCCGTGCATCTAAACGCGGTGCGAGCGCCGGTTTAGCGGGGTAGCGGGGGAGGTAACATCACGGAGCGAGCCATAGCCGCGCGTAATCGCGCAAGCGTCGTCATGCTGCCCGGATGTGTATCGAAAACCTACCTATAAGTTTGCAATTTACTACTTGGAATTTCGTTGATTTCTCGTTATTTTATAAACAGAACTAAACTTTGTAGTATTATAGACGATAGTACGGAACCCTTCGTGCGCGAGTCCGACTCGCACTTGGCCGATTATTTTTACTAGCCAAGTGTCATCGCTTCATTATTTTATGATAATAATACAACTCTCGTAAAAAAATGTATGTGTACGAGTACTCTCCTGTAATAAATAAGTAATTTACAAGTACGATTCTAAATAATGCCCATTTAAATAAATTGGACAACGAAAGTCGTTGTCCAATTTATTTAAATGTAATAATGCTATGAAATCATACTCTCAGTCTATAGACTAAGAGCGCGCCGTATGTTTACTCACCTCAACGGGTAACAAGATGTGACCTATCTAGGATGAAGCACATTAGTAAGGTGTCTCTAAATATATATGTATATAATTATATATCTGTGTATGTGGGGATGTATTATGGTTTTATATTATCTGCTACAGCCTAATTAGGTGTGCGTGTATACTAGTTAAATATGTCTATGTGTAGATATTTTTTTAAACGGGCAAATGCCGTTATTAACTACAACAAAACAATATACAGACTCAACTAACTAAACTACTACACAAAAAGCATATCGATTACTCCAGACCGATAAAGGTCTAAAGACAATCCAAATGCTCAAACCCACTACTAGTTAGCAGCGTACCCATGAGCCCGCGTATGTGTAGATATTTGTCATTATAGTATCATCAGATACTAATCCAATGCAACAGTGATCCCCATTCACGCGTGCTCCGAATGAGGGTAGATCATTAATCAGCGGCATCATAGATTAGACCGCACTCTGCGTCCTACACCTCTAATTTATCATCTGAAATGAATTCCTGACACGCGCCGATAACGGCCCGGGTGGATGACACGCGCTGATAATGTTGCTTTTATTGGCGCTGATAAGGGGTTTGGCGGATGTTCATTAAAAAACCAGACCGTGTAAAGTCAGTTGAGTATGTCGGAGTTTAAATTATTTAGGGCTAACTGTGCATATTAAATATTAACTCAAAATCAGTTAATATGTATCAAAATCGGTTCAGTGTTTTGATTTTTATAACAAAATAACTGGAAAAATATGTCATCCAAGTAATCGAATTGTGTATTTTGAAGTCGTTTTTAGGGTTCCGTACCCAAAGGGTAAAAACGGGACCCTATTACTAAGACTTCGCTGTCTGTCTGTCTGTCTGTCTGTCTGTCTGTCTGTCTGTCTGTCTGTCTGTCTGTCTGTCTGTCTGTCTGTCTCCAGGCTGTATCTCATAAACCGTGATAGCTAGAAAGCTGAAATTTTCACAAATGATGTATTTCCGTTGCCGCTATAACAACAAATACTAAAAATTTAAAAAAATAAAATATTAAGGGGGGTCCCCATACAATAAACGTGTTTTTTTCGTATTTTTTTGCTCAATATTAAAAACGGTAACAGGTAGACGCTTCAAATTTTCACAGAATACTTACTTGTATATTACCTTTCAAAATAAATAATTAAATAACTATAAAGTAAATATTAAAGGGGGGCTCCCATACAACAAACGTAATTTTTAAGCAATTTTTACTCGATCTTAATTAACAGGTAGAAACTTGAATATTTGTAAGTAAATATTTAGAAATATATTAACTATAAAAATAAATACCTAATCTAATACATAAAAACTCACAAAATGAAAATAATCCTTGCATCTAAACGCGGTGCGAGCGCCGGTTTAGCGGGGTAGCGGGGGAGGTAACATCACGGAGCGAGCCATAGCCGCGCGTATTCGCGCGAGCGTCGTCATGCTGCCCGGATGTGTATCGAAAACCTACCTATAAGTTTGCAATTTACTACTTGGAATTTCGTTGATTTCTCGTTATTTTATAAACAGAACTAAACTTTATAGTATTATAGATGATAGTACGGAACCCTTCGTGCGCGAGTCCGACTCGCACTTGGCCGATTATTTTTAAAGGATACCTATAGTTGCTCAAATGTAAAACAAAAGCACACATTGTAACGCTTTGATTTGTCAAATTATCAGGTTGTTGCAATAATTTAGAATCACAATTGGTTCGAATAAGCTGTTATTTATAGTGGACGAGCAATGACAAAAGCGCTTGGAACAAAACATCCACCAACGAGATTTCGTGCAATCAAACACAAAACGTGAGAGGACCGGACACCGGCGGTGCTATAAATTGCACGAAGCTCGTATAGTTTTGCTGCAATCAGGTACTGTAGCTATGGTCTGACAACGGGGGCATATATACCATTTATATTAACATAGTAAATTGGAATATATATATATATTTTTTGGCATCGAAAATCGAAGAGTGTTTAGCAGATATTTACGCTTAATTTGTACCACGTTAATAAATGTATTAAATTAATAATTTAACTGGGTAGTTAATAAGACCTTGGTTTATAAATGCCGTGTGAAGAGGTAAGAACTTTATTTATTAATTTTCAATGTAATAGGGCGAATTCTGTGATTGCTAGCTATACCGTATTTCATGAAACTTCTCTTATTTTTACCCGAGTACGGCGAGGCAAAAGAGACGGTTATGTTCATTTGTGCCCTCATAACTTCTAAACTACTTATCATAATTTGACAAATGAGGTGTCGTTAGAAGCGTTTTGGTTGCCCGCTAGTTACAGGCTGTGTGACGTCACATTAAATTGAATATAGCGCCCTAAAAGAGGCACGAAGTTAGTAACAATTTTTTTTTTTTGCCTTTCTCATCATCTGTGGTATCATTTAACAGGGATTTGCAAATGAAGGTAGGGTTTGGTACATCATATTTTTGTCAAGCGTACCGTTTGTGAGATATATCCCGTCAAAATTATGAAAACTATTTTTCACGAGAATACGATATCGCAAAGCATATTTTTATGAGAGGGTTACCTATGTTTTTTGATCGGTGTGTATGTAATGCATTTATGTTCATTTGTTTCCTCATAAATTCTAAACTACCAATCATAATTTGACAATAAAAGTTATGTGGCTCTGCAAAAACCTCAAAATAATTTAAATAAAAATAAGTTCAAAAAACTGAAACCCGACTACTGAAAAATCACGCTCTAAAAGTATGAAACAAGAAAATGTAAGTAAGATTTTATTGTATTTCTTACATAATTCACAGTAATACAGAGGATAACCGTGGTCGTATGCTACATTGCAGAATTTATTGGCAGTAGGTGGCATACGACCATGGTCACCAAATTAGCTTTCAGGAATTTTATAAAGTGGAGTTCGAAAAAAAGAAATTTAGTTTTCGGGGAAATGATTATCGGTATTTCACAATTCGGATTATGGATAGGTAACCATGTAAGTAGCTCTGATGCATTCGATTTTTTTTTTGTCATTTAATCCGTACTCTTGTATAGATTTTGCCCTGTTTAGGTGTTTACAGTCCTTAGCTGTAACTCTGGCGACAGGGACATTTCTGCATATAACGGCGTTGCTTTTCAACAAAAGTTGCTAATGTTTCAACTTTATTAGCTAGCTTAATTATGTTCGTAATATTTTGAGAGTCGGGTTGTGCCTTAGAGGGCCCAAATAATGGACCCATCAAAACTTTGGAGTTTGTCATATTTTTTTTGGACAAGGGACATAATAAACATTTGCCCTTTGAAACAAAACTTGTTTTGTCTGAGAACAAGGGTTGAAATAATTAATTTTCTCTACATACACACAATCACACCTATTTCTGGTTGGCGCTGGCATTCCTGGACTTTTTAGTACTACTTTGTTATTATGATATACATCTCATCATAAAAAATCATTGATGTGTTTTGTTGAACTTATTATTGTATGTTCTCAATGAACTTTGACTGTTGATACTTTAGTTATGTATTATTAAGTAAGATCTAAATGAATGTTACACAGTTGAACAATAAATAAATCTGAATCTGAATCTGAATCTGAACTTTAAATATAAAAATTTATTAACTCAGTCAAAAACTTAAATTTAAATAATGGTAGATATATTTTTTAAAGAATAGCCAGTTTTTTTTTAATATTTTTTTTTTAATTACTGCTATGTAAAATGTAATCAGACAGAATAGAACACTAGATTTCGTGCCTAGAATGTATAATTATTTCCCAAGGCCGCTTCAGAGCACGTAGTTTTTTCAGAAGCTGGAATATTCATATTTATTTATTTATAACAATCGTTACAAGTCAATGTTTTTTATAGTTAGTTATCTAAATTCTTATATATTGTAACTATCACATTGTTGTATACATTAAGATGAATATTTTTTTATATAATATTGACTTGTCTATTGGAGCGGTGCCTGTACAAACTTCGCTGGAACTTGCGTTGAAATTAATTTAGTTGCGTAGACATATATTTATTGGATTTATCGCCATCATCGGCCCTGTTTTTTGCGTTGTCTCTTCCCATTTTCTCTTCCAACTATTTGTTTCTAGCCACTACCATCTGCTTTATATATATCGTCACTCCATCATGTCTTAGGGTGCCTAAACTACGTTTGCACACACGCGGTGTCCACTCTACAACACATCTATCCTGTTAGTTCTACGGCAGACATACCGGCCCACAGCCACTTCAGCCTGCAAATAAGGAAAACAATGTTCAATTTCATTGAGGTTTCGCGAGAGAAATTCATTGAAATTAAACTAGTAGCTCTACTTTTCTACCCGACTACGACGAAGCAAAAGGGTGGGTTATGTTTTTGACCGGTGTGTGTATGTATGTATGTTCATCTGTTCTCTTATAACTTCTAAACTACATATCATTATCTGACAAATGAGGTGTCGTTGGAAGCATCTTTTTGGTCCGCTGGTTATAGCATATGTGAAGTCACATTAAATTGAATCTGGCGTCCTATAGGGGGCCACGGAGTCAATGCCACTTTGCAGAATGTACTGTTTTATTACAGTAGGTGGCTTACGGCCACGGTTATCCTCTGAACACCACTCTGAATATGTATGACATACAACAAAATATTTTTTACATTTTCTTGTTTCATACTTTTTAGAGCATGATTTTTCAGTAGTCGGGATTTAGTATTTGAACTTATATTTTTTGCAATTACTGTGTTCAGTGCATGACTTATTCAGAGACTCAACCCTCATTTTATTCCAGCATGGGTTGTTTCGGAATTAAACTTAGACACCTAGAAGAATGACCATCATCTATCGTCAAACCATATATATATTATACTTACAGATACGCAATGGAGTGCCGAATGATTCAGTCAACTAATTAAAGATTTCTTTTGTTTCAGGTAAGTAAAGAAAACAAAAAAAGAGGTAGTCAAGGTGATGGAGCAGACAATAGTATAATGCGTGACTATCCATTTTATAATAATTGTTATTATTATTGCCAACAAATGAACCCAACAGACGTTGATCTGTTAGAACGGCAACTCTACTGGAGATTCTATATATTTTGATACAAAAAATAAGAGTAAATGATTTTTTTTGAAAGAATTTTTCACAAACGTGTTTAGTAATTTATCTATTAACGTTGAAGATATGAGCAACATTTCATATTCATACTCCTTGCTTAGTTTGCAAGATTTGTTCTGTCGTCTGTGACTTACAAAAGTCAAAGTAAATATTTAAAATAAAATGTTTTTTTTATACAAGCATTTATTTAAATTTATTTTGCACATAACTCAAATATTCAAAACCTAAAATATATAATAATAATAATACAACTACTGTCAAATATATCTTACAAGAAATAACAACAAATACGTTACTATGAAACATGATTACACGGGCACAATCACGAAAAAAGACAGCGGATTCACATAACGCACGTTCTCCACCACTACCCGTTCCCGCCTCGTCATCCAGCACGTCATCCAGTGGTGAGGAGTACCACACCCCACGTGATAGGAGCAACACGAGCGATGGAAGCGGGCCAACGACGCCGCCGCCGCCAAGAAGACCAGCGCGGCGTGGGCGTCCACCGCCGCCGGTACGCCTGGGACCTTCAACGGGGCCAACCCCGTTATCTACGGTTCCTGCTGCCGGTGGAGTGCGACGTATGCGATGGAACACACAATTGAATGAAAATTGCATACGTGCGTATTATGGGGCCACAGAGGGGGGAACTAACCTGTCTGCGTATCGTTTCAGAATGCTGCCTTTGTTCCAGGCCCTTGAACCTACCGTCACCGTTTCAGCCCAACGATTATCGGATCAAGTGCGGGCTATCCACCGGTGTAAGCTGCTGGATCAGACCGTGCTTGATCGGCTCCGCCTGGAGGTGCTCTCTGCTCGTCTGACTTCTTCGTCGGCGCGTGACGCGTCGCCTCTCGCGTTGTCGCCTCGGATACTGGCCACAGAGCCGCAATCGGAGGTGACACTTGCGACATCGACGCACCCCGTTGTTGACGAGGGAGATAGTGCGGGTATGACTGTTTCCATTCATGTGAGTGAGCAATTGAGGAGCACTTTGGAAGACACGATTTTACAATATAGATTCGCACTCGACTCTAGGCCACGTCTACCACGTTTGCCTACTCATAGACGTAATTTAGCGTTAATGGGAGCCCTGAATGCTCTGTTAGCTCCGTATCTGCGGACTAGCAGAGATTTGGTTGATACTCACTCGATTTTATACTGCGGTGCCATCGCGGTGTGCCGTGTTGCACGCGTTAAATTCCCGGACATTAACCGTGCACCACGTCGCGCCGGAGATGTATCTGCATGGCAAGTGAGAATCGAGCGGCGTATTACTACGTTCAGGACTCTCATTGCAAAGCTGATCTGTTTCAGCCGGGGGAATACTCGCCCCCGAGTAATGCGTTTCGTGGCGCAGGCATTTGCGGGGACCGGTATTAGGTCCCAGCACTACTTAGCCAATGTCACGGAACGCATCGACTACCTGAAACAGAAAGTCTATGCATGGGCAAACCGTATTCGTCGCTACAGAGAGCGTGTAAATAGATATTGGCAGAATCGCCTTTTCCAAAGTGACCAAAGGAAGGTGTACCGAGGTTGGGAAGGAACCGAACAACGTATGAGCGACGGACAGCTACCGGACGCAAGCGCCATGACTGATTTTTGGCGTGGTATCTGGTCGGTACCCGTCGAACATACGGAGGGTGATTGGATGCGGGTTGTCGAGCGTGAGTGCGACATCATCGAACCCATGGGGTCTATTGTAATAGACCCCGTAGACGTTAGTTGTGCGATCCGTACGACACAGAACTGGAAAAGTCCTGGGCCGGATGGATTGCACAACTTCTGGATAAAATGGATTCGATGCTCGCACGATCGCTTGGCCACACAATTTCAAGAAGCCCTCGAGCTTGGTTCTCTACCAACCTTCATGACCACCGGGGTCACTTTCCTGCTCCATAAGTCCGGTAGTACCACGGAAGCTAAGAACTATAGGCCCATCACATGCTTACCCACCACCTACAAGCTCCTTACATCTATTCTGAAAAACAAAATTAATGCGCATTTAGTCGCTAACAACGTTTTGGCCTTTTCTCAGAATGGATGTAAGGTTGGGTCCCGTGGTACTAAGGAGCTTCTCCTCATCGATACGGCTATTAGCCAGCAAGTCAAGCGGAGTAAGGGAGCACTCTCTGCTGCTTGGATTGATTACAAGAAGGCTTATGATTCGGTGCCTCATTCATGGCTTCAAAGGATCTTAGAGTTGTGTAAAATTGATACAACTCTACGATCCTTCTTAGTTGCATGTATGAGGCAGTGGACCACAGTACTTCGCCAACCGGGCAGTAGGGATGGGTCCTTAACACCTCAGGACTTGATAAGGATTGAACGTGGCATTTTCCAGGGTGACAGTTTGAGCTCACTGTGGTTTTGCCTAGCACTGAACCCTCTCAGTATTTTACTGAAGGATTCAGGGCTAGGCTATCGGCTTCGTAGAGGGGGTGAGATCATTTCTCACCTGCTGTACATGGACGACCTCAAACTTTTTGCACCGAAACGACAAGATTTAATGACGTTGTTAAAAACTACAGAGGTTTTTAGCAACGCCATTAAAATGGAGTTCGGTGTTGATAAGTGTGCGGTCGTGCAAGTACAGCGGGGGAAAGTTGTAAATTCTCCGAACTTACAACTTTCTGAGACAATGACCCTCAGGTCTCTTTCCGAGACCGAGACCTACAAATACCTTGGTATGTCAGAGTCGTTGGGTATAGCGGTAGAGGACATTAAAAAATCGATGAAGGAGCGTTTCTTTTGTCGCCTGTCAAAAGTACTTAACAGTCTTTTGTCAGGTGGCAATAAGGCACGCGCCTTCAACGGTTGGGTGATGCCTCTACTGACATACTCCTTTGGCATATTAAGGTGGACTCAAACTGAGCTGGACGCCCTGGATAGGAGGGTCCGTCATCAACTGACACTACATCCCATGTTACACCCACGCTCGTCTGTTATGAGACTGTACATCCCGCGGAAGTGGGGGGGTCGTGGCTTTTTAAACGCCAAGAACCTTCACAACCGTGAGGTGTGCAATCTCAGGGACTATTTCCGAAACAACGAATATGGTATGCATTGTGATGTAGTGGCAGTTGATAAGGGCCTGACGCCTCTCTCCTTGGCAAAAGAAAACTGGCGCAAACCAACGGTGCTCAGCATCGAAGACCGCAAAGACGTATGGAAGAGCAAGGAGTTGCACGGGCGGTTCTACAGGGTGTTATCAGGACCTGATGTAGACCTTCCTGCATCGGTGAACTGGCTGCGCTTCGGTGACCTCTTTGGGGAAACTGAAGGGTTTGCCTGTGCAATTGCAGATGAAGTTATCAAGACGAACAACTATCGGAAATATATCATGAAGGACGGTACGGTCGACATTTGTCGGGCATACCACCGTCCCGGAGAGTCTCTCCGACATATTGTTTCCGGTTGTTCGCATCTTGCTAACACCGAGTATTTGCACAGACACAACCAAGTAGCCAGGATCATCCACCAGCAACTTGCCCTTCAATACGGCCTTGTCGAGTCAGAGGTGCCGTACTATCAGTACGCACCAGCGCCAGTTCTCGAAAATAGCCGTGCTTTGCTCTACTGGGATCGTTCTATAATCACGGACAGGACTATTGTTGCCAATAAGCCTGATATTGTGATTGTAGATCGGTCTCAGCGCCGGGCAGTGCTCGTCGACATCACCATCCCACATGATGAGAATCTCGTGAAGGCCGAGAAGGACAAGCTCAGCAAGTACCTTGACTTGGCTCACGAGATAACCGCCATGTGGGATGTTGATTCGACGATCATTGTCCCGATAGTCGTTTCGGTGAACGGTGTCATAGCGAAGAGCCTCGACCAACATCTCCAGAGGCTCTCGCTCGATGGTTGGGTCAAGGGTCTGATACAGAAGGCAGTCATCCTGGACACGGCACGCATTGTCAGGAGGTTCCTCTCTCTGTCCTACCACCGGCAGCTTGAGCCTCGCCCCGCTGCCGGCGGCAACCTAGGTTTAAGTTTTTTATAATATTTATATTTTTGTATCTCTATTGTAAAAAACTTAGATTTAAGATTTAAAATGAATAAAGTGTATAATAATAAAATATACACAAACTATAAAATTGTTGTTGTTTAATGTTTACTTGATATTATGTATCCATAAATCTATGTCCAAAATCTGTCGATAAATACTTAACAGTATATTTCCGGTCCTATAAATACTTAACAGTATATATCCAGGTGTGTTTTACTATCTTGAACCACGACGCTATTTAACATCAGTCTGTACTCTGTATGTACCTACTCGTATATAAAATATTTTTGCAAGAGATGCAGCGTACGTTGTGACGTAATTTAATTTTACTTTTTCGACCTATATCAGGTTTACATAACTTATCTAGGACGTTTCCATAACAAATATCGTTTACATTTCAGCTGAATGGTTTCGGGCAACAAACAATGTGTCATGTTAAATTCAACGTGTATGTGACCAAGCTATCTGCGCAGCCAGGATGGAGCCACTACCGTAAATGTTAGATGAAACGGCAGAAATTTGGTTATATAAAATTAGTTCTCCCGATTTGCCGATTTTAGGGTTCCGTAGTAAACAAGGAATCTGTCTGACTTGGTTGCCTGGAAGAGATCGCTTTTAGCGATAAGACCGCCTGTTGTTGTAGTCTATTTAAGACTAGTGCAACAACAGGCGGTCTTATCGTACTTTGTTATTACTTTTAAGGTGTGTACAATAAAAAGTTTATCTATCTATCTATTTGTCTGTCTGCCCACGGTTCGGATCAAAGATTATTAGTACTATAAAGCTGTAATTTGGCAAGGGTATGTATATTAGTTATGCCCAAAATGTCTAAAAAAAAATAAAAAAAATATATACATGTGTATAGGGTACCTCCCGTACACGTAAAGTGAGGATAAATTTTCTTCTTATCTTCCTATCATCTGAGACTATCACATTGTGTATAGTATGTCTATCAACTTAAACAATAGTAATTAAAAAAAAAAATAACCGACTTCAAACTGAAAATAGAGAAATAACACGAAGAAAATCAATAATAAGCGTCTACCTATCGTAAGTAGGTACGTAAACCAACAATTTTTTGAAGTCGGTGTCAGGATCTAAACTGTCATCAAGTAAGTACTATACAGACACCGACCCTAAAAATAGTTGGTTTACTTACCTACTTAGGTAGATGCTTATTATTGATTTTCTTCGTGTTATTTCTCTCTTTTCAGTTTGAAGTCGGTTTAATTGTTTTAATTTTTATTTTTAATAGTATTTACTCGTTTTGTTTGAAATTAAAAACGTTTAGAAGCTGGTTTAGATAGACTAATATATACAAAATCTTGGAATTTTCAAGGCTAGAGTGAATAGATATCTTCTAGATCGACGAGCTCCATCCTCGGCCACACCGTCGCTTAACATCAGGCGAGTTGGTCGTCAATCGTAGATCTATAATGTATAAAAAAAAAAAACTGCGCAGTTCTGACAATATTACAAACATACAGGTCAAATTGATAACCTCCTTTTTTTAAGTCGGTTAAAAACAGTTGTCAAAGCTCATAACCGCTCATGTCACTGTCTATCAAACAATTGAAATATAAGGTGTAGACACTGCTCTGCAGTTGCGATGGACTAGTGAGTGTTCAAAAGCCCATATCTTAAAAACTACTGAACCGATTTAAAAAATATTTTTTGTAATACGACTTCTAGTTTCTGCGTAATTGCTGCGTACACTTACGAAATTTGGCACACATGTTTAGAAGCTGGTATAGACTAATTTATACAAAAATTGTGCAATTCTGTCAATATTACAAACATACAGGTCGAATTGATAACCTCCTTTTTTTGAAGTCGGTTAAAAATGTACTTACAGAAGTATGAAACGAAAATTTTGTGCAAATTTCATTTAAACTAACGTAAGTTAACACTTAACTAGTAAGTATGTTCTGTAACTAACTACTCTCTCTCTCTCTCTTCTGTATGTCTGAAACTATTTTAGTTTCACAAAAATTATGATGTGCCACTACGGAACCCTATTTTGTGGCACGCACTTAGCCGCGTATTATAAATGTGTCTGTTGTATTTGGCGAAATAGAATAGTGAACGTTTCATTATAATCCTTTGAAAAGGGGATTATGTAATGTGTTAGATAACACATTTTGCGAACGCGTGCAAGCATTCATGCTTTCATTAATACCAGCTGCGCTCCACAGTTTCTTAAAATGACTTAAATATTATCACTGTGCGGGCATAGTGCTATGCCCGCACAGTGATAATATTTAAGGCATTTGAAGCAATATTGCGGTCTACGATAAAGCACGCTCACCTAAAAGAACCCGACCCCATTAATATGTTTTATAGACTCTCAAATCACATGCATTATATCTAGCGTAAACGATCAATACATCCAAAAACAAATCTTACTAGCACATAGCGTGTCGATACTTCCTGAACGTCCGGTACGACCGGAAATGACGCCCCTCCAGACCGGATGTGCGCCGTTCGAACCGGATGTATTGTTATCATCTTTGCTGGGCGGATATTTTTATGATTGGTTGTATTTTATATTGACTACAGTGTTGGAACGAGCAATACGGGCATGTGATGGTAAGTATAACACTTGACTTAACTCAGCAATAAATACGAGTATATATAACAGGTTTTTATCAATATCATATTCTAACTAGCTGCCTTCTATCTTAAAAAAACCGCGTAAAGTCACTATTTTTTTGTGATTAATTAAAAATGTCCACTCTTCGGATTTTTTCCTATATGTGTACTCTAACACAATGCTTCTTGCCAAATTTCATAGTTCTAGGTCAACGGGAAGTACCCCATAGGTTTTGATTCCCTTGTGAGTGTCGAAATGTGCATTTTTACGACATTTTCGGCTGTAACTTTTTTTATGAAAACTTTGAAATTTTATTTTTATTTCTGCAGCAAGATACTATAGATTTGCGTATCTGGTTTTAATTTCAACGCTATACCTTGACGCGTTCCCGAGATAAAGGTCTTGATACCCGGACAGACGCACAAGAAAGTGATCCTATAAGGGGTTCCGTTTTTTTTCTTTTGAGGTACGGAACCCTAAAAATGTAGTCGTAGAAGATTTAAGCAGTCCGACAGCTGTCAAATGTCAATTTCAAATAGTACACATTACGAAAATGTCGCGCGTTGCCGCAACTAAAGCTTAGACCTGTCGCATTAGCTTCGTCCTACAAAATGCTCTCTAATAATTAATTTACTAGTGCAACGCGCGTCACCGACCGAGAGTGACGTGTGTGCTGCTCCTTTGAAAAAGACCGCCGAATGCGGTTGAAACTATATTCGGATATTTCGGCTCAAAACAGACGTGAGTGACCCGTAGTTTTTATTTAAAATTATTAATTTATAATTTGTTATAATTGTATGGGCGCACGCGTCAATCACAGATTTATTGCTAAAATCAATACAATCATTATAAAGTTCATCGATTTCAGACCTCTAGACAATGATCGTCCGAAATATAATAACGTACGAGCTTAGAACCGGAAATGGCGAGTTCCGGCCGGAAGTACCCGCAATAGTGCCGGTTTGTTAGCATTCTTGGAATCGGCAGTTTATGGTGTTTCACGTTTGTTGAAATAGGTGTTCGTAGTAGACATTATTTAGTTTTGAAGTCCGTGTGATGAACCATATGGCAACGTCTGATAAACA
Source organism: Lycia hirtaria (assembly GCA_947563715.1). Lineage (NCBI taxonomy): Eukaryota > Metazoa > Arthropoda > Insecta > Lepidoptera > Geometridae > Lycia > Lycia hirtaria. The sequence goes on along the minus strand of OX387383.1, from coordinate 25,076,837 downwards.
ATGGAAAATTTAAACTTCCAGTTTTAAATGTTTATATCGATAGGTCTCTTCTGCAAAATCCACTTCTGCAAACTTCAGTTAAGGGTAAGCAAGTAACTTTTAAACGAAGGATAAAACTTGATTGTTTGTGAGATATTTATTAATTACAGCATTGAAAATTCCAATATTGCAAACAGAGTACGCGGTAGAACACCACTTCCACTTCTCCAAAAATCGGATATATTCTTGATGTACATAAGACCGATATTACAATGTACAGGTTTTGGATATTTTAAAATGAGAAATTTATGGCAGTGTGCCTACTTTCTGCTTGTCTTCTATTGGGATGTGGATGGTGGAATAAGGATATGGGCATGGGTGGATGGGCTCTTGCGCACACTCTCTGAAATACCTAGATCCTATATTATTACCAGACATGCTACTTGAAGTCGATGACGCTCGAGACTAAGTAACTTATTAGTAACTAGTTTATTATAAGTAGTGTACAAGCTAAAGCTACGCGCAATTGTAACTTGTTATATATCAACAGTGAGCAAGTTCCATCAACTTTACTGTCCTCCAATAACATCTAGCCAGTTACTGGAACGGTGTACTACTGGCCTAGTTAAACGGAACTTGTGGATAGCGCATTCAATAACAACTAGTTATAGAATAGACAATAGCAACTCGGCTCTATGATTCAGTCAAGTTTTCCATTTAAAATATGTAACAATGAGTCTCTTGGTTAGATTGAGCTCCGTCTGCCTGTCTGCGTCCGCCAGGAGCATACAACCAAACAGCCAAACCAATTCATACCAAACAGCTGGTTTTTACCGGATTATTTCGATGGGAATGCATCATATATCCATGATCTTATTTCCTGCTCATTTTTCTATCCAAGATCTTTTGGTTAAAAATTGTCTTGGTTTCATGGTGAGTGTTAAACTCAAACTCCAATGAAACGCTTCAGTTCTAATTTTGTCGTATGTACTGACAAAATGCAGAATACGCTTTCTGACTAAGTCGTTACAATTTTCATAGGTAAACTATGAGGTATACTTTACATAGGAAGATTACATATTTGTGCCTTTTGGGGTAGAAACTCTTGGACCGTGGGGGCCGGGTGCTATGGAAATTTTTAAAGATTTGTCGGGGAGGTTAAAAAATTCTTTGCATGCCCAAAATGCTGGCCTTAACTTTGGACAAAAAATAAGCATTGCCATTCAGAGAGGAAATGCCGCCAGCATTTTGGGCACTCTGCCTGAAACTGGAGATTGTTTGAAACATCCATAAGCTTTGTTGCCTATGGATATTTTAAATAATCTCCAATCACTCAGTTTTTTTTTATTTTTTATTATTTATAGTTATTAATTATTAATTATAGTTATTTTTTTTATCACATGTTAGTCATGCATTAAATGAAGTATAAATATCGAATTATAACAAAAAACGGAACATTACAAGTGACAAATCTGTCAAATTCATTTTATTTCAATGAGTAGTCGCGAAAATCTAAAAAAACCGTTAACTTGAAAAATGATCCTCTTCGGACAAATGAGTAAAACTATCACTCCCACTTTTTCAAATTAAGAAAATATCGATTGACGAAGGAGGAAATAAAAATCGGTTGCGTCCTCTTTGGGCAACTCTTGTCGAAAAGTCAAGTCGTACTTGACTCGTAAAAATGGTGGTTTTATTCAAAAGCTGCGCGTCCTCTCGGCGCGCGATAAGCCTGCCTTGAGGTGGGCTGACAGCCTTATTAGCTCAGATCAATAGATTCCGATATTTTTAGCAATTCGTTTGGTTTGTGACTTTGTCTTACTGTGTGGGCGAGGAATGCCTAACCCACTACAGACTGTCACCTAATTGAATGAGAAATTCGACTTCCAAGTTCTTAGTCTAGTTAAAATAAATCTGTTTGTATGGAGCAGATCACAGTATTTGCAACTGGGGGGATTCTTTGAAATTATGATAGGAAAATAACTATTAATCATAAATCAACAATAATCCCCGATTTATGGACTAGCTGTGTTGCGCGGTTTCACTCGCGTAGTTATGAAAAACGGTGATGATTATGATGATGATAAGTAGCGTATGTCCATCTCCAGGTCCAAAGCTATCTCTATACTAATTTTCATAACGATCGATTCAGCCGTTTGAGCGTGTAAAGGTAACAAAATTAGCTTTTATAATATAATTATGAAATTATGTCAATATGTTAAGTATTTTACAATTTGGATTATAGATAGGCTACTAAAGATAATACTGTTACGTAGAACTACAAGTTTTTACTTTTTTACTAGCTTTACTTAACATTCTGTAGTTTACATTTACTTTCCAAATTTCGTGTAGTGTTAACAGTCCCTAGATAAAATTTCAATGAGAAACGAATGGATTTACCAGTTTGATAGGAGTCTCCCCTGGAATAAGGAACTCTAACAAAGCATCAATGTAATTTCTCCACATTCCCGCCAACATACATACATACATACATGTATGTATGTTGGCGGGAATGTGGAGAAATTAGGCCTATTTTTCCTCACGAGGTAGGCATACAGTCGACGACTATGAATCCGTTTAACGCCACATTTGACCTTAGTTAGATGGTTAAATGGAAGGAAGGGGATATTAGAGGGTTAGAGGAGATACGAGGGTAAGATGTAAAATTAATTTGCCGTGACATGGGGTCAGATCATCGCCTATTTAAATACCAATTTCCCTCAAACCCCTTAACTGACTTTTATACTATGTCCGGGAGGAGAAACAGACAAAAGTCTGGAAGACACTACAATGATGTTAAATCTAGTTGTATATCTGCATAGTAGTTAAGTACTGTCTGGCAATAAGCCAATACGTCTGTTTGTGCCATCTTTTAACGAGCAAGAGCTTATGTTAAGTTGGGTGTGAGTAAACTCTTAGAAGTTAAGTAAGATCTAAGTTAGATTTGCTGTGTTTGTTGGGGATATCGGTAATTTTATGAATTACTCTTTATAATTATTATGGTCTGTATAGATCACTAAAACGTAAATCAGAAAATTAATTTCCTCCACTCCTACTCAGAAATATCTTCTTTACAGCTGTAAACTGCTTTTTACCGAAGGAAAATCTTTTAGCTTTTAAAAAGCAGTTCTTTACTGAGCACTATACACAATAATTGGAGGGTAGTCAAATTTAAAACAGCTCTTACATACCCGGTATTTACTTAAATAAATAATTATTATAGTTCAAATAAATGACCAAGTGCGTATCTTGCCATGCACAATGTAGGGTTCCGTATATCATAATTTATGTGACTTTAAAACAACACAATGTGCTTAATACTATGAACATATGAGTCATTTATGACTTGTCTAAGTAATTATTTTGAGTTGGCAATATTTTTTGTTATAATAATAATACATCCCTCACAAAAATAAAAATAATGCGTTTATTCGTAACCTCCAACAAACTATTTAGTAATAAACAAGTGATTTCACAAGAATTATTCTAATGAATGCGCATTTATAATCTTTTACTGCGATTTTACTCATGCTTTCTCACAAAACACGTACACTCAACAGCGTATCAAGCGTAACAAAATTTTATGTTAGACTGCAAAAACTGCTTTTATGCAGTCGGGTGTTTTGTTTTTCTTTTAATATACATACTTGTTTTTTCAAACAAAGCGGAACTGCGCAACATTGCGTCATGCCCTAAATTTTCTACGTAGGAAATCATTTATGTTTCCACGCGCGTAATAACAAATTTTGACAGCTATACTTCAACCTCACTCGTCGGTGGCGCCAACTGGTGAGCATATAATTTTATAGTTTAAAAAACTGAAACAGCCGACTTCAAAGTACGCTACTTCGTTACTTGTAATATTAGTAAGGATTGGGATACTTAAAGTTCATGTCATCATGTTCAGTCGCGCGATGATTAAACAAGGCGCTCAAGTGTTGAAGTGGCTCTATTTTCTCCTTATACACATTGAATGAGGAGTTAGAAGGTTTTACTTTTCAAGCTTACTATCTTCACCCGCTCCTTTTTTTGTCAAGAATGAGATTTGTCATTGAATGTCAAATGCTTCGTCTTCGAAGATTAGAAAATGTGCAGATGTTTATACGATAATATTTGACACTTTTGCAAAGAAAAACGTGTCAGTGGAACTCTGTGATTCTATAATCTGACGCACTTCAGTCGGGAATCCAATGAAAATATTTTTATTTTTAGAGATTATTCAAAAACTAATTAAGCAATGTTTCTAAAATAATTATGGGACCAACCTGGACGTTAAAAACTGTCCCTCTTTAATTTAATCTGGCAACAAATCTACGTAAAAATAGTAATTAATCTATATCACATATACACGCAAAATATCGAAGACAAAATGAGTTTCTTAAAGAATATTAATAGACTACACCGGGTCTAGACTAATGTATACTTTTGTGTCGCACAACAGAAACGTCCAGTGAAATTACACGATTTATTTAGTTCAACGAGCATGAAATAGTTTCGGTCTAGGTGATATAAGGTGCTGTCTCCACGGGTGATAAAAACGTTGAGTTCACATACAATATATCTATTATTAACAAGATACACCCGCAGTTTTCACACTTATATCCTATAGAATAATACATAGGTATGCATTTAATCTATCTCCATTCTAAATTTCATTCAAATCTGTTGAGCTGTTTTAGTGTGAAGGCGTAACAAAAAACATTTAACAAGTTTCTATATTAAAAGAAAACAAAATACCCGACTGGAGAAAGCAGTTTTTGCAGTCTAACTTACGATTTTGTTACGCTTGACATGCTGTTGAGTGTACGTTTCTTGTGAGAAAGTCAGCGTAAAATCGCTGTAAAACATTATAAATATGCATTCTTTAGAATATTTGTAATAAAATCACTTTCATTTTTATTATTACAAAAACAGCCCACGACACTCATCCCTGAGGCTATGTAAAGACAAATCTAACGACACCTCGACCATCAAAATCGGTCAAGCCGTTTGGGCTGCAGGCTATCATAAAGAAACATAAATACATACATACACTCGAAAAACAACCCTCCTGCTTACACAGGTAAAAAATTGCTCGTGCAAATGACGTCTTACATCCTCATGACGTATTCAGCGTCCGTAGTCTAACTTTCAGAGCTCTATCAAGCTCGTAATTTTGCTGCGATATAGTTCCTCACGTCAAAGCAAGCGTCACGTCTGGATTTGCCACAGAATATAATAACTCAGATCAACAGAAAAAATATTAAGACTCATTAATAATACTCTTACGCAGACTGGACAATATGATATTCGTAATACAAATTGTGTGTCAAAATAATAAATCCATTTTTATCTTACTAGCTCGTAAAGTTTCGTTTCCAGGGCTAATATTAGCGTGGTAAGGTCAATAGTAGTTTCAAAATTCGAATTGAAACCAATTTCCTTCCTAGGGGAAAAATTTAGTTTTCCACTCTAATATTAAAGCGGGTTTTTTTTCACAGAGTTCTCTTTATTTAGTTCGAATTCACGACGATTTATCGCGTTTGGACCGTTTTTACCCAACTGCGTAAGAAGGAGGGTTCTTAGTCTTTTTTTAGGATTCCGTACCTAAAGGGTAAAAACGGGACCCTATTACTGAGACTCTGCTGTCTGTCCGTCCGTCCGTCCGTCTGTCACCATACTGTATCTCATGAACCGTGATAGTTAGACAGTTGAAATTTTCACAGATGATGTATTTCTGTTGCCGATATAACAACAAATACTAAAAAACAGAATAAAATAAATATTTAAGGGGGCTCCCATACAAAAAACGTGATTTTTTTAGGGTTCCGTACCCAAAGGGTAAAAACGGGACCCTATTACTAAGACTTCGCTGTCTGTCTGTCTGTCTCCAGGCTGTATCTCATAAACCGTGATAGCTAGAAAGCTGAAATTTTCACCAATGATGTATTTCCGTTGCCGCTATAACAACAAATACTAAAAATTAAAAAAAAAATTATATCAAGGGGGGTCCCCATACAATAAACGTGTTTTTTTCGTATTTTTTTGCTCAATATTAAAAACGGTAACAGGTAGATGCTTCAAATTTTCACAGAATATTTACTTGTATATTACCTTTCAAAATAAATAATTAAATAACAATAAAGTAAATATTAAAGGGGGGCTCCCATACAACAAACGTAATTTTTAAGCAATTTTTACTCGATCTTAATTAACAGGTAGAAACTTGAATATTTGTAAGTAAATATTTAGAAATATATTAACTATAAAAATAAATACCTAATCTAATACATAAAAACTCACAAAATGAAAATAATCCGTGCATCTAAACGCGGTGCGAGCGCCGCGCCGCGGTGTGGTGGTGGTGCGAGCGTGAGGTGGTTGCTAAGCAACGGCCGTGCGGGTAGCGGGGGAGGTAACATCACGGAGCGAGCCATAACCGCGCGTATTCGCGCGAGCGTCGTCATGCTGCCCGGATGTGTATCGAAAACCTACTTATAAGTTTGCAATTTACTACTTGGAATTTCGTTGATTTCTCGTTATTTTATAAACAGAACTAAACTTTGTAGTATTATAGATGATAGTACGGAACCCTTCGTGCGCGAGTCCGACTCGCACTTGGCCGATTATTTTTGCTCGTTTTTGCTCGATATCGATAACGGCAACAGGTAGATGCTTGAAATATTCACTGAATATTGAGTTATATTATTCACTTTAAAAATAAATATATAAATTAAAATAAAATTAATATTTAAGGGGGGCTCGCATACAACATACGTGATTTTTTGTCGTTTTGTACGAAACCCTTCGTGCGCGAGTCTGACACGCACTTGGCCGGTTTTATTTATAATTAAAATTCTATTTTATATATGTAAATAGATTTCTAATAAGTAAGTGTGTTTCATCGTATGCCTCAGCATCATACAACATCATGAATGACGGTCAAGCCCGTTAATATAAAAAAAAATGTTATTTAAATAATAGTGTTATAAAAAAAAAATGCTATATGTTTGACCACCAGCATATCTGTGGCGATACTGTGGCCGAAGATGAAGCATGTAAGCCCAGAAGATACTCACTCTAGATTTGATGATCTTGAAGTTGCGTTTCTGTCTTCTTATCCTGTGAGTTCGCTTTAACGCCTGCTATTTACCAAATCCACCTGGATTTTTGTCTTTGTTTTAGTATTTGAACTGCTTTTAGTGAGACAAAGCTTTTCCAGCTAACGCTTTTGAAATGGAAAAACGGGCTTAGACCTAGGCACATATGTAAATATAGGTACACGTATACTTAGGTATAAGCTACACGTGTATAGAGAAAATGAAACGACTCGCTGAGCGAAAGATTTTTTTGTGAAGTCTTTTCAGGAATCAGGAGTTCAGTAAATTGCCTAAAATCACTTCAAGATTTTTTTTTACAATCTTTTTCAGATATTCGGAACACTTGCTATAGAATGTATAAGAAATGTGTAGGGAGCAAGATTATATATTTTTGTAGATATAATGTGCGCGTATTTGTTTTCATTAATATTTATTTAGAAAGCAAACGTGTTAATAAAGAAATAACAACAAGAAGACTACTTGATGAGTATTGCTTGTCAATTTCACTTAATCTGCCGTGGCACCCAGAGTTAACGAAATTTGAAAAAGCCAATAATACTAGCCATATATGATTCCAAATATGTACAGAAAGAAACATTTAAACGTATATGTATTTAAGAATCCGTACTAAGAGTGCGGGAGCCTCTTCGTAAGGCTACGGTGTCTACACTTACAAGGCTGTATTTTTTAACGGTAATTTGTATGTATGTACATGTCTCGAAATTGCCACGATTGTAGGATTTAGAAGTGAAGTGAGTGAAGACAAATCTAACACACATCAATATCGGTCAAGCCGCTTAGACTGTAGACGATCAGACACATACATTGCGTACATACCCATATACAAAGACACAAATATACATACATTCGAAAAACATAACCCTCCTACTTACGCATTCAACTAAACGATCAATAATCTTAAAGCCACAACATTTTAAATGACTGTGTTACATATTTACATATTTTATCGACCATCATCATCATCATCATCTCAGCCATAAGAAGTCCACTGTTGGACATAGGCCTCCCCCATGGATTTCCAAAAAGACCGATTGGAAGCGGCTTGCATCCAGCGTCTTCCCGCCACTTGTATGAGGTCATCTGTCCATCTCGTAGCTGGTCTTGCTACGCTGCGCTTGCCGGTGCGTGGTCTCCACTCGAGAACCTTTCGGCCCCATCGGCCATCAGTTCTACGTGCTATGTGCCCTGCCCACTGCCACTTCAACTTGCTAATCCGCTGTGCTATATCGGTGACTTTTGTACGTCTACGTATCTCTTCATTTCTGATTCGATCTCGTAGAGAGACTCCGAGCATAGCCCTCTCCATAGCTCGTTGCGTGACCTTGAGCTTCCTTATAAGGCCCATAGTTAGTGACCACGTTTCAGTGCCGTATGTCATCATCAATATCTCAAAGAATATTATGTTCATTTGACTTTTCTTTGAGTTTTAACTTAATACCCCTTATGGGTGAAGTCGCGTAACATTGTAGTATACAAAGTGTTGCAACACTTCAAAGTTCAATCCACTTAGCTATTTACATTCCTACAGGTTTGCCAGTATGTTCAATTCTAAAGTTCAACTTCAGCGTTACGTTTTGATTAAAATATTTTCCGTCCAGACAGCGTAAGTACTTAGATTTTAGTGGAGTTTTGCTTGAATTTTAACTAAAGTCTTTAGCACACTAACGCTTTCCTAGCGATGTCGTGAAAGAAAACGAGCATGGTGTAAATTTTCAAATGTCATGAAATCAATTAAATTAAAATAAGTTTATATAAGATTGGTTTTTTTTTTTTTTTAATAATAATATGTAAGAATTTTTTCTAATAATAATAATGTATCTCGCAATAGTAAAAATGCGTTTGTTGTTACCTTCAATGTTTTTTTTTCGTAGTAAACAATTGATTTTATTAGAATTATTACAAGTATTTATTAGTAAAAACGTACACTCAACAGAGAGAGTATAGATTGCAAAAACTGCATTTCTGCAGTCGGGTATTTTGTTTTTATCTTTTAATATAGATATTTGTCAAAACATATTTATATAAATTTCCGACATAAGCTGAAAAGTCGCCTATCTGTGCATTGCAGTCGCTGTAACATTTAGAAGCTTATCCCTCAGCGACGACGTGTCAAACGGTTGCGTCAGAATACGCATTCGCAAACAAGCAGTGTGCTAACACCCTAAATAAAAGGTTGGAATCTCATTAGGGCTCGTCTTTGTTGTCTATATCGGCGCGAGCACTCGACCGATTGATTGGTCCTCTCTGTCTGTTGCATCGATTCGGTAGAGAGGGCAAGTTAATTTGGCTTAGAGTATAAATAGTTAAAGTATGACCCTGACTGACAAATGATTAAATCATAGATTTTTAAATAATTAGATATTATCTGGGTGTCTTTAAATTGCGACTGAATTGGTTTCTTTTAGGTAAGCGTGCTCCATCGTAGACCTCAACGTCGCTTAACATCAGGCGAGTTTTTTTGTTTTTTGACCCTGTTTAAAGGTCACATAAATTATGATATGTAACTACGGAACCCTACGGAACCCTACTTTGCGCGTGGCATGACACGCATTTGGCCATTTATTTTTAGATTGTTTTGCAATAAGGAAGCAATCGCACGAATAAACACCAAATATTTTTAACCGACTTCGAAAAAGGAGGAGGTTATCAATTCGTACCGTATATTTTTTTTTATGTATGACCACGAATTACTCCGTCATTCGAGAACCAATTTGTATGTTTCTTAAATTGATGTATAGGCAAAGCTCCCAAGTTGGTCCCATAATTATTTTAGAAACATTGCTTTAATTTTTGAATAATCTCTAAAAGTAAAAATATTATCATTGGATTCCTGAGTGAGTGCGTCAGATTATAGAATTTCCAGAGTTCCACTGACACGTTTTTCTTTGCAAAAGTGTCAAATATTGAGGTTTTTCGTATAAACATCTGCACATTTTCTAATCTGCGACGACGAAGCATTTGACATTCAGTGACAAGTGACATTCTTGAAAAAAAAACGAGTGATTAGAGGTATTTTGAAAAGTTTACAATCGTGAGGGATTTATTGAGCTTGAAAAGTAAAACCTACTTACTCCTCATCCAATGTGTACAGGGAAAAAATAGAGTTACTTCAACGATTGAGCGCCTTGTTTAATTATTATCCTTACTAATATTACAAGTAAACGAAATAACGTACACCGAAGTCGGTTGTTTCAGTTTTTTAAACTATAAAATTATGTTTATTCTTGTTCAGCGTTTCAAATCGTATTTAATGCATAACCAATTTTCTTGAGAATGCGGTTAAACTATCGGATCAGATCAGCGGCGGGTCGCGGGGCGAGGGGTCGGGGGGGTCGCGGGGCGCGGGGTCGGGGGGTGACCAACGCGCTTTATATTCAAATTGGTTCACTTCAACTGTATCAGTCTCGGAAAATATACAGAACAGGGCAATTCAGTTATTCAAGACCGCTCCGTAGCTGAACCATATGTGAACCGCTTCCCATCGGCCGCCATCTTTTTTTTTGATTCAGTCACTTCTAAGTCAAACAATTGACACATTTGATGTAACGTGACACGTCCTTCGCTCGTTACTAAATTAAAAAACCGGCCAAGTGCGAGTCGGACTCGCGCACGAAGGGTTCCGTACCATTATCTATAAAAACGGCAAAAAAATCACATTTGTTGTATGGGAGCCCCCTTAAATATTAATATTATTTTAATTTAGTTATTTATTTTTAAAATGAATAACATAACTCAATATTCTGTGAATATTTCAAGCGTCTACCTGGTGCCGTTATTAATATCGAGCAAAAACGAGCAAAAAAAGCACGTTTGTTGTATGGAAGCCCCCTTAAATATTTATTTTATTCTGTTTTTTAGTATTTGTTATTATAGCGGCAACAGAAATACATCATGTGTGAAAATTTTAACTCTAACTATCACAGTTCATAAGATACAGCCTGGTGACAGACGGACGGACGGACGGACCCGGACCCGGTCCCGTTTTACCCTGGATACGGAACCCTAAAAATGATAGCAGCCGACAGGAAATGCGTCGCAAAAGGTTCAGTTACGGATCGGTTTTGATTAACTGAATAGCCCCCCAGTACCTACGCATATCACATGAAAAACTGAATTCTCGAGTATACTACTTTAGTAGGTACTTGTTGTTTTTGAGCTAAACCATGGACAGACGGACATGGCGAATCTACAAAGTTCGTTGTTGACGACGGAAACATACAAAACTAGATCAAAATCAGTCCATCCGTTTGAGAGCTAAGATGTCACAGACAGACACACACGTCAAACTTATTCCACTCATCTGTTTTGGTCGGAGTTCATTAATACGTTAACTAAACTATACTACAATAGCAAGTTATGTACAGACTGAACAAAATTGTGACAAAAAATGTGCTCGCAAGGTCTACTGTTCACAGAACTGCTAGTAACATTAACAAAGATATTAAAATAGTTTTTACTACATACACCAGATAAAAGAGCGGATCAGTATAAATCTTATTGATAAATAGGGAATAGTTGAGGTGGCGTGTGGCCGCCCTGCGGGAGGACCGACATGATGTATCGAACACGCTGTCACTTGACTCACTGGACACAGGGTTATTTTTCATGTATAATATACATAACTAGAAATGTGTGCGCGGATGGTGAAGTATATCATTCCGAAGATTTGCCGATTTCAAGAACATTTGGTATCAACATATGTTGGACAGGAATTAACACGCAAAAAAATGACAAAGTTTAGTAGACATTTATGAATAAAGATAGATAGAAAAAAAATAGATTTGTTTAAAAGAAAAAAAACACATTTTTTTAAAGTAGTTATAGGTTTGCGCTTGACCGCCAACTCCGCCAAAACCGCCTGATGTTAAGCGACATTGCGGTCTACGATGGATAAACCCTCTAATACCCTCTTCCTTCCAACTAGGGTTAGTTAACTTCACTTGACTTCAGAAAAATGAGATTATCAATTTGATATTTAAGTATGTACCTATGTATTGATTGTGATGTGATTTTTTAGCTCATTTTTGCTTGATATTGATAACGGCAACAGATAGACACTTGAAATATTCACAGAATATTGAGCTATGTTATTGACTTAATAATAATAAGTATATATAATAAATAAGTATATATAATAATATATAATAAATAAAATAAAATAAATATTTAAGGGGGGCTCTCATACAACAAACGTGATTTTTTTGCCGTTTTTATAGATAATGGTACGGAACACTTCGTGCGCGAGTCCGACTCGCACTTGACCGGTTTTTTTGCTCGATATTGATAACGGCAATAGGTATACGTTTGAAATAATCACATAATATTGAGTTATATTATTCACTTTAAAAATAAACAATGAAATTAAAATAAAATAAATATTTTAAGGGGCTACCATACAACAAACGTGACTTTTTTGCCGTTTTATAGATAATGGTACGGAACCCTTCACGTACGAGTCCGACTCGTACTTGGCCGGTTTTATTTTATATAGCTCATTAAGCTCTAGGGTGCATACCATTTAAAAAATAATTTACAATTTTATTATCATTAAACAATGTTACAATTTGTAAATCAAATTTGGCTTACAAGATCTAAATTAGACATAGTCGTTATCAAATGAAGACATATTTGTGACAAAAACAATATCACTGACCAATGGTCAGAGACCATCCAATAATAAATCTAACTACAAGCCTTGAGACATTAGATATTCACACATCTGCTTACAAACAACTTCAAAAAGCAGTGATTTTAAATACATGCAGAATTGTAAGAAAATGTTTAACTTTATCATAGCACTTGGCTTCGGCCCGTGACAAAACTACCTTCAAATTTGGAGAAAACACAAAAGTGTAAACCTAAATAATAATAATAATAGTTTATTGGAGCATTTTTTTTTACAAATTATACATTTCTATATGGTAACATATTAAAATATAAATTTTCAGATAAAGACACAATAATATATACAAACAATTAAATTGAACAAATTTAATATGCAGGAATTAAATTTAGTTAATTATTATAATTAGTTTTGATTATTATGTGTAAATGTTTTAACTGGACACTGGCCTCTGCACTAGGATTCCCTGTATTACAGAGACCAGGAACCCCATGTGACTATAACAAATATCATGACTTAACTGTCGCTGCAATTTTTTTTTAAACATTATATAAAACGGAAGTACAAAAATAATAAGATAAAATATATATTAGACATTACTTAAATTTATTACTTGGCACTATCTTATGTATATAGTGACAACACACAAACATTACACTCTCCGATAAATAAAAGTTTCGTACATGTTTTTAATGTTTTGTATAGCCTTATTACATATATTTCGATACGTTTTGTAGTCACTTTGGAGTTTGCTATCTCTTGGTTTTTTTCTGGCAGCCGCATGAATTTTGTAACGTCGTATTGTACATTTAAGAAGTGAAGGTGTTAACCACGGTTGCATGCATTCTAGTCGTTTTCGTCGTCCACTGCTGACTTTTGTGTACGTTTTAATTGCGTTTTGCATTATTAAGGTAAATTCTTCCGTGGCTATATCTACGTCAGTATGGTGATAAAGGGGAGACCAATCAGTATTATTTAATGTCGTAACAAGATTTTCGTAGTCAATTTTAATTACTTGCTTCTTATGAGTTTCTGATCGTGAAATTGATTTTTCGATAGAAAATAATATTGTTACATGATCAGTGCCACCAGCTGTGCAGACTACTGCATTACTTTGGTATTGGGATTTTAGTAAGCAATGATATAAACAGCTAGGACCATGTAGTGGCCCAGTAGGATACGTGGCCAGGGACAAAACCATATTGGGCAGACATGTTGAGGTAAGCTTCAGAGTCCTTATTATCACCCTGTTCACTTATGTCGATATTCACATCTCCAATTATAGCACAGTTTGCCCCAGTACAGCCTGATAGCAGTACTTCTAGTGAGTTTATAAAATTGTTGGCGTTATTGAAACGATCTATAAATGCAAATCAATTTAAAATCCGATTTATTAATGTATAGTAGCAAGCAGCTGCCATCCTCAAGAAAAGGTTCAGTCACCTGGATTTGCATACCTTTTTTAGCGTAAACAACTAGAACATCGTTTTGATTTTTGTACCGCTTCGAGTAGAAACAGTTGTAGTTATTTACGTTTATTCCATTGAAATAACTCTTTCGATTCGCTTAGTACTATAAGATCAGGTAGAAAGTTGAGTATTTTAATAAATATAAGTAATTTGTCCAGATTAGCATTTATACTCCTAATGTTTTGTGAAACTACGATTAAACGATTTTCTATGTTTCCTAGATGCTGTAAACATTGCTCAGGCAAGTCTGTTTGGACACTTTGTACGAAACATATGTCATCTAAATCGTCATTAATCATTTTTTTATACATAAATAATTTATATAGAATAATAGAAGGCCAAACAAGTACACATACCTATCAATTTCAAAATTGTTAAGATAAAGTACTGTTGCGCTGAACGTGTTAACATCATAATATGTAGCAGTCAGAAGACCAAGTAGGTATGGTAGCCGTATCTGCCGAACATCCGAAGTGCATCCCTATATTTTAGGAGAAATATATTTTATATATATTTTAGGGTATATGAGCCGGCAGTAGGAATTTTTTCATCGTGACTGTTTAAGTAGTAAGTAAAACGTTTCGAGTAGGCTATTAGTACAAAGTACAATTTCTGAAACAAATGCATGTTAGACGTATTGTCGTATGTACCTATATTTTGTTAACGATTCACCACGGCGGCGGCGCGGCGGCGGCGCGGCGGCGGCGCGGCGGCGGCGCGTGCGGTGACTCAGCGTCGGGCAGTCTATCATTGTGTAACAAGTATCAAAATACGAGTCAAATCAAAGTAGGAAAATAGGCACAGTGTAGGAAGCAGTCTTAATGTATTTAGTTAGGACAATATTATAGTTACTCTTAGATTTATTTTTACAATCACTTTGACATACCAATAAAATATTTTTCACCTCACAAGCTCGGAAAGATTCTGTTTGTAAATATAAATCTGATATGATATAAATCTGAGTGGAAAAGTGCATTTTGTCCGCTAGCGTGGAAAGAGTTTTTAAAATTCGAACCTTTCTATTCCATACTTTTCTATACCGCAAGTCCACTGAAAATGCATTAAATACTTGTTTCATGTCAGTGCGCCAACCTCATTTCTTTGAATAATCGCACTGACCAGCCACAGGTGGCAGCACTGGACTAGCGTTTTCCTCGCTGTAGTGAGGTGAACAATTTTGTGTTTCACTCGGCAGCATAGTTATTTTGCATCTCGTACTTTTGAAACCCTCGCTACGCTCAGGATTCAATACAAGTACTCGCCCCAAAAACCAACTTTGCAGCCTTGCATAACATATAACTATTCTTTTATTATGTGATAGACAAATAGGCAATTTGAAATAATTGAATTGTATTTATAAGGATAATAAATTTTAGCAAAGAAATATAAATAAGAATATTAAACTATAAGCAAGACTATATTGGTTCAAGATAACAAACGACTAGTAATACCATCGAAATAAAATACTATCACCCTATTACCTCTATTTCCCCCCAGAATCCGGGAAAGCTCCCGATCTCCCCGGGGACGTAATTGCTCGCCACAATGACTCCGCTGTAATCTCCAAGTGGACAGTAACAAGTTCATACATCACCTGACGGCGCGCTGCGATTGGCTGTCGCACGGGGGGGCTCCCGCGGGGCCAGAGATATGTCGCCGGCTCTGTTTAATGATTCCTACGTTGTTTCTACGTACACTTATGTTGTGTAATATGTTTATTGATAATAATCTTTGTGAGACCTAATGTAAAACCAAGTCGGTTAATTAATTTAGTACCCATCTATTTTAAGAAGTACGAAGCTATGAGTATGAAGTTAACTAACAACTTTTGTAGTAACAGTATCGATATTAGACGTCTATTTTTCTTTAATAATTAGAATGACTTGGCCATCGCACAACAACACAATCACATAAGCAATTGATCTGTTGTTTGAAATAGTCTTAATTATACATAGCACTTGCGAGCCAAATTTATGTATAGAAATTAGGTAGAGTCAATAATCATGTGCGATTGCCAAGTCATTCTAATTTTGCAGTCATTATGATGTGCGGGGTGTAGTTAGGTGCATCGTCACTCCCTAAGTGTCATAGTGTAACGGCCAATAGCTGTTCCCACGTGTGATAAGAAAAAAAAAAGGTTAAACTGCCTAACGCTTATAGCAATCAAGATGGGGACAGATTTATTTAAAACACATGTCGAAAGGAATGGTTATTGAGACGCTTGTCGAATTTGGGGATAATTTATTAAAATCGCACTGTTTTTTTTTGTGCAGCAAAGCACGGGAGACTCCTATTAGGGGCAGGAATAAATGTTAGATGACCAATGGGATGGGACAGGGTCAGAGAGGGGTAGCTTGGCTGCGGGGAGGGAAAAACGCCCATTGCCCATACCATTTCCTGACAGAATTAACCGACGCGTGCGCCGAGTACAACGCCAGTTTATTACATAGATTTTAAGAAAACAAATAGTGCAGTCATAGTGATGTGTGTTTGTGTGTGTGGACATTACAATAGTGAAGGGTGATTGTTTAAAAGCTGCAGGAGGGTTCTAAAGCTAAGTATTCTTAGTGCTTAACTCCTAAATTCTATGTACCTTATTGTTCAGTGAAGAGAAGACTAAATTTGGTTTTATGTATATTAAAGTATATATAGGGGAACATTAGTTTGACTTCAGGCTGTTTGAATTTACACTCACTATTTATAAACACTACTTAACCAGAACGTGAGTTATATTTCCTGAATACAAAGGCGAAGTAGGTCTAACGAAAATTGTCTGTTGGAGGTTTAACTTACTTACCTATTTAATTACGAGAACGCGCATTGGGAAGGAGTAAGGTTGAGACGGAGTGGAATTTATTTTCTATTTTTTTTTGTTTTCCACCAACCACGATTATGGAGAAAAACGCAGTATTTTTGTTTATTTATTTTTTCTTACTGCTGAACGATGCTGAAAATGGAAAATTTATTTTTAATTATTTTTGTGTTTTCCACCGACCACGATTATGGAGAGAAACGCAGTAAATTTTTTTGATTTATTTTTTCTTACTGCTGAACGATGCTGAAAATGGAAAATTTATTTTTAATTATTTTTGTGTTTTCCACCAACCACGATTATGGAGAGAAACGCAGTATTTTTGTTGATTTATTTTTTCTTACTGCTGAACGATGCTGAAAATGGAAAATTTATTTTTAATTATTTTTGTATTTTCCACCAACCACGATTATGGAGAGTAACGCAGTATTTTTGTTGATTTATTTTTTCTTACTGCTGAACGACGCTGAAATGGAAATTTATTTATTGTTATTTTTGTTTTCCACCAAGCTACAAATATCGAGTGAAACGCAGTATTTATTTTTGTTTTTTTTACTTACTGCTTATCCTGAGCGACGATGAAAGAGGACATCTTTTCCGGACCAGAAATCATTTTTGTTCCTGTTGAAATCTACGAATTGGAGATAGCGGTTTACCCCTAACTTTAATAGTTAAACCTCCTAATATATTGTCATATACAAATTATTGAGACAATATTTATTAGGAACGTGAAAATCATACCTAAACTCACGTAAACATTGCAGGTGGGGCACGGTTCTTGTGTGAAATACTAGTTATTTTGCCTTTGATAATACTCATTGGGGGAATTGCGCGTGAGTTATCTTTCAGGGTGAAAATAATCAAACAGCTCGACGTACATAATCTGTGTTTCCTTTTTAAGTGAAAGTGTACTCGTTATGTTTAGTTTTATTATGTAGTAGATTAGGTTAGGTATGTGAATTTTGGATGCGGTAGCAATTTCTTTTATTTATACCACAGGACTCGGAATGAAGTGACAGTTAGTGCCAAGTGTCCGCCGCCGGGAGATTCGGTGAGTACATGACTCCATAACATTAAAACTCGTTTCTTAATTTCGAGCCACTACTGCGTACAAATGGCCGGTAAATCCTCAATTTCCTCAGTATTAAATGTAACATAAATATTTAGGACACTGTACTAAAATGAATTGTAGATCTTTATTAGCGCATTTATGATGTAGAAAAATAACCCTACGATTGATAGTAAGGTTGTTTCTTTCTCAAGGGCAGGAAAGGAAAGAATAAGTATATAGGGGAACCGTAGAGAACGTCACATGTGGTGCCGCGAGACCAGGATTTCGTCATGAAATGTAATATTTATTATTACAACGAAATAAAATAACTTGGGTTACTACATACACAATGTAAAATATTTATACAAAACACAACGTAGGGTACAAATTATAAATAAAAATAAAAATTTACGGTCTGACATAATATTTGTGATGTCATAATTATTAGAAAGACTCTTGTAAAACTATCTAAACGATTATACAAAAATGTGCGATAGATATTATTAAATAATATTACCATCAGGAAGGAAGTAAATAAAAAGCTTAAAGCATTTCTCACATCAAAATTGGTTCCGCCGTATAGGTTTTAGATGGAACATAGAAATATAGCGTACAAATATATAAATATATATAATTAGATATATTACAGTCCCACACAAAAAGAGGGTTTACTTATTCGAGATACATTTACTCTTGTGCAGTCGGAAAGAAAGTGCAGATCTACGATTATCATATTATAATCTATGGAGAACGAGCAGTTAGTAAAGATCATTTTATAAATTACCAATAATAAATTACCTTTTGTACATTTTGTATACCTACATGAAGGTTAAAACATGGCGATTCTATGTAACTAAAAGTGTTAACACTGTAAACAACCCATGTTTTGCGAAATAAATAATTTGAATTTGAATTTGTTTTAGTGTCAATAATGCAAATAACCGGATAGGGGGCATAGATAAGAATACGCCGGTGTAGAACTTTTCCCGTCGGTGTAATTTGGTATAATTAACTCTGGAATAGATCCGTTTTTTTAGGTAGGTTCAATATATTATGGGATACGACGCCGCTTAACATCAGGTGGGCTGGCAATAATCAAAAACAGATACAAACTTTTTTTATCTCAAAACCAAAGAATAATGGTAAAACATCTGCAGATTATTTGTAAGAGATCCTAAGAAAACCCGATGGTATAATTAAAAGGAACTAAACTTTATGACGATAGAAACGGGAAACAAATGAACAAAAGGATTAGGACATTGTGTTTTTTCAAACAATATTTTGTGAATGTTCTGAGAAATTGAGGTTTGAGGTCACTGTTGGTAGTGGTTTGAAGTTCCCGACGAGGTGTTATGGAATCATGACTCATTTGAGTTTTATCACGTGCTTGTAAGAGATGTTGATCAATTACAAATTGTTCATTTAAGATACTTAATGATTAATCAACCTCAAAAGGAGGAAGGGGGTCCTTGTTACGGTATAAATCTCATAATATTTAACTGCTATAGCATTAAATCATTGGTAAACCAATTTATTTTTCTAGAATAAATTGTTAAAAGCATTATGGTTCCACATAAATTCTAATAAAATCAGTTTAATAGGGTTTTGATTCAATATTACTGAATGGAATATTTATATCAACCAAGTAGACTAGGCTGCATGTTTGTTTTCTTATGATTTATGATCGTGAATTAACTGATTGAATTTGACTTTTCAAATTTAAGCTATAGTTTTAATTAAGGCAATTAAATTACAAGAGATGTTGGGTTATTCGTTCGTTATGATACAACCTTTTCACATTGATAGTATCGTAAAGTTATAATCATTATTGATGGTTCACGTGATTATCTATTAGGTTCATGTTATGGCTTATCAGTCATGCAATAAATTTAATGTTACTCAAGAGAAAAGAGGTTTGTTTGAGCCAGGTATCGTTGTTCGCGTTAGATACATGTATCACACACACACCTCTGTGTGTGTCTTTTTTTCACATCATGATGTGAAAAAAAGGGCGAAGTGGAAAACTTAACGAAATATCCACACGTTTCACCCTAAATAAATATAAGGGATAGGGATATGAAAGGGGAAGTTGCCGGCAATCAACAATACGCACATAACTTCGAAAAGACAGAGGTGCATTCCGTAGGATTCGAACCCAGAACCTGCGGATCGCAAGTCAGACGGTCTCCCGACTAGGCTGCCGGATCCTTCTCACAATGACAGGATGGCCCGCGCCCGGCGGTGGGACGGTTTGTATAAACAGGACTGATAAAAAAACACAAGGGACGGAAAAAAGCCAATCAAATAGAAAAAAAAAGTGTTTGACTACTTTAGAAATCGAAAGGGCGGCTCTAAATATACCATGTTTACTATTAAACCAACTGCCGAGGCATTTGAATTTGGGTATGGCTTGGTTAAAATTGTCGAAACAAACTGATTACTCTCAGAGGTTTATTATACCTAGGGAACACATTGTCAATAATAATAAATTAAGAAATCGAAGAGACGCACCCACCGTAAAATACTCAAAGATCTAATAAAGGTCAGAGAGGGGAGATACTTTCAAACCGGGTTGAAACCGGAGATAATGTTATTCAAATTCATACGTATGGGACGCATTGTTAGTAATAATAAATCAAGAAATCAAAGAGACGCAACCATCGTATAATACTCGAAGATTTAATAAAGGTCAGAGAGGGGAGCTACTTTCAAACGGGACTGAAACTGAAGATAATGTTAATTAAATTATTTTTGGCAAAAAACTAGCTGTTAGACTTCAGGCTCGCAGTTATCTCTGTACCCAAGTTCAACAGTCCCTGTAACAATCGGGAGGCTGTTTGGTCGAAAAAAGTAACAAAAAAGATAGGTGCAAAGTGTCACAAAGAAGGTTGATTTAACGTTTCATCGACATCATAATTATTATCTCAGCTATAAGAAACCTATTGCTGGACACAAGCCTTTCCCATGGAATTTCAAAAGGACCGATCAGAGGCCGCTTGCATCTAGACCAGGCTTGAGTTTAATTTTAATTATTACAAATAGAAATCGGGAAAAGCAAATGTTAAAGTCTTTAGTAACGATATCGTAGGTATCACTTACTATTGGTCAAAAAACTAAAAAAAACTAAACCAGTGATGTTCGGTAGAAATTTTCCTACACATGAGTCCATAGATACTAATATCATCATATCAATCTCAATATATAAATAAAATCAATTTAAAAATAAAACTAACTGTTGCTTAACGTGTCGTACGAGTTGGTGGTCAATAAAAATAAAACTTCAAATCTTACTATAATACGCGTTTTTTCCTCTTCAATACAAAAAAAAACATTTTACAACCAGTAACTCCCATTCAGAACCATTCCTCACAGTTCTATAGAACTCTATAGAACTGTGACGTCATAGAACTGTTGAATTTTTTATCCCTTTTTACTAACCCGTGATGCACGTGTATTTTGGATAAACAATAGACAATAGAATCGGGTAGGTTGTCATTATATTTCTCTATTTTTATGCTTTGACCAGCCTTTGATCATTACCCTGCCAGGTGTGGGTGTTATCGATTTACGTTGTTCAAAAGTCCAGTCGGTCGTTTCGGCAGGTATAATTTTGCGAAGAAAATATTAAAAAGGGAAACAATGGTTCAAAGTCATTATGAAGAATTCTACCGGGGCTTAAATAATGAAACTAATCAGTATAACAGTTATATATTTTAGATGGCTTAGACTATCGTATCAATTGTATTGTATCGTTCAATATATTTATAATAATAATAATGACATTAATGAGTAAAGGAAGGAGAGAGTTAGGTAAGATTAAATAAGTTTGATCAAGGTAATATAAAAATATTTAAGCCCCGACCTAGAACCGGGTATTTAGACGTGTGTAGCTGTGTGTTTGTCTGTGGTATCGTAGCTCTCAAATGAATGGATTTAATTTGACCTAGTTTTACTTTGCGAGATCATTTCGTCAAGAGTTCTTAATTGAGTTTCATCAACAGGGGTTCAGCCGTATTTGTCAGGGCTTAAAAAAAATAATTATATATTTTAAATTAGATAATGGGAATGAATATTTTACTTACAAACATATCGGAAGATTAGTAGGTTTACAATTGTTTTCAATTTGCACGGATCATGCCTGGCTGCATTATTCCTTTTGGTGAATTGTTGTGATTAGACTAATGAAACTTATTATTGTAAATTCGTAAAATGTAGATCTTTCGAAACTTGCATTGATTACGTAATTGATTACAAAACTTTGTATGTACGCATTCTTCGTATGTCGATGCCAGTGTAATAGGTAGTTAGGCCGTAGCGTTTTATGGAGATTTGGCCGAGTGTCCGGAGTGTGACAAAGGTTAATGAATTTGCTCGTAAATATAATATATAGGTTGTCGGCATGACCGACGACTGCCCATTAAATAAACTAACGTTCACTAAAATATCATAATATCGAATCCATGTCGGCCATGTCCTGCGACTATATGCAGGTATATATATTTTCGAGCATATTCAGAGAGGGGAATGTAACGGCCAATAGCTGTTCCCACGTGTGATAAGAAAAAAAAAGGTTAAACTGCCTAACGCTTATAGCAATCAAGATGGGGACAGATTTATTTAAAACACATGTCGAAAGGAATGGTTATTGAGACGCTTGTCGAATTTGGGGATAATTTATTAAAATCGCACTGTTTTTTTTTGTGCAGCAAAGCACGGGAGACTCCTATTAGGGGCAGGAATAAATGTTAGATGACCAATGGGATGGGACAGGGTCAGAGAGGGGTAGCTTGGCTGCGGGGAGGGAAAAACGCCCATTGCCCATACCATTTCCTGACAGAATTAACCGACGCGTGCGCCGAGTACAACGCCAGTTTATTACATAGATTTTAAGAAAACAAATAGTGCAGTCATAGTGATGTGTGTTTGTGTGTGTGGACATTACAATAGTGAAGGGTGATTGTTTAAAAGCTGCAGGAGGGTTCTAAAGCTAAGTATTCTTAGTGCTTAACTCCTAAATTCTATGTACCTTATTGTTCAGTGAAGAGAAGACTAAATTTGGTTTTATGTATATTAAAGTATATATAGGGGAACATTAGTTTGACTTCAGGCTGTTTGAATTTACACTCACTATTTATAAACACTACTTAACCAGAACGTGAGTTATATTTCCTGAATACAAAGGCGAAGTAGGTCTAACGAAAATTGTCTGTTGGAGGTTTAACTTACTTACCTATTTAATTACGAGAACGCGCATTGGGAAGGAGACGGAGTGGAATTTATTTTCTATTTTTTTTTGTTTTCCACCAACCACGATTATGGAGAAAAACGCAGTATTTTTGTTTATTTATTTTTTCTTACTGCTGAACGATGCTGAAAATGGAAAATTTATTTTTAATTATTTTTGTGTTTTCCACCGACCACGATTATGGAGAGAAACGCAGTAAATTTTTTTGATTTATTTTTTCTTACTGCTGAACGATGCTGAAAATGGAAAATTTATTTTTAATTATTTTTGTGTTTTCCACCAACCACGATTATGGAGAGAAACGCAGTATTTTTGTTGATTTATTTTTTCTTACTGCTGAACGATGCTGAAAATGGAAAATTTATTTTTAATTATTTTTGTATTTTCCACCAACCACGATTATGGAGAGTAACGCAGTATTTTTGTTGATTTATTTTTTCTTACTGCTGAACGACGCTGAAATGGAAATTTATTTATTGTTATTTTTGTTTTCCACCAAGCTACAAATATCGAGTGAAACGCAGTATTTATTTTTGTTTTTTTTACTTACTGCTTATCCTGAGCGACGATGAAAGAGGACATCTTTTCCGGACCAGAAATCATTTTTGTTCCTGTTGAAATCTACGAATTGGAGATAGCGGTTTACCCCTAACTTTAATAGTTAAACCTCCTAATATATTGTCATATACAAATTATTGAGACAATATTTATTAGGAACGTGAAAATCATACCTAAACTCACGTAAACATTGCAGGTGGGCACGGTTCTTGTGTGAAATACTAGTTATTTTGCCTTTGATAATACTCATTGGGGGAATTGCGCGTGAGTTATCTTTCAGGGTGAAAATAATCAAACAGCTCGACGTACATAATCTGTGTTTCCTTTTTAAGTGAAAGTGTACTCGTTATGTTTAGTTTTATTATGTAGTAGATTAGGTTAGGTATGTGAATTTTGGATGCGGTAGCAATTTCTTTTATTTATACCACAGGACTCGGAATGAAGTGACAGTTAGTGCCAAGTGTCCGCCGCCGGGAGATTCGGTGAGTACATGACTCCATAACATTAAAACTCGTTTCTTAATTTCGAGCCACTACTGCGTACAAATGGCCGGTAAATCCTCAATTTCCTCAGTATTAAATGTAACATAAATATTTAGGACACTGTACTAAAATGAATTGTAGATCTTTATTAGCGCATTTATGATGTAGAAAAATAACCCTACGATTGATAGTAAGGTTGTTTCTTTCTCAAGGGCAGGAAAGGAAAGAATAAGTATATAGGGGAACCGTAGAGAACGTCACAATAGGCAATTTTTTTACGTGACAACGTCTAATGAATCGTTGCATGCACGAAAAAGTATGACTCATTGTCTCGTTACGTTACGCTCCTTGTCCCGTTACACCCGCGCGCGGTGGCTGAGGAAGCGAAGAAAACTTAACACAATGTTGAATTTCACATTTTTATATTCATTCTTCCATTATTATTGCAACAGAATATAAAGTAATCCACAAACACGATGTATCATGAAACCTTCAAACTTTCCCCTCTCCTATCTACTTTGCCTACATACTCGCAAGTTTTCCCACACAAAGATTAATAAAGTTAAAAGTTAAAACTATTTCACGGTTCCCGGCAAAGTAACAAGAATTCTCTGGAAATTTTAAACAATTCGTGGGTGAAGGTAACTCTGTACATTTTATTGAAGTTCTGAAACTTTAGATGCGATGCCCTCTTAATCGGGGTGAATACGGATAACAGACACGTATGTTTTGCCTTAGAAGACAGCTATTTAGGTTATAAATATTAGTTCCGAGACAAGATAAAAACTTTTACTATGTTATTCACAAATCAACCTAATCTTTCAAAAATTCACAAGCTATATAGGTCAAGACAAAATGTGCTTTATATCTAAGAAAATTTGCAATTTCGCACATTTTCTATACTGCAGGAATAGCCTGAAATACTAGGCATTCATATACCAAATTCAAATAAGTAATATCTCGCATAATAATTTCCCATGTTTTCAAAAACTATGAACGCAAGCTTGTCTTGCTCTTGACCAATTTTTTGTGTTTCTAATTTACATTGAAGTAAATTCTACAATCTTGCCAATTTGGAGACTTGTATCTCATATAGTTCAAAGGTACAATCGTTTAAGCGTAGGACAGACAGACAGACTTAGTACCGAAGCCTAACGAAAAACCATTTATAAAACTAAAATGATGATGAATCTAATAACGTCATCAATCGCCCTACAAGAGAGGGCGATGGTAAGGCTCAGTTGGGAATCTCTGGCTTAACTTGAAGTTGAGATTACAAATTATGCATTTACGAAGTTGGCGGCTCGTCGCGGAATTATAAGAAACGCTCAGCTCAAATTGAGTATAACTTAAGGTTAACTTAGATAAACGTGTTTAATCTAGGGATGGAATTTTGTTCATTAGGTTAGGAGATTTTCTTCTAGATTATGAATTTTGTACAATAATTTAGTGAAGTTTTAATTTATATTTATTTTTAATACTATAAGTCGGGTAGTTGTCAGTTTTGAATACAACTGTCAAAAAATAAACAATGATGGTTTATGTTGATAAATTTTTCAGAATATTTTGAAAATATTCCAGTTAGAGCAGAATAAGTGAAAGTTTTAAATATAAATTAATTTTAGAATAGTTACGAAAAAACATAAATGTGATACTTGTACTAATTTTTCATTAATTATGATTATAGCGAATGATGTTAAATCTGTAAGCAATCATATGGTTATGGTAAACACATGGGGTATGTTTTTATGTTTCCTTCTTACGCAGTGGGGTAAAAATAAATGATGTCAAATATGTCATGAATTTCAATAAACGTAGAAAATAAACTGTTTTGAAAGTGATTTAAAAGTGATGGTGCGACTTTTAATCCACAATAATTAGGTCAAACATGGAAGATCTTTAGCAGTAAAGCAATCACGTACAAACGCAATGAGTGCCAATATCAACGATTAGTCACGCAAGCCAGCGACCAGATGCTCCAATTAATATTAAAATTTACGGTAAATTTGTCCTGAGGGAGCAGCGATGGACCCTGTTGGCTGAAATAAATTTATTGACCGAGCAAGCAAAGCGAGCTAAGGTCTGGGAGTCTAAACGGGATTTTTGAATACCTAAGTGTTAAAATTGTTCAAGAATCAAGATTTTCTTATGACACAAGAGTGTAAAGTCTCAGTTAAAAAGAAGAGATTTTTGCTACGAGGAAATTTATTAGTCAATTTTGATAATTTATTGTCTAGCAAAAACATTTGGCACTCAAATTCCTAAGTAAACATTTTGAAGAAAAAAAATTGCCTAAATGTTTTCAAATATAATTAAGAACACGACGCCTCTGTTTGGAACAAACCAGATATTAATAAATTATTTATCAAACCATAACCATACTTAATGTATGGTTATGGTTTGATAAATAATGGTTATTCTTCATGGTTACCACGTCTGATTCAGGTATCTTTCTAAAAACTGGTTCTGATTTAGTCCAGAGTATCAATCAACACGTACTCAAATATTGACGTAGCTCTAACTAACCTCTAACTAGGTCCAATCACTTAGCTACTTGAATCTTGACAAACCCGACGTTAAGCCACCGAGAATCTTGGGAATATCTTTTATACGTCTCCAAAGAATATTTTACTTCAGCAAAGGGCCGAGGACGCGACGTAATAAAAGCTTGCCCAATAAATTTGAAATACCTGTTGAGCTGCTTACTTCTACAGGACTGAATACAACAGAGAGACAACCTACGAGATATTCATCAATTACGCCACAAAATAAACTAAACCTGGTCTAAGGAAATGTATTTCCAAAAAAACCGGTTGGAAACGGCCTGCACCCAAGTTTCCTGCCACTTGTCTGAGGTTGTATGTCCATCTTGTTTCTGGTCTACCTACGCTTAGATTACCGGGTTTGCTTAAATATTTTTAAAAAAACAATGTAGTTATGAACCACTTCTACTTTGAGATAGGTAAGTTCTTGAATCGCCAAATAATATGAGCAGTTCCACAAAAAGTCTATTCACCTTCGACTAAACATCAAACTATTTTCAATATTTCAGGTTATCTCATAATAAAACAATTAACTCGAAGGTCAATAACTAGTTAATTTTCGCCTCGCAACATTTGAAAGCTTAAAATAGATTTTTAACATAAATAAATCATCATGTGTGAAGTTATCCATCTGTTCTCTGTAATTTGTAGTGTCCAGTCTTGTTTTTTTATGGGGCGTTAAGGAAACCCGCATAAAGGAGCGTATTGTGATGGGGAATACTGGTTTAGTGCACTTTTGTATGTGTACTTAGGACATGTTATTTAAAGTCGACAAATAATTTAAGTTATAGATCGAAAAAAAGTGAAACTGACTAGTGAAAGAGGACATATTGCAACCTAGCAGTGGAACTATCACTCCGAAAGCGATTTCATTGAGTGTCCTTAACTATGTCTTATCTAAATCTGTTCAGCCGTTTTTCTTGTCGGGGTATATGAATTTTCTAAACTTATGCTTGTTAATTCTGATTTTATGTCATACAACGACTCTTACAATAAAAGTGTAACTAAAACCTTTCATTTCAGTTTAGGAATATCTACCGTATCAGACTCTAACTAAAGTTATATATCAACGGTTCGATGTCTTTTCTGATGTTATTCCTGCTTTGAAGATGCCATCGTAATGTCTTCTTCAAAGCAGCTTCTAGTTTCGTAATTCTTTTTACTTTCATTGCAAGGACTCTGTACCACGGTGGGTTGTATGGTTTTATAACTTAGTTCAGCACAAATAGGGCCTCGAATTCTGTGGTCAGCATGATCGACTCGGACTTCGCTTGTGTACCGTATAGTATAGCCCTGCATTATTAGCCTTCCAAGTCTCCTTTGCTGAAGATATACCCAATAAACATGAAACTCTTTCAAGACAGAATCGTTTGTGTGAAACAATGTGTGGGTATAGAGATTTTAATGTTCACCAATAAAATCACTCACAGATACGGCCACTAAAGGAAACGGTTAAATACGTGATCATTTTCCGATATAAAGCTAAAATACTTCGCCTGAATAATAATATAATACCCACAAGCTGAATTGTTCCGAACATAAACCTGCCCGAAAACGACGTCCGCTCTTCTAATATGGTAATCGACTGGAAATATTCTTACCTTTTTAATATTATCTGGCGAAGGCACCTTCACACTATACCGTCATTAAAATTTCGTTGCCTCAGTGCGTGTTTACCCTATCTACCATTGGTAAAATTTCACAGGAGAAGAGTTTAAAGCTCTATTTTTTTCAAAAAGCTATATTTGCAAGGCTTGAAAGTGTTTTTTTTATAAATGTGTATATATACATGTATCAAATAAAACCAGCCAAGTGCGAGTCGGACTCGCGCACGTTGGGTTCCGTACCGTTTTGTAGATACAAAAACGGCAAAAAATCACGTTTGTTGCATGGGAGCCCTCCTTAAATATGAATTTTATTTTAATTTAATTTTTTATTTTTAAAGTGAATAATATAACTCAATATTTAATGAATATTTCAAACGTATACTGTTGCCGTTATCAACATCGAGCAAAAACGAACAAAAAAAACACGTTTTTCACCCTTCAATATTTATTTTATTCCGTTTTTTAGTGTTTGTTGTTATAGCGGCAACAAAAATACATCATCTGTGAAAATTTCAACTGTCTAACTATCACGGTTCATGATACAGCCTGGTGGCAGACGGACGAACGGACGGACGGACAGACAGCAGAGTCTCAGTATAAGGGTCCCGTTCTTATCCTTTGGGTACGGAACCCTAAAAATATGCAGCAGCTCCTCAATGCAGCAAATTGAGGCAGGGCACATAGCACGTAGAAATAAAGACCTATGGCGCCGAACAGTTCTCGAGTGGAGACCATGCGCCGGCAAGCGCAGCGTAGGAAGACCAGCCACAAGGTGGGCATAGAGAAGACCTCATACAAGTGACAGGTAGACGCTGAATGCAACAGGTCTTCTTGGAAACCAACGTGGAAGGTCTATATCGACAATCTTGAACATCTTGATCAATTTTGTTTATATATAATAATTGCCGTTAAGAATTGAGTAACCAATGGTTTACACACAGAATTCGCCCTATTACATAGGACCCAGAAGGATAATCTCCATACAAAACGCCTTTTAAATTCGGGTCAATTTTATTTTTTCCATTTGACACTTAATTTTTTAATAAATTTATTTTTAACCGTAGATACACGTCCATTTGCCAAATTTATCTACAAAGTTGCCTTTGAAAAGGTTATCTCCCGATTTGATCGGGTAATCATGATTAAAGTCAGAATGGTCCATGGGAGATTCAAACAATCATATAACTGAAATAATAGTGACTTTGAAGTCTGTTGTTTCAGTTTTTAAATTGTAAAATTATTACATTTGTTAGTTTGACCGAAATTTAGGTACTAACGTGAAAATTTTGTCGGTTACACGTTTATCACGGTCAAAATATCACATATAAAATAACAGCTACTGTTAGTACATTGTAATAGTGTTCTTGTGACTCTGAAAGAAAATCTGAAATCAGTAATTCAAATAATTTTATATCTATGGGTGCCGCGTGCGAGCGAAACAGGCAGCGGCGCCACTTTCATCACTTTATAATAAGAATTTAATGTATTTTTGTTTGTAAATAGAAAATACAGTTG
This sequence comes from Lycia hirtaria, assembly GCA_947563715.1. Lineage (NCBI taxonomy): Eukaryota > Metazoa > Arthropoda > Insecta > Lepidoptera > Geometridae > Lycia > Lycia hirtaria. Next base: position 25,046,853 of record OX387383.1, on the reverse strand, counting down.
AAATAAAAAAAATACAGACGATAGTATTTACTAAATAAGTTTATACATGCAATTTACAAATTGTGACGTCATATAACTGATGTCACAACGACTTTGAGTTGCACGATCTGTTGAGAAGACTAAGAGTCAAAGTAATTGTGACTGGAAAGACTATATTTTAATGCTACAGTGAAACATACGTGTGTGTGTGTGTGTGTGCGTGATAAATGTGTACATAATGTAGGTTTAGATCACGAAGGTTATTTTTGCTTTCGCATCAGTTGACTTGACAGTCAGGTAAACATATATTACGTTTTTTTTGTTGGAGTGCAACGGTCCACGCCCGGCTATTTCATTCGGAACTTCATTTTTGAAAATAGGATAAAACAGCATTATAGCAGAGTTCCTACATTGTGCTTAACATAGCATAACACATTACTGCCTCTCGAAAAGTAGATTTATCACAATACTTAGATTAGTATGTCAATGGTTAATTCGTAGCACCAGTAATGGGCCAAATTAATTTGATTAAATTCTACTGAATAAATACATTTTCACACCTCTTTACAAACAATATAGTATAGTTAAATACAAATGATACAGGGAAATTGAGAAAACATATACTGGCAATACTGAAATAAATAAATAAAAAACCTAATGACATTAAGCCAGAGATAGACCTAAAGGTTTAAAGTATCGATATCGATAAGTAATTTTATAGGTACCAAATTTTTCTTTTGATTTTTTTTGTAATGTGTCAGGAAACATCGTTTTATTAGGGTTCCGTAGTAACTTCGGGGAACCCTTATAATTTCGTCATGTCCGTCTGTCTGTCTGTCCGTATGTCACAGTCATTTTACTCGGAGACTATTAACCCTATAAAAACAAAATTTTATACATAAATGTGTTTTGTAAGCCGCTACAAAATGCCGTAGTAAAATTTAAAAAAAAATGAAAAATAGAGATTGGGTTTTTCATAGAATACAATAAAGACTGGATCATTTTTTTTATCCCCCACCCTATCGTGTCTCAAATGTGATATGTGCGAGATATAGCTCGCTAAAGTTAAAAAGTTGCCCCCCCCCCCCCCCTCCCCCTACATTTCTCAACTAAGACCTAAAAATTCATTATTAACCATAATAGTAGACCATATTAAATACTTTCAATGAAAATTATTTTGAACATTTTGATTACAACTTCTCTTTGGGACTATAAATTTAAATAAATGTTATGAATGTCATGATTTTATAATTCAAAGTAACCTTTGAAGGTATTGCTCAATGTTGTAAACGCTGGTGCCCTGTTTTTGTTATGTATTTACACTTATTGTGGAAATGCACTGAACAGTTTCCACCAAGGATCAGTTTGACTTCCCCTAACTATATCTGCCCAATGTTCTGCTTGTACAGCATCAACTAGGATACCTAAACAGAATAGTTAGCACGGTGCTGTGTTAGTTTGGGAGGAAAAAATAATAATAAACATTTATCGTAAAATCAAATACCATGTTTCACGTACAAAGGTCACCGACATAGCACAGCCGATTAGCAAGTTGAAGTGGCAGTGGGTAGGGTACGAAGAACTGATGGCCAATGGGGCCGAAAAGTTCTCAAGCGGACATCATGCACCGGCAAGCGTAGCGAAAGAAGACCAGCCACGATGGACAGATGAAATTATACAAGTGGCGGAAGATGCTGGATGCAAGTCGCTTCCAATCGGCCTTTATAGATATCCATGGGGGAGGCATATGTCCAGCAGTGGACTTCTTATGACTGAGATGATGATGATGATTCACATACCATAATTATTATAGTTTACAAAACTAGAATAACCGACTTCAAAATTCGCAATTTTGTTTTAAAAACCAAACTACCGACTGATTTTGAGATTTGAAAGGATTATTAAATTAATTTAAATGACGAAATCATGCGGGTAACACATAAGAAAAATATAAGCTAACTGATAATCTCGTTTTTGAAGTCCGTAAAAATAATAATTGTTATCGATAACTTAAATTACATCAACCTATCTCTAATTCTTGGCAGTAATTTGTTTATATAATAAAATCGATGTATGAAATGATATGCATTTATATGCTTTTTATACTAATATTCGTAATTGTTATTTATTGAAATGAAATAAATTTCAACGATTTTATCGCGTATATTTCACCTAATTTAAGACCCGATTTTTCAAACACTGGAACATCCGTGGTCTAAAAGTGACACACGAACATACGCTACAAATTCGTAAAAAAATGTTTCATTTCGCTTTTTATACTGTTAGAAATATATTTTTCCTACTTAGAGATGGAAGGTGATAATGTTTTACTTATATTTTTAAAGAAGTTTGTAGTTTTTACAAGATTGTTTAACACAGTTCACCATCTTGGCACCGTATGAATTGAGAAGTGATTGCGATGAGATGACGTTTATGAATAAATGACGTTTGTGACCTGTCATTAGCAAACACCTGATTTTGGTGTTAAGTTTTTGGGACAATATTTTGTATTGCATTAGGAGTCTTGTAAGTCTTTGGGTTTACACTTCAAAGAAAGAAAATATTTTATTACAAAAAGTAGGCTCCTTTTTTCTGAACTTTTTTTGTTAAAAGATATAATACGATGGTTTTAGTGTAGTCTGAAGGGTCTTACCTTTTTAATATGATCCGGCAATGGGTTCTTATGATCGGCCCTTCAGAACGCTCCGGCGATTTCTATACAAAATTTACATTTTCCGATAATAACGCATGGTCTTTAGCGATAGGGATGTGCTCCCAAGTATAGTCAAAGTATAGTAACGTGTTGTCTTGTTATTGGTCTTGTAACAGTCTTAATTTTTAGGATTCCGTACCTCAAAAGGAAAAAACGGAACCCGTATAGGATCACTTTGTTGTCTGTCAAGACGCAAGGGAATCAAAACCTATGGGGTACTTCCCGTTGACCTATAACTTTGAAATTTGGAAAGAAGCATTGTCATATAGTACATTTATAGGAAATGTTCCGAAAACTACATTTTTTATTTAATCACATAAAATAGGGTCTTTATGCAAGGAAGGAGGGTCCAAATTTTAAAGTGCTTTAACCGTATCATGTGGGGTATTATATGAAAAAGCTTAACTAGCACAAGCTCAAACAGGGTTTTAAATATTTTTACGATGTATATTTTTCGATTTATGACGGAAAATATAAAAAAATATGTATAATTTCCCCCTTTTATCTACTAGTTTGTACGGAACCCTCGGTGGGCGAGTCTGACTCGCTCTTGTCCGGTTTTTTTTAATTGTTGAACATTACCATAAAACGGGTTTTTATTCCCTAAATATTGTCCGATTTCAAGAAATCTTCTTTTATAATTTTGAGACTGAGTAGGTTTTGAGAGACATATTTTTTTTATTTTCAACTATTAAATTTGTAACGACATTTGACAAAAACAAAAGATTTATTATTCTAATCAGCCTTTTTTGTCTAAATTAGATAATATTTAAGGGTAGAAAATCTCCTTTTTTATGGATGAGTATTGGTTAAAGTTTCTCTTAACTTGTAATAGTCGTGACTCAAAAAGGGCTTACAGAAGACTGTGTTCAGAACAATCTGGATCAAATTCCCTTTAAAACAAAATCAGTTTATTCATTTGGGAACTACGATGCCACAGACAGACACACAGACGTACATACACGCCAGACTTCAAGCGAATAAAGATACACAGATACACACGTTACAATTATAACTTTAACATGTGCATCTGTGTATCTTTTTTCGTCTCTGGTTGTTTTCCTGGAAGGTTAAATAATATAAATAATCTCGTCTCAAAATATAGTTTCTATGCTCCAAGACTGTGTGTTTCACTGTCTTGGAATCTGTGTGTGCCACTGTCTTGAAGACTATCGAGTCCCACCCCTAAACGTCGGAAAAATATCACGGCACAGATGGAATTTTAAAATAGGTATAAATAGGAGAACGTGAATGCTTCATATCACTGCTATTGGAGACGATATTGGATCTTTGTTTACTGGATTGGACAAAATATTTAAAACACTCTCAGATTAGGTATGGTACTATAGGAGGGTCGAATGCTGCGAGAGCATTTTGTTTTTTAATTAAAAATTGGGAAGCTAATAGACCTATCCTTTTAAATAAAAACTACGGGTCACTCACGTCTGTTTTGAGCCGAAATATCCGACTATAGTTTCAACCGCATTCGCACATACTTTGACACTCACGAGAGTTCTAGTGAAGAGGACACTTCAGCTGAACCGACGCAAGACGACCAGCTTCCCACCCTAACCCTTTTGCAACCGATGACATCACGTGCGGCACGAGCGGCACGTCGCAGTGCAAGGCGCGTCACCGACCGAGAGTGACGTGTGTGCTGCTCCTTTGAAAAAGACCGCCGAATGCGGTTGAAACTATAGTCGGATATTTCGGCTCAAAACAGACGTGAGTGACCCGTAGTTTTTATTTAAAAATGTGTGAAAACCACGTTAATTTCCATAGTAAGACCTATCCTTTTGATCGCCAAAGTCAGCACTTGCGGGCTCTGTACGCCAACGACGTCTATAGACGATAAAAAACCCGGCCCACATAATATGAAATTAAAATATTGAAAAAATATTACTGGTTTTATTCAGATTCCGGTATTTTTTGTTTAAATTGTGCCTTGGCGCACAGGGCACGAAAATGCGTTTGTGCCGTTGCGTTCAAAAGGCTATCCTTTACATTATATACCTATTGAAATTACAGTCACAAAAAATATTGAGCGGAGTTCGGTCGCCCAGGTACTTATATTTAAACCAAATTTAAGCTAAGATAATTTAACACGTATGCTCATAGTATCAAACAGAAGACCCTGTTTGCTATGATAAGTTTCCGAAAATTATGATGTACGATTACGGAACTCTATATTACGCGTGGCACGACATGCACTTGGCTGGTAAACTATACTAAATAGATCTTCGTTTGACCACCAACTCGCCTGATGGTAACCGGTGGTGTGATCGAGGTGTGTGTGTGGTTTAAATTAATGATTTTTGTTATAAGTACAAACATTTATTCATTTTATACTCCAAAAACTTGGTATATGCGAGCGAGACGAACGATTTTGAACTACATACTCTTAAGAGGTAGGTATAAATAAATACCCTTAGTGCTTACTTAACTAGCAAACCGCAACCAAATAACTTCAAGTGGTAGTATCCGACGCAAGCCCTTAACCCAGTCCGACCGTACTTAACTCACTTGAGTGCCTAAGCACAAAATGGACAAATACTTGAACCCCTCTCCAAGGTGTCTTTAACTTTCCGACAAAACGGAATAGCTCCCAGGTGGTTCATTGAACATAATGTCGTTGGACAAAATGTGTTTATTTTGCCTATCTGGCGAGTCTAGGATCTGCCGGCAATCCCAAGTAAGCTCTTTTAACAACTCGATCCTCGCCCATTCTTTCCAGGTGGCCAAGCCAGCGGAGACTGTGGGACTTTATCTCATCTATTATATTGGGATGGACTACCAGCTCTTCAATTTCCCGGATTTTGTGGATCCTCGAACTGCCGTCTACCTTCTTCATCATCATCTCAGCCATAAGAAGTCCACTGCTGGAGATAGGCTTCCCCATAGATTTCCTAAAAGACCGATTGGAAGTGTCTTGCATCCAGCGTCTTCCCGCCACTTGTCATCTTGATGAGGTTATCTATCCATCACGTGGCTGGTCTTCCTGCGCAAACCTGCTTAGCCGGATCTAAAAGGATTTTACAAGTATAAGCATAGAATACTCAAAACCCCGGCAAAAAATAATGGATGAACCGATTTTGATAAAACAGCTAAGAACACTATCGATGAATTTCTTTAAAAAAAAAAAACTTGGTAAAAACGGTCCATATATTTGAGAGCTACAACTGTGGTATTGTATAGACACACATACTACAGATACAAACTTCAAACTTATAGCACCCCTCGTGTGGGGTTGGGTGTTAAAAATCATGTTGAAGAAATTTTACTTAAACAAATTTTAGAGCCACTAAAACATACTCAACTCAAACATACATACTCTAAAACAACTCTTCACATACTTTCCCAAGAAAAAGTACATTCAACACACTATCAAGCGTAACTTGAGCTTAAATAGCTTAAATCGATACAAAAATCTCTCATGTTGTCAGTAAATTTAAATTGTAACTTGTTTAAAATTATATTTTCTCATTTCTCTCGAAACAAAACCTCACAAAGAACGTCGAATTCAGTATAATCAGTTAATTTGGTTGAAAATTACACTATTGTTAAGTTAATGAAACAACAGACTGGAAGAGCCTATTTGTGCAAGTGAGGGGCTGATTTTAATTTGAGCCACAGTTTATATACCTACTAGTCGTTCATTAATTACGAAGCACGGTTAGTGAGTCGAAATTGTTACCGAATACCTACTTCAAATAACATTTCATGTTTTACCCCACTACGTTAAAGGATATTCGAAACACGGGATTTGCACATTCTATTTGTCTGTAAAAACTGAAATTTCACATGTATAAAAAACAATTGTAATGAAAAAGTGAATATATCGTAATAAAGTAAATCAAGCTATAATCACAATTAGTCTGTTCTATATTGCCACCTACAGCCTAAACGGCTTGACTGATTTTTATGTGCGAGGAGTAGTTAGATGTAGTCTCTGATACTCAGGGAGTGAAAAGGATTTCACTCCCTGAGTATCAGAGACTACATTTTTTGGAATCTCACGCTAAAATAAAATAACGCAGTTTTCCGTAACAAACTTTTCATAACAAATAAGTGCAACAAACTTTTCATAACAAATACTTAAGTGATTTCACAATAATATTCTAAAGAATTTAAATCTAACTTATATATCTAGTATGTTTCCAAGGTCTCCAAGCTGGTACTCTTGCCTACTTCAAAGTCTTCAAGCTGGTACTCAGCGTGCTCAGTATCAGCTTGAAGACATCGAAGCGGAAACACACTAGATATATAAGTTAGATTTAAGTTTTTGAATATGAATTTCCGCAAAGTAACGCCTGATTCAGTAAATTATTCTAAAGAATGTTCATTTAAAATAAAAAACCAGCCAAGTGCGAGTCGGACTCGCGCACGAAGGGTTCCGTACCATTATCTATAAAAACGGCAAAAAATCATGTCTATTGTAAGGGTATTAGATATTAATTTTATTTTAATTTAATTATTTATTTTTAAAATGAATAATATAATTCAATATTCTGTGAATATTTCAAGCGTCTACCTGTTACCGTTATCAATATCAACCAAAAACAAGCAAAAAAAACATGTTTGTTGTATGGAAGCCCCCCTTAAATATCAATTTTATTTTAATTTAATTATTTATTTTTAAAGTGAATAATACAATTCAATATTCTGTGAATATTTCAAGCATCTACCTGTTGCCGTTATCAATATCGAGCAAAAACAAGCAAAAAAAATCACGTTTGTTGTATGGGAGCCCCCTTAAATATTTATTTTATTGTTTTTTAGTATTTGTTGTTATAGCGACAACAGAAATACATAGTCTGTGAAAATTTCAACTCTCTAACTATCACGGTTCATGAGATACAGCCTGGTGACTGACGGACGGACGGACGGACAGACAGCGAAGTCTCAGTAATAGGGTCCCGTTTTTACCCTATGGGTACGGAACCCTAATAGAGTAGCTTTGTGCATACTTTCTCGCAAAACGTATACTCAACATCATTAATGCGTAAAGTAAGTCTGATATTTGGTTTATCTTTTAACATAGATACTTGTTATTTCATAAAATGAAGCATATTATGGTACTCAGCAAGTAAAGGCAAATGTAATGACACCTAGCGCATCAAAATGAGTCACGCGATTTAGGTTGTTGGAAATAATTCATTGTCATAGATACGTAAATAAATATTTGTGGATATTTCACACAACACCATCTAGCCCAAATTAAACAAAGCTTGTACTATGGAACTGGATAGAAAGCTGATAGAATACATATATACTTTTTTTTTGTTATAAATATATACCTAAGATACATAGAAACACCCAGACACAGAACTAACATCCATGCTCATCACACAAATCTTTGCCCTGGGTTGGGGATCGAACATATCCATATAAATATCTACATACACTCGAAAACATAACCCTCCATTTTCCACGGGCGGATAAAAAGTTGTTCAGCGTCCTCCAATAAGAAAAGTGTCATTTGAGTAATACTTCCTGCTCCGTATAAACCTTTACGGTAAACGAGTGGAGCCGCATTGCGACAGGCGTTACATCCTTATTAAATAGTCATAACGCGCGTGTGGATTTGGGAACCATACTGACTACCCCGCCGCCGCCGCCGCCGCAGCCTCACCGCTTCTTTACTTAATTGACACTATTCCCAGCATCAAATATTTATAAGCCCAATATAGTAGATTATATAGCAAGGAAACGAAACGGTATTTTTCCAGCGAGTGTTTGTTTGAATTCAGAGCGTAGCGAAGGATTCTAAGGCAGAATCCTGAACGTAGCAAAGGATTCTATAAAGAATCCTAAGCGGCGTAAGGAATTCAATAAGCGTAAGTAAGACCGAGGTAAGAAAAATTGCGAAAGAGTGTTGAACACATTGCTATTCATAACATTTATGAGGAAAATAAATTAAATATGCTCTAAAACTTACGTAAAAATATACAACTAGATTTTCCATCACTTCTAAACTAACTACATTTATTGGAATTTAAATAATTTAATTGATTAATAATTTTATCTGAAACCATTACACACAAAGAATGGAAACAGGATAGGGAGGCCCTTGCCTAGCAGTGTGATGAAACAGGTTATAAATAATCATTACGCACAAAACATACAAGGGAAACTCTCATATAGTCATAGAAAGAGTTAAACAATTTATTTTTATAATTTATGTATGAATACAAGGAAGTTTTATCACAATGGAAGCAGCCATAAACTATGTATGTTTGCTACTCTGCTGTATAGAATGTGTCCGCTTCATTCCGACTTTCCGGTCATAATCTACATCAAGCTACGTGATAATTTAATGCATTGTTTTACGCCATCTACGTTAAGTATATTTTTCTACGTGCATAGTGCACGTATAAAACAAGTACTACCTTAAAAAAACTTTTTAAGTTAAACGGTTTTATTGAAAAGAAAGCTAATGATGTAGGTAATGTATTTACTGTATTTTACTAGAAAAGCCCTTTCATTTGATACCCATATTGTGGGGGTTGTGTTAAAATATGAAATCTGCCATCTTGTGGCGGCGGCCATCTTGGATTTACTATAATACAGAATATACTAAATTGTATTGTCATCAGGACTAAAGGTGTATACCAAATTTCAGATCGATCAGTCAACTGCAAGGGGGTAAAATTTAAATTACTAAATTTGATCCAAACAAACAAATAAATAAACAAACGGTCAAGCTAAAGTAAACCGTTTAAATATGGACATAACCGCTGTTACTTATATATCCATTAAATTTTTGGCAATAAATAGTATGAAAAAAAAAGACGTGTGGCACTCGGAGACTGCCGCGGTAAAGCTATTGCATAGCATTATTTATCAACTTATGTAATTATAATTATTTATTTATTTTATTTATGCAGTATTCCTAACACCCCCCACTCCGACCGGCACAGCGGTGATACCATCGATGAATAGCAGAACTTTTAATGACTTTTTGAAATATCACGCTTGTCTCTTTAGTTCTGCAAATCGCCTCTAGGTGGCATTGGTTGTATCGGCGTTACTGCGTTAGGTTATTTTCGTTACGGAATTTCTGGATTCGGTCTCCACGCCCGCGATAGAAGCTATGCAATAGCTTAAAATAGGACATAGTGTGAAACATCATCTATCTATTGATCATAGCGAAAAATTCTTAATCTATGTAAATAAGTAGTCTATAAATAAGTATATATTTTTAGGGTTCCGTAGTAGGTATTCTGTACCACCGCCATTTAAATATAATATAAATGTATGCACTGTGTCGAACAACGAACATCGAAACGATGTAGACATACAATTAAGAGAGAACACGCTCGCGGCTTCATTACGATCACGCGTGTAAACATCCACTACAGCTGCAACAACGACGTCGATACTGCAATACAGCCTGTGATAAGGGAGCGTTTACACGGGTTACCTTTACCTTTAAAAGATTTTAGAGTAGTTCGGGAAAAGAACCATTGTGGCGTTGGAGGCGCTGCTGTCCTTATTTTATTATTTCGTTCGACTAACAACACAATCGAGACGTTAGTTCCAGTTTTTGCCACGATTGTTTTCTATCCAAACTGACTCTAACCTGATAGACAACGTACAGCCCACTGTATACCCAAAACCTGTGGATCAGAAGTAAGACAGACCGTCTTACTTTTGGTCCACAGTCTGTCATATAGGCTGTGTCTGGGTGTTTTTATGGATCATAAGTAGATATTTATTTAAAAAAAGTATATTATGATATATGTATTAAATCAGCCATCTAGTTCCCATAGTAGAAACTCTGCTTAGATTAGGCTAAATGGTGTGAAGTGTTCACAAATATTTATTTATTTAGGTATAACTTTCTAATCTAAGCAAGATCAAGAATTCTCAGACATGTAGGTATTTTCATCCAACACAACCATCGAAACTGAGGAAAATTTGATGGAAGACACAAAATACATTCCTTTTTCTCAAACTACCTTATTTCCCTGTAAAATAGAATAAAAAACTACCCTCCAGTATGTGTGGTAGAAAGGATCTAACAAATAGGGTTGCCGCCGCTCCCCTCGGGGAGTTCAAGTTACGTGGCTGCGTCAAAATATAGCACGTACTATACAAGCACAGAAGGATAACTTTAAAATGCTCCAACTGATAGGGCCGAAAAGTTCTCGAGTGGAGACCACGCACCGGCAAGCGCAGCGTAGGAAGATCAGCCACAAGATGGCAGATGACCCTATACAAGTGGCAGGAAGACGCTGGATGCAAGCCGCTTACATCAGATCTTTTTGGTATATCAAATAACTGTTTGGGACTAACTACTATAATAACAAGATACTATTCATATACAGACTGAACACAATTGTTGCAAACCGGTTTGTGCTCATGTGCTACTGTTCGCACTAGTTATGTATCTTTGACTGTTTTTATTTTCAAAGTTGACCAGCTGCATCTCCCATATTCTGTGTTACTGCAGTGCAAGTATCCATGATACGGATAGCGAGCCCTAATAAAGTGGTTTTATTCAAGGCTGATACAAGCTCTTAAGAATTTAAACCTGTCGAGAACCCTCCAGGATAAATATGTGACGATTTTGTTAGCTTTTGAGTTTAACATTGTTTTCGAGGTCAGTTTGGAGGTCTGAAAACCGCCTATATTTAAGGACTTATTCCAGTAGTACTTAAGGCGCTGTAGGTAGTAAGTTTTATGTCTCGGGCAGACTATACAAAATTTAAACGTAGCTAAGAACACTTTTAATAAAACATTCTTTACAACAACAAAAAAAAAACAGATTAAAATTGGTCTATCCGTTTGAAAGCTATAATGCTACAGACAGACACACAGATACACAGAAACATAGATACACACGGGAAATTTGTAACACCCCTCTTTTGCATCGGGGATTTAAATAATCCTAAAGGTTTCTGACACGGTGGTTTTCTAGAAGGAGAAAATAAAATTCTTAAGACTGCTTAACTTTTCTCTAATGTCGTTAGCGGTTTACCAAAGCCTCCGTTCACATTGGCAGCGGCTGATAATTACACTGACGTCGTGTGGACGAACCCTAATGGAAAAAGTTAAATCGAGTTCCAACCAGTTCAATCCAGTTTTCGCCGATACGTGTGCTAGGGGTGGCCACTTGTAGAAAAAGAAATAGTACTTTTCGTAACTTTCTAAACTGTCAATGCCTGTGCTTTGCCTAGTGCCTGTTCAATTCTGTGTCGAAAATCTGTCAGTAAAAGTAAAATAAGTACATACAGAATATTAAAACCGTTTTTTTCCGTTATCTGTTGTAAATATATAAGCGTATAAAATAGAAAATGCTACATTTGAACATGTACTTCTTTAAAAAAAAAAACAATCTTGTACAAATAAGTAAACCTAAAGACGAATCATTAATCAAGCCCAAATTCGATGGATTTATCTTGTTTATTCAGAAGTTCCTATGGTCACCTTCCGACTCCATCATCAGACCCTGGATATCATGTAGCATCGAATAACTCACCGAGACAAAAGAAATGAGCCTAAACTCGATGGGTTTAACGTGTTATCGTGTTAATGAAGAGGCCGGGCGGCCGCCCTCGCCGCCGCTGGGCTGACGACATTACTGCCGTCGCCGGAGCCACCTGGACACGCACACCACAACACCGACAGGAATGGACTGAGATGGAGGAGGCCTACGTCCTAAATAGGACATCCCAAATATAAATAACACTAGTTTAAAATAATTGCATAATTTTTTTTTTTTTTTTTTTAATATTTTTTTTATGTTATTATTAATTATTTATTAATTAAGAAGTTCCTATGACCGTCTTCCTGCTCTATCCTCAGAACAGCTCCATGGTATCATATTATTAAGCTATTGCATAGCTTCTATCGCGGGCCTTGAGCGTGGAGACCGAATCTAGAAATTCCGTAACGAAAATAACCTAACGCAGTAACGCCGATACAACCAGTGCCACCTAGAGGCGATTTGCAGAACTAAAGAGACAAGCCTGATATTTCAAAAAGTCATTAAAAGTTCTGCTATTCATCGATAGATGGCAAAACTAAAAACTAAAAAGTATCACCACTGTGCCGGTCGGAGTGGGGGGTGTTAGGAATACTGCATAAATAAAATAAATAAATAATTATAATTACATAAGTTGATAAAAAAATGCTATGCAATAGCTTTACCGCGGCAGTCTCCGAGTGGCACACGTCTTTTTTGTTTTGCCACCGAAGATACACATATAACCAAATTTGATCTCAATCGGACATCGGGAAGTGGTCCTAATTCAGCATTCAAAATTCCTGCCGAATACACATACATATAAACAAACATTGCAAGTTAAATAAAAGCTCGTAAAAAATTGTATAAATACGCATAATATCATAATTATGTAAGTACAGTACATTTAATAATATTTTATATATCGATATATCGATAAAATTCTAATTTTATTAACTGACTTCCAAAAAGGAGGTTATCAATTCGGTCTGTATGTTTTGGTTTCTTTTTGTATGATTGTTTATTAACTCCGATTACTCAGCCAATTGTGCATTAATTTTGATGGTTCCTTTTGTATTTGGTAGTTCATACTTCAGATGTGGTCCCATATATTTTATTAAAATCGATGCAGTACTTTGCTTTTTAGGGTTCCGTACCCAAAGGGTAAAAACGGGACCCTATTACTAAGACTTCGCTGTCTGTCTGTCTGTCTGTCTGTCTGTCTGTCTGTCTGTCTGTCTGTCTGTCTGTCTGTCTGTCTCCAGGCTTTATCTCATAAACCGTGATAGCTAGAAAGCTGAAATTTTCACAAATGATGTATTTCCGTTGCCGCTATAACAACAAATACTAAAAATTAAAAAAAAAAATATTAAGGGGGGTCCCCATACAATAAACGTGTTTTTTTCGTATTTTTTTGCTCAATATTAAAAACGGTAACAGGTAGACGCTTCAAATTTTCACAGAATATTTACTAGTATATTACCTTTCAAAATAAATAATTAAATAACAATAAAGTAAATATTAAAGGGGGGCTCCCATACAACAAACGTAATTTTTAAGCAATTTTACTCGATCTTAATTAACAGGTAGAAACTTGAATATTTGTAAGTAAATATTTAGAAATATATTAACTATAAAAATAAATACCTAATCTAATACATAAAAACTCACAAAATGAAAATAATCCGTGCATCTAAACGCGGTGCGAGCGCCGCGCCGCGGTGTGGTGGTGGCGCGAGCGCGAGGCGGTTGCTAAGCAACGGCCGCGCGGGTACCGGGGGAGGTAACATCACGGAGCGAGCCATAGCCGCGCGTATTCGCGCGAGCGTCGTCATGCTGCCCGGATGTGTATCGAAAACCTACCTATAAGTTTGCAATTTACTACTAGGAATTTCGTTGATTTCTCGTTATTTTATAAACAGAACTAAACTTTGTAGTATTATAGATGATAGTACGGAACCCTTCGTGCGCGAGTCCGACTCGCACTTGGCCGATTTTTATAACAAAATAACTGGTAAAATATCATCCAAGCGCCTGTAGAAAAGTGAACAGCATGTCGTACGTATGTATTGTATTGCGTATTTTGAATTAAGTTTTTTTAAACTATGATTATTGTATGTACAATTCTCAAAAAGTTTTCGTGTTTTAGATTAGATGTTTTTTTTTTCACTTTCACAACCTACAGCTTAAAAGACAAATATAAAAGCAACTGAGCTGTGAGCTCAGAAAAGTTAATTTTGCTGGAGAAGCAACCCTAACACGATCACGTGGGGAGCTAGATTTAAATATTTGCAGTTTTATTGGACCTTCTATTGACAGGTGAAACACAGAATGGAGAAAACATTTTAGACTTCTCTAATTCACTTTTTGTAATAAAGATATATAATATGATTGTAATTAAAAAAAACTGATCAAACCGATTTCAAAACACGCAATTCCTTTACTTGGACGACATATTTTTCCAGTTATTTTGTTATGAAAACTAAAATATTGAACCGATTTTGACTAAATTATGGGACCACCTCACCTACCAAACAAAAAGAATCATCATAATCAATTCATAATTGGCGAAGTAATCGCTGAACAAATATACAACAAGTACATAAGTAAATTAAAAGAAAAACAAAATACTCGACTACAGAGAAGCAGTTTTGGCAGTCTAACGCACGATTTCATTACTTAATCATGTAAGGCATGTAAGTAATAAAATTGAAAATAAATTACAAAGTTGTGTCTAAGCACACATTCAAAGAAAAAAACCGGCAAAATGCGAGTCGGATTCGCGCACGACGGGTTCCATACTATTATCTATAAAAACGGCAAAAAAAATCACGTTTGTTGTATGGGAGCCCCCCTTAATTGCCATTATCAATATCGAGCAAAAATGAGCAAAAACAAATCACGATTGTTGTATGGGAGTCCCTTAAATATTTATTTTATTATATTTTTTAGTATTTCTTGTTAAGGGGCAACAGAAATACATCATCTCTGAAAATTTCAACTGTCTAACTACCACGGTTCATGAGATACAGACGCCTGGTGACAGACGGACGGACAGATAGACAGACAGCGGAGTCTTAGTAATAGGGTCCCGTTTTAGCCTCTGGGTACGGAACCCTATAAAATTTAATTTTGCAATCCAAGTGTAATCTGAATTGCAGAAGTAACACCATCTAATTTTCTTCAAAAATACATCTGAAAGTACGCGTCACATACTGGACAATTTTAAACCTCTACGAAAATGGAAAACAACAATGTTCTCGAGTTCTCAACGTAGTTCCGAAAAACTACGTTTGAAACGCCATCTATGTGCTATCATCATAAACATTTGGAAAAGTTTGTGTGTACCATGCGCTGGAAAATTTATTTACTTGTGAAGGAAATGTAGAATCTCGTATCAACAGTGTAGTTTGGAAAAGCTACGCCAGATGGCAGCACAACCGAGTTGAGTCTTATCGTATATTTTCGCTTGTATTGACGTTAAGCGACCAGACCAGCGACCATAACTTCATAAGTTCGTGTGCGATATAAAATACAGTGTTTAAATAATAACAAAATAATAATAGTTATAATGTGCCCAACATGTGGTACAATATAAACTTATGTTAATAAACTATTATAGTATCCTGCAGTATGCCGAAATAAGGTCAAACTCTAATAGATACATAAACTCTTTATTGTACATGTACATACCATAAAATTTACAAACAAGATAATTAAGAACTAATGTAACAATTGGCGGCCTTATCGCTAATAGCGATCTCTTCCAGGCAACTTTAGGATGGAGAGAAACGAAAAGAAAGTAAAATGACGGGGCGTGTAGTAATATAGAGGGGAGAAAAAAGTCTAAATTTAATATATGTAATTTAATAAAGCAGCTTTAGTATGGGCATAATACAATGTTCGTGCTAAACAAGCCATTCCAAACATATTGAGGTGAATGAACTTTTATCATTGAATTTATCAATTCTACTTCTAATACATCTAATAAATACCTTTAAACGAGCAATTCTTGTACATATGTATAATCTGAATCTCGGAAACGGCTCCAACGATTTTAATGAAATTTGGTTTGTAGGTAGATTAGGGGACGATAAATCAATCTTGCTAGGTTTCATTTTTAGTAAACCCGGGTTTTCTTATATTTTCAGTCATAAAAATCTGAGTGGAGCTCGGTCGCCCATGTACTTTTGTTAATTCTAAGACATTATGTGTCGCTTATGAGCAAACATCGACAATGTATAGTATATGTATGTCTAAAGGGTAATCTATGTGAAACTTAAGATGAATAATCATTACATATAGATTAAATAAGCGGCCAAGTGCGTGTCTTTCCTCGTGCAAAGTAGGGTTCCGTAGTTGCAAATAAAATAGGGACATTATAAACAGAATTTTCATTCCTTGCTCTAAGTACAAAGTTATTTATCAGCCCTGTTTGTACAAACTGTCCCACTGCTGGGAACGGGCCATCTTCTCATTGTGAGAAGGGTTAGGCCATAGTCTGCCACGCTGGCCAAGTGCGGGTTGGCAGGCAAGTACAAAGTTGATCGACTATTACTCGTTAACTTGTAAAGCCTACTTAGCCGTGATAGTTTTCAATAGATAGCAAAGCTAGAAAGCTTAATATTTCGCAAACAGATTCCTAAAATGACAAATAGTTTTCACACACCATTTTTGGAATGGGTCCTATTATATACTATAATAAGCTACCTATAAGTCTTAGATATCTGACAACTAATTTATTTATAAAGAAATTTAAAGCCTTGCTGGTTGAAAAATGCTACTTTAAGATTAAAGATTATCTAGACGATTGTTCCTTGTGAACAAAATATTTTAATGTAGGTATAGAAATTTTAATTAAAATAATTTTATATAATTGTATTATTTATTTAATTATTAATTGTATCATTTGCTGAATTTTTTTAGTTTCTTGCATACCTGATTTTACGTTCTACGAACAGTAGACCTCGTAAGCCCAAAAAAAACAAAAAATGAACATCTACATCCATTATTTGGCAGATATAATGAGAGAAGATATAAGAAAGGTTACCTTTCTACTTTCTTCTATTTTTTTTAAACTAAGTTCAAAGGAAGATCTAAGGAAAGATTATGGCAGAAAGTAACATTTTAAAAGGCTATTACAGTACTTTATTGCTATAAAACTAAACCATTTAAATAATAAAATTGAAAATAAAATACAAAGTCTCCAAACACACATTGTATCACACACACACCGTATTCATAAAATATACGTAAGAAAGATTTTGAAAGTAACGCCATCTAGAGCTCCCTTAAGACATTAATAAAAGTATAATTTTCTTGCGCCATCTAGTCATCATTACATTACAAGTCATCATCAAGTTAGTATCATTACAAGTCTCCACGAAAATGGAAAACAAGATCTCGAGTTTGCAATGTAGTTCCGAAAAACTAGTGTAAGATAGATGTCGCTGTTTTAAATAGCGACATCTATCTTAAACACTAGAAAAAGCTTGAGATTGTGCCGTGTGCTAGAAAATTCATGGTGAAGGAAAAGTAGACTCGCCTTCCGTATTGCTTGGAAAAGCTACACCAGATGGCAGCACAACCGAGATGAGAGTAGTTGCGTTGCATGTATTTTGTTTGGATGGCTTTACCTCCACGAATAATGTTGATGTCACGAGTATCACAGAAGACATTAATAGTAATGACTACCTAGAAATTCATGATTATTCATAGTAGTAGAACATATGAAAACCTTTCAATAAAATTATTTTAAACCATCTGTGGTTATAAATTTTCGAGGTGTAAAACATTTAAATTTTTAAGTACGAATGTCACTGATTTTTTTGCAAACTAGTCTATAAATACACAACATCGCCAAGCGGTTCTCTTTTAGATTACAGCATTAGCTACGGAGCGTAGTAAGACGAAGCTTACGCAGCGTGGGACGCGTAGGAACGTAGGAGTTACGCAGCGTAGGAGGACCAGCCACGAGATGGGCAGATGATCTCATACAAGTGGCGGGAAGACGCTGGATGCAAACCGCTTCCTTTGCCTTGCCTTTTTGGAAATCTATGGGGGAGACCTATGTACAGCAGTGGACTTCTTATAGCTGAGATAATGATGATGATGATTAGCTACGGATGAGCGTGTCACGGCATGGCCTTGGCCGCTTATTAATATTTGGAAATCTCCCTCCGTCGCCCGCCTATATGTCGCGTCAACGTACATAAAAGCTTGTATGATTTACAAGAGGCCTTATATGAATGTTTTACTGGCTCAAGCCTCAGATACCTAATGAATTATTTTAATCAAGCCTGCAGGGAGCGTGTTCCGCTAATTAAATACTTCCCTGGGAACGCCACGAAAAAATCAGACGGAATTCGGTGGTTAATATTGTGCGCGATTAACTACCCACCTGTATAATGAAGGTTATTTTTTTCTAATATATTAAATACATTAGTTATTAAAACACTTTTTTAAACTATCACACATTCATTAAAACACTATTATTTTATTAACGGGATATTTACCGGTTCGCTTTAATTTTAATTCTTTGCTTGATATTAATTAATAATTTTGATTTGATCTTCGCTCCCGATATTAGTTATTAAGTAACAAATTTTGTTACTTTTTCAGCGAAGTTAGGTACCTGAAGAAATTTTATCTAGCGGATACAATTTATGTTCCGATATTTTTACTTTATTCCGTAATAATTTTTACTTTATAACATAAACACTGTTTTCATTCTAGAAACTGCATAGAAAATTGGAAAAAACCGATAAAATTATCGGTGCAATAGCGTCGTCGGCAAACTATAATATTGAACGAAACTGAAGAGACGGGATGAAATAGCAGCTAGTCTTAATAAATAATGTCAAAATTTACATACCGTTTTATTTGAAGAAATACAATTTTAGAGGATATTTCTCTAACAAATATCTAATAAATATAAAGTATTTTTCTGGTAACACACGAAAGAGCAATAAGCACGGGTGGATCCAGCTGTAGTGTTGCTAGTTTTTTCCTTGCAATCTGCGAACACTTTCTCCATAGCGCATACTTCTGGGTAGGGTGCAGCTGAAGTCTTCACATTGATTGTTCCATCGTCGTAGATGAATCCAGAAGTATGCAGAACACAATAGACGAATTGTTTAAATTCATCGTCGCATCAAAAGCTTATTTCTCCATTACAAAGTATTCGCTTATAATCTTCTGCAACTGACTTGCTCTTGCTCTTCTCGTTGCAATTTGAGATTGTTTCTAAAAATCTCTCCTGCACTTTGGGTGGATAAGTGATGAGGGGCTGTTAATTAGAAACAAAGCTTAATGTTACATTCCGGCAAAGTACTCCTTTTTACCCGACTGCGTAAGAACGAGGGCTATTTTTCGAGTGTATGTATTTTTATATGTATGAATGTATGTATGTTTGTGGGTATGTATGTATTTATGTATGTTTTTAATGACAGCCTACAGCCAAAACGGCTTGACCGATTTTGATGTGCGAGGTGTTGTTAGATTCGTCTTCACTTCCTGAGTGTCTTAAGCTATACCTATTTTTTGTATTAATAATAATACGTCCCTTGCAAAAATGAAAAATGCGTTTTTTCGTAACTTTTTTTACCACAATTGTATTATTATAAATAAATACACTTAAAGTAAAGACAAATCTAGCCGCACTTCTCAGTCAAACGGTCCAGGCGGTATGAGCTGATATAAAAACGTACCCACATACATTCATACATAATATATACATGCGTACATATATAACTTGCGCAATAAGGTAAAAAAAGAAAGAACATTTTCTAAATTTAAAAAAGAAGCACTCCTATTTGTGATTATAATTGCAGTGGATTTAAAACTACACAACCATCATTATCATCATCATCTCAGCCACTAGATGTCGACTGCTGCACATAGGCCTCCCCCATGGATTTCCAAAAAGACCGATTGCGCGCGGCTTGCATCCAGCGTCTTCCCGCCACTTGTATGAGGTCATCTGTCCATCTCGTGGCTGGTCTTCCTACGCTGCGCTTGCCGGTGCGTGGTTGCCACTCGATAACTTATTAGCCCTATCGGCTATCAGTACTTCAGGATAAAATATAATTATCAGGTACTTTTATTATTAGTAGTATCTTACCTTATGACAGTTAGTTGTGACATAATACACTGCAAAAATAACTATAACCAAATATTTAAGCATTTTATTATGTAAACAAACTAGTGCATTTTACTTCAATGTTTGTATTATAACTAACAAATGTAATCGTTAAGAAAGGTATTTATACGTTTGGTGAATTTTATAAGGAACAACTTATTTATTAGAAAATGATAATAAAGGTGCAATAAAGACATGAATTAAGAAAAAAGTTAACAAATAAAACAAAAGAAAATGGTAAATGTAAATATATAAAATGGCGACTTTATTTTTTGTTAAATAGAATTAATTCTTAATTATTTATTATTATTTATACATCACACTAAGACGTATAATTTTAAAACTAATAAATTATACAATACAAATGTGTGGGCTATTGGCGGGCACCCTGTATTAATCTGAATGAAGGGCAGTGTATTAATTATTATTAGATAACTTTTACCCAATTTGCGAATAACCATGAGCAGTAATATTATTTTTGTCCAGAACAAACTATTATTCCATACGTCAGTTCTATGTAAGTATATCAATTGTGTTCATTCTAAAATAATTATATCATAGTTACCAAATAATGTGTTACTTATGAGCAAACTTTAACAATGAAATATACATGGAATAATAAATAAATATTGGTGGACATTTCACACAACACCATCTAGGCCAAACTAAGCAAACCTTGTATACATATATACTTTTTTTGTAAATACATACTTATGATACATAATTATAACACCCAGATACAGAACGAACATCCATGGTCATCACATAAATGTTTGTACTGGGTGGGGATTGAACCCACAACCTATAGCTTAGCAGGCAGAAATACTACCAACTGACGCCAGCATAAAAAATTCAAACCTCTAGCAAAATTTCGTTTTATTAATAGTAAAAATATTAAGATTTATTAAACATCCAACAAATATAGCGTATTCTTCTGGTAACACCCAAAAGTGCAATAAGCTCGTTCAACTCCAGCTTTAGTGTTGCTAGATTCTTCTTTACAATCTGAGAACACTTTCGTCATAGCCTTTACATCTGGGTACAGATCAGCAGAAATCTCCACATTAACTGTCCCATCTTCGAAGATAAATCCAGATGTATTCAATATACAGTAGATCTGTTGCTTAAATTCCTCGCTACATCTATATGTTGTGTCCCCTTCGCGGAGGATCCGTTTGAATTCATTTGCGTCTGATTCGGTCTTGCTGCATTCCGAGATCGCATTTAAAAACTTCTCCTGAACTCCGGGTGGATAACTGATTAACGGCTGTTAACAGAAAAAATAATTTTTACTTTATTTTTAAAGAATACTTGCATTTTGAATTGTTTTGTGAGATCTTAATATCGAATTGATACAATCTAAACCCTAGCACACATTTTCAATTAAGACCTGTAGATACCCTGAGCGGCTAACGCGTCCAAAGTGAACAAGAGTGCTAGTACGAATAGAGGACAACTGCCATCTAGCGGCCATGAACACTGCAAAGGTTTGGAAACGTCGGATCTTATATTTATATGAAATAAATACGCGATAACGCTGTTGAAAATTTTTTCTCAATAAATGAGTTGTCAAAATGAATGATAATTACTTTTTATACCAATTGACAGCGAATCTTTTGAAAAAATGTAAAAATCTCCAAAACCGGCTATGTACAATGTTTAACACGGATTTAAAGTTAGAATATGGAGCATGGAGTTGGTAATTTGGAGTTGGACTCTGGTTTAAAGCCATACTGTCAACAATATTAAAATTATCATTCAGATTTCATGCAATTTTGGATTCATAAACTCCTGCTAGTCTTTTCTAACGGGGTAGGCAGAGCAGCAGAGTACATAAGAAGACCGTGAGGATGTCTGGCTACATTTATTAGTTAACATGTAGTTCTTAAAATACACCAATTTGCTTTGTTAAGTTTGAAAGCTGGAGTATTATTTAAGTGCTAGTTTATATTATTATTAAATACAAGCTCACCTTTTCGCTTTCAGCTGTGACAGAACAAACTGCAAAAATAACTAAGGCAAAATATTTAAACATTTTTAAAATATTTAGAATTTCGGTGTTCCTACTTTACTCTGATACGTTTCAAGTATATAAAAAAAAATTGTAAGCGAAGCCTTTTATTTCTTTCATAAATTTTATAATAAGTGATTTGTATTAATGTATTCGATTAGGCTAATTGCCCGTTGGATAAAGATACATTTGAAAATAGAAAACCTCATTAAAATTCAATATACGTCTTATCTATACCAACATGCTGAGTATATGTATATCTCGAAAATAATAATATTAGATTATAAGGTTTTATCTACTTTATGTACCTGCTTATTTTAGAGAGAGATACCTATATTCTACAGGGCGATAGATATGACTAATATTACGTTATAATATAATATAATATCCAAATTAGAATCCCTAGCGTAGCGAGGGATTCTTCAATAGGATTGTGCGCGACGCGAGTATTTCAATCAACGCACCTAAAGTAATAGTTATTTGGCTGGAACACTGTCTATCAGTGGTGAACAATGAGAATGGTTTACAAAAATGCATATCACTGTCCGCTAGTGTGGGACAACAAGAATATTATAGAAAGCTGTGGCGTTGTCCCCCATTGGTTAGTCTGAAGGCTCCACTTAAATAATTAAAATACCTAAATTCAAACAACGAACGGAATTTCCCATATATATATTGTTTCTTTTTTGAATTTAATGAGTTTAAATTTTAATTAATTTAGTGGTGCCTTCGTAATTAACCATATTGTCGTTTGAGAGTATTTTAAGAATGTCAATGAACTCTGCAAAAACTAACACTAGAAAAAACAGGTAAACCTGTTATCAAACTAATTGTGGTATTTAATTAGTTGATACTTGTTTATTTCAACAATATGGAAATATTCTAGTAATGTGAAGTTGATTTACACAGAAACCTAACTAGAATATAATTATCGCGAACCGATATATAATATTTTCTCTAAATAATACGTAATTTTCACTACAAAACCAATCGTTTCGTTTAGTGTTGGTAGACACTTTAACAGAATCCGCTCTGAATGTCATATCGGAGAAGTATCAGTGTAGTAATTCCAGACAAATACTGCTCATCGGCTAACTTCGGAATCACGAAAAATGCCGTAGTGAAGCGTGAAACATGCTCAAATAAATATAGAGCAGTTCTAACCAAATTGACCGAACATTTTTTATCGTAGGTGAGTATAGGTCTTGCAGTAGACATTTTTTTTTTTTATTAAGTGTATAATTAGTTTAATTTGTATAAAAAAGTGTCACGGAATATATAGGTGCAACAAACTTTCTAAAGTACTTTTTCAGTCATAATTCGCCATCATGGTTTTTGATGCTCTGCCTATACCGTAAAATACACGGGCATAATTTTATTATGCATGTATATATTTCGCAAACGGATTTCTGAATCATGTTTTTTTTTCACTGGCCTACAACATTTTTAAGCAACCTATCCAACGACATCCCTCACCATGAAAAATAAATAATAACCATCCCCAATTGACGTAATAATGAAGTCCTGTTTTTTATTTAGATTTTATTTTAGGATTTTGACGACGTAATCAATATGCATATTAATATTCTTGCCAAATTACAGCTTTTTAAAAGTAATCTCTGTGTTTCTAGTAAAATACTAAGTCACAGACAGATAGACGAGCGGACATGGTGAAACCGTAAGGGTTCCTTGTTGACCAGAAATAACTTAAAATATAGATAGATAGATAACACTTTATTAAAATACCACAATACAGAAACATTAAATACATAGAGAATAATATTACAGCTAGGTGTTTTAATTGGCGGCCTTATCGCTTAGAGCGATCTCTTCCAGGCAACCTTGCACGGATATACCTACTTTACTAACCATTCCATTATAAGTTGGACCCCAGAAAGCACGAGCACCAATTAAATACACAGCACAAAGTATTTTCGTCAGTATCTGCGCATGTATTTCTATACTGTATGTTCTTAAATTTATTGTATTTACATGTCACTTACCATTTCCGCAATAACATAGAATGCTGCAAATGAGACTAATGCCAAATATTTAAACATTTTAATGCAAACGTACTTTTTAGTCGTGTATAGGTAACAAACTTAGAAACTTATGCGGTGATGCAAAGTATTTTATTATAAAGAAATAAAATAGGTAAATGTTTAAAACCTAACTCCATGACCCATGTATTAAAACGTCAAATACGACTTAAAATATGTTCATTAAAAAAAAATATGATTTACATACATTAGTAATGTTTGCCTACCACCAGAAAAATAAATGTAATTAAAAAAACCGAACAAGTGCGAGTTAGACTCGCCCACCGAGGGTTCCGTACAAACTAAATAACAGGGAATATCATGTTTTTGTTAATATTTTCCGTCATAAACCGAAAAATATACATCGTAAAAATTATTCAAAAACCTGTTTTAGCTTATGCTAATGAAGTTCTTTCATATGATATCCCACATGATACGGTTAATTCACTTTAAAATTTGGACCCTCATTCCTTGCATAAAGACGCTATTTCTTGTGATTAAATAAAAAAAATCTAGTTTTCGGATTTTTTCCTTTATGTGTACTCTAACACAATGCTTCTTGCCAAATTTCATAGTTCTATGTCAACGGGAAGTACCCCATATGTTTGATTCCCATGTGAGTGTCGAAATGTGCGTTTTTACAACATATTCGGCTGTAACTTTTTTTTACGAAAACTGAGGAATTTTATTTTTCTTTCTGCAGCAAGATACTATGGATCTGCGTATATGGTTTTAATTTCAACTCAATACCTTCACGCGTTCCCGTAAAGGTCTTGACACCCGGACAGACGGACAACAAAGTGATCCTATAAGGGTTCCGTTTTTTTCCTTTTGAGGTACGGAACCCTAAAAATTGAACCGACTACAAAACAATCTGATTATCTGAAAAGGGAGAAATAACACGAAAACAATCAACGTTACAAACTGCATATGATAGCCGTCTCTTTTTTCTTCTTTGCGTATGACTAATATCGCTGTATCTTCGTCATTTTTCATCCAATTTTAACTATCAATAACTAAAAATAAATATGTGTAATAAAAGCCCTCATTCTTACGCAGTCGGGTAAAAAATGCCCGAGTTCCAAACTGTATTGCGGTAGGCGGTAGGTATACCTACTTTGTAATATTTATGGATACCATTCAAAGTCTAAGTATAATTTTTTATTGCTTGAGAAAAACATTAATTTTATTTTGAAACTTGCATTTATGATGCAATTAGTACATTGTGTACTTCAAAATTGCCTAAAATATTTCAATCGTTCTGTTTTTATTGTACCTATATATGTGTATAAAAGTGAGCTGCCGAAATATCCAAACATATGGTCACATGTTCATAGGTAAGTAAATAGGTAGGTATCATAGATCCGAAATATTTTTGTTCGAAATGATTTTGCTAAGTCGCATCTACTCCAGCGGTTATTGGTCCTACGACATAATAATAATAAAATGACCAATTCAGTCCGCTAATGCGCTGTGCTATGTCACTGACTCTGGTTCGAGAACGATATACGGAATACTATATCTCGCTGAACCACTTTAAATTTGTGAACCATGTCAACTGTTGACCGTCCATGTTTCGGTATTGTAGGATACGAAGAATTCGTAGACTGCAGGTTATAAGACGCATTGACATTGACATTGACACCCACTAAACGTTAATAATATTTATCTATTGTAATTTTTATGCAAACAATTTAAGCGCATGTTAATTAAGAAAATTGCAACTTGTTTTAATTGCATCTTAATGAGCATGATATAATACATTTTAATATTAATTTTCATTACTTGTTAGGTACATTTATAAAACCTGCAAATAATAAAAGTTAATTTTATTAGGTACTTTAGAGATATCGAAGTGAACTAGTCGATTTCTGATTTTTTTTTATATTGAATATGTTTAAATATTTTGTGTTAGTTATATTTTCAGTTCATTATATTAAAGCTGAATGCAAAAGGGTAAGTCTGAAAACTTTACGACATATCTTGTTATATAGTACAGGTGCCGTCAAATTAGGTTAGGCAAATAAAAATCGCTAAGCGAAACTAGTGGGGATATTTGTGCATTTTTACTTGGAGGAGGAAGGAGGGGGAGGTATATATAGTTAGACTTGTGCATTTGTATGTCTGTCTATAGCATCGTAATCGTAACTCCCAAATTAAATCACTGATTTTGATCTAGATTTCGATTTTTTTCTTTGTTCGAAAGAAGATCTGATCAAAAAATTTAGTTATATTTCAATTGCATTTATTCAGCTGTTTTTATTTATCTTTTACCTAAACTTGTATTATCCACAGCCAGCAACCTGCTTTCTACCAGATGTCCAGAAGGCAATTTTAGACGCAATCTCAAAATATAGCAAATCCAACAAGTTTTACGGAGAAGAAATTATCAGAATGATCCGAGATGGAGACTCAGAAGTTAGTTATGACCAAGAATTCAGGGAGTTTGTTTACTTAGTGTTGAAAGCAGCTGGACTCATCGACGCCAATGGAACCATCGACGTCGAGGCATCTGCTGGTGTGTTCCTAGATAAAGAAGGCATCACGAAAGTATTCTCAGATTGTAGAAAAACTACTATTGACATCGCTGCTGGAATCACCCGTGGGTATTTTTCGTTTCAGTGTTACCAAAAGAATACTCTATATAGGGTAGATTTACGTAAAAAATGTACTCAATATTGTTAACAGAATAGTTGAAAACTACAAGCTTTTCCACTTCACGATTATAAATTGTTGTATAAAATTATGTTCTAACCATAAAAATTATCCAATTTCGATTTTTTTATAAGGTTGGAACAATAAATGGCAACGCTTCTACGATTTTTAGGGTTCCGTACCTCAAAAGAAAAAACGAAACACTTACAAGATCACTCTGTTGTCCGTCTGTCTGTCATAGGATTCCTCAAAAGGACCCCTTTAGACTTCTAAAAGGGTTAAAAGAAAGAAGAACCTTAAAAAACAAATTTATTTAAAAATACATTGCGTTTTTTCAATGTAAGTACAACAATCACAGACCCTACAAGAATAACGGATAAATCTCATACCTGTATCGACAATATACTAACAAATATTAAAAAATACAACTCAAAAGTCATAAATACTGGACTATCAGACCATACTGCTCAAATTATTCAGCTTCCCACCACGCAAAGTTTTAAAGAACAATTTTGGTATATTAAGAAGCAAAATGTGTCAAATTATATGGAAATATTTAAAAAATACTTGCAACAAGTAAATTTCTGCAAAATATATAGCCACAACGATGTAGACAAAGCCTATAAAGAATTCATAGATCTTTACAAAATGGTATTTGATTTATGTATTCCTTCACAACAAGTTAAAATCACTCATAAAAGAAAAGTTATATGGAAAACAAAAGGGATTAAAATAGCTAGCAAAACAAAACGACAGTTATTCATAAAAACAATGTCAAATGAAAACAAAGAACAGATAGATAAATATAAAAAATATTGCAAAATAATGAAAAAAGCCATAAATACGTCTAAAAAAATATCAAACATCAAATATATAAATCTAAGTGAAAATAAAAATAAAGCTGCCTGGAACGTCATCAAACAAAATACATCACAAACCAATAATATTCACACAACGATAGAAAAATTAAAAATCTCCAAACAAGAAATCACAGATCCCATTTCAATAACCAAAACTTTTAATAATTATTTTATAAATATAAACAAAGAGAAATGTCAGGCAAAAAAACTTAACTCAAAAACCGCTACAAATTGTAACAGCATGTTCATTAATCCAGTTACTCCCTTAGAAGTGAGGAATATTATCTCCCAATTAAAAAACAGAAAAAGCACAGGGCATGACAATATCTCGATAGAATTAATAAAAAATAGCATAAATATCATAGTTGAACCTTTAACCTACCTAATCAACTTATCAATCGAAACTGGACGATTTCCTAATGATCTAAAAAAAGCTATAATAAAGCCTCTACATAAAAAAGGATCTAAAAGTGACATAGCTAACTATAGGCCAATAGCTATTCTCCCTAGTTTCTCTAAAATATTCGAAAAAGTAATTTTAAATAGATTATTATCCTTCTTAAATGCCAACAAAATTTTAAATTCTAACCAATTTGGATTCCAGAAAGGTAAATCTACATCATTAGCAATATTTAAATTATTATAACAAGTATGGGAAGACATAAATGAAAAGAAAAAAGGTATAGCTATTTTCCTGGACTTATCAAAAGCGTTTGTCTGCGTGAATCACAAAACTTCATTATCATTTTTTTATAAACTGGAAGCTGTCGGTATAAGGGGAACTTCATTATCGCTCATTAAAAGCTACCTAACAAACAGGTGTCAAGCAACTGCTATAAATTTCTTTAATAAATCCACCAAAACAATCGAACAAATCCAATCAGACTTTAATGAAATAACAGTAGGAGTTCCTCAGGGAAGTATTCTCGGGCCTTTACTTTTTTAAATATATATAAACGAACTACCACATGTCACTAAACACCTATGCATCATGTTTGCAGACGATGCAACAATCTATATTCAACAACAAAAATTAACCAAAACAGAGCTCGAAAGCGAAGTTAATAATACCGTCAAAACAATAGTAAACTGGCTAGAATCTATAAATCTAACAGTAAATATACAAAAAACTAAACTCATGCAATTTCACAATTACAAAACTCAACCAATTTTGGTAAATATAGTAAACAAAAACGTGAAAATAAATGAAATAACCGAAGCCAAATTTTTAGGTGTAACTTTAGATAGTCACCTAAACTGGAAAAGTCACATAACTGAAATAAATAGTAAATTAGCAAATTCTAGTTACGCTTTATCTATGCTTAGTAGCATTGTTGATAAAAACACAGCAAAGAGTGCTTATTATGGTTATGTTTACCCTCATTTGACCTACGGAATTATGTTCTGGGGAAATTCTGTAAATGTAGAATCCACATTCCTATTACAAAAAACATGCATCAGAGCCATATACAAACTACAAAATAGAGATTCTGTACGCAACATTTTTAAAGAAAATAGCATATTAACATTAACTAGCATATATATATAACACATTTGTTTATTCATCCCAAATAATACAAATATTTTCTCCGACATGAAATCTGCACGGTATGAGCAATTACGCCACAAGCACCAACATAAAATATGCATACCACAAGTAAATAGACTATGTTTCATAAAAGCTCACATATAACAGGTATAAAAATTTATAATAATTTACCACTAGAAATTAAGACCTTAAATGGCAATAAGTTTAAAATTAGTTTAAAGAAATTGCTTGCAGATAAGGCATTTTACAACTTAGATGAGTATTTTAAATATACAAGCCCATTTAATTACCTATTTATAAGTTAGCTGTAGATAATGATAATAGTATAGATAGATAATAGATTTTTATTTTTTTACATATGAAAAACCATTTAATTACCTGTTTATATTATATGTTAGCACTGTAGGTAGTAACAATAATAGATTTATATATTTTCATATACAAATAGCCAAAGAAAATTTGTAACCAAAGATTTTTCACATGGAAATATTATTATTAACTTCCATTAGAAATTGTATACTACATAAGAAATTATTATAGTACATAAGAACTCAATGTTGCACGCCCGCAATGGGTAAACTGTTGAAACCAATATTTTTTAAGAACTATTTTTTGTACACAGTTATGAGCAATAAAGTATATTTGATTTGATTTGATTTGAGGTACGGAACCCTAAAACTGACCGAGTACAGTAAAGTTGAAACTATAGTCAGAAATTGCGATTAAAATTCAACTTGTATTATTTTTATTTTAAAACGAGTTAATACCAGTCAGCGAATAGCTATGAATTCTTAAACGAGTATTAACAAAAGTATTGAAACCCGGCATTAAGCAGTCCGCTTGTTTGTCCGTCCACATTTCTGTAAACAGCTCAAATGGACGGACGATGTTTGTTACCACTGTTATTGTAGGACTCACGGGGCAGAAGTAGCGCGAGCAAGTTAGCGAGCATGTGGGCGAGCAAGCTCAACGTAGGTAGCGACAATAATCTGAAGATCTACATCAAGATTTTTAATATTATTTCGATCTTACTGAAAAAGATTACCATGTTAATTGATCACTGTTCAAAGTATTCTATCAACTTTTCGCTGGAATAAAATTACATTTGCAGATATAAAATAGAATTTGAGATGAGTTTTTTGACATTGATCAAACTTATGTAACATTTTCGGTGAACCCGTATAATTTTTGCAAAAATCATTGAATTGGACATTTAATGGAAAGTTGAATTTCACGAAATAATCAATAAACATTGTAATTTTTTTTTTAATGGATTTATCGCGTATATTTTACATAATTTTATGACATGACGTTTTGTTTTGTTTAATTTAAATGAATAAAAATTCTTCGTGATCATCGTGAAATTCTTAGAAAACGTAATCAATAAACAGTAAAAGTTTAGGTAACAAAGGGAAGGCATCTACCGATAACGCCAATCCTTTCTCCTTCCTTCCTCCAAATCCTTATTTCCTAACAAACAACTTTTCCCAAATAAAAAGGTAACGTAGTTGACCGAGCATTTTGCTCGCCGTCCTAAATCTCAACACTGACTCACGTAGTAGCGTAGTTAACACACATTAGTAATGGATGAATATGCTTTAATCTCCGGTTTGATGTGGGAGGAAGCAGTTTTTATGCACATCCATAGCTCTGAATCGGTACTACTAACATACTTTAGACCAAGTTTAAACGGCAATAACATTAATCTCTAGGGAGTGGTTGTTTTTTTATAAAAGTAACTACTTTAAAACTAAATTACTTTAAGTTCTACGATGTAGCACGCTTACCTAGAAGAAATCAATTCACTTGCGAAATATAGACACCCAGATTGCAAATACCAGTAAAAAATCAGAAAGAGTATGATGTACGGATGGCGTATTACAGAATGTTTTTAGTAAATATGGGATCATTATTGTCATGAAAATAACATTACAAAATATTCAGCACATAATACTCGTGATCGGGTGCTGCTCGTGTCTTCCCGTAACAATTTATTTAGCAAAATTGAGAAAGGTCACAGACCCCGGTGTCTGTGGAGATAATTGATAAATTAAAAAAAAAACAACACCATTTTTACCCGACTGCGTAAGAATGAGGGTTATGTTTTTCAAGGGTATGTGTGTAAAAATATATGTATGTATGTTTCAAGATCGCGTACAGCCTAAAGGGCTTGACCAATTTTGATGTGCGAGGTGTCGTTAGATTCATGTTCACTTTCTGAGTGTCACGGGCTATATTTTTGTAATAATAATAATAAATCTTTCGCAAAAACAATATAAATGCGTTTTCTTAACCTCCAACGAACTTTTTCGTAATAAACAAGTGATTTCTAAAGAATGCGCATATATAATCTCTTGCAGCGATTTTGCGCATACTTTCTCACAAAAAGCGTACATTCAACAACGTATCATGCGTAACGAAATCGTAAGTTAGACTGCAAAAACTGCTTTTCTGCAGTCGGGTACTTTGTCTTTCATTTAATATAGATACTTGTTATGTTTGTGTAACTATGAGATTGCCAATATTCAAATAGGTTCCTTGGCCTCTGTGTAATCTTAGGATACGTACTTCATTATACTACACAGCGTTTTCACATTAGGCGACTGCAAGGCGGCTGACACTGCTGCGTACCGCGGTCTTATCTGAGATAAAATAATTATAGTTTATATTGAAAAACTGAAAATCATGAAAGAGGTGGTCCCATCCTCTGAAGTATGATCTGCCAAATACAAAAAGAACCATCAAAATCAATGCACAATTAGCTGAGTAATCGGTGAACAAACATACAAATAAAAGTAATTTAAAAAAATTAAACCGACTACAATGAGAGAATACTTGAGAGAGATCGTGTGTTTGATATTCAAATTTGTTGCATATAATGGCTTATTATATGACAGACCTCATGGCTCAGTGGTGTTACGTCTGGTTTCTGAGCTGTGGGTCATGTGTTCGATGATTCCTGCTCAGCAGGATTTTTTGTCCTGGATGGGGACCCAGGACAAAAATCCTGCTGAGCATGGATGTTTGTTCTGTGCCTGGGTGTTTATATGTATCATATGACAGTGTATATATTTACAAAAAAAAGTATTTAGGTATTCCATCAGCCATCTGGTTCCCATAGTACTTTGCTTAGTTTAGGGCTAGATGGTGTTGTGTAAAAATGTCCTCCAATATTTTGAATTTTGAAATTGACACCATAATTCTAATTACACAGTATTTAGGTTACGTTTTATTCATGCTGACAATATTACCTACTGTTTATGTAGAATAGCGGGTGGAGACAAGTCACGCAGCTAGTTTTTCTGCTAAAATAGTAAATAATAGTAAAAAATTAATTTGGCCCGTAATGAATCTCCGTAACAGACGAGCTTGTCACAGAAACTCCAGTGAGTTATGAACTAGAATATCATTAACATTGAAATTGTATAAGAATAAGATGAACGAGCGAGATTTACCTATATCGTTTCACTAGGGTTGCCAGAGTTGTACAAAAATTACTTTTTATGACCTCATACCAATGGCGAGACGACACTGGATGCAGACCACTTCTAACCTGTCTTTTTGGAAATCCATGGGGGAGGCCTATGTCCAGCAGTGGACTTCTTGTGACTGAGATGATGATGATAACTTTTTATACGAAAAAAGCTGTACCCTGCAGTTTCTCCCGTAACGTGATGAAAACCCGTGATTTCGTTTTTAACCAACTTCCAAAAAGAAGGAGGTTATCACTTCGGTCTGTATGTTTTTATTTTTTATTTTTTTGTATGTTTGCTCACCGATTACTCATCCAATTGTGCATTGATTTTGATGATTCTTTTTGTATTTGGTAGATCATACTTCAGAGGTGGTCCCATAATTAATTTAGAAACATTGCCTTACTATTTTTTGAATAATCTCTAAAAATATAAATATTTCATTGGATTCCTGAGTGAAGTGAGACAGATTATAGAATCGCAGAGTACCACTGACACGTTTTTCTTTGTAAAAGTGTCCAATGTTAAGGGTTATCGTATAAACATCTGCACATTTTCTAATATTTGAAGACGAAGCATTTGACATTCAATGACAAATCTCATTCTTGACAAAAAAAGAAAGGAGCGGGTGAAGAGAGGTCTCTTTAAAAGTTTACAACCGTGAAGGATTTAGTTATAGTAAAATCTTCTTACTCCTCATCCAATGTGTATAAGGTGAAAATACAAGAAAATAAACGATTGAGCATTTTGTTTAATTATTACCCGACAGCATGATGATATGAACTTTATGTATTCTAATCCTTTCTAATATTACAGGTAATAAAGTAGCGTACGTAAGCGTTAACGTGGGTTGTTTCGGTTTTTAAACTATAAAATTATGTAGTTTCTTTGCAACTAGATACTCTAAAACTTCCAGCTGATACTTGGCAGCTCCGTCAAAAAGTTTGGATAGGTACTTGGCGTTCCAATGAAACCCCTACATGCATACTCGCATAATATACGCGAGGAACATTATCCTATTTGCGCAGGCAGTCGGATAAAAAACAACTGTGACAAACATTTCATGTTTTTTTTCATAAAAAATAAATTCAATTACGAATGCAATGCAAATTGAAGAGCAATCGGCTTAATTGAACTGCGATTGTAAATCGTTCTCAGATCATTAAGGAGCTTTCGTTTCATTTTAAATCTCGAAAAACGTAGAACGGGTCGTTCAAAGTATTTTTATCAGTAGTTATGCAAACTATACTTCGTAAATGCATTTTTTTTCACCAATTTTGGTCAGCCTGAGGAACAGGCCGCAATTGGTTCATAGTTCCCATGTCATTTGAGATGCTCTATGTCACTTTTGGCACAGATTTTTTTGTTTTCCTAAGAAAGGCGTTTTGTAAAAATCTCGAGATATTTTTTATACAAAAACTATGGGTAACTTACGTCTTTTTTGAGTCGAAATATTCGACTTTTGTCAAAATAAATAGTGAATGTATGAAAACCCCTTTAGTTTCTATAATAAAACCTCGTTTAGAAAGGAAAAAGTAAGTTTTTCTGCAAAAAATATCAATTCTATGAAATAATAAAACCTGTATTGACAAGTATCGTCAAGATTTGTTGATAAAAGAACCTGTACTCGTGTTGAAGTTTGCAAATGATTGTCGGCAGAATCCACTAGATGGCGCTGATGCCACGCTTAACACGCGATATCGGTGCGTGCACTGTAGTGGGTGTATATTTCTTAATGGTTAATAAATCAGATTCCTACCCAACACAGCCGTGTTTTACTTGAACAAGGTTTCTCAAATAGTTCACCCGACATATCGAGCCGGATACAGCACTATTTTATCTGTGTGCTCGCGGCGGTTTTTTTGCGGAGATTTACCGGCACTTGTGGCAGGCGCTAAAGTGCACGCCGGAGGATTTCCAGCCTCTTACACCGGAGGCAATATTGGAAGATCCACAGCTCAAGAGTGGTTCCACTACTTACCGCTAGAGGGCGCTAGTGGGGATCACTCTCAACGGCGGAAGAAGCACGAAGAAGAATTTGGCGCTAGGGGGCGCTGCAATCATTTGGAATAAAACGGAGACCGGAAACAAAGTGAAGCTAAGTGAAATTAAAATCGTGAGTACATTTTAATTCGTTCAACGTGTTCATTCAGTTCAGTTCAATCAGTTATATTTCAAGAGTGAAGTAATTTGAGTTTGACATAACTTTGGGACTTTAAAAATTTGCATGCTAATTTAGGACTTAGAATAGTTAGAAATAAGTTGTATAGACGGGGAACCTCTGTCCAATTTGAAAATTTATTTACTTCGACAAGGTTCTATACACTTGTAAAATTTTCTGCATCCATCCGAGACTTGTAATATTTCACATCAGAAATATTCATTGCGATAAGGTTCTATACACTTGTAAAAATTTCTTCTACGATCCATCCGAGACTTAGAATATTTTCATCACAAATATTCATTGTGACAGGGTTCCACGGACTTGTGAAATATTCTGTATCAATTTGGAACATAGAATATTTTCATTCAAATTTCTTGTTGTGACATGGTTCTATAGACTTGTATAATTTATTCATCAGTTTTCAACTTAGTGATTTTGTTTAATCGTTAAGTAGTTTGTTAGTAAAATGGAACCTTTGTACAAATTGCAATTTAACAGGAAGTCTATCATAGAAAAGGCCATAGTTAATTTCAAAAAGTCACCCAAAGAACGTATTACTCGATCATATGTGAAAGCACCATTAGATCAGCTAGAAACAGTGTGGAATGATTTTATGTCCACACATAGTACTATAATTCAAAGTGCTGCACATGAGAGAAATCTATATTTTACAGACAACATTTATGATATATCTGAAGAATTGTATCTGAATCATAAGGGCGACCTGACTGAGATTTTAGATAAGTTAGAGCTTATATCTGTACCAGTAGTAGATCAACCTCAGTCAGTGAAACGCGATGTTAGTGTCAAATTGCCTAAAATTGAAATACCAAAATTTTCAGAATTATATTCAGAATGGCCTACCTTTAAGGACTTGTTTTCGTCATTAGTTCACAGCAACAAATCATTGGACGATGTACAGTGTATGCACTACCTGAAAGGCTTGTTGACCGGTGAAGCCGAGCAACTTGTACGCCATATACCTGTTACGTCAACCAATTACAAGGAGTGCTGGGAGCTACTGATGAGCAGGTACAACAACAAAAGACACTTGTCAAATTGTTTATTGAAAAGGCTAATGAGCCTCAAAAATGTATCTGAAGATTCTAATTCTATCAAAGTCTTGTTGGACACAACCATGGAGTGTCTCAATGGTCTAAGAAGTCTTGAAATTGATGTGAGTAATTGGGATGTCATCATTATTTACATAGTAAGCGATAAATTAGATACAGAATCACGCAAGCTGTGGGAAATGCAGATCAGTACTAATGACGACGTACCTACACTCGCACAATTTGAAGCATTTTTGGAATCCCGATTTAGAGCACTTGAGTTTATAAATGAGTCAAGGCTTAGTAAACCTCAATCTTTTGTTAAACGTCAGTCTTCACGGCAAAATGTCCACCATATGGTCAAAGGTGACAACAATTATATTGTAACACAAAACATTGTGCATTTTGTAATGACAATCATAAGATTGCATATTGTAAGCTGTTTGCAAAAGAGAGTCACGATTCGCGTCGAGATTTCGTTCAGAAGAAAGGTCTATGTTTTAATTGCTTAGGATTAAACCACTCCGTTAAACATTGTCGCCAGAGTACATCTTGTCACGTCTGCAAAAGACGTCATCATTCGTTGCTACACTCAAAGTCTGCATCAGCAGTGGTAGACACTGTCAATGAAATTGCCAACGTAAAGTCAGCAGTGTCTAATATTCAAGCAACGTTATCAGAGGGTCAACAATCAACGTTAAACGTAACGTCACATTATTCAAAGGAGTCGGCAGTGGGAACGCAAGTTTTGTTGGCTACGGCACTTGTCAAAGCACAGGCAAGGCATGGGTCAACACAACTGCTGAGAGTGTTATTGGATCAAGGATCCCAGGCATCATTCATAACAGAATCAGCAGTACAGCTCCTTGGGCTCAGGAAAGAGCCAATTAGATCAGTTATCTCAGGGATAGGCGGGGAGAAGAGCACCTTAACACCCGAGTACACAGTCACGGTGACTCTTCGTTCGCGCCTGGATCCACATTTCAACATGAAAGTACATGCGTATGTACTTAGCAATATCACGTCATTTTTGCCAACAGCAAAGGTTGTTCCTTGCAACTGGCCTGAGCTAGAAGTAGTCAGCCTGGCGGACCCAGGATATCACACACCAAGCAAAATTAGTATTTTGCTCGGTGCAGAAGCTTATGGTCAAGTGTTGAAGAAGGGTTTAATTCAAGGTCCACCAGGGCTTGTGGGCCAGGGGGTTTGTGGTAGCTCAAAACACAGCCTTTGGTTGGATTTTATCAGGCAAGGTTTCCTCTACAAGTAATTCTA
The DNA here is from genome assembly GCA_947563715.1 of Lycia hirtaria. Lineage (NCBI taxonomy): Eukaryota > Metazoa > Arthropoda > Insecta > Lepidoptera > Geometridae > Lycia > Lycia hirtaria. Next base: position 25,009,474 of record OX387383.1, on the reverse strand, counting down.
TCAATAATTGTCATCATGTTTCTATAAGTTCACACAACCAGACTGATGACAACGAACTTCTGAAGAAGTTTTGGGAGATAGAGACTGTCATTCCCGGAGTTCAGAAGAAGACTTTATCTGAAGATGAACTGCGGTGTGAAGAAATTTATGCAAAGACTACCCACCGTGATGAAGACGGTCGCTACATAGTCAAACTTCCATTCCGCGATGAAGATCCGCAATGCCAGTACGGGAACAGTAGAGAGCTCGATATCAAAAGATTTCTGCTACTTGAAAATAAGTTCAAGAAGAACAGAGAATTAGCGATGCGTTATTCCGAAGTATTTCACGAATACATTGACCTTGGCCATGTAGAACGCGTACCTGAAAACGATCCTAAGGTATCCACAGCGGTTTACTTACCTCACCATGCTCTAGTGCGCGATGACAAGACAACAAGCAAGGTTCGAATTGTGTTCGACGCTTCAATGAAGAGCTCAAATTCACCATCCCTTAATGACGATTTATTAGTTGGTCCCAGGTTGCAACAGCCATTACGCCATATAATCATGCGGTGGAGAATGCACCCTATAAGTATCTGTGCTGACATCGTCAAGATGTACAGGCAGGTGAAGGTAGCTTCTGAAGACACTGACTTTCAGAGAGTAGTGTGGCGCGACGATCCAGGATCTGAAATGGAAGAATACAAATTAGTACGAGTTACATTTGGCACAGCATCAGCACCTTACGTCGCAGTGAAGACGCTGCAACAGCTTGCAGCAGATGAAGGTGCTGCAAATTGTACCGACGTAGCTGAAAGAGTAAAAAATGATTTCTTTGTAGATGATCTCATGACAGGATGTAGAACAGTTGAAGAGGGAACAAGAATACACACAGAAATAAAAAAGTTACTTACCAAGGGTGGATTCCATCTTCAGAAATGGATAAGTAGCTGCAAAGAATTAAATAAGAAGATTTCAGAGGAAGGAAAGGATAAGAAGGTTGAAGGTAACGGGGATGAAGGACTAAAGAATATAAAGGTAGATGGAATCATGAAAATTCTAGGAATTTGCTGGAATTGTGAATTGGACGAGTTCCAATATTCAGTCAATCTTCCGCCACAACAAACACCGATTACAAAAAGGAAAGTCATATCAGACATTTCTCGCTTCTTCGATCCATTGGGATGGGCGGCACCATGTGTTGTCACGTCTAAGATATTCATCCAGAAGCTGTGGCTTTCAGGTCTGGACTGGGACGAAGAGCTTACAGCAAATTTGATGTCTGAATGGCAAACTTACCGCAAAAACTTGACGGAGGCAGGTAATTTCAGCATTCCAAGATGGATCAATACTTACGATAGTGAAGATTTTGTAGAACTGCACGGTTTTTCCGACGCGTCAGTTTCAGCATACGCAGCGGTGGTGTATCTGCGAACAAAAACTAAGAATGGTAAAATTAAAGTAAGTTTGATCACGTCTCGCACAAGAGTGGCGCCTGTTAAGCAACAATCTGTACCTCGCCTAGAGTTGATGGGAGCAGTGTTGTTGACCGAGTTGACTGCAGAAGTAGCTGAAGTAATGCAAATTCCGAAGAGCAGCATTCATCTATGGACAGACTCTACAGTGGTCTTGGCATGGCTTAGTAGTCATCCGAGCCGCTGGACCACCTTTGTCGGAAATAGGGTTTCTACCATTCTGTCCAACTATGAAAACAATCACTGGGCACATGTCCAGTCGTCTGATAATCCAGGAGACATTGCATCAAGAGGGTTAGCAGCTCGTGAACTAGCTGGTAATGTGTTGTGGACTCAAGGACCGTCGTGGCTAAAGGATGATATAATCATCTACTCTAGACCTAAATCAATAGCTACGAACATGGAACAAAGGGCAATCAAATCACATGTTGGCACTGAGATCACAAAGGAAGATCCCATCTGGATTAAGTATTCAACATTACAAAGGCTAGTGAGAGTAATAGCTTTCTGTCGAAGAGTTTTAAAGTGGAAGAAACAAGAGAGTGGAGAGAAGAAATACCAAATATATTTAGAAAGAGAAGAGATAGAAGAGGCCACGAAAGTGTGCATAAGACATGTACAAGGACAAGAATTTGGTGAAGACATTAAAGAGATAAAAAGAACAGGGCAAGTCAAGTCGAAAAGTAAGATAAAATCACTTTGCCCCATAATAGACAGTGATGGGATTCTACGCGTAAGTGGTCGCTTAGAAAAGGCTGATTTGGAGGAGACCTCCAAACATCCCATTATTCTGCCACACCATAGTCACTTCACCAAATTAGTGATTGATGAAGCTCACAAGAAGACCTTACATGGAGGTCCATCGTTAATGCTGAGCCATTTGCGTACCAAATACTGGATCATATCAGCCAAAACTTTGGTTCGGGCTCATGTACGCAAATGTATTACATGCAAACGATATTCGGCAGCTGCAAAATCACAATTGATGGGTCAGCTTCCATCTTGTAGGGTAAGGCCTGCAAGACCGTTTAAACACAGTGGTGTCGATTTCGCCGGGCCTATCAATATTAGAACTTCCAAAGGGCGCGGACATCATTCCTACAAGGGATACATCTGTATTTTTGTGTGCATGGTTTCTAAATGTGTACATCTTGAAGCGATTAGCGATTTAACTTCACAAGGATTCATAGCAGGGTTTAAACGATTTGTAGCGCGGAGGGGTAACGTAACAGATATGTGGAGTGACAATGGCACCAATTTCGTTGGTGCCTCAAAGGAGCTTCGACACTTGGTAGCGGTAGAGCAGTCTTCCGTCGCTGTTGAGATCCGCGATTGGCTAGGTAACAAAGGAACAGCCTGGCATCCAATTCCACCTCATTCTCCTAACTTTGGAGGCCTTTGGGAAGCTGGAGTTAAGTCGACCAAATTCCATTTGCGGCGTGTGATAGGCGACTCAACTCTCACCTATGAAGAGATATCGACAGTTTTGACTCAAGTCGAAGCATGCCTGAATTCGAGGCCGTTATCAGTAATGCCTGGAAGCGCAGACTTACCTACTCCACTAACTCCAGGACATTTCTTGATTGGGGAGCCTCTGATAACAGTTCCCGATCGCAATTATGAAGAAACCACAGGTTTAACCTCAGGTTAGTAGCCTTAAGCGATGGCAGTTGACGCAGCGAATGGTACAGGAGTTTTGGCGAAGATGGTCTGACGAGTATTTAACACATCTTCTTCAACGTCATAAATGGACTAGGCAACTCCCAGAACCTAACATAGGGGACGTCGTTTTAGTCAAGGAGGACGGTTTACCTCCAGCACGGTGGCTCATGGGAAGAGTACTTATAAAACACCCAGGAACCGACCAAATCACACGAGTCGTCACTCTCAAATGCAACGGCTCTGTAATCAAGCGTCCATTGTCAAAATTGTGCATTTTACCTGTAACGGATTAGTTTAGAGCATTTACATCTACTTAGTTTTAGATCAGCACTGGAGAAATCGATATTGTTAAACTTTATTCAATATTCAAAGTGTATTATTTTATGTATTAAGGACATCAACAGATGTCCTTGGTGGGCGACATGTTGAAGTTTGCAAATGATTGTCGGCAGAATCCACTAGATGGCGCTGATGCCACGCTTAACACGCGATATCGGTGCGTGCACTGTAGTGGGTGTATATTTCTTAATGGTTAATAAATCAGATTCCTACCCAACACAACCGTGTTTTACTTGAACAAGGTTTCTCAAATAGTTCACACGACAACTCGAGTCAATACTTAAACAAGTAAACATTCAGAGAGGTGAACAATGTCTATTTGATGTCTAAGGACATGAAAGAAACTTTTCACAATGTTGCAGAATCTGATCGCTCGCTCAGTAAAAAAAAAAACTCTTAATACAATAATTGACACCCGGACAGACGGACAGATAGACGGACAACAAAGTGATCCTATAAGGGTTCCGTTTTTTTCTTTTGAGGTACGGAACCCTAAAAAACAGCCAAACAGAAGTTTTGAAGGGTTGAAAAACGGTTTACCGACTACAGGTTTATATGACCGATATTATTAAAATATATGGCAAAAACATTTATTTTGGTACTTAAGTTTGTTACCTCCGACTCAAAAAGAGGAGTGAAATTTGACGTATGTCTGTGTATCTATGTATCTGTATATCTGTGTGTCTGTCTGTGACATTGTAGCTCTTAAACGGATGTACCGATTTTGATCTAATTTTTTTTTTGTTTGAAAGAGTATTTCATCGAGAGTGTTCTTATCTATGTTTCATCAAAATTGGCTTAGCCGTTTTTTTTCGGGGTTTTTGTGTTTTCTAAACTTATGACAGATTGAACAAAATCTGTCAATGGGATCTCTAGAGCTCATGAATATTCACTAAAAAATTAATGCTCGCGATGTTTTCTGCTCACAAAGCAGGCTTAATCATACTAAACAAAGACTAATTAGCTACATTCACTCCCACTTTTTACGTTTTATTCGCTGTGAAAATACCAAAATGGTAATATTTCATTCGCTGGCCACACAGAGCCCAGGCTACTCAGCGGAGAAGATGCAATAAATCTTCTGAACGAGTAATGAAGCGGTCAGTGTCATATGTCACTTGCATGCCCCGAGCATGGATAGAAATAAAACCGTATTTAGAAAGCTCCAAGTTAGAAAGAAACTCCTTAGACACAAGATTTTATTAATAGAACTAGTTTTACCCGCGAAAGTATTTTTTTATTTTATTTGTTTACATATTTATAGCAGGGTTTACGTTCGTTTACTAGCTAATGTGTCAATTACTTACAATAATAAATAGGTAGTACATTAACATTAATACGATAAAAACTAAACATGATTATTGTAATTTTTTTAAACGCTAAAATCGAATTAAAATTATCTCAGTCAAATAACCCACCCCTAACTGTTCCTGGTGCAAAGGTACCCATAATACTTGCGGGGTTACCCCGCTGAATGGCGATTGTCAGTCTTTGCACCAAAAACATGCCGAAGCGGGAGTCACCTAATGGTTAAAAACATGCCGAAGCGGGAGTCACCTAATGGTTTAAAACATGCCGAAGCGGGAGTCACCTAATGGTTTAAAACATGCCGAAGCGGGAGTCACCTAATGGTTAAAAACATGCCGAAGCGGGAGTCACCTAATGGTTTAAAACATGCCGAAGCGGGAGTCACCTAATGGTTTAAAACATGCCGAAGCGGGAGTCACCTAATGGTTTAAAACATGCCGAAGCGGGAGTCACCTAATGGTTTAAAACATTTTTAGAAACAAACTTTTATTTCGGTGCTCTAAAGTGAAGAAAATCCCCCGTCTTAATGGATTCAGAGTGAAAACATTTTACTCGTATTTTTGTCAGAAACCCCTTTCATTTGATACGATATTATGGGTGTGCTTAAAAATAACTAGTCCGCCATATTGACTGGTCCGCCATATTGGATTTAGAATGACGTCAATTAGGTAACCATGCTTTATGATCCAAACTAAACGTGTATGCAAAATGTAATCTCTATCAGTTCAGGACAACTGCTTTATAATTCAGTTGCAAGATTTTACCTCAAGAGAGGTTCTAAGAATATATTCTATGTATTATAACACATCCAAAAACCGTTACGCTGAGTGAAGTCCTACGCAAAACAAACCAAATTATGCATGAAGACGGCCACATGGAGTTATTTCACTACTGTTTTAGATTTGTTAATCGATGTTAGTTTATGTTGAACATTTCAAAGATTGAACTAAAACTAAATTATATATGAACTAAATTATACCGTCCATGTTTAACCCAACTACGGAAAAGGCAGAAGAAATACCTACGCATAAATACAAACCACGAGATGGACAGATGACCTGTGGTAGGAAGATGCTGGATGCAGGCCGCTTTCAACCGATCTCTTTAGAAATCCATGGGGGAGGCATGCCCATGGATTTCTATCTGGAAAGTTTCCTACCATCAAATTCAAATTCAAAATTCAAAATAATTAAATTCAGGTTAATATACCCATACAGAGAAGATTATTTTTTACAACAACAATGAAGACAATTAAATATACAAACATCATACATCATACCGTGATAATATTTTTAAATGAAAACGTACCAGAGGATTCCGGCAAGTCACTGGTTCCTATGATAGGTTTCTTAAATCATATTAATTTTAGTACAGTGGAAGGAAACCTGCCAGATCAATCAAAATGAAACTCAAGCTCAAAGAATGCCGCATATGTCCAGCAGTGGACTTATTATCACTGAGATGATGATGATGATGATCTTTTAGAAAATTAATTAGCTACGTGGATACAGTTCGTAAATGTTTAAAATCGCGGTACCTTAGTAAACCATTATTTGTAAATCTCACAATATTTAAGTACAAGGAATATTGAAAGCAACCCTTGCCGCCCGCCCTGAGCGTGGGCGGACGGCGCTAGGGCGGGGTGGCGTCAGTGTGACGCCGGCGTCCGATCCGCCCAGACGTGTCGTGCGACTCGCCCTAGCGGTGCGAATATACGAACATTAATAAAAAAACTCCGTATGTTTAACTGTTGAATTAAGTATAAATAGTATAGTAAAGAAAAAGTAATCAACAATTTTAACTAATATAAAATTATAGAAACAGTTGTGTCATGTATATCAGTGTAAAATAAAATATAATCTAAATCCTAAGAGTTAGTTAAAATAGCAGTGTATGTTAAAAACAAATTTAAATAAATAATATTTAAGCCTGAATTGGAAATTAAATTGAAATTAGTGATTAGACAATATCTGAGTGGATTAAACGAAAAAACGTGTAAAAAGTGTGAACGTAATTTTAAAATTATTTCGTTTTTGTTCTAGTTATTCAGTATGTTACCCTTGAATACAATATAAAGCTTATTATCATTTGCATTATTAAATATATTCTGCTATATCTACGTTTGACCACCAACTCGCCTGATATTAGTAATAATTTAGAATCTATTTTTTAGCAAGAATAGTAAATCTCGCAAACAATATCTGTATCAAAAACTGTATAAGTAAGTGTTTAGCCATATATACAAAATATGTAGATTAACGTTTTACTTCCAGCCTGGTGGAAAGTTTCACTGTAGTCGAGGATGGAGTCTAGAACCTTATTCGCTACTCTTACATAAGCCTGGTCCACGTTATGATTGAAGTAGCGAGTAGGCCTGTGTTAGCACATGCCACGCGATATGACAGATACTCGCTATATTTAATTTCAACGCTAATCAGTAGTGTGTTCCAGAAAAGTGCTCTTGCGAATTCAGATTTACACATTTATACTAAATTACTAAAAAAAACCGGACAAGTGCGAATCAGACTCGCCCACCGAGGGTTCCGTACAAACTAGTAGATAAAAGGGGGAAATCATATATTTTTTTATATTTTCCTTCATAAACCGAAAAATATACATCGTAAAAATATTTAAAAACCTGTTTTAGCTCTTGAAGCTCTTTCATATGATACCCCACATGATACGGTTAATTCACTTTAAAATTTGGACCTTCATTCCTTGCATAAAGACACTATTTTTTTGTGATTAAATTTTAAATGACCAGTTTTCAGATTTTTTCCTATATGTGTACTCTAACACAATGCTTCTTGCCAAATTTCATTGTTCTAGGTCAACGGGAAGTACCCCATAGGTTTTGATTCCCTTGTGAGTGTCGAAATGTGCGTTTTTTACGATATATTCGGCTGTTACTTTCTTTTACGAAAACTTAGAAACTTTATTTTTCTTTCTTCAGCAAGATACTATGGTTCTGCGTATATGGTTTTAATTTCAACTCGATACCTTCACGCGTTCCCGGTCTTGACACCCGACGGACGGACAGACGGACAGACGGACAACAAAGTGATCCTATAAGGGTTCCATTTTTTCCTATTGAGGTACGGATCTCTAAAAACAGTAACTTGTAACTTATTCATAATATAACCATAACAAATATATATTATAATATACTAGATGTGACAGTCAGGTGTAGCCCTGTCAGTTTCAAAATTAGCCAGTTTCGATTCCGACGTGATTGAGAATAATATATTTATTTTCAGGTCATACATGACAGATTCATGGGTCAGTAGTAGTACGTGTACCTTCGGAGATGTAGGTTGTGGGTTCGATCCCCACCCAGGGCAAACATTTTTGCTGAGCATGGATGTTTGGTCTGTGTTGGATGTTTATATGTATCATATGTATGTATGTATTTACAAAAAGTATATATATATATATATATATATATATATATATATATATATATATTTATGAATTCTATCATCCATCTGGTTCCCATAGTACATGTTAGTTTGAGGCTAGATGGTGTTGTGTGGAAATGTCCTCCAATATATTTATTTATTTATATTTTGCATACTAAATTATGAAATATGATTCTTATTTGCAACCTACCAATGGTTGTAACCTGGATATCTATAAATAGCAAGTGATTCTTGAAGGGTTTCTACTTTAAAGACACCCTCCGTCATAGACTGCAGCGTCCCGTAAGGTCAGGCGAGTTGGCAGTCAAGCTCCAGCCAGTCATTTAATGACAACTGAAAAACTTACGTTTTTTGCACTGACCTAAAATCACGAATTAGGCAACAGTTGAAACAAATATTTGGCTATAATAAGAAGAATTAGTTGAAAGACACACTGTAGTCTGGACACAAATTCTGTATTCTGCAAAGTTATAAAATTGAATGCGTATTAATTTATAATTTTGGGTCGGAATGGAAGTTTTAATGTACGAGTCCAACTCGAACTTGGCCGGTTTTTTATGGCTAAAGAAATATTCGCACACTATTTTAAATTTTAACAATTTAATAGGTACACAAATTTCAATTCAAAAGCGCTTTTCAGATGAAAACAAATGGTTTAGTTATTTCATTTCCAGTTAATGTCAATTCAGCTTCAAAATTGCTTTCACAATAAGTATTGTACATAGTTTTATTGCATTTTCAGCTGAATGTGTAACTGAGACAGACATTTTAATTATTTCTACAAATTAGAAATTAAATTCACTGTTTGTAACATATTGCCAACTGCTTTACTCGAATTTGAAATACATAGATAACTTAACTCTTTATTGTTTATACTGTAACTAAATTGTATAAGTGTAGATTCAAAAGAACAAAGGCGGTTGCGAGTCGCCGCGGCTTACTCTTACTTACTCTTAGAACTATCACATCGTCCGCGACCATCGGAACACTACTGTAGGTTTAAAAGACGGTATAATATAATTCAAGCTGATATTCCAATTTAATATTACTTTGGTACTGGATATTAATCCAATAACTTTTAATGAACGCTCTCTTAGTTAAGTACTTCAAAACTAATTTATTGAGTGCTTCTAATTAAAATTTATATGAATTAATTAGTGGAATAATGTCATATAAGAACAGTATTTGCCCGACTGCGCGAAGAAAAGGTACACATACTGTATACATTCAGTAATTTTGCCACTCTAGGGGACGCGTGCGCCGCTTTTAATGAATAATAATTACCTATGCCGTTATTTTTGTCTCTATTGCGTGAGTATTTTTTTTGTTCGAAAATAGGCTTGCGCATGACCTTCAACTCACCTGGTGTTAAGCGACATTTACGGTCTACGATGGAGCGCGCTTGCCTAGAAGAAACCTATTCACTCGCGATTTGAAAACACTATATTATAATATTTATTCGGAAAGACCCATTCAGGAAGCGCATTCCACGTTTTGGCGGTATTTTGAGCGTTTTTTCATTCAGTCGGAATAGGTCCAAAGGCATTGCTAAGGCGAAATGCTGGGCTTTAAAAAATCGTCTACGAAAACTTGACTAGCACTTAACTGACTTTAGCAACCCTCTAATACCCTCTCCCTTCCCTCTCTATCTAACCCTCTAACCAAGGTCAAATGGGGCATTAAATGGCCTCATAGTCTTTGACGCTCTGCCTACTTACCCCTCAAAAGAAAACAGGTGTGTTTGTATGTATGAAAACTAAAGTGGTTGTTACACATTTTATATGATCAAACGAGTTACTCGTGTCTATTTTGAGCCGAATTTTCGGACTATAGTTTCCTTCGGGAGTGACGTCTGCACTGCTCCTTTTGAAAAAGACCGCCGTATGCGGTTGAAACTATAGCCGGAGAATTCGGCTCAAAAAGGGACGTAAGTAATCCGTTTGTTCATATAAACAAGTATGTATAAAAGAAAAACAAAATACCCGAATGCAGAAAAGCAGTTTTATTTGTGTGAAATGTCCACAAATATTTATTATTTTATTTATTTCTATGACACTCTGGAAGCAAGGACGAATCTAATGACACCTCGCACATTAAAATCAGTCATGCCCTTTAGGCTACATACCCAGATACATACATACACTCGAAAAACATAACCTTACTCCTTACGCAGTCGGGTAAAAAGGTTTTTTGTATATATATATATATATATGTGAACGCTGCATTCATATCAACAATGTGTAATCAATATATTTTATCAGTAATACTGTGTCTGTCTTCAAAGTTTTCGCAACACTCACGCAGGCTATCGATCATTCATTATTAATAATAAACTCATCAGGGTTGCCACGCTTCACTTATAGCAGGGTTGCCACGCTTCACTTATAGCGGGGTTTCACATGACACCAATATCAAAACATTGCTTTCACCCGGCACATGAAAGCATTTTTTTTTCATCTGATGCAAATACTTTAAAACGTTGAAAAGAGTTTCTTATTATTGAGGTAATTAAAATTTGAAAAAAAAGTTATAAAACGTTTACTTACTAAAAAAATAAAAAGCCGATTTGTGTTCTAAAACTTATGAACACAAATCGGCTGAACCGATTTTGATGGAATATAGAAAATAACACTCGTTCTAATTCTCTTTCAAACAAAAAAAAATCATAATCAAAATGAGTCCTTCCGTTTGAGAGACGATGCCACAGACAGACACACAAATACATACACATATACACGTGTCAAACTTATACCACCCCTATTTCTGGGTAGAGGGTTAAAACACTTTCCAAGCGTATCCAGTAGCGTATTCTTCCATCGCAACTAGCAGCGAATTTCGGTTGCGATGACGGCGGCACGTTTATTCACTTGGTTACGTCATCTTACAGGCACTCTCCCATCATTACAGGCAGCCCTAATGACTCGACCTTGCAAAAATACAGCTCCGCCCTACACCAACTCCTGTGTTTACCGAGCCGTCCATCAACTGAATAGTATCTTCACCTTGTTTACAACATTACCTGCAATATCGCGGGTAAAGTTGTAATAAATCAACAATTAATTTTACGGTTCTATCAACATTTTCACGGTCACGCGTTGGAAAACAAATCGCTAATATAGTGTCACGTGTTTTTTACTGAAAATACAAACAGGGTGATTCACTCGCGCTACACCCACGCTATACTTGCGCTGCACTCACGCTATACTCGCGCTGTACTCACGCTATACTCGCGCTACACTCGTGCTACACCCACGCTATACTCGCGCTACACTCGCGCTGCACTCACGCTACACTCGCGCTACACCCACGCTATACTTGCGCTGCACTCACGCTATACTCGCGCTGCACTCACGCTATACTCATGCTATACTCACGCTACACTCGCGTTTGTGGGTTAGAGCAATTGAATTGTCTTTTGATCTTTATTGGTATTTATCTTTATCGACTTACTTAGTATGCTTGTTAAGTATGTGTAGTTTGTATATTGATTTGTTATGGTTAATTAAGACGCCTTATATTAAAAGAAAAAGAAAATAACCGAAAAGTGGTTTTTGCAGCCCAACTTACGACCTCGTTACGTTTGACACGAGTGTACGTTTTTGTGAAAAAGTATGCGTAAAATCACGGTAAAAGGATATAAATGCACATTTATAATTAATAATAATTCTAGTAAAATCATTTGTTTATTACGAAAAAGTTCGTTAGAGGTTACAAAAAAGCGCATTATTATTACAAAATAATATAGTCTACAATACTCAGGGAATGAAAACAATCTAACGACCCCTCACAATCAAAATCGGTCAAGCCGTTTAAGCTGTAGGAAGTAATACCAATACACACTTTCATTTATACATACATATTAACGTACATACATACACTCGAAAACTATAACCCTCCTTCTTACGCAGTCGGGTCAAAATGTGTATAAAACATTTATATAAAACAAAGTTTTTCCCTATGGGTTTTAGGACAAGTGAAGCGATTTCCATGGGGTCGTGTACGTATTTACATAGCATGTACATTTGACGAATGAAAAAATACAATGAAATAAAAACTTTTTCAAACGTTTTCAGCAAAATTTTTTTTTTTTTTTTTGCAAACCTATACATTTTTTCTTTACATTTATTATATCGTGTAATTTCATATACGTTTTGCTTGGTTTACCCATGGGGTGATGGCAGAGATGATGATGACTTCGCTTTTATAAAGATTACTGTGATTGAGCCATAGATTAAGACTTTTTCACTACGCTTACTAGTTGTAATGTACATATGGTGTTTCACACCATGTTCACAATTTATTAAAAATATAAATATTTCTGACAGAGGCTATAAAAATATGTCCATATTTTTGTACGTGCGTTTTAGTATATCATTATTTATGGGGAGTAAAACAATACATCAAATTATCACGTATTTTAGCAATTAATGTATCTTAACGTGCAGAAAAATTGACGCAACGTATGATCGGAAAGCAGGAATGAAGCGGACACGTTTTATACAGCTGAGTAGCGAACAAGTAAAGCTTATGGCTTCTTCCATTCTTCCTTCAAAACTTCCTTGCTTTGAGCATTAGAATGAAAAGATTGCACTCCAATTTTATATTATTAGGCGATTGATGACTGTCCTTCCAGTAAATGGGCTCCCATAAAAGCGCTGCTGGTTGTCATCAATAAGAGCATTTGTGTCGTGAATGGACAAGGATATGGAGATATTAGCTGCGCTTTCACTAAACGTCAGTTGTGGCGCCTTTTAACACTTCTACTAAGGTTTTTAGCTTACAATAGATTCTGTTAAGTGTTATTATTTTGTCTTCTTATTTTATTTTTTCCACATATTTTCACAGTAGATATAGCAAAATAGTACAGTAATCCGAAATGATCGAAATCCAAAATTTGAATCCAACATAGAAAACATCAAAACCAAGATGGCGTCGAATGGAAAAGACTCTAGTTCTAAAGTGACAACGAGCATAGACAGTTTAAAACTATCCAGTAAAAATACATCAGTGAATTCCTCGAAACATGCGTCTTCTGAGTCGGTGCTGTCCAAAAAGGACAAGGAATGTCTACAGATGCAGGAGTGCAAGAAGAAACTGCTGGCGATGGAGCCACAGGTCATTATCAGAGATGAGAATGTGGTGCTGCGGTCTCCGCCGCAGAAGAAAATCATCATGCCTCCCACTGTCAACGCTGAAGTAAGTAACATACTAACAAGTATCAGCTTAGAAAACTCAAAACCCTTGATAATAGAAACTATGGAACTGATTTTGATGAAAAATAGCTAAGAACATCAAATAAGAAATCAAAATAATCAGAAATTCGTTCGGAAATCAGATAAGAATCTATATTCATTAATTTATCTCATTTTTTATACAAATAAATTATCTTATCTTATCTCAACACTCTCGATGAAATCTTCTTTCAAACAAAAAAGAAACTAGATCAACATCGGACAATTCATTAGAGAGCTACCATGCCACAGACAGCCATGCCACACTTATGCACAGATAAACACGTCAAATTTATAACACCCCTCTTTTTGGGTCGGGGGTTAATAAAAAGTTTATCTAAATGTCTCTATTAAAATTGTTACGATATTTTTCGTAATGTCCGTCGATACGTACGAAATAAGAGAAGCAAAATATTTAAAAAACTCAGTAAGCATTCAATAAGGGCACATAGCACGTAAAACTGATGGCTGATGATGAACCACGCACGCGCAAGCGCAACGTAGGAAGACTCACAAGATGGATATATGACCTCATACACGTCGCAGGAAGACGCTGGATGCAAACTTCTACCAGGTATTTTTGAATATCCATGAGGGAGGCCTATGTCCTGCGATGGACTTCGTATGGCTAATATGATGATGATGGGTAAATCAAATAACTTACTTTATCATCGCTTCACACTATTAATAAGAAAATAAAACCGGACAAGGCGAGTCAGACTCGCCCACTGAGGGTTCCGTACAAACTAATCGATAAAAAAGGGAAATTATATATTTTCCTTCATAAATCGAAAAATATACAAATATTTAAAAACCTTTTTTAGCTTGTAGTAATTAAGCTCTTTCATATGATACCCCACATGATACGATTAAAGTATTTTAAGATTTGGACCCTCTTTCCTTGCTTAAAGACCTTATTTTTTGTGATCAAATTAAAAATATCCAGTTTTCGGATTTTTTCCTATTATGTGTACTGTAACACAATTTTTTTTTATTTTTTTTATCAGCCCTGTTTGTACAAACTGTCCCACTGCTGGGAACGGGCCATCTTTTCATTGTGAGAAGGGTTAGGCCATAGTCTGCCACGCTGGCCAAGTGCGGGTTGGCAGACTTCACACATCTTCAAGATCATTGAGAACTCTCAGACATGTAGGTTTCCTCACGATGTTTTCCTTCACCGTTTGAAGTTGGCGGCAATCAACAATACGCACATAACTTCGAAAAGACAGAGGTGTGCGCCGTGGGATTCGAACCCAGGACCTGCGGATCGCAAGTCAGTCGGTCTCACCACTAGGCTGCCGGAAACTACTTGTAACACAATGCTTCTTGCCAAATTTCCTAGTTCTAGGTCAACGGGAAGCACCCCATAGGTTTTGATTCCTTTGTGAGTATTGAAATGTGCGTTTTTTTTTCGACTTATTGGGCTGTTACTTTTTTTATGAAAACTGAGAAGTTTGATTTTTCTCTCCGCAGTAAGATACTATGGATCTATATGGTTTTAATTTCAACTTGATACCTTCTGGCGTTCCCGATATAAAGGTCTTGACACCCGGACAGACGGACAACAAAGTGATCCTATAAGTGTTTCGTTTTTTCCTTTTGAGGTACGGAACCCTAAAAATATAGTATACTGTAACAGTTGTAAAACATCAAGTGGTCAAAAAAAATGCAATTCCTTTACTTGGATGACATGTTTTTCCAGTTATTTTTTATAAACACAAAATACTGAACCGATTTTGATAAAATTTGTATGGGATCACCTGTGAATTATACCCATTCAAACAAAAAAATAATTTTTCATATCGGTCCAGGCGTCTTCGAGTAATCGGGGAACATACATGTCATAATACAAGAAAAGATTCCGACGAATTGAGAACCTCGTCGTCTTTGGAAATCGGTAAAAAATTACAATGAATCATTTATAGAGATCCAATCTCAAAAGTGTCCCCAGATATGAAAATATTACATTATTATTCCAAAGTCGCCTCGAATCATGAGCCTCCAATTCTATTCAATACTCATCTCTTACAGAATATTCTTTGTGTTATTGAATTTAAGAATTGTAAGTAAGAATTGAAGTTAAGAATTGTTGTAACCTAACCTAACCCTTATAGGATCACTTTGTTGTCCGTCTGTCCGTCTGTCCGTCTGTCCGGGTGTCAAGACCTTTATCTCGGGAATGCGTGAAGGTATCGAGTTGAAATTAAAACCATATATAGGCAAATCCACAGTATCTTGCTGCAGAAAAAAAAATAAAATTTATCAGTTTTCGTAAAAAATAGTTACAGCCAAATATGTCGTACAAAACGCATATTTCGACACTCACAGAGGAATAAAAACCTATGGGGTACTTCCCGTTGACCTAGAACTCTACCTAGAAATTTGGCAAGAAGCATTGTGTTAGAGTACACATATAGGAAAAAATCCGAAAACTGGACATTTTTAATTAAATATCAAAAAAATAGTATCTCTATGCAAGGAATGAGGGTCCAAATCATTAGCATAAGCTAAAACAGGTTTTTAACACATTCTTCGCCCCCTGCAGACCCTTCACTTAAGCTGGGAACCAAAACTTTTTAGGCGAATTTTTATTAAGTACAAAGTGGCCGCGCAAAGCTACATTGACTGCCTCAAACGCCGGCGGTTTACTGACTACTACAAAATGAACAGGTTGCTTGCTCGGATCCGAGTGAGAGGCGCCGCTACTGAAGCCCCACCCCACTCGGATCCGAGTGGTGAGCAAGGAATGTGTATATTTTTACGATGTATATTTTTCGGTTTATGAAGGAAAATATTAAAAAATATATGTTTCTCCCTTTTATTTAGTTTTTACGGAACCCTCGGTGGGTGAGTCTGACTCGCACTTGTCTAGTTTTATTTTTTAAAGGGCAAGTGCCTTTATTAACTGCAACAAAACGATATACAAAGTCAACTAACTAAACTACTACACAAAAAGCATATCGATTACTCCAGACCGATAAAGGTCTAAAGACAATCCAAACCCTCAAACCCACTACAAGTTGGCAGCGTACCCAGCAAGCTGACCGCATTGCCACGTTGAATGGCAATGCTTATGCGTTGGGCCAGATAAGCGCCAGTATTTTGGTCACGCGTCGCATCGATCAAGCCTCAGATATTTTTTTGAAAATGAGATGAGCTCCCGGTCCCCACGGACCCAAAGTCTCGACACCAAACGGCTCAAATATATAACCATATGTAACACAATTTTGATTTGATAATTTAAATTTACTAAAATAACATAAGAAAATCTGCTAAGCTCTAACCTAGGTAAAAGTATTAAAAACGTAACTAAATATTTCATTTGATTGATTCAAACATGTATTCACTCATAAAATAGATTCAATTACTTATTGATTTAAAAAAAAAAAACTTTTTGGCGACGTTTCTCTCTTTACTCCCTTCGGTCGCTGGAAAATAACATGTATATACATAATTTCCAGTGCTGCCTACCCTATCTGTTCGATTCCGTCTAATAAATCATATTATCTGAAAGTTTACTCAGCTGAGTGCAATATCGATATCGGGTCGTACTGAGCGACCCGTTCACTGACGAGGCAGTCTGCAAGTTCCGCTTTCCAAGAGAGCTTAGTTACGACTAAATTGTAAGGGTAGGATCACACTCAGGCGCGCTTAGAGCTTGGCTTAGAGGTAAAGCGTGAAGCTAATGTTGCTGACGATGTCAACGATTTGTAATTGGGGGAGGGGGGTATTTATTTATAACGGGAACAAACTGTACGATAGGACTATGATAATGGGTGAGGATAGGGCGACTTAATGCTAATAAAGCATCTTTTGTCAGTCATCCATATGGGGGTAGAC
This sequence comes from Lycia hirtaria, assembly GCA_947563715.1. Taxonomy (NCBI): domain Eukaryota; kingdom Metazoa; phylum Arthropoda; class Insecta; order Lepidoptera; family Geometridae; genus Lycia; species Lycia hirtaria. The sequence continues at coordinate 24,992,219 of OX387383.1, read as the reverse complement.
AAAGGATGCAGACGTGTATGACTGTACTATTTATATCATTTAATTAACCGTACACAACTCACGACATTAATCGGTCAAAAGAACGATGTCTTCCAACCGGTTTCGGTGACGTGTGTGACAATAAAAAAATATTATTCTTACAGAGGTTATACATAATTAAAATACATACTATGAACCTATTACATAAATTGTACTACATACTTAATATATAATTATAGTACGTAGAACAGATGGTCGGTGGGATCCAACATTTCTCGAGTGGAGACCACGAGTTGGCAAACGCAGCATAGGAAGACCAGCCACAAAGTGAAAGAGACCTTATACAATTGTAACAACAATTGTATTTGTATTTTATCATTTTATATATATTTAATTTTTAACCAAGTATATTTTTCTTTTTCAGGTAAGTTACTAATATGACAAAGAGAAATTGTGAGTATGTATACAAATGTGCTAGACTATGGTGGATATTCGTGCAAATCGCATACAAATAAAGAGTTTAAAACAGTAAAGTACGTTCTCAAAATCGGTCAAATTATTGTGTTTTCATATTTTATTTCAAAATAGATTTTGGGAATATGTAAATCGGCCAGCAAACAACACCTCATTAAACTTACTTGTTTCATGCGGCGCTATTTGCCGGTCAATTTTGACAGCCACAGACTAAACGCAAATATTTATAAAAGTTTGTACTCGCGAGGTCTATAGCTAATAATTAGTATGTGGTTCAAATTATGGTGTAAACTGATCAGTAAAAGACAATTTTCTTTTATTTTTTAGCAAATCAAGTAAATACTAAACTCTTATCTATATTCTAAGCCTATGGTACTGTGTGTCCTGGCTTTAGCTTGTTAGTCTTAAGTCTGAGTAAAGCTTGAACTTTCTTTGTGAATAGATTTTAATTAACTTGAAATGGAAGACATGGAACACATCTGTACTTTCATTAAAGTTCAAATGAAATAAACTTAATATCATTTTGGTATTTGAGTTCTAATTTTCTTTATTTATTTGAATTGTATTTTTTAGACAACTTTCCCATTGAATTGCAATTACCCGACTGCGTAAGAAAGACGGTATTTCTTTTCTATTTCTTAACTATTTAACATTGCTACTTGTTTGAGTCTAGTATCGTCTCCAGTTTAAATCGATTTCGTTAAGCTTGATACGCTGTTGAGTGTACGGTTTTTGTGAGAAAGTATGTGCCAAATTGCTATAAAAGGTTATTAGTGCGCAACCTTTAGAATAATTCTAGTAAAATCACTTGTTTATTACGAAAAAGTTTGTTAGAGGTTACGAAAAAACGCATTTTTTTTTATTTTTGTGAGAGGTGTATTATTATTATTAGAATATATATATATATATGTCACTCAGGGAAAACAAATCCAGCGACACCTCACACATCAAAATGGGTCAAGCCGTTTAGGCTGTAGGCATATAGAAACATACACTCGTAAAACATAACCCTCCTTATTGCGCAGTCGGGTAAATAGATGCCACCTACAGCACAGCACTGCTTAAATCATCAGCAGTACGTATAGTCCATGTATTATATTGATCACGTAACTTGATATAGAAGATAATGTAAAAACATGTATTTTAGGTAAGTATTCGTGATTGTTATTCACTGAAACTTAACAACTTTTAATAGTTCTATCGCGTGTAGTTTACGTAGTTGAGGAGCTAACGCTTAAATACTTTGCGGTGTGGATACAGACAGGCAGACCTAGATGAGAGGTTTGTTTTGCTAGGAATTTTATATACTGCCTACCACCCTACTATTTTGCGCAAAATGTTCCCCATGCATGCAGACATCGTCACTATGCGCGGTGTCAGGTCTTTCAGATCTATGCCAAGGTTTAGAAATAATAAATATCATCTATAAATAAATATTATAAGAACTAGTACCTAAGTATATTACAACAAAAACAAAACACTTGATGTCGTCAAGTGTTTTGTTTTTGTCAAGATAACGTTTATCTTAGTGTAACTTACGTTGGCTTTATACATGATATGGTATTGAGTGAAAAATGCAGCCACGTTATTAAATCATCTCTATAACCCCGCCCTTTCTCTTCTTTTTTCATTGTCATCATCATCTCAGCCATAAGAAGTCCACTGCTGGACATAGGTCTCCCCGTGGATTTCTAAAAAGACCGATAGGAAGCAGCTTGCATTATTATAACATAGCATACAAAATATTAGACACTAGCTGCGCCCCGCGATGTTACCCGCTATTATATGTAAATTATATCAAAGTAGATATTATTTTTCGGGACAAAAAGTAGCCTGTGTATTATTCCATGATATCACTTACTTACTTCCATACTAAATTTTATCAAAACGTGTTTATCCGTTTGAGTGTGAAGAAGTTAGAAACATACAAACACGCTCGCAAACTTTCGCCCTTATCTAATACCTTTAAACGAGCAATTCTTGTACTTATTTATATATTCTGGATCTCGGAAACGGCTCCAATGATTTGCATGAAGTTTAGTATGTAGGGGGTTCCGGGGGCGATAAATCGATCTAGCTAGGTTTCAGTTTTAGAAAACGTTGTTTTATCCGTGTTTTCAGGCAATGAAAAACTGCTACGATATCATTAGAATATGAAAGCAAATTTCGCCACTGTCTACTAGGTTATAATAGCTCAGGCGGGAAACCGTCCGATACTGATCAGAAGACACCGGTTTCAATTCCTGATAAGTGATATAATTTTTCACATTTGTTTTCAAGTTCCTTCTTTTGTGGGAAAAACTATTATAAAAAAACCGAGCAAGGCTCGGGCATCCAGGTACTAATTTATAATTAGTTTGATAAATACATACACTCGAAAAACTGTACCCTCCGTCTAAGTAGCCGGGTAAATCTGCAGGGTTCAACCTAACTTATAATTGCAGGTCTTAGAAAAACTTCAAGAAAAGAAATTAATGGCCTAACTTTGTCCCACATCACAGCCTTAAGGGCTCCACTCAGGCCCTCCAAACTTTAAGGTTAGGTTTATTTAATCGCTCACCAAAAAACTAACATTTTTTCCTACAATATGCTACGACAAAACCGGTAACTCCCATTAGTTCTATAGAACTGTGACGTCATAGAACTGAACTGCTGATGATACATCTAGTTTCATCACTAAAATAAGAAATCGATCTAGTTTTAGGCACGTGAGAAATAATACTAAATATACTTATGTACGTAATTGATCAAGCGAACGAGGGTTGTTGGTTGCGTACAGGATGTATTTTTTAACCAATCTTGAGGAAACTTGCTGCACCTGTTTCACAATTTCATAGATTATTTTTTGCTTTCGGGGATTTTTTATAATTCCTTTTTTTAGAGTTCCATACCCCAAAAGGAAAAAAACGGAACCCTTATGGGATCACTTTGTTGTCCGTCTGTTCGTCCGTCCGTCTGTCAAGACCTATATCTCGGGAACGCGTGAAGGTATCAAGTTGAAATTAAAACTACATACGCAGATCTATACTCTGTTACTGCTGAGAGAAAAATCAAACTTCTCAGTTTTCATTAAAAAAAAGTTAAGTACAGCCGAATATGTAAGAAAAAACGCATATTTCGACACTCGCAAGGGAATCAAAACCTATGGGGTATTTCCCGTTGCCTTATAACTGTGAAATTTTGCAAAAAGCATTGTCATATACTAGTACACATAAAGGAATAAATCCGAAAATTGTAAATTTTTAGCTAAATCACAAAAAATAGGGTCTTTATGCAAGGAAGGAGGGTCCAAATTTTAGAGTGCTTTAACCGTATCATGTGGGATATAATTGAATGAGCTTCATTGGCACAACCTAAAACAGGTTTTTTATTATTTTTACGATGTATATTTTTTCGGTGAAGGAAAATATAAAAAAAAACCCTTTTATCTTCTAGTTTGTATGGAACCCTCGGTGGGTGAGTCTGACTCGCACTTGTCCGGTTTTTTTTTCTAGGTGTGATTTATCAGCATTGTCTTGTAAATTTAGCGTGAAACTCCGTCACTCAAAATATTTCTGAATTAATATGTCGATTTACAAAAACATTTTGATGTGCGTTCAGTAATTTTGATGTACAGTTAAAACACTTGCCAAACTTTAAGGTTTCCGATAATAAAGAATTGTCTCCAGGCAAGTTTTCTTCGGATAAGTTTGGGTCCCTTCTAATTTTGTGCTTCGAGGTTGAAATATCGCCTCCAATTTGGTTTGTCTTTTGTTAAACTTTTGGCTCGTACATCACTGATATTGATCTGTCTTCGATGTGAATAACGATCAGTTTTTTTTTTTTTTTTTTTTATGTAGAAATACGATGCGGTCTACGATAGAGCGCGCTGACCTAGAAGAAACCAATTCACTCGCGATTTAAATTTATTTCTACCTGACTACGCACAAAGGAGGGATAATTTGTAAGTTTTTAAAAGATTTTATTTAACTTGCCCTGTTAGTATGTGTGCGAGTCTTGCGAGTTAAATTAGAACCACTTCCTGTCGTTTTTAGATTAGGTTGAAATTTGGTTTACCTACTTACGTAACTTCGGTGACAATGCAATAATATGGTACCATGAAGCTGGTCTCAAGATGGCGTCGGAAGGTGGCTATCGGAACTCCTAAACAAAACCGTCGAGTTTGGACTCGTTTGAATAGTCTTGACAAGCAAGCTTTTATTTAAATGCACTAAAACGAAGAAAATAAATTTTGAATGCAATCGAACCCACCATTTTATTAAATTATAAAATTTATATTGATATAAATAAAAGCTTGTCGCGAGAACACAAACATATTTTTTTTTAAAAGAACAAACTACCTAACTTTAATTCTAAGCAAATGATAAGAACGCGTCTAAGTATTTTGTTGGAATTAAATATTACTTAGTAGATAGGTACGATGTTGTTTGAAATCTCGCGACAAGTTTTTATTTATCATTTGTATCAATATAAATTTTATAATTTAATAAAATGGTGGGTTTGATTGCATTCAAATATATACATCAAATACATACACAGGGTGGAAAACGCCGTTTTTCGTCCCATTATTTTGACAATTATATTGAAACTCTTTAGGGTCCCGTACCCAAAGGGTAAAACGGGACCCTATTACTAAGACTTCGCTGTCTGTCCGTCCGTCCGCCCGTCCATCCGTCCGTCTGTCTGTCACCAGGCTGTATCTTATGAATCGTGATAGATAGAGAGTTGAAATTTTTACAGATGATGTACTACTATTATATATACTTCTGTTGCCGCTATATCAACAAATACTAAAAAACATAATAAAATAAATATTTAAGGGGGTTCCCATCTCATCGTGATTTTTTTGCTCGTTTTGCTCCATATTGATAACGGCAACAGGTAGACGCTTGAAATATTTACAGAATATTGAGTTACATTATTCACTTTAAAAATAAATAATTAAATTAAAATAAAATTTATATTTAAGGGGGGCTCCCATACAACAGAGGTTTTTTGCCGTTTTTATAGATAATGGTACGGAACCCTTCGTGCGTGGGTCCGACTCGCACTTGGTCGGTTTTATTTCTTTTTTTTTTACTTCGCGGACTCGCGCATTTGTCATTTTTAAATTCTTTAAATTAAATTTAAATTTAAAAATCTCGTGCATAAATAGGTTACTTTTGACCCTTGTGTAACAACTATGTACATTATGCCCAATTAACAATTTTGATGGAAAAAAAGAGGTAAAAATGAGTGGTAAAAAGAGGGGTGTTATAAGTTTGACGTGTGTATCTGCGTGTCTACCTGTGATGGACCATTTTTACCCGACTGCGAAAGAAGGAGGGTTATGTTTTTCGAATTTATGTATGTATATTTCTTTGGCACACCCTAGAGCCAAAACGGCTTGTCGTATTTTTATGTGAATGGTATTAATAGATTCGTCTTAGCCGTGAGAGTGACACTAGGTACATCAAAATTCAGAAAACAAAACAAAATTAAGGATTTTTGGCGGCAAAAAGTAATCTCAAAAACGACACACCTTCCAGAACCTTTCTAAGTTACCCCAGCAGTTACCTGTTCGATATTTGTAACTTAATAAGTTGGAAACTTTGACAGTATCTGCTTCGTAAACAGGTGAAATTAACGGGCTTTGTTCCAAGTTTGCTGGGTCGGGGAGCAACCGGACCATGATAAGGAACTTAGTATGGAAAACAATGCCAGTGGGTCTAGCAAATTACTAACTACGTTATCGGAACGCACGCGTTCGACAGTAGCGTGTACTAAATACAAGTTTTTATAATTATATTTATTGTAGATAACAAATCTGAAACAACAGACTTCAAAATACATAATTTAGTCTATTTTGCCAGTTATTTTGTTTTAAAAACCAAACTACTACACCGATTTGTAAAATTTTTCTGATTTCTGGTTTCTGGGATCAATCTGAAAGTAGGATCGATATTTGAAAGTCAAAATAAATCAGCAAAGTGTGAGTTTCACTCGCACACCGAGGTTTCCGTACAAATGACACATAACTTCACATAGATAGATAGATAGATAGATAGATAACTCTTTATTAAAAGACCACACATACAGAAAAAGAAATACAGAGAAAACATTAATATACTAGGCTAGGCTTTTAATTGGCGGCCTTATCGCTTAGAGCGATCTCTTCCAGGCAATCATGGCAACCACCAACCACATATTTTCTACAAAAGAAATAGAAATGCTATAATGCTTGAAATGCTATAGCGTTCATATACAATATCAAGTTCAAATAAGTAAGTGTTACAGACCTATTTTCTGTATCTAATAAGATTTTAACACTACTGTTTTCTGTATTTTAATTTTATATGACATGAAGCCAACTGTCAACGACACGTTCACTTGGCATTTTTTGTGAAATCAACGAGGAGGATATATCTCGTAGTTATCGCACAATCATTTACTTTTTTTATTAAATATTTACGCAAGGTTGTCACGCACTTGACCAGTCTTTAAAATTTGCTGATTTTAAATGTAAACACGACAATCTAGTCAATTTTGAGACTCGTATATATTTTCGTTGACAGACACCGTTGCCCCACGAATAGGCTTCCGCATCCATAGTACGGAGGTTTAATAAAAATATGTAACAATCAGGAGCTTATTATCAGTATTAGTAACTGGTTCACAATATGGTCTGAATGTCATCACATATCTTCAGTGGTTCACAATATTTATTTATTATTTATTTATTTATGTCTGAATGTCATCACATATCTTCAGTGGTTCACAATATTTATTTATTATTTATTTATTTATGTCTGAATGTCATCACATATCTTCAGTACCATTCTGTACCACCTACACTTCTCCTCATAAAGTACGTATATGCGAAATATGTTATATACGAACTTGAAACACGAAAATACAGTTTCACAAATAACCCAGAAAAAAACTAAAACACCGTAAACAAAACGTTACCATCAGACCGATTGCTATCGAACAGAATTTACGATTCCTACAACCGTTTACAACACAAAAAACAACCAAAATTCTACTCTATCCCCTCGTTGTTAAAGTTAAAAATAACTTCTATTGTTTCAGCATTTCCATTAGCAAATTACTTGAGAAATATCTACCTTAATGCGTAGTAGATAGAGTTTGAATCAGATTGCTTGATTATGGTAGTTCGATTAACAATCGGACGTGTAAATTATCGAATCGGAACAATGATCGGAGTCCTGAAATCAGTTTGTACTTGTGACGTCATCATTAACTGGAAGTATTCAGTTACCATATGGAAAGATCACACAGTTCAGAAATTATGCAGTATTAGGTGATGTGATAAACTGCTATATTGTATATCCTTTTGGAATTTATAATAATTCAATTCAAATAATTTGTTTCAGATATTAATCCATATTTACACACATCTAATAACGAGAATAAAATCAATACAAATACTTATGTCTAATTATGGCAAATAAAATAAAATAATAATTTTATATAGTTAATAGAAAATTAAATCTTAAAAAACAATAATACCTAATCCTTTTAAAAGTACCCACCCATTTATCAAAATAGGTTATTATACATAGTAGATAACCTACTTATATATGACACAAGGGTCGAAAGTAACCTATTCAGGCACGAGATAATTTGGTGCACGAACGTAGCGAGCGCGCCAATAGTTCGAGTGCCTAGGTGCCTCGGTCTTTCACCCGAGGTACACACTCTGCTCATCATTTCGAATATAAGAAACCAGTCAAGTAGAAAAGATAAGACAAGACAGTTAGTCTTTGAAAGCCTTAATGTCGTTTTTTTTTCCAAAACTCACTTTAGACTGAAAAGTAAAACAAGACTCAAGAAACAAAGACAAAGACACAAGGACACAAAGGAAAAACACAAAGACAAAGGCACAAAAACACAAGGACACAAAAAGGCAAAGACACAAATACACAACGACACAAAACACTTAAAAGACTCATGAAATCACACTCAAAATACCGGACACAAGGTAATACAAGACACATTTTGAAAATGGCAAAAGCATTAACCGCGCGAGTCGACATCCCCTTAAGAAGAAGAAGACTTCTTTTTTCCGCAAGGGGAATATTTCAAAAAAGTTTCTACATGTCAAATGTCAAAATAGGAAGTGATTTATTTTAATAATTTGACAGCATGGAAACACGATTCTCCGAAAAGTAGTGTTTCCGTCCCTGTGTACAGAGTACAGGCATCTTCAAGCGTACTTTCCGATTATGAAAAATGAAAAATAATAAACACCAGCCGCGACTAATTCTGCAGAGAAGCTCAAACGGTGTAAATATAAATATAATTAATCTCGGTAGAGGTTGCGTAATCCTGAATACTAATAAGCTTATGAATCCTACATGAAGTCTATGAAACCCGTTTTCGTATGTAATACGTAGTTTATTCCTTGCAATAAAACACGTAGACGAGCGTGTAAAAAGCCGTATTTATTTACCCAGGTTCGATTCCCGCGCAGTAAACCTGCAATCAAACTGCCGACGAACACCTGCGCAGGGTACAGTGTGGGACAGGTTTTATAGCCGCTCTAAGAAAATGTAAAATCTAAAATTGTATAGTGACACCAAATGATATCATATTACTTTTATCCTAAAGCTAATATCCTAAAGCCTAGATATTTTATAGTGATGAATGTGATTTTAGTTTTTAGAAATTTTAAATAGCACTGATATAATTAGTAGGTCTACAAAGAGTAGAACTCATGTGCACATACCAAAATCAGCCTATAAAATGGCGTCGCCGCAGCAAAGTTCCCGCTTTGACAAGGAAATAGTCTTCTTTATAAAAATAATTCTGCAATAAATGTATATGCTGAGATAAATAACAATAACATATTATAAGTTTGAATTTGTACAAATATTTGGTCATGAAGTCTAAAATTTCAAAATTCTGGGTGGCATTCGACTGTTGATGTGATTTTTATTATTTCAGTTTCGTTCAGTGTCAGAGATTTCGCGGCTTTGCTTCAGGTGTTGGAGGTGTTCGAATCGGCTACAAAGTTTGTCTAACACTGTAAGCAGTAATGTGTAGAATTATTTGCGTAATGCTTCTTCTTATTTTCTTAACAATGGTTTTTCTCAGAAAAAGTTTGAGCAAACGTTTTTGTTGGGCACTAAATTAGGATAAAAAGAAATGTAGGAGAATAAAATTATATTGGCGGTTACTTTTAGGTTAACCGACTGTTCAAAGGAGGACGGAGGGTGATTATTTTTAACCACCGACGCAAAAACGACGGGTTGCTATACATTTGACGTGTCTGTGTGTGTCTGTCTGTGGCATCGTAGCTCCCGAACGGATGAACCGATTTTGTTTTTGTTTGAAAGGTTAATTAGTCGGTAGTGTTCTTAGCTATGTTTCATCAAAATTGGTTCAGCCTTTTTTTGTCGGGGTTTTCTAATTTTTTTAAACTTAACCTTGTTAATAAGTAACAATAGCATGATTTAAATAAACATTTTAAATGTGGTTTTTGTGAAAAGTAGATCTAAGCAAACAAATGGATGACTTTTTTACTAGATTTTAGTCTAAACTGACTCGTTAGAATCAAATCTTGCAAGTGAAATTTTACCCACTTACCGGTTTTAATTGCCTGAAATTTTACATGCACATGTAAATTAATTGACAATGCAATGCTATTGTAACACGGAGCTAATCTGATAATGTAATAATTTACAGTTCGGTCAGCCTGGTCGGGAGACCGTCTTGACTTGCGATCCGCAGGTCCTGGGTTCAAATCCCACGGCACGCACCTATGTGTTTTCGAAGCTATTTCATATAATTATATTAAGTAGTTAATTTTGTTAGTTTCGAAGTGCGTATTGTTGATTGCCGCAACTTCAAACGGTGAAGGAAAACATCGTGAGAAACCTAAATGTCCTAGAATTCTTAACGTTCCTGATGATGTGTGAAGTTTACCAACCCGCAGATGGCCAGCGTGGTAGACTAAGGCCTTACCCTTCTCGAGGTACTGGAATTCCGTGATGGAAAGTGCCAGAAGAGTGAGAGAGCAGTAAGCAAAGCGAACCCAAACTCAGCAGTTTGGGTTCGCTTTGTTATCTTGGGTACCTTCCATTACCTACTACATAAGAACGATGCTCCGAAGTTGTTGCCGTGAAATTGTCACTTCAACTCTTTGTAGAAAGTTTACGCACTTGAACCCGCCCAAACAAACAACACGCACTTGGCCAGTTATTCTTTATTATTGATTCTAGTGCTAAAAATACGTTGGCTGCTGGTTCTCCAGAGAAATTCACCACTTGCAGGTAGCAAAGCTCTTTACTATGGAAAATATATGAATGACCTTATAGAATAATGAATATTGATTTTTTTATCGGCGTTATGCGACGCTGAGGTCAATGGTAGGTACATATTTTAACCGACTTCCAAAAAATAAGAGGCTCTCAATATGACTGTATGTTTTATATTTTGTTTTAAGTAAATACTTTTGGCACGCTGACTACTTTATTTTGTGGATATTGAATAAGACTGAGCCATCTAGCTCGTTCGGGTAAAATTGACTCGAGTCTCCATCCATCTTAAAATATTATACGTTAATGCACTCCCACTATTAAGATGACTTAATTACTTTCCACTTGAGAACTTTTCAACCCCATCGGACAATTTGACGCTTACAGTAGTTGGGTAAAACCTAGATCATTAATCTAATACCTAACTTTATTTCTGAAGCCAAATAAAAAGCTCAAGTTGTACTAGATAAATACAATACTTATAAACATTGTGAAATGAAATATTTCAAAGTCTACGCAATAATGCAAAGCTTGAAGACTAGAATTTGAGAACTTCTACAAAATATGTAATTACCACGAATTCTACTATGTTACTTGCAAATAATTGAACAGTATTGAAAGTAAACTTACAAACAATGTAGCAATCAAGATTCTTGCATGACTACAGTATTCATTTATGTTGATAAAACGTCCGATTCAACCGATATAGCTTTTTAACCGACTTCCAAAAAGAAGGAGGTTATCAATTCTGTCGGTATGTTTGTTCACCGATTACTCAGCCAATTGTGTATTAATTTTGATGATTCTTTTTGTATTCGGTAGATCATACTTCAGAGGTGGTCCTATACAATTTTTATGAAAACCGATGTAGTACTTTGGTTTTTATAACAAAATAACTGGTAAAGTATCATACAAACAACTGTACAAAATTGAATAGCAAAGTCGCGTATATGCGTGCATTAATTTTTCTGCAGGCGTTATACATATTAAACAGGCGTTATACATGTTACTTTAAAGTCGGTTTTTTCAGTTTTTTAAACTATAATTATTTTGTCTTTTACTGCGAAGAACGTTATCACCGGCACTCGAACTCGATTTTGTAATGCTAGAGCGATTATAAATCTTTCAGATCGACGAGCTCCATCCTCTGCCACACCGTCGCGTTGCTTAACATCAGGCGAGTTGGTGGTCAATCGTAGATCTACTCGTATCTAATAGAACAAATACATTGTAAACTTATTTTCAATTTAATACAATTTATACGTACTTAAATAAAACTAAACTAAAATAACCTAAACAAATTAAATAATAAAGATATACAACTTAAATTTATAAAAGAGCTAAAAACGAACTAAAGACTCAGTCAGATAACCCGCCACTGTTCCTGGTGCAAAGGTACCCATAATACTTGCGGCGTTCCGTCATTTTAAACTAGATAAGTAGCTTCTTGATGACTAATAGGTATATCAACATCGATTAACCTTGCGCTTTAAAATATAAGTTAATTTTAGGCTGTTTGGAAGTCCACTCACAAGTTTATAATTTTTTTCATACCTATTACTCCACAATTTAAATATTTATTTAAGTATTATGTAATATTTAACAAACTGGCATTTCAATGTCAAGTAAAATACTCTACAATCTCCACATTATTCAGTTTCTTACATAGTCAGTGCTGTATGAAACTATGAACTCCACTCTCGCATGTGGAGTCTTACTTAAACTCGTGTAGAACGTTTTTATGTGGTTTTGTTGAAATGGAAGTGTTTGTAGAAGCTCAAGTTGTCTCATATGTAAGTTATTTTAAAATAAGATCATTTTAGCAATGCTCTTCCAGATTACATTGCAGCTACATATAATATGCAAAATTTCATATCCGTGTAATATTTCGTAGCTCTCACGAGAGGACAATCCAGGCTGCAATATCAAGTTGTTTCTATTCTTACTAGCTTTTATTTAATTTCACCTGTTCTGATGTCTGCCTGTCTGTAATTTGACCTTGCAAGCTAAATATGACCCACTTTTCGGTTTCTGATTGAACTGAAATTTAGTATGTATGTGTAACTCGTATGACAATACAATATTATTGTCATCATGGAGCTCATCTGATATTGAAACCGGGGTGTCAGTTTGATATAAATTAGTCAAATAGTTTAGTTTGGACTCGATAACTTCGTTATCTTCGGTTATTTCCACATAACCGAAGACGGAGCCAGGAGATTTCCACTGGAACTCCCTGACGGCTATAGGGCTGATATAACCAAGTTTGTGCTCATTTTAGTACCTAGTCATTAACACTTTTCATAGCATTAATAATACTTCAAAATATTTTTAGATTATCTTTTTTTAACGTATGATAGATAGACGATTGACCACCATTTCGCCTGTTAAGCGATGGTGTGGCCGAGGTTGGAGCTCGTCGATCTAGAAGATATCTGTTAGCGCCGCTCAGTGACGCATCCATTCTACCCATCAGCTACCCTCATTTTCTTCTCATGAACTACGACGACCCAAGCCACGGTTGTATGAGTTTCGTGCTTGTAGTTCTCAGGAAACAGACTATTTTATTGTATTATCTAAGAAGAAGAAAAAGAACTAAAGAAGAACACAAAGTCGTCGTTACAGAGGAAGCGGTGGGGAACGGCCAGCAACAGTAATATAGATATCCTGGAGAGATTCCAGACCAAAGCTCTGAGAACAATGTTTGGCATCCCTCATTGTATAAGTAATAGATACATATACCTCGACCTCGGCCTAAAAACAGTTCGGCAGGAAATAGCTCAAAACAGCCTGAAATATCAGGTGAAACTGTCAGTCCATGTAAACAAACTAGCACAAGCTCTGAGTGGAGAAGACGCTCTTCAGCATACCCGACTAAAAAGAAGTGACATACCGAGCCTACATAAAAGATTTACCACTTGACATCAAGAGAGTCGTGTGAAAACAATTTTCATACAAGTATGGCTCTTGAGGAAAACATAAACTGAGAAATCAAACAAAGAAGTGGCTTATTGTTAGAAAACAGATTGCCATGAAGCAGAAATCACAAAAAAAAAAAAACAGAGGAAGCGGTTCTATCTTAAATGATTTGTACTAAACATATTATATACGCGTATTTAATATAAAGCTTGTAATAACAAGGATGTATACAGATACAGATACAGATTTTATTGGTGAATCATTACAATATGTCACACGTCAAAAAAACGTTGATAAAAAATGCTATGCAATAGCTTTACCGCGGCAGTCTCCGAGTGCCACACGTCTTTTTTTTATACTCATTAGATCTACGATTGACCACCAACTCGCCTGATGTTAAGCGACGGTGTGGCCGAGGATGGAGCTCGTCGATCTAGAAGATATCTATTCACTCTAGCCTTGAAAATTCCAAGATTGTAGGTCTCAGGAAACAGAGATGGTGGCAACGAATTCCATTCTTGTGCAGTACGCAACAGGAATGTGGATCGATATCGCGGAGTACGGATTTTTGGCATTTCAACGAGAAATGGGCGGTAATTCGCCGATTTTCTGCTAGTCCTGTAGTGAAATGGGGAGGATGGAATTAGGTCGTGAAGTTCTTGCGCACATTCCCCGAAATGAATCCTGTAGAAAATAGACAGACATGCTACTTTACGGTAATACAAAACATAGCCCTCCTTCTTACGCAGTCGGGTAAAAAGTAGTGTTTATTGCTCATTTGACTACGGACTAGACCAAGTATTCACTACCCTAATATATTATTATGTGTCAATAAATAAGTTACGTAGGTACCTAAAGTCAGATTTCCCCTGGGCAAGACTTTGTCTCGACAGATTTGAGGCGAGGTCGGGATAATTGCTCTCATTACTGGGCTGACAGGGTCGGTGACTTTATCGCCTCAAGGAGGACATTTAGTGCTTGGACTAGGGCTTTAAGTGAGCACGTCTTAGGTCTAGATTATGACCTATTTATTATCTAATATTATGTTAAATGACAGGGCGTCCAAGTATTGAATTACAGATAATGAATCCGTACATAAAAAGTGTATAATGTCATCTTGTAGGATTATTAGAGAATAATAAAGCGGCCAAGTGCGAGTCGGACTCGCCCATGAAGGGTTCCGTAGCAGCAAGTAACATAATATAAAAGTTCTTGTAGTTCGTTGTAACTATGATCGATGTTTTAATAATAGTTTTTTTTAATTAAGTTATTAATACGTAAACATTATAATTAAAACAGTATCAAATCGTAAACGTAGGTACAATATTTAGCATTCGCAAATGTATCAAAAAATTAGCTCCGCGCAAACGAGTTTCAACGACGTCTGCCCTCACGTGCGTCCCGCTCGGGTAAGCGCAGTCGGGAACCTGCCCCCCGCGCGCTTCGCACCCGCTACCGATCAAGCCACGCCCCGCGCGAGTTATAACTATTATTTACTTAGGCAGCTATTACAATTTTTTTTCTATTTTTGTGTGAAAATCTTAATGCGGTTCACAGAATACATCTACTTACCAAGTTTCAACAGTATAGTTCTTATAGTTTCGGCTCTGACATACGGACGGACAGACAGACATGACGAATCCATAAGGGTTCCGTTTTTTGCCATTTGGCCATTTGGCAGCCGACATTTTTTTAATAATATTTTTATAATTAATATTTATTTAGTGCTAATAGTCTTTCAGTAAAGTGTCTGTGACATACGGACATACAGATGGACATGGCAAATTTATAAGGGTTCTTCATAGTCACTATATGGAATCCTTATAAATGCCTTCTTTGTGTCTACCTAAAACCTGACTCACAATATTGCTGGTAGTTTTTAGCAAATCCCAAAAAGATTTGTTTAGGATTTCACCCCTAAATATCTGCTTTATTCTTTCTGCCCTAATTCCCCCCCCCCCCAGGGGGATCCATTTCCCCCCCCCCCCCCCCTAATGGGACGGTGATGTATTAAGGACACTTATTCACGGGAAATGGGGACAGTCTAAGGAGAAAATTATTTCTTATTATATTGTATGTTGATCGAGCACTTAGCGGACAGAAGATAGAAGCAAGTTGATATTGTTTTCGATATCGTTAACGTCAGCGTTTCCATTAGCTTCTCGTTATTTCCGATACAGTGCGATATAATGCCTGGTATAAGCAACCTACGGAGCTTCGTATCTAAGTTAAATTGAACGAAACGCTTCAGTTCCACTTTTATTGTGCGTACTGCTAAATGCCGTATTAATATATTCAGAAAGGCTCATTCAATAAGTCTATTTTAGACTTATTGAATGAGCCTTTCTGAATAGATAGATATATATATCTATAGAGATAATAGATATCTATATAAAGATTGATCTCGAAAGGCAAGTGAGGCAAGCGTATGCCCATCATCAAATGTAAAAAACACCGGCGAAGTTCGTATTGGGCTACGCGCAGTGTAGGGTTCCGTAGCTGTATATCATAATGTATAATGTGGATTCAAAACATGGCTTCAAAACATGTTCGATACTACAACATACTAGTTAAGGGTTTGTGAAATTTGTACGAAAAGTTCATTACTTCTCTAAGTACATTTTTAATTTCTTCGTAGCACATTTAATTTTAAATAAGAAATTCCAAAGTCTCGCCTGATGATAAGCGACGGAGTGGCCGAGGATGGAGCTCGTTGACCTATAAGATATTCTATTCACTCTAGCCTTGAAGATTCCAAGATTATTACTCTTATGAAACTGGAAGGCGGTCGGGAGTTCTAGCATGCATCATTTCATGAATCATCCAGTTGTAAGTGAAGTTAGAGATAGTAACACGTATACAAACTGGCAGCATCTCATAAATTCTAACCTAAGCAGCAGTTACACTACACGTAACCTTGCAACCCAGATGTCAGTAGCAACTGTTTGTAGAAAGGTGATAGCACATCACACGCACTCAGCACCAACTCGATATCCATCTACTTAGCACATCACACGCACTCAGCACCAACTCGACATCCAGCTACTTTGTTAGGTTGACCAACAGATTACACTGGAAGGAGGGTTGTTTTTCAAGTGTTTGTGTTTGTATGTATGTATGTATGTTTGTTTCTATATGATCACCTACAGGCTACATATTTTTTTGTAATAATGATAATACATTTCTCGCAAAATTAAAAAATGCGTTTTTTCGTATCTGATAATGAAATGCCGGCTGGGAAAGGGATACTCTGGAGACTATAACAGATATTAACATTTCAAAGCATAATATTTTGCAATCCAGTTGCAAAATATTAAGCTTTGAAATGTTAAATTAAAAAATGTTTTTCACACACTATATTGTACACATACCGAATTACAGTTCCCTAGTATTAAGAATCTTTAAGATTTTAGCCCGCGAACGAACAGACAGACAGACGGGCATGAAGAAACTAAAAGAACGTTTAATTATTTTTTTCTTATTTCTAACGCACCTGTCAAGTCAGCTTAGTGCAGAGTCGGTGAAATGCGCAATGACCCCAAACAGCGCGTATTTATAATGCGCCAGGTGCTGCTTACGCCCGTCTTTATTACACACAAGTAGAAACATTCCCGGAACCCAGACAGGGTTTATTAAATACGTGTACTTATTTACTACACTCACTAAAGCTCGCTGAACAAATTGTAAGCGTAATTTTTTAACCGAGTTCCAAAAAGAAGGAGGTTTTGACTCTATTTTTTTGTTGGTTTGTTACGCGATTACTCCGCCAATTATAAACTGTTTTTGATGATTCTGTTTTGTTTTGTAGGTAATACCTCAGAAGTGGTCTCATATAAATTTTATCAAATTCTATCCAGTACTTTGGTTCTGAAAAAAAAAATGTCATCCATGTGAACGAATTGCGTATTTTGTATTTGGTTTCTTCAGTTTTTTGAACTATATTATCAATTCTAAAAAGGTCTCCAAAAGTTATTGAGTGAGTGTGTCATGTACATATATGTGTATGTGATAAACAGCCTGGCGTGTAATCAAACTTTGTTTTTCATTAGAAGAATAGCAATGCTACACTTAACTTTATCAAAATAAAACCTATCATATGACGCTTATAGAGTTTGATTATAAACAGACAGACACCGGGACAAATAAAACTAAATAAAAGCTTGTAATAAGTTACCATGTCCTGCTCTGTTCTCTTATACAACAACTAACATGCCGTCCATAGCGGCATTAATAACACTCCACGACCGCAGAGCTGCACAAATCACGCAGTGGAGATCGTGTGTAACTATATCACTGTACGTGACAGTTAACTTTGAGGACTGAATAACGTAATTAGTATAAGCGTTACCACAGAATACATTAATAGTATTACATACAAAATGGACACTCGTCTCCCGTCAATCTCGGGTTTCTCGCCCGCTCCCCGCGCACGCCCTGTCGTTTTTAAAAGTTTGCCTGTGCGGCACATTAATTCGCTAATCGAGGCTTGACAGGCTCATAGCTATAACAATTGTAAACTTATTTCTTTATTTTTTTAATATGTTCAATTCTTTTTAACGACAATTAGCGAAGTAAGTAGCATCCACCCCAGCACCTTAATGGCTGGGCTATTAGCCAGCCGATTAATATGAAATGGATAACTAACTATCCATTTTATATTACTCGGCTTACTGTTAATGGTGACTTCACAATTATCCTACACCAGTTAGCCAATGTACGCCCTATGCTCGCACTGAGCTGACATTCTGAGAAACCGTTCTTAGCCATAAAAATCGTGTACAGTTTTCGGTCCTAGCTAAATGACAGCGGTGAATTTACGAGCACGATTTACGAGACGAGCCACGAACGGCGAATATTTATCGACGGAGAAACGACTTGGAAACTGATTTAATGGGTTTTTGGTGGCGCGAGCGGTTTCACGAGACCAGCCCTTGTAGGCTAGCTACACTTGGTCTCGGGGTTCTTTCTTCTTTGGAACGTCCCGTTGGAACTTTAATGAACCTACACTCTCTGTCCTATTGTCTGTCCTATATTTAATAATATCTTTTTTAGTAGATGGAGGCTGTAATTTCACTGAATAATTGATAGTATGAATTATTTAAGAAAGCGTCTGTATGCATCTAGTTAATGTATGATACATAAACTAGGTCACTAACTAAGGGCTATATAGGAAACCCAAAGACACACAGTCACACAGCGAGCTATTAAGAGGACTATGTTCGGAGTCTCTCTGAGAAATCAAATCAGAAATGAAGAGATACGTAGATGTACAAAATCACCAACATAGCACAGCATATTAGCAAGTTACCATAGAAGTAGGTAGGAGTTGATGGCCGATAGGGTTGAAAAGTTATCTAGTAGTGACCACGAACCAGCAAACGCAACGTAGGTAGACCAGGCGCAAGGTGGACCAGACGATCTCATAGAAGTGGCAAAAAGACGCTGCATGCAAGCCGCTTCCAACCGGTCGTTTTGGAAATCCATGGCGGAGGTCTATGTCCAACTGTGGGCTCCTTATGGCTGAGATAATTATGTATATCTCTATATATATAAAAATCAATTGCTGTTCGTTTGTCTCGCTGAAAATCGAGAACGGCTACGCCGATTTAGCTGATTTTGGTTTTGAGATGTTTGTCGTAGTCCAGGGAAGGTTTAAACGTTGAGAAAATATCGGGTCCACTCATTGATAGGTGATACGAAGTACGCCGGGTCATCTAGTAAAGAATAAAAATCCCACTATTTAGTTCCACAATAATTTATTTAGATTCCCGTTTGTATACACGCCGCCGTATAATGCATGTGGATAACATTTAAAGAATCGTTAAATTTCACATAGAGTTGTATTTACAGCGCGTTTTACTGCAGCTTCAAACAGAATTTGCTGTTATTGCAGGATATTATTGTATTAATGTGTAATGAATACAACTTGTTTGTTTTCCTTTACTTTCAGTAGCAAAGTAGTTACAGTAGTTTATTAGGGGTTTATAAAAACAGTTTGAAACCTACATCCGGATAATGTCCATGCATTTTTACTTACTAAATTATTTTTAAAAGCGATCAATCACTGTCCGAGTGAGGCAAGCGAAGCGATAGGTTTCTGCTTCAACTGACAAAATATTCTTTCGTTTACCCGGGTACTTGTTGGTTTGGTGTCAATTTCTGTCGCTTGGGATTTGTTATTACTAGAGTTTTTAAGCTATTGCATAGCTTCTATCGCGGGCCTTGAGCGTGGAGACCGAATCCAGAAATTCTGTAACGAAAATAACCTTACGCAGTAACGCCGATACAACCAATGCCACCTAGAGGCGATTTGCAGAACTAAAGAGACAAGCGTGATATTTCAAAAAGTCATTAAAAGTTCTGCTATTCATCGATAGATGGCAAAACTAAAAACAAAAAAGTATCACCGCTGTACCGGTCGGAGTGGGGGGTGTTAGGAATACTTCATAAATAAAATAAATAAATAATTATAATTACCTAGGTTGATAAAACACGCTATGCAATAGCTTTACCGCGGCAGTCTCCGAGTGCCACACGTCTTTTTTTTTCCTAAATGCCCTAGGGTGTTTACAGTTTGCTGTGACGACATTTACTGACCGATTTTGATAATATTTGGCAGGAACATTAAATAGTCAATTTTAAACAATAATTTAGAACATGAGCACTACAAATGCTTATGCTCGCGAGGTCTACTATTCGCAAAATTACTAGATGCATTGCCGAAGATATTGAATTCATCTAGCTGGAAGGAAGGTTAGCTCTTAAGTGTGGCTGCGAAACACACGACAAAGATCTAATTTACCCTTTACTCATATGTCGAGTAATTTTGCAATTTCTATGTAATTAGGAGTAAACCCACGGTATTTACCTATACTAAACAGAGTGGTTTCGTGCAGTCACAGTATACACAAAAGTTACTGTTCAATTACAAGGTACAGTCGGGGACATTAACCCAGTTGCGGCCCGTAATGGGCAGTCAGCTTCCTTTTGTTGTCTTAACTCAACCAACAGGGAATAGCGAATGTACGAATACCGAAATACCTTGCCGCCATCTCTGTTTCCTGAGACCTACAATCTTGGAATTTTCAAGGCTAGAGTGAATAGATATCTTCTAGATCGACGAGCTCCATCCTCGGCCACACCGTCGCTTAACATCAGGTGAGCTGGTGATCAATCTATTATGTATTAAAAAAAATATTTAATAAAAAAAACTATAAACTGTGTATATACTGTAAATTTTCATGGATATTTTATTGTTCGTTTTGAAATCAGTTCAGTATTTTGGTTTTACAACAAAATAACTGAAAAAAACATGTCATCCAAGTAAATGAATGAAGTATTTTGAAAACGGTTTTTTAACCGACTTCCAAAAAGGAGGAGGTTCTCAATTCATCGGAATGCATAATTAGTTTTTTAAGCGATTACTTGTGACAAATGTTTTGTCTTTTAAACAAATATAAAGCGTAAAAACGTAAAGCTTTTACAGCATATTAAACTGGTATTTCGAATGGTTTAAAGGCGTTTCGCTGAAAGCGGACCATTTTTAAGGTTCCGTACCTCAAAAGAAAAAATGGAACCCGTGTATGATCACTTTGTTGTCCGTCTGTCCGTCCGTCCGGGTGTCAAGACCTTTATCTCGGGAACGCGTGAAGGTATCGAGTTGAAATTAAAACCATATACGCAGATCCATAGTCTCTTGCTACAGAAAGAAAAATCAAATTTCTCAGTTTTCGTAAAAAACGTTACAGCCGAATATGTCGTAAATAAAAACCGGATAAGAGTGAGTCAAACTCGCCCACCGAGGGTTCCGTACAAACTAGTAGATAAAAGGGGGAAATCATATATTTTTTTTATATTTTCCTTCTTATACCGAAAAATATATATCGTAAAAATATTTAAAAACCTGTTTTGACTTATGTTTATTACGAACACGTCAAATTGGTAGTTTGATTGACACCAGTGCATCCTCTAAAGATGTAACAGTATTTTATTATTAAGATTGGATCTCTTACAAACTATTATTATTAAAATATGCAAACAAGCGATTTGTGTGTAAATTGTCAATCAAGGATCGCGTGCTGGCAACAGGGCTTCGAACTTCAGCTCGGGCTGGAACTTTGTTATTTGAGCTCGAATTCCTGATACGATGTTTAACATGAAAGTCTGTGATATCATCTTATCTGTCACACAAATAGGAAAGTTTGTTGGATTGTTTGTGTTACTTGCAGTGTAAGACAGCGGCTTTATTGTGGTTTTATTTTATTTGGAGAATCTGGTGATAATTCTTCCATCTTTACAAATAGGTTTTAGTTCCCAAAATTGCAGAATTGTCCTACAAACGCAAGTCAAAGATTCAATTATATATTTTTACCCGACTACGTAAGAAGCAAGATTATGTTTTGTTTTATGTATGTGTGGGGGTATGTATTATGTATATGTATGTATGTAGGCATGTATATTTCTTTATGAACTACAGCGTAATCGGCTAGACCGATTTAGATGTGCGAGGGAGTGAAAACATAAAAACGACATACATTTGTTTCCACTCCCTGAGTGTCATAGGCTATATTTTTAGGATTCCGTACCCAAAGGATAAAACGGGACCCTATTACTAAGACTCCGCTGTCTGTCTGTCCGTCTGTCACCAGGCGTCTGTATCTCATGAACCGTGATAGTTAGACAGTTGAAATTTTCACAGATGATGTATTTCTGTTGCCGCTATAACAACAAATACTAAAAACAGAATAAATTAAATGAATATTTAAGGAAATAAATAATAAATGAAAAATTTAAATATAATAAATTAATTAAATAAATAATTAATAAATATTTATTAATTATTTAATTTATATATAATTTTAATTTTAATATTAAATGATTTTTTTTTTGCTCGATATTGATAACGGCATCAGGTAAACGCTTAAAACATTCACATAATATTGAGTTATCTTATTCACTTTAAAAATAAAGAATGAAATTAAAATAAATTTAATACTTAAGGGGGGCTACCATACAACAAACGTTTTTTTTTTTCAGTTTTTACTAGCTTTCACTAGCTCGTGTTATCAAGGTATACCAGAGCTTCAGAATACGAGTGCAGAGGGTAGAGTTATGATCTCCGATAGAGCGCATTTGCCTAGAAGAAACCTATTCACTCGCGATTTGAGGACACAGAGATTTATTCTTCCTAGATTTCTATTCTGTAAGTTCAGGAAGCGCATTCCACATTTATAAATTATACGTTACATTATCATTTTTATTAAATATCATCATCATCATCATCTCAGCCATAAGAAGTCCACTGCTGGACATAGGCCTCCTCCATGGATTTCCAAAAAGACCGATTGGAAGCGGCTTGCATCCAGCGTCTTCCCGCCACTTGTATGAGATCATCTGTCCATCTCGTGGCTGGTCTTCCTACGCTGCGCTTGCCGGTACGTGGTCTCCACTCGAGAACCTTTCGGCCCCATCGGCCATCAGTTCTACGTGCTATGTGTCCTGCCCACTGCCACTTCAACTTGCTAATCCGCTGTGCTATATCGGTGACTTTTGTACGTCTACGTATCTCTTCATTTCTGATTCGATCTCGTAGAGAGACTCCGAGCATAGCCCTCTCCATAGCTCGTTGCGTGACCTTGAGTTTCCTTATAAGGCCCATAGTTAGGGACCACGTTTCAGTGCCGTATGTCATCACTGGTAACACACACTGGTTGTAAACTTTCGACTTGAGGGACTGGGGAATATTGGACGAGAAGACGCTTTTAAGTTTCCCGAACGCTGCCCAGCCGAGTTGGATACGACGATTGACCTCCCTCGTAAAGTTGGACCTGCCTAATCGGACCGTCTGTCCTAGGTAGACGTATTCGTCAACAACTTCAAGAGTGAAGTTCCCCACAGATATTGGGGTGGGCACTACATGGGCGTTCGACATAACCTTCGTTTTGTCCATGTTCATTTTGAGGCCCACCCGTTGGGAAACTCTATTGAGGTCTTCGAGCATCGTACTGAGCTCTTCCATCGACTTTGCCATGACTACTATATCGTCGGCGAACCGAAGGTGAGTGATGTACTCGCCGTTAATATTGATGCCGAGCCCTTTCCATTCCAGAAGCTTATAGGCATCTTCCAAACCGGCGGTAAACAGTTTCGGAGAGACAACGTCTCCCTGCCTCACGCCTCTCTTCAATGGAATTGCCTCTGAGTTCTGGTCTTGTACTCGGACTGACATGGTGGCGTTGTTATACAAACACTTCAGCACTTCGACATACCGATAGTCAATACGGCATCGCTGGAGAGCCTCAAGCACCGCCCAGGTCTCGATCGAATCAAAGGCTTTCTCATAGTCCACAAACGCTAAGCAAAGGGGCAAGTTATACTCTTCGGTCTTCTGTATCACTTGCCGCAGCGTGTGGATGTGGTCTATGGTACTATAACCTTTTCGGAAACCGGCTTGTTCGGGAGGCTGGAAGTCATCGAACCTGCGTTCAAGACGATTCGTGATGACCCTTGAAAACAGCTTATAGACATGGCTCAGAAGCGAGATGGGTCTGTAGTTCTTCAGCAAAGTGTTGTCTCCTTTTTTGAAGAACAGCGCCACCACGCTTCTGTTCCATGCTTCTGGCGTTGTACCTTCAAGCACGACGGAATTGAAGAGCCTCTGAAGGACTTTCAGTACCGGTGTTCCACCCGCTTTCAGTAGCTCTGATGTAATTCCGTCGTCGCCCGGTGCCTTGTTGTTCTTGAGCTGTTTCAAGGCCATCCTAATCTCATACAGGCTGATGTCCGGGATATGTTCGGTATAATGTCGAGTCAGTTTGGCTCTTGGATCTTTGCCCAAACTGCTAACAGGTTTTGCGACCGATGTGTATAACTGTCCATAGAACCTCTCGATTTCCCTCAAGACTTCTGCTTTGGTCGACGCTAGACTGCCATCTTCCATCTTCAGCTTCGTCAACTGGCTCTGCCCAATAGACATGTCTTTTGCGAACACTTTGGAGCCTTTATTCCGCTCTATCGTCTCTTTAATACGATTAGTATTAAAGGTACGGATGTCGTGTCGCATAGACTTTGATATGAGTCTATTGAGCCGCCTATATGACTCTGCGTCACCGGAAGACTGCAGTTGCAATGAGCGTCGTTCAGCCATGAGGTCGAGGGTATGGCTCGAGAGCTTTTGCGGTCTATTTGTACGGTGGGGTTTATAAAACTTCGCGCCCACCGTACGGACAGTTTCCACAAACCTGTTATTGATCTCATCCACCGATGCGCAGCTCTCCAGGCACTCGAAGCGATTTGATAGTTCGAGCTGAAAGCTCTCGGGGTTTTGGATATGGGCGCGAGTGGGTCGGAGTGTAGACTTCATCATACGGGACCTCTCAAGTTTAACATTAATATTCAAAGTGCCTCGTACCATTCGGTGATCACTTCCGGTTTTAACCATGTTGATCACAGAGACATCATTGAATATTTGTTTCTTGGTGGTCAGGATGAAGTCTATCTCATTTCTCGTAGAACCATCGGGACTCAACCAGGTCCATTTCCTATGAGGTGGCTTCTGGAAGAAAGAGTTCATCATGAAGAGTCCCTCTTTCTCCAGAAAGTCGGCCAACCTCTGTCCCCTGGGGTTCCGTTGTCCATATCCAAATTGCCCCACTCTCAACTCACTTTCGCATTTCCTGCCCAGCTTCGCATTGAAGTCCCCCATAACAACATTAAAATAGGTCTCAGAAGTGTGTATGGCTCTACTAATGTCCTCATACATCACCTCCACCTCATCATCCGAGTGTGCCGAGGTCGGTGCGTATACTTGGATGACCTTCAACGAATATCTCTTGGATACTCTGAGTATCAGGTACGCAACCCTGCTCGACACACTGTCGATGGCAAGAATGCTGTTAACAAGGGACTTGTGGACGAGAAACCCGACACCACCTTGGGACGGTTGGTCGCCCTCCCGGTAGTAGAGTAGGTTACCGGATTTCAGGGTTATCGTGTCCTCACCCTCTCGTCGGACTTCTGATAACCCCAGGATATCCCAATGTAACCTACTCATTTCTTCTTCCAGCTCAGCTAGCTTCTCGTCTGTCCTCATCGTGCGAATATTGTGTGTTACCAGGGCCAGTCGTCGTTTATGCAGGGGGTGGTAGCCGGATCTCTTCCGGAGATTCTTAGCACCCCTTGCTCCGCCGTGACCGGGACCGCTACCGTAGCCCGGAATAGCGGAGCTGCCGGGGACTGGGGGCCTGGTTATTTTGTTAATCTTCATTAGGGTTTTTGCCATTACTTGCCACGCTTGGCATGCGGGTTGGCGAGCGCAGTAGATGGCGTTTTCCGCAGAGGATGCTGCTGCCCATCTCTGGTAGTATTTCCCTTAGCCGGTTCTTACGGCACCCACGGGAAGAGAGGGGGAGGTACTATTCTAAGCCGGTACCCCACGGAATATACCAAAATATATTTAATTCCATTACCGGTAGCGTACCAAACATGCTGACACCATTAATACAATGGATGTCGTTGTCTATTTCGAGGAAAACTGAGGTCTGACCCTTCCTTACCCTAATGATGGCAGCCACCCCCCATCGCACAATTTCATCCCCATTTTACCTAAGTGAGGTGCGACATTGACTCAGAAACCTGCGTAAATCTATAGCAATAGATATCTACAGTTTCAGAGTCATATTAAAGTGTTTTGCTTTGAACTGGGACTTAGCAATTTTACAATTTCGAATTAAATGAATGAGTGAGCGAAGTGAGCTAAGGTCTCTGAATCAACTGGCAAAATTAGCTTTCAACTGCTTGCATGTTTGTTTGTGTTTGGATGTTGGTGCTAGAAGTAAACATTACATTTTCAAGTGATATATTTATTGGTAACCAACTTACAAGTCACAATATTTTTTTTTAAAAAACCGGACAAGTTCGAGTCATACCGCCCACCGAGGGTTCCGTACAAACTAGTAGATAAAAGGGGGAAATCATATGGTTTTTTTTATATTTTCGTTCATAAACCGAAAAATATACATCGTAAAAATATTTAAAAACCTGTTTTAGCTCTTGAAGCTCTTTCATATGATACCCCACATGATACGGTTAATTCACTTTAAAATTTGGACCTTCATTCCTTGCATAAAGGCACTATTTTGTTGTGATTAAATTAAAAATGTCCAGTTTTCGGATTTTTTCCTGTATGGGTACTCTAACACAATGTTTCTTGCCAAATTTCATTGTTTTAGGTCAACGGGTAGTACCCCATAGGTTTTGATTCCCTTGTGAGTGTCGAAATGTGCATTTTTTATGATATATTCGGCTGTAACTTTTTTTTACGTAAACTTAAAAACTTTATTTTTATTTCTCCAGCACGAGACTATAGATCTGCGTATACGGTTTTAATTTCAACTCGATACCTTTACGCGTTCCCGAGATAAAGAGGTCTTGACATCCGAACAGACGGACAACAAAGTGATCCTATAAGGGTTCCGTTTTTTCCTATTGAGGTACGGAACCCTAAAAATAATAATTAATTTGAAATTCTATATATATATATATATTCTATATTCTATATAAATAAATCATCATATTATTATTAAGAACCTGGGTGACCGAGATCCACTCGGAATTTTTATTTCTGAAAATATGAGCAAACAGGTTTTACAGTGACTTACGATTTCGATACGCATTATACGCTGTTGAATGTTTTTAGTGAAAAATTATGCATAAAATCGACGTAAAATATTATAAATGTGCATTTGTTAGGATCATTCTAGTAAAATTACTTGTTTATTACGAAAAAGTTTGTTGGAGGATACAAAAAAAAAACTTTTTATTTTTATTTTCCATGTTATTGTAATAAATGTATTATTGTTATTGCAAAAATATAGTCTATGATGCTCAGTAAGTAAAGACAAATGTAACGACATCTCGCACATCAAAATCGGTCAAACCATTTAGGCTGTAGGCGGTCATATAGAAACATACATATATATACATACCCACATACATACAAACATACATACCCTCGAAAAACATTACCCTCCTTCTCACGCAGTCGAAAAAAGTTATCTAGCATGGCAAGTACAGCGTAGGAAGACCAGCCACAAGCAGGAGAGAAGACCTCATTTTGGTCAGTATTGAAATGGGTAGACGCTTCGCTCGTTCGGTCAACAATCAAATTGAAACTTTCTCTCTGAGAGCTGTAATAAAATCCAAACCAGAAAATTCATTACCATCATAAAGGGCCCAACACATCGCGCGAATATTCGCGAAAAGCCCATAAAGGACCCTTTACAACATGCATCGGACATTACAATCGAAATTACATTTTTACTATTGTATTGAACTGCGTTATACAGGCTGGTCACTTTATTGAATACTATAAAGTAACGAATAACGAAACGACGTTGAATATTTAATCCACCTATACTGAAACTATACTGAAAGTTTATGCAAGTATGTTTCTATTTCTCAAAATGACTGTTTGAACATTGATTAACATCAACTCGGCTCATCTTTCATATTAGGTTTTAATGCAGAGCCATAGAACAAAAATACAGAAACAAACTTTTTTTAGTGAGTAATAAAAAAGCCTAACCTACTGCTCGTCTATCTCTGAAAGATTAGAAAATTTATTAGAAAATTTGAAGAATTTTGGAAATTCATTAGAAAAAGAAAAGAAAGATTATTTATAACCTTAACCTTAACGTAACTTAATCGCTTTTGGTACATGCTAATTTTAAGTCAAGCTAGACTTAAAATTAGCATGTACCAAAATCTATACTCTTATTCACAACTATTCGTATACGTAACCGTCTCTGTTATTCTGTATGGAAATTACAGAGATGAAAATGTAGTTTCCGACGCGATTCCGAATCCGACAAGTTGTGAATACTGATATCAGTACCAAAATGAGATATATCATCTTGTTTATGAAAATCCTCATATATTCTAAGATTTAAACTTACCCACATATGGTCCTATAACGTAACATATAAAGTTAAAAAACATTAAATTGATATGTGTTGTAAATTGATATATTATGTTGAATCATCCGCCCTGTATAAGCGGTCGACGGGCGAACGACCGGCGCGGGCGGTCTCTCGGCGGTCGTGGTGTGAAATCACCCTTACAACCTCGGTTTGACTTTAACGGCACGTTTATTGACTTTATGGATATTTGAAAGGATTCACACTGATTTTGAATAATTGAAATTCTAAATGTGAAAACTTAATAAATTTTAAGGTTTAAGTAGTACGGTGTATAAATAGGTATAATTTTCAAAAAGAAAAAGATTTTCACATTTGACCGTGATTAGAGGGTTAGATGAGAGGGAGAGGATGTTAGAATGTTAGAGAGTATTAGAGGGTAAAATGATTAGCTTGCAGTTACAGGGAATCAGCCTATGCGCATTTATATATTTTTACAGTGACTTTGACATACTTTCTCACAAGAAACGTACACTCAACAACGTATCAAGCTTAACGAAATCGTAAGTCAGATAAGAATTATATATACTTATTTCTTGTCTTTATCCAGCGTGGAAGAGGGAGAAATTTTATGAATATAAAAGTCGAAAATTGAAGAAATGTAAAAGTAAAATAATTAGAACCCCCACTTTTACACCATTAACATAAGAATAAACCATAAAACGCCAAAATGCCATTGACTACCTTTTTAGCCAAGCAAAACGTAGCCAAAATATTATGGTCCAATAAATTTCACTTAAAAAACACTTAACCACAAAGAAATCAACCAATCTCGAGTGAAACATAAAAACGTAATAAAAACCCACAAAAGATTGTAATTATCTACCATCCATTTTACACGTTGGGTAACATTCGCCGACTTGGTTGTGAATTTTCGATCGATTTGCATTCTTAACGCGTCGGAGTAAAGTTCACAATGCTGTAACAAAGTTTTGATTAATTACAGTAAATTTGAACTCTGTCAAGTTTCAGCGAAGTTCACTCTGAAATATTAATCAGAAATGGTTGAAAGGTTTTTAAATTGTGATGCATAAGGGTTCCGTAATAGTAAAAGGAACCCTTACTTTCCCTACATTTTTAAGCTTCCGTATACTAAGGATTCGGGAACCTATTCATGAGACTACCATGTCTGTCTGTCAGTCTGTAATGGACTGTATCTTTTGAACGGTAATAGACACAAGTCAAAATTTGTAAGATGTAAATCAATCAATACTAAAAACTGGTCAAGTGCGAGACAAGCTTGAGTAAATAAGTTTTGAAAAATTATTGTGCGAGAAATGCAGGATAATACCTCCTTGTTGATTCCACAAAAAAAGGAAACGAAAATTGACAAGTGAACGCTTCGTTGACAGCTGGTGTCATGTGACATAAACTTAAAATAGAGTAAACGGTAGGGTTAAAATCTTTTTGGATAAAGAAAATAGATCTGTATCACTTACTAATTTGAACTTTTAGTTGTTTATGAACGCTAAGCATTTCAGTCTAATCCAATACTGTAGAAAATATGTGAAGTTACAAATATTCTTAGAATAAAGCACGTTTTGTAGAGTAATTAGCCCTGATGTCAATGTTCATGTTCATGTATTGTGTAATGCATTAAGACTGCGAGTGAACCTCGTTCTTTGCCGGATTTACTTTGCATTTTCATGTTTTTGACGGCATTTTTACCATCATATACCGTAGTTACACTTCTTTTAGTAGCCGTCTTTTAAAACACCTCCAACTAAACCAAGAGACATCAGACACATCACTTTTCTCTTTGACAAATTAAAACGAAAATAAATCAGTTTTTGAAATGTTGCGGAAGCGATTAGATCCTCCAGCCCATGAGCTCCCCTCGTGGTTATACTGGCTGGTAGAGAGCCTCTCTCGGGGCCTTTCATAATTTATATCCGAACCTAATACGAGTGCACGAATTATTAAGCTTCTTTCGTAAAAATTACTTTAAGATGTTATTAAGCCGGTCTGTTTGTTAAGATTATTTCCTGTATCCTTGGACTTGTATTTTGGTATGATTTCTTTATTAATCTACTCAAAAAGGAGGAAATTAAGTAGTATTTAATTCTTTTTGGGTCAGAGGTTAAAAATAGTCGGAAAAATAGGTCATAAATTGCGAATTTTAAAGTCGATTGTTTCAGTTTTATAATAAACTATAATATTTATAATACCAGTTCTTGCCAAGTATTATTAAACTTTTGATATTCCCTCCTTTCCAGTATCCCTATGTGCACATTTCAATTTTATAAGTACGGTAATTTAACAGACGGCCTTATAGACACCCAAAGTGATTTTATAAATGTTTCTTTTGAACTACGGGACTCTTAAAACGTTCAGTAACAATCTTTCTAATCAGGACATTTGAAAAACAATCGCCATCATCATCTCAGTCACAAGAAGTCCACTGCTGGACATATGCCTCCACCATGGATTTCCAAGACCGGTTGGAAACAGCCAGCATCCAGCGCCTTCCTATCTATCTTCTAACCACCTTGTGGCTGGTCTTCCTACGTTGCGCTTGCCAGTTCGTGGTCTCCATTCGAGAACATTTCGGCCTCGTCGGCCGTCAGATCTACGTACTATGTGCCTTGCCCACAGCCACTTCAACTTCTTAACCGCTGTGCTATATTGGTGACTTTTGTACGTCTACGGATCTCTTCGTTTCTGATATGATCTCGCAGAGACTCCGAGCATTTATATTGAAAAACATTACGGGAATCCATTTATCACAATCAGTCCCTTACAAGTCACGAACAGAGCACTAACTTTAACATAACTATCCATTCTCGTAAACTGTTACTTGCCAGGTTTTACAAAGGCTGTTGCACATTGAAGACGTATACTATGATTAAAATATAAATAGAATTGCGCTACAGCAGGCGTGGTGTGATTCTTAGAAAGCTAAGTTCATTCTTGTCAGCTTTGGTTGCTGGGAATAAATCGCTCTGAACTATAAACCGCTAATTAAAAACCTACCCCCAGCTTTACTCTACTTTTTCTATGTTTTAATAAAGAGTCTTTAATAATTAAATAATTGCATTTAATAAAGAATTATTTATATATCTTCACAGATAAACTCAGTTCTATTTTCTCTTCCGAAATTATAGGAGTATCAATTACAAATACCATGAAATTTAAACAAAACATTACAGTGAGCGGCAATCAGCCCATCGTTTATATAAACGCCAATGTTCCTCAAATGTCTAAACTGACTTTTACAGTATTCCCGTGAAGAGAAGCAACTGGTACAGCATATTTTCCTTCTGACACAGCCTGTGAGGCTTTGGTATATTGTTAAAGAGGCAATATTCAGATTTAGTTCTAAAATGTAAAATCTTCCACATTTCATGTCTATAAGAAAAACAGTTTAGGCTGTGCATATATTCTTTGTCAACCATTTACTTGGGATCATTCAATTAGGCTATATATTCTTTGTTAATTATTTACTCGGAATCATTCAAACTCAGAGTGTTGGCTAGTTAACATAAAGTGAACCGGTGAGTATGTTCCTGAATAAAAAAACCTAGGATCGATTCGCCCTAGTGCAAGCCCCAGGTTGTATTAAAAGGCTCGGCCTCTTATCATCAATCTACATTACGAGGGGCATTATCTGGAAGCCATAACGTGAACCCACATGACTACTGCCCTAGAAGCGAGGGTTCTATCTAGTTATATCGAGATTGCCTTGAATGTTGATGTCTTGTTTGTATGGGTAACAATATGTAGTCATTTGAGTGTGGTTACATGATCAAGTATTGAAATTGAGTAAATTTCAATACTTGATCATGATACGGAATCACTGTATTGTCTTAAGTTAAGTTTAAAATGATTAACTTAGCTCACCGTGTATTGTAAATCAAATATATACAATAAAAATACTAAGCTGATTGATTGGTCTTTGAAATAACTGACTTAAAACGTTATTGCAAGATTTAACCCACACTGACGAGATAAGTTAACATAAAGCTTGTAAAAATCATCAAACAACAAGAAAATTAAATTTTCATTGACTGATATATTCAAACAATTCCCAATTAATATGCTTGCACTGTTAGTCTTACCTCTATGGTATATATCTTGAAAAACAAACCCAAGTACAAATATCTATATTTGAATAAATAAAAAGGCACTGATTTAAAGAGGCAGTTGTAAATAGCAGTTTTGGTAAGTTAAAAATTATAAATAGCACGTTTAATAACTAGTTCAGCAGTTAAAACTAAGCAGTAAAGTAAACAAAAATGAGTAATAAAAAATAATGAAATGGATTAGTGAATATATAATTGAGCAGGAAAATAATTAAATGGGCGGTAAAAATTATTGAACGAGCGGTTACGTGTGGGCAGTAATAAATAGGAATTTGTCGGCAAGAAATCTCATTCTAAGCAATTCTATAAACAATGAGGTGGTAAAATAAAATTAAAAAAAAAAACAGTACTTAAATAGTAACATTATAAAATTATAAATTTGTATAAAAAAAAACCATAACCTGATCTCTGAAGAAATTATTGCTTATACCTATATACATAGATAACTTTCCATCATTTTTACCGCTCATTCAGTTATTGGACTGCTCAATTATTTTTAGAATCGACATTGTATGATAAAATAACCGACTAATTGATTTTTTATTACTGTCCATGTTTTACTGTCGCAATAATTAATCAACCGCCATTAAATTAAATAACTGTTCAATATGTTTTTGAACTGATCATAATATCATCTCGAATATATTAATAACAGCTCAAAAAATTAGTTCCCGATTAGAAACCTTTCGGCAAGACTTTTATCTGTATTTCAACTATTTTTAGGTTCACACTAGCGTGAACAAAGTCCCGCACACAGCTGGATAGCAACAAAATACAAGCTCCCGAGTTTCTACAGCGTGCACAATATTATTGTCCCAGAGTCATTCGATCCGAAGTCCAATACCCAACTTCATAGATTTTAAGATTAGATCTACTAGATAGGTTCACATTTTCCTCCTTAGATCCTTGATGACTTTTCATACTGCGGTATATTATTTTTATAAAACTGTAGCAAAGCAACTTATAAGATTATGCCAATATTATAGAGGCTCTTATGAGAGTGGTAAGCTTTATATTTATACATATATTATTTTAGTATATCTTCGATTGAAAATAACAAACCTAAGATTGATTTATTGTAAAATTGATTGATTTTAGAAGCCAAATATAGTGACCGAAAAATAAAAATAATAAAAATGCTTAGTATTGAGCACGTGAAAAAAAAATCATTATAGAAGTCAAGTATAATGAAATTAAAAGTAAAACTATCACGGCTAAGTAGGCTTTACAAGTAAACGAGTAGTATTCAGTCAACTTAAAAAGTATATTTAAAAAAGTAAGAAATGACAATTTCGTGCACTTTCATTTGAGCTTAAACATTTATGCAACTCTTATTTTCATAATATAAAACAAGAGGCCCCGATTTTACTTCACATAAATTGTGGTGTGTAACTACGGAACCCTTTACTATACATGATCCAGTACGTATTGGGCCGGTTTTATTTTTATTTAAATACAGGCTTAGAGCGCTTGTACACGTCCGTTTTTTTTTCCGGACAACGGACCGTTTTTTTTTCACCGGATTCGCGGTGGCATATGGCTTATAATGAGTGTGTGTAGACACACCGGTCTGCCGGACCGATGTCCGGTGCGTCTACACACACTCATTATAAACCATATGTCACCGCGAATCGGGTGAAAAAAACGGTCCGTATAATGATAATCACACATTAATTACTCGACACATTAAATAAATAATCATGAGATGCTACTAAACATATTATTTTTTCTTCGTCCATTGTACTATTCGATACGTAGATACTTAGGATTAAAAATAAAAAAAAATAAACACGTAAAAGGGAGACCTCTTTGAACTCAGTGACAACACTGCGCGTAACTTGCGGGCACCGACTCATCACCGCGCGTGCGCGGGGCTTCTCGCGTATCTTCGAGGACGCGCGAGCATTTTTTTGTCAGGTTCAAGCATTTAAGCACTTTATTTCAATAATTTTAAAGTTGATTTTCGAGTGCCTTAATAAAATCCTCTCCGCTGCGCTCCTCTCTGTCTGCGCTGAGGCTTCATCGCTAACTCGCCAGATACTCGTATTAAGCGACGTCGTAGCTGTAGACACCGTAGCCGCCGTAGCCGCCGTAGCAATCGTAGACGTAGACCAATGCAAACTACGGACCACAACGGTCTACGGCTACGATTACAGCGAGCTCCGTCATAATAATATATGGAGTGCGCTGAACTAAAATAAACCTATTCACTCACAATTTGAAGACGCCGAAATGACGTCTATTCGGAAAGATTAATTCTTTATAAAACACAATAAAATTTAAGGCTATTTTACACAAATATAGCATTATATGAGTTGTTCTCTCCACGTCGGCGTCGGTTGTATGAGAACGATGTCTATTATTAGGAGCGTCTCCCGCCCCGAGCGGCTCCTGAGACCGGTCGATACGCGCTGAGCTCTAAAATAAATGCTTATTTATGGACTGCCTTATGGTGATTACCCATCCTCTTGTCGGAGATCATTGAAAAGTATGTAGGTTAATAATTTCTTTTTATCTCGGTTTCATACGAAGTGCGCATTTTTAGGCTTCCATGCCCAGATGAACGAGAGCCTCTTACTAAGTCTACGCTGGTGGTGTTTCCGTCTGTCCATCTGTCTATTTTGAAACTAACATTTCGATTTAACAACATAATTAAATAAGGACATCGGCGCCCTTACTCTCGAACATAATAATGAATAATAGTAATTAATAGTACATTGTTACCATAGGGATGAAAGTTATTTAGTACCGAGACGGGGTTTGGCGCACGAACGAAGTGAGGGCGTCAAATAAGGCCACGCTCAAGGCCCGCGATAGAAGCTATGCAATAGCTTAAAAATAAAAAACATACGGACCGAATTTATTAAATCTATAATAAATTAAAAAATTTAATCAACTTCAATACTGAAATGACTCTAAAACAATCGAGTGCCTGGCTGATATCTGGCAAGCATATTATTTTTTTCATTCTTTTGTAGAGCACTTTCAGTTTTAACAACTAACGGCCTTACCGAAAAACGTTACTTAACTTGAACCATCGTCTTAAATTCTCTGTCATCTTTCCGCAAGTGTCATTACGTGTCAGCGAGAAGTTGACTAAATATGTTAAGCAATGCTTATAGTTAAGTTACGTTTTTCGGTAAGGCCGTATATTGTTAGCTGGCTCACTGCCGGTTTAATCCACCGATAGATGCTCGGAGTCTCTCTACGAGATCGAATCAGAAATGAAGAGATACGTAGACGTACAGGAGTCACCGATATAGCACAGCGGATTAGCAAGTTGAAGTGGCAGTGGGCAGGGCACATAGCACGTAGAACTGATGGCCGATGAGGCCGAAAGGTTCTCGAGTGGAGACCACGTACCGGCAAGTGCAGCGTAGGAAGACCAGCCACGAGATGGACAGATGACCTCATACAAGTGGCCGGAAGACGCTGGATGCAAGCCGCTTCCAATCGGTCGTTTTGGAAATCCATGGGGGAGGCCTATGTCCAGCAGTGGACTTCTTATGGCTGAGATGATGATGATGAGATGCTTAAAACAGGTTTTCTACACATTATTTGAGCAGGAATGTAATTTTTTCGAGGTGTTGAGATGAAAAACAATATATTCGTACACTATCCAAGTATTCCGCAATACAAAAACAATAATAACATTATCTTAAAGTTTCATTCTGCACAATACTGGCTAAACCATTTAATTTTATTTGTCAAAGTTTTAGAATTGGGAGCTATTTTCTATTTCGCCTATTTAGTAGCAGCTGTGATATTGGAACTGGGTCAAGGTACGTACGCCCTAATACTATACTAATAACATTTACTACGCACTTAGAGCACCTAGCTTTACTCAAACCTAAATAATCTCTGGATATTTTCTATTAAAAAATTGTATTTCATCTGTTAAAGGAAACGTTTAGTAGGGGCGATCACATGGTATGAATATATTGTTGTGCTTTTATTGAAAGAGCGACAAACAAACAGGCATTTTGCCTGATAGTAAGTGACATTCATGTAGAAAAATAATAAATTCTATTTTCTGTATAAATCAAAATGATATTTTCTAGGTATGAAATGAAATGAAATTAAATTAAATTAAATTTAATTTATTTGCCAGAATGTAGGTAAACAAGGACTTAGAAATTAATTAAAATTTTCCATAACATTCGATCATATAATTATTAATGTCGATATTCCTAGTATACAAATTCGTAGTGCGTACGTTCAATCAATTTAGCGAGCTAAATAGCGCGATAGTTTAGCTTTTTATTTCTAAATTTTGGTTGAATTGTAATGACATAAGTATATGCTTACAAATCTCTAAAACCCCCCGACAGAAAAAAAGGCTGAACCGATTTTGATGAACCATAGCTAAGAAATCTCTCGATCAAATCTTTGATACATAAAAATAAAAGACGTGTGGCACTCGGAGACTGTCGCGGTAAAGCTATTCCATAATAGCTTTACGCGCGGTGTGTTAGGTTATTTTCGTTACGGAATTTCTGGATTCGGTCTCCACGCTCAAGGCCCGCGATAGAAGCTATGCAATAGCTTAAAAACCGGCTAAGTGCGAGTCGGACTCGCACACGAACGGTTCCGTGCCATTATTAAAACGGCAAAAAAATCATGTTTGTTGTATGGGAGCCCCCCTTATATATTCATTTTATTTTAATTTAATTATTTATTTTTAAAGTGAATAATATAACTTAATATTCAGTGACTATTTCAAGCGTCTACCTGTTGCCGTTATCAATATCGAGCAAAAAAATCACGTTTGTTGTATGGGAACCCCTGAAATATTTATTTTTGCCCCTGAAATAAATATTTATTTTCTGTTTTTTTATTATTTACTGTTATAGCGGCAACAAAAATACATCATCTGTGAAAATTTCAACTGTCTAACTATCATGATTCATGAGATACAGCCTGGTGACAGACGGACGGACGGACGGACGGACAGACAGCGGATTCTCAGTAATAGAGTCCCGTTTTTACCCTTTGGGTACAAAACCCTAAAAATTAAATCAATATCGATCCATCCGCTTAAGAGCTACGATGCCATAAATAGACACATACACGGCAAACTTATAACACCCCCATTTTTGAGTCAGAGGTTAAAAACAGTCATAAAACAGCTCAGCAACATACTTGTAGATACTTATAAACAACCTTACATAGCCTGTCGGAGCTATAAAATGCCTGGTGGCCCCTAAAATTCACTGAAGTAATAACTTAGTACTTGAGTACTTTTAAGTGCCTTTCAAGTTATTTGAAGTACAATCACGACGTGTTTGAAGATATAAAGTCTTTCAATTAAAAGGTTGAATTATTTACGATATAGCCAGAAGTGGTGGTGCTTTCGGAATAAATTATACCTCATTGAGGCACTAATATATCTCATTTAAATTTTATCGTTTTAGATTCTATTCAAAATTAAATTATATTCTGATGATTTGGATAATAACCCGTAAAACTGAGGTTCAAAGCCGTAAAAAAAGAAGTAATTAATTGTAAGCGTAAATCTTACCTACACTGTCATTGTTAAAACAAAAATCATGATGAAAAGCATTCTGATGAATGTCATCAAGCGTTCCATACTTGGAAATAGTTTCGAAATGCAGCCGTGTACTTATATTGACCTAGTGTGGGAAGCAAATAATTATTCAATCTTAAGAAGAAACTTATTTATTGGAAGACAACCAGACTATATCTATTTGGATAAAGCCATTTAGCGCATGCCTATGCGCGCTCCATCGTAGATCACAACGGTAACTTAACATCATGCGAATTAGTGGTCAAGTTCAACCCTATTATTGAGTAAAAATAAGTACTTAAAAAAACTTTTTAAGTTTAAAAACAGTTTTATTAAAAATAAAGTTTTTTTTTTTTTTTTTTTTTTTAATCTGAATTTTTTTTTGGGGCTTAAGTCGCTATGCGATTATGTCAGCCCCGTTTTACACGAAACTATGTATCTCAACATTTCAACTACTGCGACACATGTACATTTTAACTAATGTAGTAACTACAATAGCAAGGGATGAAGCCGTTTGCGCTGCAGAAGTACCTCGGTGATCAAGGTACATAATTCCTTCGCCGCTTGGCTTGTGGGTGCGGCCAGGATGGCCTGAAACATGCCAACATCTCGGGGATTTACGCCATACCTCTCGCACATAATTTCTCTCATAGGCTGGCTCCAACCACACTCAACCAAAAGATGGATAAAAAGAAAGTTAATGATGTAAGTTTGATGTAAGGTTATTATTTGCTGTATTCTAGTAGAAAAGCTATATAGAATTTAGAATGATACTAAATATATTTCATTGTATTGTCATCTAAACTAAGGGCGTGTAACAAATATCAGATCAATCTGTCAACAGGAAGGGGGTCAAATATCGATTACTAATTTGACACAAAAAAACATAATCATCAATACAAAGGGCAGGGTAAATAAAACCGTTTAGAAACGCAAGCCTGTAAAGATTAAAAATAACATGTCTTCAGGGACTCGGTAACATTGTCACCGCAATTTCATCTGGTATTCAGTCCACACGCCTAACTCGAGCGGTGCCGTCAACTGGCCGTGCTAGACGCGTGACACGCGCATTATTGTCAATGTCGACTTGACAGCGGTGTAGGAGCGTGTCATTTTGGATACCAGTATTGACAGCTTGGATATTTGCACGCAAGTGATAAAGGGGCATCGGACATAAAAAGTCGAGCCATTTTTTAAATAATCTGACACATGTCGAATAAGTAAATTGATTTTGCGGTGCGAAATGTCATTTCATTTGTCTTTGTGATCTAAATGTTTTATCCAAACAGAGGTGCTTGGCTGTTTTCTTCTTCTTTTTTGTATTGGACCCGCATTAAAGCATTTGCCAGTGTCAAGTATTAGGATTTTTTCAAGTTTCTTGAATAAAACAAGTTGTAAATATTCTAGTCACAATCTAAGTCACGTATACAGTCAATTTATATGTCGAGTCCTGCTTCAGTAAAGTGGTGGCGACTTTACTAGAAGCTTCTATGGAGTTTTGCCGACAACGTAAAATCACACGTTTTACTGCTTTATTTCCCTTGCCCACACTCACGCACTTTATCGAACACTTAATGAATAAAACATCACCATTTTTATAGCATTTATGTTCAAAATAACACAAGTTTAGGAAAATAAAACAAAGCAACAACACGTTACTAAGACGTTCCCGCCAAAACTCCCTGCTTAGCTGTTTTAATTTGATCAGACGTTTTATTTAAACATTCTATTTTTAGATTGACGTTTTTGACTTTTATTTTGACTTTGCCTCTGCTAACACCATATTATGTAACTTTGAACCCTATGCAATAATACATTATGATGATGCCATGGAGCTAGTCTGATGATGGAGCCAGAATGCTGAAAGTCCTTGATGTAGCATATAGTAGATGTGTCAGGGTAAAATTAATTTGTTTAGTTACCCTAAATATTTTTCATGAGGTACATGCGATGACGAGGTCCCGATGACAAAACAGCCAAAGAATAAACATGCAAACTACCAGAAGACAAAGAAGGAATCGTCAAGACTCATATTATTTATGCGCATGATTTGACGTTTAATAAAACCGGCCAGGTGCGAGTCGGACTCGCGCACAAAGGGTTCCGTACCATTATCTATAAAAACGGCAAAAAAATCATGACTGTTGTATGGGGGCCCCCCTTGAATATTAATTTTATTTTAATATAATTATTTATTTTTAAAATTAATATAACTCAATATTCTGTAAATATTTCAAGCGTCTACCTGTTGCCGTTATCAATATCGAGCATAAACGAGCAAAAATATCATGTTTTTTGTATGGGAGCCCCCTTAAATATTTATTTTATTCTGTTTTTTAGTATTTGTTATAGCGGCAACAGAAATACATCACTTGTGAAAATTTCAACTCTCTAACTATCATGCTTCATGAGATACAGCCTGGTGACAGACGGACGGACGGACAGACAGCGGTCTCAGTAATAGGGTCCCGTTTTACCCTTTGGGTACGGAACCCTAAAAACGATGAAAACATGTGCTAAACATATAAATACAGATTTTTTTCATGTAAACATATTTCGAATGGAATTTAGGTCAAAATGACATCAATTTAATAAAAAAGTTATGTATCGAAGACGTGAATTTGATGCCGATTTGACGCCCGGGGCAAGCACCTGCCTACTCCCTCCCCCCACTCCTCTCTAGATCTGGGCCTATTTAGATCCGAAGTACTGTTTTCTTTTCTATTTGAGCCCACTTAGCTATTTTCACTGCGAGCAAGAAAATAGGGACAAGTTTCCGAATAATAGAAAACTACGATTGTGGTGAAAACACACTACGACGTCTAGTTTATTAATATAACAGCGGATAGGTTCAAAACTCAACAATGAGCATATGCTTTCACAGGAGAAAAAAACCGGACAAGTGCGAGTCAGATTCGCCCACCGAGGGTTCCGTACAAACTAAATAAAAGGGGGAAATCATACATATTTTTTATATTTTTCTTCATAAACCGAATAATATACATCGTAAAAATATTTAACACATTCCTTGCTCACCACTCGGATCCGAGTAGGGGCTATAGTAGCGGCGCCTCCCACTCGGATCTGAGCGAGCGAACGTTTGAGGCAGCCCTCATTCCTTGCATAGAGACACTATTTTTTTGTGATTAAATAAAAAAAAACAGTTTTCGGTTTTTTTCCTATATGTGTATACCTACTGTATACTGTGTATCCTACTTTAACACAATGCTTCTTGCCAAATTTCGGAGTTCTAGGTCAACGGGAAGTACCCCATAGGTTTTGATTCCTCTGTCAGTGTCGAAATGTGCGTTTTTTACGACATATTCGGCTGTAACTTTTTTTTACGAAAACTGAGAAATTTTATTTTTCTTTCTGCAGCAAGATACTATAGATCTGCGTATACGGTTTTAATTTCAACTCGATACCTTCACGCGTTCCCGAGATAAAGGTCTTGACACCCGGACGGACGGACGGACAGACGGACAGACGGACAACAAAGTGATCCTATAAGGGTTCCGTTTTTTCCTATTGAGGTACGGAAACCTAAAAACGTAATAAATACCACTCTTTAATTGAAAATATGTCACCAATCACCTGACGGTGTGTCCGGGTATCCTCATTTAAGAGGCAGTTTCCATTCCTGGTAAGTTGTCGACTATTTGTACCACCTTCAACCAACGTCATTTAACATCAAGTGATTCATCGTTAATGCGAAACCATTCACCATAAAAAATCCGTTTGTATCACGTGGTCCTCATTCCACTATCCCAAAATGGCTACTTTCCATAACATTTAGTTTAGCAAAATTGAGCCGGTGCAGGACACCTGGCCGATGTGATATTAAATGTCATAATTTATGTTTCTTATAAAAATGGACAATATTCATACACAACGATTAAAATGCATATTTTTTGATATGCAATATTTCAAATGCAATACTTAAAATTCGACTGAAGAAGTTCTTGGTCAGCAAAGCCTACTACTCACTAAAATAATATTTCGGAGCAAAGTATTACTTGCGTAGTAACAGATCACATAATAGCATGTATATGAATGAATCATATGTACCTACTTATATTATTGTTATTATTTTTTATCATTATGTTATTGTATAGTGTTTTTTTGACGCGTGACATATTGTAATGATTCACCAATAAAATCTGTATCTGTATCTGTATCTGATGCAAGAAATAGAACTAACTGCCATCTCCTTTCCTGAGAACTATAATTTTGTAATTTTCAAGGCTAGAGTGAATAGATATCTGCTAGATTGTGCTGTATCCTCGGACACATCGTTGCTTTCCATCGGGCGAGCTTGTGTTAAACCGTAGATCTATTAAATATATAAAAAACAGATCGGCTACATGATTTTTCCACGTTTCTGATAGAAATCCACCACATTTCCCAGTGTGTTACAACCCTTATGTAAATCAGGTCTCGAATTCCCGGGAATTCGATTAGGGTCGGGAATTCCCCGGATTCCCGTCGGTCCGTCCCGTCGGCAAGTGTCGACTGTTATTGTTATTGGTTCCAATGATTTTTATGCGAGTCCTTTATGGTTATTAGGCGGGGTTTATGCGAAATTAATACTTTAGTATATGATAGTAGAGGTGATTACTCTATATAATCTGACGTAGGCAAAATCGATAAATAGCTCAGACGGATGTATTTTTAATTTTCTAAACAAAAATATGTGAATTCTCATATTTTAAACGGAGAAAACTTTGGCTTCGAGACCATTTATCAGTGGATTTTTATTTGGCAGAAACATTTAGACCTCAGATCTAAACAAAAATGTTGAAATATGTAAATGTTTGCAGGGTCTACTGTTTTTAAATCTACTAGTCATATTAAAAACACAAATCATTATATCAATCAAAAAATTATTATCAATCATATCTATTATATTGTCAGGACTATGTTATTATAAAATTACGTGATTTAAGTAGAGATTAAATAAATTTAAAAATATGTATAAATAAATACAAGTCTTTACATATAATTATTAAGATTCCACTTTAGAACTGCTTCTCTATAGCATTGCGTGCTATTTGTAACTTAAAAAAAAGAATTCTAGATATTATGTAAGGTTACCATATCGTTCAGTTCGGCGAGACAGGTTTATGACGTCATTGGACCCGTCGGGCGCACTAGACTGTTTCTGACATTATTTCCTCCCACTGTCACAAGTATCGGGAAACTT
The DNA here is from genome assembly GCA_947563715.1 of Lycia hirtaria. Taxonomy (NCBI): domain Eukaryota; kingdom Metazoa; phylum Arthropoda; class Insecta; order Lepidoptera; family Geometridae; genus Lycia; species Lycia hirtaria. The sequence continues at coordinate 24,948,798 of OX387383.1, read as the reverse complement.
CCAAACATACAACATAATGTAGAAGTTCCTTAGTTATTGCAACTAGCGCTGTTGGTAGTGCGCCTGCCTTCTTAACTGTGGGGTGTAAGATCGAGCCCACCCATACCAGGATAAAATATTACAAACCTTTATAATATTATTTCGAAAATCACAATCACACACAAGTCACAATCATTATACATTGATTGAGCTAAAATATAGGAAAATCTAAACAATAATTATAGTTTAAAAAACTGAAACAACCGACTTCAAAGTACGCTACTTCGTTAATTGTAAATATTAGAAAGGATTAGGATACATAAAGTTCATGTCATCATGCTCAGTCGGGTAATAATTAAACAAAACGCTTAATCGTTGAAGTAACTCTATTTTCACCTTATACACATTGGATGAGAAGTAAGAAGGTTTTACTTTTACTAAATCATTCATGGTTGTAAACTTTTTAAAGAAACCTCTATTTACCGCTCCTTTTTTTTGTCAAGAATGAGATTTGTCATGAAATGTCAAATGCTTCGTCTTCAAAGATTAGAAAATGTGTAGAATGCAGATGTTAATACAATAATCCTTAACATTTGACACTTTTGCAAAGAAAAACGTGTCGGTGGAACTCTGCGATTCTATAATCTGACGCATTCTGATGAAAATTTCAACTTTCACTCAGGAGTGATCCTGAGTGAAAGTTGAAATTTTCATTGTATCCCTGGATACAATGAAAATTTTAATTTTTAGATATTATTCAAAAAGTAATAAAGCAATGTCTATAAAACAATTATGAGACCAACTTGGGAGCATTCTCTACATGTCAATTCAAGAAACACAAAAATTGGTGCACGAATGAGGGGTAATCGGTAAACAAACATACAAAAAAAACATACGGACCGAATTGATAACCTCCTTCTTTTTGGAAGTCGGTTAAACACTATATAAAAGGAATACATAAATTATCTTTTATTAAAGTCGATTAAAAACCATTTGATTTTTAACTCACGATGCAAAAGGAAGGGTGTTATTGGTAGCATCCGAACGAATAAATAAACGATAAAACATACAGTCGTATTGAGAAACTCCTTTTTGAGAGTCGGTAAAAAAATATGAGAAGTTATTTTTTCACACAATACAAGGTAAGCGAAAACCAAGCTTTCCACAGTTTCTGCCACACCACGCGCACGGGACGCTGACAGATGACGTCATACATCTCGCTCCAAAATCAGCTCATTTACGCCGTCTCTGCTTCCGGCCGCTAACAGTTCTTAGTTATGACGTCATAGATTAGCCGGGACCCGAACTAACTGGGTATTAATCTGTGTCACTCGCGACAGCCGACAAAGGTGCGGCAATAAGTAAGGCTGACAAGCGCGGCTTCTTATGAGATGTGCTTGTTAAACCACTACGGAAGAACGAGGGTTATGTTTTTCAATTTATACATAGATGCTTTTTACAGCTTAAAGCTGTTGACAAAATGATAAATTGAAATGTTTGCTTAGTAAAGTACAACTTGTCTTCCAATAATACACAATACGCAATGATGAATCAGTTCGATTACCTACTCTTAAAATATGAACAAAACGCTACGTATTGTGGCTCAGTTGGTAGTATGTCTACTTGCTAAGCTGCAGGTCGTGGGTTCGATCCCCACCCAGGGCAAACATTTGTGTGATGAGCATAGATGTTTGTTTTGTGTCTGGGTGTTTCTATGTATCATATGTATATATTTACAACAAAAAAATGTAAATATTTATTCTATCAGCCATCTAGTTCCATAGTACAAGCTTTGCTTAGTTTGGGCTAGATGGTGTTGTGTGAAATGTCCCCAAATAAAAAATATAAAAAATAATAAATTGTGATAGTAAAATACCTTCGCTAGGTATAACTTGCATCCATTATTTTGCCGTATCTAAACACCACATTCACTTGTTCAGTTTGACGTCTGAATACTCACAATATAATTGGCATTTGGGCTTCGGCCGCACATTACACGGCTTGCCGCCCCTGCCGCCCTGTGCCGCCCCTGCTGCTGCATGCCGCCCCCTGCTACCCTAGTTCACAAATATGATTTGGGGCTACTTTTTACAGTTCACACTTGCTACAAAAACAGGCAGTTATGGTGATAAGTGGTATTATATGTAACAAATCAAAAGTACATATTTATTGCATAAGCTGTACATTCTTGCTATATACTTTGAACCAAAGGCAAAATAAAATAAGTTTTATTTGCACGTGTGATTTACAAAATATGAAAAATACCAATGAAAATAATTTCACATACTATAATTAATAGCATTTATTGAGATATAGCGATAAATATAACCATTTTGTAAGGCGGTTCTAGGAAAAGGCACTATGGACGAAGATGAAGCACGCTGATTTAACTTTTACAACTTTTTTTTTTTTTATTTATTTATAGGTCTGTACCTATTTTGACAAATACCTCCTAATGCAGTTGAAACTATAGTTAGACATTATAACTCAGTCTATGAGAGTGACACAATGTGTTTATAAAAAAAAAAAGTACTTTCTATTTAAAATTGTCTCATGATACTTACCCAATCCTTGCGTTCAAAATCTATTTTAAAACACAATACATTACTTACAGCACAAACCCTTCCAAAACTTTCCCGACAGAAAGCCTTCTTCAAAAAACACTGTTTCCGAAAATCTCAGCCGACCTGCTCAATTATTAATAGCGGGAAAGCCGGGAGAGGCGCCACGCCTCCACCACAGAATAAGAGACAGAAGGATAACTCCGTAAATATTGAAATGTATACGTAGAGAGTACAAGGGCGTAGCCAAGGGGGGGCAAGGGGGGCAGCTGCCCCCCCCCCCCACCTAGAGATTAAAAAATGTAGCCAACTGCAAAGCAACTGTACCTACAATTCATATTTTTCTCATCCTCCATAATATTATTAACTTGCCCCCCCCTGGGCCATGGGCTGGCGACGCCCTTGGGTACTCTCCATAAATCTAGCCGAAAAACTTACTTTACGAGTGATATACTGCCAAGGAGAATATTCAGTTTAACGGACGAGAGCATATAATTATTAAGACTGATTTCATCTGACGTGTATAGCGCAGCAACGGCAACATCGAGTGGTTCGGCTCACTGCGCTGAGTACTGTGATGTGTTACAAAATTTCAACAATAGACTTCGTGCAATAGTTGTGTACTTTTGCAAAACTTGTTCTTAAAATATTTATAGTTTAAAAACTGAAAAGAAAAATCGACTTCAAAATATGCAATTTCATTATTTGGATGACATTTTTTTAGTTATCTGTTAGAAAAACTAAAGCACTGAACCGATTTTGACTAAATTAATATGAGACTACCTTTGAACTATTTGTAGTTGTCCTTCTGGATAATTTCTAATCTGCGTTGTCTCCATACAACGTTTCATAAAAGCGACATCATTTAGTATTCCATCGCGCCGAACGTTCGCTGAGCGGCTGGCAAGTCACCTCTAACATTAATGCCACTCGCGTCCAAATGTCGTCCAAAGGCCCGTTTTCTCGCATAAACATTTTGTTTTCATAAAATCATTGTAGTTTTGATGGGAACGTGTAAGAAATAGTGTAGTCGCTATTTTTTGTTGTAAAAGTGAGCGAAGCGAGCTAAGCTCTCTGTAACAACCACTAAAAGTCGCTTTCGTCTGTGAGGGGATGTTAGTACTTCCGTACAGGTCGTATTTTGCAACGAATCTTGACGAAACCTGCGAGCGAGCTCTACAATCTTATAGACTTTTTTCGTCGGAATTTTTGATTACATTCGATTTTTGATGTCCCCCAAAATAAGGAAAATTTTGATACACGCATACAACGCCTTTACAAACAGATTTTTAAATATTTGGCAGAAACGTTTGATACCCAATTCTAAATATGAGCAAAATCAAATACAAAATACAATATAAATCGATTGAAAAGTTGTCGAAACAAAAGTTATGATGAATGAAACAAGGGAGATCACTTTGCAATGGGACCATTTATCAGGTGACCTCCATAATATTTGACAGAAACATTTTGTAACTAGCCGAATTTATACAAAAGACCTTCAAAAGACCTAGGTATGTTGTATCTCTCAAGAATCAAATAAGTCTACAGTTCTTCATGTCATTAATTGACCGAGCGAGCGGAGCGTCTCTGCATCAACTGGCCAAATTTTCTTTTTAGGGTTCCGTACCCAAAGGGTAAAAACGGGACCCTATTACTAAGACTTCGCTGTCTGTCTGTCTGTCTGTCTGTCTGTCTGTCTGTCTGTCTGTCTGTCTGCCTGTCTGCCTGTCTGTCTGTCTCTAGGCTGTATCTCATAAACCGTGATAGCTAGAAAGCTGAAATTTTCACAAATGATGTATTTCCGTTGCCGCTATAATATCAAATACTAATAATTAAATGAAATAAAATATTAAGGGGGGTCCCCATACAATAAACGTGTTTTTTTCGTATTTTTTTGCTCAATATTAAAAACGGTAACAGGTAGACGCTTTAAATTTTCACAGAATATTTACTTGTATATTACCTTTCAAAATAAGTAATTAAATAACAATAAAGTAAATATTAAAGGGGGGCTCCCATACAACAAACCTAATTTTTAAGCAATTTTTACTCGATCTTAATTAACAGGTAGAAACTTGAATATTTGTAAGTCAATATTAAGAAATATATTAACTATAAAAATAAATACCTAATCTAATACATAAAAACTCACAAAATGAAAATAATCCGTGCATCTAAACGAGGTGCGAGCGCCGCGCCGCGGTGTGGTGGTGGCGCGAGCGCGAGGCGGTTGCTAAGCAACGGCCGCACGGGTAGCGGGGGAGGTAACATCACGGAGCGAGCCATAGCCGCGCGTATTCGCGCGAACGTCGTCATGCTGCCCGGATGTGTATCGAAAACCTACCTATAAGTTTGCAATTTACTAATTGAAATTTCGTTGATTTCTCGTTATTTTATACGATTTTCTATTATAGATGATAGTACGGAACCCTTCGTGCGCGAGTCCGACTCGCACTTGGCCGATTTTTTATTTACGCAGTCGGGTAAAAATGAGTCAATTTGTTCTAGTTTCAGGCCAGACAGCCTTCAAGGGTAAGGTTTAACGAACTGTTATAGAGATTGTACTATACTAATATAAAATGCAAGAGTTTGTTAGAACTCTCTTTGGTCATTTTTAACTAGTCATAGTTACTGCATGTTCAATGAAATACTGGTTAGTAAGAGTGGTGGCAAAAACGAGAACTAACGTCTCGCTTGAACAAAATAAGGACAGCAGCGCTCTCAAGACCGCATTAGTTCTCCCGCATACACTACTCTGTCAAAATTCGCTTAAGGTACCATATCGACGGTTAAAAGGTAATAGGGTATAAGCGATATTTTATCCAAAAAAAAAACAGACAAGTGCGAGTCAGACTCGCCCACCGATGGTTCCGTACAAAATAAAATAAAAGGGGGAAATCATACATTTTTGTATATTTTCCTTCATAAACCGAAAAATATACATCGTAAAAATATTTAAAAACCTGTTTAGGTTATGCTACTGAAGCTCTTTCATATGATACCTCACATGATACGGTTGATTCACTTTAAAATTTGGACCTTCATTCCATGCATAAAGACACAATTTTTTTGTGAATAAATTAAAAATGACCAGGTACCTTCACGCGTTCCCGAGATAAAGGTCTTGACACCCGACGGACGGACGGACAGACGGACAGACGGACAACAAAGTGATCCTATAAGGGTTCCGTTTTTTCCTATTGAGGTACGGAACCCTAAAAATGAGTTATGAATACTATCTTACTTAAAATTTTCCGCTTTTTCATTTAGCATTCATAACTCATTTTTGACAAAAATGTCGCTTATACCCTATTACTTTTTAACCGACGAATGTAAATAAGTACGAAATAGAAATGATTTTCGTAGTGCAATTGTTACTCTCGATGTGCTGTTGAGTGTACGTTTTCACATGAAAGTATGTAGGTAGAAAATGTGTAAGTACTGTTCATTTATTAGTCTTATCAAGATGAACCCGCGTGGCACAACTAGTAAACCTAATATCCCTTAAGAGGCGAAGCCTTAATAAATCATCGATTCAAGTTGTTGACTCAAAGTTATTGGAATCCGATAAATTAAGGACTCCTCGGTCGTTTAGCCAACACTTCTGTTTATGTGTTTAGTGAATGGAACGGAACGATAAACAATTGTTAAAATAAACTGGTTGTTGCGTGCGACTTAACTGTAATCTGCTTAATGGAGTCTATTTGGATTTACAACAAATGTCTATAATAGGAGTTCTTGATATCTCATGTGTGTTATTTTGTATTCGAGTGTTAAATATAAACTCGTCCATCAATGGAACAGCTGAAGAAGTCTGATCCGTATGGTATTGTTTCAGGAGTTGGCAGCAGCGACTCCCACGCAGCGCAACTGGCGCGGCATCCTGATAGCCCTGCTGGTGATAGCTGCAGTGCTGGGCCTCATCGTGTTCAGCATCGCCCTCCTGACGCCGGCCGGGGACGGCGGCCGCGTGCGCGGGCGCCGCCCCACGCTGCACCACCTGCTGCGGGACCACTACGCGCCCTTCAACGGGACGTGGCTCTCAGGTAACACCACACCTCGAACACTCCATACAAACCCTCACTATTTAAGAGTCCGTAGTTCGACCATCGTCCGACTCGCTCGCGCATACCCACATTTTTGAAGATATAAAATAACTGCATGAACTTATAAAAAAATCTTTGTAAAACTAGAAAACAACATCACAAATATTCGACAAACATTTTATTTTTATGAAAGTTAAATTTCAGACAGAACAAAATTACTAAATTTTTTACGGCAAACATCTTGAGCCATGTTCCATCATGTCCTCTCTTTTGTTTTCAACAAAAACAAAAGAGTAACGTAAGAGATGTAATATGGGCTCTTATGTATACTTATATATACTTATGTACACCTATTCGATTCACTTGCGATTTCTATTTCTATTTCTATTTCTATCCCGGCAATTTCTCTTACGTATAGCACATATATATTTATAGTTGTAATTCACTGAGCCAATACATCGAATGAGTATCTGTACTAATTCTGTCGAATACCTATCAAACCGACAAGATAATTAATTAAATTAGAGAAAATTTAAGTATTTGAACATGACGTGTGTATAGTATTTGTTGGTGTTCTCGCATGTACTGATTGAATGAAACAAGTTATTATTATTTTTTGACTCGACTCATTAACGTAATGAGTCGGTCAGGCGACGAGAGCGGCTGCTAAAGAAGCTCCGAATAAAAAATGCCGGAAATACGCGGCTATAAGAGCGCGGTATGACTTCGTACCCACTGCCGTCGACACCACGGGTAATTGAGGCTGAAGCCTAAAGTTTGGTTCGCGAGTTAGGGCGCCGGATAAGGGGAAAGTGTGGTGATCCCCGCACCGGCTCCAACCTGGTGCAATGGTAGTCCATCGGTATTCAACGCGGTAAGTAACGCGTCTATCATCGTAAGCACTTTTGCGCCTGGTACACTTCGGGGCAGGCTTTTTAACTGAACTTTGGCCTTTGGTGTTTGTTACAATAAACCGTGTTCTTTCTTTTTATATTACTATTGATAAAATGACATAATGTATTATAAACTTTTAATGAATTTTGTTTAACTCAATAATAATTTAATTTTAAAGTCTTTTGACATACGTGAAACTAAAATTATTACTAAAAACTCATATAACTTAACCTTATGATATTAGGTAAACCAAAAATGTAATGCATCCTTAAAAGTATTCCTAGTAATGGATACAGTTTCTAAAAAAACTTGTACCTAACCTTGTCAGCACCACTATCTTCATACTCCTCTCTGGTTAGCCAAAAATCATTCAAGGTCGTCAACGACGCTAGGATGGACCCTCCCGTCCAAGCCGCATAATTTCTCGAAGGTATCGCGTCTATATACGCTTTCAGCGGCCGATTTCTTAACGAATTAGTGATCTCTGCTTTTAAACGATCGACAAGTCCAGGAAACATGGTGTTGCCTCCAGCTAACACGATGTTCTCAAAGAATAACGCCTTACAATCCGCGTCGCATTTGTCTATACAAGATATGAAGAGTTCGTCAATGCTTGGACAGTCCAGGTTCGCCAACGCAGGATGGAAGAGTACTTCGGTACAGTTAATACGCTCGTCGCCTAAAGTGATCTCCTGTCCGTCTGGCAGCTTGTAGGGTGCTTTCTCATAATTAGAAAATTTCAATCGTTCTTCGTAGTCTCGTGCCACGTAACAAACTTTTTCCTGAAGATAGAAACAGTTATTTATGCAAGTGGAGAGATTTGCACAAAAAAACGTACAAGTGGATATTAAAAATAAATTAACATTGGTGGACATTTCACACAACACCTTGCCCAAACTAAGCAGAGGTTTTACTATAAAATAATATACTTTTTTTTTGTAAATACTTACTTAAGATACATAGAAACACCCATACAGAACAAACATCCATGCTCATCACACAAATGTTAGTACTGGGTGGGGATCTCACCCAACCTATAGGCAGACTTACTACGAACTGAGCTATACGAGGACAGTCATTTTATATTTAATTCGAAAATAGGTGAGGCGGTAATTAATGTACCATTAATGAATGTGGTATTTTTATGTTTTTGTTGACCAAGAAAGTAGTGTCTTCGTTTCAAAAGTGGCTGATTTTTATTTTATCTGTGTTTTTTATATATAATTTAATTTTTTTCTCCCGTTTAAGTCATCTTTTGCATCGAATATCAATGAAATCTAATTTTGAGGATGTTGTGAGTGATTTTTGTCTGCTAGGGTAACCCCCCAAAAGTTTGCACATTGCGGTATGTATACTGTCGGGTTTTAATCACATCATATTTCGAATCAATCAATAATAATATTATCAATCATATTTTGTTTGAAAAAATTACATAAACTCAATTATTAATGGAAGATTTTTGAAGAATAGGAAAAGCGTATGCCTTTTCCCCATTCTTCTTAATTTTTTTAAGGTAAAAGTCATAATATTTAAGATAAATAATGACTATTTAATTGAATATTAAATATTACAAAACCTTAAAAATATCGGTGATAGATAAATGCCTCAGTTCAAGTATTAAAATGAAGATATTTACAAACCTTCATTTCATTAAGCAAATCCCTCTCAAAAGGAGTAGTGAAAGAGTATCCAGTCTCCGACAGAAGTCTCTGTAAACTGTCCGTAATTAGTTTACCATTCAAAGGTGACAGTTTAGTCGCATGCGTCAGCGGGAACCCTTCGAAGACCGGCGCGACATACGAACAGGAGTAGCCTCCCTCCCAGACGATGCCACTAGTCTTGCCGGTCGCGTGGAGAGCCAGGACTGGTGATTTCATCAGATATAGTCCTTTCACCGTGAAGCTTTCGAATAAGATCTCTGTCATCTTTCCCCTGAAAAACTAAAAAACATAAGTTCACAACATAATCAATGGCCTTGCCTGGCTCAGTGGTAGTATGTCTGCCTTCTGAGCTGTAGGTCGCGGGTTCGATCCCTACCTAGGGCAAACATTTCTACTGTGCATGGATATTTGTTGTGTGTCAAAAAAACTATAAATGTATTCTATCAACCATCTATTGTATTGTTGCCTATATTTGTTCGTTGACGTTTACTTCAGTTCACTGCTGGACATACAGTCAATTACTTCCTACATTTATCTACTTCATCTTCAGTTACGTCGTCTTTTTTACTAGGCGAGCTGATGGTCAAACGTCAAGACCTATCGTATATAAAAAGTAAAAAATAATATATTTAGTAATGGTTACTTGTCCTTATCCGAGACCAGTGGATGAACAGCGTGCATGATCCTCGCATCTTCAGGGGCAACTAGGAGCTCCTTGTAGAAGGTATGGTGCCAGAGCTTCTCCATCTCCTCCCAGTCGGTGATGAGCCCTTCTTGTACGGGATTTGTTATGAAAGATAGTCCTCGCTTGAGGACTGCTTCTTTGCCGCAGTAGATCAGTGGGACTCCATCTAGTAGCCCTGGACGGCGAAATCTGTAAGTAAATTGCAGCCTACGATGTTGAGTAATTCCAATCTTTATTAAACGAACAATTATACGTTTAGACAACTCAAAAACCCCAGACAAGAAAAAAACGGCTGAACTGATTTTGATAAAACTCTCGATTAAAATCCTCTTTCAAACGAAAACAAAAACTGTATCATAATCAGTCCATCCGTTTGAGAGCTACGATGCCACAGACAGACACATAGATATATGTACAGATACATAGATATATGTACAGACACATAGATATATGTACAGACACAGATATATGTACAGATACACACAGCAAACTTATAACACTCCTCTTTTTGGATCGGGGGTAAAAAATTAGTGGACTACATACATCTGATAACCATCCGACCACTACATAGTTTATATAAAGTTGGAATTGTCATCCATTTTGTGTGTATAAACTAACTGAGAGACTTACCTAGCCACAGCTGTTGGAAAAGAGACCCTGGGGGACGCCTCGCCCGCGAACCCAGCTTTCGTAGTGGAAGACCCCGTATCCAAAACTACTCCCATAACATCTTGCGACATGTTGCTTTTAATAAAGACTAACTAACCATTTGTAAGCCTACTGGAGTTCGGCAATCCAAGCAAAACCAGACGGTTTGAAGTCGAAAGGGAACAAATATTTTGAACTCTAAATAAAATAAACTTTGTGATCCTTTATACACTCCCTCCAACAAGTATGTATATTTAAAAGAAAAACAAAATACCCGACTGCAGAAAAGCAGTTTTTGCAGTCTTACTTACGATTTCATTACGCTTGATACGCTATTGAGTGTACGTTTTTTGTGAGAAAGTATGCTTAAAATTGCCGAAAAAGATTATAAATGCGCATTCTTTAGAATAATTTTAGTAAAATCACTTGTTTATTACGAAATAGTTCGTTGGAGGTTAGTTAAAACGCATTTTTTTTATGTTTGTGAAAGATGTATTACATTATTAAAAAATATATAGCTTACATATGACACTCAGGAAGTAAAGACAAATCTAAAGACACTTCACACATTAAAATCGGTCAAGCCAGGCTGTAGGTAGGATCATATAGAAACATACATACATACCAACATACATATACTCGAAAAACGTAACCCAATGTATGTACATATGTATGTTGGTTGCAGTCGCAGTCGGGTAAAAAGGATATCAATATTTTGTGGTAATTTACAAATTTTAGTACATAAGGTTTTTTTGGCATCATTTTTACAACCAATTAGACATAGGTCGCTGTTTTATACAGGCTTTTATTTACGTTCAAACGCTCGGGTGTCACTATAAATTGAATTATACAAATTAAGAGGATACTTGGAGCGCGCAGCTATTTCTCAACATTCTTTCAAAATGAAATGTAAAATCTCCAAGAGAAAATATTACTTGAAGCTATAGGTATTTATTTTATCATTTCTATAGAACCGGTCAAGGAATTTATCAAAATAATACTTTCCAGGGAAATTACAATATTATACAGGTATTTTAACAAATGGTATGACATGATCTTAACTATTAGGAATTTATACATACTTACACCACCACTTATAACTCCATTAATGGCTATTCTCTTATGAGCGGTTTGATAAAAAAACTGCAAACCTTCTATTATTTCTACTGTGATAGAGAAAGCGTGATGTGATGAGCATATAAACACACAGGCAGCTTGTGCTTCTATGTGATAGAGAAAGCGTGATGTGATGAGCATAGAAGCACACAGGCATCGTGTGCTTCTATGTGATAGAGAAAGCGTGATGTGATGAGCATAGAAGCACACAGGCAGCGTGTGCTTCTATGTGATAGAGAAAGCGTGATGTGATGAGCATAGAAGCACACAGGCAGCGTGTGCTTCTATGTGATAGAGAAAGCGTGATGTGATGAGCATAGAAGCACACAGGCAGCGTGTGCTTCTATGTGATAGAGAAAGCGTGATGTGATGAGCATAGAAGCACACAGGCAGCGTGTGCTTCTATGTGATAGAGAAAGCGTGATGTGATGAGCATAGAAGCACACAGGCAGCGTGTGCTTCTATGTGATAGAGAAAGCGTGATGTGATGAGCATAGAAACACACAGGCAGCGTGTGCTTCTATGTGATAGAGAAAGCGTGATGTGATGAGCATAGAAACACACAGGCAGCGTGTGCTTCTATGTGATAGAGAAAGCGTGATGTGATGAGCATAGAAACACACAGGCAGCGTGTGCTTCTATGTGATAGAGAAAGCGTGATGTGATGAGCATAGAAACACACAGGCAGCGTGTGCTTCTATGTGATAGAGAAAGCGTGATGTGATGAGCATAGAAACACACAGGCAGCGTGTGCTTCTATGTGATAGAGAAAGCGTGATGTGATGAGCATAGAAACACACAGGCAGCGTGTGCTTCTATGCTCTATGCTTAGTTTTGCATAATATTTATTATAATATGGCTTTATTCGAAAATAGTCTCATTTGTGTCAAGTGACATGATCTTATAAACCGAGCTACAAACAGAAAACAATCACTCTGACGCCTGTTCCAGACGTACTTGAACATATATAGACCGGCCGGGTCTTAGCAAATATTATTTTCTTTTTGCGATCATCTAGCGGACTGTAAAGCGATCTGACAACCCGTGCAATACCTACGTGTCTACACGTGCAGTGTACATGTGTGTGTAAAATAAAATAATTGTGTAAATGGCATTATTTATTATGTTCTATTAGTGCGCGCGCCGTCTGTCTTCGGAACTAAATCCCTAATTAAGAGGGATTTGTTCTGTGACACTCCCCCTTGTTCGTAACTCGGAGTTCCCAAGTTTCGCTTCATTTTCCAACGTATTTTCACTTGAAAAGGAATAATAAATAGGTCTCTCTGTCGTGTCGATTGTTTCGAATATTAATGACTGAATAATCTGGAGAGGCAAGTTTGTTTCCAACTAAAATCTGCAGAAAATTGCGGTTTTCATTTTATCACATGGGTTCGTAAATGTTAAGATATAAACGTCTCATTCTCTGATTAAAATAAGTACAGTGTCGCTATACAAATATTCGACTTCTTTTCTGTAACTAATCTAACCACTTTCAAAACTACGTGAGTGTAATTCCTAATACGTACCTGGTTCTCGCGACTTGTACCCCATATGTAGATGAAAGTATTCTAAGGTAGAAATATTCGTATTTTATGAATATTTCGTGGAAAACGTAGCGTCTTTAATCCGCAAACACGTATGTTTGCTCACGGATCGGCGAAAACATCTCTTCAAACTTCTGTTGGCATAACGTGCGTACATAATATATACCTACTCACGAAGATATAGATATATTAGAGGTATGTAGGGTTACCAACTGATATACTGTGCTTCTATCTTAAGATAAGTTATTTCCCGTTATGTTATAATAACTATTTTCAGAATGTAATGTGGGAACATTTGGAAAACGCTCTGTTGAATGAACTGTATGGAAGTTCCTGCCATCTTCCCTGTTTCCTAGCAGATATATAGTATTAGATAGTTATAATATATATATAGTATTTTAATAGTATATATATATATAGTATTTATAGATAGATATAGTATTTCAAGGCTTGAGCGAATGGATTTATTCTAGATCATTCATTTTCTTTTCTGAACTTCAGAACGGCAAGCGAAAAGCGGTGGCCAGTTTCTAAGATACAAAGACGTTCAGAAAAGACACATGAAGAAATGCAATATCGAGCCCTCTCGTTGGGAGTCCCTGGCTGAGAACCGACTTGAATGGCGAGGTCTAGTAAAAAGTTCGGTATGTGCATTCGAAAATTATCGAAGGCGCATTTTGGATGCAAAACGTGATGAAATAAAAAGCAGACAGCCACTCTTACATGCAGACACTGCGCGCGCACATTCACTGCCAATAAGCAGACAGCCACTCTTACATGCAGATACTGCGCGCGCACATTCACTGCCAATAAGCAGACAGCCACTCTTACATGCAGACACTGCGCGCGCACATTCACTGCCAATAAGCAGACAGCCACTCTTACATGCAGACACTGCGCGCGCACATTCACTGCCAATAAGCAGACAGCCACTCTTACATGCAGACACTGCGCGCGCACATTCACAGCCAATAAGCAGACAGCCACTCTTACATGCAGACACTGCGCGCGCACATTCACTGCCAATAAGCAGACAGCCACTCTTTCATGCAGCCACTGGGCGCGCACATTCACTGCCAAAATTAGCTACATCAGCCATATACGAGCACGTCATCGAAGCTCTCTAGATAAAAAATTACAGAAGCTATCGTCATAGCCGAAAACCAGTTCCATCTCCAGGCACACCCAGGCGAGCTGGTGGTCAATCGTAGAGCTACTTCACATAAAAAGTATTATAAGTATGTAACCCCACCCTTATGTACCAAATAAGTGAGCACCCAGCACAAGGCATGTTTACATACGCACCCCGGGAACAAAGAGAATGTTTTCCAAGCGAACGTCTGAATATGTATGGAGGAAATTGCCATTGATTTTTCGAGAAGAAAACAACGTCTTGAGTATTAACAAAAATGATATCTGGCTTATTGAAATGTACCGTTTGAGTTTGCCTCAAACTTACTAATTTTGTGTAAATTATTTGGTCACCTCACTATTTCGGAATTAATACATTACAAATAACTAATATAGCTTACATTATATCTAACTAATAATTTTCACAAGAGTTATCATAAATAATTCTCGTTTAATTAAATTTACAGCGGTTATGCAGGCTTTCTTTCTTTCGTTCCATGTTCTTTCTTCCATGGCAAGAGGGCCCTGAACATGATGAGTGAAGTGGTGAAAGGAAACGTGCTGTGCCGACACCGACCTCACCTAGTGGGAAAAGGGTAAAACAATGATGATGGTTATACATGCTTTCTATCAAAACCGTACACTCAACATCGCATCAAGCGTAACGCAAGCCTAATTTACACTACGATAAATAATCGTCCTTATGCAGTCGGTTGGATATTTTGTTTTAACTTGTTACTTATATAATAACTAACTTAAGGCGGATTTCAAGTGACTAAGCTCGGCTAGCTTAAGATTGGAACTGAAGCTTTTCCAAGTGTTCCTTTAAAGAAAGAAATGCAATAACTGCAAACTAACTTTTGGAGTTCTTTCTAAAAGTTCGCTCGAGTCGTGGGTATGCTAAGTTTTAAGATAAATTTATAATATATAGGTTAAAAACATGAAAGAAACGCTTTCATGTAATTTTTTACCGACTTCCAAAAAGGAGGAGGTTCTCAATTTGTCGGATTTTTTAAATGTATGTTCCCCGATTACTCAAAGGCCCATGGAACGATCTGGAATATTCTTTTTTTGTTTGAAAATGTATACTTTCCAGGTGGACCCATAGAATTTTTTATCAAAATTGGTTCATTATTTTGGTTTTTATAATAAAATTAGTGAAAAAATATTTCATCAAAGTAAATGAATTGCGTATTTTGAAGTCTTAACATAAGGCAAGTTGGCGGTTACGCAAATCTACATATTTCTTCATAAAAATAAAGACGGTTACGAGCGTTTAAATAGTATGTATATACGTAGGTATGTTCTTCCCATCACTGACAACTGAATTTGTAGCCTGCACAACTATGTGCTAGTCAGTACAAAGTACCCTTCGAGTCACAAACAGTACCGCGCCGGAATGTTGTGCGCACGTGCGCTTTACTAGCGCCAGACAAAGCGCTACTTTGTTTCACACAATACAGTCCGTTGTTTCCAGCTGTTTACGACTTTCCTCTCTCAGCTAGACTCCGATACCGCTCGGTTTATTTCCTGGTTAATGCTTGGAAACTAAGTAGAATCATAATCTGAAACTGATATGAATGATAAGCTCTTTTTAAACGACTTCAAAATGGGAAGTTCTCAATTTGATTGTGTTTTCTGACGTGACAACGTCTAATAAATCGATGAACGCCGGCTGCACGAAAAAGTATGACTCATTGTCCCGTAACGCTCATTGTAACGGGAAGTGTTTTCTTCAATGTTTTGTTATGACGTTGTCACGTAAAACTATCGTCCGTAAACCGACTTTACAGACAACCAATTTTTTTGTATTTTTAACAGACTTCGAAAAAGGAGGAGGTTATCAATTCGTACCGTATATTTTTTTTATGTATGTACACGAATTACTCCGTCATTCGTGAACCAATTTTTATGTTTCTTAAATTGATGTTTATAGAAAGCTCCCAAGTTGGTCCCATAATTATTTTAGATACATTGCTTTATTACTTTTTGAATAATCTCTAAAAGTAAAAATATTTTATTGTATTCCTGAGTGAGTGCGTCAGATTATAGAATCGCAGAGTTCCACTGACACGTTTTTCTTTGCAAAAGTGTCAAATATTGAGGTTTTTCGTATAATCATCTGCACATTTTCTAATCTGCGACGACAAAGCATTTGAAATTCAGTGACAAATGTCATTCTTGAAAAAAAAACGAGCGGGTGAATATAGGTCTTTTAAACAGTTTACAATCGTGAGGGATTTATTGAGCTTGAAAAGTAAAACCTACTTACTCCTCATCCAATGTGTATAAGGAGAAAATAGAGTTACTTCAACGCTTGAGCGCCTTGTTTAATTATTGTCCTTGCTAATATTACAAGTAAACGAAATAACGTACTTTGAAGTCGATTGTTTCAGTTTTTTAAACTATACAGTTATTTTATATCGAACGCTCTACCTTATTTTATTTCGAACACTACCTTATTTTAATTCCTCAGATGTTGCATGATTTAATATATTCAGCCAATCACGTACCCTCATTCAATCCCTCCCCCCCCCCGTCCCCCCCCCCCATGACTCTCGTAGAAAGCAAAAACCTCAATCTACATACCCCGTGCCAGTGAAAGCTTCCCATACCCGATCTATCTATCTACGAGACTAGGAAGCTATCTTCGGAATAAATCAAGATTACCCTGTTTTTCCATCGGAGAAGACCCACTTCAGACTGAGCTTTTATGTTCGACACCATGTATACATAGTTTTATATCCAATATCCTAAAAACACAAACGAAATGCTTTAATCTACCTAAATAGTGTGTACTGTGTACCCACTTCTGCAAGCTATGGACTACATCCTCATGTTCTGCATATTTAGTAAAAAAAATATTTTTAAAATTAAAAAATATATATTGCATAAGTTACTAAATTGACCAGACCTCCACGTCTTTAGAAAAAGACTCGTGACAGACAGTCTGAAACCGAACCTATACGGGTTACCTTTTTTAACCGACTACCAAAAAGGAGGAGGTTCTCAATTCAACTGTATGTCTTTTTTTTTAAGTTGTTAAACGGTTACTTCGCAATTATCAATTGATTTTCTTTTGTTTGGTAGGTACAGGGTTAGTTCCATATTTTTTTTTTCAAAATCGGTTCCGTGCTTTGGTTTTCAATAAAAACACTTAACTGAAAAAAATATGTCGTGTTAGTAATCAAAATTACGTGTTTTGTAGAGATTGCAAACCGGGCCCAGCCGGGCCTGACTACCGGACCCGGTAGGTATGAAAACCGCGGCGCGTTTAAGAACAACATAATATTTTAATAAGAATTTGTTTTGTTTATACCAAATATTACCAGAGCTACCAAAGTTTATCTACCTATCTATCTAATCTAAGTTGTTATGACAAGTTGAGTGCTTTAAGCATTTCTTTCATTTATTAGTTTCTTATTCTAATACTATGTTTCAAACGGACACTATAACGAGTAAAGAGAAAGACCTGCTTGCTTAAACTTATAAAAATTAATAATTACTAATACTAATGTTACTATTCCGTCCATAAGTCAAAATAATCAATTCTTTACTATGGACATTAACGTGGTTTTCACACATTTTTAAATAAAAACTACGGGTCACTCACGTCTGTTTTGAGCCGAAATATCCGACTATAGTTTCAACCGCATTCGGCGGTCTTTTTCAAAGGAGCAGCACACACGTCACTCTCGGTCCGCCGCCGAATGCGGTTGAAACTATAGTCGGATATTTCGGCTCAAAACAGACGTGAGTGACCCGTAGTTTTTATTTAAAAATAATCAATTCTGTATTAAATCAGAGATTTTGAGACTTTGAGTGAGACTGATTATTGTTGATTTGCTAGTTTGAAATAAATATTAATTCGTAATCTTGAATCATTGTCCTTTTCCATTCTTCTTTATAGCTAATTTTCATAAAATACTTTAACGGTTTCATCGCTAACACATTCCGAGAAACATTCCGGATTGCAATCTCTAGTTTCGATGTCGATTATTTCAGTTTTTTAAACTATAATTAATGTTTATGAGGTACAGAACCCTAAAACTTACCCTCTTTTTGGATGTTCAGATAAATCGCGTAGTCTAAGATTTGGTAAAGAATGTGGGTGTAGAATGATAGTGGAATTCAGCGATAACACAAATAAGGAGTCTGTCCCTACCCTCCAACCACCAAATTTGTCAAGTTCGGGAACGTGGGATGGGAAGGGAAGAGAATAACCTCTGCCATTATGATTATGGATATTTTTACAGAGCCAACGAAGCGTCTCCATTTCAGAAGTATCTATTCTTGCTTACGTCTATACATATACCTTTGTATGTTTTTTAACCACCTTCATAAAAAGGAGGAGGTTATCAATTCGTAGCGTATTTTTTTTTTATGTATATACACGAATTACTCCGTTATTCGTGAACCAATTTAAGTGTTTATTGCGTAAATTGGCGTTTAGAGAAAGGTCCCAAGTTGCTCCCATTATTATTTTATAGACATTGCTTTATTACTTTTTGAATAATCTCTAAAAATAAAAATATATTCATTGGATTTCTGAAATGCGTCAGACTATATAGAATCGCAGAGTTCCACTGACACGTTTTTCTTTGCAAAAGTGTGATATGTTGAGGATTATCGTATAAATATTTGCACATTTCCTAATCTTCGAAGATGAAGCATTTGACATTCAATGACAAATCTCATTCTTGACAAAAAAACGAACAGTAGAAGAGAGGTCTCTTTAAAAAGTTTACAATCGTGAAGGATTTAGTAAGCTTGAAAAGTAAAACCTTCTTACTTCTCATCCAATGTGTATAAGGAGAAAATAGAGTTACTTCAACGCTTGAGCGCCTTGTTTAATTATTACCCGACTGAGCATGATGATATGAACTTTATGTATCCTAATCCTTTCTAATATTACAAGTAACGAAGTAGCGTACTTTGAAGTCGGTTGTTTCAGTTTTTTAAACTATAACTTTATGTCTAATTACTATTCGATTATGAGAAACAATAAATATCTCTCTGAAAAAAAAAGGGAAAGGGGATAAAAAAGGAGAATAATATGGACTAAATCATAAAAAAAATCTTATGAAAATATTTGTGTATCAGTAGTTTTGTAAAAATTAAAATCATGGGTCCCAAGTTGATACGAGCTCGTAGCTCCGTAACGCGAAATAAAATTATACCAAAAAAGAGATGATATAAATAAAGGATTATATTTTGTCGAAAACCCTACCACTAACTTTTTACACTATCATGATACTTTCAATACTCCTTCTACTGCTTAAAAACACAAACACTACACCCTCTAAGTCTACTTTTATAAATATATATATATATATATATATATTTTCAATCAATAAACGAACAGGATCAATATTTTACTATTCATAGTGCACTCCAAAGGAGTGACAAAAAGCCTTCAAACCCTCCATCCTAACCCAACAGACCTTCGAGTATATTTTCTCTTTTCAGCCCTCTTCCCTTTGGACCCTCAACATATTTAATATTATTCATCGTTTTGTTAGTTTCCCCTCGTCCTCAATTCATCTCTGTGCCCGATTCACCGCTCATTCATCCCTTAGTGGGAAAGAATTTAATATCTTCAATGTGGGGAGAAAACAACTCAATAAAGACCAAATGAAATGGGAAGTTTTTGCAGGAGCGCAGTAAAACATGCTGTAGTTCTATTATATTTTCTGAAACTTGTGTTATTTCTAATATCAACGTGTAAAGACTGTGGTGTTTTATTACCAGCTAGCCAGCAAAATTTGTGTGTTTTTGTTGGATTCGCCGATAAAGGTTGTAAAACAATTCAGGTATCTGGGGCACATCTTGACTGAGACCTTATCGGACAACCTGGACATGGAGAGAGAGAGAAGGAGTCTGTCCATCAGATGTAACATGCTCGCGCGCAGATTCGCAAAATGTTCTGACGAAGTCAAAGTGACCTTGTTCAAAGCGTATTGCATGTGTTTATACACATGCCAGCTTTGGATAAGGTACACCAGATCAGCATACGGCACCATAAGGGTGCAATATAATGACGCATTTCGCATCCTTATGAAAAAACCAAGATTTTGCAGCGCGTCGGCCATGTTCTCTGATGCACGGGTTCCTGATTTCTTTGCAGTTATTCGATCTCGTATTGCGTCCTTTTGGGACAGGATAAGAAGATCGAATAATAGCATACTGCAGTGCCTGTCCAGCAATGTGTACTCTCCGATTTATAGGTCCTGGATTGCTGTCCACCAGAGCCAGAACCGGAAGTGATTTGTATACTAGTACAAGCTATTATATTATAGTTATAATTAGGATTATTTATTTTTTGACTACATTTATTTATTTCATAATATGTTATGTATTATTGATACTATGGGTATGTAATGACCTGAAATAAACGTTTATTATTATTATTATTATTATTAAAATAAAGTGGTGAAACATGTCTTATCGTGTCGTTGGTAAAACTCCACGAGAGCTTCTAGTAAGGTCACCGCCACTTTATTAAAACGTGTAAGACTTGACCATGCCATGTTTTATTTCATTTCTCATTTAGAAATTTATCGATATAATTATTTAAATTTTACAAAAAAAAAAAAAAATTATTTGAAAAATTCGTATTTGTAAATTAATTAAGTTACAATATATCAAAGAGGTCTCTGAGGTCTATACTCTATGTAAATTGTTCTACAATGTACCGTATACTGTTTTAAACGTCACTGAGGAAGGATAAAAGTAAATTGATAATGGTTTTAATCGCCGATTCCCTAAGTGTCTTGGTAAGTATGATTTTGTGGTGTGTATCTTTGTCAGCAGATTGTCTTTATAAAGTTTTTATAAAACTAGTAGAATATTTCAAATAAAATATAATTAAAATTATAAAATTTTTCATTTATTTCTTGAAAATACAATCATTTTATGGTTAGTAACATAATTATAGCTGTTGCCGTTCCCTTTTTCTCTCGCTGTTTATATGTATCGATATATATCATTCGCATTAGTCTTTGAGTTGCAAAAAATATCTTTATGAATATAAGTATGTATGTATATGTATGTATGTATGTATGTATGTATGTAAGTGTATGTGTGTATGTATGTTTGTATATTTCTTTGGCACGCTCTAGAGCCTAAACGGATTGTCGTATTTTTATGTGAGTGGTGTCAATAAGATTCGTCTTAGTCGTGAGAGTGACACTGGGTACATAAAAATAAAAAAATATAAAAAATAAGGATTTTTGGCAGCAAAAAGTAATCTCAAAAAAAAAAATGTTTTCAAAATACATCGAGTGTGGTATCAAAATAAATAATTTTTAACGGTGACTACGAATATATGTATGTATAACTTATATGTTTTATTGGAGTTTGGAGTAGGAAATGCTAATAAATCACATCACACTTCACACTTATAGAATCACACACACACACACACACACACACACACTTATAAATGCGAAGTTTGTGTCAGTTTGTTACTTCTTCACGATAAAACGGCTTGACGGGTTTGGCTGAATTTTGGCACACAGGTAGTTTATAATCTGGATTAACACATAAGATACTTTTATCCTGGAATTCCGGCGGGAACGGGTAAAACAGGATTAAATCTATTTCCTACCTCAAAAAAATCACCGACAACTGTTCCATTATAATTGTGTTTTAAGGTAAGGAGAAGGGAGAAGGGAGGGAGAGGTAGGGGGGGGGGGTGTTTCGGGTGTATGTATGTATGTGGGTATGTATATCTGTATGTTTCTATATGATCGCCTAAAGCCTAAAGGGCTTGACCGATTTTGATGTGAGAGGAGTCGTTAGATTCGTTTTCACTTGCTGAGTGTCATAGGCTATATTTTTTTGTAATAAAAATCATACATCTCTCACAAATATAAACAAACGCGTGTTTTTTGTAACTTCCAACGAACTTTTTCGTAATAAACAAGTGATTTTACTAGATTTTTTCTAAAGAATGCGCAATAATCTTTTACAGCGATTTTACGCATACTTTCTCACAAAAACTTACACTCAACAGCGTATTAGGCGTAAAGAAATCGTAAGTTAGGCTGCAAAAACCTCTTTTCTGCAGTCGGGTATTTTGTTTTTCTTTTAACATTGATACTTGTCAGTCATGTAGATATTTCTTAGAGTTGTATTGTACTAGAGTGACATCACAAGATGACGTCACACCTGTCTACCAACCCGTACAGACGGCGAAGTACAAAGAGCTTTATCCCACAGATCACATTTGTTTGAGCTCAATAAACAGATAGCGTCGCGGGCGGCGGCCGGCGTGCGGGACTCCAATCTATTATATTTATGAACATGAGATGAAAATGTCATGTGAACTGGAAGGAAAGGGTAAACACTACAGGATGTTCGGATCAAATTTAAATATATGTTTTATAGTAAATGGGTTTGTTGTTTTTAAAATTTGGTCCATTAATAACCGTTTATGTAATCGTTAAGCTAACCACATATCACGCAAGTCATTTTTTTTACATCATTTAACTTTCTTATCATCGTCAAAATATGTGGCGCCTAAGTGTTAACAAACTTATAGACAGTTTAAAAATTACACACGACGAGACTTGAACCTGCACATTTTGATCTATACTTAGGAACCTTTATCATTTGCATTTTCTAGCCAAAAATGTTGTCAATGTTATAATGGTCTGTCGGGAGTCTGGAGACCGTCTGACTTGCGATCCGCAGGACCTGGGTTCAAATCCCACGGCACGCACCTCTGTCTTTCCGAAGTTATGTGCGTATTGTTGATTGCCGCCAACTTCAAACGGTGAAGGAAAACATCATGAGGAAACCTATAATGCCGAGAGTTCTTAATGTTCTTGAAGACGTGTGAAGTCTGCCAACCCGCACATGGCCACTTGGGACAGTTTATGTAAACACGGCTGATTTGATTTGATTTGAATAACTGTATTAATCAAATAACTGTGCAACATTGTATTATTTTTAATTCAATCTCAAAATTATGAATTCATTTTATAATTTTTTCCTATATTTGTTATTTTAAAGATGCGGGTAACATATCAAAATATATTTTAAATATGATTACTTTGAACATAATGTGTAGTAGCTAACACTTTCTGAATAAGCTGCGCTATCATTACAAGGCTTTTTCGAGTAACCAAACATCCTGTACCAACATCTTATTTGATATACATTTGTACCAACTTAAAAAACATTTTGATTGTTTCATCACAGAAAATTGTTAACTATTGGCTTTGCAAGGAACCATCAAAACGCCCGTCTCACAGTTGAATCTTTCGCTCCTTTCTTCCACAGACCAGCAATATGCAGATTGTTCTTCCTCTAAAGGTCTTCCCGCCAAACGAGAACGAAATAAAACCGGCCAAGTGCGAGTCCGTACCATTATCTATAAAAACAGCTAAATCACGTTTGTTGTATGGGATCCCCCCTTAAATATTAATTTTATTTTAATTTAATTATTTATTATTAAAGTGAATAATATAACTCAATATTCTGTGAATATTTCAAGCGTCTACCTGTTGCCGTTATCAATATTCAGCAAAAACGAGCAATAAAATCACGTTTGTTGTATGGGAATTTAATATTTACAACGGCAACAGAAATACGTCATCTGTGAAAATTTCAACTGTCTAACTATCACGGTTCATGAGATAAAGCCTGGTGATAGACGGACGGACGGACAGACAGCGGAGTTTTAGTAATAGGATCCCGTTTTTACTCTTTGGGTACGGAACCCTAAAAAGAGACGAAAACGACACGATTTTTTCCTGCTTTTCGTAATCTACTATAAGAAAACATAAAAGTTACACATAAAGGGAAAAACAGTTTTTCGTGGAATTAATCACATAAAACATTTGAAAGCCATACAAGGTAGCACCGCAACCAGAATCAAAGTACTAGCAAAATAAAGGCAAAGATTTTTCGTGACTCATACTTACGTGCCGAAATAAAGCTTGTTTCAGACAGTCATAAATTCACCAAACTACATAAAATATACGAACAAGATGGCTAGGTATCCTAACTTAATAATAACTTCTAGAAAATACTAGAGGCGTTCTAGACTCCTGTCAGGCTAAATAGAGAGTAAGTACGTCATCAAAAATAGCCGGCAAGCCACTGAAATAAAAATTTCATGGCCACGTGTAGGATGGGATGTCTTATTCAGCTCGTGTCATTTAAGGGGAAGTTTGCTGACTTTTAAATAACGTTTGTTACTTCAATGTTTCAAATGGTTACCTATGTATCTATAATCCGAATTATAAAATATTAAAACTCATTTTCCCGAAAACGTTTTTTTTTTCATACGACACTTTATTAAATCCCGAACGCTAATTTGACACTTCGTCTGATAATCGAATCTTTGTAATAACACAGTGTTTGTGTGTAATGAACAGAAAGCTAACGGACCTTTCCTAATAATGGGGTATGTAAATAAAACTGTAACATAATTATGCTGATTCCAAATTCCTGATACTTACTATATTTTTAAGGTCAGTGCCAGGCGGTAAACTATCACCAACAAAGTTAGACAGACTAGACACTGACCTCAAAATATAGTATGAGTACGTAACGAAGGTCTACCTACTTAGGTAGACCTTCACCTAAATTGACGGTATTATGTATCAGTTGTTATTGATTGGATTGTTTTGAAGTCTATTTAATTTTTTTTAATTACTTTACTTCTCCCTTTCACTTTTAATTATTTATATTTTTTCGTGATTTTTTGTGTTTAAAGTTAAAGTATTTATCGTTTCTTTAAAATATAATCAAAATCGAATGGTAAATAGCACCACAACGAACTTTATCCTCTTTTTGGAGAAATTTCACAGCCGACAATTGAACAAAATCTAATAACGGACGTAAAAAACTCTCATATATCTCTTAAATCACCGACACAGATGGCAGGTAGTTTGCTTATCTATTTTATTGCCTCCTCTTTGGAGGATGTGCACGGGAACTATATGAGTTGATCCCGTTATCTGATTCGAAATTAAAATCGGCGAGTTCTGAAATGGAGACGTTTTGCACCCAGGTTTATCCTAAAAGTTAGCACAGACGCAAAACTTGGCAAAAATTACTGTAGAAAAACAGAGCCTTAAAGAGACTGACCTCACGGATAATCTTATCAGAGCTACTCAGTTATTCACAGAGGCTGAGACGCTGTAGGCATGTTAGTTTGATGACATGTCTAGTTACTTACTCTTTGGTCTTTCTTATCTTTATTTTATGTAGCGCATTTCTTTTTATCTTTAATGGAACGAACGAGGCTCGAAATATTCCGTGAAGATATAATAATTATCTCAGAAATGGAAATAAGGTGCTCTATCAGTGCTTCAATCTGAGCTCATTCAAATTAAATGTAGCTCAAATAAATCATTTCATTTTAAGTTAGATTGTTTCTACACATACAGCCGTTTTGATACTGCTAATGGACTTTTGATCGTGACTGTACGTACATATATTTTGAAAGGCGTTTTTAAGTTACATAAGCAAAACTTTTTATCATACAACTTACATTTAAATCGTGTAAAAATGTTATAATTAATTAAATATATTAGAATTCTACCAAGACCGCCTTAGTCAGAGCTACTCCAGATTTATTCTTCGTCTGCTGAGGGTCTTGTCGTCAATCCTCTATGTGTACTCATTGTTAGGACATCTTTACGCGGGAGCCACCTCAATTGGACAAAAAAGAGTGCGCATTGCCAACTACTTGTCCTTTGCGTAGTCAGAGATAATTTAAGTTGCCATTAAAAAATATATAATAATATCTAATTCATTCCACAGAGTACAAAACTAGGGAACAGTGAGGTTACAAAAGAACAATCCACTGAGTATAAAAGTAGAAAAATAGTGGCGTTGTCATTCTGCTATACTGAATTTATAACAAACCACAGACTATAAATATTAAAACCATGACGTGACGGGGTTATAAATAATACACGACAAAACCTTAAAACCGTGCCAATCTTTACAGAAATATCCCTTTGTGATAGCTGTAGGTTGTAGGTTTATTCGATATTTCCTCCAGCGCTCCGCTATAATCTACGTCTTCACCACAAAGCCGTCACGGCAGCACTTACTGCTATCTATACTGTGGTGTCAGTATGTCACCACCAAAAACAGCGAATAGACTAAGAGCGGGCCGTATGTTTACCCACCTCATCGGGTAACAATATGTATGTGAGCTATCTAAGATCACATTAGTAAGGTGTCTCTAAATGTACAGGGTTGTCTTTTTTTTTTGTACGTGAGGAAATGCATTTACGCATACCCTCCGCCCCGGGGGGAGTGGCGGGTTATGTCGGGCTCGACACCAGAATGGTGCCACTAACGACTAAAACCTCACGGTGTTCCTCTTTTGCGTTTACGGCTGGACAGTGGGCACTCTCCCAGACTCTACCACTGACCAGCCACGCTAGTTTCCTAGCGGGGAGCTTTTAGCCCCATCCGTCTGATGACGATGTGTCGGAACACGAGACACATCGTTTATCCTCTGGGAACTCTTTAGTCGGGCGGCAGACTCCCCTGAATCTACCGCCCAGAGTTCCCTAAAATGTACAGGGTTTCCTAGGCTAAGCCTGGAGCGTTTTGTACAGTTATCAAAATGTGACAATTTTTTGGGGTGTCCACCACGATCGAGAACAAGCAGTGCATTCGAAAGTGCCTATCGAGAAGTGCCAAAATCAATGTGGTTGCCTCGCCTAAACCTGGAGCTTTCATGACTCAGTCAAATTTTAGGCTGCCAAAAATAATACCATTCAAGTCATCAAGTAACAAGATGAGACTTACGTAACCATATGGATTTTGACACTAATTCTAATTCTAATTTGAGTCGGGGCGATAAGACCTGCACTGACGTCCCGCTTGGGGTGTATTGTGCATTTCCCCCCACCAGCCTACCCAAACCATCCGAGCTCCTTGACATAACGGAGCACAGCCCTGGGTCGCTGGCACAAATGTTCCACTTCTCTTGCGTCACATTTTGACACTTCTAGATAGATAGGCACTATATTTAGAGACACTTTACTAATGTGCGTCATCCTAGATAGCTCACATCTTGTTACCCGATGAGGTAGGTAAACATAAGGCACGTTCTTAGTCTTTTGACTGTAAAAAAAATTCTGTGGTCACCACTATCTATACTGTGGCAATAGTGTGTTACTGCTACCTATACTGTGGCGACAGTTTGACATTTATTGCTTACTCTCTACTTTTGTTTGTGTTTGGCCGCATTTCAGAAAGTTTTAGGTGTTGTTTATTTTGTATAAGGGTAGCTCCTTTTCCGTAGACTAAATGCATACAGGAGATGCCTTTACAAACTCTCATAGTAATACAAATTCATAAAAAAATATTGACACCAAAAAGTATATTTAAGAAGGTACCAGTAATCATAGTTTTAAAAACTGAAAACCCCCGACTTCAAAATACGCAATTCGTTTACTTAGATGATATATTTTTCAGTTATTTTGTTATAATAACCAAAGTACTGAACCGATTATGATACAATTCTTAAGGAACCACCTCTGAAGTATAACCTACCAAACTGAAAAATAATCAAAAACAATTAATAATTGGCGAAGTAATCGGTAAACAAACATACGAAAACATTCAGTCAAATTGAAACCCTCCTTTCTTAAAGCCGGTTAAAAAGCGATCTTATCGTTAAGACTGATGTTTTCTAGGAAACAAAAGCAATTTGCCATTCTAATCTTTGATCACAATGTATTAAATAGTGCCATCATAAAAAACAATTCGCATGTCTGTTCAGATGTGACTGTCGCTTAACACCAGATGAGTTGATGGTCAAGCGCAAGCCTAACGTCGAATTAAAAAAAAAATATATTGAAGACTTTTTTAAGAATTTTGTTTCTCTTACTACGTTTGACCTCCAACTTACAACACATCGATTTAAAATATATATACTATTATTTATAATAGAATTTTTAAATTTCCTAAGAAGTTTTAGAACTTTCTGTGTAGTTTCATAAAGCATGTATGTCTGAGAGTCTGTATGTCAACTCTTGTTGGTATTTCCTCTACGGCTTATCCCTTAATGGTATAATAATAAGAGTGTATACACACCGTGTAATACGACGTGGTTTCCAGCCTAATGCGTTTTTCATTACATCGTGCGAGGTTCTGGCATGTTATACGTGATGGTGGAATTTAGCTCGACAAAGCAATTTATATTGCTCTGTTAGTTTATAGTTTATGTAAGTAGATATTAAATAACTGAAACACATTTACGTGATACATACAGACCATAAACGCTGTATTTTTTCACGCCATATTGTTTTAATATTATTTGGATAACATTTTTTTACTGCATTAATGAATCTAAAAAACCAAAGTACTAAACTAATTTTGATAAAATTTATATGGAACCGTTTCTAAAGTAAGTGACCTATCAAACAAAAACAGTGTCATAAAAACTAATTCATAATTGGCGAAGTAATCGCTGAACAAACATACAAAAAAAACATACCGTCGAATTGAGAACCTCCTTGTTGGAAGTCAGTAAAAAATCAACATCATGCTTTTACATTAATCATCACCTGAAGACAATGCTCTAGCATTATCTTTCTACACACCGTTAAAACACAGTTAAAATGTCTGGCCCAACGCATAAGCATTACCATTCAACGTGGCAATGCGGGTAGCATACTGGGTACCTACGCTGCCAACTGGCAGTGGGTTTGAGCATTTGGATTGTCTTTAGACCTTTGTCGGTCTGGGGTAATCGATATGCTTTTTGTGTAGTAGTTTATTGCATTTGCAACTTTCGTTACATATAAGTTGTATAACAACTTAGTTAAAATCTGTAGATTTTAACTCGAAAGGATTTATACCTCTCTCCGGCATCCAGAATCCAGATATGAAAGAAATCCAGGCAGAATGGGATTCTGCCTGGATTTCTGATTTCCTGGATCCTGATTGGGCTACCACAATCTTAATGGCAATCTTATTTCAATATTACTTTAACCTTAGACATAGACATAGACAGAAGTTTATTGTGACAAAAAACATACAACACAAAACAAAAATCATACACAATATACCAAATGTTTTTGTCACAATCCGGTCCCAGCTCAGCATAAAACTACATGTAAACAACGCTGGTCTTCCGCTGGGACCGGTAGGTCACGTTTGCTCTCTCAACTGTAGAAAGAGCGAAACAAAAGTCAAAGTAATATTGAAATAAGACTGCTTACGTTTGTGGTATGGTATGGCCCCTGAGCTGCCGTCTCGTCATATGTGATCGATGGTCGACTCATGGCGCAGCTCGTTCTGATTGCTGATTAATGATTTATTAACGGGAGCCCGGGGACTGATTAACGGGCTTAATTGCTTTTTACGATGTACGTGGGCACACGCCCGCGTCACATCTCTCGCTTCTGATTTAATTTTGTAATAATACTGGCTGCGTCCCGCAGTACTCGCGTACTGGTGACAAAATCGGGGAGTGTTTGTATCTGGACATGATACGAAACTCTTCAAAATGTCGGCGTTTCCCCCTACGCCGTGCATTATCTGTACACACAGGATGGCGTTGTCCCTGTTCACAAGTGACGATACTTAGCGTCTAACAGCGTTACCCGAAGTCGGGCGATTACCTTACTTGAGGCTTGCCACGCAGAGCCGGGGAAAAGCTATCTACGTATAATATATCATTGTTCATGCGTGTGTAACCACGCTCTTGAGCAGTTATCCTACCCATGTATACAAATATTTTCGCAGCTTCTCACATATTAAAGAGAAAAACAGCTTTACTTTTCCACGAACTACTTGTTTCCCTAGCGGCCATTGTGCCCGAGAGCTGTAAACTCGAGACAAGCGCTCTCGTAGTTCTTTGTCTTTGGCTCCTTACCTTTTAATATGTTAACAGTTTCTTATTACGAGAGTTGTGGGGGAAGTTGCGTTTACGAAGTTGAGAGACTTGGAACATGCATAATTTTACTTTATTAGGTAAAGATTTTAGAAACTTGGGAAGTGAGTCATAGATTTAATATAAAACTGGTGTACTTGAGAGTGCGTCGCATCCTTCCCTTTCGTCTATAGAACGGTTTGAAACACAAAGCGACAGCATGTTATGGTGAATTCTAAAGCGAACTAAGCGCTTTGACTCTTCTTTTATAGACCGAGCAAGCGAAGCGAGTTACAGATGTATGTATTTGTATGTTGATAATCGCAAGTCGTGTCTTTCAACGAATCCTGACAAAACTTTTAAGAAATAATTTCGAATGTGAGCAAAATCTGTCAAAAGGTCGTAGTTTCAGTTTGAGGACGAATTAGGAATATAAATATGTATAATGTTTTGATACGCAAACTGTTCTTCCTAGTTACCACGTCTGTTTTGAAATAGCCCATTTAGAAATTAGTAGGTATTCCATGGTAGATGCAAATCATGTGCATGAAAATTGGTTCTAGACAAGTATACTGTATCGTGGACCACAATTTTGTATATTTTGTGTATGATTTTTGTTTTGTGTTGTATGTTTTTTGGCACAATAAATTTCTGTCTATGTCTATGTCTACAACGTCCCTCATCTTCAGGCGCGTTAGCCAATAAAAACATCGCGTAAATGAAGTTTCCCTTAACCAAAAACTTCCCATTCTTGTGATTGTACCTTCGATATAGAAACCCTTCTCACAACTACACAGCTACCATCTTCATTAACACCCCGGAAAAGATCGTAATCAAGTAAAAGTGTTGACAAAAGCAAACCTCGGCGAAGAATGCTGAACAATTTGCAAGCAAACTGAGCAATCTTGAGTGTTCTCAAGTTGGAGAGGTGCTTGAGTCGCGGCGTGTGGACCACTTGTAGAAGAGTTTTTACATTGGATGATAGGAATTAATTTTTACAAACTTTGTGTAGCGTGCTTTTGTGGCTGCCGACCCTTGGGCCGATTTAGAACTATTATTTAAAGCGCCGTTTAGGAAAATTTTGTCAAAGCCAAAATGACGGGAAAATAATATCCCATCAAAAACATAATATGTACAAAAAGCCAAGTCTCGCAACGCAGCTCTTCTACCACAAAAAGTTGTGAGATATAAAATGTAAAACCAAGTCGATTAATTAATTTAGTACTATCTATGGGAGCATTTATCCAACTGTTTTGTAAGAAATTGTGACCTAATTAGTTACGAGTAACTAACAACTTTTGTAGTAACCATATCGATATTAAACATCTTTAATAACTAGAATGACTTGATATGCTAAATTTGTTTCTTTTTAAAATGACAAAAACTGATAATATCAAGGTGTTTGTTATTTAATTATTATTTGTTGATTTACATCAAAGTACATGTAGATACATCAATAATCCCAATTTTAAGACTTTTATCTGTTATCATTCGAAAGAAACAGCCATTTAAGTCCCCTTAGTACGGGAGCCTAAAATTACTCATTTTCGTAGTGTCCTCTAACAAATAGGAGGTTTTAAAAATTCTAAAGAAATAATTCTCATTTTTTCTCATTTAAATAACTCGTAAAGCGGTTGTGTGCATACTATTTGGTGAAAATGTAGATTCAAGCATTATGCCGAACATCAGACTAGAATACGATTTTATTATTCATAAAAAAAAAAAACTTTTTAATTTTGAAATTTGTCGAATTCAAATTCGCATAAAATAATTGAGTAAGCGTCAACGCGGCGAAGCAGGCAGTTAAGGCAGTAATGGATTAACCGGCTGGCTGTCAGCCAGCCAGGCAGGTAGCAGCCACTCCGTGATATATTACCAGCAAATAAATATTACCTTCGTGTTATTTTGCCTGTTGTCATATTGCTGGAGTCTTGCAGCTACGAAGGTTACACTTGATTGGCATAGAATTTAAATAAAACGGTCAAGTGCGAGTCGGACTCGCGCACGAAGGGTCCCGTACCATTATCTATAAAAACGGCAAAAAAATATACGTTTGTTGTATGGGAGCCCTACTAAAATATTAATTTTATTTTAATTTAATTATTTATTTTTAAGGTGAATAATATAACTCAATATTCAGTGAATATTTCAAGCGTCTGTCTACCTGTTACCGTTATCAATATCGAGCAAAAATAAGCAAAAAAATCACGTTTGTTGTATGGAAGCCTCCTTAAATATTTATTTTATTCTGTTTTTTAGTATTTCTTGTTATAGCGGCAATAGAAATACATCATCTGTGAAAATTTCAACTCTCTAACAGCCACGGTTCATGAGATACAGCCTGGTGACAGACGGACGGACGGACAGACAGCGGAGTCTCAATAATAGGGTCCTGTTTTTACCCTTTGGGTACGGAACCCTAAGAAGTTGATTTTGATGACAGTTTATATTTTACCTGTCGGTCCAAAATGGAAGTTAATGTTTTAGAACACATTTATATATTAGTTGTAACACATGACTGCATGTGTAGGAAAACTAGCGGATTTTGAAGCTAATAATAATGTATTAATATTGTTACTCGTGCAATGCTTGAAATCTGACGCGGAACACTGCCCCAAAAATATAAAATATTGATAAAAGCGCCATCTAGCGTCACTTATTTATGTCTTACGACAACGTGAAATGAGTAATAAGAAAGCGGGAGCATGGGAAGGGTGAAGCCAACAGGGTGAACGCAACAACGTGTTCTGTTAATAAGGTACATTTTTATATCTAATTTTTTTTGGGTTCCGTACCTCAAAACGAAAAAACGGAACCTTTATAGGATCACTTTGTTGTCCGTCTGTCTGTCTGTCTGTCCGTCCGTCCGTCCGTCCGAGTCTCAAAACCTTTATCTCAGGAACGCGTGAAGGTATCAAGTTGAAATTAAAACCATATACGCAAATTCATAGTCACTTGCTGCAAAAAGAAAAATAAAATTTCTCAGTTTTCGTAAAAAAAGTTACAGCCCAGAATATATCGTAAAAAACGCACATTTCGACACTCACAAGGTAATCAAAACCTATGGGGTACTTTCCGTTGACCTAGAACTATGAAATTTGGCAAGAAGCATTGTGTTAGAATATAGGAAAAAAACCGAAAACTGGTCATTTTTAATTTAATCACAAAAAAGTAGGGTCTTTATGCAAGGAATGAGGGGCCAAATTTTAATGTGAATTAACCATATCATGTGGGGTATCCTAAAGAAAGAACTTCATTAGCATAAACCAAAACAGGAGTTATATATTTTTACGGTGTATATTTTTCGGCTTATGAAGGAAAATTTGAAAAAAAAATTAAAAATGTTGCCATAAAAAAATTCCAGTTTTGGGATTTTTTCCTATATGTGTACTATAACAATGCTTTTTTCCAAATTTCAAAGTTCTAGGTAAACGAGAAGTACCCCATAGGTTTTCATTCCCTTGTGAGTGTCGAAATGTGCGTTTTTACGACATATTCGGCTGTAACTTTTTTTACGAAAACTGAGAAATTTTATTTTCCTTTCTGCAGCAACAGATTTGCTATGGATTTGCTTATTTGGTTTTAATTTGAACTCGATACCTTCACGCGTTCCCGCGATAAAGGTCTTGACACTCGGACGGACGGACAGACGGACAGACAGACGGACAGACGAACAACAAAGTGATCCTATAAGGGTTCCGTTTTTTCCTTTTGAGGTACGGAACCCTAAAAACAGTAATTTTCAAATTCGAGTCGTGCTTCAGTAAAGTGATGGCGACTTTACTGAAAGCTTCTATGCAGTTTTGCCGACAACGTGAAAAGACACGTTTCAATGCTTTATTTCAATTACAATTACAATATTTACGATTTATAACAGTGTAAATACACCCGTATTTGCAGCTACCCAGCTGCACCACTATTATGCAAATAACACGATACGTTTATCTTAACTCAATCAAACATAATTAGTCATTTATTTATGAGCGATTGTGTCCAATTGTCAAGTTATGTTCGTCGTTTGTATTTTATGTTTAAAATCCTTGTTTAGAAACATAAAATACAACATGTTTTTAGTAGGTAAGAAAAATCAAATTTCATTATATACATACATTATTAAAAGTACATTGGTTACATAAATTCACTATAATAAATTTATAAGTTAGCCATAATATTAACCATATCATAGGCAATATAAGTACCATAGGTTTTAAAATGTATTATTGTTTAAACATAGTTTTAAAAAAATACTAATATAGGCGTTTTAGTCTGATAGTTATATGTATAAAATGTTATGTTTTTTACAACTTATAGACGTGTGTCTATTGTGTATGTGAAATTTATTTACGATAAATAAAGACTTTTTGAAAACAAACAAAAAACTGATTTATTTCACTTGCCCACACTTACGCACTTGATCGAACTCTTATGAATAAAACACCACCTTTTTTATCGCATTAATGTTCAAAATAACACAAGTTGAGGAAAATAAAACAAAGCAACAACATGTCTCAAGGACGTTCCCCCAAAACTCCGATTTATATCACTAAAAGTTTAGACTTGTTTGATTTATTGATATTCGACCACACCGTGTGAGCCAATAATACAATAGCCAATAGTATATAACACCAGGTTAGGTGTTCAAAAATTAACAATGAGAATCATTGCCTTACCTACAAAAATTGACCTTTTCATTTCTAGGATCAGCTTACACCATATTTTCTTTGTAAATAATCCTTAATAAGAGACCGTGAATGGAATACATCGGGACGTGCCAGGAATGTATGCTACAATACAATAATGGCAATACCGAGGTATTAATATTACGTATGGCAGTACCAGCCTTATTGCGGCTTCGGAATATCGAGGTATTAATTTATTGTGCTGAATGGGATATTAATATGAGAAATAATTGCGAACTTGGATAAAGGTATTTTTTTAGGTATTTTAATACTGCTACATATGTTTATAAATAGGGTATTACAATATTTATTAGATTAACATCGGTTTTTTAGGGTTCCATAGTAACTACGAGAAACTCTTATAAAATTGTCATGTGAGTGTATGTCTCCATTTTAATTAGAGACTATTAGTACTAAATAAATTAAACTTGGTAGGTAGGTCAGGCACGCCGTCATATAGGGTCTCACACCATGCCATGGTGTGAGGTATCGTTGAATAGGTCTCCTAAGATAAGGCTAGGGTTCAATACATCATTTTCTTCTCAGATGTGATATTGTTACTTATAGTGTGCAAATTATGTCCCGAAAAATGTAAAAGTTGTGTCGCAGCATCCACCACACAACAATCCTCTAGGCGTATAATATAACGTACTCATAATGTCATAATGTCGTAAAATTCTTAATATACCACATTCGCAAAACGTAATCCACCAATCGCCTTATTCGCAAAATGTCATGTTCGCAAGCAATGTATTTCAATACACTGTTCATTGTTCAAGTCGGGAAACATATGTTTCCCGTCTCCACCGAGAATGTGACTGATTTCTGGCCAACAGCTCAAAAACACGTTCTGAGATGCCTTGTGAGCAAATTAAACACTTGTCGAAAAGAGTACAAGTTAATTACATCAAAAACGAAAGTATCTATATACTAAGTTTGAAATATGAACTCAAAATACGCTACAACATAATGGCTAATCCAATACATAATTTTCTTAATTTTATATATCTAGCACACTTCATCGTTGGCCGCAACGATCGCTTAACATAAAAAAAATATCTCTTACAACATCACCATTTCCTCATAACTCTACCTCCTTCCAATTCCGTTAACAACCATCTCTCTCAACTACATAAGCACCTTGTTACCTCGCCGCATATTTTCCTCGTAGCTCCACAATAAGGTTTATATAACTGCAGCATCTGGCTTCCTTCACTTCTGGCAATGACCAGAGGTCAGGTAATACTAGTTGGGGAGTCCACTCCTGCCAATAACTTCCTGACGTAGACATGATAGGACGAATTAATAGCATCCAGCCAACACATTGGCTCAAATCGCACACATACTTCATAAGTGTATTTTTACAGTGTGCACGTGTGTGTGCAATCGGGACTGAAAAGCGACAAAATAGCTAAATAAATTATTATTATTACTGCTATAATTATTATGTATATATAAACTAATTCTCAACCAAAACGGTGAGGTAAATAAAATTAAATTATTATGATGCGGTGAAAGCCAGACTTAGCTGATAGTCTAGTAAAAATAAATACGTTTGTATGGAGCACATCACAGTATTTGCAGCTGGGGGGATTCTTTGAAATTATGATAGGAAAATAACTAAAAATCATAGATCAACAATAATCCCCGATTTATATTTAATAATCCTAGCTGCGTTCCGCGATTTCACTCGCGTAGTTATGAAAAACGGTGATGATTATGATGATGATGAGTAGCTTATGTCCGTCTCCAAGTCCAAAGCTATCTCTATACAAATTTTCATAACGTTCGGTTCAGCCGCTTGAGCGTGTAAAGGTAACAAAATTAGCTTTTATAATATCATTATGAAATTGTGTCAAATGTATTTCAAAACACCAGTACATTCATTTAAATAACAATATACTTAGTTGTCTTTTATGTTGTCAGAAATCTTATTTTTACTAGACTATGGAGCCTTACACTTTCATCCGGTTTCTAGAAAAGCTGGTTTTTACGTAAATGTAGTTTAAAAAGGAAATATTTTCGAAATAAAATTAATACAATTTGCTTTTCCAGACTGCGTGCTATGTACAATTTAAAAAAAAAACAAATTATTTAAGACATTTTAGCATGAAGAAGTAACAAACACACTCAATACCTTTCGTAAGTATTTATAATAATTATTTAGGTAAGTATTAGTGAGACTTTTGACTTACTTAACTAGACAAATAAAATCAAACAATTATAAATAGAATAGAAATCTTCATCTCGGATACACCAGTCAGCAGTCAATATTTTAGCCCAGTGCCATAAAACGAATATGAGTCTGAATTTAAAAATTACAAAATACTTAAGTGCGATATCTACAGATTGCGCAGTCGCTGCGGCCTGGTTACATAAATTCATTTTTACTTTCCGAATTCAGCGGTAATTTTACTTATTTCAGCGCCACTTGTTTCTCGTTATTTGTGCGAATTACGGGCTTTGTTCTTAGCTTCTGTTTTCTATCGGTGTTCGCAATCTCTCGCATCTCCGTTGGTTGAGAAACGTGCGGGTATTATCCCTATTTTCTGATACTGTAAACATTGAATACGATTTTTATATTTTTTTATTTTTAGGTAAGGAATCCTAAAAATAAAGAAAGAATTCTAATACCCGAATAAAACAGGCTCAATGAAGAGGTCCTTCAACACTCGCCTCTTTTAACGTAAGTCCAAATACGTGGAGCGGGAGTGGTACAATGAAAAACGTGCCCACTCTTCAGGGTCGCGTTATTAACCCTCCGCCCTTCCCTATATATCTTACAAGTCGCACGTTACGTGGGAAAGAGTTCGGGGTCACCTACTCGCAGTATGGACAGTATGGATATTCATGCTGTTTTCAATACTAGCGTACGAATTTATTACATTACTGTTATGGGAGGACTGGGAGGTGACATATTGCGAATTATATTCGTAATCTACCTGACTTTGAAGTCTGTATTTAACCCTCACGTGTAATAAGTAGTGCTAGTACTACTTTTTTTACCACACTGCATAAGGAGAGTTATGTTTTTCGTGTGTATGCATGTTTGTATGTATATATGTATGTATGTTTCTATATGATCGCCTACAGCCTAAACATCTTGACCGATTTTGATGTGCAAGGTGTCGTTAGATTCATCTTTACTTCCAGATTGGCATATGTAGGTTATATTATTTTTTAATAATAATAATACATCTCTCGCAAAAACAAAATAAATGCGTTTTTTCGTAACCTCCAACGAACTTTTCCGTAATAAACAAGTGGCTTTACTAGAATTATTCTAAAAAATGCACATTTATTTACAACATATACATAATATTTTAAGCATACTTTCTCACAAACACGTATACTCAACAGAATATCAAGCGTAACGAAATCGTGAGCTAGACTACAAAAACTACTTCTCTGCAGTCGGGTATTTTGTTTTTCTTTCAACACCGATACTTGTTCTTGACTACATTGGTTCCAATTCAGTATCAAATGACTGCCAAATATTAACAAAATCTAGCGATAAATAGCCGCATAGCAAACTTTTTCTCTTTTCAACCAAGATTCATACTCGTAACCTTTTATCTCGCCAACCTCTTGACCTATTTTGCTCATATTATTTGAAATTCTCTTTCGAATGGAGAATTTCTTCTAGAATCTTTAGAATGGAGTACCAAATTTTTTAACAGATATAATTAAAACCAACCGGTAAATAGAGCTGCAACAAACATTCCCTCTATTTGGGCGAGATACCGCACTTATCAAAAATTCCTGACAAAAAAAAATCTAACACAATTCAAAATCTGTATACCTAAGCTTTCTTCAAGATTGGTTTAAAAATACGTCTTATGTACTAGTACCAACAAACATCTGTACAGAAGAACGATAAGCTAAGCTTGCTATTAGTTGATGCAGAGGCCTTCATTAGCTTAAAAGCTTATCGCCCGTGCTGACACTAAGCATGACTATTACACTGCCCATACTGTTTGTATATGTGAGTAGAACGCGGTATTTCTATTCAACTTTATTATATCCGTGTTCAATACATTAACATTCAGGCGTCGCCGTCTGTAATGTATGCCTTAGAGATCGTATTACCGCTCTCTAGATATCTGTTCAATGGAGATTATTGGTATTCCGTGAGAAACGTTTTAAGTTATACTGATTCTGTTCAATATTATATTTAGGCTATTCAATATTCGTCCACAGGGTTCGAAACTGCTTTATTTAGTCAGTTTACCTCATGCTTAGTCACCTGAGCGATGATTGGTTTTCTTTCTTCTT
Source organism: Lycia hirtaria (assembly GCA_947563715.1). Taxonomy (NCBI): domain Eukaryota; kingdom Metazoa; phylum Arthropoda; class Insecta; order Lepidoptera; family Geometridae; genus Lycia; species Lycia hirtaria. Next base: position 24,909,714 of record OX387383.1, on the reverse strand, counting down.
TTTTTTTGTTTTTTTTTTTGCTTTACGTCTCAATGAAATCGAATTAAATAAATAAATATTGGAAGACATTTCACACAACACCATCTAGCCCCAAACTAAGCAAAGCTTGTACTATGAGAAACAGATGCTGATAGAATAGAATACATAAATGTACATATATATATATTTTTGTAAATACATACGACATATGATACATATAAGCACCCACACACAGAACAAACATCCACGCTCAGCAGATCAGCAGAAATGTTTGCCCTGGGTAGGGATCGAACCCACGACCTACACAGCTCAGAAGGCAGACTACCACTGAGCCATGAGAATGTATCTGAATAAAATACTTAAGAAGAAGCATGAAAAGTAAAATTAATACTATGAAAATCCGGGTTTTTGAAATATAACTGGATTTACAACACAAATTGAGGAACAGTGTAATAAGATAACATTGCAATGTTTTAGAAAATGTAGTGACAAAGATAGAAAAAGAGATACTGGTTCTTTCATGTGTAGAGTATGGATGAAAGAAGATGGACGAAACAGATTCCTATCTCAACTGTAAATCTGCAAGTCGATAAGATTCGGCGAAGGCGAATATATCACTACCACATCGAAGAATAAGTATGGTAGACAGTGTCCTCTGTAAGTAGGGTCTCGAATTATGTGATAGACGGCAATTGAAAAGTCAAGTCAAAGATTTGCCTACCATAGCGACTTAAAGCGGGGAAGACATAATTACATGTACGTTATGTAGTTCAAATAACTTTTATCTAGATTTTTCCATATTGGGTAGACAAAGACAATTGGAGTCTTGGGAAAGATTTTATGACAACTTCTATTTGATAACGATGTAACAATACAATTTTAAAAGTTTAACGCACACTAGATATTTTAGACTGGACGTCGTAAGCCACTGGACGTTTCAGCAGAGTAGGCGTTTTAACAGATCCGCAAGCTTTATTTCGTTTTAGGTACTTTTCCTAACTTTAGAGTTGCCACTTTTAGCTTTATTTCAATATCATTTTCGATTTTATTAGTTTTCCACAACATACTCATACAATGTAGCACGCAAAATCTACAGTTTCGAATGGTTAATTTCTATATTACAAAATCATATAATGAAACAGAAATATTACTTAAAAAATAAACTTAATCTCCGGCATCGTTTGCCAAACTGCAAATGTTATTGGTATATGGAATGGTACTATTTCGTGAAATACCTGAAAATGCCGGTAAAATGTATGGCGTTGAAATTGGCTCGAGGTATTGCTCAGTTTGAAGCGCTGGACAGGCGCCAGATGGCACCGCTATACCGGACTAGAGGGTCAGCCCACGGGGTAGGGAGGAACAGATGGACAAATTATTATCCTATATCAAAAGACAAAATATTTTTTTCTACGAAATGTACCTACGAATGGACATCGCCTGATGGCGAGCGGGGGTGGGACTTTAATGTGAAGCACTTCCATGTAGAAGAAATTTATTAATTTAATCATTATAAACAGATTCTTGTAATTCTCACGAGAATGTAGATAATTTAAAGACACCTGGACTCAAGCTATCGAAAATATGTCTTAGGTAGAATGTTCCATATTTAGTATAAACACATTAAAAGGGAGGATTAAAACATTTCAATCGGATTTTTAGAACATCCATCATGGGAAATATATCGCTTTATTCCAGCGTCGAGATATTAAATAGGATTGTTATTATAAATATATAAAGACAATTTGAAATAAGATCGTATAGACCATAATTAGTAGTAACTTATTCTTGCGATTTTAATTTCACAGAAGTTTTTTTTCTTAAAACTGACTCCCTTTTTGGAAACTTTACCATCTTATTCATAAGATTATTTTAGTTAAATATATTAAGTCCTGTTTTCGCGTGTGACATAACCTGTCTGATTAAAGATTATAGAGAACTTTTAGAATAAGACGGTCAAATTTTAATTTTACTCATCTTTAAATAATTTTCACCAAATTTCAAGTCTCTACGCTTAGCGATTTGAGTTCAGCCTGTAAGCATTGTATAGATATAGATCTCTTTTCAATTTGTTGAAAGTTTTCAAACCTTTCTTCCATATTCTGCGTCCGCTGGACCCTGGACATCGGTTCTTAGATTTTGAAGGCAATTTCGATGAACATCGAGTTTGAAAGCTAATTCTATCGGACGCTGAGGAGACTGCTCGGAGCGTAATTTGTTTTCAAATTGAATGCTTATTGAATTTGCGGACAAATAAGTTTGGAGGGCAATCCGATGTTAGTTATAGACATACGTATATACACCGTATATTCCTCTAAGCGGGCAATATATCACTAGCCTTTATTTTGTTCTTTAGACTCACTTCCCAATTTTCGATTCAACTACAATGTTGCATGCATTTGTATGTGTAATTAATTGATCATTTATCTGAGTGCCTGATGGACGCAACGCGTAAAAAAAACGTAGAAAAATAAGTCTGGTCCAACGCATAAGCCCATTCAACGTGGCAATGCTGACAGCATACTGGGTACTCTTCCGACTGGTAGTGGGTTTGAGCAATTGGATTATCTTTAGACCTTCGTCGATCGTAGCGCTCGTTCGGGTGAGGTTGGTTCCAGTCGACTAAGGGAGTGAGACAGATATAGTCAACGCATTACTGTTATAATGCTGTTTCGTATTATTAACGTCACCTTGATCAAATGGTACTAGTGGGATAAGTCAGTGCCAGTTGTGCCATCAATGGTGCTAGTGGGACAAATCGGTGCCAATTGTACCAACAGTGATACAACTGGTCCGGCAGAAAGTTTTCAATTCTGTCTTGTAGTCTTGAGCACACACTTTTTTTTTAAATTATAGCACAAGGAAATACTATACCCATGAAAGTGTCGAATAGGTCCCAAAATTACTTTACTAATTTGTCTCTAATTCGATCACCTGTAATTAAAACTTGCTTGGCGTGAAATAGGCCGCGTCGCGTCGGTCGCGAGCATTCCGACTGCACTACCTATTAAACTATCTCCAAAGTTCCGGTTACTACGGTGCTATTCATTACAAGGTACACGAATACACCCTGTATATCGACCAGTATAGTTAGACTTTTCGTGTCCATACTATTTAACTATTTGTTTACGAATATAACGAAAAATAGTTTCGTTTGAAACTGACTACCCATAAAGTAAAGTAGGTAAAGTAAGGTGAAGTAAAGATTTATTTCCAGTCAGATTTAAAATAATACAATGGTTTCACAGTGGGCCCCAAACTCGGCAAAGCCGGTATCTTGGCAGCCCGTACAATCTTAATAATCTTTTGAGGTTTCCGGATTAATACGAGGAATCTTTTACATTTCTGTATGTCTGTTTGTTTATATAAAAATATACCTAGGAAGCACTGTGACTGCCAGAAACGATTTGGATGCTGAAATAAATTTTAGGATTGGCGCTGCATATGCTGCTTTTGGGAAGCTTAGACGTAAAGTCTTCCGATCCCACGACATTAAATTGAGTACCAAAATAAAGGTTTATTTGGCGGTCATTTTGCCAAACCTTTTATATGCATCAGAAACCTGGTGCCTGTACCGTAGGCATATACGAATACTTGACAGATACCACCTGAAGTGCCTCCGCGATAGAATGAATATTAAATGATCGGATCGTGTGAGAAACACCGATGTGCTTAGACGAGCCAATGTTAGCGGCATTGAGGCGTATTTGATGCGTCGTCAACTGCGCTGGTGTCCCTTGACTTAACTTGACAGGTGCCCCTGTCAAGGATGTCCAACGAGAGAGTAGCAAAACAAGTTTTCTATTCTGAACTTCAAGATGGCAAGCGGAAACCTGGCGGCCAGTTCTTAAGATTTAAAGATGTTCAGAAGAGACATATGAAAAACTGCGAAATTGAGTCCTCTCGTTGGGAATCCATAGCCGGAAATAGAATTGAGTGGAGACGTCTTGTGCAGAGTCATGTATACGCATTCGAAGATAATAGAAAGCGTCAACTTGACCAGAAACGTGACGAACTCAAGAACAGACCTCCCATAAGAATACCATATAACTATAATTGTGGCGTCCTGACTTGCATTGAATGCTCACGAACATTTTCTGCAAAAATAGGGTACATAAGTCACGTGAGAGCGAAACATCCAAGCTCAATTATTACAGAAGCTTAAGTCACCGTGGCCGAAATCGGCTAGGATGACATCATCACATCATATAACAATATAGTCATCATAATCATAATCAACCTATTTCAGTTCATTGAAAAATCATTATCATTATCTCAGCCACAAAAATTCACTACTGGACATAGGTCTCCCTATGGACTGATAAAAATACCTACTGGAAGCGATATGCATCCAGCGTCTACCTGCAACTTGTATGTCGTCTGTCCACTTTGTGGCTGGTCTTCCTACGCTACGCTTGCCGGTGCGTGGTCTCCACTCTAGAACTTGTCGGCCCCATCTTCCATCAGTCAGAAAATGAGCTATGTAGAGGGCGATGCTCGGAATCTCTCCGATACCGGATTGTAAATGAAACAAACCATGCGTACGAAAGATGCTGGAAAATAATTGCACCTAACATTATGATTTAACGAACGAAACATTTTCATTTCAGAACATTTTTATGAAAATATGTTTGTGTGTTTGTTTGTTTGTATGTATAATGGCGAGGTCTCGCTTCTATGCGGACTATTAATATATAAAAACCGGCCAAGTGCGAGTCGGACTCGCGCACGAAGGGTTCCGTACCATTATCAATAAAAACGGCAAAAAAATCACGTTTGGGATACAATATCCCTTTAATATTAATTTTATTTTAATTTCATTATTTATTCTTAAAGTAAATAATATAACTCAATATTTTGTGAATATTTCAAGCGTCTACCTGTTGCCGTTATCAATATTGATCAAAAAAATCACGTTTGTTGTATGGGCGCCCCTTCAATATTTATTATATTCGGTTTTTTACTATTTTTTATTATAGCGGCAAGTGAAATACATTATCTGTGAAAATTCCAACTGTCTAACTATCACGGCTCATGAGATACAGCCTGGTGACAGGCGGACGGACAGACAGAGAAGTCTTAGTAATAGGGTCCCGTTTTTACCCTTTGGGTACGGAACCCTAAAAAACTAAGAAGACGAAAAAATATATCGCTGATTATGCTTTACTATAACTTTATAACATATTACAGCCAACAAACCCGCTTGTAAAGAACGACCCTAGTTTCCAAGTTTTAGGGGTCTCTGTAAACTGGTCACAAACTGCAGAATTGGTGCGAAGTGATTGAAGCTGAAGTTGGATCCTAGGAGCAAGTTTGGAAACTTGCTGCTTTGATAGCCTTCGGTTTTACAATGTTGGTGAAAGTTTTTATCAGTTGTTAGGTTTTGAGCCGTATGCTGTATTTTATCCAACTACAAAAAAGAAAGTAGCTCGTTTTTTTTTCTCAAACCCCATGTAAGAGCCGATTTTGATCATATTTTTGGCAATTAATATGATTTTGATGACATTTTTTTGTTTGGTAAGTCATACTTTAGAGCACAGAATTCGCCCTATTACATATGCTTTAGAGGTAGTCCTATATAAATTATATTAAATGAAATGCGTATTTTGAAGTCGTTATAAACTAAACTGTAAGCATTTTTTTACCGACTTCAAAAAAGGAGAAGGTTATCAATTCGTAGCGTATGTTTTTTTTTATGTATGTATACGATACGAATTTCTCGCTCATTCTTGAACCAATTTTTGTGTTTCGTGAATTGGCGTATAGAGATAGCTCCCAAGATGGTCTCATAATTAGTTTAGAAACATTGCTTTATTACTTTTTGAATAATCTCTAAAAGTAAAAATATTTTCATTGGAGTCCTGAGTGAGTGCGTCAGATTATAGAATCGGAGAGTTCCACTGACACGTTTTTCTTTACAAAAGTGACAAAAGTTGAGGTTTTTCGTATAAACATCTGCACATTTTCTAATCTGCGACGACGAAGCATTTGACATTCAATGACAAATGTCATTCTTGAAAAAAAAGCGAACGGGTGAAGTGTCTCTTTAAAAAGTTTACAATCGTGAAGGATTTATTGAGCTTGAAAAGTAAAGATAAAGATAAAGATAATTTATTTGCATACAACACGAGAATTTTATACAACAAGCGCATAAAAGATGTTACACTAAATTTAGTCGCTTAAAATCATGTTGTGCCGATTAGGCGTACAAATGTCAGGTAGACAGCATCATGCACATGCGAAAAATTAAAAAATAATAATTATTATTATTTGTTATTAGATTAATACACAAACCAAAAATATATAAAATATGACAAAGCAGAAGCAATAAAAGATACACATAATGTCAAATAAAATTAAAATTTGTCATTTAAAAAATCATTGATAGAATAATAACACTTCTGCAATAACAATGCCTTCAACTTTTTTCTAAATAAATTACTATTCTGGTCTCTTATTGACTTAGGAATCTTATTGTCTAAGCTTATTGTAGATTTTAGGACCCATACATACGATGCTATTTTGCATCAGTGCTGTCTTTCCTTCATGTACGCGCCGTTTGTCTTGGTCGCGCCTATTTCTTACAGTAGTATCAGATAGTGTGGGGAATCGCTCCCGGTTTGTTTTTACAAAAAGGGCCGTTTCTAAAATGTATAAACACGGAAGTGTAAGAATTTTATACTTTAAAAAATAGGGCTTACAACTATCTCTTTTTTGAGTTTAAACATTGAACGAATACAGCGTTTCTGCCTTTTAAAAATAATAATTTTATCTGTTGAATTTCCCCAAAAAATAATCCCGTACCTCAAAATTGATTCAACTAACCCATAGTAGGCTTTAAGTAAAGATTCTATATTTAGAGTACGAGCTAGTTTGGCGATGGCATATGTTTGGCTACTTATTCTTTTCGAAAGGTGCTCTATTTGTGATTTCCAATTCAATTTTCGGTCAATATATAATCCAAGAAATTTTGAGCTTTCTACTTCATTTATAATGTTATTGTCATATGCTACATTAATATTACCTTTGTTTGTTTCTCTTTGTCTAAAATGCATTATATTTGTTTTATTTAGGTTAATTTTTAAGTTATTGTTGTCAAGCCAAGATATAACTGAGGTCAAAGATTTAACAATATCGTTTTCATAAGAGTCAAGTGTTTTACATGCTACGGTGATAGTGCTATCATCTGCAAATAATGTCATAGGTTGAGATGTAGCATTAGGCAAGTCATTTATGTATGCTATGAATGAAAGTGGTCCCAGGACACTACCTTGTGGAACTCCGTACGCCACTTTGCGTTCATACGATCTATATATTTCTTCTGCTTTCGTGTTAAGATTGACTCGACTGATTTCCGTGATTTGTATTCTATCTGCTAGGTAAGACTCTATCAAATCTAAAACGTTGCCACGTATTCCATACGCTTCTAATTTACTAGCTAAGATTCTGTGATCTACGTAATCGAACGCCTGCGTCATATCACAGAATATGGCGCACACCGGAGTGCTTTTATCCATACATATTAAGACGTTTTTAATGAAATCGTATATGGCCATATTAATACTTCTATTTTTTCTGAAACCCTTTTGTTCATTGCATAGAATATTATTTTTCTCTAAATAATCATTTAACTCATTATAAACATACTTCTCGAAATTTTTTGAAAATATCGATATAAGTGCAATGGGCCTATAGCATTCCATTTTCTCTCTATTGTCTTTTTTAAATAAAGGTTTAATAATGGTCGTTTTCAGAGAACTCGGAAATGTGCCTGTGGATATACACAAATTAATAATATAGCTTCGAGGGGTACATACATACTCACTTACTGATTTTATTATGAAAGTTGAGATTTCGTCATCACCAACACTTTTAGTGTTTTTAAGGTTTTGTATTATTTTGCTTATTTCTTGTGGCGTGCTTGGTGTCATGAACATAGAATCTTTGCTATGATTTATATTAGCAGTCACTTTATATCCTGACTCAGGGACCGGTTTTATTTTATCTATGAAAAAATTATTAAATGCGTTGGCTATAGCTATCGGATCCGTTATATCTTCATTATCTTGTTCAATTTTTGTTATGGCTTCTTTAGGTAAATTTAATTTGGTACTATTTATGATTTGCCATGCAGTTTTTGACTTGTTATGAGATGAATTTATCTTAAAGTTATTTTGTGCCCGTTTAGTTAGAACAATGATCTTTCTAAGACGTTTTGAGTAATTAAGGAAGATACTTTTATTAGTTTTTGTAGGATTCAGTCTATATTTCCAAAGTAAATTTCTTTTGTTTTTGCTACAAATTTTTATACCACGTGATAACCACTTTATGGATTTATTAACTCTAAAAATAACTGTTTTATATGGAAAGCACAAATTATAGTATAGTTTGAAGTTTGAAAAAAAGTAATCATATGCAAGATTTGCGTCAGAAAAGCTGTATAGTTCTTGGAATAAAACATTACTAAGACATATTTTAAATTTATTAATATTTTCAACAGAATAATCACGCTGCTTTTTCCTCCAGAATTTAAGTAGCGCTTTTTTATGGACTGGGAACTTCATTACTAAAGCACTGTGATCAGATAAATCTAATTCGTGCACTTCCGTATTACAAATCTTTTTACAGTTATATGCCATATTATCGATACATGTTTGGCTTGCAAAGCGAGTCGGTTGTTTCACCGCCAATTTAAAATTATGGTTTCCTAGAATTGATTCGAAGTCTGATGTCAAATTAGATGCTTTTAATATATTAATGTTAAAATCACCAGCAATGACGATTTGTTCATATTTACCTACTTACTCCTCATCCAATGTGTATAAGGAGAAAATAGAGTTACTTCAACGCTTGAGCGCCTTGTTTAATTATTATCCTTACTTATATTACAAGTAAACGAAATCAGTTCTTCATATTACTGATTATACTCAGTAGCGGATTCCTTCCCTGAAATTGTTTCAAGCCGAATTTACATACAAACTCTTGTTAAGGTGAAATTGTATAATGGAACTCGGAGTCTGATTCCGTGTTCACCCGGGAGCAAGGAGCGCGAGAAATTAAGAAATTAAAAATGCTATAGAATAATTTTTGTTTTTAGGGTTCGGTACATTAAAAGGAACAAACGGAACCCTAGGATCAGCTTCATTAGCAAAAGCTAAAACAGGTGTTAATTATTTTTACGATGTGTAATTTGCGTTTTATGAAGGAAAATAAAAAATATATATCATTTTCCCTTTTATCTACTAGTTTGTACGGAACCCTCGGTGGGCGAGTCTGACTCGCACTTGTCATGTTCTTTTTTTTAAATTATGCGCATGCATTTTCTTATTACAAAGATTCAGTTAACAGACGAGTTGTCTGTTAAGCTTTCGGAATTTTTAAGTGTCTTTTGAGAAAAAGAATTTTCGTTTATACAATATTCAAACAATATGTAAACAATATTCGGTATTTCATAATTTGGATGATAGATAGGCAACTTTCTGGTTAGCGCTTATATCATTGACCGTCAATAGCCCTTTAGATTGGTTGTTTCTTCGAAATCGAGATGAAGTTTGGATAGATAGTTAGATGAACTCTTTATTGTACACATCTTAAAAGTAATAATAAAGGACTTAAATAGACTAGTGCAACAAAAGACTGCCTTATCGCTAAAAGCGATCTCTTCCAGGCAACCATGGGTACGATAAAAATATTAAATATAAATGAGACCAATATTACCAATACTTATTACCAATAGTAGTAGTTTGTTTACCAATATTTATTGAATTTCTTGTCATATAATGAACTTCATTACTATTGTGGTTAAAGTTAGCCGATAAGGCTGCTGGATAGAAAATAGTAATTCCCAGTAAATCATAATATGATGGTTCTTTCAACATTTTCCCCACTAACTGCCATTAACCTGTGGCCGTCTGTCCCACTTCATTACGGTAAGTCTTAATTACTGCTCTCCCAGAGGACGCTTGACTTGCACGAGTAATGTGCTCCCCTACTTTACTCACGTGGCAACGTTTCCAGTTTTATTTGCTTTTTTCAGTTTTGTAACCAGTTTTAATTTAGATAATAGTCTAGGTTTAGAGGTTCCGTCTTTTTATTCCCCGAACCAAAAAGAGAGGCGTTATAAGTCTGTGTGTGTTGTCTGTGACGTGTGTATCTGTGTGTGTTGTCTGTGATCGTAGCTCTCAAACGGAACGATTTTGATCTAGTTTTTTTTTGTTTAGAAGAGAATTTTTGGAAGAGAGTGTTTTTAGCTATATTTCATCAAAATCAGTGCAACCGTTTTTTTTTTTGAGTTGAGTTTACAAATTTCAATAATCCCCTACAAATATGATTATGGGTATTTATAGACAGATGGAGAACAAAGTGACCGTATAAGGATTTCTCTTTCCTTTCCAAATACGGAACCCTAAAAAGTAATTTCTTGCTTTATTTTTACGTAAAAGACATACCCAACTTAGTATTACAGCTACAAAAACTTTTAAAATTCCCATTTCATTCTCCAACAAAGTCCAGACAACGAAATGAGAATTCCTCATTCCAAACCCCGAACAAAAACTCGCAACTTCAAAAGGTCAAAAAACAAGATAATCTGAAGCCAAAAAACATCTAATATTAGCTCGGCGCTCATTGTTATTCATCCAAGCACAAACAGGGACCGGTTGCACAAAGATCCTATTTAATTAAACCATTCCCAAAATGTTTAAACGGTCGTTTTCATAAGAAAGTGATCCTGTTAGTGGAATGGACGGTTAGCGTTATTTTTACGGTTACTGGCAGGACGCGTGAGCGCCAGTTAGAGCAATAAGAAACAGTGCCTAAGATTACATACCAGAAAAAATGCACCAATTTCACTTTTAGGGTCCATAAAAAAGTATCTGCACGGTTGTGCCCCCGTCATGTGAGCGAGCCGGTACAGCCGGACTATCTTATCTCAGAGAGATTCGTCGGATTTGTAATATATTCACAAATAGATATAATCTGGATGTTTTTAAATCGTGAGTAAAACCTTTTCTAGACAATCCTATATATGGAAAAGAGAGACCGATTGTCTAGAAATATATAACTCTATAGAGCTTAATAAAAACAGAAAATGTGCATCTTTAGTTGTATGGGGAGCCCTGAATTTTTACCGCAGCTATCCGATATCCGCACCCTTTGATATGGAAGCCTCAAAACAGTCATACATCGATAACTGCCGATATAATCTGTATAGTAGCAACACGTAGGTAAGAACCTACTGCGAGTCACGGCGGGATTAAGCGATATTGTATGACATAATTACGCGCTAAGCGTTGTCTTAATGGCGCTGCCTTAGAAGTAGCGCCATCTGGCGGAAATTGAATGTGTTTATCGTTTAGTTATCAAGCTTATGTACTGTTTGTACTTTATATTAATCAGATTTTCAGTTTACTGAAATGAAAATTATTATTACGTAAGAAATATTTTTTTAATATTTTTAATTTTTGGATTCTCACAATGAGAAGACATCGAATTTGAAGGAATAAAATGAGAAAATCGTGATTATTACAATAAACCTTAAAATTCATTCGTCCGTCTGTCTGTGTTTCTGTCGCAGGCCACAGCCATTTTATTCAATGACTAGTACAACAACCACCAGCTTGATTGTTAAAAGAAGTATCATAATTCAAGTTACGATCTTGGACTATACTTATAGATATTCACCTAACATTAAATAACTTTAGTCCAATCACTAGTCTAGTCGTAATCATTAGTAGCACACGGCTCTTTTTAATAGTCACCTATTGTCACCCAGTTCTAGTCATCCTCTTACAATCCAGTCATCTTTACTTGTTAAATTAATACCATATATTTATTAGTTCATCATATATCTATTAGTTCATCATATATTTATTAGTTCATCATATATCTATTAGTTCATCATATATTTATCAATGCCTCATATATTCATATAGTCATATTCGCTGGCAAGTGTGTTTTATTTTATTGTTAATAAATAATTTTGGTTTTGAATTTGAATCATAAGTTCAATGCCTGCTTTGTGGACTTTTAAAAAGGGTTTATCTTTGAAACTCTATTTAAATCCATCCAATTCCCGAAATCACTAGACTTGTATAAAAGCCCGCTTCACGCTTGACTGGGTGTGACGTATGGTGCTGACGGCACGACCTACATGCTCAGTGGCCAATGTTTCTTCTATTCAGATTGGCTTAGGCCGTACTAGATATTCAACTTTTTTTTGCTGAATTAAGGTTCAGTCCCATTGGCAGACTAATCTTACTTACCGTTGGAAATAATAGTCTCAAGTTTGGTAACATTTAATTATTTTAATGTTGTTCTTTTTAGGGTTCCGTACCCAAAGGGTAAAAACGGGACCCTATTACTAAGACTTCGCTGTCTGTCTGTCTGTCTGTCTGTCTGTCTGTCTGTCTGTCTGTCTGTCTGTCTGTCTGTCTGTCTGTCTCCAGGCTGTATCTCATAAACCGTGATAGCTAGAAAGCTAAAATTTTCACAAATGATGTATGTCCGTTGCCGCTATAACAACAAATACTAAAAATTAGAAAAAAAATAATATTAAGGGGGGTCCCCATACAATAAACGTGTTTTTTTCGTATTTTTTTGCTCAATATTAAAAACGGTAACAGGTAGACGCTTCAAATTTTCACAGAATATTTACTTGTATATTACCTTTCAAAATAAATAATTAAATAACAATAAAGTAAATATTAAAGGGGGGGCTCCCATACAACAAACGTAATTTTTAAGCAATTTTACTCGATCTCAATTAAAAGGTAGAAACTTGAATATTTGTAAGTAAATATTTAGAAATATATTAAGTAACTATGAAAATAAATACCTAATCTAATACATAAAAACTCACAAAATGAAAATAATCCGTGCATCTAAACGCGGTGCGAGCGCCGGTTTAGCGGGGTAGCGGGGGAGGTAACATCACGGAGCGAGCCATAGCCGCGCGTATTCGCGCGAGCGTCGTCATGCTGCCCGGATGTGTATCGAAAACCTACCTATAAGTTTGCAATTTACTACTTAGAATTTCGTTGATTTCTCGTTATTTTATAAACAGAACTAAACTTTGTAGTATTATAGATGATAGTACGGAACCCTTCGTGTGCGAGTCCGACTCGCACTTGGCCGATTATTTAAACCCTTTTTTAGACTTTAACCTGATGTCATTGTATACTTTGTGCGAGAGAACAGCATAGAGGATGAAATACAGAAGCCATGCGATTATTCCCGTTGGTGTGCGTCTGTATGTCAATCAAATTTGTACTTGTCAGTATTATTTTTAACTGACTTCAAAAAAGGAGGTTATCAATTCGACCTGTATGTTTGTAATATTGTCAGTTTTTTTTTGTATGTTAGTCTATACCATGTGTGCCAAATTTCATAAGTTTATGTATGTTTGTATGTTTGTCCACGCATTACGCAGGAACTAGAAGTCATATTTCATTATTTTTTTTATTGAATAAAATATCTTTCAACTAAATCTAAATAATTATAATTTAATTTAAATTTCTTTCTTTTTAGTCACTGTAAGTTTTATCAAAATCGGTTCAGTAGTTTTCGAGATATGGGCATTTTTATCAACGACGCTATACAAACTTCTGGGCGGATTTGGACGCAATTCGGTAGGTTTATCCCTTATACTATGTGAAAAGGTCTGGCATACTTTATTAACCGACTTCAAAAAGTAAACAATATTGAAAATAAATAAATTAAAGGTATAAAAAAAAAGACTTCAAACTGATGAAAATAGAGAAATAACACGAAGAAAATAAATACTGGGTGTATACCTAAGTAGGTACGTAAACCAACTATTTTCAAGGTCGGTGTCTGTATAGGACTTAGTTGATGACAGTGTAAAGCCTGACACCGACCTCAAAAAATAGTTGATGTACATACTACTTAGGTAGACGCCCAGTATTGTTTTTTTTTTTTTTTTTTTTATTGCGAATAGGTCCACGTTTGACCACCAACTCGCCTGTTGGAAAGCGACGATGTGGTCGAATATGAAGCACGCAGACCCAGAAGATACCTATTCACTGTGACCTTAAAAAGTCCCAAATTGTATCTCTCAGGGAACAGAGAAGCCGGCAATTTGTTCCATTCCTTAGCTGTACGGATCGGTGTGTTCTTTGTGTTATTTCTCTCTTTTCATCAGTTTGAAGTCGGTTTAATTTTTTTAAATTACTTTTATTGTATTTATGTGTGTAAGGCTATAACGTCACATTCTCATAATTTGAGAGTATTAACCTAGTTAACAAAGCGAGGTAAGGTCTGCTACGGCGCCATTAACTGGTTGGTTATCATAATATTTGTCAGATATATTTGGTATTCAATTCTAAATTTTCAAGTATGATAAAACAAACGTACACGTTTGTGCACTAGAGATCTTCTCTTCGCAGAACTATTAGGATTGGTTGTTAGGATTTATGTTGATGTCTCCTAGATAATATCAAGCCTAACCTCAAGCAAACCACTTGTAGTTCAGAGCTGTCAAGCCAGACTGTCAGTCCGAAGACGTTAACAAGGGTTTGATTTATAGACTTCAGTTCAAGACTGATGGTCTAAACACCGCGCTCAAGAACGATGCCAAGACGCTATTCTAGTGCGGTCGAGATTATTTTTGTCAACAATTGACTTTTAAGCGACCGAAGGAAGTAAGAAGTATTATGAACGTGAAACAGTTTTTAAATTTTTCAGAAACAAACTCTATCTCACTAAAAAAACGTTTTCCAAAAATCCTGTCCGAATTTAGTTGGTAGGTCGGTTCGTCACACTTTGCTTGGCAAGTAACAGATTTATTGCGATAAGATTTTGAAATTAGTAGTTTTGTAATATTTTAAAGATGAATTCTGAACGATCCTTTTCAGGGTTATCATTGAAGAATAGCCAATACCTACAATAAAAACAAAATTGTGCCGTCACGAGACGCCTAGCAGACGCGATACGTTCTAATTATTTTGTTTAGAAAATGTGCTTGAAAAGATGAATTATTTTCAGTTCAATTAGAAACTGTAAATTGGGTCAAATTTTACTTGCGTTTTGATTACAGATATACACTAGAATAAGAGAAACCAAATAAAAGCTAGTAAAAATGGAAATGCTATCTTAGAAGCAGTTTTGGCGCACGCCAAGAACTAAAATACCAGATCCGAGCAGAGTGCGTCTGGCCTGGTAAGAGTGAGAGCGACCTAAGTAATATCAAGCACTCTAGAATAAGGCCCCCGATGGTGATTTATAGATGTATTTAATATCAGAATGGAGGGAACCCTCTTCTGATTCGGTTTGCTGCCTCATTATCGCTTTTTTAAGAAAACGTGTAAACGTGTCTTGGATGTTTTATGAGCTAAGAGTGAGATAAATATATTATATACAGGCTGACTGATTGTTAGACCGTTTCCTTTCAGATGCCTCTTGAATCATCATCATTTCAATCACGAAAGTCCACTGCTAAACATCGTCCTTCTCCTAGGAATTGAAAAAAACAAGTTGAAAGCGGCCTGCTACCAGCGATTTCCTTTCACTTGTAATCTCTGGAGGCAGTCTTTCACCTTGTAGCTGGTCTTCCTACGCTACGCTTGCCGATACGTAGTCTCGTGTCGATAACTTTTTGGCCTTATCGGCCATCAATTCTGCGTGCTATGTGCTCTGCCCACATTCATTTCAACTTGCTAATCCGCTGTTCTATGTGGTCTATTCTATGTTTCTTCTACGAATCTCTACGAAGCCTCTTCATTTAAGCGTTCCTAAGATATTTACGATTCGTTTCCTTACGATTGGGTATTTCTGAGCACTTCACCATCATCATCATCTCAGCCACAAGAAGTTCACTGCTGAACATAGGCTTCACCCATAGATTTCCAAAAAGACCGGTTAGAAGCGGCCTGCATCCAGCATCTTCCTGCCACTTGTATGAGGCCGTCTGTCCATCTCGTGGCATCTTTTCATCATCATCTCTCGGGTACTTATTTCCAAATAACTGTTTTCTTTAAAAAACTGTTTAAATCAAAATAACTGTTTTCTACGCTTTATTGGTCTTGTATGTAGCTATAAAATGAGGTAGATAACCTGAAATTTGATCTTATATTTTTGTATATTTCAAATTACTGGGCGTACTCTGCAGCCCGCGCCTGCCCGCAATATGGCATAACCAATATGGCGGCGCGTCCGGCCGCGGAAGTGGTGACCGTCGGAAGTCAATTGCCCTGCATCGCTACGGAATGTTCAGTGACGGCACCCGATATGCGTTGGTATTTTTTTTATATATTTCTTACCGACTAACTCAGAAGAAGGGTTATATTTTTCAAGGTGTATAATTTCTTACACATTACATAATATATCATAAAATATGACAAAATCGGACGATCAATGATTTATCCCCTACATTCCTCATTTAAAAAAACTTTATAAATTAAAAATTACGCAGTATCCGAATTTATAGCCTTTTCCTTTTTTCAATCGGGTTAAAATACATATAGACAAATAGATAAAAGCAAAATAGCCCAATTCTAAAACGGTGCCACGCTTCAACAATCTTCTCGTTGTATACAGTAATCCGCTGTATCGTGGAATGTAACAAACAGAGGCCACGGTAACATCCCTCCATTACCGGTATCGCGGCACCTGTATGACGTCATTAATTACCGGCTCGTCGGAATAACCAGCCACTAGCCGGATACGGCCGGATAAAACTGGATATGGGATTTACAAATGGCGACACGATCGGCGAAGTGTATATTTACCAAATTTCCAAAAAAAAAAAATGTATGTGTTCACCGACTATTTCGCCAATAGTGAATTGATTTTGATATATATTTTTTTTGTTTAGTGGGTCATTCTTCAGAGGTGGTCCCATATAAATTACAAAAGGAGGGTTACGATTTTAACAGTGTATAATTTTGATAACCCGAAGTTCTGCGAATAGTGGACCTCGCAAGTACAATCTTTTTAGCAATAATTGTGTTCAGTCTGTGCATGACATGTAAAAAAACTCAATGTAATTCACTTATAAACTAAAAATATTTTATTTTTATTTCAAATTCACGCTTCATATTTCTACAAATACAATATGTAGTTATTTGTTATACAAGAGTGCAAAGTTGCTTTTTAACCGAGTGCTCAATTTTGATGACCGAGCAAGCGAAGGATTCTAAAATTGAATCACGAGCGCAGCGAGTGAGTCAAAAATTAGAATCATGAGCGTTAGCGAGGGGATCAAAAGAGCACAAGGTGAAAAATCTTTGCAATCGAGTGCAACACGTAACTTTTCATCCCACCTCAGCGAGGATATGACTAAATGCAAAAAAAAAATACAATCACACGATACTTTTATTTCAGTTTAGGTATTAACTACTACATTATGATAGGTAAGTATTACAGAATAATCTTTAAATTATAACAAATAACACTTAGGTACGAGTATAATGGTTGATGACCAGATGAGGCTCTTTTAGAAAATGACACTAATTTAGGATAGGTGTCGATATGTATGTCTTTTTTCATCTTTATTGTTGCTTTTAGCATTGAATACGTACTCTATAGAGTGCTTGATTTCTTGGTCTCGGTTAATTCAATAAAATATGCCAGCAAAACGTTTTCAGAGAAAGTACTGGCTCCTTTAGCTAGTCGCCACGTGTTAAACATAATATCGTACTGTTTCAAATACTTCTCGCGTGATTGTTGAGGGAGAAAGCTCATTTGCGCATTATTAACAGTTTCAATCTGTGTTCTGTTGGCGTCAAATAAACTTCTTCGTCGCTAGAATCACTCATTTTAGGTTTTTCACTTGTTTTCCAATTTCTTGTTTTTAACCTAAGATTTTTACAATATGTCGTGACAAGAAAATGGCGCGCGCAAAGTAAATAAAAAAAAGTACACCAAGAAGGTTCCGAGTCTGAGTTTTTAACAAATTAAAAAAGGTTGTATGATAAATTCGACACCATGGAGGTAGAAGTAAATAGGTTTAATGATGTTTTGAATTCACAAACTCGGTGCACACGATGTTCTAAATTTGAATTTACTTTATCCTCTAGAGGATAAAAACGGTTTTTGCGCTCAGATATCGAAGAGCAAAAATACTCTTTCCGAGATGGGGGGATGAAAATATCTTTATTTAACCAACCATTTGCGCAAACTACAAACACAATGAACCCCGCGCTAGGAAGACTAGTATCGCGGGCGTCTTATTTGACGATTTATTTGTATCGCAAGATAAACTCCTTGTATACAAGTATAAGTTTAGAAAACTCAAAAACCCCCCGACAAAAAACTGCTGAACCGATTTTGATGAAGCATATGTAGCTAAAAACACTTTCGATAAATAAAAATAAATAAATAAGCAGATACACAGATATACACGTCAAACTTAAAACACCCCTTTTTTGAGTTTAATTTAAAAAAAAACCTTATAAATCGGCTCCAAATAAAGAAAACCGTCGTAAATCGTTAACGTATATTGTAAAAACTCCCTGTTTATCCGAATAAGACCAGCTACCCCGGGCTAGGATGGTAGCTTCACGTGTTTACACGCCGCAATTTGTATAATATGTTAATCTCTTTATTGTAGGGTAAAGCCATGTTTACTTAGGTTCGGAAAAGGTGCTAATACTTCAGTACCTATGTACTTGCTTACATACCCATATAACAAGGCAACAGTGAATTCTTATTTACGTATCTCTATAATTTACTTGTCTGGACCATTACAATATTTTATGCATCTAAGTGACTTGTAATACAAAGTGAACTGTTATATACTTTTATACTTATCTCGTGTGAAACTTCCCCAAACTGCAAAACGGTGCTTCTTTGTAATAATTCAATATACATGATAATCTCGTAATGTTTTTTTTTTTTATAACAATATTTAAAAAAAGATAGAACCTAGCGATTTAAACCCAAGGCCCACGTTTCAGAAGTCTCTCACAGACTTGGATGTCGCAACTTCATAAAATCAATACTACAAGTCGATTAAATAGAGTGCAATGTGCAAGACTTTCAAAGCTGTATATCACAGCCGGTGCAGCTCTCGGCATCAAATCTCAGTTAGGGCCATCCGTCTTGTGGTGCCGGGAGTGGTAGAGCTTGTACAGCCTGCAGCTGCCGAGCTGTAACGGTTGTATTGTGGTCACAAATCAGATCTGTAGCAGCCGAGCCGTCTGCCTTCCATACTAAATGTTGAACATTTTAGAGACGTAACCATCAACAAACTTTTTCGTAATAAATAAGTAATTTTACTAGAATTATTCTAAAGAATGCGCATTTATAATCTTTTAATGCTATTGTACGCATACTTTCTCACAGAAAAACGACACTCGACAGCGTATCAAGCGTAGGCTTTTCTGCAGTCAAGTATTTTGTTTTTAGGGTTCCGTACCTCAATAGGAAAAAACGGAACCCTTATAGGATCACTTTGTTGTCCGTCTGTCCGTCTGTCCGTCCGTCCGGGTGTCAAGACCTTTATCTCGAGAACGCGTGAAGGTATCGAGTTGAAATTAAAACTATATACGCAAATTCAAAGTAGCTTGTTGCAGAAAGAAAAATAAAGCTTCTAAGTTTTCGTAAAAAAAAAATACAGCCGAAAAAATCGTAAAAAAATGCACATTTCGACACTCACAAAGGAATCAAAACCTATGGGGTACTTCCCGTTGACCTAGAACTATGAAATTTGGCAAGAAGCATTGTGTTAGAGTACACATATAGGAAAAAAAACGAAAACTGGACATTTTTAATTTAATTACAAAAAAATAGTGTCTTTATGCAAGGGATGAGGGTCCAAATTTTAAAGTGAATTAACCGTATCATGTGGGGTATCATATGAAAGAGTTTCAGTAGCATAAGCTAAAACAGGTTTTTAAATATTTTTACGATGTATATTTTTTGGTTTATGAAGGAAAATAAAAAATATATATGATTACCCCTTTTATCTACTAGTTTGTACGGAACCCTCGGTGGGCGAGTCTGACTCGCACTTGTCCGGTTTTTATATAGATACTTGTTAATTCATTACAAGTTTATACTACACGTACTTTATTTCTTGTCAAGTTTCGTGGTTCTAGGTGAATAGGAAGCACCCTGTATATTTACCAATTTATTTGCGAGATTAACACATTTACACTTTCTGATTTATTTTTATTGCATTAGAAACTTAGTATTCTTACAGCTTCGAGGAGAAAGATCTACGTTTCCGGTATTAATTTCAGGTTGATTTTTCCGAGTGTGCCAGAGAAAAAGCATCTTGACAGACAAACAGACAAATAAACAACGTAGTGATCCTATAAGGGTTCCGAATTTTTACTTTTGCGGTATGTAACTTTAAAAACTTTGAAATGACCAACATATCCAAGGGCTGTATCGTGATGCTTATTTTAAAATCACAGTTGACAGTGTTGCCACCTCCTTTTTTATCATCTCGATGGCCAGTATCCAAAAGCCGTAGATTGTACAAAGTGATTGATTAGGGTCCTGGCAACCCCACCGACAGGCCGGTAGGGTTGCCACACGTCGGAATTTATACACTTTTTGGACCGTTTTACAATGTTTCCGGAGTAATAAACGTGTAAGGAGCTGGGAGTGTTGTGCGTGTTTCCATTGTAATTATATTATTCTAATTGTTTTAGCTATCAAAAGACATAAAACAAGTGTTTTCGTCATAGTAAACGTCCAAATACGAGTTGGACTCATACTTCGGGGCTACATCTATCTCATTCTCTCATTCACATTCTTTGAACTTTTTCTGTTTTAGGTTATAATTCCGCCTTCTTGCCACGCGTCGCCATGTCAACAGCCGATTTGATTCGTCCGCTGTCTTTATGAAACCTTAGTCTTATTTCGAAAGACTTATTCATCAAGTATAGAGTGAATAAGTATCTTCTAGGTCTGCGTGCTTCATCTTCGGCCACAATATCGCTTTCCATCAGGCGTGCTGGTGGTCAAACGTAGAGCAATAGCTCTACTAAGTTTTTTTTAATATATAGAATACTATATATTAAAAAAAACTTATTCAATGATAGCCCACACGATAAAGTAGGGTTGAACAAAATAGCGTACGTTGAAGTCGGTTGGTTTCAGTTTTTTAAACTATAAAATTATCGTTTTAAATTTGTTCAGTTATTTTTCACTTTTTTCTTGGCTTATTTATTTCTTTATCTTTTGAACAGTAATAGATATGTCTCAAAATTTGTAAGATTGTTGGGATTACTTTGATGTAAATCTACAAATACTAGGAACTAACAATAACTTATTATAAATTCAAAAACAATATAATTCAATTACTTCTCCAGGAAAATACCGATTCAGGCACTTAACTAAATCTAAATATAAATAACATTATCTTTTGTATTGCTTTAACATTAAATATTGTTTAATTGCCCGTCTAGCTTAAGCGTATAAACATGTATAAACCTAACCTGTGAATAACGTAGTTGACTACATTTTTATTAAGTTATCGCAACTAAGTTTCATATTACTGTATAAGATGTAGTTGTTTGGTGTTCCCTAATAAATGAACTGATCATGAAACAAGCTTCCGTAAATATCTTTTGAAAAACATGAAAATTATTGTATGAGATAATACCTCCTTGTAGATTTCACAAAAAAAAAAACTAAATAAAATATGACAAGTGAACGTTTGTTGACAGATGGTATATGATGGAAACAGACACCATAGGCTCTCTATTAGGCCCTTAGAACAGAAGCCTAAAACTGACAAAATTCTAATTCAAGACTAATTAATACTTATGTAAATAAATTCTGTGACGTGAGTAAAATCCTTGGAAACGCTACCTTAGCATGTAGTCGTTTGTAACACTTTGAAGGGCGTATAATTCGGGCACCTTAACTGGTATAATGTAGGGTTTATCCCGTGCCGCCCGGCGAGATGAAGGTACACCCTTAAATATAGGCGCGCGCCCTTAAATCCTCGCTGGGGTTATTTATAGTGGGAATTATGATGTTTTCATAGGTTACACTAATATTTATATTACTGGGGAGTTAGCTGGTTATAGCTGGATAAAGGCTTTATTAAGTGCTGAATGCAAGCTAAGGTTAAAATTGTTGTTTTATAAGGTCATTTATTTTTCAAGCGGTGTATAGATATATATAAATGCAGTGAAATACAATTATATTATTGGTTACAAATTCGACATACTTCAAGATTTTTATCTGACTTAAAACTCATATTATTAAGTTTCTTTTAAGTTAAAAGAAAAGTTTGTCAGATCTTTAAGCTGCAATGTTCAGACATTTTTGTCGGAACCTGAATTTTCCTTCACTTACTTCACTTAAGCCTGAACTTTATACATTTTGATCAAAATGATATATGACTTTAAACGTTTTGACACATAGGACATTATCGAGCTGGACGTAACAGGATATTCGACATTTCAGCAAACTAGACGTTTTAAGAAACTGGATGTCGTGAAACTTAGCGTTTATACCTAGCATAACAACTTGTATATTTGAACCTAAGCGGTTATACCTAACATAACAATGTGTAATTTTAAATCTTCGTGGTTATATCTAGCATAACAACTTTAATTTTGGACCTTAGCGGTTACACCTAACATGTCAACTTCTATTTTTGAACCTCAGCTATTAAACCTAACATAACAACTTCTATTTTTGAACCTCGGCTGTTACACCTAACATAACAACTTCTATTTTTGAACCTTAGCTGTTACACCTAACATAACAACTTCTATTTTTGAACTTTAGCGGTTACACCTAGCATAATAATCTCTTATATTGGAACCTTAGCGGTTACACTAATTATAACAAGTTTTGTAATATTGTTGCAGATCACGAGCTGGTGTACCGCGACCGGTGGGGGGGACTGACGCTCTTCAACGTCCACAACTACACGACCAGGCTGCTCATGAGTAATTCCACCTTCGTGAGTACATTCTCATAAGATATTTGTACATACGTATCTATAGAATTATAGTTAAAACAACTGAAAATGCCGATTTCAATATACGTAAATTTTAGACAGACATAAAAAAAAAACAACCGACAAAAACAACCACAACATAAACACATAAAAATAATCAAAAACTACAGTTATTTTTGTCATAAATCCAACTGAGCATTAGCTGGTTAAATTAACCAGCGCTGGTCTTTCGTTGTTGTTATTACAACCAAAGTACTGAATCGAATTTGATAAAATTTATATGAGACCTCTGAGATATTACGAAACAAAAAATAACCAACAAAAACAATAATCGGCGAAATAATCGCAAAAAACATACAGTCGAATTTAGAACCTCCTTCTTTTTTAGGTGTCTGTTAAAAAGTGAGTCATGTCACGCAAGCAGGCGGCGCGCAGCGAAGATGCGAGGTGGTGGGAACAGGTTGCGGTGAATGGGCACCGATGTTCCTCCATACATCTCTTTAGTGGAATCACCACATCTATTAATAATCCCCTTCTCTTCTCGTCCGGCCCTAAATCCTAACCCATATTTTTCTTTTATCAGTTGCATGAAAAACTTCAACCAATTTGCTAGAAAACACAAAAAAGCAGGAGTTTCTTGCGAACGAAATAAGAAACGACGTTGCGAGACAACAAAGCTAACTCCGCTAATAAAAGGGCCCGATCTACGGACGGATCCCAGGGGCTCCAATAACGACCCGGGGTCGCACTGCACTACGCGACAGGACGCGAACGGGATATATCCCTTGTCATCCAGGTGCCCAATAAGAGGTTATATTACATGTTGTAGTAGAGGTGTGGATAGGGCTGTGCTTGGAGTCTCTATGCGTGATCGAACCAGAAATGCAGAGATTCATAGATGAACGAAAGTCACTTACAGCTGATTAGCGCGTTGAATTTCAGTTTAACACGCAGAACTGATGGCCGATGGAGCCAAAAAGTTTTCGAATGAAAACATACACACAATCGCAGGCAATCTCAGCGTAGAAAGACCAGCCACAAGGTGGAAAGACAACCTCATACAAGTTGCAGAAAAACGCTGGATGCAAGCCGCTTCTAATCAAACTTTATGGATAGCCATGCGACAGGTCTTTGTCTAGCAGTGGACTTATTGTTTTCGAGATGATAATGATGATTATCTTCTGTGGCCAAAATGGCCTTAGTGATATAAATGTGTGAAGTATCGTTAAATCACCTACTCTCATGCTCCCAGATGTAGTTCAAAGCAAACAAAAGCACAGTCGTATTATTTCTGGAAACAACTTACGGCGCTTTCAAGGGGATCGACGCATTCAAGTCTTCTGTAACTTCATTATGTACAAAACTAAAATCTTGAAGTTTCAGTGATTAAGAAAACATTATAGATAACTAGCTATTTTCCCAAATAAAATTATATACTAAAATTAATATTAAAAAATTATATATTTATCTAATAATTTAAGAGCTATCGTCAAAGTTCCTTGATTTAGTATCTGACAGACAAAATTTTAAGGTATCTTGAAAATAGTTATACAAACCCCAAATATAGGAATTAGTTCGTGTTTAGAACATACAAAAATGCCAGTTGCGTTTTCTCTTTACAAATATCAGAAACACTTTGTAATTCTATAATTTATAAAAACGTATAATATATAGTGGTCTTAAATCCTAACTGTACTTGAACTTAACAACACCATGTATTTTAATTGTGCAGCTCGCATCTGGTCCTAGTGCGTTCTTACCCTGATAGAGTTGGTGAATTTCACTTCCCGACTCGATTGTACCGAAGATGTGTTCGCCTCTGGGAACACTTGGAATGACTCTTTCACTGCATGCCGGTGGCGCTTTTCACACTGAGACACTTTGGCAACGCCAAAAACACGTTAAATTATAAGATGACTACATTTTTACAAGCTTTTATTTAGTTTCATCTATCCAGCTGTCAATTTGTAATCGAATCTTGTAAGTAAAATTTTACCCACTTCCGGATTTCCGGCTGGATTGAATTTTTTTATATATACATACTACCTGCACCCCGCGGTTTCGCCAGCGTAATGATGAAAATTGGTGATGATGATGCTGATAAAATATAACCTATATCCTTCTCCAGATCCTAAAGAATCTCTGTGCCAAATTTCACAACAATTGGTTCAGCCGTTGAGCCATAAATGGGTAACAAACAGACAGTTTTGCTTTAATATTAGTAAGGATATACGCCAGTAGATGACAGTGCATTATTAATAGCCGGAGATGTTCGTGGAGTGGACCAGGTGATAGGAACGGGATGTAGCGACTGGACCTTTGTGACAGATAGGGTGAAGATAGTCCAGTTTGTTGTTATTTTTTGGCTTGTTTGCTTTGTTGTCTAGAGTACCTTCCAGTAAACTTAACAACGAAGGTCTGGAGATAAAGCTGAGTGATTGCCACTAGGGCTCCCTGGAAAAATACTAATGCCCGTTTTCACCAACGAATCCCTAAGCACCCCGTTACTAAGTATCCCATAACGTAAGGATCTCTCTAAATCTGCCTCTTACCTAAGTTCTTTTTCACCAAGTTATGGGATACTTATTTAAGAATAAGAGCCACTTACTTAGGTACCAGACTCTCTGTCATTCTCTATGGATATGACAGAGACGGTGATATACAAATCGAATCGATTCCGAAACCGAATGGGTTCATAATACGGGGGCAGATTTTTTATAACGTAAGGTTTACGAAAATCGTACATTTACCGATAAAATTGACTATCTTGTATTTTATTGTAAATACATGAATATTAATGTATATTAACATAAAATAATATGTAGTGTAGTAGGAACAATGAAAGCTAATTCATTTTAAAATATCATCACACATACCTGTCATCCCGATATTCCAAGAATTGTTCTATTTTTTCCAACAGAATCAACACTGTCTTTGGATAACCAAAATCTTACATAGAAGTCATATAACACGTTCTACAAACAGTCTACTGCAGAATAAACTGTCACTTAACGTTAAGTAGCCAAATTTTGGGCCCGTAAAGTTAAGAGTCACCTTAGAAACTTAAGAGTGGGGACTCTTAAATGGTGGTGAAAATGAAATGAACACCTAACTCGTCGTAAGGGCCCCCGTAAATTTAGGGACCGTTGGTGAAAACGGGCATTAGTCAAGTTTGTACTCATTGTTAGTCACCGTAAGTACTTTTCTTTGCATTAATAAAAGCTGGCACCTAAAAAAACTCATGCTTGTCTTGTATTTACATAATAACATCACGGTTATGAAAAGAAAGAATGAAGCTGTTCAATATTCGTCAAAATGATCTTAGAACGACCGATAGACGTACCAACGAACGATAGGCAATATAAAACACATCTTCATCACCCACAGCCTTCTCTATCCCACTGCTGGGTATAGGTCTCAATTTATAATGTCATTTGCCTCAATCCTATCCAATATAAAACACAATTCTGGTAAAATTGAAATTTTTCCCACAATAAGTACATAGATACTTTTTTACTCCCTTCGGTGGCTTGAAAACGATTTGAAAGAACCGTACGCT
Source organism: Lycia hirtaria (assembly GCA_947563715.1). Lineage (NCBI taxonomy): Eukaryota > Metazoa > Arthropoda > Insecta > Lepidoptera > Geometridae > Lycia > Lycia hirtaria. The sequence continues at coordinate 24,883,288 of OX387383.1, read as the reverse complement.
AGCAAGTCACATTGTCTCCGTTGTAAAAGTCTGTCCCCAGCGCACTATCCACTTACAATTTTAATCGGTGGCGAAATACAAAAAGCATTCCCGTGTCGGCGATACGGTTCAGCGCAGCGCTGATAGAGCATTTTTCACTCTTGACGTTATAATCTCTACTAGTATAATTAACTGACGTACTATAGCATACCTTTTCGAATTATGCTGGTACCCTTTACTGCTTTACTGTCTTCAAGCTAATATGCTTATTTATTTAGTTTTATTGGTGGACATATCACACAACACAATCTAGCCCAAACTAAACAAAGCATGTATTATGGGGACTAGATATCTGAAAGAGAACAAATATACTTTTTTTGTAAATACATAAGTATGATACATAGGAACACTCAGACACAGAACAAACATTCATGCTCATCACACAAATGTGTGTGCTCGGTGGGGATCGAACCCACGACCCAGCTCAGCGTTTCTCGTCTTTAGGTAAAGCCGCGGGATGTAGCTAGTTTAGTTACACATACACTCGAAGAACATAACGTTTCATTTCGAGCAGTCGAGGAACGAGGGCTGAAGGACGTATCCTTCTGTCATGTGTCAAAATGTCCTTCTACAGATACCTACATTAAATTTTTCCGCGTAGTTTCCGCCCACCACCACTCCCTCACCCCCTCTCTCCGCCTATCATCTTAGCGCCTAACGACCTCTCCTCAGAAACTGAAGTGAGAGAGACAAAGCATAGCATTCTTGCCCCTTTGCAAGGCAAAAATTTATAAAGGCAAAACGTTCAAGACCCTTTGTGTAAGATACTCGGACAAAAGACACGCGCGGCACCAGCAACGCACCGTCACTGGCTCGCCTTGTGGGAAGTTGACATGTTAGGCTGTAGGGTAGTTGGAGAGCGATGCTACGCGATAAGGAAGCAGACATATTCAATTCATTTTGTTCATTTAAATTAAATAGTCATGCATAAAGTAAAAAATGCAGGTACATTTAATATTTTCAAAAATAAACTTAAAAGCCACATATTATACGATATAAACAAAATAATATTTTAATAATATTATTAAGTAAATAAAATAAAATAATATTTCCACTGCTTTGAATACACCGTGACGCATTCCTGCACTGTTCACCGACCGGTTGTATTGTTTCGTGTACGGACGGATAGATAACATTGTTGTTAAACATAGAGGGTATACCCTCTTACTACAACAATATTTAACAACAGTTCGGAAACATTTACGATTGTAACTTAAATAAGATTTTATTTTAATCTATTGAAATTATAGTTTCGACGGATATAATGTTTACATGTAGATAGATCAACTCTTTATTGTATACATCTAAACTAAAACACAAATTACATAGTAAGAAAAGGCTTACATGCTAGTGAAGCAACGGGCGGCCTTATCGCTATTGTTTTTAGAATAACTATTAAAAAACAAATGACAAACGATATGAGGCATATAATATTAAAACAAATCTTATTAAAATAAATAAAACTTGCAAAATGGTAGCAGAATTGGTACATTTGATAGTAATATTTTTTGGGCGAAGTAGGAGTCAGTATTCTTGTCACTCGTTACCCCCAGCAAGCGTTTGACCAAGACCTACAAAATCTTTACTGACTTATTTCGTCATTGTTCTTCAAATCCATGTCTTAGCTTCCAGTGGAGCTCTACCCTGGTCGTCACATATGACATCATACGCGAGTTATTGTATGACAATAATCCCTTTGACATGAACCTGCGAAATTACCGCCCGGGATGAGGCGAGGGGTGTGACTCGTGTCTGCCGCCATTTTGTGGATGCACGGATTATAGGACTACACATATTGGACTAGAAGACTGAGCTGTGTGGATGAATTATTTTCTTTCTTTCATCTTTCCGACCAAAAAAAAGAGGGATGTTATAAATTTGACATTTGTATCTGTGTGTCTATCTGTTGCATTGTAGCTCTCAAACGGATAATTTCGATCCGAGTTTTCGAGTTTTAAATTCGAGATTTTTTGTTTGAAAGAAAGTTTTTAGCTGTTTCATCAAAATCGGTTCAGTATTTTTGGCAGGTTTTTTTGAGTTTCCTATACTTACTTATACTTGTAGTAGAATCACACGTTGGACGCTACATACAAATTGACGCAAGTAGACGAGCTCCATCCTAGACCACGCCGTCGTCGCTTGACATCAGGCAAATTGGTGGTCAATCATAGATCTATGTAATGTCAACAGCGAAACTAACAAACATCCAAATAGATGCCATACTAGCAGAGAACTTAGCTCGCTTCGCTCGCTCGATTAATTATTACAGTGATAAATAACATTTCTAAAATGTTTATACCTAATATCATTTTCTCAGTTATACTTCTTCAATGGCTTAACTCATTAGATGAAAAATGTTATGTCTGTGGCTAAACCACTACAAAGACTGGAAAATAGACCACGCTCTTAAGAGGCAGCGCCTGAATCCACACTATAGAACGTACACAATAAATTATATCTCGTCCATTGCCGTTTGCACCCGCGCGGTGTCGCGTCTGCTGCGGTAATAAACGCGACTTGCATACGGAATGCAGCGGCAAAGCCGCATTGTACCGCTACCAATGTTTATTGGTACCGTGTTGATAATAAACTGAGATTTTCTGTTACGGCGTGGTCAATGTTTTCTTTAGAGTTAAAAAATCTAAAACTATTTTCTTATGACCTTTGGAATACTTTATATGCATTTACTTGTATGGAGTTTATAAACATCTATGATTTTTCAGATTTTGAGGACACTTAAAGATGTTAAGAACCCTCAAACAGCAGGTTTCTCACGAAGTTTACCATCATTTTGTGAATTTTGCGACAATGACCACAAAAACATAAATAAGTATCTCTTGTAAACGGCAAATAAACAAATCGCGCGAATCCAATACTTATCATAAAAAGAAGAAAAAATAAGTCAAAACATAAAATAGTGCACATTGTGCAAAAGTAATAAACAAGGTCCTTACATCCCGAAGGTCCTACCTATCGCGTTTTATAGACATGCGCCGTGTAGTCGGGGAGCTAACGACTCGCTAAAGCACGCTCGTAAAATACCTGGGTTATAGGTAAGAAGAGTTAGGTTCCTAACGATCTAGTCCAGGTATCAAATATTCGTCACACGTACAACTCAGAGGTCTGGGAATAAAAACTAAGGATATACCTACTAGTAGTTACATATATAAGTATACTATTTTTTGTTAGGTATTCATACTACACTGCAAGTTTGCCTTCAAGGAATGACTTTTATCTCTACGTGCATCATTGCCGTCGCTACCGCTGCGTGTGTTGTTCTCGCTCGCGCATACCCACATTTTTCAAAATAAAATAACTGCATAAAAAAACACACTTATAAAAAAATCGTCAAACAACATCACAAATATTCGACAAAAATTTCAATTTGCTCCAAGTCAATTTTTTACATAAAAATCATTTTTGCGTTAATAATTTCTAAAAATACGCGGCTGTCTAGGTACTCACTTTTAAATGCCTGCGATATAACTAATTGTCATGGCTGAATCGACAGAAGACACGATGCTCGAAGACCTAAGATACGTTTCTCAACGGGTCTCAAAATGGCCTGCTATGCCCTTCCCAATATCTGTGGGACTCCACTCTCGAAGTTGTCGACGAATACGTCTACCTAGGACAAACAGTCCTACATTCAGGTCCAACTTTACGATAGAGGTCAACCGTTTATGTTTTATTGTATACCTGTGTTTTATATAGTTCGAGACCCATTTTGATAGCTCTACGTGTCACATGTGGGTCCAGGTACACAAAACCGCACCCTAGGGTACCAGGGTACATACAGGTCTTGTAAAACTATGATAACAACTTAATTTCACTCAACTTAAGCGTAAACATATCAATAAACATAATATCAGGTCAGGCGTGTTCAAAGCCTAGTCTGAATACCATGAAACATAAAGCTATTCAAATCTAACTGCAAACTTTTCACGCCTAACCGGTACTCCGAATTTTAAACAGGCGCGGATTGAGGCCGATCGAGGAATCGTGTCGTGACGGAAGTTAGCGCCGAAAACTCGATTAATTTCCCGCCGAAACAATACGGCTGGATAAATGGCACCGAATTTTGTTCAGGATTTTTTGTCACACTGTCCTATTTACGATCGACGACACGACATGCGACGATGATGAGAGGAGAAATTAACTAACGGCCTTACCCAAAAACATTACCTAACTTTAAACATCGTCTTAAAATCTCTGTCTTCTTTCCGCAAGTGTCATTACGTGTTAGTGAGAAGTTGACATAATGTTAAGCTATGCTAAAAGTTAAGTATTGTTTTTCGGTAAGACCGTAAAAGTCTTAAAATTGCGAGTTAAATCGTTTTCATTGTAGGTATATGATTTCATAGGTTTCCACTTTAGATATTTTCATTATCTTCTTATTTAGGGTTTCGTAGTAAACAAGGAACCCTTATGGTTTCACCATGTTCGTCTGTCTGTCTGGCTTTTCACGGCTTTGCGCAAAGAGTGTTTGTACTAGAAAGTTGTAATTTAGCAATATGATGTATAATTATGGAACCCTACATTGCGCGTGGCACTACATGCACTTGGCCTTTTATTCAATGATTTTCTTGCACTTGACCACCAGCTCGTCTTATGATGTTAATTTCTGATTTGATCTCGCAGTTTGACTCCGACCATAGGCCGTTCTATACCTCCTTAAGGCTTCCTTTTTAAATAACCACATTTCAGTGTCATAAGTCATCACTGTAACACACACTGGTCTTATTATTTCAACTTGTTACTTGAGGCATTGAGTTATATTGGACGAAAAGGCGTTTTTGAAGTTACCGAACGCTTCCAAGCGCTTTATTATGTTTTGACAAGGATCGCTATTTATTTGTATGTGCATAGAGAGTAAGTTTTCTACATCATCTCATCATCAACATCTCAGACATAAGAAGTCCACTACTTGACATAGGCCTCCCCATGGACTTCCAAAAATACCAATTGGAAGCTGCTTGCACCCAGCGTTTTCCCGCCACTTGTATCTGCATCTTTTACTATAGAAATTCTGGACCGCAATTGAACGTATGACTTTATCGACGAATCGTGTCGTCGACTTTAAATGCTATTCTATTTTTCCGTGCCTGTGCCGCCAGTGTTTATTAATTTGTGCGAGATTTGTGCGAGAATTCGTCGGTTAACAGTTTGTTTTCGACGCGCCACCATTTTGTTTTGTTTTTGTTGATTTTATAGCTCTTCTTGTTATTTATTCACTCTCTCTGCTATGTCGGCTACAATCCAGTGAACGTATATTTTTACGCGACGCCCACAGCGAGGGTATCGTTTTGAAGTGTATTAGTATGTGTGTTAGTGAAGCATTATTATCATGTTAAAATGGCAGTGAGCAGGGAACATAGCACGTACAACTGATACCTAGGCGATGGGGCCGAAAAGTTCTCGAGTGGAGAGCACATACCGGCAAGCGTAGCGTAGTATATGAAAACCGAACACAAAATGGATAGACGATCTCATACAAGTGGCAGGAAGACACTGAATGCAGGTCAATAACAATCGACTGGCCTCGCGGCACAGTTGGTAGTATATCTGTCTGCTAAGCTATAGGTAGTCGGTTCGATCCCCACCCAGGACAAACATTTGTGTTATGAGCATGGATGTTTGCTCTGAATCTGGGTGTTCCTATGAATCATAAGTACCTGTGTATTTACAAAAAAATATATATAAATGTATTCTATCAGCCATCGATATCTAGTTCACGTCGTACAAGCTTTGCTTAGTTTGGGCTAGATGGTGTTGTGTGAAATGTCAAAAGATTTTTTTTATAGAAAACCATAGGGAAGCCTGTGTCCAGTGGACGTCTTGTGACTGTGATGATGATGATGTATTTAGTACGTACGTATGTTTATTTTCCATAAATTGTATTAGCAAATACTGTACTTTCTTAATGGTAATTTAAAAAAATTTTCTATTTCGTTATTTAGCGTCATTATTATTCCTCTTGTCCACAGAGAGAGTTGAACGCGGTCGACTTCAAGGTTTCAGCGGACCTCAAATACGTCCTGCTGGTGTCCGACGTGAGGCCAGGGTGGCGGCACGCCCGCCTGGCGAGATACCACGTCTATGACGTCATTAACAGGTCAGCATACTACCCTGATGAGGGAGAGAGGTTCGCACTCACACATCATTTCAAAATCTGCAGAAATGCAACCGGTATTCAAAGTCTAGTGAAGTAACGTTGCTCAAGTTATTGTCGAACAAATACGTTTTACAAACACGGATGCCCATTTCTTCCAACAATCATAAATCAGTCACAAATCGTAAAAACAAAAGGAATAAATTGAAATTCGCAACAAAGGAACCCCTACAATTTTGTCAAATATTGATCTAATTCTGGACTTGGACAGCCAGTATACCGCCCTCAGAATATGTCGCCCGTGACCTGCGTCCTCCGTGTCTTTCTAAAACTATTTAATAATAATAGCAAAAAACTAAATACTTCATATTACTCGTATTTTATCAACTTTACGATATAAATATAGAAAGCCACATTTTGTTCGCTAAAATTCCTTTAAAATATAACAAAACCTTGCGAAGAAAAATGCGTGTCCCGTGAATTATGAAGTCACTTCCTCTATAACATTTCATTTTCTCTGTCACATTTTTCTGGAAAGTAACGAGAGAGGAGCCTACTGCAATGTTTTCATATAATTTTGTCACTGAAATTTTGCTGTGATACAAACGCGTGACTGTATCGAGACATTAACATTAACAAATATAAGTTTGTATTGAAGTAAACAGAGTACTTATCAACGTAACTATGCAATAGTAATGAAGGCGCACCCGAAAACTTTTAGCAGCGATTCAGCAGCGCGTCTCGTTACATTATCCTAGCACCTACATCATTACTATTGGCTATTTATTGCATTTGCAACGTGCGGCTTTATTGATTTAACATCGCCACTAACCTGCGAATGTTTCGGCCGACATCAGGTAAAAGTATATCGGAAATACCGGAACGCCAACTGTATCAATACTGCATCGTGTCATATACATGCCGTATCGCAATAGTAGCGATGCAAAGTAATAGTTACGTGGTAAATGACACCTTGACCAAAGGTGTGTGTAAATCTTTGACCACGAACGACAGTGTCGCGACTGTATCGGGGAATTTTTGCGATTGCATCGCTAATGAATCGCTGCAAAAAGTTGCCGTAGGTAAGTAACCTACGCTGCTTCTCCAAGTAGACGACCGGTAACTTAGATGCTAGCAGTCTAATTGCAAAATTTGATATCAATAGTATCGCTACATAAAATAAACCGTTTGTATAAAGCTCAAGGATTAGTGGTTGCATCACTGCTGTATCTCGAAAAAATAGATACACAATGATACAAAGATGTCATGGTTAATAAAATAAAACTAGGTACTTAATAAAAGAAAATTATTGTTTTTTTTTTTTTTTTGAAAATGTTGGCATGTCTCATTTATCCAAACTGTATGTGTAACTGTGAATTACATCTGTGAGTTAACTCTCTCTCTCTCTCTCTTTGTTTCTTTTCTTCCTATAGACTATAGATCAATACCGTAAAAGGAGAAAAACCCAAACCAAGTGACACAAGGTTTCCTGGTAGGCCCCCTTTTCTACCTACTGCGTGAAATAACATTCGTCGTACAAATGCGTCAGTTCCGCCTTAACGCTTCCAGTGACGCGTTTTTGTTCCTTTCTGGAAAGGTTTTGGCACTCTTTGCTGATGATTTGGGAAAATTACGTGAAATGAATGTTTTCGTTCTGACGCTATTATGAACAAACTTGCCGGAAGTTTGTTTTCTAACTGTGTAGTTTTTTTGTTTATCGTTGAAATACATAAAAAAATCTTACGTAATTTTTTCTCACATCTAAAGTCTTTGGGTTAAACACAGATTTATCAGAATCGAGCGAGCACACACAACACAGCTAACACAGCTTTCAGAACTGGCCAATATTAATTATAACTTTATATTATCTAGCCGTATTTGTCTGTGAGTATGTATGAGTCAAATCTTATAATGCGACCTGGTAATTAAACAAAATTTTTATGTTAATTTTATTTTAGGAATACTTGCTTGAATAATTCAATTTTTTTATATGTATTTGTTGACTATATTACCTCCGTTAATCCGAAGACAGAAACATAAAACAAGTAACTTTCCTCGATAGAAAAAAATCAGAACTTACCTCTAAAAATAACATTTTATGAATTTTATGTCGTAGTCATTTACTTTCTGTCACATTAAAATAATTAAAAATGTAGATAATATCTTATTAAATATTAATTAGAAATCAGTTTTTAAAGAAACATACAATTGAATTTTTAATTATTTTTTTATTTAGTATGGCGCTTACGTTATTTTTTTCGAGCAGGTTGCATGTTTCCTCGCTCTATCTATAATAAATATATAGCCAGGTAAAACAACAGATAGGCGAAGAGCAGCACGGATTTAGGCCGGGCCGATCAGTAAATTCAAACCTGTTGTGCTTAACAGACTATATATCTAGCGCTATGGATCGTGGATCACAAGTTGATGTAGTATATTTCGATTTTCAAAAGGCCTTCGATAAAATTGATAATGATATATTATTGCATAAGTTATCTACGTTTGGCTTCACCCGCGATTTCTTAATTTTTATGGCCGATTTCTTGAGGGACCGGTGTCAATATGTGAGGCATGGTACATATGTATCTCAACCATATTGCACTAGTTCTGGTGTAAGCCAGGGTTCTGTCACTGGTCCGTTACTCTTTCAAATGATGATTCACGACCTACCTAATGTACTATCTACCGCCAAATGTCTTTTGTATGCGGATGACCTTAAACTATTTTTTGAAATTAAATCTTCTAGTGACTGCCTGAAATTGCAGGATGATATCAATCAAATTTACGAATGGAGCGTGAGAAATAAAATGACATTTAATATAAGTAAATGTAACGTCATGACCTTTGATCGTAAAAGAAATCCAATACAGTTTGATTATCATTTAAACAACGTACCTATAAATAGGGTTAACTGTATCAAAGATTTGGGGGTAAATTTTGATCGCAGTCTAACTTTTCATGATCATATATCAGAACTCGCAAAAGAGTCTTACCGGCGCCTTGGCTTCGTCCTACGGAATGCTAGAGACTTTAAAAATCCTGAAGTAATTAAAACATTATATAACTCCTTAGTTAGAAGCAAACTTGAATCGAGTGCTTGTGTCTGGAACCCCTATCATGTCACCTACGCGCGAATGCTTGAAAAAGTCCAAAAGGCCTTTTTAAGGTCACTGTATAAGAAAATTTATGGTTACTATCCGTTTCTGTATCCAACTAAATTCCTGCTCGGTCAGCTTGGTTACAACTCTTTGGAAGTTAGAAGGATGTTAGACCAGCTAACTATCTGCTGTAAGGCGCTTAGGGGGTCCGTCGATTCTATACGTCTGCACGACTTGCTATGCGTACTGTTCGTACCGGACGAGCCCGGGGTTCCAGCAAACAGACGTGGTCGCCCGCATGACCTGTTCCACGTAGATCGCGGTCGCACAGTAGCACGTTCTATGTCGCCCCTGAATCGTGCCCGTCGCCACTTAAACGCACTCCTTGCTGCCAACCCTGATTGTGACATCTTTTGTGATAACTGGAAGACTATTTTAAGTACCTCCTTGACTTATTGTGAAAATCAATTGGATCAATGGGACAGGTGTAAAAAGCCTGATGATTCATTGGACTTTGACGATAACCTTTGAGTTTATTGACTTGGTACTCTGAGTACTTACCCGAACGGTATATTTTACTTTGTATGACATAATTATTTTTTTGTAATGACATGCTAGGCGTATTGCCCATTTGACATTTTTGTATTGACATTTTAAATGATATTGTATTTATTTAATGAATATTTTGTAATCCTCAGACATTTGTTTAAGACATTGTTTAAGAATAATTTTTGAATATTGTGAGATAATTGTAATTGGTCTTTTTCCGTTTTTATCTCAATAAACGAATTTATCAATTTATTTATTTATCTATTTACGTTGCTATCGCATAGTTCTATCACTCTCTACCATTTACCCAGTTCGCCCGTGAACATCGTGCGAGGTCTCGTCTTAAACCAACTTTCTGACGTTCGATTGAGCTCAAATACTTGCATATCTTGTGACAATGAAATAACATGGTACCATGGAGCTAGTCTGAAGATGAAGTCCGAAGGCGGTCATAGTAAATCCTAAACTAAATAAGATAAGCCCATTTGGTTAGGGCTCGTTTGTTTTGTTTTGACAGACACTCTAGTGCTAAGATACCGTAGAGCTGATTTGATGATGGAGCCATAAGTCGCTATTAACTTGGTTTTAGTGCGGAATAAAATGTAATGTTTGTATTGTTAATCACAATATTAGCTGACCCCCTGTCACTCCTGGCCAACATTACTCTTTCAAACAATACCTTTACTAGAATTGTTGCTGCTCCTTCCTTCAGGAACAAGATCCCCGTGTCTCCAGTGGAAGAGGACCGCACGGCGCCGCTGCTGCAGTACGCCGAGTGGTCGCCAGTGGGTTCCACGCTCGTGTTCGTGCACGACAACGACATCTACTACAAGCCGTGGGTGCTCAAGGGACTCATCTGCAGAATCACCAACAATGGTACGTAAAATAATAGATTTAAATAATGTATATATGGGTCGATAGTAAACTATTTAGGCACAAGATGCCAATAGAACGAGTGCCTAATAGGTCTTTCACTCTTTTCACTCGGCTTTTGATTTCGAATTTAAAGAATTTAGACAAGATAAGGCAAGACAAGACCGCTTCTTTGAAAGCTTTAATGTTGGATAAAATTCATTAAAAATTCACTTAAGAGTGTCAAGATAAGACAAAACAAGACAAGACTCAAGACATAAAAGACACACAAAAGAGATAAAAGATTCAAGACACATTTTGCAAATGGCAAATGCGCTGACGGCGCGAGTCAACATCCCGGTGAGGGGAAAAGAAGAAGTTTCGACATGGCTTTGTATATAATTATAGTTTAAAAACTGAAGGAACCGACTTCTCAAGGATGCCATTGGCAGAATTGGACCAAATTGAAATGGGACCAAACAGCAGCTTTCAAATAAAAAAGAATCATCAAAATCGAACACCCAGTCAAAAGTTATGAGGGAACAAACATAAAAAATATATACAGTCGAATTGAGAACCTCCTCCTTTTTTGAAGTCGGTTGAAAATAGAAAGTGATTTTTTTTATAACTTGTCAGCACGGAAAAACGATTCTCCCTAACTTTGATAAATAAAGTCTAGGGATACTTTACGAAAACTAGTGATTTCGTCCTTGTGTACAGGCAACTTGAAGCGTTCTTTACGAGTATGAGAAATCATAAGACTCTTAACTGATGTGCTAGGCCGAAGGACCGGAGCCTGTGATCGGCTAACTGTCTCTGATAATGAAATTCATCACATTCAGATTCAGAATCGTTACTCTGCGACTCAATAAACTTTTAAATTTTGTTGATTACAACATTTTATTTATTCACATTACATTCAGTGGAGAAACTGTAAATTTTATATGGCTACTCCCACCCAAATGCCAAATAGACTCGACGGCGATGAGCTTAGGTTCACTTTTTATTGTTTTAATAAAAGATTGTCTTAGAAGTTTTTTTTTAAGATTATAATTTATTATTTTAATCCTGAAAACTTGATCAGAGTACTTTTACAACCTGAAAGTTCATTTGCCGCAACTGTTTTGGTTTTAATCAAGTCAACGTGTACCTTCCCAGGAGTCCCAGGCGTGATCTTCAACGGCGTCCCGGACTTCCTGTACGAGACGGAAGTGCTGCGGCTGGAGCGCGCGCTCTGGTACAGCCCGGACGGGCAGAGCCTGCTGTTCCTCACCTACAACAGCAGCGAGGTGCCGGAGCACCGCTACCCGTGGTACGGCCTCGACCACCACCCGCCGCCGCCTTACCCCGACATACTGACGCTGCGGTATCCCAAGGTATCAAACTTGAAAATTCTGACTCAACACAATATTTTTTCTCAACTGTTCGAGATAACTGGTGTCAAAGCTTCACGCTTGCGCCCTTTACAACCTTATGTCATCCAGAATTTGGACTTCAACAGTTCAAAACATTCAGCAATGTACTCTGTAATATTAAAACATTCAGCAATGTACTCTGTAATATTAAAAATGTACTATCGCGCATCGATGAGCGTAGCGGAGAAGACTAAAAATATAAGTAAGAGTTTGAGTATGAGACCAGCCACGAGATGGGCAAACGAGTAGCAGACGCTGTTTTCAGACCGCACTATAATCCGGGCTTCTGAGAATTCTTGCGACCTGGACAGGTTGTCAGTATACCGAGCCCACGGTCTGCCGATACATGGAGAATTGAAGATCAGTCCGAAACTTTTTATCCTATTCAATTAATAGTTCTACAGGTTCTTCTACTATCAATGAGTCTCACCAACTACCACTTGAGAAAACGTCACTTCTGCCATTACTTCTTTTAAAAACATATTATAGGTATAATGTCTTATTTACCAAAGACTACTCGTTTTTTTTTTCCAGGTGAACACCAACAACCCTGTGGTGACTGTGAATGTGGTCAGTTTAAAAACTCCCAAGTTCCTGTTCCCCCAAGCGTTGCAGTTTTCCTCACAAGTTGATAAAAGTAAGTCATCATGATCATCATCACCTCTCCCTTCTTATTTTCTCCTCTCTCAAAATTCACAACCATGAAAACTATTGTCATAACTTGGCAAGTCCATTTTTTTTTGGATCTTGTGCGTGATTTATTCAGAAACTCAATTCCCACGTATTTAAACATGGACTGTACCCGCAACTTCACTCCCGCGAATATATAATTGAAGTTGGAAAACTGTGATCCGTGGTCGGATGTGTGTAATATTTGAACGGGATCGACGCATATGACCAAGAACGCAAGGGGCCATTAGACGCATTTAACCAGATACGCAAATGACAACTGTCTATAAATTTGTAGACTACAATGTGTAAAACACTAAAAAATGACGAATAATTCAACTGATTTTATTCGATTTTCAAGTAAATTTCACTAATATTTTTAACACCCAATTTTGAGATAAAAAGCCAGATATTCAATCTTTAGTAAGCGTCAATTCACAATACGCAAATATTTTGACATGACTGAAATACGTCAAAAGAAATAGTGTTAAAGTAATAAAGTATATAAAAGTACATTCCATACTTTCCAGGTTGGTACGTCCGCTGGACCAGCTGGCAGTCAGAGAAGCAGGTGGCGGTACTGCTGCTGAACCGACCGCAGAATGTCTCCATCATCAGCGTCTGCACACAAGGGAATAATAACCAGTATAGCTGTCAGGATGTGAGTCTCAACCACGGATATAAACTTTTTTGCCAACACAACATAAGGACAGGTAGCAATAGCATTACAAAACATAAGGACAGGACAGGTAGCATTACAAAATATAAGGACAGGACAGGTAGCATTACAAAACATAAGGACAGGACAGGTAGCATTACAAAACATAAGGACAGGACAGGTAGCATTACAAAACATAAGGACAGGACAGGTAGCATTACAAATTCACATAATCCTAACTAATAAGAGGCTAATCCAGCGCGTCCAGAATGCATGTGCTAGGTTCTGTTTCGATATTCCTGCGAGAGCCCATGTAACTCCGTTCTTAAACAAGCATGTGCAATTAAAACTATTACATCGTCGTAAACTTCACCTGGCGTGTCTCATGTTTGGAGTGCTCAAATACAAGTTGCCGAAATACTTGTACGAAAAGTTGTCATGGAAGTGCAATAGTAAGCCTGTTCGTCAATGCTCATTAAAACTCTTTACTGAGCGGTGTGGCTCTGCTGTCTTCCGAGGTAGCTTCCGCTATGCAGCATCCAAGTGCTGGAATAATATCCCTCCTCCGATACGTAACCTGCAAAATATATATAACTTTAGATTAAAATTGAAAAACTTTCTCTTTGAACATCAAAAAGGCGAAGAGCTACTGAGAAGTGATACTAGCGTTATTTAATTTTATTATTGACTAGTTTAAGCTTACGGTTTTTGGTAGTATAAATAAGTCTAGTTATAATACTTACCTTCTATTTAAAAGCACTGTAAACTCGAGAAATTGTAATTGGGAAAAGTACATAAATTAGTTTAGTTGCAAATGTCACAATTGCGTAAAGACGTCACTGTCAGTTGGACGGTGTGACAGCTGCGCTGACTTTGATAGTTATAATTTATTTATTTTTTTCTCTCTGTACGTACCTAAGCAGTACAGACATTGTTTGTCAAATTATTTATTAGTTATGTAGAATGTTATATATTTATCTTTATATAAGCTTATGTGTATGTAATTATTGCAAATTTAATTTTATTGTGTACGCTCGTGCGTGACGTGCGTGACGTCACCTACCGGTCTCAGCGGAAGACCAGCGCTAGTTGTTTACAACTAGCATTATGCTGAGCTGGGACCGGATTGTGACAAAAACATGTTATACAAATATTTTGTGTATGATTTATATTTTTTGGAATAATATTTATTTTGTGTTGTATGTTTTTGTCACAATAAATTTCTGTCTATGTCTATGTCTATGTCTAATATTATAAAAGTGAAAATAACTCTGTCTGTCTGTTACCTCTTCACGGTCAAGCGGCTGAACCACTCACTATGAAATTTGGTACAGAGATTTTTTAGAAGCTAAAGAAGGGCATAGGCTATATTTTGTCATCATCATCATCGCCGTTTGTAAATAATAATAATAATGGTGATTCACACAAAAGCATTTAGGCCAAACTAAGCAAAATTTGTACTATGGAGACTGGATGGCTGATAGAATACATAAGATACTAGTAGTTCCACTGGATTGCACGTAGTATCATCAACATGAACTTTAGTCTCGTCATCCCTTTTGTGGTGAACCACATCAGCGTATCACCTCGTTGTCATGTTCATCTATACAAACATATTCATACCTGGAGCAGTGCTGTAGCATTTCTGA
Organism: Lycia hirtaria; assembly: GCA_947563715.1. Taxonomy (NCBI): domain Eukaryota; kingdom Metazoa; phylum Arthropoda; class Insecta; order Lepidoptera; family Geometridae; genus Lycia; species Lycia hirtaria. Next base: position 24,868,247 of record OX387383.1, on the reverse strand, counting down.
CTGACAGAATGACATTCCGAATGGACCGTCATCGCCGCCATCCAGATTAATCCGGAATAAGAATAAATAACGAAGCGTTAAAATAATTTGTATGACTACAATACTGTACGAACGAGAAAGAGACTATGTGGTACTTCCGTGGATACAAATGGGTTTTTTGCTATAGCGATTACACAGCAAGCACATTTTATACATACTGTAATTTGAGTGTAAGAGCTATATACACTATCTTTCTAGATATACCGCGACGAGAGCGACGGTTCCCGGTGGTCGGGGCTCGGCGCAGAGCCTGCTGAAGATGACTGCGGATACTGCGGTGGTGGCGCCCTCATCGCGACTCGCCTGGGCGTCTTCACTACCATGCCCGTGGCGGACACGCCGGGCGTGTGGCGTCACGTTGTTAGGATCACGCCCGATTCCAAGACCATCCTCACGCAAGGCAGCTTTGAAATCACGCAGCTTGCTGGATTCGATGAGAGAAGGAAACTACTGTGCGTAAAGTTTTTCTTATACTGACTATGACCGAATGTTTTTGTCTATTATTAAAGTTTAAATCTGAATCTATTCATAATATCGACATTTTGATAAGATTATGCAAATGTTCGGAATTCATTTCTTGAAAATCCTTCACAAAACCACTAAAACTGGTAATTATTGCCCCTCATTAATATCACGTGCTCATTTAAGTCCTAACGTGTAAAACACCACAAAGCCCAATCTTCACTATTCCATTTTTAGCCACGTCCATCTGCCTTAGGCAAATCGTCAGCCCAGTACATTATATTCTTTAAAATTGTGACCAAACCCCTATTTATATCATCTTGTACCATATTAGCGACTGGTGATGTGTGTTATAGTTTTCCTGAAACATTTAGTATCTGGTTTCAGCTACGTACTGGGTACTGCGCCGGAGGCGGCGGGCTCGCGGCACCTGTACCGCGTGGAGGTGCCCCCGGAGCCGTCCGTGTGGCCCCCTCCCCCCGCTTGTCTCACCTGCCCCGGAGCCTCCCCGCCACCGCCCGTGGTCACCACCACACACGCTGGAGAAGAGGAGGTTAGTAGCTTGCATGCCTGGATTCAAATAACTCTTTATGCAACTCACGTTTTTAAGTCGTAAAACAGCAGAACACAATATAGGTATTCAGGGATTCACTTATCAAAACGGGTATTGAATCCCACAGTGACAACTTTGGGTTCAAAGACAGTTAAGTTAATTACCAGAGACATATTAGGCGATAGTCTGCTGCCACAGAATACTTAATAGTACAGGTATAGAAGAGCGATTCTTGCTTCGGTGCTATAAAGCGCAAACTGAATTTTGAATCAGGCGGTAAATGTCTAGTGGTATCATCTACATAGATGAATAGAGTCCACCTTGTTCTGTCGTGTAACTGTTATCTGTAATGTGTGTGGTAAAGTACTGAAGTGTCCAGTTGAGCCGTTAAGTCGTATGTCGTTGTAACAATTATACCTAAACTGACTCCTAGCCTGCCGCTGCCTCTGTCTCTCTCCCAACATTCTTTGCATTGCATATGTTGCAGGAGTACGAGAACAGTACGTTGCCGTACCACACGTGGCCGACGTCGACAGTGCTGCCATCTGTGGCGGACGAGAACATCTCTCTCCCGGAGTGTCTTTACAACCGCGTCACCTTCAGTCGCAACCACTCTTACTATGTACACGTGAGTATAACGTTTCTGACGACGTACGTCACGTCACATAATTTAACGTTTTTAACAATAACGATTCTTATAATTTGCCATCGTTTAAATTGTACATAATCTCTATTTAAATATTTATTTAACTTGAAACTTCATTTACAATATATGGGTAATAAGTTGAAACACGTCTCGATACATTACCTTCTAAATAAGAAAATTTTGATAAGGAACAGAATTCTTTGCCGCCACTCTGTTTACTGAAAACTATAATCTTGGAATTTTCAAGGCTACAGTGAATAGATATCTTCTAGATCGACGAGCTCTATCCCCGGCCACACCGTCGCTTAACATCAGACGAATTGGTGGTCAATCGTATATTGCATAAAAAACGCACTGCAAACTGGCAAAGACAGGAAGAGCGCGGGGAGCGGATGAGGAATCCGAGATAGGCGGGAGGCGGGGTGTGTCCGTTCAATCAGTGTGTGTAAAGATCGGTTTGTGTGTCAGGAGTGCCTGGGCCCGGAGCCGCCGCGCACGTTCCTGTGCTCCGTGCTCGGCCGGCCCTGCCTCGTGCTGTGGGACGGGGAGCCGCTCCGCACGCAGTTCGCCGCACTCAATCAGCCACAGGTGAAGGTGTTCCGGGTCGAGGTCAGTACCTTAAATATTCAAAATTGATGATTAATCAAACTTACCTTAAGTAATGTTTGACATCGGATTTGGTTTCCGCGACACAGGCTTAGCCTAGTGAGGGAATCAAAGCTTTTATTTGTTTATTTGTATTATTCTACCATAGACAATAATTAGAATATAATTTATTGCTTATAACTGTGTACAGAGTTCTTAAAAAATATTTAATAAAACATTTAAGTAATAATATAATTTAAGTAATTGATAATAATCGTAATTGGCTTAAGCCGTTTTGCAGGGTATCTACGAACCTTATTTTCCTCGATACGATATAACCAAAAGATTATGTTGCTTCAAAATAAATATTGGAATGATACCTGTTAATACCGCTCTGCCATGGCCAGGTCCAGGCTGACAGAGAAGCACGCGTACGGTTACTCCTCCCGCCAGGGTTTCGGGAGACTGACGACCTGCCTCTACCGCTCGTCTTGCATGTGTAAGTGTTCTATATTAATGAAAATAAATAATAGTACACGTAGCTTAAAAAACTAAAAAAAGCACGCTTAATCTTATCAAATTATTGTATTGTCATCGGTCCTCGATAAGTCTATAAAGTTTGAATGAAATCTGACCGTTTGAAGTGGGTCAAAATCAAGTTCAAAGGAGTATTACAAGCAAACAAACATGCACACGGGTGAAGCGAATAAAAGCGTGTTAAAAAAATGTGTGCTTAAGACGTGCGTGTGCGTACGTGCATGACGTTAAGGCGTGCGTGTGTGTGTGCAACACGACAGAAGTGAAAACTTCGTCAGTACTTCCTCAGTAGACTCGAACCGATTTTACCCAAACGGGCCGAGCTACATAGCCGAGCGTGACGGCTCACTCTCATTCAATATCTACAAAATAAAGTGTCCAGCGCGCCTAAACAAGTTTTCACTTATTTCTGAAGTGTCTCTTGAAGGCTTGTATTTTAATGTTTTTTTTTTTAGTTCTGCAGAACCGGGGGGTCAGCTAGTGACGGAGCGCTGGCGGCCCGGATGGGGATGGTACCTCGCCGCCGCCAGGAACTTCATCGTGGCAGAGATCGACGCGCGCGGCTCCGGGGGGCAGGTCAGCATGAGATAGTATGAGTTCTAGTCTACGTAGGTCTACGAGGGTAGTTCGTTAGAACTTCGCTGGCAAAAAATTACTTCTATTGTGGCACTGCCAATAGCACACCAGCCCAGCCATCCATGATTCCGATCAAATTAAAGGAAGAATCATCGAAATCTGATAATGATCAGGGATGGAAAACAGTCTTCTTGTTTTGTATAGACAATATTTAATCTAAATATTTGTCTAAATTTGCTGCTCCTAATATTATACAATGTTTTTCAGGGTGAAGAATTAAGAACAGAAATCTATCACAAACTTCTGTCGGTGGATGTGGAAGATCAAATTGCTGTTCTGTCGTAAGTTTTACTTGTTCCTCGTTTTGGAGTGTTCTACCAGGCGATTTTTTACCAAATATGTCGTTCTATATCTATTGCAAGATACGTTTTTCGTAACCTCCAACGAACTTTTCGTAGTAAACAAGTGGTTTTTCATTTTGCTCCCTAGGGTGGAAAGTAATTTCAAAATTCAAACACGACGGAGCTCTACATTTTCAATACAAAATATTTCCAATCTTTTTGTATAATACCTTTACAAAATGAAGTATAGTAAATGAAGAATAGTTCGATTCAAGGAGGTTGCTATCTCAGCTTAAAGAAACACTAAATATTATATTAAAAAAACTTTTTTATATTTACGTAAAATATTAATATAAATGTACAGTTTACTTTCTCATATCAATGTTTTGAATTTTTAGAACCATTTACACGAAAAAGGTTTGGATGAGTAAAGAAGAATATTACCTATGCGAGTTGTGTCAAGAGCCTAATAGAAGAACAAAAAATAGAGTAAAAAAAAACTTTGTACTACGTAATTTTGTTGTAAATAATGTTCAAAATTAAATAAATGTGTACATGTACCTAAGTGAACTCAAGTGATTATAATGTAATGTGTATGATCAGTAAAGTTGCATAAATGCCAAGCAGATTTTTCTACTCGAGAAAATAGGTGAACTAAAAAAAATCCTCGCTACGTTAAGATGAAAAATTGTGTATTGCACTCGGCTGTAGTTATTTTATCTCGTGTCTTCTTGAATCCATCGCTACGCTCAGGATTCTACACTAGAACCACTCGCTACGCTCGTGGTTCAAACCTAGAATCCTTCGCTTGCTCTGGATTCAACTGTCAGACACTCGACGGTAAAATACAACTTTCCAGCCTAGTACAATAAATAACGATTCACTTCAGTAGCTCAAACATGTAGGTTTTGCTGTCTGAAATCATCTGAGAATAGAACAGAGTTAGGTATTGTGTCATCACATTTCTCATTTCGCTAGTAAAACTGATAATGGTTAGGTAATATATGCACAGGTATCTCCGCGACAACCTGAAGATGGTGGACGGCAGCCGAGTGGGGGTGTGGGGTCGCGGGTACGGCGCGGGAGCCGCCGCCGCGCTCGTCGCCTCCGACGCGCGGAACGTGACGCGCTGCCTCGCCGCGCTCGCGCCGCTCACTGACCTGCGACACCACAGTAAGGCACCTGATATACTGACTAGGTGCTGCGGTGCACATGTGCAACTCGCAAGCTGAACTCGCTTTCAAAATACTAAAACTGTTGAAATCATCCGATCATTTTATACCGACTTCCAAAAAGGAGGAGGTTCTCAATTCATCGGAATCTTTTTTTTTATGTATGTTCCCCGATTACTCGAAGACACCTGGTCCGTTTTTTTTTTTTTTTTAAGATATACTTCCCAGGTTATCCCATAGAATTTTTATTACAATCGGTTCAGTATTTTGGTTTTTATAATAAAATGCCTGGAAAAATATGTCATCCAAGTAAACGGATTGCGTCGGATATTTTAGTTTCTTAAACGATTACTTGCATAGACTCGTACTGGACGGAGCGGTACAGCGGGTACGGGTCGGCGTGGGCGGGCACTCTGGGCGTGAACGCAGTGTGGCGCAAGGCGGGCAACCTGCCGCCGCGGCGTGTCCTGGTCGCGCACGGCGCGGCCGACCTCACCGCGCCGCCGCAGCACGCGCTCGCGCTCGCACGCGCGCTCATACGCGCCAACGCGCTCTACACGCACCAGGTAAAATTTACATACGCGCCAACGCGCACTACACGCACCAGGTGAACTAAACATACCCGCCAATGCGCTCTACATGCACCAGGTGAACTAAAAATACGTGCCAACGCGTTCTACATGCACCAGGTGAACTAAACATACGCTCCAAAGCGCTCTACACACACCAGGTAAACTAAGCATACGCTCCAATGCACTCTACACGCACCATGTGAACTACACACACCCGCCAACGCGCTCTACACGCACCAGGTGATCTAAACATACGCGCCAACGCGCTCTACACGCCCCAGGTGAACATTAGATACTCGCCAACGCGCTCTACACGCACCAGGTGAACTAAATATACGCGCCAACACGCTCTACACTCACCAGTTGAACTAAACATACGCACCAATGCGCTCTACACGCACCAGGTGAACTAAACATACACGCCAACGCGCTCTACACGCACCAGGTACGGTTTTAGAATATGTATTTTCTCATAAGAATTACAAATTCACTTACTGAGATAATACACTTGAAATGTCTTAGAGTATTTAAAGCATAGTGAGCAAAAGATACCAAATACTAAATACCAGGTGAACTAAACATACCCCGCCAACGCGCTCTACACGCACCAACTGAACTAAACATACGCGCCAACGCGCTCTAGACGCACCAGGTGAACTAAACATACGCGCCAACGCGCTCTAGACGCACCAGGTAAACTAAACCTAGTAAACCTACGCTCCAATGCGCTCTACACGCACCAAGTGAACTAAACATACCCAACAACGCGCTCTACACGCACCAGATGAACTAAACATACGCGCCAACGCGTTCTACACGCCCCAGGTGAACTAAACATACCCGCCAACGCTCTCTGCACGCACCAGGTGAACTAAACATACCCGCCAATGCATACTACACGCACCAGGTGAACTAAACATATGCGCCAACGCGCTCTACACGCACCAGGGAACTAAACATACCCCCAAACGCGCTCTACACGCACCAGGTGAACTAAACATACGCGCCAACGCGCTCTACACGCACCAGGTGAACTAAACATACGCGCCAATGCGGTCTACACGCACCAGGTGAACTAAACATACGCGCCAACGCGCTCTACACGCACCAGGTGAACTAAATATACGCTCCAACGCGCTCTACATGCACCAGGTAAACTAAACATACGCTCCAATGCGCTCTACACGCACCAGGTGAACTAAACATACCCGCCAACGCGCTCTACACGCACTAGGTGAACTAAACATACGCGCCAACGCGCTCTACACGCACCAGGTGAACTAAACATACGCGCCAATGCGCTCTACACGCACCAGGTGAACATTTGATACACGCTAACGTGCTCTACACGCACCAGGTGAACATTTTATACGCGCCAACGCGCTTTACATGCACCAGGTGAACATTTCATACACGCCAACGCGCTCTACACGCACCAGGTAAACATTACATAGGCGCCAACGCGCTCTACACGCACCAGGTGAACATCATATACGTACTCCAGTAGATGTAATGTCCAGGTGCACATTACACACACGCCAACTCGCTCGGCAGGTGTTAAGCGTCGTGCTTGCCCATAGCAAAGCCACACAGAACTATACATTTCAATAATCTAATACCCTATACCCACTGCGCAGTGTCGACAGAAATACTCGTAGAAAGATTACCTACGTTTTAGTAACCAATTGTTACCATGTTCAGGTATACCCAGATGAAGGTCACAATTTCGAGCACTCCAACATCCACCTCCACAAGACTATGGAACAGTTCTTCGACGAGTGCTTCGGCCCAGTAGAGGTGGCTGACTGGGACGCAGCAGGAGTAGGCGGCTTGTTCCCCTTCCGAGACTAGGAATAACGGAGACTATAACGGGAATAAAAAATACTATATACCGGGAAACGGTTTGTTTGACGGGAAAGACGAATACAATATTTCGATGAACGGGTTCTTTAGCGGGAATAACGGGTACTATTTATCGGTAAACGGGTTCTTTAGCGGGAATAACGGGTACTATACACCGAGAAACGAGTACTTGTATTATAATCACCGTGTGCTGAATGTTGGTACCAAAAAAGTATTCTCTATAGTTCTCAGACTGATTCATACTTACAGTGTTTGTGCTATGTGGTGGTAACAAGAAATGGATTCCAATAAAGAGTTGTATTGTTATAATTAATTCCCAGGAAATTCACAGGAACTACTAGTGTCAAAGAAATTGAATATTCTGAAACGAATGGAAAATTTAATGATACTAATATCAGTATCATGACATGTATCAGGCTGAAAACGTCTAGTATTTTACTTAAACTAATACATGAATCAAATGAAGTATTCGATCCCTTTACTTATCAAATACTAGTTGACGATAGCGAATAATATATATACTTGATAACGTATCGCACTTGATAGCGAGTACTGCTGGAAAGAATTAAAATTCCATCGAAGTGAGGACCATTGTCTGAAACTATTTTATTGGGTGTTCCAAGATATATAAGATCGGAGGAATTGTTATTGAATTTAGGTCAGTAGGGGGAAAACGGGGGGCTTCCATATAATCATTTATTTTTATTTATGTTTCTAGTAAGATTATATTAAAAAAGCAGTTTAAAAAGTAATAAACAGAAATTAGACGTGGAAAGTAGGTATAAAGTTTAAAAAATTTATCTAGCTATGAAATCCGTTGAATGGTGCGTACCAACTGTAGTTTTGGATATTTAAATATAGCCTAATAACTAAGTAAATTATTTGAAGGTGTTATAGAAATTATATATTTTATTTCGAAATACTTATGGCTGGTTGCTTGGTCGAGGATTTTTTTATGATAAAATGTGCCACAACTCACTAAAATAGAACGTGATGTGATCTAAGATGTAACATATTAACACTTGAGTTTGCCGGTTTTAAAGAAATTTGAAATTTATGAAATTATAAATAAGAACGTCCGGCATGTCCTTAGATATTTTTTTTTTATCTACGATGATTTTATGCATTTAACCTTCTGAATTTAACGCTATCTGGTGGGTTTTTTAAACTATAATCACAAAGATCATCATCATCTACATAAGTTTAAAAGAGATAATAAAAATCAACGTCATTTGTTTCACATATAAGGGGCCAGGGCCATTTTATCAATATTTACTCGATAGATTAGCGAGATCTGTTATAGGATAACTTGTTTGAGTTGGCCGTCTTGGGCCCCATACAATTGAATTCTTTAAATGTTCACTATCCTGTGAGATAGTTCCCGATAATTTCGCATATTCTAACTACAACCTACAACATAGACCAAATACCAGCCATGCGGCCAAGTTACTAGGTATCGTTAGATGTTAGGTACAGAATCTTTATTATCAAAAAATATTATTCAACTACCTACATAATAAGTATTAGGGGTGTGAACGTCCCCAAACAATTTTCTTATGATTATTATAAGGAAAAAAATGAAAACTATTTTAGTGTGTAATGTAATAAACTTCTATCTATATATTTCTGTATCGCTTTCGGTGTAATTTAATGAAGAGTTAGCTTTAAAACTTAGACACTCGCTCTTAACTTGAGCACTTAAGGCCAAGCCACACGAAGCATGCGGTGACAATACGTGAAAAAATTGCTAGAAGCAGAACTAAATAAATCGCAACAATAAAGTTTCACGAATCCATTGAAAATCTTTAGTCCTATTTTATGTATTTATAAATCGTTAATATGTATTCCTTTAGATGTTTTAAAACGAATAGGAACAACAGAAGAAAACTGATGACCTAGCGGTATCGCTTTAGTAGCCTAAAGCTACGATATTTTGTTCGTCACCAATAAGCCATTTTTTTCCATTAGAATACGTGGATGGAAGTGAATATAAATTTTAGCTGCCCTACTCCTCGAAATTAAGTTCCCTTCAACTTCACCCCAACCTTCAAGTTACATTCAATGTTTTTATATAAAGATACAGAAAATGCAGCCGCCGCCGCATGATATCGTGTAGCTAGGCCTACTCGTATTTTAGGTTTTGACTATTCTCCTAGTCATAAATCTAGTCATTATAAATGTCATCTCAAAATGTAGTCACGATCTGTGTATTTATTTAATTACGATTTCCTAGATTTTTAGAAACACTTCTGCACGAAACTCTTTATAAACATCATTGCGTATTTCAAAGACATATGAACTAGAAGTAAGTGGGCGCTATATACACACGTCAGGGAAAGGAACCTGTCAGTGTTCCGTCCGAGACTGGAAAAAAATTGACTTCAACACATTGTATGTAAACTTCTGCACACATCCGTATCAGTTGCGTCCGGACCATCAGTATTCCTGAGAGCACCCGAATGTATCTACCTACGTATGCATCTCCAGTGCTTTCAAATTTTTGAAAAGAAAGGTGAACACTGACAAACGCTATTTAAATAAAGAAAAACACTTGAATAAATTTCGATATCCCTGATATAAGTCAACACGGGTACTGGATGACATGTCCCTGCCGGGACCCTAGCCCGGACGGGCTCCGGACCGCCAAAAATTATAAAGATGTTCAAGTCCGGAGCTCTAATCTCCTGATATGTGAGGATATCGCCTTAAACTGAACTCAAGTTTCCTACGAATGAGAGTAATAAAGAGACAAGAACGTGTCGCGTATCTACGCAATGATGTTTCTTATTTGTTAATGTATTATTTTTTTCTAACAAATCCTTTTACCTCTTAAGCTAAGATTCCATCTTTCCTTGTTTTAAAATAAATGTTTAAAAAAACTGATTTGTTAAATCGATGTTGAGACTTAAATAATAATGTGATAGGTGTTTTTAAATATAATTTCTAAAGTATTATGGAAACGAACGTGATGATCACGACTTTTTATATTATTATGCGAAGGTGAAAACCTACATGGATTTACCAGTCTAGTTGGATTTATACTGTGGATTTACACTACCAAGTCGACACTTTATCATCCAGCAACTATTGATTCGAAATGCGCGACGTACAGTTGTCTGCCTTGAAGAAACCGTACCTTCGTTGATCGAAGCTATCCAAGTTATAAAATATAAAGATCCCAGTAAGTTTTGACCTGTGTTTGGTAATAATATAAAAATAATAATGTATGAATTTATTGTAAGTATCTGGTGGGTGAGACGGGTACAGTTGTAGGGGTATCTGGTGGGTGAGACGGGTACGGTTGTAGGGTATTCCTAAATTTACCCTGCGGTATTTTTTATAAAATAGAATAGTGTTATAAAAAATTGGTATTTAGAAAGTTATAATAAAAGTAACAGAATTAGACGTACAGATCATGTATTATGTGCTCTCAGTAGCGGATCCAGGGGGAGCTGAAGGACTCAAGCAACCCCCAATTTATTTCATTGGGGATTGATAAAACCTACCCTCATCTCGGTCAAGCCTATCCTATCATGTGTGAGATTTTTTGAGACCGAAATTACTTTGTTATTGTTTTGTTATTTTTGAGTAAGTGACATCTATTTAAAATATCGAGCATCTACTAGCCAGGGATCAGATAAATTGTATTGTAGATAATGTCTATATTTCAGGTTTATTTTATTTAGTACGTATTTGTAGTGATAGTAGCATGTATTTATTTACTTGTCTAAGAGTCTAGTAAAAATAAATCAGTTTGTATGGAGCTGATCACATTAAATGCACTTTGAGGGATTCTTTGAAATTATAATAGGAAAATACCTAAAGAACATAAATTCACAATAATCCCCGATTTATAAACTAGCTGCGTTCCGCGGTTTCACCCGCATATTTATGAAAAACGGTGATGATGATGATATACTAGTGTATGTCCGTCTCGAGGTTCACAGCTATCTCTATACTAAATTTTATAACGATCGGTTCAGCCGTTTGAGCGTGTAAAGGTAACAAAGTTTGATTTTATAATATAATTTTGAAATTGTGTCATACGTATTTCAAAACACAAGTACATTCATTTAAATAACAATATTCTTAGTTGTCTTTTGTTGTTACAAATCTTATTTTTACTAGACTATAACTACTAAGTATTTATATTTGTAACTTTCTAAATGCCACACCTAATTGTGACATAGATACATAAAATAATAGCGTAAAGAGAAAGCACGTCTAAACAAAGTCGGTACCCCGAATATAAATGTAATAAAAATAGGTTAAAATAATAGATCAAAATAAATGCCATCTATTATAAATTGTTTACAGAATAAATAATTATTATTAACTATATGTTATTAAGACACGCTCAGTGTATTTTATGTTGAAATGTTGTTTTTAAAAATATAGTTTAAAAATGGTGTTCTTTCATGTATTTTATTTCCTAATTCTTTAACATATTTCAAGGCTAGAGCGAAATAGATATTTTCTAGATGGACGAGCTCCAACTTCGATAACACTCCATCATAGACCGTAATAGTTTACGGTCTAGGATGGAGCGCGCTTGCCTAAAAGTAACCTATTCACTCGCCATTTGAAGACCCATTCAGGAAACGCATTGCACATTTTGGCGGTACGCACAATAAAACGAGCTAAAGCGTTTCGTACGAGTTTTTGAAAAATCCACGATAAAACGTTGTCGCTTCTTCGTGCCTCTTGCTGTCTGATAGAAAAAAAAGGATTAGAACGAATTTAGTTTTTTAAAGAATTTTCAATTTTACAAATCGAAATTTTCGCACAAATTTCACAGACCCGTTTCTTAATATCCAACAACAAGTCTGTTTTAATTCCACATAATATAGTGATGTGCCGAGTGAATTTAAAATATACAATGCGGAACCCTACACTGTACAAGCAATTAAAACTATCAGTTGATTGGAATCACATATTTATTGTATCTTACATAACTTTTGCTTAAATAACATTGTCTAAACTAACCGCAGCAACACCGATGTTAGCGCCAACCACACGCGCTGAAACAAAATATATATCAATGATAGAATGAATAGATATCTTCTAGATTTACGTGATCCATCCTCGGCCACACCGTCGCTTACCTTCGGGCGAGTTGGTGGTTGGTGATCTATTTACTATTAAAAAAAAAACATTAAGTCCACGCGCTACTACCGTTGAAGAGTCCGATCCTACGAAGACAAGTAGTTCCTAAATTTCACCAACTATACTCATACATAAGTATTTGCTTACTAATAAGATGTAATTGCACTTTAACATAGTATGTTAAATTGCTGGAAAGCATGAAATTTGATTTGATTTGATCGAACTTTGGTGGCGCAGACCTAGTATTTAGGGGTTAGTTATCTAGGGGTATTCAGAACTCATTCGGATTCGAAATCTATATCTCCGTCTCTACCGTTATCTATGGAAATGATAGAGACGGAGATATAGATTCCAAATGAGGTCTGATTACCCCTACAGTTCGCTTTTGTTCGTAAAAAAAATTTGAAACACGAAATAGAAGTAGCGCCATCTTATGTAAAGCAGCAGTTTCATTATATCGTCGCTAGATGGTGCTACTACATAAGAGGCAGTTTCCTCCGGTCGTCACTAGATGGCGCTAGTACGTAAGCAACCGCTTCCTCCGGTGGTCACTAGCTAGATGACTAGAAGTCTCAGCATGTAAGCGTCGGTACTCACTAGCATGTTTACTTCCAGCGGTTGTTCTCGTAGTCCCACTTGGAGGCGAGCCCGTCCACCGGGTTCACCTTCAGGTCCAGCATACGCTTCAGCTGCGCCTTCTGCGCCTCGTCAGAGAGAGTCTCCGGCACCGGACTGTACACTGCAACCAACCGTGCGACACAGTTACAGGACCGCTTACAACACAACTATTACAACATTAATAGGGAATAGGGAATATACATTATTTTATTTCATAGGAATAATAGTTTTAATTGGTAACATATAAAATTAACACATTTACTAAAAAAAAACGTTCGGTCAGTAAACTTCCGAGATATAAACATTTAAAGTTTTAGGGGAGGGATGCTCTGTCCCTCTCTCGCAAAACATTTTGTATTGAATTTGTACGGCGAACTTGAACTATGACGTCATCATTCGCTATCGTGTGCTCTCTATCTAATATGAAATTAAAATGCTTGTAACTTTCTTATTTCTGAAGATGTTTTAATTTTGTTTTTGTGGAATGGCTCTATTTGTGGTTAATTTTTTATAACCAAATAAAAATAAATCATGCATATATTCCCTATTCAAGCAAGAACACTTCAGACATTTCAACACCACCTGTGAACAGTCATCATAATCATCTCACCCACAAGAATGCCACTGCTGGACATAAGCTCTCCCCCATGAACTTCCAAAAAGACCTGGATGGGAATCGCTTGCATCCAGCATTTTCCTGCCACTTGTATGAAGTCGTCTGTCCAGCTTGTGGCTGGTCTCCCTACACTGCGCTTGCCGATGCGTGGTAACTTTGACTCCATCAGTTCTAAATGCACATAGCCCTGCCTAATGCTACTTCAACTTGCTAATCCGTTATGCTATGTCGCAGAGAGACTCCGAGCATAACCCTCCTTAGCTCCTTATTATGATTTGACTGTAACTAGTGTCTATGACTAAATTTGTAAAAGTATCTCTAAATACACACGCCAGGTGGACACATCTGCCAGTAGGCCTAGTATCTATGGTATAGTATAGTATGCATGGAGGACGTGTGTACACTCACCGAACAGTTTCATGGCCATGTAGATCCACATGGAGCACGATGCGATCACGAGGGTCCAGCCCACCACTCCCTTCCACTCGCCGGAGGGCGCCTGGAACTCGGCGAACGTCTGGCAGAAGGAGGCGCGGTACAGCGCTTTCTTCTCTTCTAGCGTCAGCTTGCGCCAGTCACTCTTCTCTTTCTCGCGGAGGACCTTCACAACATTTGTTTGAATGTCACTTGACCGAACCCATTTCATTGAACTAAGTTTCTGTATCCATAAGTTCGTTAGCCATATGTTTCTTTCGCCCGAACAGTTATTAGATTAGGTACGTTAGTCTCTGTTTTATTATATCCAGAAATATTTACAAAGGTCTATTTATCAGATATACAAAATAGCCGACTGCATAACACCGATTTTGGTCGACACAAATATCTAGTATTAAAAACAAAGTACCCGACTGCAGAAAAGCAGTTTTTGCAGTCTAACTTACGATTTCGCTTACGCTTGATATGCTGCTGAGTGTACGTTTTTTGTGAGAAAGTATGTATAAAATCGCTGAAAAAGATTCTAAATCGTCACACTACACGGCGGACTGCACAGACACCAGTGCCCTCAAATACAAATAATTTATTAGTAAATAAATGTCATTTACAAGTCAGACCACAATAATTCTCTTTCCGTACAGTTTCCATACAAAAACACACAGTTTACACACACACACACGTAAAATTTTTCCATAGAAAAAGAAAACTGTATATGTTGTAATCTCTTTAGTTTTCTGTATGGCCTCCCACTACGGAATCAAATCACAAGACGTATTCACGTGAATAACTAGTCAAGATTACGGGAGCTTCCGGAGGATGGCGCTTTCAAATTAACGAATAAATAAAATACGGAAGTAGAGATCTGCTCAGAAAGGCATATGAACATATTTAATACTAAAACTATTTTTACATGAGTATGACGGCAAGTGCTACCATCCAAGTGGTGTTAAACAGAAAATATAGATTGTGAGAAATTGCTGCAGAGGTGTGAATAATATGTAAGTAGCTTGTACCTTGATGTCGGGCGTGTCTTCGCGGAACCTGACGGCCGGCATGGGGAAGTCAGGCCGGTCCACGTAGTTAGGCATGCCGTTGTACCCGAATCCGACCCATTCTCGCCTGCCGATCTGAAAAGTCACAACAATAAGGTGGTACTCATGCAGTAAACCTGCAAAATTAAGTGTTGGGAAAGTCTTCTCGAGTGGAAACCACAAACAGGCAAGCGTAGCGTAGGAAGACCCACAAGGTGCACAGAAGACCTCATACAAGTGGCAGGAAGATGCTGGATGCAGGCCGCTTACAACCGGTCTTTTTGGAAATCTATGGGTGAAGCCTATGTCCAGCAGTGGACTTCTTATGGCTGAAATGATAATGATTATAAAAAGAGTCTGTGCACGCGTGGTCTATTATTCATATTCGAAATTCTTCTTCAGAACTCAATATTAAATGCATCTGTTAAGCATCAAAATCGGCTGAGGAAATTAAATGGAAATGAGGAAATTGAATGAAATGAAATTAATTAATTAACAAACTCTTTTTAACTGAGATTTTACTACTTTTTAACACAAACCTTTTGATTGATTTTGCTCATATTTAAATTTATTGTTTAGAACCGAGTACTAAATAAATCTAGCAAATATTATCAAAATCCCCCTTAATCATAAATGCCAATTGACAAAACTAACTATAAAATTGCAAACTTGTATACCAAGTTTGGTCGAGATTAGTTGAAACATACTAGATAGATAGAATAGAGAAAATTACTTCATTCCTTCATTTACTTCGGTCACTTTTACAATAAAACTGGCCAAGTGTGTGGTGGGCCACACATAGTAGACCAACTTATAGTAGGTACATGTAGCCACATAGTTTAGTGTTTGTGATGCGTAATTGTAATATGTAGAATGATAAGTCATCTTTAGGATCATCTTTAAGCTTAGTTATTTGTTACAAATAACTAAGCTTATATACTAAGTACTACATGCTAGAGGTCTCCTATCTATATCAGTCATACTCTTATTATTTATGCTAACGTATCCTAAAGATGACTTATCATTCTACATATTATAATTACGCATCACGAACACTAAACTATGTGGCTACAGTACATACCGATAAAATCCTTCTGTGTTACAACACCTCCCCTGTGATGGAGATCATGAGATCATGCAGGCAATAACAATCTTGGGTAGTCCGAGATGCTGTCATCTGGTATAGTGCCTCACATTCACATATTTTAAGCTGAGCTTGTTTATGGCTTTTATTGGCTGTGGCAACCCCAACCCCTCCCTCCCTCTCCCCCCCCCCTCCCTCCCTCTCCCCCCCTCCTCCCTCCCCCCCCCCCCCTGGTGATACATGGTGAGGTTTTTGTTAAGTACCAGTAAGTGTAGTCAAGGTGTTACCTTGTCAAATTCGCCGATGTTAGATGAGGAACTGGCGCGGGTGGCGAGGGGTACGCGGACTGCATCTAGCAGCGCACGGCGCATCAGGTAGTTTGCCATCTGTCGATAACAACTATACATTATAAATAAGCACAAAAAAAGATTGGGTAATGTTAGGTTAATGCCCATAATACACATATTCAATTAGTGTTGTCAGGTCTTACTTTTCAAGCTAATTTCTTCATGGTTATAAACTTTTTCAAAAACAAAATGACTACTTCTTTTCCCTTGTGTCAAGACGAATATTTGTCACCAATTGTAAAATAATTCATCTGCAAAGGCAATAAAAAGTGCAGATGTTAATATGACAATCCATAACATATTTTGACACTTTTGCGAAGAGAAATGTATCAGATTAACATCTGTGGCGGGATCTCAGAAACAGCTCCAATGATTTTAATTAAATTTGGTTTGTAGGTAGATTAGGGGGCGATAAATCGATCTTGCTAGGTTTCATTTTTAGTGAACCCGGGTTTGCTCGTATTTTCAGTTATAAAAAATCCGAGTGGAACTCGGTCGCCCAGGTTCTTTAAATTATAAGGACAAGCAACATCCCATCTTCACACTGTATAATTATCTTAAAATGATCAAAATGATTTACAAAAAAGCTTTATTTTTATAATACACATTTGAACTATTTATTAATTTTTCTGGCAAAGTACGAGTTTCACTTGCACACCGAGGCTTCCGTACTCCCAAGTTACTTAATAATACAGAAAATAGAACTAATATTTATAGTTTCACATATTTTCTATACAGAAGAAATATAACAGGGTTAAAACGGTAGGCACACACATATATAGAAAATATTGATAAAAGCTCCACCTAACAGACTTTGATAAAACAATATATGACTGTGTGACTGCTAGAATGCCAGTGTGCGTAAAGTAAGAATATTATATTGACGAAGATGCAAATATGACAAATGACGCCATCTAGGATCACTCCTTTATGTCTTACTTAGGACAACATGAAATAATTTGTTTCATTTTTTAATGTAAAAAAAACCATCTAGTTTACATCAAAGGGCACCCTATAATCTTGCCAATTTTGAAACTTGTATCTATTATTATTCGAAAGATATAGCCATTTTAGTGTAGGACAGACAGACAAAGCCTCACAAATACACTCCCGCACCCTTAGTACTCAAGCCTAATATCTTTTATGTTCCCAAATGGTTCTTTATTTTCTTACTTAATGTAAAACCTATAATATCAACTTAGCATTCTCGTTGACTATTGCTTATTTAATGTTCATCTAACAATCACTTTTGACTTACAACTGAATACTGTCCAGCCAAGTCACCAAACTATGGTTCAACTTTTTATATGTGGTTCTTGTGAAAATTCAATGGTTAATGTAATTATCATAAATAAAGAAGGTAAATATAGACTTGAATTCGAACGGATACTTTCTTTAAAATCATAGCTATGTGCATATGTATTATATTAGTTTACAAAAAAAAAACTACAGACATTATGTAAATAACGATCATACAATATTTTTTAGGATATCGGTAAAGTTAGTATTGTTTGAACAATTTAACATGGGTGAAGTATTGATAATGTTGATAAGGTAACCTCCTTTGGCCATATTCAATCAATACCTAAGAGTTACATAACAAGAAAAATCCTCTTAATAAGCGTTAAACGTCATTAAACTTCCAAAAATAAAAGAAAACAAGGCCTAATTTAATTTTACTTATATTAAAAAAAACGAATAATGGATATTTACAAGTAAAAAATTAAATTACGATCCCAAAAAGTGTGGTTATGTTTTCCACTTACCGTACCCAAAAATACACACAAAAACACAAATAATAAGTTTTTAAAATAAGTAATACATTATACACAATTTCATTAGCCTAAATTATGGATTACCTTGGAAAATGTGATTAATTATTTACAAGAATTTTCACCACCCCAAAATTCTGAAAACTGGGTGGTGTTGCTATACTAAGAAAAAAAAAAACCTTTTTGGGACAATTTCACAACAACAAGAAATTGAAGTGTACCGAAGAAAATTGGGACTTCGGGTACTATATTAAACCACAGAAGAAAAAAAACTAGCATGTAGGTTGATATATATAAATATATATACATATATAAAATCACGACTATTTTTCCTTACGAGGTAGGCAGAGCATCATCAGGGACCTTGAGGCCATTTGATGCCACATTTGACCGTGATTAGAGGATTAGATGGAAGGGAGTGGGTATTAGACTCTAGAGGATGAGGGTAGCACCCTCATCATCATCATCTAATACCCACTCCCTACCTTCAATAGATTGAAGGTAGGGTATCTCTATATTCATTAGAGCATTAGAATGCTCTAATGATTATAGAGATAGAGAGAATGAGTAAGATGTAATATTGACTTACAGTGACAGGGAGACAGCCCATCGCATAAAAACGTCATTTACCCTAAATTCCAAATTAAACCTTAATTAGACCTTATTTACCTACATTCTTGCAAATAAATTTCATTTCATTTCATTTCCTTTAATTTACTTTAACAGCATGCCCGGGTAGAGAAACAGCTGGTACATAAATAAAATAATTATGTGGAGTCCACGCAATAAATGTTCAATATGCAGATTCAAGTCTTATAGACAACGCTTCAATCTGATTCTGGAACTCTGGCATACATAATATTAAGGTCAAGGAACATAACTACAGGAGGTATTCCGTATTCCAGTGGCCAATGGTGGGCCTGTCAAATTCAGTACCAATATTTCGCCTTCGGATTTCAGTGGTGGGGCGGGCTCTACCATAAATTGTGGTAGAAACGCTTATAATGGCAATACAAACTAAAACTTCACGCTACTAGCGACATCTGCATGGAAAGACTAGAGGTGCAAAATTATTCTGTGGGTGCAAACATGACATATTGATCTAAGATTTCGTTTCACGCAGAAATGTTATAATTCTTCTTATTTTTTAATCTAGTTACTTCATAAACTAAAATAACATAAAATACAAATGCCTGTTGCACTACCCGATTTATCGTGCCCTGTCGCTAGAGTCAGCGTAGTACAATAAAATTATTTAAATGAGCACAAAATTTTCAATTTTTACTTATCTAAGTATCTACTTACATTTTTTAAGTTGATCGACTAATACCTACTCGTTAACTGGTAAAGTTTAGCTGTGAGTTTTCCTAAACGAATTTAGACAGACATGGCGAAACTATAAGGATTCGTTGTTTTCTACGGAACCCTATAAATTATTCCCACTCTACGAGTAGGGAATACCTACTATTTAAGACTACCCTAACCCAAATTATTTTAAAAATTTATTTTATAACTTTTTTGGCATTGTATGTACCTATACATATTCCAAATTACATTACATAACATACGGTCTTGGACTGCACACTACGAGAGATGACATAGCAGTCTGTCCCGGTTATAATCGGCTGCTTAGTACTGCTTACCATTCACACACAAATACCCCTAAATTCCGATAGCCTTATTCCGAGATTTCGAGAGATGAAAAAGTTTTTTTTATTTTTTTATAGAAGATAGATCTACGATTGACCACCAACTCGCCTGATGTTAAGCGACGGTGTGGCCGAGGATGGAGCTCGTCGATCTAGAAGATATCTATTCACTCTAGCCTTGAAAATTCCAAGATTGTAGGTCTCAGGAAACAGAGATGGCGGCAAAGAATTCCATTCTTGTGCACTACGCAACAAGAATGTGGATCGATATCGCTGAGTACGGATTTTTGGCATTTCAACGAGAAATGGGTGGTAATTCGCCGACTTTCTACTAGTCCTGTAATAAGGATGGTGGAAAAAAAAATTACAAACGTTTCTAATGTTTATTATATTTAGATACTTCGTCTATAGCTTCAGATAACAAATCGTACAGTTCGCCTCTAGAAATAAAATTACAAACGTTTCTAAGGTTTATTATATTTAGCCACTTCGTCTATAGCTTCAGATAACAAATCGTACAGTTCGCCTCTAGAAATAAAATCCAATAACGATCTATTGTGAGAGTTTGTTATGTTGTTTCTAAAGCTGAGATCTTCGAATTCCTCTTCGGGGTCCGCCGTAGCTTGAAGCAAATGTTCATCGAAATCTTCAATAGCGTCACCCACATCATTAAGGCTTGTATTTTTCTCGTTGTCAGACACATACAGAAGAGTTAACACGTCATTTCTATCTTTTTTATTTGATATCGGTGTGCTGTGTGATGCTACATCATGTGGTTTCTCTTTAATTTGATCACTAAGATGCGTGATGGCAACCTCTTCTCTGGCGATATTATTTACATTGTCTATACTTTGAGTTCCTTTTTTATCTTCATCTGAGCTTTGTGCGCTTGCTTCAGATTTTTCGCCAGTGTCACTCAGATTGATGTTATCAATCAATTTCCCAATAACTTCGTCGTCTTCGTCTTCCGGTTCAAACATGGCTTTATCAAAAACTGTGATTTTTTTTTGATTTTCCTCGTCACTATTATATAATTCTTTATCTATATGGTAACCTTCGTCGATCGCTAGTTCGTGGATTCCTTCATTTGTTTTATTTACTTGTATTTGTGTTGCTTTATTACTATTATCTACATCAAGTTTTCCTGAAGTGATCGGACCGAAATGTTTTTTTGCTAATACGTCGATGAAATCAACTTTTTCAGTTTTATATATTTCTGGCGCTAGAATATTTTCGTAATCTGATTTGTCGACTGTTTTCACAGTTTTTACGTCGTCATATTTACCAGATTTTTTCACAGTTTTGTCGTCTTTACCATCGATTACCGGTGTTACATCTTTAAACAATTCTCTGTATTCGTTAGCTTCTCTGCTGTTAAACATAGCCGACAAGAATTCATTAAACAGTCCTTTGTCTGCGAGTAATCTCAACGCTTGCCCCGTGTTGTATGATGATTGTTCCAACTCCTTCTCATTTAGTGGTTGTATTTTAAAAGTAGTTGGGTGCATGAATGGTGGTTGGTTGGTTAGAAGGGGAGAGGGGTATTTCAGCGTCGTCCGTTGGTATACAGTTTTAACTTCCTGTTATAACAAAGTGATGTAGGTATATTAGTATATAGCGTATTACATTCTTACAATTCATATCAGTAGAAATTTGTTTCTAAAACTTTCCATAGAGGTTGGTTTTTACTCAACAATAGATAATAATTAAATAACAAACACAAAATTTTAATATTACCAGTATTTTGTAATGTAAAAAATGTAACAAATTAAATCACGTAGTCGTAAGATATAAACGAGTGTCGCTAGATGGTGCTATGTAGATAAAATATTTTTACTTTAGGTAGGTATGTAATGGCGCATGCCACACAGTCATTCCGTTTTATCAAAATCCGCTAGATGGTGCTTTATCAATATTTTCTTTAAATACGCCTACTATTTCAGAATATTTCTACTGCATATTTTAATATAGACACTTATTTAATATTCTAAAGAAAGAAAGAGAGAAACATTTATTTTGGTATACAGACACTACAGCAACATCAAATTATAACAAATAAATAAGATAAAGAACAACATACAAGTGGCAGGGAGACGCTGGAAGCAGGCCGGTCTTCCAACCGGTCTTTTTGTAAATCCATGGGGAGGCATATGTCTAGGACTGGACTTCTTGTGGCTGAGATGATGATGATGATGAGGATAAATAAAGCTTGTTAAAATATACTTTCCAGCAGCATTGCGCATACTTTTCCAGAGAACGTAAATAAGTAAATATTGCAATCGGGTTGAAAGACTTTATTATTTCCTTTAGAAGTGCGGAACGCTAAATCATCATCATCATCAACAATCATTGTCCACTCACTACTGCGTATAGGCATCATCTTTACCGCACCACTCTTTCTGATCATGTGCCCGTCTCGTCCACTGTCTTCTTACTGCCTTATCGATATCATCTGACCAACATGCTAAAGGTCTGCTAGATGTTCACTTTTAAGCACACATAAAAGCGAACCTGGCAGACCTTCAGCTCGCCGGCCGGATATTTGAAGAAAATGTGCAGATAGAATGGCACCTGTTCCATGATCTCCTCGATCCAATCCGCGTAGTATCCGACCTTGGTGAAGACGGTGGGAGCGTCAGGAGTTCCACACACCGGAGACCCGAAACTGATGATCCCAGTGAGGATCCCATTCACCACGCCAGGACCGCCCACGTCGTGCTAAAAGGCGTGAATGCAGACATACACTCGAGAAGGGAGAAAATAAGAACTTGGTAACAGGTAGACTATAGTTTTACCTACGTAGATCTCATACATATCTTTTTGGGCTTTCGTGCTCAAGGAACAAAGGTACACTCCAGTCAAAGAAGCCCTTGAGTAAAATAGCTTAATCTTGGCCTAATACTGCATTCGATTTCATTCGAACTCATAAAGGAAGTATCGACGTTAATGAGTCTTACATTACAAGCACCACCACCTTTCGAGACGAAACCAGCGCAAAAATTCGTACGAGTCATGTATTCTCTGCAATCAAAATAAAATAAAATTAAAATAAAAGATATATCAATATGTAAAAGATACATTGAATTATAACAACAGATAGGCCGTCTCTTCCCGTGGGTGCCGTAAGAACCGCGGGCCGCGGGTTAAAGGAAACATCACCGTATTCTGAACCCATTCGGTTTCGGAATCGATTCGATTTGTATATCTCCCTCTCTGTCATTCTGGGCAGAAGTGGGCAGAAGCACATTCTGCGTAAAACACTCGCCACTAAATACTGCGCTCGCCAACCCGCTTGCCAAGCGTGGTAAGTATTGGCAAAAACCCCCTAATGACGAGCAACAAAAAACCAGGCTCCCAGTCCCCGGCAGCTCTTTTATTCCAGACTATAGTAGCGGCCCCGCTAACGGCGCGCGGCGGAGCAAGGGATGCTAAGAATCTTCGGCAGAGATCCGGCTACCACTCCCTACATAACTGATGGCTGATGGAGCCGAAAAGTTCTCCAGTGGAGACTTGGAGAGCACGCACCGGCAAGCGCAGCGTAGGAAGACCAGCCACGAGATGGACAGATGACCAGTGATGACAAGTGGCGGGAAGATGCTGGATGCAAGCCGCTTCCAATCGGTCTATTTGGAAATCCATGGGGGAGGCCTATGTCCAGCAGTGGACATCTTATGTCTGAAATGATGAAATATACATCCAATTATTTTACACTTTTATCTTCCATTTTTTCATCGCTGTTTTACGTTACGTTACATTGGCTACAAAAACGTGAAAGGTACCTAGAATATATTTCCTGACATTCTTGAGGATGGTAAATATCCAAAACAGCGAAAGAAAGTTGATTGGACCATGGATCACGGACTATGTTGCTTGTCTGAAAAAAAAATAGGTATTAATTCATAATTTCAGATATTTACATTTATTCAACTTTTAAATCAGTATGATTGCATCATACTCAATATCTAGTGCTCATGAAGCAGATGCACTGGAGCTGAGTCGAAAAGTCGTCAGTAGTTCAGTCAATTCAATTTCAATTTCAAAATTTCTTTATTCAGCATAAAAATTACAGTGTGTACAAGCACCAGTGATAGTTATATCCTAGTGGTACAAAAGAAAAACTGATACATTAACAAAATTGTTTTTCAAGCACAAAAGCTCATCTAAACTTACTTCATGAAAATAAAATATGATAAAATAAGAAAAATATTAGAATAATGTTCAATGAGGAAATTAAAATTTAAAGTAATTAATTATGTAAGCTTAAGATCGAGCGTTACATACATAAAAGATTTTTTATTTTTTTAAATAGGTGCCTATAAGTGAGGGTAGGCTGGGTAAATAATACGCGGCAGGGTGATCGCCCACTCCGCTCATTGGAACCGGTTCGCAGAAAACAACAGTATCTCGCCGTCGCATCGTCGTGTATTGTCACCCAAATGAGCGAGCAGGGCATACCGCGCAATTTAGAATCTAATGTTAAACCTAGATATTTGACAGATCGGCTCCAGGGTATGGAATATCCATAAATTTTAAGGGTTCTATAAGGAAAACTTCGTTTTCTTGTGAAGTAGTTCAGTGTCCTACCGTAACCATTCTTCTTCAACGCATTTTTATGATTGGGTCCAGACAAGACTATTAATTAGAATGGTCAATGATTGTATCCAATGCATTCTCTTACTACTCTTGGCTAAAATATCAACAATACATCAAACCAACACATCTTTCAAGCTAAGCTAAGCAATTGGACTGTTAGTTTCGATTACATCATTAATGATGACAACCTGTTCTTTGATCGAATGTTCAACGAGAAGAAAATCACCTACAAATGTGTAGTTAAGGAAGTAATGCTGAATTCAAGTGCCTCCGTCTATTACCCTCACTTTTGGCTTCGTCTAATTAACAGACAATGTGAGGACATATTGTCTTTACCACAAACTTGAATAGTGTCTAAGTGCGATACATAATATAGCAGTGTCTTGGTACCAATACACCAAGTATTGCCACCAAGGCTATTTCGTGGAGTAAATATAGACGTGGAGTATGGCAGTGGCATATTAAGCAATGTCTTACTCCTCTTGCTCCCCATCCAACAATGGTGATCCCATCCGTATTCATAGATAAGGAGGCTTCCGTTCTATCGATGTCAATCTTCTTCACATTTTTGCTTTTTACCCTGAATTTTATGTGTCTCAATAACCTGAGGATTGCTACATTATTTCGTAAGGTTTTAGGGTCATAGTCCGGGTGGAAGTAGACTTCGAGTATGGGGATATTTTCACCGCCGCCATTGTAGAAAGTGGTGCCAATTCGAGCAGAGAGGAAAGCAGGATTCTCGCGGAAGAAACGGTTGTTCCATGCTCTGGAAGTAAAAATGTAAATCATCATCATGATTACCTTTACCTTAACCACAAGAAATTCACTGGTAGACACAGGGCCTTCCAAATTCACTGGTAGACACAGGGCCTTCCAAATTCACTGGTAGACACAGGGCCTTCCAAATTCACTGGTAGACACAGGGCCTTCCAAATTCACTGGTAGACACAGAGCCTTCCAAATGAATTCTCAAAAAGACCGATTGGAAGTGGCTTTCATCCAGCGCCTGCCTGTCACTTGTCGCTATCTCTGTCTAGGACTTGTCCTGTCGATGTTTGACTAGGACTTAGTTTGATAATTTAAGGACTGTCACCGACCCCTAAAAATAGTTGGGATACGTACCTACTTAGGTAGACGCCGAGTTTTGATTTAATTTTTAACCGACTTCGAAAAAGGAGGAGGTTATCAGTTCGTACCGTATATATTTCTTTTTTATGTATGTTATTAATTACTCCGGAATTCGAGAACCAATTTTTGTGTTTCTTGAATCGACACATAGAGAAATCTCCCAAGTTGGTCCCATAATTATTTTATAAACATCGCTTTATTATTACTTTTTGAATAATCTCTAAAAATGAAAATATTTTCATTGTATTCCTAAGTGCGTCGGATTATAGAATCGCAGAGTTCCACCTACACGTTTTTCTTTGCGAGAGTGTCAAATATTAAGGATTATCGTATAAACATCTGCACATTTTCTAATCTTCGAAGACGAGCATTTGACATTCAATGATACCTAATTCGCATTCTTGATAAAAGTAAATAAAACCGGACAAGTGCGAGTCAGACTCGCCCACTGAGAGTTCCGTACATACTAGTAGATATCGTATATCGTATTTTTTTCATATTTTCCTTCTTATACCGAAAAATATACATCGTAAAAATATTTAAAAACTTGTTTTAACTTATGCTAATAAAGCTCTTTCATATGATACCCCACATGATACGGTTAAAGAACTTAAAAATTTGGACCCTCATTCCTTGCGTAAAGACACTATTTTTTATGTGATTAAATAAAAAAAAAAACAGTTTTCGGATTTTTTCCTATATTTGTACTCTAACACAATGCTTCTTGCCAAATTTCGTAGTTCTAGGTCAACGGGAAGTACCCCATAGGTGTTGATTCCCTTGTGAGTGTCGAAATGTGCGTTTTTTACGACATATTCGGCTGTACCTTTTTTTTAAAGAAAACTGAGAAATTTGATTTTTCTTTCTGCAGCAAGATACTATGGATTTGAGTATATGGTTTTAATTTCAACGCGATACCTTCACGCGTTCCCGAGATAAAGGTTTTGACACCCGGACAGACGGACATACAGACGGACAACAAAGTGATCCTATAAGGTTCCCGTTTTTTCTTTTGAGGTACGAAGCCCTAAAAAAGAGCGAGTGAAAAGAGGTCTCTTTAAAAAGTTTACAATCGTGAAGAATTTAGTAAGTTGCGTTTGACGTCGGTTTTTTAATAGAAAAAATATTGTGTAACAGTTGTTATTTCCAAATTTGTAAACGGCTTGACCGATATTGATGTGCGAGGTGTCGTTAGATTCGTTTTCACTCCTTGAGTATCTTAGGCTATATTTTTTGTAATAATAATAATACATCTCTCGCAAAAATAAAAAAATACGTTTTTTCGTAACCTCCAACGGACTTTTTCGTAATAAAGAAGTGATTTTACTAGAATTATTCTCAAGAATTTATAAGTAATTTTACGCATACTTTCTTACAAAAAACGTGTACTCAACAGTGTATCAAGAGTAATAAAATCGTAAGTTAGAATGCATTTACTGGGTATCTATAGTCGGGTGTTTTGTTTTTCCTATAGATAGTTGTTTAACCTTGTACCTTGCTGGTACCTGTACATTTTGGCGAGATTTTAAGGACGTTGCCCGTCAGAGAAGTTATTACTTTAATATTAAATCAAAAGATCATAATAATCTCACAATTGTAAACATGAAGCAGCAGTGACTATCAGATCAGACTTGATAATGGAACCAGCGCACTGAAAGGTGTTAAATATTTGGATGCTAGACATGAATGGGAAATGCTTGATCTTGGTCCTCGATCCTTGAAAAATGCGCCTTGTTGGTTGAGGAGCTAAAACATGAAACAATCATTTCAATAATAATGTTTAAATCATATTCAGTTATCTTTTCATAATTTTCTCTTACCCCAAAACTCAATATCACTAAGATAATCATCTTCTTCTTTATGAATCTTTGCTGTTGATAAACTTTTGTTATGTGCCGGATGGAATTGGGCAGGATTCTCACTTTTTAGGATATGGATAATTTCGTCTTTTATGTCTAACTTCTCATATTCATCTTTATAACTGTTGTTTTCTTTAAATCCATTTAGATTGTTGAGAAATTCGTCGATGTATTCTATGATTCCTTCATTATTTGCTAGGGAATCTTTTTCAGTACCATCCCAGTCTTCATTAAGTATTTCATTTAAAACATACATAATATATTCAGTTTCATTGTTTATTTTATTTTTATCGACTCGGGATAAGTTTTCAATTAAATTTAAAGTATTCTGATCCTTCAAAGTAACACTTGTAAAAAAACTATGGACGAGTAAAGCCTGTTTTATTTTGGGATTCACTTTTTTGTTAAATTTAAACTCAAAGAACAAATTATTTGTCGTATTTCTTACAGCAGATTCTGTTACCACAATTATGTTGTCTTTTTTTAAATCTAACTTTTTAAGTGCTTCGGATTTTAGAAATATGTTAACAAAAATAATAAGAAATTTCATTTTGTTCACGAACATAATCATAAAATGTAATATTAATAAAAATAAAATATGAATAAAGTGGCAATAGTGGTGGTTGAAATAAATATATATTTTATAGAATTCAATTCATTTTTATTATTCAATTCCTATGTATTTCGTAACCTTTAATTCATAGGTACACGTATCAGTCTCATAAAATACAGAAGCTTATTTTATTAAAAATGTTAACTTTTTTTACATATTATTATACATGCTAATGACTGATCAAGATAAAAATGTTTAAACAGTTTCTCGTTCCTTCTATTTTCACTAAAGTTTATATTTTGATTTAGCGACGATGTAACGCCAGTTTATGACGCTGCTTAAATTATCCGACAAGTTGAAACAAGGAACATGATGATGATGTAGCTAAAGCATTTAAACTACCAATACTTAAATAAGAATTTCATAAATTCATCATACATCGAAGTGTTAATAAGATCTTTGAAACGATTATTTTTAAGCATTTTACCAAAACTGACACGTTTTACTTTGGTACTGTTGTGTGTACTCACGACTGTATCTAGAAAGGCAGTAAAAGATATCATGGAAGTTGCAAGTGAAGCGAGAACAGGTTTTGTCGTTTTATCAGATAGAGTTGTTTCTTCAAATGAAGTAAAAACATTTAGCATAGTATTCTTATTATATGGACTATATGTATCCTCTGAGTTTTCATTTTCTTCGCTTAAACAGCATTCATCTTGAGATGTCATTTTTGATTCTTCGTTTTCACTGGTACTGTCTTGTGATACATTTACCGTTTTTTCGTTTATGTAAGTATTATCTAATAAAACTAATATTTTTTTGTTTGTATTGGCATTATTGTCTTGTAATGCAACTGTTGGTTTTTTGTTTATCTTGGTATTAACTTGTAATTCATTTACCGATTCTTCGCTCAAACGGCATCCGTCTTGTGTTGTAATTTTTAATTCTTCGTTATCACTGGTACTGTCGTGTGATACATTTACCGATTGGTCGTTTATATTATCTAGTAAAACCAATATGTTTCTATTTGTACTGACAGTATTGTTTTGTAATGCAACTATTGATTCTTTGTTTTCCTCGGTACTAACTTGTAATTCATTTCCCGATTCGTCGCTCAAACAGCATCCGTCTTGTGAATCTTGTGATGTAATTCTTGTTTCTTCGTTTACACTGGTATTATTTCGTACATTTACTAATTCGTCGTTTATATAAGTATTATCTAATTTTGTTTTGTTTCTGGTGGCGTTATTTTGTATTCTAATAAACGGTTCTTCATATCTGTTGAGATTATCCTGTAATGACATGAAGTTTAAAATTATAAACTAAACACAAATCATCATTATCATCATCTCAGCCATAAGAAGTCCACTGCTGGACATAGGCCTCCCATGGATTTCCAAAAAGATTGGAAGTGGCTTTCATTCAGCGTCTTCCCGCCACTTGTATGAGGTCATCTATTTATCTCGTGGCTGGTCTTCCTACGCTGCGCTTGCCGGTACGTGGTCTCCACTCGAGAACCTTTCGGCCCTATTATTTATTTATTTATTTTATTACTTAAATAAACATTAATATACAATAAATACAGTAACAGCAAAAACCTCGCCGAGGTTTGTCTTGACGTTACTCCTCGACACATGAATACTTTTAAATACATCGGCCATCAGTTCTACGTGCTATGTGCCCTGCCCACTGCCACTTCAATTTGCTAATCCGCTGTGCTATATCGGTGACTTTAGTACGTCTACGTGTCTTCATTTCTGATTCACAAATAATCCTAACTAATATTATAAAAGCGAAAGTAACTCACGAACAGTTGAACTGATCTTACGATAATTTTATAAGTTGATAAGAATAAATACGTCGGAGAAGGACATAGAAGAACATTAAATTACATCTTTTAGAAATTTACACAGTTCAAAATACTCGTGCCCAGCATCCGGGGCCGAATGGTAAACGGCGTTACAGATAACGACTGGGAAGAGTGGGAAGGTACGGGTTGAGTCCGCACCAAACGTTAAAAGTTTTAAGCTATCTAAAACAACGTAAGAACTAATATTTTTGACCAAATACATAATTTTGTCATCAAACGTCTGTGTAACATACAAGTGTTCTTCATACAGGTGGCAATTGGAAGCGGCTTGCATCCAGCAGTTTCCTACTACTTGTTCGAAGTCTTCTCTCCGGTGTCCACTTTGCTGGTCTACTAGCAAGATATTCTGCAATATTCTCATAAGATAATCTGATTCCAACATACGTAAATAAAGTCCCAGACCTGATCGATGATGCGTTTGATCCAGTCCGCGTAGAGCCCAACCCTGAGAAAGACGGTGGGGGAGTCTGGGGTCCCGCACACTCGAGCTCCAAAACTGACAATCCCAATTAGGACACCGTTCAACACGCCTGGACCTCCGACATCGCGCTGAATCGAACAGACGTTACATTCTTATTTAAATAAACGGACTGTTTCCCCGGTCAGACATCGTTTGGAGAAACATGTTCATCTACAAAACACGATACAAATTTTCCGAAAGGTCACTTTATAATTCTAGAAAGTCACAGTTAAATTAAATCAGTTTGTTCAGTGCAATAAGTGTAAAATTGGTATTGTTCAACAAATCAGATTCTGACCCAACACGATCGTGTTTCTTAGAACAGGGTTTCTTAAAATTAGTCACTCCGACGTTTCCTAAGTCTGTGTCCGACACCTTCCACCTTGTCTAATGCCTTCCGCTTTGCCCTAGAGGACCCTAGAGGTACTCGAAAGGCTAGGGTTAGATTTATAGAAAAATTTTATAATACATAGATAGATAGATAACACTTTATTAAAAACCACATAATAACAAAAAAAAAGACGTGTGGCACTCGGGGACTGCCGCGGTAAAGCTATTGCATAATAGCTTTACGAGCGGTGTGTTAGGTTATTTTCGTTACGGAATTTCTGGATTTGGTCTCCACGCTCAAGGCCCGCGATAGAAGCTATGCAATAGCTTAAAATTCAGACAGATAACATTAAATACTTAAGGCTAAGGTGTTTAATTGGCGGCCTTATTGCTTAGAGCGATCTCTTCCAGGCAACCATGAGTTAGTTCTATTAGTTCTAGTCTAGAGTTAGTTCTAATAATCTTACATTACACGCGCCGCTGCCTTTAGAAACGTAACCAGCACAGAAGTTGCTCTGCCTGACATGGCTCCTAGAAAAAAACATAAACACGTTATAACGCGTTCATTAGTTTCACTTCTAACTAAGTAGGTTAACTAAGTAAATAATTCTTGGATATCTATTTAACCAACTTATAATTGATCGATTTGAAACTTTACATATGTGTTAATTCTTGTTCAAAATTGAGTGTCGAATGTTTCAGTCAAATATTTATCAAAATATTACAAATTGCCTCGTAGCAAACTTTTCGTCTATAACCATGATTTCACAAACTTTTATCTCGTCAATCTCTGAACCAATTTTGTTTGTATTTAAAAATCTTGTTTGGTATTGAATTCCAATATTTTCTACAAATTTTATCAAAATCAGTCAGTAAACGGCGCCGCAAACTAAAAAATTCTACCTGTCTCCTATAAATCTATCAACGATGGTGTCTAAAAAATTCTATAAAATTTTGGAACCTATATTTTTATTTTTACCAACTTTTCTCAAAATCGGTTGGAAAATACGGTCTATACGAGACTACCAATCAACATACAGACAGACAGAAGAACAAATATGTTATTCGATGAAGAGACCTTCGTTCGCTTCGCTCACTATTTACAATCTAGTTTAAAATATTTTCATTACGTACTACTTAATAGACAATAGGTGCTTTGATAATGAAAATACGTACTTACTATAAATTTTTTGACACTCTTCAAGATCGTAAATCTCCAAAATATCATAAGTCAATCGATTGAACCAATTATCGATCAAGAGGCTGCCTGGCTGTAAGACATTAAATGATTGTTATAGCTAAAATAATCGTGCAATATGTATTATTCGATAAAATAGCATTCATTTTAAAAGCGATAATAATTCTACGGTCAATACATACTCGTATGTACGATATTTTTTAACACACGACATAAAATGGCCGGTGTCGTATGTTTGACGTGACTGTGTATCTGTATATCTGTCTGTGGCATCGTAGCTTGCAAACGGATTAGGTCTATTCGTTTTGATCTAGTATTTTTATTTAAAAGAAGATTTCATCGAGAGTGTTCTTAGCTATGTTTCACCAAAATCGGTTCAGCCGTTTTTTCTTTCTGTTTTGAACAGTAGCGCATCTGTGTAAACATCATCAATGCCATTGATAACACTTATGTCGTTACTTATAATGACACTTATGTCATCACCTACATCGTCACTTATGGTGATATTTATGTCGTTACTTATGATGACACTTATGTCATCACTTACATCGTCACTTATGGTGATATTTATGTCGTTACTTATGATGACACTTATGCCGTTACTATTGTCATCAACGGCATTAATGATGTTAACACATACTTGCAACTGTTCTCAATCAGTATCCAAAACAAAAATTATATAATTTCTTACCCGTTTAGCCCCCCATCCAACAATAGTATAACTTTTTGTGTAAACAGACAATGGTGCTTCATTTGTATCAATTTCTATCTTCTCCACGTTATACTTCTCAAATATCAAATGTCTTTTCATTTTTAGGATAGCGATATTATTCTTGAGGTTCTTTGACTCATATTCAGGATGAATATGAACTTTAATCACGTGAATTTCTTTACCTTTGCTGTTGAAATATGTGCTACCCACACGAACCGACAGCATGACAGGATACTTGCGGTATAATTTGGCCCACTTTCTAATAACCACACATTTTTTTTTGTATTTATAGCAAACACTAACAATCGTTCACAATTATTTAAAAGTTTCATGTGATATAAATTAACAAAAAAGAAGCTGAAATTTTACTGAAAATTTTTGAAGTAACGCAAACTAAATTAAGTGGCTAAACCAAGGAAAACGATATCGATTAGATTTTAAATCAAACTGTGCATTCAGATTCCACACAAATTTTCGCCAGTTTTAGAGAAAAAATCAGTGGGATTAACAAGATGGCAAAAGTAAGAAGTTAAAAATAAACAAATTAAAATAAACTAACGATCATTCATAATAATTCAATTTATTCCGTTATATCTAAACTTGTTGATAAGCAGGATTTTAAATTTTAGGCGCCTGCTTAAAAATCTATAGCGATAATAAATAATAAATAAATAATAATAAATATTTGTGGACATTTCACACAACACCATCTAGCCCAAACTAAGCAAAGCTTGTACTATGGAACTAGATGGCTGATAGAATACATATATACTTTTTTTTGTAAATATATACATATGATACATAGAAACACCCAGACACAGAACAAACATCCATGCTCATCACACAAATGTTTGCCCTGGGTGGGGATTGAACCCATGACCTTTCAGTTCAGTAGGTAGACGTAAACACACTACCAACTGAGCCACAAGGCCAGTCAAAAAAGATTATAAAATATCGGTATAATGTAGATATAGAAGGTAAACTTTATTTGGCTAGAGAACTTACTGTTGCAAGCATGAAGCAGCTGTTAGGATTAAATTAGACTTGATGATGGAGCCAGCACATAGGAAACGTTTGAACCAGTGAATGCTTGCTATGAACGGGAAGTTCTTGATATTGGCATTTTCCCCATTATAGACGCGTCTCTTTGCTTCAGGAACTGAATAATACAAACAAATGTTTTACTACACTAAATAATTTCTAATAGTTGTGTAAATAGATCAGTATACAGCTTTTTACTACCTCGAAGTTTTTCCCGGCTGGAAATCTCTTTTAATTTTAAATCTAGCGGCGCCCATGAAACATGTTTCGCTACGAAAGCATCATCTCCTTCCAATATAGAATTAATTCCGTCTGTCATTTCATTATCATACATTTCAGTGAAACCACTGCTGTCATTGAATTCTTGATATCCCAGAAACTCTTCTAAATCTTGTAAAAAATTGTCACTATAATCTTCATAGGAATCAACTTCTGTCCAATTCTGATTCAGAATTTCTTCTAACACAAATTTAGAAACTCCGCTTACGTTATTGGTGTCGACTCTAGATAATGTTACTAATAATTTAAAAGCGTTGTCATCAATTAAACTAACATTTGAAAAAAAAAATATGCACCTCAATATTTTGTTTAAATTTTGGACGTGTAATTTTAAAATTGAGTGTGGAAAATAAATTATCGGTTATATTTTTCACTGTGGTTTCCACTTCTATTATTATACCATCTTCATTAAAGTTCTCATCGCTACAATAACAAATAAAAATATAGAAAAAAGTATAAACAACATATGATATTTTAGCTACAAACATGACTTTTCTATAAGTAATGTTTTTGTGTATTATCTTTGAATACAACAACCAGTGTAGCGCATACAACAAGCGTATAAATATATGTTTATCGCACTTTTCGAAACATTTAAATACTTATTTTGCTATACGTGTATATTGTTTATCAGAAAATTGAATTGAACTTGGCTACTTTTTATATTATATTTTAGTTCTTTCTTTTTATTACTATAAGTTTGACAAGAAAGAATTGTAATGGATTTTAAAACAATAATAGTTCTATTGTCGTGTTTTGAAGCAACGAAGCAGCAAAAAATAATCCTTAAAAACATATTACAACCAAAATCAAATTTTTTCTACAATAACAATTTGAGAGTTCATGCCATAACAAACAAGTTATTAGCGTCCTTACAATTACATAAAAATGTTTGTAAATCAAATAATTTTAAAATGCTGTTAACAATGCATTCATACTTTAACAGCTTATCAAAGAAGAATTGTAGAGTTTATGAGGCATTTAAATACATGAATAATACAAAGTTTGGCTATGGTCCTAAAAATAATACTCGAGAATTACTAGAAGAAACTGTGAAGGAAGCTTTTAATATAATCACAAGCAACGTCGTAAAATTGGCAAATAGAACTAATAAATCTGAACTTTCGAACAATTTGATCAGAAACAATAAGAAAGAATATTTAATAGAATTTTTCAACGAAATGTGGACAACATTTAGCGGTAATACGTTGAAAGTCGTAATAAACTCGATTGTTAGTCAACAACTGGGTACCGCCGGTCCGAAACCTTTATATGGTACAAATAAATATAAAGAGATAGAAAATTTGCTTGAAATTTTTAAAGAAGCTTGGACAAAATTAAGTGAAAAGAGAAAGAAAAAAAATATAGATCGGAATACAAATTTATCTGCGAATTCATATCCCAAAGAATCCATAGCCATTTCAGAGAGAAATTCAGTTGAATTAAAAACTTGGTGTAAGTGAACAACAATAATCTATACTAACTAACAGTATAATCTATACTTACCAATAATAAAACTGTAACATAGTAGCACCTGTACATGGAAAATCATTTTATTTTAATGGGCAAGTGCCTTTATTAACTACAACACAACAATATACAAACTCAACTAACTAAACTACTACACAAAAAGCATATCGATTACCCCAGACCGATAAAGGTCTAAAGATAGGTCCAAATGGTCAAACCCACTACCAGTTGGCAGCGTACCCAGCATTGCCACGTTGAATGGCAATGCTTATGCGTTGGGCCAGATACGCGCCAGTATTTTGGTCAAGCGTCGCATCGATCAGGCGCTCAGATAAATTTTTGAAAATGAGATGAGCTCCCGGTCCCCAATTCCCCACGGACCCAAAGTCTCGACACCAAACGGCTCAAATATTTACCCTCTACCGAGATTAACATATTCACGCCGCTTGTGCTGCTCCGCCGAATTAGCTGCAGCGCCAGCCCTACTCCGTGTCTCAGGAAGAATAAATGTAATAAATGGCCAAGTGCCTGTCGTGCCACGCGCAAAGTAGTACGTAGTTGCATATCGTAATTTATGTGAACTTAACTTCTTCTATTTGATATACCATGAACATACGAGTGAACTTATATTAGTTTAAATTAAATTTACACATTTTTATTATTTCTTACATCTCGAAGAAAATCAACAAATACTAAATATTGGTCAAGTGCGAAACTTATGTACATAATTAAAACCGGACAAGTGCGAGTCAGACTCGCCCACCGAGGGTTCCGTACAAACTAAATAAAAGGGGGAAATCATATATTTTTCTTATATTTTCCTTCATAAACCGAAAAATATTTAATACATTGCTTGCTCACCACTCGGACTATAGTAGCGGCGCCTCCCACTCGGATCCGAGCGAGCGTCCCATTCATTTTGTAGTAGTCAGTAAACCGCCGTCGTTTGAGGCAGTCAATATTGCTTTGCGCGGCCACTCTGTACTTAATCAAAATTCGCCTAAAAAGTTTTGGTTCCCAGCTGAAGTGAAGGGTCTGCAGGGGGCAAAGAATGTGTTAAAAACCTGTTTTAGCTTATGCTAATGAGGCTCTTTCATATGATACCCCACATGATACGGTTAATTCACTTTAAAATTTGGGCCCTCATTCCTTGCAAAGAGATACTATTTTTTTGTGATTAAATTAAAAAAGTCCAGTTTTCGGATTTTTTCCTATATGTGTACTCTAACACAATGCTTCTTGCCAATTTTCAGAGTTCGAGGTCAACGGGAAGTACCCCATAGGTTTTGATTCCTCTGTGAGTGTCGAAATGTGCGTTTTTTACGATATATTCGGCTATAACTATTTTTTACGAAAGCTTAGAAACTTTATTTTTCTTTCTGCAGCAAGATACTATGGATATTATATATGGTTTTAATTTAAACTTACCTTCCCGCGTTACCGAGATAAAGGTCTTGACACCCGGACGGACGGACATACGGACAGACGGACAGACAGACGGACAACAAAGTGATCCTATAAGGGTTCCGCTTTTTCCTATTAAGGTACGGAACCCTAAAAAGGGAAATTATTGTGCAAGAAATGTAAGGTAAAACCGCCTTGTTTATTTCACAAAAAAAATACAAGTGACATCTTCTTTGACAGTTCTCATGGTGTTTATGTCACATTAAAGGGTGTTAAAAAGCTTAAAATATAGTAAATGATAGTGTTAAAATCTCTTTGGATAAAGAAAATAGGTCTGTAACACTTACTTATTTTAACTTGATATTGTATGTGAACGCCTAGCACATAATCAATAGCCTGAACTACTTATTCTTAGATATAAAGCACATTTAAGTTTAAATAGTACGGAGGCCTCGGTGTACAAGTGAAACTCGTACTTTTCCGGATTTACTCATATCTTCCAAGTAGGCTTTATTTACTGAACACTGAATATTATTGCCCGACTACGTAAGAAGGAGGGTTATGTTTTTTAAGTGTATTTATGTTTGTATGTATGTATGTTTCTATATTACCGTCTACAGCCTAAGCGGCTTGACCGATTTTGATGTGCGAGGTGTCGTTAGATTCGACTCACTCCCTGAGTGTCATAGACTATATTTTTTTGTAATAATAATAATAATATATCTTTCGCAAAAAAAAAACTGGGGGCAAGTTGCCCCTCCCCAATAGAGATAAAAAAAATGTAGCCAACTGCAAAGCAATCAAAGCCTAGGGTCGTGCAATTGTACCTGTTCATATTTTCCTCATCCTATAATATTAACTTGCCCCCCCCCCCCCCTGGGCCATGGGCTGGCAACGCCCTTGTATTAAGCGTAACGAAATCGTAAGTTAGACTGTAAAAACCGCTTTTCTGCAGTCGGGTATTTTATTTATCTTTTAATATAGATACTTGTTTTAGATTCAGACATACAAGACAACGTGACGAGAAGAATATTCAAAGGTCGGAAGACGAAGATCAAGAAGTACCCGTTCGTCGCCAGCCTGCACTTGATGAGCGAATTCTTGTGCGTCGGCACCATTATCAGCGCGGACTTGGTGCTCACTGGAGCTTCTTGTCTGCAACTGTAAGGAAACATCTATCAGCTATTACAACATTCTTACGCTATTTAGATTTACGATTGGCCACAAGCTCGCGACGATATGGGCAAGGATGGAGCTCGTCTATCTAGATGATATCTATTCACTCTAACCTTGAAAATTCTAAGATTCTAATTCTCAGGAAACAGAAATGGAGGGAAAGAATTCCATTCCTGTGCAGTACGCATCAAGAACGCAAGAACGTTATCGCTGAGTATGGATTTATGGCATTTCAACGAGAAATGCCGTTTAGGCTGTATATAGAAACATACATACATACATACACTCAACCTTCCTTCTAATCTGTTTGCTGTTGTTATAAAAAATCTACTTAATCTACATTTAAAGTACAGGTTCAACCTGTTACTGTCCAACCTGTGTTTGTTGTTTAGTCGTAGTTTAATAAAGGCATGTTGTGTTATTGTTGTCAATGTGTCTTATCTTACTTTAGGTACTCTTATCTTACTGCTTATTATCTTTTGTCAGTGCGTACAAGAATAAGCTCTACCTTGACAACCCACGGACAATTTTTGTCCGCATCGGCAGTGACCACAATAAACGCGCTGGAAAGCTTATACCGGTCATACAGATCATCTTCCACCCAGAATACGATCCTCTCACCTTGAAAAATAACCTAGCCATCGTAAGGATGTTGAAAAAACTCAAGAATTTGAAGAAACGAAAGATTAGTAAGATCAAATATGATAGAAATTCAAATGCTTTGAAAAAATCTCTGAAGGGTATTACTATATTAGGATGGGGTGCTAAAGATGTGAGTAGTATTCTGTGTTTAAAAGGTATACATTTTTTTATAAATTTTAAAATTTCATAGATGATTAATTCCAGGCAAAAGACAAATTCAACAGGCTAAAAAGACTTAGTATGGCACATCTGGATATATATAACATCGACGATTGCAGAGAAATCTATTCCAAGTAAGAACCTTACCAAAATAAATCTATACTTATAAAATATGATTCGCCGCCGTCGTATCCTGCAAAGTATTGCAGGTGTATTGTTTTGTTACGGTAGGTACGAGTAGCGTACGAGCACGCTTATCCTCTGAACACCACTATGAATATGTATGAAATATAATAAAATATTTATTACGTGTAAGTTGTTTATTTAATACACGATACATATCAAATAGTTTGTACATAATAATTTCAGATGAGAATATTTCTTGTTTCATACGTTTTAGAGCATGATTTTTCAGTATTTCAGTTCGGGATTTAGTTTTTGAACTTTTTTTTTCCTCAGGTATTATGTTACTGATACGACCTTCTGTGCCGGTTTTACATCTAAAGGCGGCGGTGCTTGTATGGTATGTATTATGGTGTCAGAAAATTTAATCATTTCAATCTACCGTATTTGGATTTTAGGCCCCTAGGAAGATGTTCAACAAAATAAAAATCGTATGTTTTAAAATATGTTTTCCATATTTACTTGATTACTGAGTGTTTCTTTCAGGGAGACGTGGGAGCTCCGGCGGTGGCTTCAGAAAAACTAATTGGAATAGTCAGTTTTGGTCCAACAGTGTGTGGCATGCTAGACGCACCTACAGTCTTTACCAAAATCGGCAACTACGCAGAATGGATCGACGAGGTTATAAACAAGGTATCTAATGAATGCACTAAAATAGTTCAATATTAAATATGATTTATATTTTTTTTAACATAAAACAAGTTACTTTGATATTGAAATGATGAATATATTTTCAGACAATGAAAAGGTCATCAAATAGAAATAAATCAAAACAAAAACGAAATGAAAAATCAAGTACTGGTGTTAAGCCCGTACTCACTACTGCTTCCCTTACGAATCACGCCATACGTCTTACGACACGCAGCAACAAACGTATCGATGGTTCTACAACGCACACCACCAAGCACATTCAAAATCCTATGACGTCGAGGATCAAACCCATTGAAAATCCTACTCGTACAACCTACAGCGACGATACCATATCTCGCACTATACCGACACAAAAAACTGTAAAATTCGTTAAGCATGCTGTCACAGATGATCCAGAAGAAATGAAAATCCTAAAGAATTTCATAGCGGAATTTATAATATCCAATAAAACTATTATAGATTATCTTACAAATGCTGAAATCTATGACGAAGACATATCAATTGTAGGAAACATCCCAAATAATAACGATAAATATAACTTATTACTTGATAGTAACCGATATCTAATGGAAGAAGAATATACAAATAAACCAGTAAGGTATTATGACACAAAACAATCAAATAAGGTAAATATTTTTTTCAAGGAACCTAAAAGTACTGATAATGAATCAAACTCCACTAACTGGAAAATGAATAAAATATTTTTACGAACACCACCTCTAGTACCGTCAGTAACAGGAACACGTTATCATTCAGATTATGAAGTCAAACCAACAAAGCTAGCTACATTTGTTGAAAGTAGCGAGTTCCCAGAAGATGATTTTACTAGTGAACTAACTTTGGAAAATTTCATTTCGAACGGTAGCAGCAGTTATTCTGAAATAGATATATCTATAGACACTTCGCCTGTAACTGAACAATCCGAAAATGATGTAGTAACAAAGCACCGAATAGATTTAGTTGATTTCTTTAAAACACATTCGAAAACGACTACGAGAAGACCTACAAGAAAAATATATAGCAATAAAGAAACAATAATAACAAAGAACCAACAAGAAAATATCAATAATATTGAATTAATTACAAATGATATGAAAGATTATTTCAACATTAATCATAAAACAGATATTGAAGACGACAATAGTCCTTTAAATATATTGTATAATATCAATCAAAGGGCAGATTATAAATTAATTAATGAAATAAAACCAAATAAAAAATACCAATTACAAGCATCAAGCATAAGTGACTCTAACAAAACTGAAACTAAATATTTTGTATTGGGAGACAACCGGCTTAGTGGCATAACGGCAAACATTTCAGATGAATCTACAGACTTCAGTCATGAAATATCAGACACAGATTCAA
Organism: Lycia hirtaria; assembly: GCA_947563715.1. NCBI lineage: Eukaryota > Metazoa > Arthropoda > Insecta > Lepidoptera > Geometridae > Lycia > Lycia hirtaria. Next base: position 24,827,167 of record OX387383.1, on the reverse strand, counting down.
CACCTAAAGAACAGGACATTAATATATCTCTAAAAGATTTCCATTATAATGAAGATCAAGAGCGATCAAGAGAAAGATAACATTAAAAAACTTTTTATTAAAAAAAAAATATGTATCATACTCGTATCTTATTAAAGTAATTCAAGGGTATCTTTTAAAATTAATTTAGGCTAGGCTCGAAATTTAACGATTGATTTACAGTTAATTATGTTTAATTGCCTAATTATAAGATTATGCCCTCCATAGAGTCATAAGTCTGATTAATTTCAGTCCATCACATCCTATATTATGCCACCCTGTTTCAAAATTAAAAAAATAAGCGATACATCAACCAATGACAGTTTCAAAGTCAAACAGAGCAAGACATGTACGTACGGCCTTTCCGAAAAACGTTACTTAACTTTAAACAATGCTTAACATATTTTGTCAACTTCTCGCTGGCACGTATGACACTTGCGGAAAGAAAACAGAGAAATTAAGACGTTAGTTAAAATTAAGTAACGTTTTTCGGTAAGGCCCTTACTTACTAAAAAATTAGACCTGCGAGGTTACTCTTAACTCTTATATAGCGATGCGAAGTTCGCTCGGCAACCGATTTTATCTCGCTTTTTCTATAATTAAGAGACAAAAGTTTAAATGAACCTACTTTAAATTGTGATATTTTTAATAATCGCTTCAACTCTTGTGTCACTCTCTTCATTGCAGAAAAAGCAAGATAAAAACGAGCGCTGAGAGAACTTTGCATCGCTATAAAAGTAGAGAGTGCAGCTGCTGATATCCGCGGCCGGCTCGCCTTCTCTCCGCTCGAGCGCTCTAACATACAGTACTCAGTTATACATATGAGTGCGAGATTATTATATGTTTTGAGTACTTGGGTACTCAATGTGGATTTTAAATTCTTTGAATTAGCTCAAAGACTTTAAAATCCACGTAGCTTATAACATTCTGGAAGTAAAGACGAATCTAACGACACTTCGCGCATCAAAATCGGTCAAGCCGCTTAAGCTGTAAACGATCTTAAAGAAATATACATACATACACTCGAAAAACATAACCCTCCTTCATACGCAGTCGGGTAAAAACTTACAAATCATAAAAAACTCTTTTCACCGCCTAACCAAATAGATCGACGAACTGTCAACAAAAAGCAAAATTCCTAACACAAAAATGACTTTGACCAGTCACGATAACTACAACATAAAATGCCTTTATTTATTACAAAATCTGCAAGAATTTTCAAAGTGCCTCATGTAAGAACAGTGTACAACAGGTGCAGAATCGGAAACAGGGATTGGGTAGGGTACGGCCATAATGGTTCAGCGAACTATAAAGATGATGCCCACTTTCCATTCCCGGCCGTGAGGTTTAAGGAGAATACAAGGGATATTTGTGTAAGTACCCATTTCCACCTTAACTGGCTAGAACTTGGGAGGTACAAGGCACCATGAGGAAACCAATAGATGTTAACTTTAACTTGTCAACAAGTAAGGTTGAAAGACAAGATGAAAATTTTGAACACGAACTAAAATATGGTCTCTTTCATTGATAAGAAGTATGTAGTTCAAATTCTTAGAGTGGAATTTAAATATTCTAGCAACCCCCAAAAGTTTTATTGGTTCTCACTTGACCTTCTTACAAATAGTCTGTACAAAGCATGGCAAAACTCAGTCCACTGGTGTACACTGGTGTACTTATATTTGAGAAATAAATGAACTGAATTGAACTCCTCAGCACTTTTGAAGATAAAACACATCTTTAAAGCCTTTTAGTGTTCTTGGCCTTATAGATCTTGGTGTTACACTTTTTAAACACACACACAGGATGGCATTGTCGCTGTTCATAAGTCACGACACGCGTCTAACAGCGTTGCTCGACGTGTCGCAACTGAAGACGAGTCGGGCGAATTACCTTACTTGAGGATTGCCACGCAGGGCCGGGGAAAACTTATCTACGTACCTATAATTAACATCATTACCCATAACATGTGATTTCACCCACGACTTTCGTATATTATTTCGTAGTGGATCAACAAGGATCCAGTTGCTTAGGCTTACGTTTTCAGTCAGTGTCTCAGTCATTCAGGACAAAGACTCTTGAAAGTATAGAAGTATATACCAACAATCTTATTTTATTTCGAAGGCGAGACAATAATAAAATAATAAAATCAAACAGAGGTCAGTTTCGTAAAGATATAATGTTTACTTCAAAGCTTTAATGGAATCCGTAAAAGGCATTTCTAATTCTGATAAGTAAACTTTTATGTAATTTAACGTAGAAATGATTCGCAGTACCTCTTGTACAGGCTCTCCGTGAGAAAGAGAGGGGCGATTGGAAGTGCCTCTGCTGCGAAGAAAAGAAAGCGCTCTACCGCGCTTCATTCTGTCAGACCTTCGCAGAGTTCCAGCACCCCACGGGGCTGTGGAAACTTGTGTTAGGTGGCCTACTTGTGTGCACGTCCTTCGCGTTTTGGTGTGCGACGTTCTACCATTTTTATGGTGAGAGTTATCCTACACAAGAAAAAACCTTTTTAGACTCAAGCTTTTATTAATGCAATAAAAAGTGCTTATAGCGACTTCAAAAGTGAGCAAAAACGACTATCGTCACTTCTCCTCAGGGAATTCCAGAGTTGCCGCACTTTTCATTGCTTTATAAAAACTAAAATGACATTTTTCATCGCTTTTTGCATCAGCATTAGGCGTCGTTTTAATGTTAAAAGTAACTTTACGTACGACACGGTTGGTGACCAACTTTATGTGTACTTCATGCGTAGAGAGAGAAATCAATAGAGTACGTCACATTAAAATTTAAAAAAATGTGGCACGTATATAACGCACGCACGGTTTTCATATAAATTAAGTCGCATGCTTCATCTACTATGTCTGTGGTAATAACCTCTGGCCGTAATCATCGCGTTTAATGCAGCATATTCGCACAACTTATTATGCCTGCTTTCAACGGGAATATAATAGTCTCCACTAGTATATCTTACCCGGTTACACGGGGAATTGATCTATATGTGGTAAGATGTATGACCTCATGATGTAGTCCGTCGTTACGTGCAACCGGTGTGGTTGTAAGATGTATGACCTCATGAGTGTAGTCCGTCGTTACGTGCAACCGGTGTGGTTGTAAGATGTATGACCTCATGAGTGTAGTCCGTCGTTACGTGCAACCGGTGTGGTTGTAAGATGTATGACCTCATGAGTGTAGTCCGTCGTTACGTGCAACCGGTGTGGTTGTAAGATGTATGACCTCATGAGTGTAGTCCGTCGTTACGTGCAACCGGTGTGGTTGTAAGATGTATGACCTCATGAGTGTAGTCCGTCGTTACGTGTAACCGGTGTGGTTGTAAGATGTATGACCTCATGAGTGTAGTCCGTCGTTACGTGTAACCGGTGTGGTTGTTCAGTGTACGAGCCGCTACCGGCGTCGCTCTCCAAGGAGTCCCAGAAGGCGCAGCTGCGCCGGATGTTGGAGCTGCGCATGAACCCTATAGACGGGATCTCGTCCAAGTGGGACTACGACAACGACCGATGGAAGCCGGGCTGCGAGCCATGTGAGTCACCTTTGCAGAATACTTCCACCTTTTAAGAGTCCGTTGTTCAACCATCGTCTGTCTCGCTCGCGCATACACACATTTTTGAAGATATAAAATTACTGCATGAACTTAAAAAAAAAACGTGGCTTGCAAAACTAGAAAATAACGTCACAAATATTCGACACAAATTTCAATTTGATCCACGTATATAAAAATAATTTCATTAATAATATCCAAACGTGATTTTTATGTATGAAAATGAACTTGGATAAAATAAAAAATATTGTCGAATATTTGTGTTGTAGATAGGCGAGCTCCACACCGTCGTTTATCATCAGACGAGTTGGTGACCACGAATCCTAGATCTACCTTGTGTAAAACAAATGCTGTTTCTTAGTTTTACTAACGACGATTTTTGTCAACAAACGTGATTTTTTTGCCGTTTTTATAGATAATGGTACGGAACCCTTCGTGCGCGAGTCCGACTCGCACCTGGCCGGTATTATTTATATCTTCAAAATACGGGTATGCTCGAGCGAGACGGACGATGGTCGAACTGCGGACTCCCTAAAACAAATTTCCCTCAGCGCAAATGGTGTCAAAATTTTAAAATTCTGAAACCGTTGTACCTTGATATACTTCCGGAAATTATTGTACAAATAAATAGGCAAAAAATTACTTCTATGGAAGACTATGGACTTTGTCTTCTATATAAAACCGAGGCGCTCAAAAGGCTAGGAGCTTCACAACCAGTTGCCAAAAAGGAAAAAAATGGCAACTAATTGAGTAGCAAAGGCTACTCAATTAGTTATTAATTTGTATACAAGTATGGGTATAGTAAGAGATAATAGCTAGAGATTGCAACCCGGTATGTTTCTCAACCCGACCGGGCCCGGTATCATTCGTCGTCAACCAACGTTTGCAATCTCTAATAATAGCTCTAATACTAGCCGGTGGGTTGCAATCTCTAATAATAGCATTCTCAGCTGATTAATAATATCTGTTTATTTTTCAGAAGAGTCTTGGGCGAGAAGATGGCCGGATTATCGACTTGCATTAAATATCGTGAAATGAATACACCATCATGTATAATTAATATTTTACTTTGAATTTTAGACAATTACCCTTGATTGAATAATTGAAACTGGCTCTTCGACTCTGAAGTTAGGTCTACAAATGTGTATTTATTAATTTAAAACTATACTTAAATAAATTTTTAGAATAATCGTTTTGTTTTACTCTTGTATAAGTTGTCCATATTCGATTCGATATTATGGAGTGTTTTACACACTTAAATATCTAAAAAAAAATATAGAGCTCAAAAGTGTCATACACCCGACGGGGCTTGAACTCGCATATCCCGATCTGTACTTGGGAGAGTTTACCATTTTGGTCACGGAAGTATCATGTCAGACCTGGTGGTGGTGCGGGTTTAATACCCATCGGGAGTTTTGGAATTTTTGTACTTTTTAACTATGGAAATTAACGTTTGTTTGTTCTAAATATTAATTATTAGTTTAATATTAATTTTATAATTTAATTATTTATTTTTAAAGTAAATAATATAACTCAATATTCTGTGAATATTTCAAGCGTCTACCTGTTGCCGTTATCAATATCGAGCACCAACGAGCAAAAAAAATCACGTTTTTTGTATGGGAGCCCCCTTAAATATTTATTTTATTCTGTTTTTTTAGTATTTTTTGTTATCGCGGCAACAGAAATATATCATCTGTGAAAATTTCAACTCTCTAACTGTCATGGTTCATGAGATACAGCCTGGTGACAGACGGGCGGACGGACAGACAGCGAAGTCTCAGTAATAGGGTCCCCTTTTTACCCTTTGGGTACGGAACCCTAAAAAGGAAAATGAAATCTGAAAGCAAACAGTTCTAGAATGAAGGCCTATTCAGAAGGTCTGAATAGGCCTTTAATCGACAACGAGTAGGTCAACAGCGCAAGTAGGCAAGTAGGAACAGTTAGTACATCGGCACGGCACAGCTACAGAACGGTAACACCGAAAATTACGCATTCGTATGAAGTTTAAACAATTTAACGCGTCCGGCAATTATCGTGTTATGATCGATTGGTTGCTAAATAAGCTGCGTTTCGCACTATAATTGCTATATTATTTACTAAATAGCTCAGCAGTGGATCACGCAAGAACATCATTGCGTATAGGTCCGTATATATGATCATTTGAAATTGTCGATATCGTCCATATCCTACCATGTTAGCAGGATATTCTGTCAAGATATATAGCAACCACAAGTTTAGAAAACTCAAAAATAGACAACAAAAAACGGCTGAACCGATTTTGATGAAACATAGCTAAGAACACTCGATAAAATACTTTTTCAACAAAGAATTTAATGAACATAAAATAAATCGTTGTCTTTCAAACAAAAAAATAACTAGATCAAAATCGGTCCATCCGTTTGAGTGCAACGAAGCCACAGACAGACATACAGACTGTATTTGAGTATTTCGATGAATAAGTATTAGTTTTATTTTACTCCTAGAAATAGACATTTTAATTAATAATGTTTATTGTTTTATACGAAAAAAGACTTGCGGTTGACCGCTAACTCACCTGATGTTGCGATCTACGATGGAGTGTGCTATAGAAGGAACCTATTCACTCGCGACTTCAACACACCCATATTATAAGTATCTATCCGTAAAGACCCATTCAGGAAGCTTATTTCGGCTTACTTTGGCCGTACGCACAAAACAAGTAAAGCGATGGATATATTCTCCACACTATAGTACAATCATTGGCTAATTTTAACCTCCGATACAAAAAAGAGGGTATTATATGTTTGACGCGTGGTACATTCTGTATATCTGTGTGTCTGTCTGTGGCATCGTAGCTCTCAAATGGATGGACCAATTTTGATCCAGTTTTTTTTATTTGCAAGAGGGTTTGATCAAGAGTGTTCTTAGACATGTTTTTTTATTCGACGATAGGCTTGTGCTTGACCGTCAACTCACCTGGTGTTAAGCGACAGTTACGGTCTACGATGGAGCGCGCTTGCCTAGAAGAAACCTATTCACTCGCGATTTTGTATCATCAAAATCGGTGTTGCCGCTTTTTGATGTCGGGGTTTTTTCGGTTTTTTTATACAAGATAGATCTACGATTGACCACCAACTCGCCTGATGTTAAGCCACGGTGTGGCCGAGGATGGAGCTCGTCGATCTTGAAGATATCTATTCACTCTAGCCTTGAAAATTCCAAGATTGTAGGTCTCAGGAAACAGATATGGCTACAAAGAATTCCATTCTTGTGCAGTACGCAACAAGAATGTGGATCGATATCGCTGAGTACGGATTTTTGGCATTTCAACGAGAAATGGGTGGTAATTCGCCGACTTTCTGCTAGTCCTGTAGTGAAATGGAGAGGCTGGAATTAGGTCGTGAAGCTCTTGCGCACATTCCCCGAAATGAATCCTGTAGAAAATAGACAGACATGCTACTTTACGGCGGTGCTCGAGGCTAAGTAGCTTCTTGGCAGCTAGTTTATCATCGTTTTCTAAAAGTAGTTGTTCTTCTAATATAAATACTTATCCAATTATCCTGTCAAACTCACAGTGTTGCACAGAAGTGTAACACGTCAGCCTCGTGGACAGTGAGGGCCACGAGCTGATGCAAGTCCACGGAGGAGGCCGGCGTCCTGGCGCGCGGAGCGTGACCACCCCCGCATATATACGCAGGAGCGGAGACGCCACACACACTGTACTCACGCCTCGACTAGACATGAAGTGCGCTGTAAGTTTACTTCATACTCAGTTATTTGACTTCATCATCATCTCAGCTACAAAAAATCTACGTCCACTGGTAGACATATGCCTCCCTCTCCCTCATAGTCATGGATTTACAAGAAGATCGGTTGTGCGAAATCTGTAAAAAAAATCCTACACGTAAAGTGGAATGATTTTGTTTCTCCTTCTTCTTTTGTCTTTAAACACCCCATGATGTGGGGTGTCGTTGAATAGGTTGCTTAGGTCTACAAAAACACTTTTCAATTTAGTGATCAGTTTAAAAAATATAAAGTTTTAAAGTGATAACTGTTGTTAGAGTCAAGTGTCCCTTTTCATTTCACTCACTCCCCAATTCATGGCGTTATAATATAACGAAATTAAAATGAAAACTACAATTTCAGGGTAAGTAGGTTTTACAAGTTAACGAGTAATGATTGATCAACTTAAATAAAAAACCGGACAAGTGCGTGTCAGACTCGCCCCCCGAGGGTTCCGTACAAACTAGTAAATAAAAGGGGGAAATCATATATTTTTTTATATTTTCCTTCATAAACTGAAAAATATACATCTTAAAAATATTTTAAAACCTGTTTTAGCTTATGCTACTGAAGCTCTTTCATATGATACCCCACATGATACGGTTAATTCATTTTAAAATTTGGACCTTCATTCCTTGCATAAAGACACTATTTTTTTGTGATTAAATAAAAAAAAACCAGTTTTCGTTTTTTCCCCTATATGTGTACTCTAACATAATGCTTCTTGCCAAATTTCATTGTTCTAGGTCAACGGAAAGTACCCCATAGGTTTTGATTCCCTTGTGAGTGTCGAAATGTGCGTTTTCTACGATATATTCGGCTGTAACTTTTTTACGAAAACTTAGAAACTTTATTTTTCTTTCTGCAGCAAGATACTATGGATCTGCGTATATGGTTTTAATTTCAACTCAATACCTTCACGCGTTCCCGAGATAAAGGTCTTGACACCCGACGGACGGACGGACGGACAACAAAGTGATCCTATAAGGGTTCCGTTTTTTCCTATTGAGGTACGGAACCCTAAAAAGGTACTTAGAGAAGTAAAAATGAAAATTTCCTGCAAATTTCACAAACTTTTAACTCGTATGTTCATAGCCCAGATTCTTCCTAAGTCTGCGGTTCATAGTATCATACAAGAAGCCCTGTTTTAAGTTCACACACTGTGATGTGCTACTACAGAACCCTATACTCCAACATTCTGTAGCCAGACACGCACTTGGCCGGTTTTATTATAGTACGAAACTTAAAACCTTTTAACAATACCCACTGGCCGAAACTGAAGATTTTGAATGTGACAAGGAGTGTAGAAAAGTCTCCGTTCAGAAAAATGGCGCCCTACAAGGCGCAATTTTTTTCGTTTGTGTATCGTGGCAAGAAATTAATTAAATGAACCAATGAAATAAGGACAACAGCACCCTCAATGCCACATGCTCTCTATCCGAACAGACCAGATAAATAATTTTTCGCTAATCCATCTTCCTAAGAACAGACTCTATCATGGAACATATACAAATTATCTTACCACTGTTTTGTCAAAGAGGAGAAATAAAGTATGTCCACCCTCCATGCTGATAGTTAAAGTATGTCCACCCTCCATGCTGATAGTTAAAGTATGTCCAACGTCCATGCTGATAGTTAAAGTATGTCCACCCTCCATGCTGATAGTTAAAGTATGTCCACCCTCCATGCTGATAGTTAAAGTTAATACATACAAACAGGTTTGTGTAGTTTCTACTTAGTCACACCTAATATGCCTAATATATCCGCCTCGATGAGTTGCTCTCTTCGTGGTGTGACACCACTGCTGGCGTACCACAGGGTGGCGTCTTATCTCCTCTGCTCTTCGCTATCTTTATAAACTCAATCTCTCGTAATCTCACTTCTTCCTACCACCTTTACGCAGATGATTTACAACTCTATTGCCAAGCTCCACTGGAATGGCTTTCCAAAGCCGTAGAAACTGTAAATGATGACCTGCGTTGTATCTCACAGTGGAGCAAATCATACGGCCTAAAAGTGAATCCAACAAAGACGCAAGTCATTATTGTAGGAAGCCCCCGTATGATTAGCCAAATTGGATGGGACTCATTACCTCAAGTAATTCTAGATGGAGTCGTAATACCTTATAGCGACACAGTCAAGAACCTAGGTATAATTTTCGACCGGTGCTTGTCTTGGGGTCCGCAAATAGGTGAAACTAGTCGTAGAATATTTGCTTCAGGGAGTTCTCTGCGCAGATTGCGAAATTTTCTGCCGGTTACCACTAAAGTTGCGCTTGCACAATCCCTCTTACAACCTATCCTTGACTACGCCGACGTCTGTCATCTGGATCTTACTGAAGAATTATTAAACAAACTTGAGCGCCAAAATTTCTGTATAAGGTTCATATTTGGTTTACGTAAATATGATCATGTTTCACACTTCCGTGCTAAACTCAAGTGGTTACCCATTCGCCGTCGCCGGGATGCTCACATACTGTTTCTTCTTTATAATATTCTGTTTATCCCTTCTTCGCCACACTATCTTCAGGAACGTTTTCATTTTCGTCATTCTTTTCTTTCCCGTCTTCTTAATAAATCATCAGAGAATTTGACCCTTGATATCCCTCGGCACAGAACGATTTTTTATGCCTCCTCTTTCACAGTAACAGTAGCAGTCAGACTGTGGAACGAGTTGCCAGTGGATATCAAGCGTGCTTCCTCTTTAAATGTTTTTAAAACCCTTGTAAAAGCACACTATTTAAATGAGTAAATAACTACTTTTCCTTTCTTTTTCATATACATATGTATACATATAATAATACTATATAGATATAAGTTATTTCTGTAATATTTTCACTTGTGTACGCATTTTTGTCTTAGTTTTAAAGGCCACTATGAGTGCCACCTATCCTACTCCGTACATGGTTGCCTGGAAGAGATCGCTTTAAGCGATAAGGCCGCCTATTGAAAGATTAGCCATAGTAATATTGTCTTCTTTTAATATGTTTGTACAATGTGGTCTTTTAATAAAGAGTTATCTATCTATCTATCTATCTATATTAATGACATTTTGTTAAATATTCCAGGTAGCTATCGTCCTCGCCCTGGTCAGCATGGTGGTTGCCAACCCGGTGCCACCGCTAGGATACGGCTACGGATACGGATATGGTGAGCAATCTGTAACAACAAACACTATCACTGACACCTGTAAAAAAGACTGTGCTCGCGATATCTGATACTGTTAATCGAAAGGCATGCTCAGAATTCAGTATCGAATGCTTCTGCCAAATATTATCAAAATCTACCGACAAATAGCTTCGTAGCAAACTTCTACTCTTTTTAATCGAGATTCCACAACCTTTTGTCCCGACCAATTTTGCTCATATTTTAATTTTCTGTTTAGAATTTAGTACCAAACGTTTCTAGTAAATATTTTCAAAATCGGTCAGTAAACTTCCCCCCTTTTTGTGGAAAATAAGCACTTAATCAAATATCTCTAACGACAAAAAAATCTGTAAATTTTAAAACATGTATACTCGTACCAAGTTCCGTCAAAATTTGTTGAACATACGACCTGTACGCGTGTACTTACAAACATAACATACGACCTGTACGCGACTACTTACAAACGTAACATACGACCTGTACGCGACTACTTACAAACATAACATACGACCTGTACGCGTGTACTTACAAACATAACGGACATAAGAAAGAATATTTTGCGAGTTGATGGAGAGATCTTTGTTCGCTTCGCGTTTTTCTCGTACGATTTGCTGATAGACACCCCCAATAATACCCAGGATTAGAACAATAACAGGATTGTAATAAAGGGTCGTATTTAGGGCTCCGTTGGTCCAAGGCGAAGGATCACACGACTCACGGACGAAGAGCTTCGTTCGCGTCTTTTCGGAAAACGTTCTACAAACACTAGGTAACAATATCATACATAACTATGCTTCTACTGCTTACGCAAGAGACCTTACTTACCTAGCTTTTTGTCTATGGAGACACGTTACGCGTTACCGATACCAATCATTACTTAAAAGTGGGTACAGACTGGTGAAACGTAACATGAAATGTATCAGTCTACTTTCATTGCATGATCGGTGCAAGCGTGGACGCATAGCGCGCGTACGTCTGCGTGCCCCTTTGTGTTCGTTCAAAAAACCGACAAATCATGGGTCGCTCCGCGCGCGGCTTGTAATGCTCGTAACGTACGCGTAAATTGCACATTTCGCGCGCACAAGACGTCCAAACTATGAGAAATTGTTGCAAAATGTGTTACCTTTCATGATACATTGCAGCAATGTGTACAGCAAATTCTTTCATTGCATGATACATTTCATGATACGTTTCACCAGTCTGTACCCACCTTAACAATTTAGGTCCAAGTTCTTAATGTATACTGCACAGGAATGGAATTCTTTGCCGCCATCTGTTTCCTGAGTGCTAGTCTTAGAATTTTCAATGGTAGAATGAATAAATATCTTTTAGATCGACGAGCTCCATCCTCGGCCACACTGTCGCTTAACATCAGGCGAGTCGGTAGTCAATCGTAGATCTATCTAATGTAAACATAAAACCGGCAAAGAACGAGTTAGACTCGCTCGCCGAGACATCCCCACTCACACGCGAGGTAAATAATAAGTAGGGCTAATAAGGGCTGGTAACTCGGCAAAACAAACTTCATGTCCATGTACCCACATGTTTTAATCGACTTACGTTTTCAACTTCACAAATTTTACATTTATTTACTCGAAAAACAAATTGCTAAGGCGAATATGTGCAGAGATTAAAAGGTCAACAAAATACAGAGTAACTTACGTAATTATATTACACTTGACATGACGTTGAATGTATAGTTTCACGAAAAAGTATGCGCAGTTTCTGTAAATTGTATTTATTTGAGCGTCTGTAAATTAATTCTTGTAAAAAATGATATATTTCTTACGGAACAGTTCATTGAGAGTTACGAAAAATTGCAATTTTACATTTTGCGGCAGTTATATTACCTGCGGGCACAGCCGTGCCACCGCCATGTGAGCCAGCGGGTACGACCGTGCACCCGCCATGTGAGCCAGCGGGTACGGCCGTGCACCCGCCATATGAGCCAGTGGGCACTCCGGGACTACCTTTTCTCGAAGCGATTCATCGGATTTTTGGACCCTCATAGCTTCGGCCTCGATAACACTAGAGAGTTCAAATTTTCAGGATTATTATTACAAAAAAGTAGCCTATGACACTCGGGAAGTGAAGACGAATCTAACGACTCCTCGCCCAAGCCGTGAAGCTGGTTAGGCTGTTGCAGTTATGATAGTATGTATAGTAGGTATTATACATACATACATACACCCAAAAACATAAACCTCTTCCTGCACAGTCGGGAAAAAATTATTACATTCATTGGATTTGTAAGTGCAGCAGTTATAACTCTTTCTCATTAACCCAATGTACATATACTTATATATATATATATATTAAAGCTACTTGTTCTAAATTAGCCATACCCCAAGTGTTTCCTAGATCAACACCACATTGAACTGCGTCTAATTCTACTATGAACTCTTCAGGTTCTCCCTTACTGTACCCGTCAGCAGTCTCCGTCAGCTCCAGCGTCATCAACCACGGCCTCACCATCCCGAAGGTCGTCGCTCCCGTGTACACCGCGCCCATCATCAAGACCGTCATCCCGACTGTGGTGAAGACTCCGCTCGTCACCAGCCTGGGCTGGGACGGCTGGAGCGGATACGGCCTGGGCGGATGGGGTCATGATGGGGGTCATGAGGGGGGTCACGATCTCGGGTGGGGCGGTTACGGCCTCGGGTGGGGCGGGAAGGGCTGGCACTGAAGTGAACCAAGCGTCTTGACGGTCCAACTCTGATCTTCACTCTCCGGAATACACTGTCAGTTATTTCGTATTTCTTTAATACATTTTCTTTAACGATTATTTGTTTTACTCTGACCTAGATGATTTTGAAATCAGCCCAAAATTGCGTTATTTTCTAAAATTGGTCTACAACTTGGCTCAAGCCATTTTGAAAGAATATATGGATGAAAATTTGTAATCCCGTGTAGTCGTATAAAATTGACAAATGAGTCAATACAGGTCGCGTTCCAATCTAGCGAGATTACATTGAGTACTTATTAGAGTACTGCATTTATCTATAGTACATATTTTGTGCTTGTAATATCTACTGAAACGTCTGAATCGTGGGGAATCGTGAATCACTCACTATGGACCTTATAGATCAATGAGCTATCGAGAGAGCTCGAAGTTGCTCTGCGAGATCAGATTAGAAATGAAGGGATCCGTACACGCATGAAAATCGCCAACATAGCACAGCGGATCAGCAAGTTGAAGTGACAGTAGGCAGGGCACATAGCACGTCCATCCATCCTCGGCCACACCGTCGCTTAACATCAGGCGAGTTGGTGGTCAATCGTAGATGTATAAAAATAAAAAACCGGACAAGTGCGAGTCAGACTCGCCCACCGCGGGTTCCGTACAAACTAAATATAAGGGGGAATCATATTTTTTTTTATATTTTCCTTCATAAACCGAAAAATATTTAACACATTCCTTGCTCACCACTCGGATCCGAGTAGGGGCTATAGTAGTGGCGCCTCCCACTCGGATCCGAGCGAGCGAACGTTTGAGGCAGCCCTCATTCCTTGCATAGAGACACTATTCACAATGCTTCTTGCCAAATTTCAGAGTTCTAGGTCAACGGAAAGTACCCCATAGGTTTTGATTCCTCTGTGAGTGTCGAAATGTGCGTTTTTTACGACATATTCGGCTGTAACTTTTTTTTACGAAAACTGAGTTTTTTTTTCTTTCTGCAGAAAAAGGATCTGCGTATATGGTTTTAATTTCAACTCAATACCTTCACGCGTTCCCGAGATAAAGGTCTTGACACCCGGACAGACGGACATCAAAGTGATCCTATAAGGGTTCCGTTTTTTCCTATTGAAGTACGGAACCCTACAAAAACGTAGAACGTAGAACTGATGACGATGGGACCGAAAAGTTCTTGAGTGCAGATCACGCACCGGCAAGCGCAGCGTAGAAAGATCAGCCACGATATCGATAGATGACCTAATAGCGCAAGGGGCGGGAAGACGCTGGATGCAAGCGCTTCCAATCAGTCTTTGTGGAAATCCATGGGGGAGGCCTATGTCCAGCTGTGGAGTTCTTATGGCTGAGATGATGATGATGACCTACTACTCATAGTCACCAATTACAAATTAAAAGTTACAATTATATTTCAAACATCATTTTGACGATTGACATCAAAACGTCTACCTAAAAATATTCCCTCTTTATACACAGTCGAATAATATAAAATAGGTAGTGATTTCAACACCAACCATTTACAGCCGAATATTTCACAAGTTTTATAACTCAATTTCCGAGGCAATTCCCTCCGCGTCGCCGACGCACTAACGCGAACAGGTTATTTGTAGGACATGATTGATCGAGCGGCAAGGTTGGTGCTTGCCCTGCTGGTGGCTGCAGCTGTCACTCGAGCGCACAGAGAAGCCACCTCGGAGGTTGCTGAATCTTCGGCTGAAGGTAAATTTCCTCTCGCGCGCGACATATTATTATAATGTAGTACCGCACGACATGTCGAGCTGCAAGGGCGCAACGGGTCGGAGCGGGCCGCATCGCAGCGGATTTTGAGCACAGTATTAGTTCTTTAAATTGTAAAAGTACTTTGATATCGAACGTTACAAATGCAAGTAATGGATAGCTCCGACAACGAATTAGACATTTTGCTTTTTATTTGAAAATAATTATAGCACTTTTTGCCGGGGTGGGGCGGTCCAGCAGCGTCGCATACACGCCGAAATCCGCTGCACAATATCTGTTGATGCAAAGACTTCGCTTCGCTCAATAATATTTCATACTAAAAGTTCATTGACACAATAGATTGGTATACGGAACAGATTATCCCATCAAAAACATAAATGTGAAATGAGAGCCAGGTTCAATATTATGATATATAACCATAGTTGTTGACTTCAACGACAAAAGAAGTGAGATCTAAATGTGTGCCAAGTTCAATGGTCAGGCCAAAATTTATTTATAGCAACATAAAATATTTTATAACAACTTCAAATATAATTTCTTCTTATAACTTAGGATAATAGATATATTGAAACCTAAGGTCTGACTAAAGACTGAGGCATAATGTGACTAAGGCGAAGACCCCTAAAGTTTGTCCGTCGCTCCCTCGCACATCCCATAGACACTCACTACAAACGCTCTATCAACAGTATGTTGACAAATAATGTTATGCCAGTAGCCAGAGTTATTAAAAACCTTTATGCCATTCAGGTCTGGCTATGGCAGATCCATCAGGGTCCAAATTCCCGGAGGACGTGAACGGACGCCGCACCATCTTCAGACAGGAGCTGCAGTACGAGGGTCTTCCCATTGAGTTCCCTGCATACTCCTTACGGCGAAATTCGGGACCTAACGAGGTGGACACCGGGCCTAGTGCCGCCCCCTTTACCACCACTACAACTACAAGTAAGGTTTGACAATTCATATATAATTAGGTAGGTATATTAGTGTTTAGTCAAGGTTCGTTGTCACTTAGAATACCTATTTGAATTTCGAATAATCTTAGAACAAAAGCAATTTATTTAAAAAATATCATCATCATCATCATCATCTCAGCCATAAGATGTCCACTGTTGGACATAGGCCTCCCCCATGGATTTCCTAAAAGACCGATTGGAAGCGGCTTGCATCCAGCGTCTTCCCGCCACTTAAAAAATATATACATATATTAATATATAATTTTATAGTTTAAAAAAAGTGAAACAACCGACTTCGGTGTACGTTATTTCGTTTACTTGTAATATTAGTAAGGATAATAATTAAACAAGGTGCTCAAGCGTTGAAGTAACTCTATTTTCTCCTTATACACATTGGATGAGGAGTAAGTAGGTTTTACTTTTCAAGCGCAATAAATCCCTCACGATTGTAAATTTTTCAAAGAGACCTCTCTTTACCCGCTCGTTTCTTTTTCAAGAATGACATTTGTCATTGAATGTCAAATGCTTCGTCGTCGCAGATTAGAAAATGTGCAGATGTTTATACGAAAAACCTCAACATTTGACACTTTTGTAAAGAAAAACGTGTCAGTGGAACTCTGCGTTTCTATAATCTAACGCAGTCACTCAGGAATCCAATGATAATATTTTTAGGTTTAGAGACTATTCAAAAAGTAATAAAGAAATGTTTCTAATATAATTATAGGACCAACTTGGGAGCTTTCTCTATACGCCAATTCACGAAACACAAAAATTGGTTCAAGAATGAGCGAGAAATTCGTGTGCATACATAAAAAAATATACGGTACGAATTGATAACCTCCTCCTTTTTCGAAGTCGGTTAAAAAGCTGGACGTTAGCTGCACAGAATTAGCCATAAGCATCTAGTTAGTTATAATAATAATAATAATTGTTTATTACCAAAAATATTACATACACATTTCACAGTTAATATTGATCTCTAAACTAGACTGTAGAGTTAGTTTCATATTTGTTTTATTTTCTGCACTTCAGTAAAATATCTAGCAGTATCCCGTGGTTTTATCCGCTCTATAGAGATATTATTTCTTAGTGGAAACGTAAATTTCATTATAGTTCCAACAAATTCAACGTTAGTCTGGGCTAAGCTTTTATTATACCTATCACTATGTATAACTCTATCGAAAAGAATTGAATCATGAAGATTGACACAGTTCTATTGTTTTATTTAAACAATAGAACTGTGTCAATCTTCATGAACCGGCCAAGTGCGAGTCGGAATCGCGCACGAAGGGTTCCGTACCATTATCTATAAAAACGGCAAAAAAATCATGTCTGTTGTATGAGAGCCCCCCTTAAATATTAATTTTATTTAAATTTAATTATTTACTTTTAAAGTGATAAATATAACTCAATATTCTGTGAATATGTCAAGCGTCTACCTGTTGTCTTTATCAATATCGAGCAAAAACGAGCAAAAAAATCACGTTTGTTGTATGGGAGCCCCCTTAAATATTTATTTTATTCTGTTTATTTGTATTACACAAAAAGCACATCGATCACCCCAGACCGATAAAGGTCTAAAGATAATCCAAATGCTCAAACCCACTACCAATTGGCAGCGTACCCAGCATGCTGGCCGCATTGCCACGTTGAATGGCAATGCTTATGCGTTGGGCCAGATACGCGCCAGCATTTTGGTCACGCGTCGCATCGATCAGGCGCTCAGATAAATTTTTGAAAATGAGATGAGCTCCCGGTCCCCACGGACCCAAAGTTTCGACACCAAACGGCTCAAATATGTAACCTCTACCGAGATTAACATATTTACGCCGCTTGTGCTGCTCCGCCGAATTAGCCGCAGCGCCAGCCCTACTCCGTGTCTCAGGAAGATGAGACGGTGCCAAAGTATCAACGCACGTGGCGTCCCACACAAAGGACCGTCCGAACTTCCATGGCACAAGCGTCATCCCGTCAGGCCTTTTACCATCGTCACGCGCAAGACCGCTCGGTTCGAGCACAGCTGCAACATTGGCGGTGGTAAAAGCCCGGCGGATGATATCATTCAGGCTCGTGTGACGACCAATTCGACCAGAGCTTCTCGAGCATGAGAGACCGTGGTGGCCGAGTTGATCAACTGCAGTACCACACTGGCAGATATGGGCCTCACAACACCTTGCTCCTATTTGTATTTGTTGTTATAGCGGCAATAGAAATACATCATCTGTGAAAATTTCAACTTTTCAATTTTCTATCACGGTTCATGAGATACAGCCTGGTAAGAGACGGATGGACGGACGGACGGACGGACAGACAGCGAAGTCTCAGTAATAGAGTCCCGTTTTACCCTTTAGGTACGGAACCCTAAAAACTGAAACAACAGTCTTTAAAATACACAATTTCGTTTACTTGGATGACATAATATTTTTTCCAGTTATTTTGTTTTAAAAACCAAAGTACTGAACCAATTTTAAGAAAGTTTAAATGGGACCACCTCTAAAGTATGACCTATCAAGTAAAAAAAGAATCATCAAAATCAATTTATAACTGGCGAAGTAATCGCGTAAAAAACAGAAAAAACGTACAGTCGTATACAACCCAGGTTAAACGTACAGTCGTATAGACAACCCAGGTTAAACGTACAGTCGTATAGACAACCCAGGTTAAACGTACCGTCGTATAGACAACCCAGGTTAAACGTACAGTCGTATAGACAACCCAGGTTAAACGTACCGTCGTATAGACAACCCAGGTTAAACGTACAGTCGTATAGACAACCCAGGTTAAACGTACAGTCGTATAGACAACCCAGGTTAAACGTACAGTCGTATAGACAACCCAGGTTAAACGTACAGTCGTATAGACAACCCAGGTTAAACGTACAGTCGTATAGACAACACAGGTTAAACGTACAGTCGTATAGACATCCCAGGTTAAACGTACAGTCGTATAGACAACCCAGGTTAAACGTACAGTCGTATAGACAACCCAGGTTAAACGTACAGTCGTATAGACAACCCAGGTTAAACGTACAGTCGTATAGACAACCCAGGTTAAACGCACAGTCGTATAGACAACCCAGGTTAAACGTACCGTCGTATAGACAACCCAGGTTAAGCGTACAGTCGTATAGACAACCCAGGTTAAACGTACAGTCGTATAGACAACCCAGGTTAAACGTACAGTCGTATAGACAACCCAGGTTAAACGTACAGTCGTATAGACAACCCAGGTTAAAAATAACCCAGATTCTTCCCCCAGCCACGCTAGCGACAGTATCGACGACGCGTGCGCAGCCGCCCATGGACCGGCGCTTCCGCCGCATCTACAACCCCGACGAGACCGCCTCGATAGAGGACTACCCCTTCATGGCGGCACTGCTGGTGAACGGCGAGCTCTGGTGCGGCGGAGTCATCATAGCGAGGGACAGCGTGCTCACCGCAGCACATTGTCTGCAGCTGTACGTACAGACTAGCCATTTTAATGTGAAACATCTATCTATTAGCAGTAAAACCAACTCGTATAATGGCATCATGCTGTTTCATGTCATCACGCTCCAAGTACGTTACCGCTCTCGAATAGTTTGTATGTGCGTGCGCGTATACTATACACTTCTTTACATCAATGTGTGAGTTGTATACTGCGCATGATTAATATTCAACTATATAGTTTGATGCGTTCACCGCTTGTATTTCCTATAATATTAAAAGGTAGGTATGTACCTACCTATTATTTCACATCTGCCGGATGTCCCGTGACGGCCAACTTTTTTTGTGAAACTGAGTGAGGTATCGAGCTAGTCGTCTACCTAGAGTTAAGCATCAAGCGACTCAACAGTCAAACGTCAAAACTTTGAACAGTTTAAAGTGGAAAATTCCATGCCATTTTTAACAGACTTCAAAATGGTGGTAAGCAATCACTTCGCCAATTATGAATAGATTTTGATGATTCCACCAGACAATCAGGTCCCAATTCTTGAAAACAGCACTTAAAGACGTATAACAATAATTTTCCACTTTCCCAGGCAATACAACAACCGGTTCTTTCGTGAATACGTAAAAATGCTGACAGTAAGAGTGGGATCCTCCAACGCCACAGCAGGCGGCGACGTCGTCGGAGTCACGGAGATCTTCTTCCACCCCAACTACAAGCCGCAGAGCCTGGAATTCAACATGGCTCTTCTAAAGCTCCACAAGAACATGACGTTTGGGAAGGAAGAACCGAAGATTGACATGATAGAGTTTTCGAGGAATCTAGTGATACCTGTCAATAAGAAGGTGATATTTATGGGATGGGGATCAGTCCTGGTGAGTGAACCATGTCCAAAGACTGATATGATATCGAATATGCGGACATGTAGAGATCAACAGAACAATTCGTTTTTATGTAGATGCTGTCGGGGCATATGTTACGCTTTTATTTGAAACACTTAGATTCTAAATACGGTGGTAAGCGCAAGGTTAGACAAAGTGAGTGAACACACCTTTTAGAGACCCGTTTATAAAAAATAAATTTAAACAAAAAACATCTCTAATGCCCAAAAACGTTTTTAATATTTTCGATTTCCAGCGAAATATCACAAAAGCGTTATAACTTAGTAAAAATGTCTTTATATACCTAGTATCGTTTTTTATTGAATTGAATAGAAGGTTTGCGGCTAATGACAAAGGCCAATTTTTACATGATCTTAAAAAAGGATTGACATTCTAAGAGGTAGGTAAATTATATTTAAAACTTCTTCACCAAAGAGTATCTTTATTTTAGTACACTTACCTAATAACTTATTATGTTTATTGAACAACATAAATCCTACAACCTACAGTTATTCAACCGACCGAGTTTTGACCATAACCGAGTTGTTCAGGATTGAAGAGCAATGAACAACTTGGTTATGGTCAAAAATAACTGGCATAGGTTGTAAGATTTATTGAGTGCAGGGCATTGTCATACAGGGTTTTGAACTATTCAGCGTTCTGTTGTCATCTTGTGAGACATTGCGTGGTTTCAGGGATCAGGGGGCTCCGGAGGACAGGTGCTGCTGCAGAAGCTGGAACTGCCCGTGTATGACCTGGCCGACTGCCAGGACGTGTATGGCAAGTAAGATAATAAATAACTATAATATCATCATCATGTCAGCCATAAAGAGGCATGTGCCTCCCCATAAATATCCCCCCCCCCCCCCCCCCTCCCCATCTCTATATTACGTGTAACTATTATCCCTATTTATGTCACATGTACTTTTCTATTACAGAGAGTTGGTGACGCGGCACAACTTCTGCGCTGGTTTTATTACAATACCGAAAAATGTTTGCAACGTAAGAACATTTACCAACATTTAAATGTACTAATATCTTACAAGTTTTACTACACTTATGTACTTATTTACAACGTACTTTACATTACATCATCCAATAAGAAAGGATTTTGCGACTGAAGATAAACCCGCGGGAAACGGCTAGTCTTTTATACAACCGCTAAAATCATCTACATTACAACTAAAACTATCTACTACACAATAGCTAAAATCATCAATGCAATACTTAATGGTATAAAACGTCGACTTACACTAATTTATTTGTAGCACGACGCCGGGGGTCCAGCTATAATGGACGGCGTCCTGGTGGGCATCCTGTCGTTCTCATCGAAGCGCTGCGACCAGCCCGACCAGCCCGCTGTCTTCTCCACGGTCGGTCCCCTGGTGCCCTGGCTCGAGTCGCTCGGGAAGAAGCACTTTCAACTTAGGTACAGATCAACGTTGTCGTATAACTTAGCGGTATCGCTCACTCCTACGAGTACGTACAACACATCTATCCGCACGCTTCCAAGCCTGACTTGCGCAGCGAAGTTCTCATGACGCCAGGATGAACCAGTATTAATAACCAGTAGTAAGTCGGCGAATTACCACCCATTTCTCGTTGAAATGCCGAAAATCAGTATTCAGCTATACCGATCCACATTCTTGTTGCGTACTGCACAAGAATGGAATTCTTTGCCGCCATCTCTGTTTCCTGAGACCTACAATCTTGGAATTTTCAAGGCTAGAGTGAATAGATATCTTCTAGATAAACGAGCTCCATCCTCGACCACACCGTCGCTTAACATCAGGCGAGTTGGTGGTCAATCGTAGATCTATCTTCTACAAAAAAAAAGTATTTAATAGGTAGGTACTATACTAATGATATAATTATCTACTATCGGACAGCTGTCTCCGGGCATAAATATAGCCAGTTAGAGAAATGGCACAATAGGACACACTGCAGGCCATGCTGGCCAAGTGCGGGTTAGCAGACCACTTATTTTTAAGAAAGTTATATATATATATATATAGATATATATATATATATATATATTTATCTTTCTTAAAAATATATATAATCTCTCAGACAATTAATTTGTCGAAATATTAAGCTTTGAAGTGAAAAAATTTGAAATAAGTAACATGAAAAAAAAACATTCTAATAGGAATATACGATAAAATTAAAAAGAAAACTATCAGGGCTAAGTAGGCTTTACAAGTTATCGTGTTATAGCGGACAATTATATATCATTTAAATTAACCTATGTTTACTCATACATTTGTAGTATCAAACAAGAGTTTTAAGTTCACATATATTATGATATGTAACTACGGAACCCTACATTGCGCGTGGCACGGCACGCACTTGGCTATTTATTAAGCATTGGAATAAATATGTGGCTATCAATCATAGTATAATCAGAGATGGTCAACAATGTTTAAAACTATAGATTCAGCAACCAAAACAAATATGGACACAGCAGCGCGCGACTGAAACGGTGCGTTTCCAGTTTCCAGTCGATACTGTATTTTAGAACTGTTTTTTCGTGTCGCACAAATATAGTAACAGATTTAGGTATAGGGACTCATTTGTCAATATTATATTTTCCACGAATTTTAGACGATGAATAGGTATTTGAAATGTGAAATAAATCAAATTAATTCAATTAAATAGTTAAACTAGTGCAGAAATCACTATTAATTCAATTTGGATGGTTTTACTGTTTTTTTTTGTTTTTTTTTCATTTTCATTTGAAGAAATACGTGTGGACCGCGAATTAACCAAAATGCGTATTAGACCAAGTGGACCAAGAAGAGGGGACTCTTCACAATTAAGTCAGTCACAACGTGGAAATCACATACCTTTTCACGTGATGAACATCAACATCAGATGCGGCGCAAATTCTCACAAATAATCACTTGTTTATATAGGACTTAGATACGCTGTCAAGATAAGGCGCACCACCTGTTTACATGTACCTACTTTCAACAAGGCTATACCGATGAAATTCGCTATCTCTCTCACGTATTACTATATTTTTAACCAACTTCCAAAAAAGGTAAAAGATACAACTGTATGTTTTTTTGTATGTTTGTTCACCGATTACTCCGCCATTTTGATGATTCTTTTTATTTGGTAGGTCATGCTTCAGAGGTGGTCCTTTTGAAATTATACCAGTACATCCTCCAAATATGTAAAACCAAAGAAACAAATCGCTTAATTTGAAGTCGGTTTGTTCAGTTTCTTATACTATTTATTATTGCTGACATACTATTTGTAGGCCTCATGGCTCAGTGGTAGTACGACTGCTTCCTGAGCTGTAGGTCGTGGGTTCGATCCCCACCCAGGGCAAACATTTGTGTGATGAGCATGGATGTTTGTTCTGTGTCTGGGTGTTTCTATGTATCATAAGTATGTATTTATGAAATAAAAGTATATGTGTATTCTATCAACCATCTAGTTTCCATAGTACAAGCTTTGCTTAGTTTGGGCTAGATGGCGTTGTGTGAATGTCCACCAATATTTATTTATATTTATTAATACAGCAAAAATATATAATGAGTTGCTGCTGCTGTTACCTACTGGTATATCAGCAATAATTATAGTTTAAAAAACTGAAAAAACCGACTTAAAAATACGCAATTTGTTTCCTTGGTATTACTACTACTACATCTTGGACGAGGATGTACTGGTGCCAAAACTCCAAATTCTAGTAATTCATATACTTAATAAAATGTTGTACACTTTGTATATAATGTACAACTTTTTATTAAAAACTATCACGGCTAAGTAGGCTTTACAAGTTATCGAGTTATTGTCAATCGACTTAAAATAATTACTTAGACTAGTCAAACATGAATATTTCATTATAAGTTAACTCATGTCTTCGTAGTATCAAACAAGAGACCCTGTTTTAAGGTCATATAAAATATGATATGTAACTACGGAACCCTATATTGCGCGTGTCACGACACGCATTTGGCCATTTATTCCATATTTCCGGTTTTGTCCTGAAAATTAAAAATCAATCCATAAAAATACATTAAGTTCGTCCGCTATCATACTGTGCAAGAAGTTCTGTATTGCACACTTATGTGAGCATATTTTGACATTGAATCTATAATAACAAATCAAGTTTTTATTTATGAAAAAGCATTTTCTTTATTATTTTCGTAACCATACGTTTCTTTAACGGATATTACTTCCTTTCAATTCGAATGCGTGCAGAGTTTTAAGATTCATTTACTTTTTGATATGTAGGTACTTGATTCGTTATATTTTGGGTCAGAAATTTTAATGTTTTATTATTTTTTTGTTTCAGAAACATAGCGATAAAGACAAACCTGTAGTCTCCGTAAAATATTTTAATAAAACAAGAATAAAATACAATCAATAATACTTATATATTTCTAATAAATATACACACCACCCACACTAACTGCGCAACGAGAAGGAAAAACATTTCAAACATTTGTCAAACATTATATATTTTCTATTTAACATACAACATTGAGTTACATTTCATGATTTTTTTATTTTATTTTTTGTGTTCATAGCGGATCTTCGATGTTAAATTGATTATGGAATGATACCGAGCTGAATTACAATCCCATTTTACACTTTATAATCCTTTAAATATAGGCAAAAACAAGCGTTTACTTATTTACAGCAAAACGACTACATAGTACACGCTTAGCACAATTTTCTCCGCCATGTGACGTCACGTCCTTAAACTGACAGATAAAAACTGACGCTAAAACAAACAAAACCACTAACGACAACTAAGTGACATTAAACTTTTTTTTTATTTCGTACTCGCGTGGTTGTGCCATTCTGCCGCGCTAAGTGCCTTAACAGAGAAGTAATAACTATTGGATGATCGCATTTAGGTACAATTAGCGAGTTAAAAATAAACTTCGCTTAATTAAAGCGGTAGTTGACGTGGAGCTCTGGCTTGATGTCGTACACCAACTTGAGAATGTCTTGGATCACCTGAAATATGGCAAAAATATGTTTTTTATACCTTCATATAGTATATTTCATATGCCTTCACTTGCTACAAATTCAAAAATCTTTAAAACTAAAACACGGGTCAGTAATTCAAATGCCCGTTAAAATAAGTAATGATAATATAGATACAGGACTTATTAATTATATTTACTTAGGTTAAAAACAAGTACCTATGTTAAAAGAAAAACAGAATAGCCGACTGCAGAAAAGCAGTTTTGCTGTCTTACTAACTTAAGATTTTGTTACGCTTGTTATGCTGTTGAGTGTACGTTTTTTGTGAGAAAGTATGCGTAGAATCGCTGTAAAAGATTATAAATGCGCATTCTTTCGAATAATTCTAGAAGAATCACTTGTTTATTACGAAAAAGTTCGTTGGAGATTACGAAAAAACGCTTTTTTATTTTTTGCGAGAAATGTATTATTAAAAAAATATAGCCTATGACACTCTGGAAGTGAAGACGAATCGTTGAAAAAAGCGTTGCTTTACCACAACCATTCAAAGCAATTAAATCCTCTGTTCTCAATGTTGAATGTTATTTTTAAAAATCATTGGAGTCGGATGTTAACTTTCAGCATGCCAAAGGACTAAAAGATAATAAAAAAATATTTAATATTAATTTGATAACAAGTTGTTTGCTAAATAAATATGATGAAAAGAGTACTAACTAGACTAGCTAAAACACGGTTTCTTTCATCTTCATTAATTAAAATCAATTGATCATTCTTCTGATATGTGAACGCAAGCAGGATTAACAAGTAAGTAACTACAGTTGGAATCGGTTAAATTGTAAGTCCTAATTTTGCTATAATGTTT
This sequence comes from Lycia hirtaria, assembly GCA_947563715.1. Taxonomy (NCBI): domain Eukaryota; kingdom Metazoa; phylum Arthropoda; class Insecta; order Lepidoptera; family Geometridae; genus Lycia; species Lycia hirtaria. Next base: position 24,801,181 of record OX387383.1, on the reverse strand, counting down.
CCTTGACCACACAAACAAATTCTATGGGGTAACAAGTCTGTTATTAGTCAAGAAAAACATTGACTAATTGCGCTATTGTCATTCTATTGCCATTCTATTAGTAGTATTAACACTAAACTTGATAGTCTGGTAAAACACAAAGAGCTAGTTAAATTTCTGATGGTACCACGATTAGATGTAGCACAGATGGCAGTTAAACCAATTTTATTACTACTTAATACTTTAATTCCATCGAAATGAAGGATAAAGAGAAGATGAACGAGATGCTAGGCCTCTAGGTCTGACACGGAATGTAGATAAATTATCTTCTCAGATTTCTCCACTTATCAGTAGAAATAATGTGTTGGCCTTGACAAATCACACAACATGTGCAAAAGTGGCCCTCAGAATGCTATGTTAAGGATGGCAACAGAATGTTAACACTAGATATGCTCTCTCGGCCCTATGACAGAAGAAGAAAGAAGATATACTCACAGGTTCCTGCTGCTGTTTAAGCATTCTGTTCATCTCCTCGATCTTGACCTTGGTCTCTGCATCGATCTTAGCCGCTACACCTTCTCGGCTGCCCATGTGCTGGAAACAGATGTTAATCATGATTCATCATTGAGCACTAACCAATTGATTTAACTTGAAGACCTCATCATCATTATTATCAGCACACTATGGTAAACTGCTGGACGTAAGCTTCTCTGATTGAATGCCACTCTACTGATATATTCAGATATATTTCCACACATGCAGTGTTGAGAGACAGTGATTATAATAATGATGATGATGTATGTCCATCTCTAGGTTCTCAGCTCTCTTTGTACCCATAAAGATCTGTTCAGCAGTTTGATTGTGAAGAGGTAACAAACAGACAGAGAGAAAAAGTTAATTCACTTTTATAACATTAGAGTTTAAGCACAAGTAATCTTACTAATAGGCAAGTAAGTGGAAAACATCACTTTATAATAAGCATACTCTATTGCAGGGCTGTTCAAGCAAGATAATTATAATCCTGGACCAATACTCTTCATAGTAATTAAATTTGAGGGCCATAAAAAATAATATCTTGAAAAAAGAATATAAATACCATATCAACATAATTCTTTATTTTACTGTTATGTAATTACGATATATATTTTAAAACTGAACAAAAGTCTTAGTGCAGTAGGCCAAAATCTTTTAAAAATAGAATATAACTTTATTATACATAATGCAGGCTGCATAAATACAAGCAGGCCACATGCACACAATGGACGAGCTTTAGACAGCCGTGTTCTATTATATACCTATAATTATGACTTTACTTAGCATCAGGTAAATTGCTGGCTAAACACAAGCAACTCATCATTTTTTTAAATTGGCCCAACGACTATGTGACCTATTTTACTTATTTTATTTATTTGAACTGTGGTACATAAATATTTAGGAAAATCATATTGAGGGTATGTAAATTTATTATAAAGAGCACATATATGCTACTGCTCTGTCCCAAATATACCTCTTAGTACATACACATACTTATTTATGCACAAAGATTATTAAAATGTCATGTGATACAATGTTGGATTCATAAGCCAAGCCCTACACCATTGCATACCATTAGGCAAGTTAGTGGACAAACAAGATTTATTTCATGTATACAGTATGCCCAGAAAGAGAAGCATTTTTTTTACTCCCAGTCTAGCATGAACGAATGTAACAGTAATGATACATAAATCATTTAGTTTTCATGGGCAACTAAGAAATTATAGCTAAATTTAAATAGGACTAGCTTCTCCATATCAGCGTGTGCATCATGACCTGCATTATGTGACAAAAACATCTATGTGATACATAAAGTACAAACCTTGGCCTCAAATTCTTTGAACTGCCTCTCACGTTCCTGTCTGTACTTTTCTACTTCATCCTGAGCCTCTTCCTTGGCCTGCTTTAGGCGTTTCGCTTTTCCTGAAAATTAAATACAATTTCTAAAATTACATGCAATTAATCCCAAATTCAAGGTTGTAATACTATTCATAGAATTAGAAAACCCGTAGATATAAAATATTGAAAGTGTCAGAAAAACTAAAATTATGACCTCATGCTACGAGATGAGATAAATGTAAAGCTGTAATGGGAATTTACTGAGAAACAATCATGTGATCTGCCAGAAAAATTTAAGAATGATACAAAATATGGTAATTTAAGGGATAAAAGAGCTAGAATGAGATATTATGGAGAATTTCAACAATGTTTCAGAGAGGAAACAGCAATTTACAAGTCAGGGGCAACGCCAATCAAAGTAGGCACCAAAATATGCCGTAATTATTCACTTACGCTTCCTCGCCTCTGAGACCTTTTCGGCGGCGCGCTTCTCAGCGGCCAGAAGTTGTTGGATTCCTTGTGTCTGGCTCGCCATTTCTGTTACACACAAAAACTATGTCGCACAAGAGCCAGAACCAAATCAGAAATCAATAGGCGCAGTGCAAATTCGTGACGAAAGTCATATGATTACTTTAGTTTCGCCATGTTGTCACGATTGGCGCTGTCATCGACTCGTGTTGTGGCATTATTACGTGGAATGAAATGCTTTTTCACTATTACATGGGAAAAGTAATGTGTATTATAATATTTTTAAATACAAATTAAACTCTCGAGGAATAGAAAATAAGAAGTAAGTTATTATAATAAAATTATATAAAAAAATTAAATTATCTCGATAAATAATACAAGTTATACAGACAAATTACGTTAAATGAAGCACACATTTAAAAATAATTTGCCAACATAATTCAGATGGCGCTGATACAAATCTATTGTTATCTGAAATGTCAAGCGGCAATTTGATACTGTCAGCGTGGGTAACTTTACACTCTAATAGTATTTTACTTATTTAAGCGTGTTTTTCATGGTCAATTTTAAAGTAAAGAAGTAACAAGTCCAATAGTATAGAAAATATTTAAGAAAATCGCGCTTAAATGGCTTATCAAAGTTAAACGCAAATGTGGGTAAAATTGACTCCCGTTCATTTCGATAGCGGAAAATCTTCGTATACGGTGATTTACGTAATTTAGGTTGGATTTATTTTACTTTTTTAGTGTAAAAAACATAGATCTATCAAATAAATCAATTTGTCATATTCAATCATGTTTTTTTCATGGGAAATGCCATTTAAAAACTTTGAGCTAAAACGAGCGGAAAAAATAAAATTGTTAAATTGCATATTTTTTTTACTAATGAAATAATTTCTTAAAAATCAAATAAAGCCAAAAAATTCTACAATAATTTGAGTGTTGAATAACCTCATTATAAGTTCTAAGATTAATAGTGAGTAATATCTAATTTAATAAAGATTCACCCCATTCCATGAACTGCATACCTATTATTTTCTTTGTTTCTTGAGTTCTCTTTTGTTTGGTTTTTAGAAGACTAGTTTTCGGGTATGTACTAACTAAAAACAATTATAAAAAATCGTTCAAGTGCATGTCGGGCCACGCGCAATGTAGGGTTTCGTAGTTCCATATTACAATTTATATCTATGTCAATATTATGCGAACTTAAAATAGGGTTGTTTGATACTAAGAATATTCTAGTTAAGCAAAGTTGATTGAGTATTACTCGTTAACTTGTAAAACCTACTTACTTGTGATATTTTTCCTTACAATTTCGTTAGGGAAATTAATTGCTGGATTTCTTTCAGCATACCTATTCGACAAGAACCATTAAGCTGGTAGAGGGGGAGAGACACTTGACCCTAACAAAAATTATCATTTTAAAGCCTGATATTTTGCAAAAGAGACGAAGACAAATATGGAATACTAAATTGAATAATATATTTTTGGAATACCTAAAGTATCTAATTACAGCAAACACCAAGGGGTATACGAGAAAAAATTATCCCTACTTTACGTGTAGAGGAATTACAAGGGTACCTCCCTTAAAATTATTCTATTCCCATAGAAAGTATTTTCAAGATATATTTTAATTACGCCGATAAATTAGTAAAATTTATTTTATCACTTGATAACGAGGCCCTAGAAATGTAGAAAGTGCTAAAGTGAAGCAATGTCATCGCAGTTGGTTGCCATGCCATGCCATGATGCCATGACTATCAACCACCTACTTGAGAGCCAGTTCTTATTCAGTGTTTGCTTACCATCTTCGACCACATTATATTGCTTAAAACATATCTGTCAGACATAGAAGTGAAATCGTTCACATTATTAATGCATTTTAGGTGTATAATTAACTGAAACTCCATTGTCAATTTTACCCACAATTAAAGAAAATACGTTGACTTTTTTGTTTACAATATTTTTACGTAGTAAATAAGACCAAGAAATATTGTTTGTAGCGGTAAAATAGATCAATTTTTTATCGATATTAAATAAAACTCATGGGATTTTAACAAGTTTTGTTTAGTTAAATCCGAAATCTTGGACATACATTTTTCAGTCAAAAATTCTTGTGTTTAGAAAATGGTGGAAAAAATTTAAAACTTCCATCACATTTGTCAACTTTGTGCATAAATTAACATTTATAATGTTTGGTGACTACAACTTAAGCCAGGCTATGTCCAAAGTTTAACGCAAAGTCAAAGTTACCCACATTGACAGTATTATTTCTTTAAGCCTTTTTTTTAGTCTTTACTTTCCTACCTCCTATTGTATTCATTTTACGATAAGAGAGACATAGCCAAAGTTGGCCAAAGACAAGTGAAATATACATTGGTAAAGTCTAATCATGCCACTTTAAAATAGTAATTTTACAGCTTTGTCGAAAACATGAAAAACGCTATCATATCGCTTAACTTCACTCAAGGCCGTAGGCAGGGGGGGTTTGGGGGGGTCAACCCCAATTTTTGATAGCGTTAAAGTCGCTCTTTACCAGTCGTATTTCGTTTTAACACAATACTATTTTGACATAGAAGTACTGTGAGTTCACAAATACAAGAAATTTAGCATATTATACTATAAAACACTACTAAAAAAAATCGCACTCGCTTCCCTTGCGCATTAATTTTATTTTCACATGAAAGTACTATGGGTTCACTATACGAGAAATAAAGCATATTAGGTACTATAAAAGCACCACTAAAATTTTCGCGCTCATGCATTATTACTATTTTGACATAGAAGTACTGTGAGTTCACAAATATGAGAAATTTTGCATATTACTATAAAACACTACTAAAAAAAATTCGCGCTCACTTCATTTGCGCATTAATTTTATTTTCACATGGAAGTACTATGAGTTCACTATACGAGAAATAAAGCATATTACTATAAAACACTACTCAAAATTTCCCGCTCGCATCGCTCGCGCTTTATTACTATTTTTATAGAGAAGTACCGTGGGTTCACTAATACGAGAAACAAAGCATATTACTATAAAAGCACTACTGGAATTTACGCGCTCGCTTCGCTCGCGCATTCATAATATGTTATTTTGACATGGATTCACTAATACGAGAAATATTCACAGAAATACTAGTATTTCAGTAGTTAGAAATAAAAGTTGTGTGCACATCTTGAGCATTCATGCTCACCATCGAAGGCTCCTTCTTGCGGCGGCGGCGTCGTGTGGCGGGTCGCCCTCTTCCCTAACATATGGTTGAGGAGGGCGATGGCTGGCACATGCGTCATACTCGTGATCGGATGCTGCTTGCGGGTCGCTGGTTTGCTCGTGATATGCGCGCAACATAGTAATAAGTACTTGTAATAGGCCTTCCGCGCCGCTTTATTGATGTACTATACAAGACGTTGAACAGTCGACACGGCTAATCACCAGTTGCCAGTATCGTCCCACGGGGTGGAAGCGATACCGGTGCAAAAGGAGAGTAGCAATGATGGAGTATTCAAGAGCGTTCAGTAGCGATCCCACAAGGTGGAAGTCACTTTATGGAGCCTTGATACAGCCTAGAACTGAGTTCAATACAAATCATACGAATCAAGGATTGCATCTGTAAATTCTTGCGCGAACCGTTTGCGTGTGTTAATATTCAACAAGCGCCATCTAGCGGGTAGGTTAGTAAACTTTGTTACATACTTAAATTAAAATAAAATTATTTTCCCGTAACGATAATTAGTAAACAATAGTTTGTAATTATGACAAAGGTCACGGACCCTGGTGTCTGTGGAGATAAAAATTAAATAAAAAAAACTAAAAAAAAAACCGAGAAATATAGCATATTACTATAAAACACCACTAAAATTTTTGCGCTCGCTTCACTCGCGCTTTATTACTATTTTGACAGAGAAGTACTGTGGGTTCACCAATACGAAAAACAAAGCATATTACTATAAAAACACTACTAAAAGTTTCGCGCTCGCTTCGCTCACGCATTCTTATTACCTATGTTTTTGTTTATTTAGATCATGCAAATGGGTTTATTTAAATCCCCGCAAAATTTTACGATCGATGCAGTTTTTAGAATATTACTCTTCTATAAGGAAGGTGGATGAAAAGAAAACCCATACTAAAAGTGATTAGACAAGAAGTGATATTTATTAATAATATTATGCTAAAATTAGCTAAAGGTAGGTAAAGTAATTGTTTTATGATGTAAATTGAAGTAGAAGAAAACATAACGCTTGTTGTAAAGTTTTCACGACTATTACGTATGGATGCTGAAAAGTGTTCGAAACGTCAGGTCATAAAATTATGTAAAATCTAAACGATAAATCCGATAAGTATTTGTTTCAATAATGCTTTTTGTCACAGAATTCGCCCTATTACATAGGACCCTTTTTGTGAATAAATTTTTATTCATCTGGCAGCATTCTCTCTAACAAAATTAAGCGGGAAATTTAAAAGACTTGGGATGTGCCTAGAAAACCATTATCACGTTATTGTACGTTTTATGCTGTACTATAAATAAAGCAACGACAATATTAATTATCAAGCATTTTTATTAGATCAATTCGATGTGATGAAGAATGTCAAGATTCCTAATTATTCTTATTCTAGTTTAATAAGTTAAATAAGAATGATAATGTATTAAAATTAGTTATAATCTTGTGTTGTGTAGGTTAATTTAAAAGTAATAGATTTTAGTAGTACTTTGAACATTACCAAAAAGTACTTACGCTACACATTAGCAATGATCGTTTATCGACACCAATTTTCTCTAATTTTACTATTGCATATTTTTCAAAGAGCACAAGGAAAATTTTGCGGTACCAAACATTTTGAGGGTTATATTAGACAAAATCTACCTCATAATATGATCCAATTTCCATGATATTTTTTTATACATATTTGTATATAAATATCTGTTTTTAGATTTTGCTTCTACTTGTAATTGTAAAAGGTTTTAAGTCATAACAAAATTTTAAAATAAGAAATACATAGAATAAACGTAGTCTAGAACTAGATAATAAAAAAAGTTTGTTAAATCTAATTTTTTTAATTTTGTTCTGTAAATCCCAGGACCTACGAACTAATCCGCAAAATAGTATCACAAATTACTTATTTCATCAAAATCAAATCTTGATGTCAATAACATGTGACGTCATTATCATGCTTCTCTTTTGCTCATATGGATACGATCGAATCGGAAATCGTATACTGAGTTAAAATCGGTACAACGAGCTGGCTCTATAATCGAAACGTAAAGTATACATTGCCTATTTGCTTCCAATTAGTAGCGCGCTTGACGTATTTAAGCAGCAATGAACGATGTGCTAATATAAATTTTTTGCTTTGTCGAAGAGTTGAGTACAGGGTCCAACCGCTACCCGCGTCCAATCGTCGCGTCACGTACTCTCTTTATCACTTCAGTGGCAAACTTATCGTAGTATGGCCGTCGTATGGAAGTATTCACAGTTTTACTTCCACAAAGAATACGCGATAAACATATCAGGGAGCGAATCAAGAAAGACATTTTTAAAAACATTATTTACGCGAGTGATAAACATTAATAAACAGTGTCCACCGCGATAGTCGAAAGAGTAACAACGCGCGACCTCCTTATTTTTTATATTTACCGTAAATAATAAAAATGTTAAACAAAATGTGGTTGGTCAGTCAGCCGAATTCAGTGATTTTGGAAGTCAAGGTGGACCCCAATGCCATCGGCCAGGTCTGCCTCGAGAAGGTAAGATAATTTTTATTTAATAAATTTTATTTTTATTATAAATACAATATTACCTTCAATTCTTTCAAATGGTGGCATAATTATTTTATCTTATTAATCTGCAGTTTTGTTAAGCAATCGTTGTTTTCTATTATCTGTATGGGTACAACACTATTTTAAATCAATTCAAAATTCCAATTTGGGTTATCAGTTTTTAACTGCCAAAAATGAGTGATTCTGCAACTGGGCCTATTTCTAAATGACATCTTTAAAATACTCTAGCATATAGGTAAAAATGTATTATTTTTATAAAAGTATTGTTCAAGAAAATCATGATGAAATCAATCTAAACCCAAACAAAAGCAATGTGAGAGACACGTTTATTCAACGTCACATTCCAGCTTAGTGGACTTTGGACCCGGTAAACGACTAGGCAATATGTAGGTACTCACGCTTCACCTCCGTGTTCAATTTTGTGAATCATATTTTTACCTTTTTCCCCCACAGTTGCTAGCCTAGATTTAGACTGATGCTTGGATCATTTCGACAATTTTATTGTGCTGGTCAGGGCTTGCGGGACTTACATCATATTCTATCATAAACTTGCATTGCCTGCCAATGTATTTTAAAAAATATGCACTCTGGGCGCCAAAATTCTTTCAATGTTTCTCCGGCTTGGCGCAATTCCAAGATTTCCAACTGAGAATGCATCTGGACTGGAATAAGGACGACCTCTTTAGAGGGAATGAACAACCTCGACAAATGAGTTCAAAAACTGATGAAATCAGCCCATTTCGTTCCTGTTGAACGCTACCTGATACATCTACATTATTTTTGTTACTAACTGTAGATCTTACTTCAGTACATACTTTTTCGTAATTAAACAACTGCTGTAAGTATCACAACACGTTACTTTAGATATTCTTTATTTTGGTAATTATTCATCGCCATTGCTAATAAAATAGATTTTAGATTTATATGTACAAAACATTAACCCTACCCATGCTACCCATAATGACAGCACGTGCCTAAAATATCCATGAGTAAATTCTCGAGATAAAAAAAAATGCTTCTGTCGCCAAATCAAGGAGTTTGTAAAGTCGTTATTCGTGGCTCGTAACACCGGTGATTGTATCTCGGGTACAAAGTCCACGCGTTTCTACAACAGCTGTGGACTTACCGTGCGCTCAACCACGTGCACGCTGCGTGATCACTCTACCGAAACGTTACAAATATACACCTTATATTTCAGACTAGAAGACGCATTTTCCAATACAAGCCTCTTTGAATTTGGTACTATTGTGAGTGTTCATTGCTGATACTACAATATTATATCTTAAGAGTCAAGGGATAAGATTTTTTTTTCGTTGTTCAACGCTCATATTTGGCCCTGCAATTCGAATTTTCACATGTTGTTTCTGATTTTGTATAACGGTCTTTGTTTTCATTTCGATCTCTTCTGTTAACCCTTTAGCATTCTAAACTATTATGAAAACTTAATAACGTAGTACCTCTTAACTAAATATAATTATTACATTTAAGTGCATGCTTAATTAATAATTATAAAATTCTGCATTAGTAAAGTTATTCTCAATAATCAAGCTAAGACGAATTAAGTTTCTTTCAAGCTTGATCACTAGAACTGGAAATAAAACGATGCGAAGGCTAGACCACAACCTTGTTTGACTGGAAATCCATAGGCAGGTATAATACGAGTAACAGCTATGGCATACCTGGTTATTAAAAACTAAGTACGTTCAAATCACTGATAAAGTATAAAGGTTGCTCTATGGTTCAAATCAAGTTCTTTAGCAACTGTTAACATATTAGCAATTAATGATATAGCTATTAAAACTTCTCTGAAACTCGACTCAATTGGGTTTTTTGTGTCGCTACAATTAATGACTAAAGTATTTCGAATAATAACAATAAAAGAAACGTAAATTACTACGAAACGGAACTACGCTGCAAATGAAACGTGGCAACTATTCTTTGAAGTACCTATTAATTTCCAATCTTAATGATATATTCGCGTGAGGGATTATTTCTTAAAACCTAATCTACTACAAATCTCTTCCTTGAGAATAATTTTAAGTTCAACTAAACGATCAAAACTTATTTACTTTTTTATGAAACGGAATTGCAGACCGTAGGATGGAACACTCACTTGCTTACCTTTCTATATACTTACATTATATTCTTCGAAGCACTACGTTCCAATTTCCAAACTTCCTTAATCTGATAACGAAATCTGTAATATGAGTATGTATTTGAATCCAACGCCTTGGTTAGGTCATCCCCTGGCCCCGTGCTTGCTGTAGTCCAAACTCCGTTTATATATAACTCGTTTCATGAGCACATGCTTTACAAACCGCAAGGAGGCTAATGGAATCATCTACTATTTATAAATCCATAGTTATTTTAAATTCCATTATCATAATAAATCGATTTATACTTTTTACAACACTGATTTGGGGGTGTATGCAAGTATGTATAAGTATGTGAATGTATGTCTGTCTAAGACATTATACATATTTTGAAGATTCAAGATAATTTTCATCTTTGTCTGTATAATGTGTAAAGTACGTCATATTTATACATTTTCCTGTTTTTCGTTCTATGATATCACTTATATATTATCATAGGTAAATAAGGGGTTTTTCAAGTTGTCACGAACTTCTCGAAGTATTGTTTGTACAAAATCGACTTTAATAGAGTCATCAACATCATTGTTTACATTGTCAGCATTGTCTTTTGTCTACTTTTAGTAATATCGCTGAAGTTTTTCAACAATTCTATTTTTCAAATGTTTATTTGCTGAATTTGTTTAATTTCTGTATCATTATTAAGCAATCGTGATTTTCACGCATAAGCTATAATTTAATTAACTTGCTTACACTTTACAGTAAAATCACGTACTAATCAATATCTTTCGATTTCTTCACGAGCAGTTAAATAAGTGCGTAAATTGATTGCTTACCGTGTACATTTTGTTATACATTTGCGTTCAGTTACACATTTTGAACTAAAGATTTTTACTCCAGTTTTAGCCATTTATAACATGTAAACGTGGTTAATGCTGAAGGCAACACTACTCTATTATTATTATTTTAACTCACAAAATTAAAAAAGGAACAAAAATTGTATTAGAATTTCATTATTTTTTTAATTTAGTTATTTTAAACATTTTAACTAATTTAATGGTGCCTTCAAAATAGCTCTACTTGTAATCCTTATTTATGTTAGCGAGCTCAATAATTTTTACGTACGTAAATTTATACGCTTCAGCCTAATTATTTGATGCTCTAAAATGTGTTGTATTGTTGAACTTTCCAATTGGTCTGGTGGACTCTGTACTGTGACGCCAGCCGACCTCGATGGATGGTCATTGTTTAACACAATATCCTTCCAGTATGTTAGTGGTTACTTGTCGTTATGCCACGTCTTATTCACAATATCGTTTGTACCTTCACGAAGAATGCATACGTTTTATTTTTGCATTACGTTTCGTTTAGTCTCACTTGGTTTCATAACTATGATGCATCTAGAGCCAGATTTGTCTACCCTTATCATTTTCATTTATTTTTATGTGTACATCTTTATTTACAAAATAATAACACTATCTGAGTTCTTTTCACAATAAAATATGTCTATGTCTATCTACTGCTTCACCAGCTTGTAGTTATACCATTTTCTGTTCTATGTTTTTTGTCACAATAAAATATGTCTATGTCTATCTACTGCTTCACCAGCTTGTAGTTATACCATTTTCTATTCCATCAACAATTCAAGCAAACTACAAACTTACTTACATAATATAAGCTTAAAGTTTTAAATTAAAATCGTTCATAATAAGGCGTATCCTTGCATGTACCTCAAAACTTTCACTTACATCATCAATTGGCAAGCCGCTTTCGTAAAATGGATATACCTACGTTATAGTTGGATTCTATGTATTATACTTATGTTGTACTGTGTATGTCTCAGTTGTAACAAACTTTGTGGCAAGCATAAAAATGTATTTTAGTCAGTTTACGTCATTGGTATCTTAAATACTAAGTCAAAAACGACTATCATATCACTATATTTTATTTTATTAGTTAAATTCAGTTTTTAAAATAATAATAACTGCTTTTAAAATTAATAAAATGTGTACCAATCGGTAATATCATTAGTCGTCGATTTTTTCGTTTATTCGCTACAAAAGGCTCAATAATTGCGTTCGGTACTGAATACAAAGACACGTTACTGTACATAAATGTAATAAATTGTATTCGTTTTTAGTTTGCTACGTGGAGTGATTTTAAATGTTCGTTGATATGCTCCTTCACTTTCTTACTTTGTATTTCTTACTATAAATTTGTATTTTTTTTTTCACATAGTCTTAGGAAATGCATTTATGTTGTTCTCTGTTCTACGCCCTTGTCATATCTATGTGTGACCGATAAAATCATTGACGTCACAAATTAACACGATAGGTAGATACAATCCAACACATGGACAAAGAAGCAACTTATCAATGGACTGGCGAAATGATAGCGAGTGTCGGTAGCAACACAGTTATAACATTATCACTATTATTTTCATCATATCCCATGCTCCTTAGCAACTGGATACTTAATGCGACTCTTGTAGCTTTGTTCCGATTAAATGCTGTTGCGTTACATTCTAATACGTCATCTCGCTCAGACTCGGTCGGTGCTCGGCTGCTCGCACCGATTCTAAAGCAGGAACTAAGCTGGTTTAGCTCTAAATATACGATGTAATGAATATAGTGTCTCATATTTGCAGAGCTTCACCCAATATGATGATTCGCCGTATGATAGTATGATACTTCACTTTGTTTGCTTTTGAGGTCCAATTTCTTATTTTCGTCAACTAATCATTAATGGCTCATAGACGCTAATGTATTAATTATTGGTAGTTATCTACTAATAATGGATACATGGACTTTGATCGCACATAATAGGATAATAATTTTTTGAACTGGAAATCAACATAATAGTGTGAATAAGCAAAATCCATTTACAGAGTTGATGTAGGGAGAACAAGAATGACCTAGGTACCCAATAACTTTACCTTGTATTTGGTATTACTCATCATTTACGATCAAAGGTCGCATGCATTCGTACAATGTTAATTATGGAATATATGAATAGCCATTTATTATGCTAAATACCATGTTGCACACATAATAAGGCTACCTTAAAAGCAAAAATTGACTAAGCGAATTGAAGCTTCCGGCAGCCTAGTCGGGAGACCGTCTGACTTGCGATCTGCAGGTCCTGGGTCAAATCCCGCGGCACGCACCTCTGTCTTTTCGAAGTTATGTGCGTATTGTTGATTGCCGCCAACTTCAAACGGTGAAGGAAAACATCGTGAGGAAACCTACATGTCTGAGGGTTCTCAATGATCTTGAAGATGTGTGAAGTCTGCCAACCCGCATTTGGCCAGCGTGGCAGACTATGGCCTAACCCTTCTCACAATAAGAAGATGGCCCGTTCCCAGCAGTAGGACAGTTTGTACAATCAGGCCTGATACAAAAAAAAAGCAAAAAAACTTTATAAAGGAAGAATTAGCAACCTACAATACTTACAGACTGTTATTGTAGGTTGCTACCTTTTATTATTGTGCTTTCAATGCAAATGTGTGGTTCATTATGTAGGTATATAACTTGTACTTATTATAATATAAAGGAACTTGAGTAATTATTCTCAGTCAATTCATATTTAAATAATTATGTAATTTCAAAAAGTGTTTAACGGTGTCAGTTTCACGGTGTCAGTTTTTTCCCAAAAACAGGGAATATTCAGATTCATAAAAGGTATTAGTTTTCATTTCTCTGTACTTAATTGATAGATAGATAGATAAACTCTTTATTGTTTACACCACTATACTAAAACACTAAGGGCCTTACCGGAAAATGTTACTTAAGTTTAACCAACATCTTAATTTCTCTGTCTTCTTTCCACAAGTACCATTATGCGTCAGCGAGAAGTTGACAAAATATATTAAACAATGCTTAAAGTTAAATAACGTTTTTTGGTAATAATTAACAAGAGAGAGTTTACACGCTAGCGAAAACAACAGGCGGCCTTATCGCTAGGCTATTCCAGGCAACCCTGCCCTCAGATAAAGGGACTAATAGTGTTAAATTACAAGTACGAAGTTATTATTTATGTCATGTACGTATATTGGTGGTATTACTGGTACAAAGACAGTGCTGACGTGACCAATTGCACGGTGAACTCTGAGAACGGAGCCTTGGCTCGCATCGCTATTATCTCCAACGTACCTCACCGTCCACAATACCTTCACGCCAGTGCTATCCGGGCCTAATATTTGCAAAAAAAAACAATTAGGTATATTCAAGGAAGACTTTACTGGTTCGAACAAAGGAATTATTTACAATGGCAGTAAAATTAACACGGATATAATCCGTACCTACCTAAAATTTATACGCTTGGGAAAATCTGAAGGTTGTTTTCAATGATAGATGATGATAAACTCTTATTATACACAGCTTAAAAGTAATAACAAAGTACTTAAATAGACTAGTGCAACAACAGTTGGTTATTTCGATAGTATCTAAGTAAAGATTTATATCTGCCTATGTTTTACCTTACTCAAGGATTCGTAAGAAGCACATACGATTATTATAGTCGCTAGGTTAAATCTATGAATAGAGTGTTTCCAGTTACATTGCATAGGTACCTACTAGCTACGCGTATGAGCACGGCGCAACTAACTTCGCTTCAGTATCAAGAGCTGATACATTATTCTAATAATAATAACAATATGAGTACTGAAGAAACTTTTAAATTTGTGTTTTTAGGGTTCCGTACCGCAATAGGAAAAAACGGAACCCATCTTGCTGCAGAAATAAAAATAAAATTTCTGTTTTCGTAAAAAAAAAAGTTACAGCCTAATATGTCGTAAAAAACGCACATTTCGACACTCACAGAGGAATCAAAACCTATGAGGTACTTTCCGTTGACCTAAAACTCTGAAATTTGGCAAGAAGCATTGTGTTAGAGTACACATATAAGAAAAAATCCGAAAACTGGTAATTTTTAATTTAATCACAAAAAATAGTGTCTCTATGCAAGGAATGAGGGCCCAAATTTTAAAGTGAATTAACCGTATCATGTGGGGTATCATATGAAAGAGCCTCATTAGCATAAGCTACAACAGGTTTTTAACACATTCTTCGCCCCTGCAGACCCTTCACTTCAGCTGGGAACCAAAACTTTTTAGGCGAATTTTGATTAAGTACAGAGTGGCCGCGCAAAGCAATGTTGACTGCCTCAAACGCTGGCGGCTTACTCACTACTACAAAATGAACGGGACGCTTGCTCGGATCCGAGTGGGATCCGAGCAAGCCCTGCCTCACTCGGATCCGAGTGGTGAGCAAGGAATGTGTTAAATATTTTTACGATGTACATTTTCGGTTTATGAAGGAAAATATTAAAAAAAATATGATTTCCCCCTTTTATTTAGTTTGTACGGAACCCTCGGTGGGCGAGTCTGTTTCGCACTTGTCCGGTTTTATTTTATGATATTACTATTCAGCAGAACTCGTAACTTTCTTGGTTGAAAATTTACCTATATGGTTTTTAATTTTTAATAATGCACATATAGGTACCTACTTGTGAAGCAAGTAGGTCTTTCAAGATAACTTCTAATCAAGTAGGCATAGATAGATACTTACTGCTTAATCAACTTCAGAATAAACATGTTTTTTCACCAAGTGGGATTATTTTCGCATAATCTATTTAATCCTTTTATAGAGCGCTGTAACTAGCCTATGCTTAATTATTGTTATCAAATAATTTGACTGATAACACAATTTATGTCATCCACTCGTTTTGCCGATGAAGAACCAAGAAGCGATATCTATTTTTCTTCAATTATGACGTCATGTTGCAGAATTACTCCAAAAGATAAAAGTCACATTTAGTATTGCCATTCGGGAAAAAATACCCGTTTAAATGAAACAAAAAATTCAAAATGCCCGTATGTTTAACATAAAATATTTTTTCATTAAAATAGCTTTTTTTCTCAACTCTGATCATTATAATCGTATGATGATGTTATTGTTAACCTTTTGGTATACAAAAAATTTGAACTTGGTTACTAAGCTGATTCAATGTGTCGCTCATTATATTAATTATTATTAATTTTTGTTATCTTATTTAATAAGATATCCAGAATTCTCGATAATTGAGTGACAGCCAAATAATGTAATGTGTCCTATGATAACCCTCACTTCCGAAGCTTCACCAACCATTCGAGATAAGGTTTAACCGATAACTTTTACCCGAGTCGTGACATATGTGATACATGTGCGAATTATTTATCTTATTATTATGACAGATATTTGTGAAATTGATAACATTTCATGACTTTTGATAATAAGGGCAAGAGTTTAACTTATTGACATTTACGATCGTCGTTACGAGTAGCGTATGTTATATTGCAAGCATATGATTAAGTGAAAAAAGTTAATGATGTACCTACAACTTCTAATTATTGCTATCTAAGTGAACCTTGAGTTTCTTGACTAATGCTATATTATAACTGCTACAACACACCGATGATAGACGATTGGCGACAGACTGTCTTGCGGATAAATAGCTCACTCATGCTATGGATTGGTATGGTTTAAGCACATTGTTAACATTCAAACCCAAGCTGTGATATAGAAGTCTACCGACAAAGATGTCATCGCTTGACTATTACATATATTTTAATGTTTTATTAGATTAGTTAAATCTGGGAAATGTAGCCAAGCAACTTTATTTTATCTGTACACAACTAGTTAGCTTAGTATATTAAAATAACAATAGTAATTTTGCTGATGTAAGTTTATCTACTATATCACAGAATATATAGTGACACGCAACATATTTGCACTTAAAAAGTAGAACTTTAAATTGTATCATTAAGATATGTATTTAGGTAGTTGTTTAAACTAATCTATAATCTGTTTTCTTTATCTTTATCAACACGTTCCAAAACATCTATAATCTTAAGATAATAGATAATATATCGATTAGAACCGGAGCTAAGTAATGTATTGTTTACAACCGGATGTGTGTCGCCGAACTAAACCTGTAATTGAAAAAAAATTATGTCAAAGTCATGGCAATACGCATCAACCACCTTCCAAACGATAGAGATATTTTGTACGTTTATTAAAATGTAGATAAGTAAATAATGTACATAAATGTTGTTATCTTATGGATGTAGATAGAATGTTCTATCAAGTTTGACTTTGGAATATATTTATTCATCGCACAAATGACAACAGTAAACATTAGATGCTAAACTTTACACAAGCAATTATATTGAAGTATGAACAACAGTGCACTGAGGATACTACTTAGTAGTACTCACGAAATCTATCGTGTTTAGTGACTAGCTACGTTGCTCTGATCACGTATGCCTCCCCTCCAGAACTAGTCCACTTACCTAAGATAGAGGCAGAGAAACCTTTTCTTTATTTACACTGCCCCAAACTTGAGAAGTTTTTAAATAGATTCACATAACTAGATTACAATTGCACTAGATTAAAATGATACAAGTTTATACTTATATTTAACTAATGTACTTTATAGCCTAAGATTCCCAAGCATCATTATTAATACATTTTTATCAGTTTTAGCGATCACCTGAATAGTAATTAAAATTATCCACTTACACAATTTTTTAGGGTTCCGTACCTCAAAAGGAAAAAACGGAATCCTTATAGGATCACTTTGTTGTCCGTCTGTCTGTCCGTCTGTCCGGGTGTCAAGACCTTTATCTCGGGAACGCATGAAGGTATCGAGTTGAAATTAAAACTATATTACGCAGATCCATAGTATCTTGCTGCAGAAAGAAAAATAAAATTTCTCAGTTTTCGTAAAAAAAGTTACAGCCGAATATGTCGTAAAAAACGCACATTTCGACACTCACAAGGGAATCAAAACCTATGGGGTACTTCCCGTTGACCTAGAACTATGAAATTTGGCGAGATGCATTGTGTTAGAGTACACATATAGAAAAAATCCGGAAACTGGACATTTTTAATTTAATCACAAAAAAATAGTGTCTATGCAAGGAATGAGGGCACAAATTTTAAATCATATGAAAGAGCTTCATTAGCATAAGCTAAAACAGGTTTTTAAATATTTTTACGATGTATATTTTTCGGTTTATGAAGGAAAATATAAAAAAATATATATGATTTCCCCCTTTTATGTACTAGTTTGTACGGAACCCTCGGTGGGCGAGTCTGACTCGCTCTTGTCTGGTTTTTATTTGTCATTGTAATATTTCTCACTACATACTGTTATTTAAATTTGAAATCATATATTGATTGACATGATGTAAATGCAATTTTTGTTAGTTTTTGTGATGTCTTGCTAATTATGTTTTTACAGGTTTCATAGCTTGGTTGTCATGAGAACAATTAAGAATATGAACATTATGTAATTTATTTGTATTGTTGTATATGAATTATTATACCTACTAATAGCTGTATACAAGCTGTATGAAGATGGTACAGGGAGACCTAATACAATTTAAATATAGTTTACACATTTTAAAATTAATGTAAAAGCAGATGAATCCACTCCACGAGGTGTCTGCGTGCCTTTTTGGAACGCTTCCAAGTTGGAACGACAAGTGTCATTGGCCAGGGCCTACTTCTCAAATAATTATCTTTGTCGTTAAAGCTATTTATGGTCTTGTAACGACCTAAACGAGGACGTAGGGAATTGTCATTATCAAATCATTAAAATACTTGCGTTTGATACTGTTTCACAAAAGCATTCATAAATAACTATAAATATATACCTACAGACTAAGGAAAAACGGAGGAGGATTAAAAACTATTTCTGTTGCTGAACTTACAAAATAATCTTTGTAGTGCTATCCAAGAAACATGGGAGAATTTGAAACTCGGCAACATTCCATTAATTTTCTCTGTTTTATCTAAGGTTGAAATTTTATTATATAAAATTTATTACAGTTTGCAAGACTGCCCTAATATAACATATAAAGTCAATTTTAATACTTTTAATAATGTCTTGTCTTACCGACTAAGCATTTTAGAATAACATTATGTCAAAATCTAATAATAGCACACAGTTACACGTGTCTAACTAAACCAGTTTTTAAGACCACAGAAACAAGATGGCCGCTATTTTGCGCGCGAATTTCTAAAATGCGCATTTTAATAAGGCGCCTACAGTAACTGACAGTCAACAAAACGAAGGACAGCGCGGTAACGAACACATGGACTGTGTAAGCTATTGCTTTGTGTGTTTACGTTACATATGTATTACCTACCAAACTACTATCTAGATATTTCGTATAATATTATATTCGCTAAATGTAGCCTAAGTTATTTGGGAGAAATATGTAAATTATAAAGAAATCCAAAATTGAATATTTATGTATATAATGGGTTCAGCCGTTTTTTTTTGTTGGGGATTTTCTAAACTTCTACTTGTTAAATTTGTATTGTCGTAAAAACATTAAGTATCTAATTTCTTTAATATTAATTTCTATAATTTTAATAAATAATCAAAAGAATATGTAAATATAACAATATATATTACCTATCTGTTTAAATGATAAAAAATGTAATTACGAGAAATGAACAAATTGCGTAGGCTAAATTAAAAAAGTAAATTATATTTTTATGTAAATTGCATACATTTTATTTATTTAAAATTATATTATGTTAACTTTATTTATTTATTTAACGTAATACCTCTTGTAATTATTTTCTAAATTAATTATAATAGAGCAATATACCAATTTAAGCATTGTTTATATATTATATAAAATCGAGAGTACTTTGACACGTAATGCGTAAGGGGAACCTATCGTATTTACATTACCTTAGCATTTAACTGCGCAGTGTTTTCAAAAACTTCATGTTATCAGGTAAAAACAACGATATAAAATATAATACATAGGTATGGCCGTATTTACTTACGTATCAACGTTATCAACCTGAATTCCTATTTATGATATTTTAATGTAATATTTTATTCGTGTTTTTGTACCTATTCAATCAATTGTCCAAGAAGGATTGTAGGTATAATCTTTTAGACTATTTGCTAGAATGTATAAATTTTATTTTATATTATTTTTTGTATACCTACATATTCTGCTATTGTTGACACTTCCTGTAGGAGCTTTATATTTATTTTCGTAGTGCCATACGATAGGTACCTATATTTATATTGCTTATAAGGGTTTTTGTTTTCTTTTAGTAGCAACTAACTACCCAAAGATACGTTTTATTTTTATCATATATATATATATAAATACATAACACAAATTATCACAATTTACTCTTATCAACAATACAGCTGAATAATAAATTATTATTTATCACGTTTCACTGTCATTATTACAGTTAAAACTTATTTATCATCAAACAGTCAAGACACATACATATATGTATTGATATTCACACATTTATATTTCTAACTCAGCGCATGTTTCGTGTACACATGTCTGGGTTTTTTCTCTTGAGAGGTTATGTCATGATCTTTTATATACCACAAATTCAAATTTGCATAATGTAGGTATTATCCTTTGTGTCACCTTCAGACGTGATAGTTTTTGCTCATTTTTGTCTACCTATGTTCTCATGTTTACATTTTCTATTACAAATCAGCTAGGATAAAAATGTATTATACAAGTAAGTAATTATTTTTGTTGTAGTTATGCAATTTGCTGGTTGTTGCAATATGTTTTCTTTCCCCCACCTCTTTGAATTTGCCAAAATGATCTCTATTGCAACGTACAATCTATTTCTGTATGGGTTTGGCATACAAAGTAAATTTGTTGGTCGATTAGTCTACCGACAGTCGACTGTTTACTTTACACGAAGCATTTGCACGACCGCAGGCCGACCTACCTCGAGTGTAACCATGCGCCCACCGCGTGATTCAACCGCGATGAAGCGAGACGAAACGAGAAAGAAAGAGACGTAATGAAAACATCTGGGATACGACTTGTTTGCCGCGTCTTTGATTTGTTTTAGTGCCGTCCCATTTTAGCGAGATCTCAGAAAGAGATTATCATCGGCATACCTATATGTAACAAAGAAGTATTTATAACGAAAATATTTGCTAGTTTCCGCCTAACGGATATTAATTTTAAACATTCTTTAGACTCACTTTTATAAATTACGCAATATAAATTGTAAGAAATTATTTACCTCCACGGATTCATTTAAAGTAGGTAAGAGTTTATGTTAAAGGGATTTGCCAGAATGCATTGTTTAAGTCGTGCAAAATCAGCAAAGCGGGTAAATGAAAATATGTACTTGCGAGTTGGCTACATTTATCAGAATTGAGTTTACTTTTATCATGAAGTTGGTATGATTACAAACATTAGCATCATGAGCCAAGATTTCTTATTTCTTTTTTATGATTTCGCCTAAAGGTTAACGGATTTCGAGGAATCAGAACGTGTTCGTTTCTAGAATGGTAATACTTAACTACGAGTCATATTTAAAATATTTTTGTAAATGTTGTAATGAATGTGTACTTAATTTCAGTTGACCTATCTAAACTATTTATATTTGAATTATGTACAAAATATTTAGACAATGTTTACTCTCCTAGCGGATGTTATCAGACATTGACTCAACAGATTCCTTTGTTTATCCTCTCTTTATAAAAATGCTTTTAACTGTACAAAAATTGAACAAATAATGTTCTGTGAAGTTTCATCTTTTACTAATTCGTGTTTTGGAACGAATAATGGTCGAATAAGGTTCAAACAAAATGTATTAGTAGTAAGTACCTACATAAATAAATCCTAAATAATATGATCTGGCAGTTTTAAATGCGACAAAACATACATATATCTGAGAGGTCCCTGCCCTCGCGGCTTTGTTCTCAAAAAGAGCCTGCACACTTTTTACGTTGAATCGAGTCGGTCGCTTGAAGCATGCTTTAAGCAGCTCGAGGGTCCCAGTTCCCAGTGGCAGGTCACCGACCCGCGGAGATGCCGCAATATTTTGTTGGAAAACTGCTTTCAAAAGATTTTCAAGACACCCATGGTTGCAATTATGAATGTTTTCCAGTCTAATGAAGTTTCACTTTTACCAATCTTTAAACCCAAAATAGATATGAAAGCTCTATTAGTCATTTGTCTCGTCTTGTCTTTTTCGTGATCTTTCTTTGCTTTGGTATTAGTATTTAAATAGATCTGTCTGTCGTCGTCCATTCTTTGAGGTTTTTGGCTCTAATTTCCTATTGACCATAAATTATACTATACCTACATACTTATATTAGTTTGCAGTGTCATCATGCTCTATTTTAGACATCTTTTTATCAAAATTATGACATCCACTTGCTAATTCATTACAAAATGCTTGAATATTAATTGTGTATTTTTTTCTCAGAATTGTATTACAAATTTCATTGTCACGTTAGTTAATATAAATTAAAATAATACTTCAAGCAAGTTTCACTCGAATCTGTGATCCGTTACCTATCCATCCTGTAATTACGAGACACGCAACTTAAAACCTCCAATCAACCCGTGGTTTCCTGGTACTGATGTCGTGCTCATGAAATCCCCTCGGGCCTGGGAAGGCTTTTAAACAAATTGTTTCTTTGAAAGACATTCGTTAGCAATTATTTATATTAGCACTCGAGTGGGCAAACCACTTGAGATTTGCGTTTTAAAAACTTACCCAGTAGGTAGGTAACTAGGTATACTAGTATCTACGCATGATGTCATCGAGTACTTTGATAATAATAATAAATTACAATACTATACTCCAATTACCAATTTAAGTAAGCTGCTTACTATCCCCTTAAAATATATACGTACATTCTGTGATGGGTTCAAAAAGTTCAATCAGGAAATAAAGTCATGTGCTGTCGTTATATTAGTCACTATTTACCAAGTATATATTGAGCTTAGTTTACACGGTGCATTCTTGTTAATTACTTCATTGCATAGATAATAGCTATTTATAATTAGTTCACGTGTAGAAACTGTATCTACCACGTGTTAGCTAGCTGCATTGATTTTGATTTAACAAGCGTGCATGCTAAAAGCGATTAATAATTTGATTGAATAGTTCTAAAAATAACTTATCTTATATACATGTGTGCAAGCTAAAAATTTGTAGGTTTATACATTTTTAAGTATAATAAAAAAGTTACTTATCATAAGTTCATTGTTTTTTTTTATGATATAAAAATATAGATTAGTACTCGTAAGTAGGCACATCACATTATAATCATTACAGATTTATTTATTTTGAAAAAAAAATAACAATATTATCAAAAATATTATAAGTCTTTGTTATATTATAAACTTATGTTAGAAAATTTCATAGAGATAAAAGAAAGAGGTTATCTTAGAGCTACTGCTTTAGCTGAGATAAAATATTTAAAAACAAAGCACTTGACAGTATACTGACGTGAAGATTTATAAATATATCTAAAAATAAACGAAATACTATCGATTCTTATGTACTAGTTACAAATAATATCCAACTGACATCCGGGTTATTAAAGTCGATAGATTTATAACCACAATAGGTATTTACGTTAGGTATACCTACTTCATTCAGTAATGAACCACGATCTAGACCTGTAAGTCCATTAATGAAGTATGTATCTTAACAGCTCATTAATTAACTATAACAATCGACATAATATGACTCCTTGACAGAAGGATAACATACAATCTGTAACTTACATAGTAGTGTATAATGTCTCAGTATCAGATGTCACTATCTCATGATATCGTGTTGCTATCGCGGCACATGCGGACAAATATTTGTCATTTGATCCGACTGCTAATGATAAAGTCACGGATATGCCACATGGAGTCGTTATTGCGTTTATACACCTACTTGTTATATTAAATATAATCACCGTTTGATCCAAGCTATAATTTTAACTCCAAAATCAAACTGTATATAATACTTACAGCTCATAGAATGTATTATAATAATTTTATAAGTTGCTATATGCATTATAACAATAAATATTTAAAAACTTGCTTATAATATACAAAAGTTTATTAAACCTCTTACATATTTAAAACTCAATATTAATAATTTACCATTTAAGCATTGAAGGTCTATTGGGGTCACATTAATTTATATATCAAAGTATTAGTCATACAACGAACAATGCCTACAAATAATTATTGCAAATAATTATTTAGCGCGTATTGTTTCATTCGAAAACAGTCAAATTAGTGTTTAATACGAAAACAGCAGAAGGATTAAATATTACTACTCAATTTACCTTCAAGATTGTAACTGTTTATTACACATGTATCGAAACATGTTCGTTTATATCTTTAAAATTATAGGTTCTGTCAGCAACTTTCCCTTCATAAGATATTGCCAAACTAGATTCAAAATTTAGTAGGTGATCTAACGTGTCTCAATCATTTTTCATAACTAGCTAGCAATATATAATATTATGGCTCCTTAGACATATTATAATAATATACAAACGTACATCATCACGAAAGCGAAGCTCTAGGCATAAGATATAAGTCTAGATGCCTAATTTTCACATAATAAATAATGTTAAATAGTTTAAAAGAAGCAGACGTAAAATTGTTCAAAAGATTAAAATTTGTGCTTTGAGACTATTTTTCCCAAAAAAATTGTTTAGTTGATGAAATATGTAATAATTTACCTATTTGCGTCAACAAAACATGGATTGAATTTGCAAATAAGTTACCATTTACCAAGTAGCTAAAAAAAACGCAAATTCAGTTTTAATTCAATTGTTCCAGATTTGTGAGAAGCTTGAGATTGGTGCCGAAGCAGACTACTTCGGACTCCACGTGACTTCAGGATCAGGCCCCGGAAGATGGCTCAACCTGCGGAACCCCCTCGATCCTCACCGTATCCCAGGGGGACGTCTCGACCTCCGTGTCAAGTTCTGGGTCCCTCCTCATCTTCTCATCAACGAACCCACCCGTCACCAGTTCTACCTCCACGCCAAACTCGATTTGACTGAAGGCAGACTGGTAGTCGCTGATCTCGAAGTGGCCAGAAAAATCATCGCCTACATTGCTCAAGCTGAGACAGGAGACTGCGACCCAGAACTACCTCCCGTTCACATTTACGAAGAATGCGACAAAATCGGACCTCAAGGAGAAAAGCCCGAGGATCATGTTGACAAAATTATTGATTATCACTGTGAAATAAACGGGATGAGGGCATCGCAGGCCGAGTACAGACTTCTCAAAGAGATTTCGAATCTGGAATCTTTTGGAGAGGAGCTTTTCTTCTGCAAGCCCGTGACACAGAGCAATAATGCTCACAATCTCTACAGTCACCTGTTGTATCATACAGCACAGCAGGTGGAAGAACCTAGAGCTCGAGACGAGCAGGAGATTGATGGTGGAGCGACAGTGGGCTGCTTGACCAGTGGACAAAGCGGCGGAGGCTGTGGATGCAGACTGAGCACATCTGTAGGTGTTGGACCTCATGGCATCGTCGTCTACAGACCAGCCTGCAATGGAGACCAAGACATCGGTGTCGAAAAGCAAAGGTATTTTTTTTTAATTTCTTTTATGATAAAAACCTTTAACGAATAGATTGTATTGTACCTAGTTGTACGGAGTAGATGATGATAATATAACTATAAAGAAATTAAATTAAATGACAGAAAATAGCGGAATTTGGACAGAAAAAACTTGCTAAGCCAAGCCTATGAGAGCAGGAAGGTGATAATGATGATGTTATTATCCTTGCAATCATGAAAGCCACGAACACAAAAACAAGGAGTTGGCCTTATAGTGATTCATGTCACGTAGTTCCTGCAGACTTTATTGATATTCTAGGCATTCTGTGCCGTATAATTAAGGTTTCAACGCTTGATAATAACCGGCTAACAATAGAAACCAGTGTCTCGTTGGGGTCAAAGTACATTCGACAGGTTTCCTTGTTGTTTACCATACTACGTCCTACTTTGATAAAACTAATATTATTGTTTCATTAAAATATACTCAAATGATTAGGTAGCTCACCTACTCGATCAACAGTGGAAAAGGCCGCACTAATGAGCTCTGTATTGTTTTGAAATAATCGTAATAAAATTAATATAGACCAAACTGACTCGTATGAACAACTAGATGCCATCATCATCGAATTCATCATTTCAGCCTGTATCAACCTACTACTACCATTAATAATTTCGCTATAGTGAAAGTGTAAAGTTACTTTCATGCTAATAGTTTTGGTGTACATAGATTTGTTATCATGTGAAATTAACTGCGTAGAAAGAACGCGGGTTTTTCTTCGATTTTTTAATTTTATTTAAAAAGAGCTATTTTTCATGTTTTAATTATTTTATTGCGTGCTATGTTATTCTCTAAAACCTTATTATGTTATTTCAATTCAACTTATCATACCAGCGGCACTCTTTTATTTGCGTAGTGGTTTAGGTATGTTTACCAAAACTTAGATTTATCTAGAAGCTTTGTGTTCGTTTTGATGTTTAATATTCCGTGATGTCTTTTCGACCTTTCTCAAAACTTGAATACGTAGCTTTGCATCCAATTAGATCGATAAACTCGTTTATTTTGTCATCGGCCTTGCACAGGGAGTACCTTTAGGCCCAATGTTGTTCACTTAGCACGATTATGTACTGTCGTTATTTTTAAGCCGTTGTATTGTAAGTGTGGTGAAAATATTGTTTTATCCCATATAATAATGTTTACTTTACCATTTACATTGTAAGCTACGCATATTGAATGAGATGAATTTACATAATATATGGAATCAGTACCTACCTAACTATAGTTTGAATGTTTTGCATATATATTTATATTTACTGTTATTCTGTTTTCATTGCTATTTTTTCATATGTTTACTTGAATTTGTGGTATACTATTGCTTAAATACTCAGTGTCTCATTAAACATTAACAATGTATATTCATAAATCTTAATGTTTGAGGAAAACTTCGCGAAAAATTCTTAGGTACTTGGCATATCTAGGTACGAGACTCTTTCTTTAACTCACATCTCTGCATATTTTTATCTATACGTAGAATTCAACATCTAAATAAGATTTTAAGGCCATCTTAAAACCTAAACAACAGCAACAAACACGGCTTAGTTATTGTCTAACAGAAACCATCAATTTAACTTCTCATCTTATCCAAGACGACACTCATTTTAAAGCCATTGTTGTCCACTTAATAGGAATACCTAGTCATCTCAACACTACGATCGCCTCCCGTGATACATTCCGTTTCATAAACTCGAAAATTCAATACTAAACTATAATATTTTTCAATTCCAGCATCCCTTACACGGCGATCCACCGCGCCCAGTCCGTACGTCGCATGTTCCAAATGTCTTACGTGACCGGGGAGGGTAACGAGGCCACCCTGCACGTCAAGATGGCCACCTCTGGTCAGGCGGCTGCCTTGTACAGGGCTGTCACGGAGAAGCATGCCTTCTACTGCTGCGAAACTGTCAGGAGCGATGTCACCGAGCAGTTCATCAGAGATCTTAAGGTGAGCTTGTATTCAGTTATCTTCATTTACATTTAAAATATCTTTTAAAGCAAGCAAATTATGTCGATAAAGTATTATTTAGTTTAGTTTATTAGAAAAATGCAGTGAATCGGTGTTAGCATCATATAACAATTAAACAGCGTGTATAACTTAGAGATACACAAAATCTCACGTTATTTTTATCTGAAATTGTCAATAAGTTGATACTTACTAGAAGAGATTTTTGATAGACCTTATAATGTTAAAATTATGTTCAAACTCAGAAAAAGAAGAGCAAATATTCTTCTTATATACTCAGGGTGAAGGCATCAATACAAAAGATTAGGTTTTGTTATGGAATATTGTAAATCATTCGACAGCGTGCCTTCTATTGTGTCCATCTTCTAAGATTGCGTAACAACACCCACTTACTGTAATTATGTATATACCGACCGACTATATAACTGGAATTTCTATTTCTAACCTAACTGCGTCATTTTGAATATTAATAATGTTCGTAAATAAGTCACACCAACCGTGGTTTATACAATAAATGTATTCCACTTATAAATTATTAATACATTATTATTGTTTGGTATGTATATACTTTACAGTATGATACAATATTAACATCATAAACTCTGAAATGAACCAAATACATTTTGAAAAAGGAACGATTTTTTTAATTTAATTTAATTAATGGCTGTGGATAGTTATTGCCATTATAGCAATTATTATTGGTCAAATAATACGGATTAATTATGCACATGTATTCGCTGGTTTATTATCTATAAAATACAAAGTTTAAATTTTAATCATTCAACATCCTTAATGTGGCGCAATTCCGCTTCAAATTGTGTTTTTTACGCATTCCGACACACCTTTCAAATAATTGCGTTACCTACTAAGTTGGTACCTACAGCCACGTACAAAGTCCACACGACTTGTTTTCCCATATTGTAATTAAATGAGTTTAAATCTATTTCTAAACGTCTTCTACAGGTATACTTACAATGACGTAGTTGAATATAATTAATATTATGTATATCAAACTAGTTTGAATTGAATAATTAGGTACCTACTTAATGAACAACACTTCGTAGTGTATAAATAAAAAACGTAAAAAACAATAACGTTAAAATATATTGTTACTATTTATTACAATATCAAAAATAAGTAGTTTTGCTTGATAATCAATATATTCTCCGAGAACTATTAAAATCAAATAAATAAGTTGTGAATCATCAACTGATGTGAAACTGGCTAGTGTTATGAATTTTACCGACATGCAGGGTATATTATCACAATTTGGCAACACCGATTTGACCACAGACTACTGCGTGGTCAAATCGGGACTACTGTGGGGTAGAAACATGGCACTGGAAAATGCAGCCTCATTAATTTGTATGGAACGGTAGATTTTATTGTCGAGTATAATAGAATTATATGGCGCTGCTATCGCAAAACTTAACTGGCATTTTTTTTGTATTAGAGATCCACAGACTCCAGGGTCCGTGCCCTTTATAAGTTTATAGGTACCTACATTTTTTTTTAACTAAGCTTACATTTTTTTTAAACTAGCATACAAGAGGAAGACTGATATAACATTAACACTTAACTAACATGGCACTTATTTGAAATGTGTTGAAATCTGTTTTAAATGGTTGTTTAGTGTCTTATATCACAGAACAGAATAATAATTTAGTTTCTTCTATATTATTATCTTATTACGTACTATACGCCAAGATGATGGAACTTATCAGCTATTTGTTATATCCTACTGCTGTCTATGACGCCCAGTACACTTATCAATCTGGATTGCGATCCGTGATCGTGATCACGGTTCAGATTGAAAGAGTAAAGGTGTTGACAGATCGGTTGCGTCAATCAACACCATTACACACTCCTGGATCGTGATCACGGATCGCAATCCAGATTGATAAAAGTAGGGCGCCTATATTTCTCACTCAATCCTTGACAGTTGTCTGTTTCTGTTCGTACACGTGTTTAATGTTGCATTATTTGTTGTTCGTCCAGGGTACGATAGCCTCTATCTTCAACGACTCGTCGACGCTGGGCCGCCGCTACGTGTTCGACATCCGGCGCACGTGCCGCGAGGTGCACGACAGCGCGCGCCGCGCCGCGCACCGAGCTGCGCACGAGCCGCGAGCGAGACGCGACTCGGGGACTGAACGCAAGGTAATAATCACCACCACCACTACTTTACTACAATTAACGCAAAAAAACATACTCATTATTCTTCGTACGAAACTAGTTACGAAACAATAGTTACGTACGCGGCCGAAGCGCATTTATCGTGTAACATAGACAAGCGGAGTGAGACGCTGGTCTTACGTTCCAAAACCTTACCCAGCGACCTCGGCACACTCCATCAAGACAGGATGTAGTTAGTTAGTCTAGTTAATAAGCACTGTTTCATTAAAAATGTATCTTCTAATAATAAAAAAGAGGTTAACTTAAGCCGTATAACATCTAAGAAGCGTCGTAATATGAAAATAATAAGATGCGTGTTAATGTAATTACATAGATTTAGTCCTTGCTTGCGTAGTTAGATGTCAAAGCATGCGGGGTCATGGCCACGCAACACTAAAGGTCTCCAATATAACTACATTACCTACTTACTATGAATGTGTATATCAATAACAGCCTGAATCTTAAAAACCTCAATGACATAAATTCCAAACCCATATCTGTTATTTACATACGTATTGGTATTGGCACAACTGCATTATTACGATCATTTGCAAATTAATTAATGTTTTATTCCTTAGAAAATATTTCTAGTTTCCTTATTAGTACTTGTAAATCTTGAAATACTGGAAATGCTCTATTTGAAGTCCGGAAATGAGTCTTAAACACGTGCTTTGAACACGTTCTTCTTTATGAATATTACCTAGTGTGACCTAGGTATATAGTTTTACGGTTCAACTAATATTTATTATATATTATACTGTTTAATATTACATGGTAATGTTTGGAATACCTAATAGCATATTGAATGCCCGATGAGGGTAAGCTGATAATTCTATATAATGCACTATCACCTATTACATCTGTATGTATTAGCTATCAATAAATATATCTGAATCTGAATCTGATATAGGCATCCTAGCCTACATGCTATTAGGTATTCCAAACACTCTAAACCTGTAAAGTATTTTGGCACATAATATATTAGTCTCCTCTGTGAGCACGGACGCTGCTCACGGGAAGTGTTCGAAACGTCAGCTCATAAAATTATGTAAAATATACGCGATCAATCTGTTATTATTTATTTCATTTTAAATAAAATAATTATTATTATACAGATGAATGAGGTAGTTTGAACAGGCTAGCACAAGATACCTAAATGGGTGTATGCATTAGTAAATAACTTAACTGAAGAGGACGGCCCTTTACGGTTTTTTTTTTGAGGATTGTGTGGTTTGCTAGTGTAATGAAGTAGGTAATATCAAGCAACTGGTAGGGCTGTGTTGTTAAGCATGACCTGTATGATGTAAATTTATAATTAATTTTGACATTCGCATTAATTTATATTCTAATGATAACTTGTAATCTACTGGACTATAATTACACTGTCAGAAATGTATCATTAGATGTTCCTCACTGCTTGTATGCTCACGAAGCAGTTCTCGTCCGCAGAGCCACGTGCTAAATATGTGTTTAATTAGAGCGTTGTGATGTGTTGCATGGCAGGAGTCCCGGTCGCGGTCTCGCAGCAGCGGCGGCCCGCGGCAGGGGGAGGCGCTCGCGTGCCGCGTCTGCATGGACAGCGGCATGGACACGCTGTTCCTGCCCTGCAGGCACGTCGTCTGCTGCCAGGAGTGCGCTCCCAGGTACCTACATTACAACTATCTGTACTGAAACTAAAATTAAATACCCGACTGCAGTAAAGAGATTTTTGCTGTCTAACTTACGATTCCGTTACGCTTTGATACGCTTGATGAGTGTACGTTTTTTGTGACAAAGTATACGTAATATCACTATAAAACGTTATAAATGCGCATTCTTAAGAATTGAAGAATACGCATTTATAGTAGTAAAATCACTTGTTTATTACGAAAAAGTTCGTTGGAGGTTGGTTACGAAAAAACACATTTATTTTTATTTCTGTGAAAAGTGTATTATTATTGTTATGCCACTTATTCATTTGAATTCTGAATTTAATAGTTTTTTTACAATAGAAATATAAACTTATAAAAAAATTATTAGCAATTTCATCATAATCGGTTTAGTAGTTAGATTTTTAAAACAAATTACTTGTTTTGCAACGATAGAACTACATATAAGTAAACAGACTTCTACTGTAGGTAATCAGTAATCCATCACATTGTTTTGTATTGCATAGTTTAAAAAAAGTTTTCATTTGTACTTACTCGCTAGAGATATATGAAAAAATTAAACAGCGCTGTTTAATTTTTTCAAGACTCAAAGCAAACATGCTGCGGTTCTAGTTTTGCTTTCTATTAAAATAAGAGTAAAAATAATATCTTGTGTTTTTGACCGTTATTAATGATGTTATTGTTTGTTACAGATGCAATCGCTGCCCGCTCTGCCGTTGTGAGATAGAGAAGCGCATGCACATCTTTCTGCCCGTTGAATACGAAAAAAATAACGGCGTCATCATAAAGTGAAACTACCCGCAACTCGATCGCTGAATCCGATTGAACGAAGCCGACAGGAATGAATGAAGCTGCAGTTTTGATTCCCGAACGGAACAAATGAAACTGTCACGCTCTCATTATGACGTGCGATGATGTAGGTTCAACATAGATGTGTCAAAATTGGATGACATTGATAAAGTGCTTGACTTTTCAACTTTTGGTACTTTTTAAAGACTACGAATTGAATTGGCCTTGAAAAACGCCTAAATTTGTGACCATGTGGCCTTCTTGTGTGTGTGAGTGTCTAGTCATAGTAAAAACATTGTTTAAAGTGCATTTCTAATATTACCTTCTAGAAAATAAAATAAGTTATACTCTTAACGCTAAACTCTATACACGATTGTTCTAAAAATTAAAACGGCTAAGGATACCTTCGTTTTAGAAGGTTAGTTTATTGTGATATTGTAAGTAATCATTATTTCCATAAATACCTGTTAAATAACAAAACAATAATTTTATAAATTCAGCATTTTTGTCTAGTTTTTCTCCTTGTCGATCACTGCTAAACAAAGCAATTATTTTCTGTACCTATTTTTACTTTGATTTTACTATTTGTATTCCCAATTAACTTAAATTCATAAGTTGTATAACTCACTTGTATCAATTTTGATTGTATTGTATATATAAGTTGAAGTAAAATTGTAAGACCTATGGTCATTAAGAGTATGCCAATTAAGTAACAAATATCTGATTTAAAAAAATTAAACAAAAATAAACTTTTGCATAGTAATTTAGCTGTTGTTTCTTTTCTCCATAATTTTTATGAGCATAATAAATATATGTTATTAATAATAATAATTGTTAAAAATATTAATCAATTTGATATCAGTGTTACACACCCAACATGTTTTGAGGTCAGTGCTAGGCTCTAATCGGTCACCTACAAAGTACAAACCAAGATGCCGACTTCAAATAAATAGTAGGTGTATGTACCCACTTAGGTAGACGTCCATTTTGATTTAATCAGGAAAGGGTGGCTGGCGGATCCCGCGCCAGGGCGTCGGAAATATATTATCAAGTGTTAGAGCTACTGCTTATTCTGTGGTCTAGTCGACAATTTTACTATTGATTTAATGTAATATAATTTTATTAGAAAAGTGAAACGACCATAAATGGAAGGGATCGGTCTACATAACTAGGTATTATGTACAGATGATCCAAGGTGAGCTGCAAATAAGCTCTCTCGCGAGGTCTACTACTGTTTGTAGAATTACTAGTTAATTATTACAAAAAATATAGCTGACACTGGAAGTGAAGACGAATATAACGACACCTCGCACATCAAAATCGGTGAAGCCTTTTAGGCTGTAGGCTATTATATAGAAACATACATAATTATATACAAAATACATACAATCGAAAAACATAGCCGTCCTTCTAACGCAGTCGGGTAAAAAAATAATTCTAGCCAGTTGCGATAAATCATCCCCAGAGCCAGTAAAATAATATCTGACCGGAAGTCAGGGACGCCATTTTGATCATAGCTATGAGGTGACGTCATCGGATGTCATACCGACAAACTTTGTAATTTGTTACTCCTGGATAGATGGCGCAGCAACTAAAATAAACATATTTTCTAAGAATGTATATAAACATATAGAATAAACAATCAAATGCCACACATAATTATAATAATTAGAAATGAAAAAAATTATGAATTCTCTTTAAATCTATGTAAATTATAATTTGCATTTATTTTTCAGATAAAATTTCTAGTTGTCTATGACATTTTCAATGTTGCCATACTTGATATTAATATACATTCATGCGGAGAATATAATCACAGAGTAGTACTATGAAGAGATAATAATTTAATCTGTCTTAGAAATCTTAGAATACAGCATATACACCAAAACTTTCAGTTGCAATTCAGAAACTGGAGGAAAAAATATCATAACTGCGTCATTTATGAAAATATTAAAAAAATACCATGTTATATTAAGTTTCCGGCAGCCTAGTGGTGAGACCGTCTGACTTGCGATCCGCAGGTCCTGGGTTCGAATCCCACGGCACGCACCTCTGTCTTTACGAAGTTATGTGCGTATTGTTGATTGCCGCTAACTTCAAACGGTGAAGGAAAACATCGTGAGGAAACCTACATGTCAGAGAGTTCTCAATGATCTTGAAGATGTGTGTAGTCTGCCAACCCGCACTTGGCCAGCGTGGCAGACTATGGCCTAACCCTTCTCACAATGAGAAGATGGCCCGTTCCCAGCAGTGGGACAGTTTGTACAAACAGGGCTGACCAAAAAAAAAAATGTTATATTAGTAATATTTTTTAAATATATAAAAAAGTACCGAAATTTATCTATTGTAATTGTATGATTAAAACTCACTTTCCTCAAAACGCACCTGTTTTTTTTTTTGTTAAATTGAGATTCGGTTACATGGGCTTATGGTAGACATTATAGCCGTTTCGTGTGTAGGTATACATTTTTAATCAATTTTCAAAAAGGATGAGGTTCTCAATTCAACCGCATGTTTTTTTTGTTTGTTTGTTACGTGATTATTTCGCCAATTACGAATTGGTTTTGATTACATATTCTGTTTTGTTTAGTAGGTTACAATGTAACCTACCAAAACCAAGGGCGTCGCCAGCTCATGGCCCAGGGGGGGGGGGGGGGGCAAGTTAATATTATGGAGGATGAGAAAAATATGAATTGTAGGTACAGGTACAATTGCACAGCCTTAGGACTTTGATTGCTTTGCAGTTGGCTACATTTTTTTAAACTCTAGGGGGGGGCAGCTGCCCCCTCTTGCCCCCCCCCCCCCCCCTTGGCGACGCCCTTGACCATAATACCTGGCAAAATATGTCAAAAAATTAAACTACCAAGTACGTTTACTTGGTACTTACCTAAATTGAAAAAAAAATATTGAAATCGGTTGTTTCAGT
This sequence comes from Lycia hirtaria, assembly GCA_947563715.1. NCBI lineage: Eukaryota > Metazoa > Arthropoda > Insecta > Lepidoptera > Geometridae > Lycia > Lycia hirtaria. The sequence goes on along the minus strand of OX387383.1, from coordinate 24,766,049 downwards.
TTTATGAATTATTAGAATAAATTTATTGAATTATTCAAATAAATTTATTTCTCATAATAATATTACATGGATAAGAAAAATATAATCAATTTAGTGAATATATTTTCAATGAAGTTCGTGTGAAAACCATGCCATAAAAATTTAGAAAAGACATTATTACGATTGTGATAATTTAGCCCCAATCCGGCTTATGTGTTCAAATCGAGCTCTGCGTATTGCTTTTCTGCTGGACTTGGCGGCTTTGTTAAAGGTTCTCTTCTTTTCACGGGCATCCATGGACTTGCGCATTCGAGCGTCAACCCAGGCCAAATATGCGTCATGCTTACGCGCCACAGCGCTGCCACATGCAGCATTTAAACATGGGCGAGCTGCGCCAGAAGGTGAACCATCAGAAAATGGAATGAAATATTCCATTGCCTGATTTATCACCTCCGTAACGGCATTTGCGCAGTCTGTTGGGTCACAAGAAGAGAAGCATACTTGCCACCAAGGGTAAGATGCAAAGAAATCCCGCATCTCTTCCCATTTTGCCGACTTGTACCACCATACCCGCCGTGTGCCTCTAGGGCTAGGATCTGGCGGAGTATAAGACGATATAGACTTCACCAGACAGTGATTGGAACCACCAAGTGGTGCACCGAAATGGAATATCTGTCCAGATCATTCGTCAGCAAAAGGTCCAAGCAGTTGGCTGTGTGGCTGTCAACGTCGGGTACTCGCGTAGCTTCCTTGACCAGCTGGGTGAGATTTAGCGACATCGCAAGGTTATACGCCTCTCTGCCTGTATGGTCTGTCTTGTGGTATGGGAATAGCCACTCCTGGTGGTGACCATTAAAATCCCCCAGAAGAACAAGCTGAGCTGTGGGATATCGCCGTTGAGCCAGATCTGCCGTCTCACTGAGGTGTTGAAACAGCTGAGTTGTCTCTTCGTCCCCGGTGTGCGAGCGATAGACGCCGGCGTAGAGTATCTTCTCTAAGCCGGTGTCGACCAAAATCCACAGAACGGAGAATCTGGAACTTTCAAGGTCACGGAGACGCCTATAGCAGATGTCTACGCGCGCGTAGACGCAGATACCGGCGCGCGACTTGAACCTGTGCTCCAGTACATAGCCTGGGTAAGAGTGATAGGCTGCGTCAGCAGGACATCTGATTTGCGTCTCCGTGAGGAATAGCAAGTGCGGTCTCTCAGTCTCAAGGTGGTATCGGACTGGTTCGATATTTGCGTGCAGACCTCGAATGTTACATAAGTGCACGTGGAGCGTGAGGGCGTGCTTCCACTGATTGCACAACTTACTATTTTTGTTCCTTTTGTTCATATTTAGTAGAGTGAATATATGTGTGGAGAACGGTAGTTGGGTGAGGCACCAGTCACATAGTCCATTGTACAAACACGAGATGACACCGCACTATAAGGAGGCTAGTTTGGAGACTGTGGGGACGCCCGTACCCCCCCCGAAAATGTCCTTGAGGCCCTCTCTTCTGGTCGCCAACCGGCATCAAGGCGCACTCCCAGGATTTTTCGCTAGATGGCGGGGCAGCCTTTCGTATGTTGCTAACATACTACTTGGGCCCCCAACTATCTGCGGTCGGCTAGCGGAAAGCCGTGCTGTGGATCCCGCTACCCTCCAGAACTAGCCACCAAGCACGGTGTCATCCCCCGCTTTTGAACGGACTTTAGTGTCGGAGCAACTACCCAGACCCGTCTCTCACAATGGTTTCACCGGACCACCTCCCGAAACACGACTAGGTCGCTTCACGGGCGGACTCAGTCCGGTGGGTGGTAACCAACCGCGTCCGAAGCCTCCCACCGGAGTTGCTGCCTGATTTGCACCACCCAGGGGCCGCGTGTAGAGAATCAGTGTAAATGGATATTCTCCTACGGACGCGGGCAGCTCAGCCCCCAAATAATATTGAAGTTTTAGTAAGGATCCCTAATTTTTTCTGGTATTAAATATAGTTCATCAGGAATAATGTAGTATTCCAGTGGTGAAAAAATATTTGAAATCGGTCTAGTTGTTTTTGAGTGATATCTTGTCAAACATACAAAAATACAAATCTTTCCTCTTTATAATATTAGTGTAGATGATAAAAACTTCATAATAATATTTTAAAGACAAATCGGCAGTAAAATGTTTTTATCGTGTTAAAAAAAAAAATGCATTTTAAAAATGTAATGTTCAGCTTAGAAACCAACTTTTCAGAGTTTTTTTTTTTATGTATTTATCTGTCGTGTAATGAGTGCCAACAATCGGCAATTTTCAATACATTTTTTAAAGACCTCATTAAAACTATTATTCCTATGAATCGTAGTGTCGTATAATTGTAGATCTATCTTGCGTAAAAAAATAAAATAAAATTCATGCATATTCCCCATTTGATGTGGTAAGCTATTTCCCTAGAAAAATGTTAAGGGATTTTTAATTCAGTGATTACAACACCTTCCTTCTGATCGGACGAACGCAAGATGGCCGCCAATTTATGTGAACGCAAGTAACAAGGACATGTAAAAAGTGGTATCCTTAGTGATATTTCGTTTTATTTAAGTGATAAAAACTTTTGTAACATATTGTTTGTTTATTGTGAGTGCTCGTTTACCGTTTTAGTGCAATATATATTGAGTTTTTAATGGTTACAAAGTAGTTTGTGCAATCGTACTTCCAATGGATAAAAAATGTTCTATGTTGAATTGTGATTATTTATGCAGTGATACGTGTTTCTGGATCGCTATGACGCTTGTTATTGGATGATACTTGTTGTTATACGTAAGTATTGTTTTGTTTTTACATTTGTAAAGTTAGTAGGTCAGAAGTTGTGTGGAAAAAAAATTCGACATTTCGTAACCTAAATGGCTATAGTGAGGCTCAGTAAAAATCTTATGTCGTGATGTTATACGAAGCTCCGGATGCCGGTATCCAGCCCTGACGCAGCTGTTCGCTTCCCACGGCTCGCTAGATACAGTTTTCAGTTCTTATGTACATAGACTGATTAACTAACAAAACCATGTAAAAACTCCGTAAAGGGATCGTTATTATTATAACAGATGGTCTGTTTTATGTTCGTGGCTGCGGCTTGCGATTACATTAACACATTGCAGTATGTTTGTTTAATAATCGCTGTTGACGACAACTTATTTACTTATTTTTTACCCGACTGCGTAAGAAGAATGGTTATGTTTTTCGAGTGTATGTATGTTTGTATGTATATATGGGGGTACGTATGTTTCTATATGACCGCCTACAGCCTAAACGGCTTGACCAATTTTAATATGCGAGGTGTTGTTAGATTCGCAAAAAATTATCTTGTTTTTGTAACCTCCAACGAACTTTTTCGTAATAAGACGTGATTTAATTATAATTATTCTGAAGACTGCGCATTTATAATCTTCTACAGCGATTTTACGCATACTTTCTCGCAAAAATCTTACATTCAACAGTCTATCAAGCATAATGAAAACATAAATTACACTGTAAAACTGCTTTTCTGCAGTCGGGTGTTTTGTTTTTCTGTTAATATAGATTCTTGTTTAATAAAAAAGTTTGTAGGTATAGTCATTAAGGCTTCAATCATTACTTTGCGAGTACAGATGTCATATCAGAGTTTCAGTCAGTCTCCAGCGAGATTTAGATTTTTTTAGCTTAAAAACACCTGTTTCTTTGGCAGTTCATAAAGCTTTTCGGATTTTCTACTTCTTGTAGCCTAAATGGCTTGACCGATTTTGGTACAAGGTGTAGTTAAATTTGTCATGGTTTCATGGGCTATGTTTACTTTTATTTCTAATGGCCCTCTAATAACTTGTATTTTTGTTTTGTTAAACTAATTATTTTGAAAATGAAACTAATAATAGTTATTTGTATTTAATTTTAAGATCTCACAATTAACTTACCAAATGTTAAGTGTTTATTTTATTTATTTATATTTCTTTGGCACATCCTAGAGCCTAAACGGCTTGTCGTATTTTTATGTGAATGGTGTCAATAGATTCGTCTTAGTCGTGAGAGTGACACTGGGTACATCAAAATTAAAAAAAAAACAAAATTAAGGATTTTTTCAAAACCTCTTCCGCAGTCGGGTGTTTTGTTTTTCTTTCAATATAGATAATTGTTTAGAATAATTATAGTAAAACACTTGTTTATTACGAAAAAGTTCATTGGAGGTTACGAAAAAACGTTTTTTATTTTATTTTTGCGAGAGAGTTATTATAATTTTTTTTTTTAAATGTCTATCACACACAGAGAGTGAAGACGAATCTCGTACATCAAAATCGGTTAAGGCATGTAGGCTGTAGGCTGTGTGTTTGTATATGAACACATACATATAATCGAAAAACAAAGACCTCCTTCTCACGCAGTCAGGTAAAAATTGAAAAATCATGAATAAGGAAAATGTTTCTGTAAATTGTTGCTGAGGCATATGACCAGATTAAAAAAATATGGTAGTGGCTTTTATTTTACTCTAGACAATGTTTCCATTTTTGCTGATAAAATGAATTGTTTTTGTGATATGGCAGGGTAAAACCACAGATCACAAGCTAGTTTTGTCTTTTCATCCCTTAAAATCTTGGGCAAAAGCCTCTCCCTCACTTTCCATTGATGGCTGTTTTGTGCCTCGGTGCACCAGTTTTTGTTGAAGTTAGCAAGTTTTTCACCTTATCTCGTACAGAGCCTGCCAAATGGCCGCACGGAGATGTGACTCCACTAGTATAAAATAAGAAAACTACAAAGGAATACTTGTATTTGCGATAAATACAACTAAGTACATTAATCCATGGACAATAACAAATTCGAGAACCTTGTGAGAGGGTTACAAGCAATCTGTTGCTGGTTAAAAATATTAGAAAATTCACTCCTGGCAATTGTTATTATATCTATCATGTTTCATCAAACCTTCCTGCCACTTATGTGAGGCATGATGCATGCTTTAGATACCCATGTTTAGCAGTGGACTTCTTGTGGCAGAGATGATGATGATTATGAGAGATGATGATGATGATTCATCAGGCTAATTGTCCAAAAATAGAACTCTACACTGTCTGAAGTATCTGGTCTCTTTTGAACTAAAACATCAGGCAAACTCATAAATTCTTAATAAGAATTTATCTGTTTATCTGAATACTATGGACGTACAGATGTACAGAGACGAAAACATATTTTTCAAATAATATTTGCCTTTTTCTAAAATATGCAGTAGAAATATTAATAGCTATTGATTTAATGGATTCCTGCATGACAACCATTCAGTAAATAACAAAAAATAGTACCCGTGTCAATGACACTCACGTGGCGGGTAAATGTGTTTAGTAATGCAAGTATGTATTACTTATTTCACTTGAATATTTTGCATTTGGCATATTTAGTATTTCTCTACTATTTTTTTATTTTTTTTAATAGATGTATTAAAAAAAGCAAAAGCAAGCTTAAAAACAGCTATTGTCAAGCCAGGTCAGAGGCCTTAGGGGAGCTTAATAACTCTGTCTGACTAGCCACTCATTCTATACGAACTTACTTATTTTATTTTGTATTATACATAACTCAGGAATAAAGACTAGAGCGAATAGATATCTTCAAGATTGATGAGCTCCATTCTCGACACCATCGCTTAACATCAGGCGAGTTGGTGGTTATTTGTAGATTTGTCTAAAATATAAAAAACTCAGGTAGGATATGATATTTTGGCATGTGAGTATATTACATTATTGAAGCTTGGGAGAAAGCACCTTCATTGAAAGGACATTCCACATCTTGCTGCTGGTTTGTAAATACATATTAGTATTATTTTAATTAGCTCAAATTAACTTAATCTCTACTGATACTTTTCTTCTTACCTGTTATATTTTATCTATACAATGTATATTTATGATACCTCCATTCATCCTTATCAGTATTATTATGAATTTTGATAATAAAAGGTAATAAAATAATAGTAGGCCATGACGTTACCGGAAATAGCAACAAAATTCAGTGCACAATCTTAAAATTAACAAACGAAATAAATATAATAACAAAAATGCAATGCTCAGTAATTACATCTGCTCACATGGTTAACATTCAGCACAGTCTTTATTGTCTCGGATTATCTTAATTGGAACATAAAATAATAACGGTTACTGCTGAATCATATGCTAAATTAATTAACTGGGTGTCTTAAAATTTGTGAATCGGTTTCTTCTGGGCGAACGCGCTCCATCGTTGATCGGAACGGTAGCTTGACATTAGACGAGTGGACGGTTAAGCGCACGCGTATCATGTCGATGATCATGTTTTGTGATAGCGTAGATAGATTATAGATAAATTCTCATTGGCTACATACACGTGAACTATACTCGGTGCTATCACCGAGTATAGTTCACGTGTATGTAGTTCGCTCTTACCATACTTTACTGTCTATTGGTACGTTTATTATATGGGTGTACGAATGGAGTTTAATATGGACCTATCACAACATATGTTCCATTGCATTCGTATAGCCACATAATAGAGGTGCTCTTGCCGCGCGTCTAAGTAGCCTAATGCGAAAGTGTCCTTCTCGTCTATTTCGTAGCCTAAAAAAAGATTCAGCTCATCTATGAAATGTATTTCGCAGTAATCTGAAATTATCAAATAAAGCGGCAGAAGCCACCGGGGGTCAGGTTAGCGAGATTACAGAGGCCAATTGGTACGAAAATAATTGAATTTGTAGCAATTAAAAATCAAATAAAAGTGCACAAGTAAACATGAGGCTGGCGCTGCCAAACGCTGTGCAATTATTGCGCTTGTTTAGCACCCGAGTTGGTGCTTTTCTGATCTACTTTATACCCGACTGCGAAAGGAGGGTTATGTCTTTCAAGTGTATGTATGTATTTATAAATATATGTGGGCATGTATATGTTTCTATATGATCGGCTACAGCCTAAACGGCTTGACCGAGTTTGATGTGTGAGGTGTCGTTAGATTTGTGTTTACATCCTGTGTGTCATAGGCTATATTTTTTTGTAATAATAATAATACGTCTGCCTCAAAAATAAAAATGAATGCGTTTTTATCTAGCATAGAAAGTAGATAAATTGTCTTTCTGCTATGTCCACTTATTAGTGGTGACATAGTATAGAAATCAGTGAAGGATGGAGCGCGTCGATCTAAAGGATATCTCTAGCCTTGAAAATTCCAAAGTTATATTTCATAGAAAACCGATACGGCGGATGGGAGTTCCCCTCCTGTGCAGTGCTCATCAAGAATGTGGAACGTGAAATTGTCGAGTATTGAACAATGCAACGCAATGTGTATCATCTTATCACATATGTTTTGGAAAATAAATGTAATCCGCCAACTCAAAACAAGGTTCAAGAAGTGTTCATGCCGTGTAGGAATATAAAAGAAAAACTTGAAAATGACAACTGAAGCATAAGACGCGAAAAGTTACAATAGATCCGCGAGGGTCGCAGTGACATCCCTGTCACTGGCTCACTGGCTCATGGCCTTCCACCCTACCTCGAATAATAATAATAATAAGACGTGAAACCCCCTCTTGAAAGGAGAGGCAGGCGAACCGTTTGTAGCCAATAGACGAAAGGTCCTAAAAAAACAAACTGATCGCATTGTTAGCGTCGTCCACTGACAGGGGCCAGTAGCGACGCCAGGTGTGGCCGCAGGAGCTCCCCCCCCCATTGTCCCCCCTACACAGTTCATTAGAAAACTAACTACACACGGATATTCCGTCTGTAAAACGACGCTATGTGAAATACGTAGATGATAAATATATGTACATATTTGTAGTAGGTTAGTACTGGAATCGATCTGAGTTTTTCTGGTTTTCCCGCATTTATCGGTGTCTCGTTCTATCTTGTATCTCTGATCTCTTCTGGCGCGCGAAAAATACTAAATTATCTAACCGAGGCCGGATATCGTATCTACCTGGAGAAGATTCGTTTTAACCCGATTGCGCAAGAAGGAGGTTCAAGTTACACGAAGACTGCAAAAAATTTTCTTATGAAGTCGGGTATTTTGTTTTTCTATTCTTATAGATACTTGTTGTACACGCATAAGCTTAGCATACATACACAAACCGCGGAGTAAATTGCTTTCTTGATCCTGTTTTGTCTCTGGAGTTACGAGTACATTCGTCCTTGTTTTGGTGATAAAAGTGTTAACTGACTAATAGAAATCATCCGAATGCTTGTCCACCGATATCGAGATGTTGTTAACCGATCTAAAAATACGGCAGGCGTGCGGCAGCAGGACTGGCGGCCGGCGCGGCGGCGCGGGCGGCGGTGTTTTCTTATCATTCAATTAGTGTTTATCTAATCGCGCCCTCTCGATCGAAATTCGTTTCGTTGCACCGGCCGTGGAGCTGGCGCGGACTGCTGCCGTGCTGAGCCCTTTCGTAAACTAAACACTGTGCAAACATTCTGTGCCGGTTTTACTTCACTGTACAGATCTAGCTATAGCTATGAAAATTTACTTACTTTACAAGGTAAATTGTTTGCAAATACCGCTGTGGAAAATGTTAACTTTCTCGATTTAATACATTAAAAGAAAATGAGCTATCGCGAGACGTTTAACTGATATCAAACATGGAAACTGTTTTGTATAGATTTTTTTAAAATTATTTCTCATTCTTTTGTAGAGCACTTTCTTTGTTTTAGTGATCGATTGTCACATGTTATCTTATATTATGTTAGGCTATATTCTGTTTTGTATACTTAAATAAATAAATCCTGCCTTCTTCGTCACCTACAGCCTTAATGGTGTGCCTTGCCGATTTTTATATGCAAGGTGACGTTAGATTCGTCTTCACTGATTAAGTGGCTACATTTTTTGTAATAATAATAAAACTAAAAACAAAAATAAAAATATGCGCATTTTCGTAATAAATAGGTGATTTTACTAGATTATTCTAAAGAATGCGTACAGAATATCAAGCGTAATGAAATCGTAAGTTGACTGCAGAAATCGCTTTTCTGTAGTCGGTTTATTTGTTTTTCGTTTAATATAGATATTTGTACTGGATGCTTGTATGTACTGCACGAGGAGAACACTCGCTTTCATATCTCTATGAGCAGTTCAGGCGGCTTGTTATCAGCCACTACTTTATTTAGTTATCTATGGACTAAGTCAGATTTAAACCCAGCCTTAAGCCGGAATGGCTAAAAATATTGATAAATAGTGAAATATAAACACTTAACAATCAGGTGATAATAAAAACTAGTAGTTCTACGAACAGTAGACCTCGCGAGAGAGCTTATTTGCAGCTCCTTGACCTTGGGCCATCTGTACATAATACCTACATAAAGTTGGCTTAGGAGGCCGTATAATATAAAATTTTGGCCGATTTCGCAATTCTAAGTGGTTTTACAGAAACTTATTTCAGGGTCAAAAACATTTTCTCCATAATTTGAAGCACCTTGAAAGATCAATTAAATTTTAGTACATAATAATAGTGGACGCTTCTGGAAGTGATATATTATGTATAGTTGGATTATACAAATAATATATTCGTTGTGTACGTTCTGTTTCATTACGCTATTCTTTATTTATCTTAGTTCGCTTATCGATTCAGTCTCTTTTCTTCTAACTCAAAAACAAACTAACAGACGAAAGAACATTTGGCCAGTTGATGTAGAGACGCTTCACTCGCTTCGCTCGCTCGTTCAACAAATAATAATTTTATAAATAGAGAAAATGTAAAATCAAGAAAATTATTCAGCGCTAAAATGCATCAAGCACGTCCACGCGCCCTCACTGTTACACGCAATCTCAAGTTGGTTGTCATATCTCGACAACCACTTGACCAATTCTGTTAATTTTTACCACAAGTTGTAATAATTAAGTACTTTATCTACCTACCAAATATTATTAAAATCGGTTGGTAATTAGCACTGCAAAAACTTAACCCTCTTTTTATGGGATCAACCCCTCCTATCAAAAATCGCCGACGACAATTTTTTTAAATAATCCTATACGCCACATTCATTACATTGATATTGTCATAATAATTGTCTAAATCTAATTTATATCGTCGAATTACAATAAATTCCTATATAATAATCTTAAATTATTTTACGCCAACTGTCATAGGCTTATAAATCCCTCGCGCATCGAACCTGACGGGAAAGTGCCTAATAGGCTAGCAACGTTGCCGCGCTGAATTGCGATGGAGATCTGCTGCGTTAAATAACACCCAGAAAGCGGATCACGGCCCTTCTTTCGCAGACGTTGACCCAGATCACGAACGAATTTTCTGGCCTCCGACCCCCAAGGTCCCCCCGTCTCCACGGCAAAAGGGACGAAGTCGTAGGCCGATTCCAGGCAAGCGTACTTCGCGTGTTTCCCCTTGGCGGTCACGTCGGCGGCAGCACCAGCGGATTGCTGTGTGGCGGGGAGGTGGCAGGACGCATAAGTGCTTACGCAGGTTGCGTCCCATATAAGGCAGCGTCCTCTTTGCCAGGGAATCAGAGTAAGACCGTCTGGTCTTTTGCTAATTACGTGCGTTATTAAAATACGTGCTATCTCATATTAAAATACCTATCGTACCTTATGTTTCCACGAAATACCTACAGAGGTAAAGATTAGTAATCTTGCTCGCTCATTACAGATCCGAGATAACGTTTCGTACGTTATTTATATATATATAATTTATTTAATGATTGTTATCTACTTCAGATAATTATGTAATACTTTTCTTAGAGCTTACAGGTTGTTACTTAAATGTACAGAAGATAGGGTATGTTTGACGTGTGCATACTGTACATCTGTGACATCGTAGCTTCCACAAGAATGAATCAATTATAATCTAGTTTTTTTTTGTGAATGAGAATTTGATCGAGTCAGGATTTTTAATCTTATAGTCTAAATTCGCTATTACTTGTTTTCGATTTGTCGGAAGTGGAGTGTTCTGTATATAAATATTTTGTTGGCTTGTTCTTCTTCATAAAGACGAGATTAATGTTATAATATATTTAACGTATTAATTAAGGGCCTTACCGAAAAAAGTTACTTAACTTTAATATTGCTTAACATATTTTGTCAACTTCTCACTGTCACGTAATTACACTTGCGGAAAGAAGACAGAGAATTTAAGACAATGGTTAAAGTTAAGTTTGTAACGTTTTTCGGTAAGGCCCTAAATTAAAATGTTAACAGTACAATCAAATCTTGTAATATAGATTTCTCCTTCTACTTTGCTAAAAATGGCGGGATTGCTCGGCAAGTTGGTTGAATTCTATTCTGTTCTAAGCAGCGGTGCGATGAGCACCTATGTGGAGTCAAGTTGTTACTTTGCCTAGTATAACCTAAGTCTTAATGTACCTAGAACGAAAGTATAAATATATGACCTGAACATTTATAGTAGTAGGTATTTATTTCTTTACACTATATTTTGACAGATTTTTTCCAGCCGTTTTTTATGTTTGAGGGATATAAGTTTTCTAAACTTCCGTCTCTCTGTATCACTTCGTTTACATCTCCACGCTAGACAGTCTTTAGTACATATTTATTTGTGTAAAAACATTGCTCCGTATTTCCCTACTGATATTAATAGTGGTTTAGCGAGAAGTAGACCCCGCGAGCACACCAATAGTTACAAAAGGATGTCATATTCGTAAAGATAAAGGCGCGTGAAACCGAAACATATACCTAGCCATACATGAATAGCAAATTCATTTACATACCGATTTTCTACGACGCGTTTAAGGAAGACTCTTTTTTATGGATATGGAAGAATTTGTAGAGCTGAAAAAGTAAATACAGTATTAGTAAAGCTCCTTATTCGCGGGGTATACGTTCCGTAAATATGCCGTGAATACAGAAAATATGGAATGGTGATTTATATTGGGATTATAGATACGTTCCTAGGTGACGAAAAAAACCAATATGTAAAAAACAAACAATTTAATTGAAGTTTTTACCATATCGATTAATTATAATTAACTTAATGGTTTAAAGAAATTTATAATTTTTTCTTGCTTGGTTTTTAAAAGCTCCTTCAATTCAGACTGATATTCAGCAGTGGCATTTAGCAAATTGCCTCTTAAAAATAAGACTTCGTTCCATAGACGGATCAATTTTCAAATTAAATGTCACGTTTCCAGTGCTTGTTGAAGCCTCTTCTTCAATGGGCTGCGAATTTAACATTTCCTCCAAGTCGCTTTCAGTCAAATCATCATCTTGTGATTTAAGCAACTCCTGAATGTCACTTGGTTCTATCTGTTCGACTTCGAACCTATCTCGTCCTATTCCATTCGCGATTACAAAGGATACCGAATGCTTTTTATTTATATGTGTGTACCGATTTTCCGAAATTTCGAATCCCACGGCACGCACCTCTGTCATTTCGAAGTTATGTGCGTATTGTTGATTGCCGCCAACTTCAAACGGCGAAGTAAAACAAAAAAAAAAAAATTAAAAAAAATGTACCGATTATCGTTTAGATCCGCGAATAAAGAAATCTTTAGCCGCGAATATAGGAATTGGGTCGCAATTTTTGTATCCGCGAATGAAGAAAGCGCGAATAAGGAGCTTTGACTGTATATTTTATAATACTTTGATGCCGGAAAAATTTAGGTTTTCAGAGTTTACGCAACGCTAAAGAAACCACACGGGTAGGATACGGTGTGCTATGATTTCTTTAATAATACGCAAGTACTTGTTATTTAATCCAATAAAAATATTAATTGTACAAAAAGAAAACATCTCACAAACTTCTGTGTGCAGAACATATCTGTGATGACGTGAAGTTTATTGGCAAAACAAAATGCCAATGCAAAACCTTTTAAAAACTCGCCACTTTCGTCTCTCATGTTCCGTTTGCTTACAATTAAAAGAAAACTTAAATAGGTATTACGAAACCGTTGTTTTGTTGCCGCTACTGGGAAATGTAATCCCCAGAAAGCTTACGCAGCAGAATATGACGTGCAACCACGGTTAGTTGCGACATTGTGCAGATCGGGAGTCGGGTGTGGGAGTCGGGACCCGCCGGGGTTATAAGAGGACAAATTGTGACTCTTGGCCAAAAAGTTAATTACATACACCTATTACACCTTATTACACCTACACACCTACACACACACCTACACCTATTACACCACACATTACATACACACATTATTATTATAATTTTATTATTTGGATTAAACGGAGACTATATCTCTCCACGTTGCTCCGATCCTGACTGACGTCTTTCGCTTCTTCCAATTTGATTAGTGTTTTCATGCATGCGCGTCTGTTGCGGGAATTGTCGGCCTGGCCGACCTCCTAAAAGTCTTCGATTTGGTCGTGATAGATTCACATTCGTATACACACAGGCAGGATAGACGGTAGAGCTACGTTACGTACTCATGGGTGTCCTTAAACCGCGAGTAGATAGGTTTCATCTAGGCGAGCGTAAAGGCGCTCCAAAGTAGACTGAACGCGATGGGACAACGACGACATTTACACCCGTTTTGGAAAGCGGTAATCTTTTTACCAGACTGCATAAGGAGAGTTGTTTTGAGTGTATGTATGTTTCTATATGATCGCCTACAGCCTAAACTGCTTGACTGATTTTGAGGTGCGAGGTGTCTTTAGGATTCGTCTTCACTCTCCGAGTGTCATAGGCTACAATTCTTGCAATAATAATAATAATTAATAAAACTTTCGCAAAAATATAAATATATACTTATGTTTTTTTAGTTCAGTTTTAGTTTAGTAAACTCCAACGAACTTTTTTGCAATAAAATAGGTGATTTTACTAGCATTATTATATAGAATGACTTAAAAACCACTTTTTAGATAATTTCTCACTAAAATCTCTCTCAAGCGTAATGAAACCGCAAGTTGACTGCAAATATCGCTCTTCTACAGCCGGGTATTTTGTTTTTAATATCATTGATATGTGTTGGCTCCATAATTATTTATTCAACCTTCCAAAAATTGCTGGTACCATCGACTACTTAGTTATTGACGCCTTGTCTGTTCAATCACATTATGATTGGTTACATACAGTATATGTAAAGTTCAGAGTGTATTGGCGTCAGAAACCACCCTCTAACGGCCGACCGCACCGACCACTCATCTAAGGCTCACATCCATCCCTATATCCTGCACAATACGTGGTACGCATGTTGCAAGTCACGACTGCTCGCAGCGTCTGCTTGTGTTCGTATCGTGTTTGTGTGCCTACGCGTAAGTCGCCCCCGTCGCACCGTCTCGCACTCACACTATTGCAATGTGCTTTAGATGCTTTTATAGCAACTACCAACACTTATGCAGCGTTCGCACGCAGTCATTCAATCGCTATAAGCAACAGTATGTAATCATTATTGTGTTCTGAATAGACGCATAGTATTTCCATGACTTGATTGACATTATTTAATCCACAAATATTACACGTATACTGTGGCAGGCACTCGTGAATTGCATACCAAGAGTAATCCAATATGTGTAGGTATGCGGCAGAGGAGGCCGGTAGCGATACGGTGCCGATGTAATGCGATGGCCGATTCATCACCCGGACACTGACGGATTAGCGCCCGTGTCCCACATTAAATACTACTCACCGCCTCGCTGTCCACCGGTGGTTGTGGACTAGCCGATAACACTGTATCGATTTGACGTGTTATTAAGAGGTTATTTGAGCACGCATTTTTGGGCCTCCATAACACTTATTAAAGTATGCGAGTCTATTACTGAGTCTACGCTGCGATTTTACGGTGGATTTATCAATAAACAACAGTTCAGGAGAGTCCTCGTGGTAACAAACGTGTTTCTTCAAAGATTTTTCTTTGGATATATTGTAAAACAGTGCAAGATAAAACACTACCCATATTCTTGCGCAGTCAGGTAACAAGTCACAAAATTGTCTAATAAAAGAAAAACTCCGAATGCAAGATACAATACACAGAACAAGAACATCTGTGCATACAATCTACATCTTCCTCTATCATTTTCATTCAGGGTGACAAAGAAGATTTAGATTCTGAATCGAATCCAGATTCCATGGATCATGAATACCGGTGCTGAACGGATGCCTCATTTCGCGTTTCTTCCAGATTTCAATATTCCGACAAATCCAGATTATCCATTTACTTAACCATTTATTGAATGGGATGCAATATCACACGATTTATCTATGATATTGCAAGTAATGATTATTGATATAGTAAGGGTAATCTAGATTTCATTATTTATTGGCATCCGTATATCGTCGTATCCGTCGAAGACAGCCACAGTTACAAAACCCTAGGTTTCAGAACGAAGTTTTTTCTGATTATCTGTAAAACTTCTTAGACACATTTTTTTTTGTATTCTAAATTACTTAATACATGACACAACAGGTAGTGGATGATATATTTTTTATACACGCTATACGTATTTTGTCCCTTATGGCTGTATTTCGCGGAATTTTATCACGTGCACGAGAATTTAATCGAGATCGAGATTATGGCTCTTTTCCACGGCAAAATTGCGGTGCAAGCTTGAATTTAATATATGTTACTTTTTCGACGTCAGCCGTGAGTCTGCCGCAGCAATTTTAACGTGGAATAATAAGATAATAAATAAAATAAATAGATGGCTCTTTGCAAAAATTAAAAAAAGTTTTTTTAAGGCTAATTAAGGATTTATTAATTTTCTTTAGATGTGGATGGATGCAAATGCATTGTTAGAACTCATAAAAGCAATAAAAAGATAAAGCCCTCACGGCCACTGTGGCTGTCTTCCACGGATAAAATTCTCGTGTAGTCTTTTAATTTTATTTCAGCACTGAAATATCTTTTCTTGGAATTTCAGATGTCGACAAAATGTCTAATCTTGTTTCTGAGCAAGTTATATTTTTTACCGGATATTGGGCTCAGATTGAACCGTGTCGGATAATTTTAAGCTGTACACGTAGTATGTAATCCGAAATATCAAATCAATATTTTCAGTAAAGAAAGATTTTTTGTGACTGCTCAAGTGTTATTTAATTTTTTGTGGTTCCAACAATTTTTTTTTGTTGCTGTCAAGTTTTTTTACACTGCTTCTCTATGGCGTGTCATGTCATATCATTTTATAGTCGGATTTTTGTTGTATTTGTTTAAACAAGTTTCTATACTAAAACAACAACAAAATACCCGACTGCAAAAGAATGCTCTTCGTACTGTAACTTATGCTTGATATGCAGTTGAGTGTACGGTTTTTATTAGAAAGTATGTGGAATGCTACTGTGTGTAATTTGTTTAACTGATCATTCTTTAGAATAATTTTTATAAAATCACATATTTGTTACGAAATAGCGCATTTTATATTTTTGCGGGAATATTTATTATTACATTATTATGTATTAATTAAAAAAAATATGTATTAATTATTCTAATGATACATCGCACACCGAAATCGATTAAGCCGTTCAGGCTAGACTAGGCTAGAGGAACTAAAATAAAACCGGACAAGTGCGAGTCAGACTCGCCCACCGAGGGTTCCGTACAAACTAAATAAAAGGGGAAATCATATATATTTTTTATATTTTCCTTCATAAACCGAAAAGTATACATCGTAAAATATTTAACACATTCCTTGCTCACCACTCGGATCCGAGTGGGGCGGGGCTATAGTAGCGGCGCCTCCCACTCGGATCCGAGCAAGCGTCTCGTTCATTTTGTAGTAAGTAGTCAGTAAACCGCCGGCGTTTGAGGCAGGCTTTGCGCGGCTACTCTGTACTTAATCAAAATTCGCCTAAAAAGTTTTGGTTCCCAGCTGAAGTGAAGGGTCTGTAGGGGGCGAAGAATGTCTTAAAAACCTGTTTTAGCTTATGCTAATGAGGCTCTTTCATATGATACCCCACATGATACGGTTAATTCACTTTAAAATTTGGGCCCTCATTCCTTGCATAGAGACACTATTTTTTGTGTTTAAATTAAAAATGTAAAATTTTCGTATTTTTTCCTATATTATGTGTACTCGAACACAATGCTTCTTGCCAAGTTTCATAGTTCAAGGTCAACGGGAAGTACCCCATAGGTTTTGATTCCTCTGTGAGTGTCGAAATGTGCGTTTTTTACGACATATTCGGCTGTAACTTTTTTTACGAAAACTGAGAAATTTTATTTTTCTTTCTGCAACAAGACACTCGTACTGTGGATCTGCGTATATGGTTTTAATTTCAACTCGATACCTTCACGCGTTCCCGAGATAAAGGTCTTGACACCCGGACAGACGGACAACAAAGTGATCCTATAAGGGTTCCGTTTTTTCCTATTGAGGTACGGAACCCTAAAAACATGTACATGTATAGTACATGTATAGATACAAACATACATACATTCGAAAAACATAACCCTCTGCGTAGTCGGGTAAAAATATGACGTTAACTATGTTAGATTAGAACTCCCAGCCGTCTACAGTCCCCAGCCGGCGCACCACTTGACCCGTGCCAGCGTAAAAACTGGCCCACGCAGTTATGTTAACGCCCGCTCACCTTACACCCTGGACGCAAAGGTCTCATTATGCTCATGAGTTGCTCAAATGTCTTGATACTTTGAACCGGGCTCGGAGCTCTGTTGCATCGCTGCCGCTTTCGCACTCATCCTTGGAGTGGAGGACATCGCCGCAACGCTGCTAAATTACTTACAACAAATATTACTAAAAGGATAATAAAGTACTTATTGGAATGGAAAGTGTTGCCAATATAGATATAGGAAATAAACAACGAATCGTTGAAGCTTTAGCTCATATAGAAACCATCAAACCAAAAAACATTAATAATATAGTCGTGAAAAGGTAACAGACGACAGCTAGAATTACTTTCTTTTATAATATTAGGATAGGCATAGACATGTATGAGTATACTCCTCCAGCTTTCAGTTCTGCCTATCTCTTAGAGATAGATACTCCAATAACCAGTTTCCCTTGATCTGTTGCGCATTAAGCTAGGTATCATTGGAGCGGTAGTTCAATATGATTTATGATTTAATTCTATTGTATAGCTGAGCGCAGATCTACACTCATCAAACTCGATGTTGAAACTGAATAGGATTTACACTAATAAATAGTTATTGCTTGTACTACAGTGGAAAGTTGTATTTTACCGTCTCGACGTCTGACTGCCTGACAGATGAATCCAGAGCGAGCGAAGAATTCTAAGTTTGAACCACGAGCGAAGCGAACGGTTCTAGAGTTCTGGCATACAGATGGATTCAAGGAGGCATGATACATGAAACTGATACAACCGACTTTATAATACGCAATTACTAAACTGAAATCTAAAAGTACAACAAAAAAACCAAATCGGCTTATAAATGACGAGATAACAAACATTTAGTAAAAATACCATCAAATTGACAACCTCCCCCTTTTTTGAAGTCGGATGAAAATAAGTTTGCACCCGAGGAATACAAAATTTTTCATCATACCGAGGTAAAAATTGAACCGTCGAGAATAATAACAATATATTAAGACTTGTTGTATTCGGTAGTTGTTGCTGTTAGGTTCGAGTAGCGTAGGTAGATATTTGAACACGCTCGCTCGGAAAATGGAAGCCTCAAATACCGTTATGTCAGAAAACTGAAACACAATACAGAAAATGCGTAGGCGGCACAGTGACGACACTCTCTTCAGTGGGACGACTATTTGGGGGTCATATTTTTAGGGTTTCGTAGTAAACAAGGAACCCTTATAGTTTCGCCATGTCCGTTTGTCTGTCTATCTGTCCGCGGCTTTGCTTATTTACACTTAGTACTAGAAAGCTGTAATTTGGCATGGACATGTATTATTTAGTTCTGATAACTTATCGTTAATATTATTGTTAAAGTGAAATTGAATATAATTTGTATTGTGTTTATGAAATAATATAAAATTAAAATTACTTAGTTATGTGGAATAAAAACTTGGTAATTTAAAAGCTGGAGGAAAACCAATTTTCAATTTAGGGATCCGTTTGTGAAATATTAAGATTTGAATATATGTATATCAATAGTCGATTAACTTAAAAATGTACTTACAACAAGTAAGAAATTAAAATTTCGTAATAATATCATTTAACTAACATAGTTAATTCGTATGTTCAAATACATAGTATCCCTATATTGAAAGTTCACGTAAATTATAATGTGAAACTATGATACCCTACTTTGTACGTGGCACAACACGCACTTGGCCGTTTTTATGGCAACTTGTGAACTCTCCTAACTGAAGAAGATGTTTTCCATTGGTGACCGACCGCCATGGTTATGGCTATAGTCCTCCGTTTTAAGATATGTAGGCCATTCCAAGAATGCTCATTCCTTTACCCGTCGTTGCATTGCTATTTAGCATCTCTGTTCGATTCAATATCATTTCCATCTCGCGGGTTCTGTCGTGTAAACATTACACGTGAGATAATTGTAATTCCTCTTTATCCGTTTTTATCTCAATAAACGAATTTGAATTACATGGTTGCTACTCTGTGTCCGCACTGTGACTGACCACGCCCCCCACCTGTACTACTAGCTATTCTGTACCCACACTGCGACTGTTGCGTAATCTGTGCCAGACACTTAACACTGTGGGCTCTCATTGCTTTTCCAATTTTCACATAATCGGCTAATAACAAATATATGTGCTATTTTTATTACTTGCCACCTTAGAGGGATATGTACTAAAATCTTGTCATCACATTATCGGGAAATCATAGAGTGGTGTTATGTTAAAACTAATGCTATTATCAAATTGAACACTGCCGTGTTACTCCTATACCAGCTAGACTACTGCGCCAACTCTAGGGATGGCGGTAGGGAGGTGGGACCCTGATCCTGGACCCTCAAGGCTGCCTTTTCAACATAACGCGTTCACCACTCTCTGATACGATAGTGACGGTTTAGTGACTTTCGACAAATCGTTAGTTTATTTATATAATAGTAGGCTACCAATTTGAATAGAGGATAAATCGTTTCAGCGAATGGTGAACGACTGATAGATAGTTCAAATAACAACATTGAAACCCTGGACTGGACCTCTTATCTAAACGAGCTCGAAATAGATGTTCACGTAGATTGGATTACGTAGTCGTAAGTGGGAAAGGTTCAGTACACTTGCAAAAGGTTCAGGACACTTGCAGGCTGGCTGATCCGGATATGAATTTAGTGGGTAAAATCCCAAAAGACGGCCATGTCTTCCACGCTTCACTCTTTCCCATTCGTCAACGAAAAATAAAACTAAAAAGATCGTGCGTGCACGAGGAAGTCATCCAAGTGAATCGCCTCGTGGGCACAGAATAAATAATAGTAATGGCAGCTATTAGCTGGAAATATGACCGGAATCGGGGCTCACTGTCAGCGGAAATAAATGCCATCGATTGCGAGGCTGATGCCAGAATAACCTGCGCGGAGCATAAGCGACGGACTTGTTTTAGGTGAAACAAATCCTACTTTGAATGTGTGCCACAGTATTGCACGTAGGATATACAGATGACACAGCAAATGATAATTTAACCGACCGAGCAGCCAAGTATCTTATATCGGAACCGGCTGATTTCACTTTCGTATGTCCATTTTTCTTGATCCCTAGATTGGTTGAATCTTTGTAAAACATACATTCAGAGCATATGATTTGCTAAAAAAAATTAGTCGTAAACAATTATAGCCATGTATCATGAGGCATTAGGGGGTGATCCCCCAAAAAGTGTTTTTTCCTAGTCTACTTTATGGGCATTTTTACTGTGTGGCTTATGTAAGTAACAAAATGTCTTTTTTATCACTACTAATTAATTATTCTGTTTATTTTTCTTTATCTACAAATATTTCGCAATAAATCAGATGGATACCTGTTTACTAGAAATCGTGTTTGATATCTATAAAATCTTGATAAAATAATTTATTTAAATTACTCGTAATGTGGTCTTATTTTACCCGGGCTGGTGATCTAGATTTACCGCTCTATTTTAATTTGAAAGTGGCGATAATTTAGTCAGTAGCGGAATAGGTTTCCGGGCGTAATATCGAATCCCATTTTTTTTTAAACAAGCTTTTATTTAAATGCTCTAAAGGAAGAAAATAAATTTTGAATGCAATCAAACCCACAATTTTATAAAATTATAAAATTTTGTAAATAAAAGCTTGTCGCGAGATTTCAAACAACATCGTACCTATCTACTAAGTAATATTTAATTCCAACAAAAGACTTAGACGCGTTTTTATCATTTGCTTAGAATTAAAGTTAGTTTGTTCTTTTGAAGAAATGTTTGTGTTACAAATATTTATATTTATTTATATAATATCAGGCGAGCTGGCGGTCACGCGCAAGCCTATTGAGGACAAAAATTGCCCGTCCATAATAAATCGTCTCATTTGTCGATGCATAGCTACACGTACGTAGTGACGTCATAAATGAACACGTATGCTGTTATTGTTGGTAGAGTGCGACGCCGACGGTTCAATATTGGAGGAGCGTTAATCACGTCGAGGCGCGATACTGATGCACCTACTCGCACATATAACGCACATGCGGCTGTACCTTGTAACAGGCTCGCATCAGATTAGCAGGAGCAGCATTCTGCGAATCACAGATATAACTATTCGCCGATAAAACAGTGCCTTGTTTTAGTAAACATGGCATTGTTTTTGGTTCGTTATAGTTAACGATTTAATGCAATATATGTCAAATACAAATACTACTGATTCAGAAAAACCAGTATGTGGAAAAAATATTTCTGAGTATGTAAAATGAGTCAAATAAAGATTTTTGTATTTTTTTTTTGATTCATTAAAGATCTTTCTGAATAGATATATATTTAGTTTTAAAAGACGCAGTCATATAAATGCTAAACAACAGAAATGAAATAAGTTATGTGTCCGCCATAAAACCGGTCCCAGTTAAGCCTACTGCTGGCTGATCGTAGCCAGCGCTGGTCTTCCGCCGGAACTGCCGCTGGTGACGTCACCAACAGTTACCGCACACCGTGTACAATAAATAACATTAAATAAAATGTATTGATATGCCATTTCGGCTACATGAGGTGATAATGCGAACATAATGATTAAATTTCATCACGAATAAAAAGCGATCTGTGAAAATAGTGGGTATATCCGTGTTAAGCAATTATTTAAACGGTTTTATTTAGCTTGACCTGTTTGTTTATTTGTTTGTTTGGGTCAAATTTAGTCATTGAAATTTTACCCCCTTGCAGTTGACGATTGAATCGACGTTGATCGATCTGAAATTTGGTATACACCTTTAGTCCTGATGACAATACAATTTAGTATATTCTGTATTATTGTAAATCCAAGATGGGCAGCCACTACAAACTGGCGGATTTCATATTTTAACACAACCCCCACAATATGGGTTTCAAATGGTGGTATCAAATGAAACGGCTTTTCTAGTAAATACATTACCTACATCATTATTTTTCTTTTCAATAAAACCGCTTAACTCAAAAAGTTTTTTAAAGTACATTCGAATTCAAATTGTTTATTGGCCTTATAACAAAATCGCTATACTAGGCAAGTCGTTTTACAAAGTACGTTCTCTTAAATTAAATAGTCAGAAAACAAAACAACTAATAAAATTGTACCAAGATTTTCCTTTTTTAACTACTAAAAAAACTACTACAAAACTACTTTTTAGTAAATACTTGTTTATAAAAAAAAAAAACGAAATTTTGTCTATAAATGATGATAGATATTACAGTGTGGTGTGCTATTGGACGACTCACATTATGAGCTAATTCCGTAACAAACCAAGTAACGCACAATAATCATGACTGTGTATAATTATAATCTCTATGATCGACCTTACATTTCTCGTGTTACGATAATAGATATCGAATCATCAGCTAAATAACATTTTAATCAAACAGCCTTGCTCCCTACGAGGGTCTAAAATCTCCATGCGCACACTAAACGCAAAACAAACAGATGGAACAGTTGTCAAGGCATGACTGTGGGTGTGGCACTCGCGAATTAGCTGGAAGTATGACCTAGAGGTCGTAAGTGTAAGTGTGATTCGCGAATAAGACGTTATGTGGGTATATTAATGTGAAAGACACGACGAGACGTGCGGGTAAACCCCGACATCTAATAATACAGGTAGTTTCCGCGTTATTCGAATCGATTTTATTGTATGGCTTACCTAACTAGTTGTTCTGCGAATAGTAGACCTCGTCTGCTCCTTTCTTTCCGCGGACAAGCAAAATGTGGAATGCCCTTCCTTAGCGTGGTTTTCCTACACTGCGCTTGCGGTGCGTGATCTCTACTCGAGAACTTTTCTGCCCCATCGGCCATCAGTTCTACATGTTTCACATTAGCTTTATTCTGGGTATAACACCAAAATAGTGGCCAAAAACAGCCTTTTCGTACGTTTGTCGATGGTCAATAAACTTTTTGAATGGAACAGCTGATTGTTTTAGCACATTCGTACACTCACAAAATTGTAGTAATGTACATCATCATCTCTGCCATAAGAAGTCCACTGCTGGACATGACCTCCCCCATGGATTTCCAAAAAGACCGATTGGAAGCGGCTTGCATCCAGCGTTTTCTCGCCACCTGTATGAGGAACAGTACAATCACCCTTTAATGAAAGTCTCCGATATTGGTGGTCGGATACGCTGTATACCTATTCTAATCTAATTATGTACTGGCTAGAATATAAAAATATTGAAGTAACAACTACTCTTTTCATGTCCAGTGGCGTGTGTCCAGCTCCAGTATAAAATATACAGCATTTCAATTTGATCTCCGCTGGCCCGACGTTTGGAGTGTTGGAAACTACGCAGGTCCGACGTGATTGGTTATTGATTTGTTTTAGGCATTGTTTTATCTACTGGCGCCGTAAATATTGACTGGGACACAATTTATTTGCTCACCGCACGACTCTCTTACGTATTGGAGTGGTTTCCCCGTAAAATAGTCTGCATTCTGACGTAAGGATCACGAGATTGTCAGATACAAAAATCAAACAAAAGATGATCGGTTATTTTTTTTAGATTCGATGATAAACTTCCGTTTGAGTACCGACTCGTCTGATGTTAACCTACGATTTCCTCCTGAAATATGACAACTCGCCTGTTGGAAAGCGACGATGTGGTGGGAGATGAAACACGCAGACTTAGAATATAATATTCACTCTGACCTTGAATCTCTCACTCTGATCTCAATGATTCTTTTAAATACTAATTAAACTCTACTAACAATGTGCAATATCAATAAAGTTTAAGTAATGGTGTTTATTTTTTCATGAAGTTGCGTAGTTTTCACGCTGCACAACCATTGTGTGCGATTTTCGACACTACAGCCTTCGATACAAGGTCAATTAGTTAAACTTTTCAGCATTGAGGGCCTCTGTGATTTGTGTAAATGATTTTTTGTGTCAAAAAGAAACATCACGAAGGTCCGAGAGATCTTTTTCTATTCAGACAATTATGTTATCTAGAATCTACTGTAACAAAGGGTCTTGGATTACAAAAAGTGCCTTCCACATTTTTCCAAAAAGGTAGACTACTGAATATATATAACTGAATAACACACTGACGATACACCTGTACGAATGGAAACTCGATTCACTAATTTATCTTCAGCAGCTAAAGCCAAGCCATAAACAAAGCACAGACAAGCCATATCCTGTCATTTATGTACATATTATATTAATTACTTAAAGAACGTTCGATCGTTAAAGTAACTGTGCCGTGAAACTGCTCCGTAAACAATCAACGATAAAAAATATATGAAACGGTCCCCTAACGCATGTCTCTATCGTATAGTATTAACGGAATGTGTATCGTGTTATAGCGATTTACACACGTTTTTATAACGTGTACTAATTTTTATAGTTTCCGTGTAGTGGTGTGGCAGCGACGGAAGCTCGCGGAAATCGGGCTGATCGACGGGATGTTGCATACAATATGAACACGTAGGATTCTAGGGTTGAATAAAATGTAGGAAGTTACGAGGAAATATTTAAATTTAGTTGAGACGCAAACAATAAATAAATATTGGTAGACATTTCACACAACACCATCTAACCCAAACTAAGCAACTATGGAAACTAGATGGTTGATAGAATACATGTGTGCCCCGAGTGGGGATCGAATCCACGAACTACAGCTTAGCAGGCAGACATACTACCAATTTACCAACTGAGCTATGAGGCCAGTCGATTACAATCTAGCTATAGCTAGCCTTAAGTTCCTAATTCAGACACACTGCGATATGCGGCTGTGAGTATGAATTTACAGACCAGCTTAGGCTCTCCTCACTTGACGTATAAAGTACCGTAACGATATACCTAATTATGATAAAATCTTAGGATAAAATAATAATAATTGGGCAGATGGTGTAAAAGTATGTTGGAATTCTTGCTTCTTCTACACGTTCCACTCGTATCGGAAGTTGGACAACATTAGGACAGTTTTGAGTTTCCTTGAGGCGGTATTCCAACTGAACAAAACCCGCAGATCTTTCATCGCTGCCAGTCGACACATCTTTTTCCAGCGATCTTCTCTTGGATGATGAGGTGGATCAATTTGTACTGGTCGTTCCCCATCAAAAATTGTTGCATGGATGTAACTTAGTGCCTGTTCCGTTCCACTTGACTGCTGGAGAAGGCCTCCCACTCTCCTTCCCATAGTTGAGGGACGAGGGCGACTCGCCGCATGTCACATACATGCTGCCGCAGGTATTGCATATTTAGTGAGTAGAAGTGATCCGGTGTTGTGAATGTTATTCGTAAAATGGGACTGAAGTAAATCTAGCATTATTTAAGTGTACCGGTGTATCTATCGTGAGCTTGGAAACCGTTTCTCCCAACGT
Source organism: Lycia hirtaria (assembly GCA_947563715.1). Classification (NCBI taxonomy): domain Eukaryota; kingdom Metazoa; phylum Arthropoda; class Insecta; order Lepidoptera; family Geometridae; genus Lycia; species Lycia hirtaria. The sequence continues at coordinate 24,740,341 of OX387383.1, read as the reverse complement.
ACCGCCGCGCCGCCGCCGTGTATTTACCGACCTTAGTGGTGCCCGTGTGCCGCTTTCGTGATAACCCGCCATCGTGGTAATTACGTTAAGCGTAGACATCGATTCGCTTTTGTGGAAACTGGGGCGTCCCTAGCGATGACTCATTTATGATATCTGTTGGATATGTCACAATATTCATAACGAAATATTAAAACTGTCACAGATGATACGAGCTTTACGAGGTAAATAGGTACAGATGTCAAATTTATAATATTATGTGTTGAGAGGAAGGAGGAAGAGACCTTGAGGTAGCGGGCTCTTTGTGGCTGCGAAGATGATATAATTTTATAGTTTAAAAAACTGAAACAACCGACTTCAAAGTACGTTATTTCGTTTACTTGTAATATAAGTAAGCATAATAATTAAACAAGGCGCTCAAGCGTTGAAGTAACTCTATTTTCTCCTTATACACATTGGATGAAGAGTAAGTAGGTTTTACTTTTCAAGCGCAATAAATCCCTCACGATTGTAAACTTTTTAAAAGACCGCTATTCACCCGCTCGTTTTTAGGGTTCCGTACCTCAATAGGAAAAAAAACGGAACCCTTATAGGATCACATTGTTGTCCGTCTGTCCGTCTGTCCGGGTGTCAAGACCTTTATCTCGGGAACGCGTGAAGGTATCGAGTTGAAATTAAAACCATATACGCAGATCCATAGTATCTTGCTGCAGAAAGAAAAATAAAATTTCTCAGTTTTCGTAAAAAAATGTTACAGCCGAATATGTCGTAAAAAACGCACATTTCGACACTCACAGAGGAATCAAAACCTATGGGGCACTTCCCGTTGACCTAGAACTCTGAAATTTGGCAAGAAGCATTGCGTTAGAGTACGAACGACATGTGAGATAATTCGTAATTATTACGTTTGTGTACGCTGTTGTGTGCCGTGTATTTACAAACAAGTATCTAAAAGAAAAACAAAATACCCGACTGCAGATAAGATGTTTTTGCAGTCTAACTTACGATTTAGTTACGCTTAATACGCAGTTGAGTGTACGTTTTTTGTGAAAATCGCTGTGAAGTTCGTTGGAGGTTACAAAAAAACGTTTTTATTTATGTTATATTATAAATAAACTCGGAAAACATAACCCTCCTTCTTACGCAGTCGGGTAGAATGTATGCGAAGTGAAATTAGAAACAACGTTGTCTGTCGGCCTGTCGTCCTCACCGGAACTACTTGCTTCAGTTTCGTTCGACGCTCGCCTTGGAAAGGTTTTCCTTTCCAAGGCGAAAAGTTGAGTTCCAAAAAGTTGCCAGCTCTTGTTTCATCAAACAACTTATCAAAGTCCAAACCGTATCGCCTTTGTGCGGCTTCTTCTCGCGGACTGTTTCGGTGACATGAAAGGGAAACTCCGTCCCCAGGCTCTCGCCCTTGGTTCGCGTAACCGACTACATACGTAAGGTTGCTTTGTTTTAGTAATTAGTCTGATGCCTGGATTTAGTCCGCATAATACATGTTTATAATTTGATTAAATTCAATACTTCTCGTCTAGCGCTGTTCTGACGGATGTTCTGGGAAAATTCCGTTGCGGCTGATCGATGCGAATCCGAATTACTCCGCGTTGTGAATTGATTTTGATGATTTGTTTGGCAGGTCATACTTCAGAGGTGGTCCCATATAAATTTTATCAAAATCGGTTCATTACTTTGGTTTTTATAACAACTAATAACTGGAAAAATGTCATCCAAGTAAACGAATTGCGTATTTTGTTATGGGTATTTTTTTTCAAAAATTATAATTATTTTATATATACCTAAATCTGTTTTTCAAATAAAATTAACTTATAGTTTAACTTTATTTGTAGCGTTCTGTAGTAAACAACGAACCCTTATAGTTTCGCCATGTCTGTCTGTCTGTCTGTCCGCGGCTTTACTCAAAGACTATTAGTAAAAAGCTGTAATTTGGTATGGAATAGACATACACATTAATCATGCCGAAAAGGTGATACGCTACTACTAAGTGATAGTACCCTAAAGTAAGTTATTCTTACTTAGTAAGATTAGTATAGATACATACCCTTCGTACGGGAGCCTAAAAATCAAACCCATACACCAGAATAAACATTAGTACATCCGATACGCACATACATACAGTCAAGAGATACAGACTGTCATCGGCTGATAAGTGATAACCATTGACACGACCGTTTCACTCCGTACTCCATTCATTGACCATTGATATCAGTCACCGTTCAAACTTAATTAAACCCTTCCCGCACCGCAATAGAGACCATTCTCGTCTGGATTCTATTGAATTAAACGTCAAACGTTCCTATACTAACGATAGCTTACATGACCTACGACACTGAGACCGAATGTCATCTTTAATTATCAGACTATCCTATATTTATGGTAACTTATCTCTAACACGAAATACATTTGTTTAAATCTTTCTAGTCCGTATCCGTTTCATAGAACTTCCTGTTTCCAGGTGGTTTACTTGACACTTGACACGAGTTGCTGATTTTATAAGTTCGTTAGCCATCAGCTTGATTTTCCCGAACAGTTATTAGGTTAGGTACGTTAGGTTTCTGTTTTATTATATTCTGAAACCTTATAATAAACCTCTATAAATATCAAATATTAGATTAGGTTCGTTAAGTTTATTTTTATTATTATAAATAAACTTTCGTATTACTAAGATTCGGTTATCTGACGAGTTGTGAAATGAGGAATCAATGTTCGGGATTTCAATAAAGTGTCTTTTGAAAATAATTATTTTCGTCGTCGTGGAAATGATATTCGGTATTTCGCAATTCGGATTATTTATAGTTAAGATAGGATTGTCGGCGACTTCGGGTACGCTCTATTTCCACTGAAACGAAGCGGAGCTTAGCGGTGCAGAATTGACCACTCGGAATGCAAAAAAAAACTGTGTGAAAAATTTGGGGCGTTGTTATTGATCAATTCTAGCACCGCTCCTCTCAGCTACGCTTCAGTAGAAACTAATTGTAGAGAATTCATGTTATCCCCAGTGAAGAACAAGTGAGATCATGTTAGGAGCTCTGGGCCTCAACCGTGTTCTATTTATTACAGATCTATTTTTGGCTCGCTTCCACTATTGCACACTGTCTTTACTGCAAATAAAGCAAAATAAAAGTGAGTGCGAATTAAGTTTGACAGCAAGAAGAGTTCAGTCACCCCACTGTTTGGGATGGATCAGCTGGCTACAAAGCAAAATCTCCAGGCTTTGGAATCAATTCAAAAGCTTGCCAAGACGCTCATCAGCCACAAGTCCCTTAGTGAAAGCGCTAACGCTTGTAACATCGCCGCATAGTCGCTAGTTTTTCGGTCACATTTCGATATTAATTAGGTCCGTGTAGCCTTATTCTCGCTAAAGTAATCTCTGTGCCAAATTTCAGATTAATTAGTTTAGCCATTTAGCCGTGAAAAAGTAACAAACAGACAGAGAGAGACAGACAGAATTACTTTCACTTATATTATATTATTATATTCTCTTATATCTTATCTTATTCCAAAACCTCGGGTGGAACCTTATAGTTTATTTTATTATTAAAATAAATAAGAGTTACCGATAGTGTCGTCCCGTTCTTCAAATCGTTATGGACGTGCCCAATAGTTTCATAGATGTTTTTGTTGAGTCAGTGTTATTTCGCTGTATACCGTGCTATCAGCCTTCTCTGTAGGTGCTCGAGATATGTTGTGTTGTAAGCCTCGGTGATAACGCACGTATGGTAAATGTGACGTCATGATAAATATACTTTGCGTAGAGGACCTCCTAAATGTCGAAGCTTTTAACATGCCCGAAATGTTACATTATATGTTACTAAGTCGAACGTTGATTCGGGTACGAATAAGTACATAATTTGTCTGATCTGATATAATTTGTCTTATGATTTGGATCAAGTGACATACTAGAGGCATTCATCTTAGCACGGCTCGCATTGTCACTTCCGCAGTCAGTAAGTCTTGTGTAGTATAATATAGTGTGTTTCTCAGCCAGAGCTCAATTGATTGATTTATTAATAATTTGACGTTTAAGAATTACAGTTCAAATGTTTGATAAAGACATATTTATTTAGCATGCGCCTACGAGGATGTGTTTTCATTAAAACGGAACGGAGATTTGCGATACATGAATTGAGGAATCACAACGGTCGAAATATCTGCGTCAACAAATATTAAAAGATTAAATTGAGTTATACGTAACCCTCTTTACGCAGTCGGGTAAAAGTGACGAGTTTTGTGATTGGGCAATTCATGCATCGTTAAGCTTCTCTTTGTTTCAGCGGAAACTTTAATATTTATACAATATATTAAAAAAAAACTTTGTCCTGAGTGTCAGACAGACGACGTACATTGAAACCAGCTGGTCCTAGAGACGTGACATTCGGAGAGTGGCTGCATTCCTTGGGAACTTTAAGTACCTAGGGTATGTATCTACTAGTAAAATATTTCTCGGTTGCTTTGCTCTTATACTCGCACTATCAACTAAAATATAATTAAGTAGGTGTATTCATAGTCATTTTTCTTTCCCACTTTCGTCGACATCAACCCGTGTAGACACGGCAAAAATATCCAATAATAAGTATAATTATATACATTTCAACTCGAAACAACCGCAGAATCCAAGAAGGAAACGCTGTTTTTCATTTCATACCGTGAGTCTCGGAATAAATAATTTTATTACAAACATTTTCCGATCGCAGATGGTATAATGTCGTTATTACTCACTCTCTCGGCCTCCTGCCGCCTACAAAATTACCGAGAAGCCTTAATCTTCTAGTAAATACCTTATCAAATACTCGACGAATTTCACTCCCCCACTCGCCGTCCTAATTCTAAAGGTTCACACGGATTTTTAATGGAAATCATATTTTTTCGACGATGCTCTACCGTGGGCGAACCAGGCGGGGGCTGGAAGGGGGCTGTTTCTCCCGTTCCATTCCTCCCCCCTCTTTGGGGTTTTGATACGAATCGACGGTCATTAATGTCGAATAAACATTTATTTTATAATTCAACAGCCGACTCGCTCGAGACCGGAGGTTGGAATAATATTTGGAATGCTAAAGGCATATCGGCTCGGTTACTATGTTACACGTGGGCGTCTCTATACACGAAACTTTAATATTTTGCATATTATTGTGATTTTATGTATTCTTTCCCTACGGATCAGAAAGAGGGTAATGCTGTGATTTTTGTAATGTTTTTATCTGTGATAGGTTTGACCGTCAAGTACCTGCAGAGTTAAACAAATGGCAACGTTTCTATTTCTCTAAACGCTTACGCTTCGTAATACTAAGAAACAGTCACATTTCGTTAGCTACTGTCAATCCCATACATTTACTTTTATATTCTACTGGCGTCAAAATGCCACCTGTGCTAACACTGTGTGATTCCAAATAAAAAACTAAAAACATGCACTTTTTGCACATTATCTATGACTCGTCCAAAATCCCACAAAAATGACGTTTATGTTTCTACTTAATATTGTATGCTAAACAAAATAACCAGCTAGAACTGGATCCATCTAGTTATTCGGTTATGAGTTTTTAACGATTGTGATTACGCATCGATCGGATCCGCGCAAACTGACCACTATCGGCACGATGAGGCGTCGAGCGCGCGAGCGTGGGGGCAGTGGGCCTGGGCACACATCAATAACAATATTTGGACGGACGTACTGACCGTACCTACCTAGTTACCCACTCGAGCAGGCGGTTATCTGCTGCCTTGGTGTTTAGAATGTTTGCTTTGTGGAGTACATTTGTGTTGCCAAGTCGGAATCTAAGCCGTGTACACACTTACGAACATATGTGTTGCGTTGCATGATACGCAACGACTTGTTTGCATGTGTACCAGCAAACAACGAACATCGAACACAGTAAGTTTACTTACGAACACAGTGTTCATCAGACATATTCGTATATCAAAATAACTCGTATTTTGATTTATATTTTTGTGAAAATTTGTTTCCCACCACGGTAACCGGAGTTCCGTACCTCAATAGGAAAAAACGGAACACTTATAGGATCACTTTGTTGTCCGTCTGTCCGTCTGTCCGTCTGTCCGGGTGTCAAGACCTTTATCTCGGGAACGCGTGAAGGTATCGAGTTGAAATTAAAACTATATACGCAGATCCATAGTATCTTGCTGCAGAAAGAAAAATAAAGTTTCTAAGTTATCGTAAAAAAAAAGTTACAGCAGAATATATCGTAAAAAACGCACATTTCGACACTCACAAGGGAATCAAAACCTATGGGGTACTTCCCGTTGACCTAGAACAATGAAATTTGGCAAGAAGCACTGTGTTAGAGTACACATATAGGAAAAAAACCGAAAACTGGACATTTTTAATTTAATCACAAAAAAAATGTGTTGTTGTGCAAGGAATTAAGGTCCAAATTTTGAAGTGAATTAACCGTATCATGTGGGGTATCATATTATTATGAAAGCATAAGCTAAAACAGGTTTTTAAATATTTTTACGATGTATATTTTTCGGTTTATCAAGTAAAGTATAAAAAATATATGATTTCCCCCTTTTATCTACTAGTTTGTACGGAACCCTCGGTGGGCGAGTCTGATTCGCACTTGTCCGGTTTTTTGGAAACAGCGTATGTTGAACCACTTCAGTTTTGGGAATAAAAACTTAGAATTACTTGTGGGCCATTCCCAATAGCAGCGTGATGTCTAATGTCACCTGACTGTTGTGCGCAAACTGGAGTGAAATAATAACATCGGCCATACCGTCACTTAAGATCAGGCGAGTTGGTGCTCCATCGTAGATCTATCTTGCGTAAAAAAAAACTATGTTTGTTCGTACGTGCATTTACGAACAAAGTTGCGTTACAAATCTTTAATTACAAGACATGCAACAGGTTAGTTTGCGTGTGCTAACTAATATCCAATTGTGTGTTCGTCAAAATGGAATGGTGGCGATAAAAGATGGTACATGATTAGAATTATGGCTGTATGTTTTGACGTGATAACGTCTTATAAATCGATGAACGCCGGCTGCACGCACGAAAAAGCATGACTCATTGTCACGTTCCGCCTGAGCCGGGCGTGCAAGCGAGAGCGCGGAACAAGCGATAGAGAGGCATGATCGGCCTAAGCGTTCGGCTTGTGACGCATCTATTATGATCACGTAAAATTATCGTCCGTAAACCGACTTTACAAACAACCATTTTTTAGGGTTCCGTACCCAAAGGGTAAAAATGGGACCCTATTACTAAGACTTCGCTGTCTGTCTGTCTGTCTGTCTGTCTGTCTGTCTGTCTGTCTGTCTGTCTGTCTGTCTGTCTGTCTGTCTGTCTGTCTGTCTGTCTCCAGGCTCTATCTCATAAACCGTGATAGCTAGAAAGCTGAAATTTTCACAAATGATGTATTTCCGTTGCCGCTATAACAACAAATACTAAAAATTAAAAAAAAATAAATATTAAGGGGGGTCCCCATACAATAAACGTGTTTTTTTCGTATTTTTTTGCTCAATATTAAAAACGGTAACAGGTAGATGCTTCAAATTTTCACAGAATATTTACTTGTATATTACCTTTCAAAATAAATAATTAAATAACAATAAAGTAAATATTAAAGGGGGGCTCCCATACAACAAACGTATTTTTTAAGCAATTTTTACTCGATCTTAATTAACAGGTAGAAACTTCAATATTTGTAAGTAAATATTTAGAAATATATTAACTATAAAAATAAATACCTAATCTAATACATAAAAACTCACTAAATGAAAATAATCCGTGCATCTAAACGCGGTGCGAGCGCCGCGCCGCCCGGGTAGCGGGGGAGGTAACATCACGGAGCGAGCCATAGCCGCGCGTATTCGCGCGAGCGTCGTCATGCTGCCCGGATGTGTATCGAAAACCTACCTATAAGTTTGCAATTTACTACTTGGAATTTCGTTGATTTCTCGTTATTTTATAAACAGAACTAAACTTTGTAGTATTATAGATGATAGTACGGAACCCTTCGTGCGCGAGTCCGACTCGCACTTGGCCGATTATTTGTACATATTTTTTCGCGTACACTCAACATCGTACCAAGTGTAACATTTACACTACGAACATGTATATCGGAATCGGTTGAGGTGGTGACACGATTATTTTTTAATTATCTCATAATAGTGTCGTAATAGTGTAACATCAATAAATACGTGTCTATTTTTAATTAATCACTATATTTATTTTTATCAGTTCTAATCTTCGCCTTAATATAACTGAGAATTCCTAAACCGGAGATCCTGCAGAGATAGCGCGAACTGCGTATATTGCGTTTGATAATGAACTGTGTACAAAACTGTAATAGTTCTAGTGTTCGATCACGTAGCTCTACTGGTATACGGTTGAACTAGCACAAGATCTACGTATGTGTGTGGATATGTGTGTACGTTTCATTATTTACAGTCTACAGCCTAAACGGCTTCACCGAATGTGGTGTGCGAGGTGTCGTTAGATTCGTCTTGACTTCTAGAGTGTCATAGACTACATCTTTTTGGAATATCTCGCAAAAATAAAATAAGTGTTAGAGACACGCATATAGGAGGGTTCCGTAGCTAATTCAAATTATAATGCCGTAATCTGAAATAAAACTTCTTGGTGAGTATTATTTGTTTAGAATTCTTTGCAAAAATGGTCAATGGCCTATGTACTATAATGACTAAAATGTTTTACATATTAAGCGATATATTTGGGCAAGGTTTTTAAACACACAATTTTTTACTACAACACAATGGAGACGCCAGTTTTCATCTTTCGCCACGATTGTTATTTTTTCAAACTGACTTTAGATACATATTTAGTTTGTTTGGACGAGGAGCTGGCCCTAGTGTCGAGTGTTTCCGAGTTAGAGTACAGCGAGTAAAACTTTTACAGTTTGTTAATACAATGTATTCTGTTCCCATTCCTACTATATATCACACAATTGGTTAGGCTTACGTGCAACACAGCACGCAGGGCCGACAATTAGAGCCTGCGGGCGCACCGACAACAGTATCGATTGAGTTGTGCATGACCATCCCTCCGTCTGGATGTATGTGTATGACGTATATGACATGCATGTCGCAGACAGACGGGGTGCCAACGAGTTTGGGATGCATCCGTGTTTATATATTTAGACTGGCCTCGTAGCTCAGTTGGTAGTATGTCTGCCTGCTAAGCTGTAGGTTATGGGTTCCCCACCCAGGGCAAACGTTTGTGTGATGAACATAGATATCTGTTCTGTGTCTAGGTGTTTCTATGTATCTTAAGTATGTATTTACAAAAAAGAAAGTATATATATGTATGTACATTCTATCAGCCATCTAGTTTCCATAGTACAAACTCTGCTTAGTTTGGGCTAGATGTTGTTGTGTGAAATGTCCACCAATATTTATTTATTTATTATGTATTATTGATATACTGCTAGGTGCTGTGAGGTTTCATTGTACGTGTAGCCCTAAACAACACGTCGTGCAGTTCAGAGAACGGTTTTCTACCTCCAAACATTATTTTATTTTATTAACCGACTTCGAAAAAGGAGGAGGTTATCAATTCGTAGCGTATATTATTTTTTATGTATGTACACGAATTACTCCGTCATTAGAGAACCAATTTTTACGAGATAAAACCGTCGAGTTTGGACTCGTTTGGAATAGTCTTGACAAGCACTCTTTTTTTAGTCTAGTAAATTTTTTTTTTTTTTTCTACAAGCTTTCATTTAAATGCTCTAAAACGAAGAAAATAGTTTTTATATTGATATAAATAAAAGCTTGTCGCGAGATTTCAAACAACATCGTACCTATCTACTAAGTAATATTTAATTCCAACAAAAGACTTAGACGCGTTCTTGTCATTTGCTTAGAATTAAAGTTAGTTTGTTCTTATGAAATAAAACCGGACAAGTGCGAGTCAGACTCGCCCACCGAGGGTTCCGTACAAACTAAATAAAAGGGGGAAATCATATTTTTTTTTAATATTTTGCTTCATAAACCGAAAAATATACTTCTTAAAAATATTTAACATATTCCTTGCTCACCACTCGGATCCGAATGGAGCGGGGCTATAGTAGCGGCGCCTCCCACTCGGATCCGAGCGAGTCTCCCGTTCATTTTGCAGTAGTCAGTAAACCACAGGCGTTTGAGGCAGTCAACGTTGCTTTGGCTGTACTTAATCAAAATTCGCCAAAAAAGTTTTGGTTCCCAGCTGAAGTGAAGGGTCTGCAGGGGGCGAAGAATGTGTTAAAAACCTGTTTTAGCTTATGCTAATGAGGCTCATTCATATGATACCCTACATGATACGGTTAATTCACTTTAAAAATTAGGTCCTCATCCCTTGCATAGAGACACAATTTTTTTGTGATTGAATTATAAATATCCAGTTTTCGGATTTTTTCCTATATGAGTACTCTAACACAATGCTTCTTGCCAAATTTCATAGTTCAAGATCAACGGGAAGTACCCCATAGGTTTTGATCCTCTGTGAGTGTCAAAATGTGCGTTTTTTACGATATATTCGGCTGTAACTTATTTTTACGAAAACTGAGAAATTTTATTTTTCTTTCTGCAGCAAGATACTATGGATCTGCGTATATGGTTTTAATTTCAACTCGATACCTTCACGCGTTCCCGAGATAAAGGTCTTGACACCCGGACGGACGGACAGACGGACAACAAAGTGATCCTATAAGGGTTCCGTTTTTTCCCATTGAGGTACGGAACCCTAAAAAAAACATGTTTGTGTTCTCGCGAAAAGCTTTTATTTATATCAATATAAAAATTATTGTCTTCGTTTTAGAGCATTTAAACAAAAGCTTGTTTAAAAAAAAAAAAAAAAAAATTTAACTATACAATTATTTACTTAGGACCATATAAACAGCGACATAGTAAAACTTAAAAATTTAGAATCACAATAAAAGTATGAACCATGTCACCCACAACACTATCCACAGATTACTTGTACAAAATCTTTGCTGGGGTTGATTACGGACATTCTCATGTTCCTGTTAACTGACTAAGGAAAAGAATCGTCGACTTAGGAGTGGAGTTTAGGATTGGAAATCGGTTTAATCCTGATAAAGAGAGTCAAGTCCCTGAGATAGAAGATCCTCCATTAGTTCATGTCACTACTCGAGTAGTAAGACGAGTATACCTACTCTACTTGTTCGGGGAATCACAGAATGTAGTATCTAATATCTCCAGTTTTGCAATCTGCCTCTTGTTTGTCGATTCTTCAGATAAGTGCTGTGCTTAAGACAAACGTATCAGCACTGTCGAACAAATACATACTAGTGTTCTCCAAGATCGCATGGGTCAATAGCTGTGCTGTGATCGCATGTATCACAGATATTGGTCTTAGATCTGCTCGAATCTCTGTAACCAGGTAATGGGGCTAACAGGGTTCTAACAGGATAGCACCTGTTCAAACCCTGCCTGCTGTTGCGCCCGCTTCCTGTGTAGATTTCGATGTCTTCATAGTTATTTATTTATAAAGTAGAGCCTTGAGAACAGCCTAGTTGGATTGCAAGATCGTCTGACTTGTCATCCACAGGACCTGACTTCAAATGTCGCATCATGCACTTCTGTCTTTTCCAAGTTAAATGACGCCAATGTGACATGAAAATAACGTAAGAAAATAGACAGAGTTCTTTACGCTTCTTGAAGATGTGTGAAATATGCCAACCGTAGTAAGATGTTAGCTCGCGGTGCTCGCGCCCAAGAGTAAGACAGTTAAGTTAAACTTTCAAAAGCGATCAAAAAAAAAAAAAAATACGTTTGGTGATGGACATTCCGAAACATATTTTTCGAGTGAGACTGAAGCTAGACACTTTGACTTGCATATCGAACTTTTAATTTTTTTTGTATCAATTTATTTTTTATTGATATGTGAAACTTGAAACTCACGTTGTCATCCTATACGCACCATACACTAGGGCTGTGGGGAAGCTACCACCTGACCGGACACGGGAGGGTCGCAGGTACACAGGTAGACTAATTGAAAGGGCCTCCAAACGGACTGCGCCATCGGGTCCACGCCCCCTCTTAATTGAATTCGTATTTGCGTATAAATTACTGTTTAATTAATTATTTTGTCAAACAATGCTTTACATTAATTGGTGGCCTGTGCATTGGCGAATGAATTATAAACGTGTGTTCCAATATTCTGTCAAATAAAAAGCCTACCTTTACCGTGACACTTCAAGTATTTTCCTTGTTCATCTGGTTTTTGCAGATTATGAGAGGTTGTTTGTCCAGTTAGGAGAGGTGTTTGTAGATAATTTTCTAACCATTACTTGTTGTTTCAACGGTTTAAAATCAACGCTCAAAACACTCAACTAAGTTTTGCTCCAGCTACCAAACACATCTGGCCCTGCAGCTCAGTTGGTAGTATGCCTACCTTCTAAGCTGTAGGTCGTAGATTCGATCCCTTCGTGTCTCTATACATCATAAGTATGTATTTACAAATATATATATACATATATATATATGTTGGTACTTGTCCACATCTTATGCTTTACTTCTGTGGAACACGCGCGCACCTCCAGTGCGAATAGGTACATAGGTGTTCTCTAGAGTGTCTGTGGAGCCCAGAACCTGCATAACGCAGATTTAACTGTAAGAAAGCCATATCGTTTTATTTTCAATAGTAACGGGTCACCGTCCATAATCGCAGTAATGAAGCAGTTAGCATCGCGTGCGGCGACGCGGCGCATCATCGCAAGCTGACAACACAGTCGGCGGCGGACCAGCCGCGGCCCGCTCTACTGGCTGCTACAATGTAGGAGCATGTAACATACCAGTACACGCGGCGGCCACCCCACGCATGGGAAATATATTGAGATAATTGTATCTCCTGGGAGAGGTACCGCGGGAAATTCATAAACGGTCTACACCTTATTACTTACAATGAATTCAATCTTACTATTTCAATCTATTATATCGATTTTATGAATCTATCAAAAATGATGACAAATATTAAAAATATATCAACACCGGTATTTTCCTTGGATTTTCTGCAGGCGTCTTCTCTTTGATGGTGGTTAGTCGGCTTGCGTTGTTGCATAGTCGGCATAGTGTAAGTCTCGTTTCGTGAGCCACTTCCGATGCCACGTCGTTTTGTTGACGCGCGTCGGCCGCGACTCTCGGAACACCAGTACATGTTGTTCTCGGTACATTAGAGCTAGTTACTGTTTCACGACCGCTGCGTATATCGCGATATTCTGAAACGTTCATTAAAATCTGTGTTGACCGCGCGCGACACAGATTTGTTGTGATGTGACTATATGATTTTACACTTCGATGCGTATACGTGATTTTTTAATTATAGTAAAGTGTATTTTAACTGACTTCCAAAAAAGAAGTTCTCAATTCGATTGTATGCAGTCGAATCGAACAACAAACATACCAAAAAAAAATTATTTTTTGTATGTTTGTTCAGAAAGCGATTACTCAGGCAATTATACATTGTTTTTGATGATTCTTATTTTGTTTTGGTAGGTAATAATACCTCGGAGGTGATCCCATATACATTTTTATCAAAATCGGTTCAGTACTTTGGTTGTTATAACAAAATTACTGAAAAAATGTCGTCCAAGTAAACGAATTGCGTATTTTGAAGTCGGTTTTATTAGTTTTTAAAACTATTTATTATTACGAAATAAATTTTAAGAAAGGAAAAGAAATTATTTGTGTAAGGTTTTAATAATGTATAATGTTAACTATAACTAAAAGAATGAGTCCAAACTATATGTGGTATTTGTACGATCCTTGTTTCAGCTCCGTCATCGCATGTGACAGCGGCAGCGCGCTGCGCCATAGAATTAGTTATTAACTATAATAACCCCGTAAACAGTTTCTCATAGTCTCCACTTGTACACGCGAGCTGCAGCGAGCCGGCCGCTCTACAAGGGCCAAGGTAAAGGGCTGAGCCTTGTTCGCTGCCGCCTCGAGTAGCGAATACCGCCTGCCTGGACGGCATTTACCGAAATTTCGCTATAGCTACGGAACTTCTACTTGAGTGTACGTTTTCGCTAGAAAGTATACACAAAGTAATCCTAAGAGCGGTCTTTAGAATGTTTTCTAAGGTTTTTGTGATTGTTACTCATTGAATCGAAACAAAAAAGACAACTGTCATCTAGTCTCACTGTGAGCCTGTAGCCTGTGTGACGTCCGGACGCTGCCAATTGTTCGAAGCGTCAGCTCATACAATTATGTAAAATATTCGCGATAAATCCGTAAAAAATTAGATTTTGTAAGCGTAAGATTTACTAAGCTATGTGGTGCCGTGTGTAAATGTCTACCAATATTTGTTTATTCTGTACTACCGACACTGAACTGTCGTTCTGAAATCGATCGAATTCAGTGGATATTAAACGTAGAGACTTATTCTGAGGGGCTCAATCGTCCCTCTTTAGGCCAAATCTGCGAAGAGGTGAGGGTATCGGGGTGACGAGGTCGCGCGTTGGAAGCCGGCGCACTGTCGGCTCAACCGTACGCGTTGCAAACTGTTATCAAATGATATCATTATTTGTTGTACTCTCGCGCCGATAACGTAATCTTTTGGCAATTGTTTGACGTCACGCGGCCTTATCGCTGCGGACCGTGCGGAGGGAGTGGCGAACGCGTGGACGCCCGATGTGTTTACTTGCGCGAGCTTCGACGAACGTTTGCCGATAGACGGCGTTCTGTGATCTTTGTTAGTTGTTCCTCGCGCCTATGAACTTTATTCTACGTACACCTTCATATATTTGAATAGTAGTTCTAGGAACAGCAGATGTTTTGAGTTTTGAGCAAAACCCCCCGACAAATAAACCCGGCTGAACCGATTTTGATGAAACATAACTAAGAACACTCGATGCAATTCTCTCTCAAACAAACAAAAACTACATCAATATCGATCCATCCGTTTGAGTGCCACGATGCCACAGACACACACCCCTCTTTTTGGGTCTGAGGCTAAAAAAATAAATATATATATATATATATATATCCAATATGTCTAAACTTGTAAGACGTAACGTCGTAGAGCTGCAGCTCTCTGTTGACCCATATTAACCTTTTTACTTGACTAACTATGTTTGCTCCAGTCAGTGGCCCTTGCTCCGCCTCACTGCAGCTCAATGGTGGATTCGAAGCCGTCGGAAATGTAGAATCAAAGTACTTACGTATCAATATATCAGGGTTATATACAGTTGAAGAATTTCAACATAAGCACCGATATTCAGGTCATCCTGTTCGGATTCGATTAGGAATCTTTTATTTCGTCCGTATGACACTTCTGTGGGAACTCGAACCCACACACTCTCCTGTCAGTACCAGGAACAGTTTTACCTATAATTTAGCCAACGAACGCTAGGCTCATGGTCGGTAGAAATACTTAAACAGTATTGCTTAAAACAATCGAACGGAGGTAGCGTCACCTCTCATCAAGTCATACATGCCACAGACTAGTTCGAACTAAGTTATTAGCTTTTTTATGCGAACTAGATTTAGCGATGGTGTGGCCTACAAGATAACAAAACACTCTGGCCTTAAAAATGCAAAGGTTGCTTTATTTTAAGCATCGTTTT
Source organism: Lycia hirtaria (assembly GCA_947563715.1). Lineage (NCBI taxonomy): Eukaryota > Metazoa > Arthropoda > Insecta > Lepidoptera > Geometridae > Lycia > Lycia hirtaria. The sequence continues at coordinate 24,724,781 of OX387383.1, read as the reverse complement.
GTTTTGTTCCAGGCTAGCCATGGAGAAGGCAAAGGCGTACATAAAGAGCTCGCTGGGCCCCAAGCCGGCATCGCCGAGTGGGGCCCGCGAGCGCCCTTCCGCGGCCGACGAGCTGCGGGTCTGCTTCGTCTGCGGGGTGGCTGGCTTTAGCGAGCAGTACACCGTCAGGGTCAAGCCGGACCCGCAGGTAGCCACTTCATGCTACTCTATTCGCGGAATTACTGCGCACTCCACCGAGCGCGCACTCACGAGAGACTCAGTCATAGGACTGAGTACATTTTACAGTGTCGGTTTTAAGCAAATAGGGCTTTTACTATACTACGCCATTCATATATACTTTTGTTCTAGATCGAATGCTACTTGAAAACTATAGGCTGTTTATCAAAGGTTAAGGGGCTATGTACGCCTGCTTTATTTGATTTAAGTAGGTACCCAATTCATTTTCGTGTGATACGATATCTTTGTGTTCTGATTAAAAAGTCAATTCTTACAGAGAAGTCATTCAGATTTAAACTGACTTGTTAGGTTTTTGGAATTGTCATGGAGGGTCGATAAACCGTTTTATCTGCTTACGTCAGTTTTTAATGTTACTACACTACTTATTTCCACTGATAAGTAGATAAAACATTAGCAAAATAATTAGCATATGCTCCCTACCTGACCTACCTATTGGAGCCGTGGTATTAAAATGCCCCAACCTTATATCCTTTGCCTGTTCCGAGAGCTAACCGTAGGGCTTTGGGCTCGAAGCTGGTGGTCAGGTCTGAGAACCTATTTAAATGAACTTAGGGAATAGGTGGCATGTAGTAGGGAGAAATTAGTGTAATATCCTAGGAGTGTTGTTTTAGGTGAAGAGTTAGAGAGGCACCGCACAGGTATACTGCTACGTAGAGATCCCGGTGCCTTGCATCGAGACGTGCAAGAGGGGTTCAGTGGGTCTCAATATCGTCATAATGTACATGTACGTCTTCAAAGATTTCACTTCGTCGAAAGAGTTCTTGCTGTCATTTTCGCAGTACAGGCCTAACTAATGTTGAAATGAAAGAAATCAATGTTATAAGTTATAACAATTACCATCTATAAATAACGCGTGTTTTACGAGCGCCTTATGATCAAAATTCAACGCAATTGATGAGCAATTGTCGAATCTCTGAGAACCGGTTGTATCCAGTGGCCAATTGGCCGCCACGGTAAACGGTTTGACATCTGACACTGGCCAATTTCGCCTTGTTGACAGCCCGCTGGAATCACTCTGTTTTGATTCCAGCTCGCATTCTTGATGATGTTTTATAAACAGACGGCTATGGGCCGACCGCTGCTACTGATGGATGGCTTTACTATATGTTACATTTATTGGAACGGTATGATTCACTTTGTATATAGAAATTTCAATAAGCCTTGTCTGATGTCGGTGAGCGTTGAGAGATGAGTATCATCAATCTGCTATTTTCTGGGTAATCTGTCATTGGTGATCTGTATGTATATATGTACAAAATTCAAAGACTTGGGTGAGCAATGACTAAATGATTGACAATGGCAACTTGAGGGCAGCTTGAGCTTGGCCATATTTTATCGTCGTCGATAAGACTTGGCAGGGTCCGAAAAAACTTTATAGCTAAATGATGTCGTTTGTACGACTCGACTCGACTCGGTTCCGCCCGGTTCGATAGCTTGTATAATACATCGATGTGTTAATTATGTTCTTCCGCCTGGCTTAAGACGATTCTGGATCGATAAATTTTAATGTTGGCACTAATATTGAGCTCTGAGCATGTACTCTTTTTCAAATTTACATAATTTGAGCTAGGATTTCCCAAAACTGTGAAAATTGTGGGTGAAAACATGAACAAATAATTTTACTGCTTATTCTTTACTATATAACTATAAATATTACAGTAATTTATAATGCATTTTTAGTTTATTATAATTTTATGCGTGTCTATAATGTAGTGTACAACATTACCCCCAACATAGAATACTTAAGATAGCCTGCTTCATTATCATCCAAACCTGTACACATAAATAAATAAACAATTTACTATATTTAAAACATTCGATATGTTAATTCGGTTCGATCTTATAATGTATCTATATCATATCTAAACTATACAGTAGTGTAATTGTTTATAGTGGATAAGGTCATCGATATAATGTAACTTGAAATCTGTGGCGGAGAGTAATCTAATTTTAATTCAATCAAAAATATTTCATGTAAAAGTACCAAAGTCAATCTGATTACTTTGAAGCGAACATAAAGTGAACCTTCAATATATTTTTAGGGTTCTGTAGTAAAGGAACCCTTATAGTTTCGTCATGTCCGTCTGCGGATTTGCTCAAAGACTATTAGTAGGTACTGGAATGCTGTATTTGACATTCACCAAAATTAGGGATGTTTTTTTTTCTCATTTACCACATCGTGTGAAGTTGGATAATAAAAATATTGGGGGTGTGCCTAAAAACATTTCTCAATTTAGGAATCCGTTTGCGAAATACTTAGCTTTAAATAATTTTTGATAAAATCAAGTGTCGTCGTCGTCCCTGGCAGGGGCTAGCTAAATGGTTGATGTTGAGTATGTGAAAAAAAATCAATAGTAACGTGTTAACGAAATTGAAAGGAAAACTATCACGTTAAGTAGTAATTACATGTTAAAGAGTAATAGTTGATCTATTACTTTAGTTGACTAAATGACTATCATAATGTGAACTAGGTTTTATGTTTAGTTATAGTAGTAGTAGTGAATATAAGGTATGTCGTGTCTGTAGCCGCTATCATATTATAGTATGCGGGCACGATCTCCCCGGCGCGGCGGCGCGGCGGCGGCGCCCGGCGCGTGAGATGGCTGATGTTACAGCCCGCAGTCAGCTGCAATGTTCGTGTTATGATCTCGGTTTCCATACGATATAATGGCTCGAATGTCAACTTCCAAGTAAGGTGTGACGGTACTCGCTCCTCGCTACGCAGTATATAAACTTTACTCGGTTTCGGTGGGTCGGTTCAATTACCATTGCGCTTCGATTGTGCTGTCATTATCGTATGTAGGTGCAGCCGCACTTAGGTAAGTTAAGTAAGATAAACCTGTGAATAATAAATACAATCTGTGAGACTGGTCCTGAGTGAATAAACATTATCGAGTCGGTGGAAAGCTCTCTCTCACTCTCACGTACTGTTCCACCGTACCGCCGGCCGCCAGTAATAACTCATGCAGTTTCTCATATAAACGTTCTCATAGATGGTGCCGTTGAATTATGCATCGTTTGTACGCAGATTAACAGTTGGCAGTCGGGTCACGTGACGCGGAACACGCGCACTCTTTCACTGACGCTATCCAGGCCGATCGGTGGAATAACTATGTACTTGGTTAACCGTTTGGCGGAAATAGTCGGCCATGTGCTGAAACCGCGTATACGCAAACAAAGAGCTGGAATACGGCGGGGTGACATTGTTTTGACCGCCAACTCGCCTGCTGGAAAGCGACGATGTCAACGATGAAACACGGAAAATTAGAAGACACCTATTCAGTCTGACGATTAGTCAAACTAAGCAATGCTTGTATGGTGCTATGGGAACCAGATCGCTGATATATTAAATATTTTTTTGTAAATACATATTATACAATGTATAAGCCTCCAGACACAGAACAAACATCTATGATTAGCAGAAATGTTTGCCCCGGGCCGGGATCGAAACGACCTACAGCCCAGAAGGTAGACTTCCTACCACTGAGCCACGAGGCTTGTCGATTGCGTTGAGCATTTTATGTGAAGTACCATACTTGTTCCAGTATTCAACCGACGAGCAATAAGCACTTAAGCAGTGTGCATTACTGTGCTCACTCTCCTACCTTCGCGCTAACCTTACGGTTGTAAAGACAGAACCATGGGTAGCTGACGTACGACATCATTACTCCCTGTCTTACAAAATGGCATTACTGTGGGCAGATTGAAGGGCGATGTTCCCATCGCAATCTCCTGCAATAACGATGCTTAGCATCTACTATCGACGAACGCAACGTGTTGCCTGGATATATGATTCTGCCGGGACACAGACACGGGATTATGACGTATTGTCAGTACAAAGTTCTGTGAGCCATCGGACTGTGAATGGTAAGCGTGAAGCTTCAAACACTGTGCCGATGGAGTTCGCGAGCCTGTTCACGTGTTACCTCTGACACTCGTATAGGACGTATAGTTTGACTGAACGGAGTTACGACAAAATATGTACGTAAGGAATCTGGACAGTCAGTAATATTGCACGTCTATCACACAATATCAATGTTGATTCAAACAAGCGCTGACAAAAAAAACTGTGGAATTGAGAGCCTACTTTTTACCCGACTGCGTAACAAGGAGGGTTATGTTTTTCGAGTGTATGTATGTATGTTTCTATGTGATCGCCTAAAGCCTAAACGGCTTGACCGATTTTGATGTGTAAGGTGTCGTTAGATTCGTCTTCACTTCCAGAGTGTCATAGGCTATATATTTTTGTAATAATAATAATAATACATCTCTTGTAAAAATAATAAACTGCGTTTTCCGTAACCTCCATGAACTTTTTCGTAATAAGCAAGTAGTCTTACTAGAATTAGATAGATAGATAACTCTTTATAAAAAGACCACAGTATACACGGAAAAAGATACACAGAAAAATAAGATTATGGCCAGGCTTTTAATTGGCGGCCTTATCGCTTAGAGCGATCTCTTCCAGGCAACCATGCACGGATTGGAAAGACGGCACAGACAGTTAGTCTTTACTCTACAGACTTTAGACAATTAGTCTAAAGAATGCGCATTTATAATCTTTTATAGTGATTTTACGCATACTTTCTTACAAAAATGTACACTCAACAGCGTATCAAGCGTAACGAAATCGTAAGTTAGACTGCAAATATTGCTTTTTTGCAGTCGAGTATTTTGTTTTTCTTTTAACATTATATACTTGTTTGAACCGTCGAAAAAACTGGATCATCGCACAAAAACTGACAATCAACAACAAGCACCAAATACGGAAGGAAAACAAATTGCAGATATGATCAGTTGGCATAAAGCGAATTCGCTTTTTGTACCACTTTTTTGGTAAATTAGCCTGCGGAGCCAAAGTAGGTTGGCAACCGGTGAGCTATTTGTCACGGTGGTCTGACGCCGAGTCCGCGGCGGTACACCTTATGGGCTGCTGTTGGTGCTGGGGAGGACGGTATACAAAATTACTATATTCGAATATAAACAACGAAGAAAAATACCTACCTACGAGACTAATAAAATGAAACGACTAAAATCTTTTTGCTAACGGACGGCATAGACCACGAAAAAGCGACTTCGTTTCGTGGTGGATTAGAAAATCTCGAACGAAACGCTATAGTTTCACTTTTATTGTGCCTACGGCCAAAATGTGTAAAACAATTAAGTGTTTGTGTTAAAAGAATGTATGTTAAAAGAAAAACAATACTCGACTTCATAGATTATTGTAGGTTAGGTTACGTTAAGTTTGTTATAATGTCGAGTGTAAGTTTTCGCGAGAAAATGCGCAAATTACTTTCACATTCTTTAGGATTAATACACTTCTAATTTTAGGCTAATCCTATTAGATTTAGACATGGGTAATATGTATACTATACTGTTTCCGATTCTTGTCTAATGTTTATTCTCTTTGATTCTGGCAATGGCGTAGGGATGTAAGATGTGTGTGCTTAACTATTAGAAGCCATCTTAGCAAAGTATACTACGTTATAATAACTCAGTTAAATTATTTATAAATGCAGCTATTTACACACATCCGATAAACATAGCCGTCTTGCGCAGTCGGATAAAAACAAGGTCTCGCGTAGTAAGTAGCCACTGGGAAAATAACTAGAAAATACATAATTTATTTTTCACTTCAGTAGCTCAAACATGTAGGTTTTGCTGCCTGAAATCAGTGAGACAAAGTAACTTTTTAATTATTGTTTTCAGAAAGCCGCGAATATCTTATTCAGCCTTGGGTTAATCATACAATTCGAAAAATTCACACTCTATCTCTTTCTGGCTATTAGAAAGAGAGAGAGACAAAGACCAGCCCTTTTGAAGTTCCGATTTTGAATTCGACCTCAAAGACAAACACGTTCTGAATTTCGTACTAACTAAAGAAATTTTGCAAAAAGATAATTATGTCTTTTAATGTAATTTATTAAATTTTTAACTTATTGTTGTAGTTAAACGAAAATAAGTATTTACTACAAATAAAACTGATATTTAACCTGTAAATATTTATTGATTCATAATAAATAGTTATTTCAATCTATTCCTGTTTATTATTTAGTGTTCTCGCTGCTGAAGTGACAAGTTATGTGTGTTACACGAGAGCAAAGTTTTTTGCATCTCGTGCCTTTGAATCCCTCGCCAAAATCCTTTGATTCAAAATCAGCACTCGCAGCAAAAAACGACTTTGCTCTCTTGTTGCACAAATAACTATTTCATCTTACTAGCTCGTAAAGTTAGGTTTCTAAGGCTAATATTGGCGTGGAAAAGTTCATTTTGCTCCCTAGGGTGGAAAGTAATTTCGAATTTCGAACACGACGGAGCTCTACATTTTCAATACAAAATATATCCAACCTCTCAAATTCAGTGCTTTATTTGCCAGTTAAAGGGTAACATACATAGTTCGTATAATTATAGTTGTACAGCCAATAACAACCTTATACTAGGTGTGCAAACATACTGGAAAATCCATAGATGATTATACATAGACATTTTAAGATGTCAATAAATTATGTCAACAATTGAAAAAATAATAAAGATAAAGATAATTTATTTGCATACAACACAATAATTACAATAATAGTGAAAACAGTCAATAAAAATGTCAATACATAGTCAATATTTGGCGTAATACATACAAGTTTGACACGATGCATTTTTCAAATAGTCCTTTACAAAATAAAAACTTTCGTTAGTTAAAAATTTTTTCAGCTCTGCACAAAACCTATTAAACGGCAACCCCATCAATCCACTAGGCAAAGAATAATATATGAGAGGCGCCATGTATATGCAGTTATTCCTGTCCAATTCCAACCTCACTATAGGCACGTTGAGTCTTAAATGAGTAGCTGTTCTCATACCAATATTGTCATAGGAAGTGAACAAGCTTTTTACAAATTTGGCCATTTCATAAATACAAGGTACAGTAAGCAACCTATGTGATTTAAAAACCGGCTTACAGGATTCGATCCATTTCATGCCAAATATAGCACGAATGCGAATGCACTTTTTTTGTGCTTTGAAGACTCTATTTATTAGGTTGTCACATGCGTGTCCCCAAGCTATAATTCTGTATCGTATTACAGAACAGATATATCCAACCTCTTTGTATAATACCTTTACAAAATGAAGAAAAATAGTTTGATTCAAGGAGGTTGCTATCTTAGCTTAAAGAAACACTAAATATTATATTAAAATAACTTAGACATTTTGTATATTTACGTAAAATGTAAATAAAAATGTACAATTAACTTTCTCTTAGCAGTGTTTTGAATTTTTAGAACCATTTACACGAAAAAGGTTTGGATGAGTAATTAAGAATATTACCTATGCGAGTTGTGTCAAGAGCCTAAAAGAAGAAAAAAAAACTTTGTACTACGTAATTTTGTTGTAAATAATGTTCAAAATTAATGAAATGTGTACATGTAAGTGAACTCACGTGATTATAATGTAACTTTAGGACCAGTAAAGTTCCATAAATGCCAAGCGGATTTTTCTACTCGAGAAAATAGGTGAACTTGAAAATTTCCTCGCTACGTTAAGATGAAAAAATTTGTATTGCACTCTGCTGTAAAGTTATTTTATCTCGTGTCTTCTTGAATCCATCGCTACGCTCAGGATTCTACACTAGAACCACTCGCTGCGCTCGTGGTTCAAACCTAGAATCCTTCGCTTGCTCTGGATTCAACTGTCAGACACTCGACGGTAAAATACAACTTTCCAGCCTAGTACAATAAATAACTATTTCACTAAAAGTCCAACCAGTTGCTCTAAAAGTCCGTCATTGTAGCGTAGTAAAGCGGGGCTAAAATAGCATTTGAAGCTCTAGGGGATAAAGTATTATTTTTTTAGATTTTTATCTGTTACTAAAGAGCCTACATACACGAAACAGTCTTTATTCAAAAGTAGAAAAATCTCTTTGGAATATATTTACATTCTCTTTGCAAACATCTCGTTAAATATCCAGAATTGTACAAATTGTACATATCATTTTTAATAAAATAAACTTTGAATTATTGTATGGGATTATTTTATTTTCTCGCACTCGTAGTGAAAAGTAGAGTATAACACACGGCGCTAAAAACCCATTGTAACTCGGTTAGCTCGGGAGTAAAAATCTACCTCGTTACAATGGGTCGTTTTAGCCCCTTGTATATTATTCTTGTTCCAAAAACCAATACATAACGTAATACGCTGTGTCAATCGTCACGAATGAAATACTAGATAATAATGCCTGGATGTTTTGACAACGGCGCGCGAAGTGTTTTCCCTCGTAAAGAGCGAGGAGGAATAGCATGAGTATTCTCCGGTCGTGTTTATTCTGTGGAGTGCTCGTCGCCGACAACGAATATTTTACGGTGGTTCTTTGCCGGCGCTCGCTCTCGGTGAACCGCGCTAGGCGTGCCGAACATTTAACTAAATAATCAAACATACAAGTGATCGATTCTTGGACCGTTTACTTTCAAGGGATGTTTATGCGCGACTTGAGCTATTTTCAACAGACCAGAAATATGTATATCGCGACTATCGACATTGCCAAATCCCGCAAATGTGACCACAGCATCACACATCAATCACAGGGAGATGCTGGCCCGCGCCCGGAATTGAGACAGTAGGGGGGTACTAGCTTTGTTCTAAGCGCGCTAAGCAAGTGTTCGAATAGAAAATATTCAAGTATTTGTTAACGTGGCACCTTGCGAAAGGGTCACTCGCAACAACTCGACTACATTACTAGTATAATGCAAACAGCCAGCCGAGCACTAGAAAGTAAAGCTCAGCTTCATAATCTTAGGCACAATAAGCCCCATGGTTTTCCAAAAACGACCTGATGGAAGCGACCTGCATCCAGCATCTTGTTCATCTTGTGTATTGTCTTCCTATGAAATTTGGCACACGTGCTTAGAAGCCCGTTTCATATATTTCGATTCAAATCAAAATTTGAAATTCCGGTCTTATTGTATTGGCACGGCAGACGTGAACAGCATGTGACGTGTGTTGCAGACGAGCGAGCCGTACTTCCCGTTCCTGGGCGCGCACAGCACGCCGGCCGGGTACCGCGCGGAGGGCGACGAGGACGGCTCCGTGCGCTGCTGCTGCGTGTGCTACACCTTCCTGCGCCAGCAGTGGGAGGCCTACGACAGGGAGAACAAGCCGCACACGCAGCGCTTCTACTGGATGAAGCGGCTCGACGGGAAACCGTTCATCGGTGAGTGACGCTTCCTACCTACCGGACATTCTGCTTCTAACCCGACACCAGTATTCTCTGCTTCTACTTTGATTGTCGAGGCATCGAATTTAAAAAAAAAACGGTTTACTTACGCCTATTTTGAGTCAAAATCTTCGTACTGCGCTTCGGAGATCAATGTGTGCCCAACGCTGTAGAAGACGCTGTCCGGCTTTTTTTGTTGATGCTATTTGGCATAGAGCTAGTGTTCTCTAAGACAGGTGGAGACGTTCTTCCTCGGTTCACCACAATCGCAAGGGGCTATGTACACAGACACCGGGATCTCAGGTTTCGGCACGACCTTATCCAGATATTTCAGTAATTCCGCCGACGAAGCTGCACGCGTTCCGTCGTATATTTTAATTCCGCCTTCAAATACCGTCAATACTTCATCAGTTATTAAAATAAAATCGTAATAAATGAGTCCTAACGCGTGACGTCAATCCGAATCTAATTGAGATATTAAAGTATAATTTATAGGCTGCGCGTCGTAAACAATTTATTGGCGACATCCGAAGTATACCAGATTTGACACAGCTACGGCGGAGCTGTCCGGTATACGGTGTCTGTTCACACGAATTAAGCTATCAAGTAATTTGGTACTAACCAGCCTTTACATGGGAGCTCTGCGGTTACGTAGGCTGTAACAACGTACGTATCCGTGAGAACTTGGGACCGATAACCATAGAACGGCAGATGCTAACATCTCTACATTGTATAAAACAGTCGTCCCTTCCCTCCGTCTGTACGCTTAGATCTTTCAAACTATAACAGAATGCATTGCTTCTGATGCGGTTTTCATCAATAGACAGAGTAATTCAAGAGCAAGGTATTTATAATGCATATTGTAGTAGAGAAAAGCCGATAATTTCCAAGATTTGTAATGTGATGTCGTAAACAAGTATATAACGTATATTAAAAGAAAAACAAAATGCCCGACTGCAATATCCACAACAAAGTTACAAATCGAAAGTGCCCTGAATGGCTTCGAGAAAAGGATGGTACGGCGTGGCCTTGCTGCTCGACTTGGCCGGCCAGAATCTTTTATTTTGTATATTACTAATTTTACATAATGCTATGCCTATTTACTTGCCTATTTACTTTGTGGTAAATCTTCACGATGGGAAATATATGTGGCAAGTCAATATTATGGCGCACATGTTGCCCCCAAAATATGTGAAGTTGTTTACACAACACTACGAGGTCGGTCGGTTTGCATCGGTTCGGACCAGCTTGGACAGGATTCATATCTTGCTGCTTAAGGTTAATATTGTTTAAGAATATTCCTCTATTCACATGAAATTATTTGTTCTGAATGGTTGTGTGACAGACGACATGCAGTCTTAACAGCTGCACCTAGAGTCATGAAACTTGGTGGGTCCTTATATGTAGGATAAGCTTCCACTAAGAAATATTTTTTTGATTGCGGGTATAACGGCATTATACTACTAGTTTACCACACAAATGTACTACCTAGTGTGTACAGGCCGATTATACGACTATAGTTTACTACACAAATGTACTACCTAGTGTGTACAGGCCGATTATACGACTAGTTTACTACACAAATGTACTACCTAGTGTGTACAGGCCGATTATAAGACTAGTTTACTACACAAATGTACTACCTAGTGTGTACAGGCCGATTATACGACTAGTTTACTACACAAATGTACTACCTAGTGTGTACAGGCCGATTATACGACTAGTTTACTACACAAATGTACTACCTAGTGTGTACAGGCCGATTATACGACTAGTTTACTACACAAATGTACTACCTAGTGTGTACAGGCCGATTAATTATATATTTTTAAAATTTGCTGAGTGTTCTATATAATAATTTATAAATTACCTATTCAGAAAAGAGAGGAAAGTTTACTCATTAATTAAACTTCTCTTTTTTTGCGTGGGTGCTATATTGAATTCTTGTACTCACTCAATTACGACAATTTATAATTATGACACCTCACATGTTAAGATTCATCCACCCGTTTAAGCTATAGAGGGCTTGCCAAAGAAACCTCATACATGCTCTAAAAACATAACCCTTCTTCCTGCGCAGTCGCGTAATAAGAAGGAGATGAAAGATTTCGAATCTGTCGATAGTCTGGGTGTCTTCAAATCGCGAGTGAATAGGTTCCTTCTAGACAAGCGCGCTCCATCGTAGACCGCAGCAGTCGCTTAACTCTAGGCGAGTTGACGGTCAAGCGCAAGCGTACTTATGAATTAAAGAAAAGTATTAAACGTAACAACGTTAAAGTATGTTTCATTTGCTGGTACACCTCATATAACAGACCAGCAGCCAAATTTTAATACGAATTGTATCCAACCCGTCGCTCCACCCCAATCAATCCACAGAAACATGCTAAAATAAATAAAAATAAAACGTGTCGCATCCACCCCCGACACGGCCGCCAGTTCATTATTCACCTCGCATGCCTGAACCCGGCGCGGATAAATAATATCAGCACAATGGCCGACACGGATCGATGGTGAACGAACTGATTCGCACCTTTTAATAGGTAACATGCATGATTTATTATTATTTGGTCATAAAAAGGCTAACCACAAATATATCTATTCTACAAAAATAAAATTTTAATATCTTCAAAAATAATAAAGTTACAAGTATTTTAATTGCATTTTAGACAGAGAGCACACGATCGCATTAGATGACGACGCGCGTCATGTTCGCCGTACAAATTCAAAACAAACTGTTGTTTTGCGCGAGAGGGATAGAGCATCCCTCGCCTAAAACTTTAAATGCTTATATCTGGGAAGTTTATTGATCTATCGAAATATTTTTTTAATAAATGTATTAACGGTTCTTGCGAAGAAGTAATAATTTTTTTTTTTTTAACACTTTATTGCACACAATTACAAAGTAACAAGCTGAACAATAGGAGGACTTAATGCTAATGTAGCATTTTCTGCCAGTCATCCTCATAGTGAAAGACAGACAGGATGTAGGCGTGCTTCAAAACTTAGGTATATGAAAATATAATTATAAAACACACTATTATTATCATAATTTTAATATGTTATCGACTAAAACTATTATTGTTATGATATAGAATTCATGCATTCCTATTGGGACTTCAAATATGTGACATGAAGTTAAGAAAGTTTCTGAAAACTTGAACGCAAAAGTGTTAGGACATCATAGCAAGGATCCCTAGTGTAGAGAGTGGGTAGCGAGCGTTTCAGACGCGAAACTGATAGCTTCCCGTGGAAAATTTCGATTTCGTCATTTGATATGACTAGAATATATCAACACGCGATAATTTATACATCCTTAGGATGATTTATGTTCTATAACTATGTTTTGTAGAACATGATATTTAAAACTAGATAGAAAATAGTACTATCCCGCGGTTTTATCTATGATAGTTTTTTTTTCTGAGCTGTCTATACAATTAATATAAAAATAAACCTTAGAAATTCCTTGATATGATAGACAACCAGCAAATTGCAAAAATCTATGGGTTTTAAAATAGTACGTGTAATAGAGTCCGACGTGCTTGGGGTTTTGGGATGATCTCGTATGTTTCTATTTAAATATCATTTATGTTTCTATTGTATATGTCCAGTTTTGTAAACCAAAAAAAAAAAAAAAAAAAAACGCAATTTTGCTTAGACAATATCGAGCATGGAACCTGTCGTTCTTTCATTAAACTATTTACATTAGCTAAACTGAATTGACAGGACCGAGACATGTCGAACGTGTAACAGATTCGGCCCCAATAAAACGCCACACCCAGCAGGCTCGATCTAAGTACATGTCCAGCTCCGTAGGCCTGCGGAGCTGCGGAGATAAGAGCCCGAGAATGGCGGTGCGTCTCGCGTCACGTACCACGAGCGAGATTAGCGCACTCGTGACGCGTTGTCACTAAACTGCGACAGACATCTTAATGTCCCCCTCCTGCCCAAATGAGGAGGGATCATAATTGGAGCATGCATAATACATGCCGGCCCTCGGTCGTGGATCTCGACCGAGCGGAGCGGACGCTGCGCTGTGCTCGGGAGATCTCGATTGTTGCTAGGTGCCCCCTGCGGTTACGCTACCAGGGACAAAATATGAAAGGCAAAAATATACAAGTAAATACAATATATTGGCTTGTTCTATTCAAAATTGTTTCAATGCGGATATTTGAGCAGGTTATCTTCGGGGTCCGGTTGTCAAAGTAAATTTATTTGTATGAAACATGAGTAGCATGCACTTGTTATTTGTTTTGGTTGCCGGGCGCACTTAATGCTTAATTTTTTGCACTTAATGCACTTAATTTTATTAAATTTAATTTATTTTGCATGAATGTAGTTTTATGAAACAACTAGCCTACCATGGGAAGGCTGCCATACAAACAACTACGAAATAAAAACAACTTTCGTAATGCATTTGTTTCGTGTTAGTGTAATAGCCTTAAAGTATTCAAAATCCACCTATTAAGACCATAAGTCATAAAACATCACAAATTACCTAAGACAGTATAAACTATTAACAGACGATCCGATTTGTCCGGCGGAGCGAACTATCTTAAATTCATAATTGTTGCTTGTGACGTCCCAGAGAACATTCTCAGTAGGAATTTCTGCGAACATTCGTATGTAATACACGATCGGTTCTGCATGTTCGGAGCGAACAATTCGATCGTCTGTAAACACAAAGTTTTAGCGAGAAACGATATGCAGTGCCGATGTTCTTTTCAATGTATTCCAGTTCAGTAAATGTATCGTCTCCGATACATATTCCGCGCTACCAGTACGCATTTTTCTAGAACACACATATCCATAATACATGAAGGCCATCGATCCCGACATGTTCGTTTATTTTATTCCGTGCGCCGTCCGTCCGCTCCTGCCTCCTCTCGCATCGATCACAGCTCCGATAAACAATATTCAACAATGCCGGCATTACGTTATTTGAACAGATGAATTATACTGAAACAAAACTTGAACACATGAATTATATATATATAGAAACAAAGGACGCTCGTACTCGTATCGCGCGGAAAAAACACTGTAGTCTGGATGATTTCGAAAATGAATTGGAATTCTTCGCTTAAATTCTGTAATTGTATTGAGTTCTTTGACGTTTCAAATAAATTTTTTGTTGGTTGTTGTCATAGATTGCATATAATAGACACGAAAACTCTACACACAGATACACGACCTGCTTTTGCCAGCGTCCCAAGATGAATGTCAATGTTATACCAGACAATTGCACTAGGGCACTAGGCCCCAATACCTAACTAGGGTATTGATTTCAGCCTGTATTTATTTTAGCATGTTCGTCTGCTCCAGCATTCAACTTTTAAACTGCTGAATTGAATGAAAATGTAGGATGTGTGTGCCTGCAAATTTCTAAACTGCTAGTCGTAATTTGACTAATAAGATATCGTTAGAACCGTAAAAGTAATACGCTTAGAATGCTAATCGACCCTAGCTAAGTGGAGCAACTTTTGACAAGCCTTTTAAAGACGGTTTCGTTTTAACTTTTAATTGTGAACAAAATTCTAAAATTGACCCTGATTTCTCCTTCACTATGCGTACTACATTTCGGTCACCATCTTCTTCTATCTGCTACCGATTGGTGGAAGATAAATTAAGTGAAGGGGATATCAAAGGTGCAGCTAGGCTTTTATTTTCCAGTGATACATTAGCACCAAATACACCAGAGACTTTGCTGGCACTCAAAGAAAAGCATCCACCAGCAGCAGCCGACCTAGTTCATCCTTTATCGGCTGGTTTTCCTGGGGAAGATGTTCTCACAGCATCTGTCCAAGACATAATTAATGCTATTTCTTCTTTTCCCAGTGGTTCAGCGGGGGGTCTCGACTCTCTTACTCCCCAGCACTTGAAAGATCTAACAAGTGCGGGTTGTGGTGAGATCGGTGACTCCTTACTTAAAGAGCTTACTTCTCTAGTGAATATAATGTTAGCCGGTAAAGTTACTGAACAAATAACAGAAATATTATATGGAGCAAATTTGTGCGCCTTGCTTAAAAAAGATGGTGGACTAAGGCCAATTGCTGTCGGCACAGTTTATCGTCGTCTCACAGCTAAGATTTGTGTCAACCACATAAAAGAACCGCTCCGTGAGGAATTTCAACCATTCCAGTTGGGTTTTGGTTCACGCGGTGGTTGTGAGGCGGCGGTACACGCTTTACGTACTTTTTTAGGGCATCAAGGAGGTGAAGTGGTGCTAAAGGTAGATATCAAAAATGCTTTTAATTCTGTTGATAGAAATTCTCTTCTGACTCAAGTTAAAGACAAAATCCCTTCTATATTTAATTTCATTTGGCAATGTTATGGCAAACCATCAAAATTAATGTACAAAAGTAACGTGTTATCTTCAGAAGTAGGGTGCCAGCAAGGTGATCCTCTTGGACCAGCTATTTTCAGCTTAGTAATTCACCCAATCATTAAAAAATTAGAATCAAAATTTAATGTATGGTACCTAGATGATGGGACTCTGGGAGGCGATGTTAATACTGTTCTAAAAGACCTACAATTTTTAATTTCTGAATTTAGTTCAATAGGTCTGACCTTAAACTTTTCAAAATGTGAAGTTTTTATTCCAAATTTTTCTTCGATTCCAAAACATGAGACAATTGGCCTTTTCGAAAAAATAGCTCCAAACATTAAAGTATTAGGAAACAGTTCTCTTCGTCTTTTAGGGTCACCGGTTCTAGATGAATCAATTCAAGATTTTGTAGATGACAAAATTCAAAATTTTCAATCAGTTTCGGACCGCCTCCAAAAAATTAACACTCATATGGCCTATTATATTATTAGATATTGCCTTTTTGTCCCAAAATTTATGTATTCTCTTAGATGTTGTCAGCTTTGGAATCATTCTTCAGCTTTACGACAGCTTGATAACATCCTAAAGGATACACTCACCACAATTTTAAATATATCTTTTGGAGATTGCTCTTGGAACCAGGCTACGTTACCTGTGCGGTTTGGAGGTATCGGTATTCGTAAAATTTCTAGTGTTTCATTGCCAGCTTTTATATCATCAGCCTTCAGTACTGAAAAATTAGTGAGTGCTATTCTATCGCCTTCTATTCAGAATTTCAAAATTAGTTATCTCGCTGAGGCTGTAGAACGCTGGAAAATAGCTTGTCCAGCCCAATCCTTGCCCAAAATACCCGCTTCTCAGAGGCAGTGGGACGGGCCGCTCTGTGAACTGGAATATCAAAAGCAATTAAATTCATCAAGTTCTATCACAGAGCGTGCTCGTCTTCTTGCTGTTGCTCGATGGGAATCGGGGCTTTGGCTGCAAGCGTTACCATCTAAAAACATTGGCAATCTTTTGGACAGCAATACTTTCCGTGTAGCCGTATCCCTCCGTTTAGGCGCCCTTTGCCAAGTACCACACCGCTGCTCATGTGGTGACATGGCGGATCGGCTGGGCCACCATGCCCTATCGTGCAGTAAGAGCGCTGGGCGCATACCGCGGCACGCCAGTTTGAATGATGTCATCCGTCGGGCCTTTGTCAGTGCCGGCGTCCCTTCAGTCTTAGAGCCCAACGGTCTTATGCGAGACGACGGCAAGAGGCCCGATGGAATGACACTTATCCCTTGGAAGATGGGTCAGCCGATAGTCTGGGATGCTACTTGTGTTGACACACTGGCGCCGTCCCATCTTTCAGAGACTAGCAAACAAGCTGGTGCTGCCGCAACAAAAGCAGAAAACCTCAAACGGCGCAAATATGCATATTTAGACCGGATGTACATGTTTGTGCCGTTTGGGGTCGAAACATTAGGTTCATGGGGTCCAGCCGCTCAGAGTTTATACAGGGGAATAGTAGTTGGTAATATGTAAATAGCTTTAAAATTAATAAATTATATACCTAATAACTTTTACCTTTAATAATACATATGTATAAAATGTTATATTGATCGTACGCACATTGAGCAATGAATAACATAAACATTTATTTAGATCTAGTTTTTTTTTGTTTGAAAGGTGAATTAGTCGGGAGTGTTCTTAGCTGTTTCGTCAAAATCGGTTCAGTCGATTTTTTTTGGCGGAGGGTTTTGAGTTTTCTAAACTGATACTTGTTATTAACGAATAACAATTAATATTTACATGTTAATAAGTTCTCCTTCGAGTAATTATTGATATTGAAGCCGTTTTCCCGGAATTTAATGAACGCGAACCCAAGGAGGAAACGCGACCATTTGAAACGTACCTGTTAATCACGGAAACGATGTATTTTGTTGTTTGAGATGATGATTTAGTTTGACCACGTTGAATTGATTGTTTCTTATTATAAATAAATCCTGACTATACTGAATCGTCACGTTTTCAATAGAGGCCTAAAATAAATTGAAATTAGAGGTCTTATAACAAAGAATTTTGACCAGCTCTTTAAAAAAGACAATAGACAAATACTTTATTATGACAAACAAAAAACAAAACATATAATATATAAACAAAATAAATGAGAAAGTTTTGTAACAATCTAATAATCAATTTATTTGCGAATATGGTTATAAAAAAAATAGCTGGAAAGTAGTGCAATAGAACGCCATAAATGACCTTGTAGGTGGTCATTTAAAAGTCATACAAGAAAATGTGCAAAAATATCAAAAATATTATGTTTTTGTTGAAACTTTGCATATATTCATAATATTGTTTTATCAAACAGCTATATTAGGTAGGCACTTTGTCATATAAAGATTAATTTTCGTATTGCAACTATTTTATTTGGTAATTCAGTTTTGGCGAGAAAGTATTTACCGCAATACAATGTATTTACTTATCCTCTTCTCATACATACAAAGTGTTGAAATGTGTTATATAAACCGCAGGCACGTTGTTTGTGGCCCCCTTCCTTACAATAATAGCGGCGATGGTCGTGATGGATGCGTCGAACGGTCTGAATAATCAGCTCCGATCATGCGGACATTGCGCACGACCACGTGCCGGCTGAAATGTCTGTTGACTGCTGACCTGCTTGACTAAAGTCAGCAGGCAGCAGTTATTTTATTTATAAATTGATGCCGACGGACACCGGTCATTCATTACGACTGACTGGCTCGCCAGCAAGACCTTTGTGGCGTTATGACAATATAGGGATTATAGGGTCTTACAACAAGTTTCTATATTAAAAGTAAAATCAAATATCCGACAGAATAGGAGCGATTTTCGTAGTGTAACTTGCGTTTGCGTTAAGTTTGACATGATGCTGAATGTGCGTTTGTGAGAAAGTATGCCCAAAGCCACTGTACAATATATAATTTAAAGGATCATTTTAATATAGTTACTATAAAATATGTAATTTTATTACAAAAAAGTCTCTCTAGGATGTTGGAAACAGTGCAATTTTTATTTTTACGAGAATTAGTACGAGTTAGGTATTATTATTTACAAACCCTTTTATAAAAGTGTCCATTTTAGTCATAAAGGGGAAGGCGCACGTTCGGTTCCCGACCGTCGTAGAGATTTTTGAATCGTCTGTAATACTATCAATATCTAGACTTATGTGCTCCATCCTCGGCCACACCGTCGCTTACCATCAGGCGAGTTGGTGATCAAACGTTCAAAACGTCAAATCTAAGTGTAGTTAAGAATTAAAATTAAAATTGTACTTACAAAAGAGTAAATTGTCAATAGCGCAAAAGTTGTCTGTGCCTATTTTTGTAAATTCTTGTATGTATTATTTGTTTCCGTTGTGTTATTTTAATAATAATAAGAAAGCGTGTATACTCAGAGCACTCACGCTCACTAAAAAGCTTCTTGCGGCGGCGTCGTGTGGCGGGTCGCCCTCTTCCCTCAAACATGGTTGACTCGGCTCGGGCTGGCACATGCGTCAACTCGTGACCGGGTGCTGCTTGCGGGAGCTGGACTGCTCGGCGTATACACGCATGCATGCTAGTTAAGTGTAAATTAAAATTTTGTCTTCCTCTTGCATAACTTAAAAAAATAAATATAAGTAGTTATAAATGCATATATTAGTTCATAAAAGGCACGGACCCTGGAGTCTGTGGAGAATAAATTTGGTAAATAAAAAAAAAAAAAAAAAAAAATAGCGCAAAAACTCCACTTTCTGCTCAGGAAGGATTTTTATACTACTACTAAACTATCATGGTAATACACGAAATTAATTTTCGTAAATTACAACAGTACATTGTTTAGACTGACAGACAAATAAATTGGACAACACGAAACGGCCATCCGCGCAACGCGGTCACACTATACCTAGACACGGAATTATTTTATCAAATGTTATTTCAACTGCCAAAATAGCGGCCGGAGGAGAGACACAATAGAGCCTCCCGGAGGATTATCCGGAGGGTAATCTCCTCCCACGGCACTCTTTGTCGCGTCCATACTACCTGCGCACTTCTGTACAGTACAGACAAATGGCAGTAGGTGAGGTCGAGCATTCGGGTCGGCCAGGCCAGAGGTGAGATATCAATTAAGTTATGTAGTCGTCAATATGGTTTTCATTACTATTTACGGCAATTTGTATTTATACGAGTATAAGTTTAGAAAAATCAAAAACCCCCGACAAAAAAATGGCTGAACTGATTTTGATTAAACACAGCAACACTCTTGATAAAATAGATATGTAGATATATTCTAGATCGACGAGCTCCATCTCCGGCCATACCGTCGCTTAACATCAGGCGAGTTGGTGGTCAATTGTAGATCTAACTTGCATAAAAATAAACCTCTTTCAAACAAAAAAAAAACTACATCAAAATCGGTCCAGCCGTTGAGAGCTATGATGCCACAGACAGATACACGGATACATACGCCAAATTTATAACACCCCACTTTTTATAGTGTTAAGTTTTTTTTTTTATAAATATACAAGATACGGCGCTTTAACGATGTAGGCCCTTAAAACTGACCATATAAGCAGTAGTGTGTTTTTTTCCTTAATTTTCAGCTGAATTGCCCTACTGTATTTAAAATGTTCGTTTGTACATTGGCTACTGTCAGTCGACTGCGCTCACCGTTAACTGAATGACAGACGGACAGAAAACGTTTTCATTTATCTTTTTTATTTTTTTATGTACAACATTTTATTTGTATATATATATATATATATACGAGTGTTTTCTTTATATCCCTTTTTGTCGTTCTTGTGTTGTTTGTCGAGCTCCTGATAGGATTCGTAGATTTCGTGTTCGGTCGCGGTCCGCCGGCGCCGTGAAAAATATATTTGTTTGTTTACTGGTGGAAAGCAGAGCTTTGTTCGGAGGCTTTGCGGGATTCTCCTGTGATGTTCTCTGTGAGAGTCTCACTGGGTAATTTGGTTGTTTGTTAACGTCTGGCCATCTTTGAAGATGTGTCTTTCTATCTCGACAGATATATAACAAGTATCTATGTTAAAAGAAAAACAAAATATCCGACTGCACTAAAGCAGTTTTTACAGTCATACGATTTCAATACGCTTGATATGCTGTTGAATGTACGTTTTTTGTGAGTAAGTATGCGCAAAATAGCTGTAAAAGATTATAAAAGCGCACCGTGTACAATAATACTAGTAAAATCACTTATTACTAAAAAAGTTTGTTAAATAGGCCACGAAAAAACTGCATTTTTACATTTTTACGAGAGATGTATTATTTTTATTACAAATAAGTATATAAAAAACTTTTTAAGTTAATCGGTTTTATTGTCAACGGGAAGGGGGTCAAATTTCGATTATTAAATTTGACCAAAACAAACAAATAAACAAACAGGTCCAAGCTAAATAAAACCGTTTAAAAAATATAGCCTATGACACTCAGGAAAACAAATATAATGATATCTCACACATCAAAATCTTTCATACCGTTTAGGCTGTAGGCGATCATATAGAAACATACATTCATACATACACTCGAAAAACATAACCCTCCTTCTTACGTAGTCGGGTAAAAAATAACGGTGATTTTTTTGTTATCTTTATTTAGAGTATGCTCCTGAATAGATCTTTTTGATTGGATATCATCTGATTGTCTTTTAATTGCGAGTAAATAAGTTTTTTTTCTAGCCATTCTGCTTTACTGTAGAATGCACCGATCTCAGAGTTGCTTGTGAATCGCTTGCCAGAATTAAATAGTTATAGCTTAAAACTGAAAAACCGACCAAAATGGGAAATTTTGTTTTAAAAGCCAAATTGCTAGACCGCTTTTGATTAAATTTCTTTGGGACCAATCTGAAAGTATATCGTTTCAAATTTTTTTTTAGTAATGTAGTATTTTTTGTATAGTAAGAATGACATTTGTCACTGAATGTCAAATGCTTCTTCGTCGCAGATTAGAAAATGTGCAGATGTTTATACGAAAAACCTCAACATTTGACACTTTTGCAAAGAAAAACGTGTCAGTGGAACTCTGCGATTCTATAATCTGACGCACTCACTCAGGAATCCAATGAAAATATTTTACTTTTAGAGATTATTCAAAAAGTAATAAAGCAATGTTTCTAAAATAATTATGGGACCAACTTGGGAGCTTTGTCTAAACATCAATTCAAGAAACAAAGGTTGGTTCACGGATGACGGAGTAATTCGTGTACATACATAAAAAAAATATACGGTACGAATTGATAACCTCCTCCTTTTTCGAAGTCGGTTAAAAAACAAGTGAAAAATCTAAAATGAGTGATTCTAGCGACGTAGAAGTTTATTTGACGCCAACAGAACATACATAAAAAAAATATACGGTACGAATTGATAACCTCCTCCTTTTTCGAAGTCGGTTAAAAAACAAGTGAAAACCTAAAATGAGTGATTCTAGCGACGTAGAAGTTTATTTGACGCCAACAGAATGGACTGAAACTGTTAGTAACATTTGGATCGAGCGAACAAAGCGTTTTCATTTCACTACCGTTTCAATTTCTGCTAACACTAATGATTTTTAGAAATTTGAAATGAACTACATTGAAGCAGAACAAGAATGGAGCTGGTTAGGTAGTCAGTCGGAGGTACCTAATGGTAACAGTCTACCACGTGTACTGAGATCATTGTTTGGTAGCGTTTCATAGGAACTCCATTGTTGAAAATATTCGAGGTCTAACAATGTGCGTACCGGCGCGCGCGACCCGCGCTCGCCGCGCCCGCGACCCGAGCCCGCCGCGCCCGCGACCCGCGCTCGCTGCGCCCGCGTCCCGCGCCCGCCGCGCCCGCCGCGCCCGCGTGGCGCGTGTTGTGCGGAGGTTGTAGTTGGCGGGCTTTAACGTTTCATGTTCGTCATTGTTAAGTTTTCATTAGCACAGAACAAAATGGTGTGTAACGGGTTCTTCGATACTTGGGAAATGTTTGGAAAGTTCCGATTACGGCATCCCCGGTTTTCCCCGGCTCTGCGTTGCAAGCCTTAAGTATGGTAATCGCCTGACTCGTCTTCAGTCGCGACACGTCGGGCGACGCTGTTAGACGCGTGTCGTGACCTGTGGACAGTGACAATACTATCCTATGTGCTTAGAAAGTGCAACACCATGATATATAAGGCCAAGATAGTAAAAGGCCTATACGTAGGTATCTGATATTATCTTCGAAAGTGCTGAGATTTACATAGCTTTTATTTCATATTCAATGAATGTAACCTCTCTATACTTAGATAAAATCTCATTGATTGCTTGTATTTTTTTTGTGAGAGCATGTGACAGTGAGCGGGCGGCGTCCGTCAGTCTGGCGCAACGTCCGCGTCGCGAAGATGCTGCGCGTGCGCCGGTGCACGAACTGACTGGCGCGTGAACTGTGGCCCGTCCGGCTTTGATGTTATAAATACGCGCCGGTAATGTGCGGAGTTGCGAACTACTCAACTATCATCGCTACGGTCCAGGGCTGCCAAATGACATAGTCATTTTGTAGAAAATTGCTCATGTGTTAGGTAAACATCTGCTGCCGCCTCGGGAGACCGTCGAATTTGCGATCCCCAGGTCGGGTTCAGATCGCGGAACACGTATCTTGTAGTTTCGAAGTTACGTGCTTATTGTTAATTGTCGCTAACTTCTAACGATGAAGTAAAACATAACGAGGAGACTTGATTTTCTAATTTTAGTTATTTTTAATGTGGAAAAAATAAGTATTGGGTATGTTAAGTTTATTTGTAATAAACATCAATCTCAATACTATCCTTATTACAACGTGTACAAATAAGGAGCTGACAATTGACAACTACCTGAAGTTCTTTGGTTCGACTGTTATGGACGAGAAATGCATTGCATATACTGTTTACTTTTTTTCAGTTTCTTTAAGCATTTAAGATGGCGAAGCAATGTAAGGGAATTGACTGCCTAATTTACATATTAGTTTGTAAATCTTATCAACCATTGAAAAGGCAATGTTGTATGGAGATAGCACTTCTATATCGAAAAAGTACAAGTAAGGCAACATGACATGTTTCTCAAGTAAATTAAATTCAGCTCTATATGAATAAGTGAGTTTAGAAAACTTAAAACCTCCCGACATAAAAAAACGGCTGGATCGATTTTGATGAAACAAAACTAAGAACATTCTCGATCCAATACCTCTTTCCAAAAAAAAAAAAAAAACTAAATCAAACTTATCCGTTTGAGAGCCACAATGCCACAGACAGACATACAGATACATATATCAAACTTATAACACTCCTCTTTTTGAGTTGGTGGTTAAAAAGATGTTATTCTTACCCCTAACTCGCGTAATGGTAAGCGACGATGTATCCGAGAACGGATCGCGTTTATCTGCTCTTATAAAATTCCAGTGTCGCAGTTCTCTGAAACTAGGTAAGATGGCATAGGAGGTCCACACATCATGTGCAGTAGTACGCAACCAAAATGTGGACCGAAATCAACGTGTACGGATTTTTTACGGTCAAGCGCAAACCTATTAGTTATATAAAACAAAAAAAACTGGCCAAGTACGAATTTTGAGAGACAGATAAAGAGACAAACGGACATTGGAGTGATCCTAAAGGTTCTCCTAAAAAAGATTAAAGAATTAGGCGGGGCATCCCTGCGAGTGTATCGAATGGAGTCCGTAAATACAAATGAAGCTTCATGTCCGCTGCGTGGCTCTACACTCTTTGAACTCTGCTACTGAAGCTGGGGCCGGCAGTCGCGAACGGTGCTCTCAGATCTTGGTTGATGGCTTTCCTACGTTATGACTTTCCTATGTAACTTGTATACATATAT
The DNA here is from genome assembly GCA_947563715.1 of Lycia hirtaria. NCBI lineage: Eukaryota > Metazoa > Arthropoda > Insecta > Lepidoptera > Geometridae > Lycia > Lycia hirtaria. The sequence continues at coordinate 24,700,197 of OX387383.1, read as the reverse complement.
AGGAAAGCTGATAAGCGACGCGTCTTAGTTAAGGAACAACACATGTTTGAGAACGTAACGAACTCGCATCGTCCGAAGCTGGCGGCACTTCACAATACGCACATGACGACGAAAATACGGAGGCGCGTGCCGCGGGATCGGAACTCAGGGCCTGTATATTCTGTGGTGGGACAGTTTGTACAAACAGGGCTGACAAGCTTTTATTTATATCAATATAAAACTTATTTTCTTCGTTTTAGAGCATTTAAATAAAAGTTCGTTTTTAAATATTTTATTTACTAGACTAAAAAAGAGTGCTTGTCAAGACTATTCAAACGAGTCCACCAAACTCGACGGTTTTATCTTGTTTAGTTTAGGAGTTCCTATGGCCACCTTCCGACGCCATCTTGAGACCCTGGCTGTCATGTAGCACAAGAGTGCTTGTCAAGACTATTCAAACGAGTCCAAACTCGACGGTTTTATCTCGTTTAGTTTAGGAGTTCCGATAGCCACCTTCCGACGCCATCTTGAGACCAGCTTCATGGTACCATATTATTGCATTGTCACCGAAGTTACGTAAGTAAACCAAATTTCAACCTAATGTAACGACAGGAAGTGGTTCTAATTTAACTCGCAAGATTTGTCCCACACATACTAACAGGGCAAGTTGAATAAAAGCTTTTAAAAAGGGGGACATCGTATTTATTTTCATATTTTCCTTCTTATACCGAAAAATATACATCGGAAAAATATTTAAAAACCTGATTTAACTTATGCTAATAAAGCTCTTTCTTAAGATACCCCACATGATACGGTTAAAGAACTTTAAAATTTGGACCCTCATTCCTTGCGTAAAGACACTATTTTTTGTGATTAAATTAAAAATGTCCAGTTTTCGGATTTTTTCCTATATGTGTACTATAACACAATGCTTCTTGCCGAATTTCATAGTTCTAGGTCAACGGAAAGTACCCCATAGGTTTTGATTCCCTTGTGAGTGTCGAAATGTGCATTTTTACGACATATTCGGCTGTAACTTTTTTTTATGAAAACTGAGAAATTTGATTTTTCTTTCTGCAGCAATATACTATGGATTTGCGTATATGGTTTTAATGTCAACGCGATACCTTCACGCGTTCACGAGATAAAGGTCTTGATACCCGGACAGACGGACAACAAAGTGATCCTATAAGGGTTCCGTTTTTTTCTTTTGAGGTACGGAACCCTAAAAAAGATTCCGACAAATTGAAAACCTCCTCCGTTTTGGAAGTCGGTTAAAATGAATAAAATAAAATTCATTTATTTCAGATGATCAAAACCCGTACAGCTAACCAGAAATTAATAATTGTAGTTAACATTTAATGTAGCGTTCAATAAATTTTACCACTTTAAATGAAATGTAAATGTGTTGTACATGTGAAGGTTACGTACATAAGTGCGATGGTGTGCGAAGCGCGCCGGAGTCGTTCTTGTGACCCCTGTCTTCTCGTATTCTGGCGTGGTGCACTTCATCCGTCGCGTTGCAGCAACACGCCTGACTGACGCATATAATTTATTGACATCAAAACGCCTCTGTTTGTGTTTACGCGTCGTTTTATGGCGCACAATGGCTTATGTCACGCGGCTGACACGCTCTCTACCATGTATTGTAGTTTGACTGGAAAAATTCAAGAACTGCTTGTGGTGTTGTATGGATTTGGTTTTATAGTTTTGAGATGAATTGTGCGAAAAAGAAACTAATAAATTCTTCGGTGAGTCATATAAAATGTGCTGATATAAAAACACCTCTCACCACGTGGTTGTGGGGTCAGTTTCAGAACTGGTTGATATTTTATTGAATGACGGCCGACGTGTGCTAGTCGCTCACTTGATATTAAGCTTTTAGAGATTCGTAGACCAATGCCATTTAGTTTTTAGGGTTTCGTAGTAACTACGAGGAACTCTTGTGTCCACCCCCTGCATTTCTAAACTATTGGACGTAGAAATTCATGATTAACCACAGTAGTAGACCATATTACCTAAATACTTTCAAATAAGATTGTTTTGAACATTGTGATTAGTTAATATTTCACACAACACCATCTAGCCCAAACTAAGCAAAGCTTGTACTAAGTAAGCTCGCTAAGTAAGCTCGTATAGATTGAGTGGCCAGTCTTAGTGTCAGAGTTATTAACCCGCCGAAAGGCGCCTGGCCTGGCTTGACGATTGCTGTTTTTAAGAACAAACAACCGGGACTTACAATTTAACGTGTCATTCGACCCACGGTAGCGCTCAGAAAGAAATGTCGCTCACGGTCACCCATCCGAAGACTGACCGGTCCGTCCGTTGCTCGACTCGACGTAGGTGATCGTTCGAGAACACCTATTCCAAGCTACGCCACGAACGCTATAAAGTTTGTACTATGGAAACTAGATGGCCGATATAATATATAAATAATACATAATATACTTATTTTTTGGAAATACATACATAAGATACATAGAAACACCCAAACACAGAACAAACACCGTAGAAGGAGGAATGCCATATTAGTTATTATTTAGGAGATAAAGTAAGTATTCAAACAATATCTTGGGAATATCGATATCAAAGGCAAATAAAATTTAAAATCGCTGTCTCAATGGGGCTACCAGTACTTGTGATAATTCGACCTCAGCATACTTCCCTTTCTCCATTATCTTATCGAGTTTAAAATCGAATAATGAACATTCTGCAACTAGTTCATTTACCGTATAACCGTCGAGAGTCGAGTCGCGCACCGAGGGAAACCCACCCGGACACCCGGACGTCTAGATACTCGTACCTGCGTTCATTCATCCACTCGCCACAGATCAGCCGATAGTTTGCTTAGTAATTCATAGATTTTACAACAGTTAGTGCCAGTATTGCTGACGTCTGCCATTTTGCTAGATAAACTTGCGCGAATGCACTGCACTGCAAAATTTTTCACGCATGTATCGCAATGCTAATTACTGTAACATGGAAATGAATGCGGGAGGCCTATGTCCAGGCGTGGACTTCTTGTGGTTAACTTAAGGGATTTGAGAGGATTCCATAACGATCGTTATAAAAGTATTATATTTTTGTTAGCAGGTTTAGATGTCTTCCGGTATGTCTCTTATTAGTGAAATCACTTGAGTAGATGAATCTGATAAATGGTACATGTACGGTTACATCAGTAATATTGTGTACGGTACTCAGTCGGGCGACCTCGAGCCGCGCCAGTGAAAGTGTCCCGATCAGCTGACCCACTCCGCCCCGGCTGCACTCTAGTTGCTAGTTACATTTACCTCAATTGTTGCACCGGCGCGCGGCGGAAAGGTCAGGGATTCGGGAGCTTAGGCCGCTTACACAATGCATGCTAACACTTGTGACACGAACTCGCGTTTGTCAATCGTGAGATTGTATCGTGACGTGACACTGACGATTAATAGTTATGTCTTCTAAAGAAAAACAAAATACTCGACTGTAGAAAAGCAGATTTTGCAGTCTAACTTATGATTCCGTTATACGCTTGAATTGATACGCTGTCGAGTGTAAGTTTTCTGTGAGAAAGTATGCGTAAAATCGCTGTAATATATTGTAAGTTTGCGCATTCTTTAGAATAATTGTAGTAAAATAACTTGTTTAATACGAAAAAGTTCGTTGGAGGTTTCGAAAAAAGATTTTTTGTTATTTTTGCGAGAGACGTATTATTATTATTACCAAATATATTTAGCCTATGGCACTCAGGTAATAAAAATGAATCTAACGGCACCTCGCGCATCAAAATCTGTCAAGCCGTTTAATCGTTAGGCGATAATATAAAAACATACATACGTACCCACACACATATGTAAGTATACATACAAAAATACACACTCGAAAAACATAAGCTTCTTACGCAGTCGGGTAAAAATAAGTAATTTTTACTTAATACTTGAATACTTAACGTCGTCGTGTATATCAGGTACTAAGGTCGCAACTACATAAATCGCACCAGAATCGAAACATGCAAGCAGTGTCGGTGTGTCAGCGGCCTTACAAGCACGACCATTCATAACGCGTCTCGTGTTATGTTGCGTCACTGCATTTCGGGTTTGATACGTGGAAACTATCGTCATGCAGATTTCTTCTTTGATTTTTTGCCTGCGACCGTCTTGATTATTATTTGTTGTTGTTGTTTTCTTATTCCAAGAAACTCATATACGTGTGCTGATAACTGACCTCTCTTGCCGGATTTGTTGAACAGGTTCTTATCCATATTGTGCGGGCTCAGCCTTTCAGTTTTTTTTTTATAATGAGATAATTCCGCGCTTGATCGGTGATGCGTGTACAACGATCCGTGGCGTAGGTCGTGGCTCTGGGTTCCCTCGGTATGGGTCAACTGTATCAACTGGTCTCGACTGTCACATATGCAGTCGTGTCGCGACCCTCAATCAATCAAATCATTTAACAACCTCGGAACATTTTAGAAACGGCCCTTTTTGTAAAAACAAACCGGGAGCGATTCCCCACACTATCTGATACTACTGTAAGAAATAGGCGCGACCAAGACAAACGGCGCGTACATGAAGGAAAGACAGCACTGATGCAAAATAGCATCGTATGTATGGGTCCTAAAATCTACAATAAGATTCCTAAGTCAATAAGAGACCAGAATAGTAATTTATTTATAAAAAAGTTGAAGGCATTGTTATTGCAGAAGTGTTATTATTCTATCAATGATTTTTTAAATGACAAATTTTAATTTTATTTGACATTATGTGTATCTTTTATTGCTTCTGCTTTGTCATATTATAGATATTTTTGGTTTGTGTATTAATCTAATAACAAATAATAATAATTATTATTTTTTAATTTTTCGCATGTGCATGATGCTGTCTACCTGACATTTGTACGCCTAATCGGCACAACATGATTTTAAGCGACTAAATTTAGTGTAACATCTTTTATGCACTTGTTGTATAAAATTCTCGTGTTGTATGCAAATAAATTATCTTTATCTTTATCTTTATCGGAATGCAACCTTTAAGACATGATATGCTTTACGGAGATAATAATTATTGTCATCGTCCGAAATTACCTTAAAAGGCGTGGGTTCAAAATTAACGATTATCATCGATGCAGAACACGTTATGTTGTAAAAGTTGGTCTCCGATGGTCACGACTGATAGACTAGTCGACGCGGTTGAGCCGCGGTATCGTATCGTAAGGTACCGACTGAACTCGGAGCCGTCAACCGCCGCTGCTAATGCTCGCGTCTGTTGCGCCGGCCGTCACCCACGGAATGCTACTCATATATTTTCATATGCTCATTGTGAGTGGCATTTCTTTCTGAGCGCTACCATGTGTCGGACTGTGTTACCGCTGGCAGTCTATACGAATTTACTAATATGATCATTATATGCTCCGTGTGTAGTGGTAGCAAAATATAACTGAGAGAAGAGGACGACCTTAGAAAATGTGGATAACGTTCGAGTCTGATAAAGTGAAGTGGCGACAGGGAAGTTGCTGTCGGCCCTACCTAGTGGGATAAGGGCAGGGAGATGAAGATGTTTGGTATCAAAATGTAAAGAAGCAGTATGTTGGTGTTCCAGGTGCTGACATGTCGTTCCAAGGCGAATACGCGGCGCAAGTGCTCGGCCTGTCGGGCGATAGCAACCCCCCTCCCGCGGCGGAGAGCGCCCCCGCCGCCTCCCCGCGCCCCGCCTCCCGCCCCCTCTACCCGCTCGACGCGCCCGCGCCGCCTCCACACCACTACAAGGAGGAAAAGATCAACAACCACCTCAACAACAAGTTTAACATTGTGAGTACCTACGGACATGTTGCGGCATGCGAGAGACAATCCCCCTCCCCCATTCGCTTATGTTGCGGTTACTGTGTGGCAAAGTTTCGATTAGTTCACAATAAAAAGTTGCTGAACGCTCAAAAAATGCTCGATCTGTCAGACTAGTCGCTACTAGCCGGTATAGAGCCGAATCTTTCCTATGGCTAGCGTCCTTGCTGATCTGCCTTACTCTCTGATGAAACTAAATTAACCAACCATGTTAAGACGCTGGATGCAAGCCGCTTCCAATCGGTCTTTTTGGAAATCCATGGGGGAGGCCTATGTCCAGCAGTGGACTTCTTATGGCTGAGATGATGATGATGATGAACCAACCATGTTGGATTTGCTCAAGAGAGACTTCATTCTTATTAAATTTTGCCGGGCATTATGGCCCACCTGTTTATCTTATTAAGTTCGATTGCTTTTCGTTTATGGGGAATAAATGCCATCTCAAAATCTAATGTTTTCTCGAAAAATAACATCGTGAATATATATCACATCAATAGACTGTAAGCTAAATATTGCAATACCACCGAGCATAATAATCCACTGCCAGTTTTTCAATATACGATTCTGATTCTGATCAATCATGGGAAATCAAACATTTCCGAGGGACGGGAAAGCAGAAGAGACTCATATAAGTGAACTTTATATATCTGCAAGATGATTATTTTAAAAGAGTACTTACTACTTTAATACCGGTTGTGTTCTGTAATTGAAACCGCTATCTTATATTGAGGTCGCAAACAAATCATATTACCTCGTGTATGAATTCTAAGAAGGCAATATCTAGGCTATTGTACACTTTGTACAGGTTTCCCTGACTTAACACACTTCGCACGAATAGATTTATTGATTTAACTTATTTACACTATGTGAGAGGTAAATATGTTTGTCACAGTACACGTTACAACAGTTGAGAGAGACTGCGATCACTCGGGATCAGTTTCGTCATGGAAACTAAGTTTCGGGGTTTACCAGGAGCTTGTGTCGCGCCGCTGTGCTTTGTGAAGAATCTCTTTCGAAGAAAGTGGCACTTTGTTGTGCAAACCTTCGGCCACTGCCCATGAACAGATGAGCTGTGGTTAGAAACCTGAATGGTATTAAAAAATATTGCTAGGAAAAAGAATACTATAGTAATTTTTAGGGTTACGTAGTAACTATGAGTAACCCTTATAATTTCGTCATGCCCGTCTCTCTGTCTGTCTGTCCGTATGTCACAGTAATTCTATTCAGAGACTATCAGCCCTAAATAAACGAAATTTGGTATGTAGATGTGTTCTGTGAACAGCTACAAAATGCCGTGGTCACAATATCAAAACTATAAATGAGATATAGCCCGCCAAAGGTAACAAAATTGTGTGTGTCCTCCCGCATTGTAAACTATTGGACCTAGAAGTTCATCATTAACAATAACAGTAGACCATATTAAAATTAAATACTTTCAATGAAAATAGTTTTGAACACTCTGTGATCAGAACTTTTCGAAATATGTACCTATACCGACAAATATATAAAACACTTCAGTCATTACAGTACTGAGGTCATTGAACTTTGTGCAAAGTAGTCTAAAGAAAAGATAATCTGCAAGTAGTTTTATTTTAGTTTACAGCTTTAACTACGGAACCCTACTATACGCGTGTCTCAAAACGGTCTTGGCCACTTATTTACATATATTTTTAGCCTATTCATCGTTTGAATGTATTTATGACGAGCAAATTTAAGAAATTAATAAAGAATGGTTAGGTCGTCGTTATTGCGGGTGCGACAGAGTCGACGAGCGTGTGTCAAAACACCAATGGATAGAAAGTAGAAGAAGCAGTAGTGTATGTTTGTGAATGCATATTGCTTGAATAGTGTTTCTGTGTCTTCATCTATAGGACGTCGTCGTATCTAATTAAATTTAGCTCAATTTAGCGAGGCGTTAACTTGTTTAGGAGCGCTTGTTAGTTTAACTGACTTATAGTTTGCTAACATACGTGTCCATCCTATATACCTACTTTTGTGTTGTCTACACGGCTACTGTAATAGATTTCTTCCATTCAAAAACCACGTTTCATCATATATGTATCTCTGTCACTTTCTCCTTCCCGGTCTGCCTTTCATATTACTTGGATGGGTTATTTCTTTCTCGAGGGCGATAAATATTTTTCGAATTAAAAAAATGTTGAGAAACCTTCCGAATGAACTTTAACCAGTCCCCCATCTCTTCCGCGTTTTTCAGTGAATGAGTGACATTTCATATAATAGATACATGTATTACATCAGTGGACTCTGTTCAGCTAGAGGACTAATGCGGCATTGACGGCGCTTATATATCATTATTTTGTTTATTCTTGGAAATGTTTAGTAAGTTCCTCTTTTTTGCCATGATAGAACTTAAAGTAAACAGATTCTAGGTAGTGTGTGTGTCTGGTAATTGATGTTTAACGCAGGGCAAACGCCGGCTCTTTGACAATATTTAGAGTCCGTGCGACCTCTGATATCTATTCCGCGAAAACACGTGCAAAATATTAAGAGTTTCGTCAAGGTAGCTATTGAATAAGATTTTTTCGTGAGTTAATTAACAGGAGTAATTAATTTCTATCAAACTCTAATTTATTCACAATTAAAGTAAAGTTACACCAAAAGGGAATTTATTTGATAAGTCCATTTTGCTTGTTACATTTTCGCAGTAAAAGATAGTAAAATTGCCTAATAAAAAAAAATGTAATTTTTAAGATTGATTTTCGAATATAAAATACTAAATATATCACCGGTCTGTGTTAACAGTGATGGATGACATACATATGGCACTGAAATGTGGTTACTCAATATGCATCTCATATGAAGAGCTATGTTGATGTCTATGCTTAGAATCTCTCATCAAGATCTAATCAGAACTGATGGCCGATGGGGCCGAAAAGTTCTCGAGAGGAGAGCACGTGTAGTGACACGTGCACGACTCTCGTATTGAGAGACGATGCCTACAAGTGGCACCAACACCCTGGTTGTAGGCACGCAACAAGATTAGTTATGGGATTTGAGGGCAACTGTTGTGTATGTAGGTGATTTGGGTTGACCAGGGGGGTCAGGGTCACTGCAGGCCTACATTACATCTTAGCCTCTAATACCGTTTAACCCCTAATACCCTCTCCCTCCCATCTAGTCCTCTAACTACGGTCAAATGTGGCGCCAAAACGACCTCATGGTTTCTGATGCTCTGCCTACCCTGTAAAGGATAATATTATTATAGTTTACAAAACTGAGAAAACCTACTTCAAAACACGCAATTCGTTTACTTGGATGCCATATTTTTCCTGTTATTTTGTTATAAAAACCAAAGTACTGAATCGATTTTGGTAAAATGTATATGAATACCTCTGAAGTATGTGCTACCAAACAAAAAAATAATTATAAAAATCATTTTATAATTGGCGAAGTAATCGCTGAACAAATATACAAAAATAACAAGAAGAATTGAGAACCTCCTCCTTTTTGGAAGTCGGTTAAAAAAACAATTTATAATTAGCGGAGTACTTGCGGAACAAACAAACAAAAAAAAGAAAATACAGTCGAATTGAGAACCTTCTCCTTTTTGGAAGTCGTTTAAAAATACGAGGATTTTATGCATGTGTTGGCCAGGAACACTTTTCTAAAGTGTTCAATGGTAACCTTCCACGTCATTATCGTTGATACTATGTTGTTTGTGTTCAAGGCGCGGTTCCCGGGTGCGGCGGCGGGCGCGGGGCCCGGGGAGGAGGAGGGCGTGCTCGACCTGCGCGCGCGCGACCCCTCCGTCATCTCCGTCGGGTCGCAGCACTCCGGCGCCTCCGAGTCCGCCGGATACCTAGACGCTGTCAGGTGAGAGACAGAGACACATTTATAATTCATTTATTCATCAACTTGGCACATTACAGTACACTTTTGAACGCCATAACCATAAACAAGGTAAAACAATACAAATACATATATATAAACTAGTGCATTATTGATATTATTAACCATAGAAGTAACTTTAAAAAATTAAACCGACTTCAAAACAATCTAATTAACTGAAAAGGGAGAAATAGTGTCTACCTAAGTAGGTACGTACACCAACTATTTTTGAGGTCGGTGTATAGTTCGATACTTTAGGGCCTGACACCGACCTTGAAAAATATTTGTTGTACGTACCTACTTAGGTAGACGCCCGGTTTTTTGTGTTATATCTCCCTTTTCAGTTAATTTGATTGTTTTGAAGTCGGTTTAATTTTTCTAATTACTTTTATATGTATTCATTTTTAATAGTATTTACTCGTTTTGTTTAAAAATATAAATTGTATTCACAAAACTTCACTGGGTAAAGTACGTTTAATTTTCAGACACTTCACTACTATTGTAACGCCTAATTTTTGCGTTATAAAGTATGCCAGAATGATCCTTTCACATAGTATGAGTGATAAACCTACCGAATTTCGTTCAAATCCGCCCAGTAGTTTGTATAGCGTCGTTGAAACGCTCATATTTCAAAATTTAAAAAAGTTCATATTTTGATAACTACTGAACCAATTTTGATAAAACTTACAGTGACTCCTAAGTTGAAAGATACTTTATTCAATAAAAACCTAAAAAAGATTCCGTCGAATTGAGAACCTTCTTTCTTTTTGGAAGTCTTAAAAAGACCGAAAACTATAATATTCCAGTGTTGTAAATAGTAAGTATGGCGCGCGTGTGTGCGTTCCAGCTCGAGTATGGTTGTGAACAGTGCGTGTGTGTGCGTTCCAGGTCGACGGTGTCGGTGTACAGCGGCAACTCGAACTCGTCGTCGGACCGCGACATCCTCGACCTCTCCATGCCGGACAAGAACTCGATGACGGAGGTGTGCTACGTGTGCGGCGACGAGTACAAGCGCGGCACGCTCTACAACCTGCACACCAAGGAGCCCAAGGAGAAAACGGTGACCTCATACTCTCATATTACAACACGCTACTTGTACGCGCGGCTGCACGGACTCGAACCGACGTACACCGGTCCTTTACCGGTCACGTTGCGGAGGTGTGCCGACTTACTAACACTGTTGTTACCCGACTTGGGGTATGGTTTTCGAGTGTATGTATGTTTCTATATGAGATCCTACGGCCTAAACGGCTTGACCGATTTTGATGAGTGAGGTATAGTTAGATTCGTCTTCGCTTCCTGTCATCGGCTATATTAACTCTCACAAAAATAAAAATAAATACGCGCTTTTTCGTAATAAATAATTAGTAATTCTCAAGAATACGCATTTATAATCTTTTGTAGAAATTTTACGCATATTTTCTCATAAAAAACGTACACTCAACAGCGTATCAAGCGTAACGAAATCGTAAGTTAGACTACAAACACTGCTTTTCCGTAGTCGGGTATTTTGTTTTTCTTGTAATATAGATACTTGTTTGCTTAAACCAATCAAGCGTTGGTGGCGCCACATGTAACACACGCATGAAACATGTGAAAATCAATTCAAATATATCGAATGTCATACGCGTTATACAATACACTACTCGGAACGTTCTACATTAAAATCAACTTTATTTGGATGTACATATGTATTTGGCTGATTTGGGTTATATATCGATGTCGGGTAAATCATTAATCGAAAATACCATATTACTTAATGTGTTTTAACTTGAATAAGAAGCATTTTAATAAATATTTTTTTATAGAAACAAACCAAATTTTTATACGTCAAAAATAATTAAGAACAAAAGACAATCAACTCTGTCAAAGTAAAATAAAACATCTAAACTGCTTAGAGCCTTAATGGCCAGTACACCACAATTACGAATCCTGACATTTCAAATTCCAGAACAAAAAAAAAACAACTCAAGAATCAAATACCAAATAATAATAATAAAAAAAAACTGCAAGCTAAATACACAATTTCGTTTACTTGGATCACATATTTGTCCAATTATTTTGTTAGAAAACCAAAGTACTGGACCGATATCGGTCCACATTCACAATGCGTACTGCCTAGTAATGGAATTCTTTGCCGCTATCTCTGTTTCCTGAGCATTTCAATCTTGGAATTTTCAAGGCTATAGCCTTGAAAATTCCAAGATTGAAATGCTATATTATTTACTATAGTAAATCTTCTAGATCGTCGTTTAACATCAGGCGAGTTGGTTGTCAATCGTAGATCTATCTTGCGTTAAAAAAACGCGAACAAAAGTATTTCGCATTATAAATAGGTTACCACGTTGGAATAAGAATATTTATTAACCTTGAATTCCATGTTACAGGTAAGTCAGAATTAAACATATGATAAATTAACTAACCTTTATAATAATAGCATAAATAAAATGATATAATCGATTTAATTTAAATTATGGTATCCAATAAATTTGAATTAGGTACATTTGTTTTAAGACTAACCGTTAAGACAAGAATAATGAAAAATATCAATACCACCTACCATTAAAAATATATTATCTAGTTAATTATGTATTTAAACTATTTAAAAAAAAACGAATAAGTATATATTCCTGTAAATCACTGACACCCAATTTTTTTGACAAATGCCTTTATTAACTTCAAAAACATGCAAACCACATTACACATGTAAGTATCAAATATTTACGTAGTTCGCTTAGATCCATGTGTGTGTGTGTGTTTATCGATTTAGTATATGTCGACGTGTCGTGCTCTTGAAATGTTTCCGTTTCCTTGTTTACTTTACTATTAGAAACGACTGGTAATAATTATGACAACATTATTCATTATTTTCTTTTAATAATATAATTTGTTATTAGGCTGGCGGCGCTCTCTACAAGATGCTTTCTAATATTATTTATAAAAGGGAAGGTAAATCTGTCAGTTTGTTAACCTTTTCACGACCATATGGCTGAACTGATCATTATAAAATTTGATACAGAGGTAGCTGTGGGCCTGGAGACGGAGGAGGCTTTTTACGACGATGACTTTTAGTCATCATCACCGTGTTCCATCAGTACACAGGTGAAGCCGCAGGGCGCAGCTACTATAGTTATAAATTAAAAAAGATTTCGTGTTGATTATTTATCAAATGAAAGGACTTTATTAAATATATAATTTAACTACTTACACATTAATGATCAGTAGTTGGGTCGTCTGTCAATAGTAAACTATTTATACCAGGAAGTGACAAAGGCAACTGACTCTTTCTAGCAGAGAAAAGGCAGAATTGAGGGTTGTAGGCGTTGAACTCGATGTATTTTAGTTGTCTGATACAGGTTTTAAAGCTTGATTCATATGCACTTCCATACCTTCTGTCAACGCCTCACTTTCTACATTTTTGGCTCTTGGATCGGAAGTGCATTTTTAATTCAAAAGAACTACACAAACTTTTGGCATCACTGCGACCCCTGCTAGAAAAAGATTGGAAAATGTATAAAATAATAACAAGCATTAGAATAGAACACTCAAAAAAAAAAAAAAAAACCGTCAAAAAAAAGAACACTCGATGAAATCCTCTTTCATATCAAAAAAATAACGATCAAAAGTGGTCCATTCGTTTGAGAGCTACGATGCCACATACATACACACATATTGACACGCCACAGATAAAACAACCCTTTTTTGAATCGCGGGTTAAAAAGGCATCAATCGCAATGTTATTAAACTATTTCAAAAGTTTGGAATAAAAGTGGAACAATAATATTACTTGACATGCCCCATTATCACGACTATGGCGAGTGCGTTACGGCTGTTCAGAGCGTATCAGTCACACCCACATAGATAAATAATTCCAAGAAGTAATAATGGCAAATACTCCCATTCGCGATAACCTCTCGGACACGAGCATGATCTGAACTATTTACGGAGGCGTCTTCTAAACGTCATCGCATATTATTAGTTTTACAATTAGTGTGACAGCTGGCGTCGTGGTGTTTTAGTCACGAGCTATCGGGTTCGTTTGTGTGCGTGTAAAAATCTAGCGATCTTATTGGTTATTTTCAAAGCCATCTGTCGGGACTAAGCTTAGGTTGTACATAGTAGAAACGCACAACGCCCCTTAAGTGTTCTTACCACCTTCGACCATGAACATTTAACGTTATGTTAGCTGTTTTCATGATTGCTTACAACAAAATGTCTAAATTTCCTCCATGCTGACCTGGAATGAAAAGAAAATCTTATTGCGTCAGGCGGTTCTTTTCTGTAAAGTTTTAATGTCTTTTGTAAAATTAGTTTCAGGGATCTGAGGGAAATTGGCGTTTGTATAGTCGTAGTTCCCTATCACTGTAAGACAATAATGTGGTGAATTCTGATGGCACCACTAAACTAATTCTTAAAATCGTTCAATTTACTCGCACACCGAGGCTTCGGTACTCCCATGCAACATAATGAACACAGAAAACAGAACAAATTAGCAAAATGTCGTATAAACCTAAAAATGTTTGTAATTTTACATATTTCCTATACGGTATAAATATTCTGAATTGGTAGGCACATCTAAAGAAAATATTGATAACAGCGCCATCTAGCGTGACTTTGATAAAACAGACTGTGCGGCATGCTCCATATACTTTCCTAAAGTAAAAATATTATGTCGACGTAAGCGCCATCTGGCGTCACTTATTTATGTCTTACGTCTACGTGCATTAATTTGTTTCATATTTAACATGTCAAAAAACTGGTAATATCTAATGATTGTTATTTAATTATATTATTATTTGTTGATTTACATTTTTTTCTTCTAAATTTTAATAAGTTTGTGTAGGTCAATAAATGTCAACAGACTTAGTAATTGCTTATTTATTCTTTTTAGGGTTCCATACCCAAAAGGTAAAACGGGACCCTATTACTATGACTCCGCTGTCTGTTTGTCCGCCCGTCTGTCACCAGGCTTTATCTCATGAACCGTGATAGTCAGACAGTTGAAATTTTCACAGATGATGTATTTCTGTTGCCGCTATAATAACAAATACAAAAAAAATAGAATAAAATAAATATTTAAATTAGTTCCCATACAACAAATGTGATTTTTGCTCGTTTTGGCTCGATATTGATAACGGCAACAGGTAGACGCTTGAAATATTCACAGAACATTGAGTTATATTATTTTATTCACTTTAAAAATAAATAATTAAATTAAAATAAAATTAGTAGTATACAACAAACGTGACGTGATGATTATTTTGTAATGTGTTTATAGACTAGCTTGGATTATTTTGTAATGTGTTTATTGACTAGCTAACTTGGCCGGTTATTGTCACGTAATGCTTAGTTTCATGTCTGTTAAGGGCCATATTTTATAATTTCTACTAATACTATTTTATTTTTTTACCCATTCTAAGAGAACTACAAGGGTTACGGACACCGTTTTGCATATAAAAAGATAGGTAATAAAATGTACTGAAATATAATTTCTCACTACTTTTCACTTAGCATGAGCGGTTGTGCCGATATTTGCTGACAACATAATGCTAACCTCAAAATTCTATTTTTTTTTATCAGCCCTGTTTATACAAACTGTCCTGCTGGGCGCGGGCCATCTTCTCATTGTGAGAAGGGTTAGGCCATAGTCTGCCACGCTGGCCAAGTGCGGGTTGGCAGACTTTACACATCTTCAAGATCATTGAGAACTCTCAGACATGTAGGTTTCCTCACGATGTTTTCCTTCACCGTTTAAAGTTGCCGGCAATCAACAATACGCACATAACTTCGAAAAGACAGAGGTGCGTGCCGCGGGATTCGAACCCAGGACCTGCGGATCGCAAGTCAGACGGTCTCCCGACTAGGCTGCCGGAAACTTTATATATATTGTATGCAAAATTCCAATATTGTTGTAGAAATGTTATATGTTTAAAGTCACATATCTCGAAAGCTATTAGACATACGGAGTTGTTTGTATGCTTACATACATTGTTTAAAATTGAATATACTTTAAAAATCGTAAAGTAACTATTGTCAAAAAACACGTAGTTTTATAATTAAACTGAAAAGAGTCCGAATATCTTGCAGTTTTTGACGTATTATAATAACAATAATTATTATTATTATAATACGTTGTTTACGTTATTATATTACGCTCTTGCTCGATGGTTGGGTCAAGGGTTGGATACAGAAGGCAGTCATCCTGGACACGGCACGCATTGCCAGGAGGTTCCTCTCTCTGTAGCCCTACCACCGGCTGCTTGAGCCCCGCCCCGCTGCCGGCGGCACACTAGGTTTAAGTTTTTATAATGCTTTTATTCTTTTTTATATAAATATTGTAAAAACTTAGGCTTAAGATTAGTAAATAAATATGTGAATAATGATTATGCGGGTAGCACAATTTTTTTTCTTGCAAAATATAGTTTCACACTCTCCTAAGGTGTCGTAATAACATACCAAAAACTCAGCTTTACATCACGCTTTGCGAATTTAGAGATTTTTTGTAAGATTTGAGTGACCCATGTGTGACCCAGATAGATAAATAACAATATAACCCATGGCAGTGGGAAAACATCCCCGGCCGCGATACCCGACGGTTCATCGGTTCAAAGGGTTATCTCCTCAATACACGGTTGTTTGTACGTCTGTCGCAGCCATGCTTAACTGTTGTCGGTCGAGGGGCCGCATCTAGGTACTTGCGGCTCCTTGACTAAGAAATTTAAGAAAGATATTATCTACTAGCTGCACTCGCGGTGTCATCCGCGTAGAGATGAAAAACGACGATGACGACGATGATGATGATGATGAAATATAATCTATGTTCTTTTCCAGGTCCTAAAGAATCTCTGTGCCAAATTTCATAACAATTGGTTCAGCTGCTTAGCCGTGAAGAGGTAACAAACTGACAGACAGACATACGACAGACAGAGTTACTTTCGCTTTATAATATTAGTTAGGATTAGGATTCGAGAAAATCACATAAGTTTGGGTTCCTCTCTAGGTGGAAACTGGAGCTCAGCCACTTATTTTAAGACCTATGTTAACACTCAGTTTCACAGACATAATACAGAATTTGAATTTTTAATTTGGGCTTGTGTGAATAAAAACAGTTTTTGCAGTCTAACAAACGATTTCGTTACGCTTGATATGCTGTTGTGTATTTTTTTTTGTGAGAAATTATGCGCAAAATCGCTGTAAAAGATTATAAATGCGTATTCTTTAGGGCAATTCTAGTAAAACCACTTCTTTAATACGAAAAAGTTAATCGGATGTTACGAAAAAACGATTTTTTTTAACCAACTTTGAAAAAGGAGGAGGTTATCAATTCGTTCCGTATATATATATATTTTGTATGTACACGAATTACTCCGTTTTCATTCGAGAACCAATTTTTGTGTTTTCTGAAGTTGGTCCCATAAATATTTTATAAACATCGCTTTATTACTTTTTGAATAATCTCTAAAAATGAAAATATTTTTATTGTATTCCTGAGTAAGTGCGTCAGATTATAGAATCGCAGAGTCCCCACCTACACGTTTTTCTTTCCAAGAGTGTCAAATATTAAGGGATTATCGTATAAACATCTGCACATTTTCTAATCTTCGAAGACAAGCATTTGACATTCAATGACAAATCGCATTCTTGACAAAAGAAAAAAGAGCGAATGAAGAGAGGTCTCTATAAAAAGTTTTAATCGTGAAGGATTTAGTAAGTTGCGTTTGAAGTTGGTTTTTTAATAGAAAAATTATTATTTTTGAGAGAGATGTATTATTATTATTACAAAAATATATAGCACTCTAGAAGTGAAGGCGAACCTAACGACACCTCACACATTAAAATTGGTCAAGCCGTTTAAGCTGTAAGCGATCATATAGAAACATACATACATATCCACATACATAAACATAATCCTCCTTACGCAGTCTGGTAAAAAAAAGAATCTATTGGTTTATAAATGACGGAGATATGTCAAAAATAGCCAACTTGTTAATCTCCTTTTTGAATTCGTTAAAAATGCGGACTCTCAATTATTGATTTATCAACATCACCTTTCAATTTTGGCTCTTGTTTGAGAGCAATGCTCAAAAAAGTTGCCAAATATTTGGCATCTTTTGATTGAGCGCGCAATTGATGATTTTTATGCAAGAAAAGCTTTTACTCACGATTTTAAGACATCCAAGTTAGACCTTCGTTAGCTTTCCGCTCCAGACGCTGTCCTCACGCCACTCCATCGTATCTCAGGGTTTGACTCGACGCGGTGTTCGCTTATTATAAGATGAAATTTCCACTGCGGGCCTCTAGTTGGCGAGCCCTGCCTTGTTTATACTCTCAGTAGGTTTGTTTTCGTTCGCTCCCGTTATAGACGTCGGCCAGATCATACTAGCTTGTAATGTAAAAGTGACCCCTAATGTTAAATGTAAATAGGAAGATAATGTACTGTACACTCCTCTCACATGGCTGTTTACTGCGCGCTGCGGTCACAGGGTGTGTGGCGTCTTACTTTTAAGGAGATTGTTGAACGCATTGGTCCATACATAATTATAGTTTAAGAAACTGAAACAACCGACATCAAAGTACGCAATACAATACTTATGTATGTACGCGACTTGCTGTTCA
The DNA here is from genome assembly GCA_947563715.1 of Lycia hirtaria. NCBI lineage: Eukaryota > Metazoa > Arthropoda > Insecta > Lepidoptera > Geometridae > Lycia > Lycia hirtaria. The sequence goes on along the minus strand of OX387383.1, from coordinate 24,681,935 downwards.
CTTTTCTACAGGCATTTGGATGATATTTTACCAGTTGTTATAAAAACCAAATCACTACATTGATTTTGATAAAATTTATATGGGACCACCTCTCAGGTATGATCTACCAAATACAAAAAGAATCATCAAAATCAATTGGCTGAATAATCTGTGAACAAACATACAAAAAAAAGCATACAGACCGAATTGATTATCTCCTTCTTTTTGGAAGTCGGTTAAAAAAGGGAACTAGGCGTTGTTGCCTCGAAAACGCTCGGTGGAATGACTGATCTATGGAATAGTTGGTGAAGGACGACCGGTCGTCGTCACGGACTCATGGACATGTGTACCATGCACATCACTCACGACGCGCTAACTCGGTCGCTGATCGTTGATTCACAAAAGAACATAGTTAAGCTGCGTCCAGATAATTATGTTCTATTGACTGTAACGTACCTCCGTTTCGTATCAGTGTCGCGATCTAAAACGCTAGTTAGGATGCCGTTTGGTTCGATCCGGTGTTACGGCGTCTCGATACGGATACGCTCCGCTCCATCGCTGTCTTCGTCATCATCGTCCCTTTCAAAGGCGATGCGATACAGTGTATGCGGCAGTCTAGACACGATGGCTGCACGCGTTTATCGTGCCCTATCGTTAACCCAATACATTTTTCAAATCCCGATTTTGAAAAATGTATTGGGTTAACGATTATAACAATGAAACACGCCCAAAAATTGCCAAATTTTCAGTTTCTGCATTCGACGACATGATCAGACGGCGCTCGCGCCAGAAATGAGCATGTGATAATCGCGGTGACGTTACGGAGATATAGGCTATTCTCAATGCGTGCAAAACACGTTTGAGATACGGAACGGAATTACGGTACTGGCAAAATAATATATCTGCACGCAGGTTGAGGGTTTGCCTAAGAAGGTAGGAATATAGGCATAACGGGTATTAAGAGGACTGACGGAGTTCGTTGCACAATACCGAATTCCATTACAGGTATAGTTAACGTCGGCCAAAAAGGCGGTAAATTGAAATGGGATTATGCTGGTCACATGTATTCCGACCAATAGATAAATAAATAAATATTGGGGGACATTTCACACAACGCCATCTAGCCCAAACTAAGCAAAGCTTGTACTATGGTAAGATAAGATAATATTGTCAGGTAGTGGCTGCCAAATGGAGGACGCTGTCTTAGGAGACCAATAACACGCTGGCGTGACGAACCTTTATTTTATGAAAACCTTTATTTTTCTGTTACGGTAGCGCAATTTAGAATGATATCGTTATTTATCGGTACCGTAAAATTCCTATACCTTTATTTTCAGGTATCAAAATAAAAAGGTATGACGTCATACCCTTAACCGTTATGACCTTTATCTTTTCGGTATGAGACTCCTGAGACTGACACCACTGGACCGCGACTCATGGGAGGAAGTGGGAGAGACCTTTGCCCAAAAGTTAGACAATACACTTTGTTGAAGTTAATTCTAGTAGTTCTACGAACAGTAGAACCTCATGAGCACAAACTTTAGCAAAACGACTTGTTGCCAAAAGTCTGTGCTTTTGTAATAACAAAAATAAAATAATAATAATACAACTCTCGCAAACATTTAAAATTATCGTTTTTCGTAACCTCTAACGGACTTCTTCGTATCTGCGTGATGTTACAACTAAAAATATATATATATAACATTGTTAAAATTAGACGTTATTTAATGATTTCATATGAATTCGCGGTTGTTGCTCATTGAAATCAAACAACTTTTAATGGATTATGTAATTTCATATGAATTCGCGGTTGTTGCTCATTGAAATCAAACAACTTTTAATGGATTATGTAAACTATATAACAACTAGCTGCGCGCCGCGGTGTCACCAGCCTAGTGATGAAAAACGGTGATGATGGTGGTAATAAAGTAAAGCCTATGTCCTCCAGATCCTAAAGAATCTCCTTGCCAAATTTCATAACAATTGGTTCAGCCGTTTAGCCGTGAAGAGGTAACAAACAGACAGACAGAGGACAGACTGCCTTACTTTCGCTTTTATAACATTAGCTAAGATATATCTGTTAATTTGTTAAATTTCAACAGACGATATTTAATTAGTTAATGTATTTTCGTATAACTTAAAGCAACTTCATAAATATGTTAATAATCATCAACCCATTTACTAGCTATCTGCTTAATGTTAGCTTAGATTAGCGCGGCCATCGCTAACTGGTCCTTAGTGGGAGGTATCAAGGGTCATTATGGTTTAACGAGACGTCGCATTACTGATATTACGTTCTTATAACCACTGTGATTAATAACAATTATAATCTGCGTATTCTTCTTTTTTGTATTGGAACCGCATTAAAGCATTTGCTAGTGTCAAGTAATAGGATTTTTTTTAAGTTTCTTGAATAAAACAAGTTGTAAATGTTCTAGTCACAATCTAAGTCACGTATACAGTTAAGTCAATTTATAAGTCGAGTCCTGCTTCAGTAAAGTGGTGGCGACTTTACTAGAAGCTTCTATGGAGTTTTGCCGACAACGTAAAATCACACGTTTTACTGCTTTATTTCACTTGCCCACACTCACGCACTTTATCGAACACTTAATGAATAAAACACCACCATTTTCATAGCATTAATGTTCAAAATAACACAAGTTTAGGAAAATAAAACAAAGCAACAACACGTTACTAAGACGTTCCCGCCAAAACTCCCTATCTGCGTATTATGTACATGTTATTTAAGGCAAATAGTAGGATGGCGCCGCTGTCTCGCTCACCCGCAGGCCGCAGCACCTTTTTTGTTGATATAAAATTATTGAAATTATTTTTAATAAATAACCTCTCTTTAGTTTCATAAGAAGACTATTACAATGTATTAACAATAACAATTATTTTTATATCTGTTATTTTGACCGAAATACACGTGGAAACGACTAATTTTCCACGTTTACACGTGTATTTCGGTCAAAATAACAAATATTAAAATAACAGCTATTGTTAATACATTGTAATAAATATTCTTATGAAGCTAGATGTAAATGCACCGTGCCGCCAAACTCCAGCAAACAGGCGAACGTGGAGAGCGGGTGAGGAACCCGAGATCCGCGGGAGGCGGAGAGTGTCCGTTCTGTATGTGATACTATAAATGTATTCAATGATGCAGGTCTTTGTTTATGTTCATCTTCTTCTATGTTCTTCAGTTAGCCTGCTTCAACCTTCCTTGACGGATGTTAAAGTATATCATTTTGTTGTGTGGTATTTTTGATTAAATGTTACTGTCTTTCCAATTTACCCATCTAGATAAAACTTTTCGTTATCTCTTGTGTTCAGTCGGTACAATAACAATATATTTCGATGTACAATAATTATATTTGAAGTACAATAAAAATATATTTTGATGTGCAGCTAATTCTTTGGTTTATTATAATATGTGCCGTAGCCTCGCTCTTGCCTGACATTTGTAACAATTGGCCGACCTAATTACGTATGCCGAAATCCGGAGAAATCCGGCAAAACGGACGCATAGCCTTCGGATACTTGTCGTGCTACCTAAAAGCAGGATTTATCTTTAGATTGTAATAAATTAAATATCTTGTTGATAGAAAAAGAAATCTGATAATATTAATATACATATATCGTGCAATCGTGTTTATGTGATACTAGATGTGGCTCGCGGTTTCACCCACGCGGTGATGATGATTATAAAATATAGCCTATTTTCTGGTCCTCAGCCTATATCTGTACAAAACATAACAATCGGTTCAGCCGGTAAGTCGTGACAAGGTAATTTGTTACCTCGTCACGACTTAACAGACAGACAGACAGAGTTACTGTCGCTTTTTTAACCGACTTACAAAAAGAAGGAGGTTCTCAATTCGACTGTATGTTGTTGTTTTTTTTATTACAATTTAATGCGCAACTACGGTACCCACTTTTCGAGTGGCACGACATGTACTTGTCCACTTAATCAATTTAGGAATCCGTTTCCGCTTAAAAAGGAGTTTAAATAAGCGACCAAGTGCGTGTCGCGCCACGCGCAAAGTAGGGTTCTGTAGTTGCGCATTATAATTTTATGAACTTAAAATAGTGATACTATGACAGACATGGCGAAACTATAATGGTTCCTTGCTTACTACGGAACCATAAAAATGGTTGCTAAAACACACCCAATATTATTGGATTTAGCTATCCATCGATATCGCACGCGATGGGGTACATGAGAAAATAATAATTCATCCCCACTTTTGACGTGACAACGTCTAATAAATCGATGAACGCTGGCTGCATGTACGAAAAAGTATGACTCATTGTCCCGTTACGTTACGTTACGTTACAACGTTGGTGGCCGAGGAAGCGCAAGGATTATCTTGAGAGTGTACCGCGCACTTTAAAAAAGTCGATTAAGATTAGTTACGTCATGGCACCAACAGTATATAATAAACCAGATGAATGTCACGGACGCGCCTGGTTTGCCATGTTTCAAATCTCGCCTAAAACGATGGCTTATCGAGCAGACGTATTATGACTTAGTGATTTCAAAGGCTTGCAAGTATAAGCGTTTTTAATTGTTCTTGACATTTATTTTTGACATTTTAAATCCTTTTAATTACTTTAGTATATATTTTATTTGAAATTTAATGTATTTGACATGACATAATAGAAATTATATATATTAACTGTTCTATATTGACATTGACATTATATTTTTAATTTTAGTATTTATATCATTGACTACACATTATGACAATATGTCATATTAATATTACAATAATTACTTTAGTACCAGTACCTAGTGGGGTCTGGTATAATGTAATAATACTTGCTTTATTTTAAGTAAAATATATATTTAATTTTTGACGTGTAACTGTGAACTACGAAATAAATGAATATATGAATACGGAATCCTAAGAAAATGTTTCTCATAAAAGACATTTCAGGAAAGTTTAAGGGGGCGTGCAAGTTTCGGTACATTTAGATAGACCATAGACAAGGTTTAGACTTAGACTCATGGCTATAATTTGTTTTAAATACTGCCATTTTCCACGGCGTGGTTAAATATCGCTTGTTACTCCTAGCTATTACTAGATACACTTAGCTATTTTCAATTAATCCACGTCAGCAATCGAGATGGCACAGCAAACAAGCAATAAATTGAAATATCTCATGTGCGAGGGTATCAGGGGCGATAGGGGGCCGCGGGGGCAGAGGTCGGGGGTTATCGCCCCTCCAGCGACTGGCACTTAGTCTGTGACGTGGAAAATATTACTGGGACCTTGCGATCTGGACCTGTGCCCTGTCTTATCCGCTGGATAGCGGACAGATAGCTCGACGGATGCGGACTACACTATATGAAGAGGGGGAGGGGGCAGGCTTTAGAAAACATGTATCTCTGCTTAATGTGAGATCTCCGCTAGATAAAATTATTTTTTAAACGGGGGTGTTTCTGTCAAACTCAGTTCTCCTACCACGTCGTTGACCATTGCTTACGATAACATTTCGTCTGTAGGACATATTGCAGATAAAGTAGTTATGCAATATGATTATTAAATAATCATTTATAATCGATTCTTTCTGTTACGTCATGCGAACATCTTTATTAACGGTTTTTGTTCTATTTCTTATTGTATGATAGACTGGAGCTGAGCGTGTTTCTTTAATGAGAACAGTTGTTCAGCTCGTGTAGATAATCCTGTAGGTAGTGGGATTTGACCCTTAACCTAACAAAGTAATTAAGTATATTTATGTATTTTACGTTAATAACTATTTATTCGTTACTGTATGCCTTTTATTAAACGCTTTGCGCTTAAAATGTTCCATCCGCGTCGTCATCTCTCTGCCCTACCTTTCAGAGTAATCCTCGGATCCGATTATTGGACACCATCATTATTGTTGTTGACCGAGCGAGCGAAGCGTCTGCATTAACTCGCCAAATTTTCTTTTGTCTGTCAGTTTTTTGTGATTTTGTGAGTTTGTTTGTATGTTCGTACAGGGCGTAATTTTGAACCAATTTTGATGAAACTTGGCATATAGGTTCTATGGATTATTTGAATTATTTTGCCGTCGGCGATTTTTGATAGGAGGGGTGGTTCCCATAAAAAGGGGAAGTTTTCGGCGCTAGTCACCAACCGATTTCAATATTTGATAGGTAGATAAAGTACACAATTATTACAAATTGTTGTAAAAATAAACAGAATTAGTCAAGTGGTTGTCGAGATATGACAACCAACTTGAGATTGCGTATAACAGTGAGGGCGCGTAGCTCTCTCGCGAGGTCTGTTTGTAGAACTACTAGTAAATAAATTATTAATACAAATCGCTACTCCAAGGCTATGTATCGGCGGCGCTCCCAACGTAGGACAATTAAGGCCGTCACAGACATAGCTATAATTTATATTAATATATTTTATAGCTAAACATATTACCATATATTTTCTATACAAATTTTCGAGTGACCGCACACGCAGCTATAATATATATTTCTATGACGTGACCAAACTATACCGTAATTTATATTATCACATATTTTTATATTATCGCATATTAATATATATTATGGTATAGCAAGACATATTTTGAATATACAGCATGTTTCAAGAGAGTTTTGGCGGGAACGTCATCGAAACATGTTGTTGCTTTGTTTTATTTTCCTAAACTTGTGTTATTTTGAATATTAATGCGATAAAAATGGTGGTGTTTTATTCAAATACAGATACATTTATTTCCATAAACTTAAAAAACATTTCTAACTACCCTCAGTTTAATTCGTTAAGTGTTCGATCAAGTACATGAGAGTGGGCAAGTGAAATGTAGTAGTGAAACGTGGTCATTTTACGATTTTTACGTTGTCGACAAAACTTCATAGAAGCTTCTAGTAAAGTCGCCACCACTTTACTGAAGCAGGATTCGACTTATAAATTGACTGTATACGTGACATAGATTGTGAAGAATCGTCGTCTGAAGAACTGTCAATTCCAATAACAATGCACTTGTTGAATTCATAATTACTGTGTTTTAAAATCACCCTATATTACAAAACACGTGCAAACGCTAGGCCGACCATCAATGAAATGAAGGCAAAATATATATTATAGCATCATCTCCGTGTGTGGTAGCTTGCTATAATATATATTATAGTACGGTATATTAATATATATTATAGCTGTGTCTGTGACGGCCTTTAGTCTCGGGGTTGACAGACTACTTTATACAGGTGGCAGGCTGCGCGACAGCCAATCACATGGATTCCAAAAGGAGTTTTTTTGTTGAAGGTTTATAATGCTAATCTCAAAGAGTATGCATAACCGATTTTCTGTAAGTCAAATTATATCTACAAAAATGAAGGTATGCGTGAGCTAGATAGGTTTTACTACCGACAGGACCTTAAACAAGAGATTAAATTCAAATAGAAACAAAGCAAAACAATCATACCTGGCTTATAGTTCAAATTTCGAAGCGCACCTGAAAGTGTAGAATTGATTGATATTATGTGTTTCTATGTAAAGTCCCGCTCTAAGTGGTATCTAAAAGGGTATCCTAATGTAAGGTCAAGGCATCGGACGTCGTGTTTGTTCGTTAGACCGGCTCGTGATCCGCCACTCGGCCTCGCGGTAATACTCGACGCTAATTCGCATATTGAATTATCTGATTCTGTTTCTAAGAAGTCCGATCACCAGATTTTACGTATACATATACATTTTCATGAAGTATTGCACTTCATATGTCGAAATTTCAAAATATTATGAAATATTAGCAGCTGTATCACCTAAAGGCAATCAATCAGCGATTAGTCAGAACTTTCAGTTTTGCTAACAGATACGAAAAATTCCTGAAAACTTATCCATCTTTCTTGTACAGTCGGGCAGCAAATCCGATAAGATTTATCATTGCGTCGATGTTCAATGTTTCAAGTTTCAAGGTTTTCCAAATGTGCCTCGATAATGATGTCACACAAGCACAGCTTAAACAGTTGTTGCAAGAATATCTCTTACTGCTGTCTGCAAGTTATCTAATCTGGTCGTGGCATCTGGCTGTGTCTGTGTTGTTTACTCAATCGGAGGTAGATCAATTATTATCATGTCAAAATTATCAGAAAATAATGATGAATGTATGAATTACCTAACGCAGGAAATATAAGTATTTTCGGTACACCTGTATATTACTAAAATGGAAGTAGATTTTTGCCAGTAATGTCACTCTGCAATAAATCCTTGGACCAACGTGTTTTTCAAGTTGTTTTGTCCTTCTGAAACTTGGACACACAGTTTGTTGGTGTTCCTATAATTCGTAATGAATCAATAAGTAATCTATAATATCTTACCTTCTTTATCCTATATCTTAACGTCGTTTGCAGCTTTTTTTGTCAAGTCCTTTGGCCAAAACGGCTTGTTTTACGAATATTATAATGTGATGAAATTATAATGTTGCAAAATATCGTATAGAGCATCGCTTTTTCCATCACCTAATAATCAAGCTTTTTTCTTGTTTGGTCTTAAAGTATAAATAGTAGAAGAATCAGATTATTTGTGTATATCATATGCCATATCTCGTTTGAATACTGTCTTATAGTAAAATGTTGTACAATTTCAGAACAAACAGCCATATTTCCCGATATTCGGCGAGCAGCACCCGCGGCCGCCGCGCTCGCGGCCCAAGGACGCGCAGGGCACCGTGCGCGCCTGCGCCGCCTGCCACCACCACCTGCTGCAACAGTGGAACACCTACCAGGTGAGATATCGCTTATATCTGATCAATGACGCGACACTTCTTACGGCTTTTAGCTAACGATTAATATTAAGAGCATCTTTATCTGAGCAATGCTTTTGACATTGTTGGTCATAAGACACTTTCTACTAAATTGGAACGGAACAGTATCTCTCGCTCGTGATTTATTCAAATCTAGCAAACAATAAAAATCCCACGTTATGAAAACTGTGTCAACTGTATTTTACAACTGGTTGATTTTGATGAGTATATTTTTTGTGGAGTGCCACAAGGGAGTATCGTAGTCCCATCACTTATCTTGTTATATGTATCTGATGACCCAATGAATCAAAAATGATTACTTATAAAGTCACCATTAACGATGAATTCGTATTATAAAGATTTTATTTTTCGTAATATTTAAGAAACATTGCAGATCTACGAGTACTAAGTAAATCAAGATATATTGAAGATGTTTGAGGTGTTTATTAATTTATTTATTCCGTCATATTATTATCACATTTACATACCACTTATACTTATGATCATTAGTATGCGATACAATTTTGAAATATTATAAATATTCATATTATTTACCTTTACATACATTTCCAACACATTCCAAGGTTGTCTGGAAGAGATCGCTTTTAAAGATAAGACCGCCTTTTGTGCCATTTTCGTTTATTGTCTTTATGTGGTGTCAATAAAGTGTTATTGATGACTGATTATTTTTAACTTCTAACCCAAAAAAGGGGGTTATAGGTTTGACATGTGTATTTGTGTGACTGCCTGCAACAAACGGATTACGCTCTCAAACGGATGCACCGATTTTGATCTAGTTTTTGGTTGAAAGTAGATTTTATCGAGAGTGTTCCTATGTTCCATTAAAAAGTCGGTGGTTTTAATTTTTTTAAACTTGTATAAGTTGAATGGCTAGACCTAGCTATGATGCAGGCAGTATTAACACTAGGGATGGGTTTGCGGGTTGAAAAGAGTTAAATGCAATATGCGTTGTAACCAGTGTCGTTCTTTATCTCATCGGCAACCGTACATCAGGTAAACGAACAAACAAGTACATGACATATAAATATAATTACCTAACCCAACTGTCAATATTTGTCATTGTACTTGAATCGTATCGCCGGCTGTATCTACCAGTGATGTTCTATTCAATGCTGGTTATCAGTTCAGCTTGAGTACATGTCATCATATCAACAATAAGTAACAAACATAGCTCCTGCAAAATTGTCTCGGTCTCGGTGACGACAGCGCTACTATCGGTTTACGTTGACAGTTTCAATATATCGTCAGTGCCGAGTTTTGCCCACGGGGCCGGATATGTTTGTAAGACTGTACAGTAAAGTACATAGTAACGAGCTGTGATAAAAATGTAGGGATGGTATGATAATTGGCAATCTGAGGATTTGACATAATGTTTGTCGATCGTCTGCGTCAGTAGTCCGTCCTCTCGTCAGGGCCAATCACGACACTCGTCGGAATACACTGAATCCGTGTTTGTGCTATTTTAATATTTATTTACTCCAAGACGAGCCTATGGGCGGTAAATGCGATATCTTGTTACCCGACTGCGTTAGGAGAGTTATGTTTTTCGGGTATATGTATATTTGTTTGTATGTTTCTATATGAGCGCCTACAGTCTAAACGGCTTGACGGATTTTGATGTGCGAAGTGTCGTTAAATTCATCTTCACTCCCTGAATGGCATAGGCTATATTTTTTTACCCTACTGCATAAGAAGGAGGGTTATGTTCTTCGAGTCTATGTGTGTTTGTATGTATGTATGTATGTTTCTATATGATCGCTTACATCCTAAACGGCTTGACCGATTTTGATGTGCGAGGTGTCGTTAGATTCGTCTTTACTTCCGGAGTGTCATAGGCTATATTTTTTGTAATAATAATAATATATTTCTAGTAAAAATAGTTTTACTAGAATTATTCTAAAGAATGCGCATTTATAATCTTTTACAGCGATTTCACGCATACTTTCTCACAAAAAAAACGTTCACTCAACAGCGTATCAAGCATAACGAAATCGTAAGTTAGACTGAAAAACCTGCTTTTCTGCAGTCGGGTATTTTGTTTATCTTTTAATGTAGATACTAGTGTTCGAGCGTTTCGTTGAATTTCTGATCCCTCCTAGCCTCGGTCCGGGTTGTACTTACTGGAGAGCTCTTCAGAAGTCTTCGTCAACGCCTTTGTGTTTTTATAATCTTGTTGTATCATCATCATCATCTCAGCCATAAGAAGTCCACTGCTGGACATAGGCCTCCCCTATGGATTTCCAAAAAGACCGATTGGAAGCGGCTTGCATCCAGCGTCTTCCTGCCACTTGTATGAGGTCATCTGCCCATCTCGTGGCTGGTCTTCCTACGCTGCGCTTGCCGGTGCGTGGTCTCCACTCGAGAACCTTTCGGCCCCATCGGCCATCAGTTCTACGTGCTATGTGGCCTGCCCACTGCCACTTCAACTTGCTAATCCTCTGTGCTATATCGGTGACTTTCGTACGTCTACGTATCTCTTCATTCCTTATTCGATCTCGTAGAGTGACTCCGAGCATAGCCCTCTCCATAGCTCGTTGCGTGACCTTGAGCTTCCTTATAACTTGTTGTATCGATTGATAGGTATTGAAAATCAATCTACTTCAACTAAACATACATTCTCAAACGATATGGTAAGGTTTTCCGTAACTATTGTTTCAAGCTAGGGAATGTTAGTAGTTACAATCAAAACTATTCAAATTAATTTACTTTGTTATTCTTATATTGAAATTTTCCATTTCGTTATTCTACATTTAAGTCATATAAACGACAATATTAATACTCATAAATAACACTACTAAGTACTTACATTAAAGATTCAAACTATCTAGAACGTTCCAAATGCCAGATGCTAACAATCTGGCCTGCCTTCAGAAAATGCTAATAGATTTCTAAAGCCTAACCTAACCGGATCATTCTGGATCACTAAGTAATGAGCTAATTATGTATTTTGAATAATATTATAGAGCGACTGTTACCTATGTCATTTAAATTTGTACGCGATTTAGATAATTGAGAACAAATTTGTTCATTAAAGTACTATTATTATTAACGGGATGTTGACCGTGGTTCGCGTTAATTTTGAGCTCCCGATATTTCGGCGCAGTGACATGCACCATGTTCACGGACGATTGAAGAATGTGGAATGTGGTGTGAAATTTGTTCATGCTTGGTAGCAATACGTAAACAAGTACAAAAGTATAAGCTTTTTGTTGATATTGCAATTGTTTACTACGAATCCTCTCAATACAACAATGAAATAGATGTATCAGTTCTATTGTGAATTGTATAAATCAATTCCACAATAGCATATATAAAGTCAATTTTTAGATAGGTATGTATTTTATGCTTTTATTTGAAATTTTGAATTATTTTAAGTTTTTTTTTACGCATGATAAATTTACGAATAACCACCAAGTCGCCTGATGTTAAGCGACGATGTGGCCGAGGATGGAGCTCGTCGATCTTGAAAATAATAATCAATGTCCACATTTTTGTGATTAATGTTAGATAGATAGAATACGAGCACACCCGGGTTCACTATAAATGAAACCTAGCAAGATTGATTTATCGTCCCCTAATCTACCTACAAACCAAATTGCTGAGCCGTTTCCGAGATTCAGATTATATATGTATATAGATATATACAAGAATTGCTCGTTCAAGGGTATTAGATAGAGATGTTTGATGATTAATAGTTCTCATATAAACTCACTGATCTATGCTGAACTGAGCTACGAACAATTTACTATTCTGAACATGAAGCTTTTGCATTTAGAAATAATTATTGCCCTGTTATTATTTTTAGGGTTCCGTACCTCTAAAGGAAAAAAACTGAACCCTTATAGGATCACTTTGTTGTCCCCCTATTAACTACTATTTTGTACTGAACCCTCGGTGGGCGAGTCTGACTCGCACTTGTCCGGTTTTTTAATAAAGTGATGTATGTTCTACGTACTATAATGATCTATGAGTAATCTATATTAACTGACGCAATATTACCGGTCGATCTCATCATCTCCACCGCATCAGTATTTTGATCGAGCTTTCTTTGTCTGATCCAGTTTGTAACCGCCGCCGCAAGCTGGTCGTGGACAAGCCCTTCCTACTGTTTACATATGAGAGTTGAAGCCGCGCCCGCGTTTAGCGCGTATTTCGCCTCACGAGCGCGGTACACGATGTTGTACTTTGGCTTATATTGTTATATACGTACGTATTGTTGTGTTTTAATTGTGTGCCAGATAGTGAGCTGAGATTGGCCTCAGATGTCGGCGGCTCAATGCGCTCTCGGTGACTTCATATTTTCTCGGTCATGGAAAAAACAACCGTATCATGTGGAGTATCGTATGAAAAAACTTTATTATCACAAACTAAATCAGGTTTTTAAATATTTTTACGATGTATGTTTTTCGGTTTATGAAGGAAATTTATTTAATTTCCTCTTTTATCTACTAGTTTGTACGGAACCCTGGGTGGGCGAGTCTGACTCGCCTTGTCCGGTTTTTATGATCATCGTTCTCGGCACGAGCTGTTGCTCTTTGGAATTCTCTTCCGGTGAGCATCAGGCGTGCGCAGAGTGTTGACTCCTTCAGAGCACAGATCAGAAACCATTATCTTTCCCTAACTCATTGACTCAGTTTTCTATCGCTTCACAATATTATACATTGACTATACATAAACTAAGCAAGTTTATGTTTAGTCTATGTATGTTTATTTTTATTATTATTATATATATTTGATATACTTATACAAGTAAAAGTATAATAAATAGAAAATATGTCAATTTAATCGAACGGAGTTCCCCTTATGGAGCCCTGCCGAAAAGTCCCCATCATGCTGGCTGCGCTACCGCGTTGTATCGACAGAGAAATATGTTGCATCAGAAATGACCCGGAGCGAGGGTCACGTCCCTTTTCTCTCAATCGCCGCCCCAGCTCGCTTATGAATTTCCGGGCTTCGGAGCACCAAGGACAGGCGGAGGCAGCTGCTAAAGGAAAGCACCACAAATATTCCTGCCTGGAACCAGCGTAAGACCATCTGGCCGCTTGCCATCAGTACGGGATAAACCAATGGGCTCCAGAACACAAGGTACTTCGGCCGACACGAGGGCACGCCTTAGAAGGTCATTGTAAAGTACTCAAGTAAAAGTACTATTTGTATGTAGTGTATTTTTATCTATATTTAGCTATAAGATTTATTCGTGTGTAATATCACCACCGTCAGCGTTTACGCAAATATTTCTCTTTTATCTTCTAAAGGTTGTCTGGAAGAGATCGCTATTAGCGATAAGGCCACCTTTTGTACCTTTCTTACGCCCTAATCATGTACATATTGTTATTATACTATGGTGTCAATAAAGTATTTTTGTATTGTATTGTATTATCGTATATACATCTGCATATTTTCTAATCTTCGAAGACGAAGCATTTGACATTCAATGACAAATCTCATTCTAGACAGAATAAAAAACGAGTGCGTGAAGAGAGGTTTCTTGAAATAGTTTACAGCCATGAATAATTTAGTAAGCTTGAAAAGTACCTTACTCCTCAACCGTGGCGTTTGAAGTTGCCTTTTTTTTCGTACTCGGAGTCAGAGTTAAAGACTGTCCGACTGAGACCGACCGAGATCGACAGAGACCGACTCCGAGTCCAACTCCCCAAGTCCGACGCCAAGTCAGATTCCGAGTCCAACTCTGACTCGGACTGACTCTACTCATCTCGAACTATATTCATCGGACAATTATCGGTCATGGTCAGGACTCAAGACACAAGATACAACTTGAAAATGTCAAAAGCACTGACCGCGCGAGTCCACATCTCAAGAGGGTAAAAAGAAGAGAAAAAAAGTTTCGACATGGTTTAATACAAAATTTATATTGAACCGTGATATTATAAAATTATTTTTCACACCACTTGTCTAATAATGTTCCTTTTTACATCATGTATAGAGGGTCCAAAGTACTATATTTACGCCCTAGGGCTGTAATGTTGTATGGGATTTCATTATATCACACTGTAAGCCTACTAGATTGTCAGAGTCCAATCAGAGATGAATACTTCTACCATACCGGCCCATAACAAAAAGAATTCACTCAATCGAACTGGCAACCGAGAATAGAACATAAAAAAGAAATAAAACAGGCACGAATACTGCAACCAAAGAGAATGAAAGCTACAACTGAAACATCTGTTGATTTTTTGATATTGTACTACGGTTGTTTTTTATATTTTTATTATGGGAAACTTTAGCTTGACCACCGATCCCGCTTGTTTTGAACGACGTTAACAGTCTACGATGGAACGCGTTTGTCTAGATAAACTCTATTTTACTTGCGATTGTGACGTCCTGATATATAATGTAGGTTTAATAATGTCAATCAAAGAAAATCCATTCGGTAGCGTATGCAGCAAGTTTTGAAGTTCGTAAGTTAAAAATAACAAAGCGCTCTGTTTTGTTAAATAATGTAGATTCAAAACCATTTCTTTCTATTATCACGCAGTAGGTGTGAAAAGTAGAGTATGTACCACGGGGATAAAGGTGTTTTTGTCTTGGGCGACCTTGAATCCCTCGTTTCACTTCGGATTTAAGACTTTAACGGCCCTAGAATCCTACGTTACACTCTGGATTCAATATGTCGCCCGTGACATAAAACACTACTTTATCCCCTTGGTGCATAATCTACTATTATAAATTGAATATTTGATTATCTTATTGATTGAGAAGAAATAAGCTTACCTTATTTACCTTACCTTATAGATTGATATCTATTACTGTGCTAGAATAACAAATATTGTAGATGCTCGCGCATTCTCATACGTATTTCTGTGCCCTGTAAACAAGCACTGCACGCTCTCAATACCTAAAGTTCTTGAAAAGACTCGCCTTAGCGTCAGACGAGTCGTTGGTCAAACGTAGATCTAATCTTGTATATATGCAAAAAAAAAAGTATTTCTTCCATCAGGGATTGTGATTACTTACCATTCGCGTGTTAGTAATGTTTGGTCACGTTCCGGCGTCATGTGTTCGACATCGCATCATCCCCTCAAATATAATCTGAAATATTATTTATAGTCGGATTTACTGACGATATCTCGCCGTCGCCGCGTCGGGTCGCCGGGTCGCACGCACTCAACTGGTTTTGTCCGGTTACGCTATTAAAGTTGTAATACTATGTGTACATATATCGGTATAGTATTCTGTGCTTATACTATATTTTTTACTCTTTACTTATATGAAATTTGTCTTGCGAGAGATTCTTATTTGCTTTGCCCCTTCGCTCAATTAAGCGGAACAGTTACACTATGAACATTTCTTTTATGTAGTCGGGTATTTTGTTTTTCTTTTAATTATTATATTTATATTCGAAATTCGAATCCTTCGATTCAGGTCCTGTTCTTTGTAAAATGGCAACCACAATAAATATTTGCAGAAATTCTAGAAACACAAATAGCTGGTAATACCCGCAGCGTAGGTAATATTAATATTTTTATAGATAATATTCGGTCGCAATAAAAAAAATGTCAACATTGACATAATTTAAAAAGTCAAACTAAACGACATAACACACTCAAATAATAAATATAAAGTATTTATATTTATTTCAGATGCCAGTTAGCCGTGCATAAATTAAACATTTGGACGCGATAAAAAAAAACATAACATAACTGATTACAATCTACTTTTGTTTATATTTGTGATTATGATGTACTAGGTGTGCCTCTTTGTTCCACCTTCTAACGGTGATCATGACGGTAACGTGTTGCCCGAGCCCGTCTCCAGCCTTCTCCAGCTATCATAATCGACACCATGCTGAGCTGGACCCGGCTTGTGTTAACACTTAGTTTATACTAGTTTATGCACCAAGCGACCAAGGGACGATAGCAACCTAAAATAATATAACTGTATTTAAGAGTGGGATCTTTCATAGAAAATTTGTGGGATCTTTCATTATACACTCAACACTTTTTTGAGTTCACTTTTTCCCCTAGAGCAGAATATGCAATTTTATTCTCGCTCTAGTACGCTACAATGACGGACTTTTTGAGGAAGAGAGGAGGTGAAAAATGTATTATATATTGTCATAACAATTGGTTCAGCCCTTTGATCGTGAAAATGTAACAAAGACAGAGTAATTCGCTGTTACAGTGTTAGTCAGGATGCATGGGTCCGGCTTGTGAATGTGTGCGTGTGTGTCGCATGGACTGTGCATATGTAACGGTTCCGAAGAAAATAAGCGTGCGGAGTGTATTACCATAATATGTGTAACCATTTATTATTGTTTATTCTGCTTGTAAATACTTGTGCAATGTCTAAAGGACGAACAGAATGTGACGTCTCTCCGTGTCCATTGTGTCCATTGTATCACGTGTGATCATTAGAGTGCGCTTTAATCTTGTTGTGCTCATCTGTATCAACAAGTTTTGCTGTGGGACTACACCTGAAACCTACGAACACACGATGGGGTGGAGTTGAAACAAAATCATCCCTTCTTTATATGTATGGAGTGCCGCATCTTTATATGTATGGAGTGCCGCATCTTTTTTATTTTTTTTATTTGATGTAATTTCGATACGACATTTTATAGTGGTTCACATAATACATCGACATGCAAAATGTCGTTAATGTAGGGCTGTCAGTCTGAGTAAAATGACCGTGACGTACGGACAGACAGACAGACGGACATGGCGAAATTATAAGGGTTCCTCGTGGTTATTGCGGATCTCTAAAAATGTAGGACAAAAATTAGCAACAAGATATCAGTTGCTATATGTTGATGGGCAGTTTTATTTAATGTGTTACAAATGTAAATATATCGAGCTACGTTAGATGAAGGCGATATCTCGGCTCGGATCGCGTATTAAAATATTAAAACTTTGCATCCAGTAGCAATAAAAATGCTATAAACTATTAATTTGATCTGATTAGATTCTATTATTTTTGTGAACGCTGATTGTGGAAATTGATCGCTGATATTTTATACTAATTTATTAAGAGACTGCTTTATTATGATTTGATGTAGAGCTTAGACGAATTTAAAACTTTATGGATAAAACTACCACGACATCCTTAAGCTCTTAGGGTTCCGTTAGCAAAAGATCCCAATAGCACCAGTTGGTTATTATCTGCATTACCAAGCCTTTTTAGGATTCCGTAGTAACTACGAGGAGCCCTTATAATTTCGCCATGTCCGTCTGGCAGTCCGTATGTCACAGTAATTTTACTCAGAGGAAGACTATCAGTCCTACATAAACATAATTTGGCATGTTTAGATTAGTTTTGTAAACTGCTACAAAGCTAGTAGAACATATTGAATACTTTCAATGAAAATTATTTTAGACACTATGTGATTACAACTTTTCGAGATACAGCGATAAATACATAAAACACTTAAATCATGATGGTACTGAGGTCATTGACAAATACTCGCCAAGTAGTTTCCTTTTAAATTACAGCATTAGTTACGGAACCATACTATACGCTCGTCTCGACACGGCCTTATTTTGTTGTCGCATGATGGCCAGTGTTAATCGGATGCAGTTGTCTCATTGAGACTCATTCTCGTTAGTCGGTCTCTATGTCTCGTACCGTCAGGAAGGTACCGGAAGCTCAATAGGAACGTCCTGAGTCCTGACACCTCCTTGCCGTAGGTAAAACTCGCGAGAGTCTCGCCTAGTCGTCTTTCTAAAGCGACGCAAGTCACGCCGCCTCGCTCTAAATTCGTTTCTCCTTGGCGGTGGCGGTCAGACATGGAGGATCGATAATCCGCCATATCCGACCACCACCGACCACGAAAGTCCCTTTAAGTTGTCTCTTAAGAGGTTCTGATGATGCCTAATGCCGCAATATAAGAATTCTATTTACGATCATTGGCCTGTATATACTTACGTACCAGAAGAGCTATCTGAAGCAAAATTATTGTCACATTTTTTTAGTAAAGTAAATAAAACAGCGTTACAGCTGGAATAATAATTACATTGTTTATCTACGATTATACGATGCGATTGATACTTGCAACGCAGAATAGCATCTATGGTGTGTTTTCTCGCCAGCAAAACGTCGAAAGCACTCACTCCACTAGTAAGCCACTGAGTGAGGTGCGGCGCTCTCGACGCAGTTGAATGTAACAAATAGCTATGAGTGGTGTCTGCTCTCGTACTTAAGTGCATACAGCTTAATGTTAACTGAACTGTATTACCGATGTTACCGTCAGTATGATTCCGAAACTAATCGTCAAACTAGTGTGTCGTTGTCAAAATTTAATAATTGACAAATGTATCTATTTGTAACCCGGAACCCTCGGTGCACAGGACCAACACGCACACGGCCAAGTCGCTCATACAGTTACAGAGCTAAAAACGGCATCATTATTTGAATAATTCATAAGACACGATTGTAAACATCCAATTAGCATGTGTATAGAGTGGTCACACCCACGCCGGCCGCTCGCCGCCTGCAGCCTGCAGGCTGCTGCCGCGAGGAAGACGACAACGTACAAGCACTTTCACAACATACTCTAACTAAATATCAGTATGTAATGAACCAAGGCGCGAGATGCTACTATTTGACCCACAAACGCTATCGGCGCGTGCGTTGTAACTCTACCGTTCAGTGTTCCGTCGCAAGCGCACACGTCCGCGCGTACACGCCGTATTGGTACATTTGATGTGCGTCGGATACGCACCCGATAACGATACTTATCTACGCCGAGTTATCGATACTTTATCGATGATATTTTCGTACCGTGTCGTTGCAACAATGATTTCGGTCCGTTCGACGCGCGAACGCGATGTGGTACAAGGGTGAATATTTAGTACCCGTCTTGAAAGAGGTATACAGTTTGTGTTTGTGAGTGTGTGTGTGTGTGTATGTGATTAAGTGTTTTTCTTAAAGTGCCATTGAATACCGCCAGGAGACAAGGAATGCGATGCTGGTACGGATGTGTGCTAAGGACGACGGCTCGACGTTGAACTGCAAGGTATTACGATTGTTTTATAATCAGTATGTCGTTGGAAGAGGAAAATGATTATTATGTCTTAAAGTGTGACAGTCACAAATAAAACTAAACTGAAGATTGTGACCAATTGATGAAAAATTGTAACATTTCTTTTAAAAACCAGTTCTAGGATCCGCGCTGTTTTTAAATTGAATGTCACTAATAAATAAATGCGAAATTTTGTATGCAAATGTGCTATTTCTTCGCGCTAAAACGTGCTGGATATTAATGAAATCTAAGTTGATGAACGGATTGGGTGCAGCCGCAGGGTGCAGCTAGTGTTTCATATTTACTCTAAAGTTATGTTCGTAAATAAATAAGGCGAGTTTTTGAAACTAATAAGACTAATAAATGACGATGTCGAGCCACTGATTAGATTGATAAATCTCTACGAAATCATATCCCACAATTATCTCTGTTCAATGATATAAACACTCATTGGTAATGATGTAGTTATGTACTCGTATATTATACGTAGATGGTTTCCACCGGCTCTGTGTGGCAAGCCTCAGGTAAGGTAATCGGACAACGCTGAGACGCCGCGTGCCTCAAGTGTGCCTGGGAATTGGTCGCCGTGTGAGGTAGCGCTATTCGGTGGGAGGTGAGGAGCGCCCGTTCTATGCGTAGTATTATTGTATGTTCTGTGGTACTCGTAGTAGCATGCCCCACATCCAGGTTGCGCGCTAACACAAAGGAACGGAGTGGACCGTTTCGTCTGCTCTTACTTTTTCACCATCTGGGTAGATTCAAAGGCACTCTTCAAATTTCGACCATGAACATATAAAACCATTAACATGTACTCCTTAATCGGTAGGGCCTTTAACTCGGAGACTGCCGCGGTAAAGCTATTATTGCATAGCATTTTTTATCAACTTATGTAATTATAATTATTTATTTATTTTATTTATGCAGTATTCCTAACACCCCCCACTCCGACCGGCACAGCGGTGATACTTTTTAGTTTTGCCATCTATCGATGAATAGCAGAACTTTTAATGACTTTTTGAAATATCACGCTTGTCTCTTTAGTTCTGCAAATCGCCTCTAGGTGGCATTGGTTGTATCGGCGTTACTGCGTTAGGTTATTTTCGTTACGGAATTTCTGGATTCGGTCTCCACGCTCAAGGCCCGCGATAGAAGCTATGCAATAGCTTAAAATTCAAATAACTAAAAATCGTTAGTGTAAGCTTGATTCGCACTTGACCTTTTTATTATTTGTTTTTTTTTTACGTGATAACGTCTTATTAATCGATGAACGCCGGCTACACGCACGAAAAAGCATGACTCATTCTCACGTTCCGGTTGAGCCGAGCGTGCAAGCGAGAGCGCGGAACAAGCGATAGAGAGGCACGACCGGCCTAAGCGTTCGGCTTGTGACGCATCGTTATCACGTAAAATTATCGTCCATAAACCGACTTTATAGACAACCATTCTTTCTTTTTACACCAGTTTATGTCGTAGGTTTGTTGTCTGGAAGTTCTCGCGAATTTGTAACTTTTTGTTATTACTTTCTTTGTATTATTCTATCTACCATATTAATTATATGAAAATATATTATATATATATATATTATATGAAAACGTATAAAATCCATTAAAAGTTAAATGGTAGAGTTTTGGCAAGTACAAAAAGACCTAATGGCTCGAAGTGCATCCGAGAATCCGTAATTCTGCCGATACACGCTGCGTATGACTTGTTGTATTTGTATCTGTCCCTTGAGCCAGCCATCTCATCTAGCGAGACTCTAAACTTGTACATCAAATATTAAATGATGAGTAGAGCGTTTCATAATAATAGATTGATCACCTCTTCAAGTATGCGTATCCTACGGATTCGTTATTGAAACAAACACGTTGCGGGATTCCCCACACAAACGGCACACTATACAAATAAATTCATTTAAGTAAACCAAATATTTGATAATAAACCGCGATAAGAAAAAAATTAAGCCTTATACCTTACAGGTAACAGTACCGGGCGTTATCCCAGGTCTAAGCAGCGTATTTTTTTTATTATTCGACGATAGGCTTGCGCTTGACCGTCAACCGTCACATTATATATTACCTAGGATATATATATAAAGTAAATATGAAGAGAAGTTGAGTATATCAGGAATGAATATGTATTGCGAATACTGTTATATATACTTATCCATAATTTTTAGAAATGAGCATATGTATGATCACTTACACTGATCACAGTAGGAATCTTGTTTTGTTACAAAGTTTTAATGCTAGTCTATTTATGTAATATTTATATATACATTTATAAGCTATGATTTAATTTAATTTAGTCTATTATTCGTTTCCTTACCACTTTTATATTACCACTTTTATAAATTAACTTTTAACTTACTTTTATTGTATTTTGTCACTTTATTGTTCCTTCATAAGGAGAAGCCTTTGGCTCTGTAATACAGTTATTACTAGTTCGGAGCCAATGGATTCATAATCACGCTGTATAACTATTTTCTTTTGTGCAAAATAAACTTTATTATTATTATTATTATAACTCACCTGGTGTTAAGCGACAGTTACGGTCTACGATGGAGCGCGCTTGCCTAGAAGAAACCTATTCACTCGCGATTTGAAGATACTTAGATTATATATATTCGGAAAGACACATTCAGGAAGCGCATTCCACATTTTGGCGGCACGCACAATGAAAGTGGAGCCAAAGCGTTTCGTACGTGTTTTCGGAATAACAACCATGTAACGATGTCACTTTTTCGTGCTTCTTGCAGTCCGATAGGAAAATGGGCATGGGGGAATGAGATCATGCAAAGCAGACGCACACTCACCGAAATGCATGCGATAAAAAGTTAAATAAATATAACATAGTATATACATAACTTGACTATATTTACCTTAAATATATTTTACTTATGTAGTTAAATAGAAACAATTATTTATTTGTTAGAACCTCTAATGCTCCAAGAGCTTTCTTGTAAAATTAAATTTATTGACTACCACACTGTAGTTACCCCTAGTAAGTATAACAAAAATGTACCTATATAATGGTCTTAGATGAACAACTAAGGCTCACTACATTGCAGCGCCCCTACGGGGTCCTTGTACTGTATACAATTTTTAGTTTAAGTACTAATTGTAAGAACTGTACAATGTGCAATAAATAAATAAATAAATAAACTGGCAAGTTTGCGACGATGCTCCAGACTTTGGAGTTTAGTCCGACCAAGGGAATCGTCACAAATTAGCCTCCTAGCTATGCACGCCTCCCACGTCCAACGTGAGAGGCGTGCATTAATGTTATCCACGTCATTACCTGCAATCAATCATGAGGCCAGTGTATGCTACAGATATTTCAATTATAAGTAGTATATGGGCGTGTGTTCCTACTAGGACTTTACAATGTTTTATTCTTTTAGATATGTATGTATAGTTCTTTTTTTCTCTTTCTTTTTCTTTCTTTGTTGCACTCCGTTCCTATATGTGTACTCTAACACAATGCTTCTTGCCAAATTTCAGAGTTCTTGGTCAACGGGTCCCCATAGGTTTTGATTTGTGAGTGTCGAAATGTGCATTTTTTACGACATATTCGGCTGTAACTTTTTTTTACGAAATCTGAAATTTTTTATTTTTCTTTCTGCATCAAGATACTATGGATCTGCGTATATGGTTTTAATTTCAACTCGATACCTTCACGCGTTCCTGAGATAAAGGTCTTGACACTCGGACGGACGGACAGACGGACAACAAAGTGATCCTATAAGGGTTCCGTTTTTTCCTATTGAGGTACGGAACCCTAAAAAACTGAAACAGCCGACTTCAAAGTACGCTACTTCGATACTTGTAATATTAGAAAGGATTAGGATACATAAGGTTCATGTCATCATGCTCAGTCGGGTAATAATTAAACAAAACGCTCAATCGTCGAAGTAACTCTATTTTACCTTATACGAGTACACATTGGATGAGGAGTAAGGTTTTACTTTTAGTAAATCCTTCACGGCTGTAAACTTTTTAAGGAAACCTCTCTTCGCCCGCTCGTTTATTGAAGTGAAAACTTCTTTAGCGGCGTTGTGCATTTTTTGGATGAGTAAAAAATGAAATGAATTCCTGGCTATATGGCCTTGTTGTGACTTGACCATGACTATGTGACCCCCAAGCTGGCTGCCTTGTTGTGACTTGACCATGACTATGTGCCAACAAGCTGGCGCCAAAGCTGGATCCGCCCTTGTATAGGACTTAGTTGATGATAGCTCATTGGGCCTGACACCGACCTCAAAAATAGTTGGTTTTCTTCGAGTTATTTCTTTCTTTTCAGTATGAAGTCGGTTTATTTTTTTTAAATTACTTTTATTAAGATTGAAGCTAAAGCATGATAAATGCAAACATGCAAATGCAAACATGCAATCCTGTGGATTTTCTGGTGTCTTCTGTGGCTTTGGAACATCCACCATGAAACGGTGACTATATAATGGCATAGTCAAAATTATGATCCTACTTACTAATATAACCCGATTGAAAAACTTTAATGCTCACCTTAGATTGATGCTTGTGACATTTAAAACGAATATGCATATTTAATGTACCAAATTGTTATCTAGATAGCATAAAATTAGCATTACGTCTATGATGTTTATCTGGAAATTATATATAAAAAAAAATAAAAAAAATAGGTATTTTATTATCAGAGTCAAATACCATTAGCATTGCGTTGTAAATTATAAATAAATGAGGCAGATATTTTAAAATCGTTTAGATAATAGCCATTAACGCAATACGTGACGGGACGGACGGAATTGTCTACAAACTCGATTTTTACACTATTGTTGTCAGATATGAGTGTTAAGTAATTAAAATTAAAATACACCTTTTTAGGGTTCCGTAGTGAACAAGGAACCCTTATAAGTTCGCCATGTCCATCTGTCCGTCCGCGGCTTTGCTAACTATAAGTACTAAAAACTGATTAATTTTTTCGTACCTCATAAGGAAAAAACGGAACCCTTATAGGATCACTTTGTTGTCGTCTGTCCATCCGTCCGTCTCTACTAAAATAAAATACTCTAGTATAACCCGCTGAAGAAATAGTCGTGTGTGCTTGTAAGGAAATCGGTAGATCGGAACCGTTTCCTCCCAATATTCAACGCAAAATGTGTCACGATAATTATTATATAAATATCTAATAATCAATCGAAGCTTGCGCGGCCAATGTCGATTTGAACGATAAAAACAGACATAAAATGCATTATATATATAGAAACGAGCTAATTAAGGCGATTAATGTAAAATAAACGAGCCAATGCAGCGCTAATGATATAGTCGCCCCAACATCCATTAAATACTATTATACTCCGTATAGTTTGTCACTAATGCGTTCTTCTTCACATTACGAGTATATTGGCTAATTTTATTATGATATATTTATCTTGTTGCGAGCGCGCGTTAAATTTAATGTGCGCCCGTTTGTTTAAATTTTTGTAATAACATGCCAAATTAAGGAACAGTGTTCTTTACAGTTGTAACATATCTTGTTGATTGCTTTTTATTTCTTTTTTAATTTTACCGAATGATATTATGAAAATTGATTTGGATCAATTTGAAATGTTTGTCGAATATGTTGTTTTCTACTTTTACAAACGACGATTTTTTTATATGTTCACTCAGTCATTTTATATCTTCAAAAATGTAGGTAAGCGCGAGCGAGACGGACGATGGTCGAATTACGGACTCTTAAATAAAGCATAAAAATATATTTTCAACATGTTTCGAGTGAGTTTTTTTAGCAGGAGATATGATGTACAGCACGTGTACAGATGTACGTCCACGTAGACATTTGCGTCACCCTCGGACCAGTCATTGCAAACAACACGATCATAGCTCTACGAGAGCTCCTCGAATACCACGCTGCGGTATATGGTGAATTCGAATCGTCCACTCTCGTTTGTAAAATAAAATCATCATCATCTCAGCCACAAGAAGTCCACTGCGGGACATAGGCCTCCCCACGACTTTCCAAAAAGACCGGTTGGAAGCGGCCTGCATCCAGCGTCTTCCTGCCACTTGTATGATATTTTCTTTCCACCTCGGCTTGGCTGGTCTTCTTAGCTGGTCTTCCTACGCTGCGCTTGCCGGTTCGTGGTCTCCATTCGAGAACTTTTCTGCACTATCGACCGTCAGTTCTACGTGCTATGTGCCCTGCCCACCGCCATTTCAACTTGCCAATCCGCTGGGCTATGTCGGTGACTTTTGTACGTCTACGGGTCTCTTCGTTTTTGATACGATCTCTCGATTCTTTTAGAGTGTAGTGAATTAGTTTTAAAGCCATAGCAAAATATATGTTTTGATGTTAAACTGGAGAATTAATAGTTTCTCATAGGTATAAATAATTCGTCGCGCTGAACATGGCGGCAATAAAACCAGTGGTATTATATTCTGTAGGTTATTGATACGAGACGTATAATTAATTTGGGGAAATAACAATTATAGCGCGTAACAGACAGTCCTGCAACGATACTCCACCAGTTCCACCAGCGATCATGTGGTATGTCCTGAATCCTGATTGAACTCGTTGTACCTGGAAATATTTTTGGTATAAGTAAAGTTAATATGATATATACTAAAAACATCGTCCTCTTCCTAGGCAGTCGGTCGAAAGCCTTACGTTGTACAGTTCAGTATGATTACCCAATATTGCCTTAACACCGTTTGCGCAGGTGATGTGTCCTAATACGTGGCAGTCGCGGCACACGTTCTCGCCTATAAACACTTTTCTCCTATTCCCGTGTTTGTATAGGTGTCTACTGTGTGTTTGTATTGCCACAGACGCGTGTTTGTTTAGCTGTGTGAATGTTTTATCTAAATCTATGAGCTTCGCGTCAACTAGGGATATGTACTTACTCACATAGATAAGATACTTCTTTGTATTTGTAATATTGTTCACAATGAGGGTAGTGTTATGTCAATGTACATTTATAGTAGAAGTACGCAAATGATTGGAGATATTATATGTGTACTATTTATCTACATACTCGTATATAGATCGGATCGGAGATGAATTGGTATTCGTCAAAGTCTAAATCCGATTTTGCAACTATCTTGTAATGCATCGCGCTTACGCTTACTATTGGCATATTTGTTGCACGTTATCGAGATAGCCAATGAGAGCGCATTATTTCTAAACAAGGTTGGCGGAGTTTATATTATATCGAACTAATGGAATTATATTCCCACCCTTGAGATTACTTGTTTGAAGATTGTTCATCTCATTACGATGCATGTATTCATGCATGTTTCAGATTTTTGAATGTTCAGGTGTTGTTCAACGTTGTTCACAATATTTCACCTCTCTTAGTAAAACAATTGTGTTAACTATCTCGTGCTATAACCATCTAAGTATAGGTTCCGTTCGAACATAGTGTAACAATGTACTATTGTATGTTTTACACACCGGACTTTTTGACGTGACGTCTAATAAATCGACGAACGCCGGCTGCATGCACGAAAAAGGATGACTCATTGTCCCGTTACGTTACGCTCATTGTCCGTTACGCTCCTTGCGCTATGAAAGTGTGCTAGTTTAGATTTGTAGGAAGTTAAATTACGGCAGAGATTATTTGCATATGAGAGGTGATAAAGAAATTGTTTTTGAATTCTTTCCAAATGGTTGACATGAACATCGTATGAGGGACTCCAAATAGGACTGCAATATTCCAAAATTGATCTTACGTAACAATTGTAAAGAATTATGAGAATTAATTATAGTATATTATTAGAAACTTTGATAAAAACTGGCACATTCAAGATTGGAAATGTCGAGGGGAGGCCTTTGCCCAGCAGTGGGACACTACAGGCTAGCAACAACAACAACAACAACATATTATTAGAATAATGGTTATAGCCGAATATGTTGTAAAAAACGCACATTTCGACACTCACAAGGGAATCAAAACCTATGGGGTACTTCCCGTTGACCTAGAACTATGAAATTTGGCAAGAAGCATTGTGTTAGAGTACACATTTATGAAAAAACCCCGAAAACTGGTCATTTTTAATTTAATCACAAAAATATTGTGTCTCTATGCAAGGAATGAGGGCCCAAATTTTAAAGTGAATTATCCGTATCATGTGGGGTATCATATGAAAGAGCTTCATTAGCATAAGCTAAAACAGGTTTTTTATTATTTTTACGATGTACATTTTTCGGTTTATGAAGGAAAATTAAAAAAAAATATATGATTTCCCCTTTTTATTTAGTTTGTACGGAACCCTCGGTGGGCGAGTCTAACTCGCACTTGTCCGGATTTCTTGCAAAGAAAACCCGATCTATGCGCTTGTACATTTATTAGTGAAGATGATATATCAGCATTATCTATATTTATTACGAACTAAAGTGAAAAATAAGCATTATTTTCAGTTTTCCCAACTTCAATTGTGAGATAATTGATAAGAGTCCGTGATTAATATCGCTTTATAAATGATTACGTATTATACTATATCTGTATATCTTTATCACCATAACGACACATCTAATCTAGTGTTGCGATACTGTGAATTGAAATAATGGAAATGCTATTCCGTATTCACTATATTTTGTTGGTATTATTTATTAGATAAAGACTTAAGATTGATCACATCCTGTTTCACATCAACCTATAATGTTAGAATTATCACAAGGAGAAAACTGCGTACACTTTCTCGCAAAAACATTCACTCAACACCATTATGTAGAGTAAGTGTAAGTTACACTTAAAACATTCACTCAACACCATTATGTAGAGTAAGTGTAAGTTACACTTAAAACATTCACTCAACACCATTATGTAGAGTAAGTGTAAGTTACACTTAAAACATTCACTCAACACCATTATGTAGAGTAAGTGTAAGTTACACTTAAAACATTCACTCAACACCATTATGTAGAGTAAGTGTAAGTTACACTTAAAACATTCACTCAACACCATTATGTAGAGTAAGTGTAAGTTACACTTAAAACATTCACTCAACACCATTATGTAGAGTAAGTGTAAGTTACACTTAAAACATTCACTCAACACCATTATGTAGAGTAAGTGTAAGTTACACTTAAAACATTCACTCAATACCATTATGTAGAGTAAGTGTAAGTTACACTTAAAACATTCACTCAATACCATTATGTAGAGTAAGTGTAAGTTACACTTAAAACATTCACTCAATACCATTATGTAGAGTAAGTGTAAGTTACACTTAAAACATTCACTCAACACCATTATGTAGAGTAAGTGTAAGTTACACTTAAAACATTCACTCAACACCATTATGTAGAGTAAGTGTAAGTTACACTTAAAACATTCACTCAATACCATTATGTAGAGTAAGTGTAAGTTACACTTAAAACATTCACTCAACACCATTATGTAGAGTAAGTGTAAGTTACACTTAAAACATTCACTCAATACCATTATGTAGAGTAAGTGTAAGTTACACTTAAAACATTCACTCAACACCATTATGTAGAGTAAGTGTAAGTTACACTTAAAAATTGCTCTTATGCAGTCGGATATTTTTCTTGATTATAGATACTTGTGTATTTCATTCAGATGTCCATGCGCAACAGTAATTTTTAGAATATTTATGGAATAAAGCATAATTTTGATTGAAGGTAATACGTCTTCAAAATTCAAAATATAATCTGGTTTATATATTTAGATATAGATATTGAGTTTTGGAAGGCACAATAATAAAGAAATACAACACTGACCGCGCGCTCCATCAAGAATCTACGATGGAGCGCGCTTGCCTAGAAGGATTCTATTCATTACCGCTATGTGTACATGTGTATTGTACGATTCCGTGTATTTCCGCTTCAAGCGAAAAAGATGACCAAAACTTAAGTTTTGCGTGATCTTCTTTCAAATCTTTCAAAATGAAGCGGAAATAAACAATAATTATGCTAGTCAGATATTTTTGCATAATGACCATAATTAAGCAAGCGACAGACCGCTTGCTTGATTGCTAGTTGCCATCTAACATTGGCATAGAAAAATGTAGGCGTGGTCTATGTACCGTTCTCGCGTTTGGGCTTCAAGACGACGCTAATGTACTATTTGTGTGTATTTAAACACTTTTAGTCACCGGCAAACATGGATAAACATTTAATATTACACAAAAGACCAATCTACACATATTAGTACTTAGTACATGATTTCGCACCTCATGGGAAAATGCGTACTTGGTTAATGTCGGATTTATATAGATTTCGCGTATAATATATGTATATAACGTAGGAATTTGTCAATTTGATGAATTTGACAGAAATCGTTGACATCATTTCATCATTCCTGTGAAAATCCTGTGTTTTATCGTAAATCAGGAATTTATTTTGGAATAATATATTTATCAAAATAATTTAAAATTGGATAAAACCTTTATTGATCAATCACACTATAAAATGTAATAAATAAATGAAATCACAGTCGCTGCTTTACTGCATTCCGCCTCTTGCCGCCGCCGCCGATCCGAATCCTGTGGTTGCACTCAACATCGTGCGACAACACATCTATCGAAGTCAAATGATGCGGCACTTTGTTCTGACGTCAGTCGCATTTCACGCGCCGATATACGACCGACTATCCAACTATGTGTGTGTTGTATCCCTATCTATCATTATACTTGTAATAACTACCTATGGTATATCTTTGGAATATCATTTGTGGACTTATCTAAATCTGAAGAATCCTTTGTCTGAACGTTAAAAGCAAATAAATAAGATTACTTTCAAAACCTACCTAGCTACCTACCTAGAATTAAAAATTAGTACGATGACGTATTGAGATTAGATAAAAAATTGAAGATAGTTAATACCTAGATGTTGGTATATATTTATAGCATTTAAATCTTATCGGTTGATATCGTTGTTTAAATTGCGTTTACTATAAAGTTTTATTCATATTTTTTGCTGGGATGTCCTGGATAGAATGAAACTAATGGAAAAGGTGTTCTGTAAAAAAAATATGTTTTGTATTATAAAATTGTAAGAAATTAAACTTTCCTTAGTATGCATGACGTTTAAGTTGAAAAAAATTAACACTGCATTATTTGTTACATGATGTTAATATCATTTCCATCGAACAGACAATATGTAAGTTAATGTAACAAGTCGTTACAGCCACGATAGCAGACGCAATGAATATATCTTTAGTAATATATAAAAGTAACTATTATCAAGTTTACAATGCGTTCCTGATCCCAGCGACCTAAGATCGGAGCAGTGCCCTGTATATAAAAAATAGTCTTGTGACCGTGCACAATAAGATAATGTACTGACCTCTCGTAACACCACCTAGTTATCAAATTGATGAGTAATACCATAAATAGATGGACACTACTACAAATGTGTATCTTTTGTGTAAAACATTGGTGATGTTGCTAAAATTAAGATGATGAATAAAGTGATTGCTCAAGCAGATTATATGGTTTATTTAACAGACTAGTTTTGTACCACGTTTAGCATCTCATTTTGGAATCAATTTAACATTAGACAAAAACATGATATTTATTTATTGTCGAATATGAAGAATTATTATAATATTACCTATAATTGAAAAAGAAATGTAAGAACATAAGTAAACATCTAGCTGGAAAAGGATTAGCTTCGCATAAATATAATACATATTCTTATCTATTTGATTTCTTAATATGATATTAAATGTATAACTTAATCTCTGACATAAAGTCGTCTAATGGATAGTCCGATATTGGAAAAATACGTGTTGGATTGAGTAAATAAATTATAATCACTTCACTTTATCTTTAGTTTGCCACGCAGTGAGGCAACATAAACATTTTAGTAGTGTTTTTCCACTCAAACTAATCAAAATGCGTTTAGGAGCCATTGTATTTCGCTAAATCAACGTTAAGGCATTAAAAAAAAAACTTGAATGTAATGTAATGTTATGAATAATGAACATTAAATATGATACAAATTTCAAAAGTCATATATTGTCAGTCATACGGCTTGACCGATTGGAATGTGCAAGGTTAGATTCATCTTCACTCCCTGAGTGCCATAGGTTATATCTTTTTTATATTAATATATGATTACGTTGATGATGCATGTTGTGGATAACTCTGTCACGCGTGTAGTTATCGGTTTTCCTGAGTCACGAGGTTTAGTGTTTACCATGCTTTCGAACTTTGTTAAACTATTGATACTATCGTATCACTCGACAAGTAAATAATTATATTCTTGTTCAATAACATTATATTGACCTATTTGACTAAAAATGTAGAAAACTACGCGTCATTCGTTATTTACATTTCTCATTTTATCAGATTGTGATAAATAATCTTATTATGCTATGGTGTTGCTCAGGGCGGGACTTTGGGTCCAGCGAATTAAGTGCTGTCCTTCAAAATATTTTAATATTAAAATATTTTGAGTAAAGTCGACAATTATATTGAAATTATTTATAATATGAAAGTTCTTAGCATAAATATAACAAACATAAAATTTCTTTATTTTTATTTTCTTTTGAGCGGTGACGTCATTTATCGGTATGGGCTTTTTAACCGACTTCATTGCGTTTAATTTTATCAGGCAGCTTTACAAACTCTGCGTATTTAATTGTCGCCATTGTTCCTTTCTATGTAAAGACTATTTGTTTAGTATACCGTTGTTTTCTTCCGTTCGTTTAATTTACTTATATTACAGTTCACACTTTGATAATGTTTGCGTGTGCTTGCCGCATTCTGACTAAAATTGTATACCTGCTACTACTTTTCTGTGGTGCAAGTCCGTCTGTATTAAACGAGACGCGTTAGGTATATAAGTCCATATAGATATTTGTGTATCTTATCGGCACCGGCATGTAATCTAGTAAACAATCGTATAATCCTCTTTATATATTTTCACAGATAAGATTAAGATAATACTGTGTGTGTGTACTTTGATACTAAATGAAGTAATGCCGATTCAGTGATTATATTTGAAGCAAGCTCGGTCGATAAATCATATCTCTTCGATAACGGCTTAATGCAGTCGCAGGTGGTAACACGTGATCATAAATCTTCGTGTACGCTACTCGATCGTGTGTACTCTGAATAATAACGTGTTCTTCAGTACTTGTTAAAGTAATTGCCTTCTTTATCCCCCTGCTGGGTATAGCCATCTTCCTCGGGCCTGTGCCAATCGAGTCCAGGTTCGACCCGGGATTGTAACTCTATCCTTACTACTGATGGTCTAATGTTTTCTAAGGTTTTTGCGATTGTTACTCATTGAAATGAAACAAATGTTTAACGGACTTCTCGCGTATATTTTACATCATTTTATGAGCTGACGTGTCGAACACTGCAGCGTCCGTGCTCACAGGTGGGACTAGATGACAATTGCCTTTTTGTTATAAAATATTATTTACTACCGAATTACGCAATGCGAACGCATGGAGACTGCTGACGACGCGGAGCCAACGTTTACGACACACTGGCGGAATCGCTGATGCAGCCAAGCACCAGGGCATCGACCGAGGCCTCGTGAAGAGTCCACGGCTTCAGCAGATCATACTCATTTCCCACTTCGAAGTAGAATAATTAATTAAGTTAAATGTAATTTTTATTAGTGATAAATTATAATTAGAGTAATCTCGGTTTTTTCCATCCTCCGGCTGTCGCTCACGGTTTTGCCGCCTACAATTTGTATGCGCTCCGTGCCCTATGAACGCAGAAGTCGGTCACGGTATCAACAGGTTTCGCAGATCTGTGCTGAAGCTGAGATTTTATTAATTTGATGACCGGGTCCCATGCATGTACTGCCAACCATCTTCTACTTTACACCATACAACTTTAAACAAGTAAGTTTAGAAAAAGCTTCAAAAGCCCCGACACTTAAACGGCTGAACCGATTTTGATCAAACATAGCTAAGAACACTTCCGAACAAATTCTCTTTCAAATTTCACGCATGTCATCTTTCACACAGTTGATCCACATTGTTTAGGTGGCATGTCCGGTTATTACCATCATGTTACTTCGTGTTTAGGGCCCTTCTGCATACATCACTAATAGTACCTGGGGGACCGAGCTCCACTCGGATTATTAATGACTGAAAATACGAGCAAACCCGGGTTCATTTAACTGGGTAAAACATTTAAAGTGGGGTGACGCCGGCAGCGGGGCGGAGCTCGCTTATTATTATAATTCATGTCTTGCGGTTCGAATTACTGACCTTTGTTTGCAAATTCACATTTTACAAATTGATGTATTCAACGAAACAACCCTGATAATTTATAAATAGCTCTAACAAATTCATTAAAGTCAAATATTCAATGTTAACCTGTTAATAATAACTGATAATAAAATATCGGTTACGAAATGAGACTTTTAGTGTATTTTCGAACACTGTTCGGGTAGGTCTGGTCTGGTTAGAAGGTGAGCGGGTGAGAACCAGTAACAGCGACCAGTGCCTGCGTCTGGGCAGTGGCCGCGGCCTCGGGGTCTCAGCTAAACTGATACGCGATAGGAAATATACCTCAGTGTGGTGGCTATCCGTACACGGTACTCGCCGGCTCGCGAGACACGTTACATTTTGTTTAGTTTTTGTTATATTAAAATGTTGATTGAACGTGTGTGATTTTTTTTGTGGACTGTATAGTTGTGATTTATTGTTTTTCTGAAGATAGCGTCGGGGTGCAGTGAATGAGACTATTGCTTATATAGGTAAATTATTTATTGTACAGCCGTTAAATTTGGAGCTAAGGAAATTTAAATTTCACATAACACCATCCAGCCCCAAACTAAGCAAAGCTTATATTATGGAGGCCAAATAGCTGATAGAATACATGTATACTTGTTTGCTCAGCAGAAAAGCTTGCCCTGGGTGGGGATTGTGCCCACGTATGCTCAGAAGGCAGACTTACTACCACTGAGCCATGAGCTTTGTCAATACTTGAGTCGCTGAAGCAAATCTTTTCCGGGAAAAAATAGAATAGAAAAGAAAGCACTTGTGGAACCGGGAAAATAGTGCGTTGAAGACGCCAGGACCTGACGTATGGGAGTACGCAAGTGAATAGGTTTCTTGTAGGCAAGCGCGCTCCATCGTAGACCGTAACTGTCGCTTAACACTAGGCGAGTTGACGAGCGCAAGCCTGTTTTTAAATATGTATATAAAAAAAAAATACTCACAGTGTGCGGAATACTTTTTAAAATGACAGTAAATGAAAAATATCAAGCGTTTATTTAAAATAGATCTCCTTAAGACTAAATAAACTTAGTGCTAAACTATACAATAGTAATTTGTTGGCAGAGTAATTTTTCAAAAGTAAGTAAGCGCGTGCTCCCAGAGTTCTCTTTTATTTATAAAAAACAAAACCCAAATACTTCCTTCCTCAAGCCTTCTCGTTATATTTACAAAGATATCGTTAAATTTAATTATATCCAATAAGTATGTATTTTTAAAATAATATTGTTAAATAAAACGTAGCTTTATATAAATATGGTGTTGTGTTAGATAACACTGATATTATAAAGTGTGGAATTTTTAAGAGCACTTGTCCCGGACAATCACGAGTAATCTCTAAAGACTACTTCAGCGATTCCAAAATAATATTTATTAATTAGATTTATATCCCTAAAGTACCTATCTACTATCTATAGGATATCCATCCACACATGTGTCAAATTCGCAAAGAAATAATAATTTAGATGGTTCAACTCTCGTTTGACCAGATAGATAGTGGCTGTTCTGATAATGTAATAAAGAACAAGAGTAGTACCGTGCAAACGAAATGTTTTCGCGATATGGATGCGCGGGTTATCGCGGTCGCGGTCGGAGGTCGCCCCCACCTAGTCATTTGTACGAATTTATCTATCGCACTCTCACTCAACTACATACATAACTAATATACGACGTGTTCTTTGGAGATACCACTCCACTATTTCAATTTAAAATAGGCTCTCAATTTTTTCAATCTACTCAATTTTTTTATCAACTTATGTGAATTTACCTACCTTCCGAGTAATATCATTAACGGATTTATCGCGTATATTTTACATAATTGACCAGAAGTCTCACCTGTGACGACGCCCGACGGACGCTGCAGAGCGTCCGAAACGTCAGCTCATAAAATTACGTAAAATACTCACAGTATTGTACGAGTAGAACTCGCACGTAAAATTCTCACGGTATTGTACGAGTAGAACTCACACGTAAAATACTCACGGTATTGTACGAGTAGAACTCACACGTAAGATAGTCACGGTAAACCCGTTAACATGTGCTTCACTTGAATGAGTAACAGTTGCGAAACCTTAGACAACATTAATATCGACGTAATTATGAGAGAACATTTAGTCAATACAATTATACGATTGTAGATCGTACGCGTTGCGTTCGATTGCTCGAATCCTTGAACGTCGTTCGAAAGGAACTCATATCCCGCATGCGATACCGTTCGAGCGATTCATTAATACTCCTGATCTTTTGTAAAGGCCTATATTGTATCTCTCAGGGAACAAGAAAGTCGGCAATTCATTAGGCTTCCGTACTAAGGGTGCATATTCGTGGGGCTACGGTATCTGTCTGTCTGTCTGTCTAACTTACACTTAAACGGCTGTATGTTTTGAAATTGGTAA
Source organism: Lycia hirtaria (assembly GCA_947563715.1). Lineage (NCBI taxonomy): Eukaryota > Metazoa > Arthropoda > Insecta > Lepidoptera > Geometridae > Lycia > Lycia hirtaria. Next base: position 24,645,628 of record OX387383.1, on the reverse strand, counting down.
AATTTTGAGACTTGTATCTAATACCGTATAATTGAAGGGTTAACTTTGATGTAAATCAATAAATACTAAGAACTGGTCAAGTGCGAGATAAGCTTGCGTAAATAATTTTGAAAGAATATATTTTTGATAAAACCTTGTTGATTTCAATGGGCATTTCTAAAGTAGAATTTTGATATATTCCGAACCCAGGGTCCGAACTAAGTCCGCCGCACAGCTCCGTAGTTACACTCCAAATAATCTGCCAAAACTTGTAACTTGTTCTCTTGTCCTCAATTATCCCTGTATACGTGCTTTGATTGGCTGGCCGACTCTACACGAGAGGTGCCTTGATTGGCTGTAAAAGAGTGCACCCTCGACATTGCTTGTGCGTTGCCTAATCAAAGTATAGTTGTGTTTGCATTTAACAAAGATATACCTTTTCTATTGAGCACAAAACTAGAAAAACTGAGAACTTGTTTTTTTTTTCTACGTTAACTATTACAACACAATTTATTTAAACTTTCTATTTTATGTGAACGCCTAGCATTTCAGGCCATTCCTACTATATAGAAAATATGTGAAGTAACAAACATACAAACAATATGAAGCACATTGCTGGATCCTAATTAGTTTTGGTGTCAGTGTTAATATTGCGTCTATAGTTACCCCTATGTAATGGGAGTCTCGCTCTGAGAATAAAACTCGTACTTTTTAGAATTAATTTGAATTAACTTTAGTGTAAGAGTATATAAAGCCTATGCCAGTAATATATACAACAGTGACTAGACAAAGCTTATATATAACATAGATAGAGAAAGATTATTTGTTTATTGAGCACATCAGATATTTGATTTATTGATTATTATTATGACTTATGATTATTACCTTGATAACAATAAAAAATGTGGATATGTAATGTTTTCTTTGCCTATTTCATTAGTTGAAAAACTGCCTTCCAAAAGGCAACAGAGTATTTTTTTTATATTTACCTGTCCTAGTTGAGCGATCGATAAGCAACGGTGCGTCGCAATGGACCTCTTAACTTTAACGTTATATAGAGCATTCATCTACAACAGGGTGTAGAGCACGCGCACGCGTTTGTAATGTTCGCATCTGGTGGTATTGTCGGTTCGTGCGTGACGCGTGTCGTGCGTGGTTGCAGATGCGCGGCGTGCCCGCGACCGAGCGCGTGTACACGTTGCGCACGCGGCCGCCGTCCCTGCTGCCCCCCTCCCCGCTGTCGCTGGCGAGCTCCGGCGACAAGAGCCTCGCGGCGACCACGCACTCGCCGTCGCTGGAGCGGCCCGCCTCGCAGCCCTCCACCGCGTGCTTCGTCTGCTACGTGTGCGGAGTGAGCGCCGCCAGCAGCCAGCTGCGGCTCGTCTACTGCTGCGCGAACCCCGAGCGGGAGCCCTTCTACCCATTCATTACTAGTTTGAAACCTCATCCCTCGGCCAGCCCTATTAGCCCACAAGGTGAGTACCTAGATCTTCAAAGTTACAGAATTCCTAAAATAATCCCATATGAAAAGGACGTTTATATTTTCCAGAGTCCAAATTTTCCGTGCAAATTTTTAAATTTTCTACTACGTAAAAACTGAAAAGCACTAAAAAGAACATTTTAAAATAAATACTATAGGAGTCAAGTCCAACCGTTTTAAACACGCTGTAGTCTGTTGATAAGGGAGGCTAACTTGAAGTTGTAGGGTGCTGCTGTTATTATTTAACTGCTAACACAAAACAGGTTTAATTTAAGAATCGTAACGCTACGTTAATTTTTTGGCCATGACAACTCATTTTTTAAATAGACTAGAAAAGAGTTGCAAGGCCACGATTTCGGTAATCCTAGAACAATAATATAATAAAATTTTCTTTGTCTTCTTTGTATTGTATCAAATGACTTCCAATTTATTGATACGAAGCCCTCTGAAATGGAATTACTACAACCCCTGTATCCTTAAATCCATAACCCTTCAGAAATTCTCTTTTGGGTTAGCATGCTAAATTGCCGTAGCATTGCTTTCGCATTTAACTATAAAATGTCATAGTAATATAAGATAAATTATGTGTATTGTCTCGTGTTCCAGGCATGGTGCAGATATGCGCCTCGTGCTATAAGAGCATACCACACAAGTATCCCGCCTACAGTGAAAACGGCGAACCCAATCATAACCACAACAATTCACATTCTAATCATATTAGGTGAGTTCTCAGCCCCATCACTCCCTCTCTCATCAGATCGTATCGGTTTACTCTTATTAGGAGCAACAGCTAGGACGTCACGTTCTCTGATTAGTTGCTGGACTAACATAAGAACTCATAATTTTTGGTTGTTCTAACAGTTCCATACATAAAATTATGCTTATTTTCCCTTACCGAGAATCAGCAGAGCATCAAAGACAAAAGGCCGTGTGAGATCACATTCGACTGTTACTAAAGGGTAACATGTACGAAATGTTGACTTGCAATGACAGGGGGTCAGCCCATCGCCCACATAAACACCAATTTCCTACATTAGCTTGTCTTTTACACAGTGCCCGGGAAGAGAATCAGCTGTTACACTCTGTTTTTGTCTGCTGCCCAGTCCAGCAGCAACCGATAGTTGTGACAAAGGTGCAAAATGTGCGATGTTCCAGGTTTAAGCCATACGACATTAAATGTTCGAGCGCGTCGACGGTGAGCAAGCGGCCGTCGAGTGCGCTCGCGGCCAGCCCCTCGCAGATAGTCGCCGGCGAGAATGGCATGGGACTCTACAGGCGAGTACACACTATCGACCGACGAGCCCTTCTCTCCTTATGATAACGCTTATACGGATCTTGAAAATTCCACATGTAATAGAAAACACACAATATCACAACCCTTCTTCTATGAAAGTGCTCTCCAGTCCACGAAAGACATAAATAGAAAGACAGATAACTGCCCTCAGAGTGCTGAAATAAAGACTATAATATTTTTGCGTATTCTTGGAATCAAGAGTAGAGAATGGAATTTTAAGTCATAGGCAAATATAGAGTAATTGATAAATTAATGTCAAAGAAATCAATGTTCTTTAAATAAATCGTTAATAATAGACACCAAGTTTAGGGCCTACATGAGAACCTTGTGGAACTCCTTAGAGGACAGATTTTTTTTTCTGATCCATGGCCGTAAATTAGTAATTTTCGATACCTCTCATTAAGGATGCCGCGGAACCGGTTCAACCAGTTGCATATGACGAGAGCCGAATGTTTATTTAGTTAAGATTTCCATGATCCACTATATCAAAAGCTTTGCTTACGTCTATTGTACACTATATTAACTTGCCTTATCCTGATCATAAAATTACATATAGATTCAGATCCATTTATTAATAACTGATTTATACTATGCTAGGCTATAATAGATGTTAATCAACTTGCCATCACAGGGGATTCAATATTGATATCTAAAATTAGAGATGGACAGATCACCACATACGAGTAGCGGGAAGACGCTAAATGCAAGCTGCACCCAATCGGTTTTTTGGAAGTCCATGAGGGAGGCCTATCTCCAGCTGTGGACTTATGGCTGAGATGGTGATGATGGTCTACAATTAGAACATGCTCAAAAGAGTTAATTGAAATGATTATGAGAGGCGCAGTTTTGTAGAGAAAGGTATATCTAGATGATGAATTTATGACGTGACGTAGATGCTACGTGTGCTGCGGCCTGTTCCCCCAACAATCGATGGAGTGGCTGTCGACGAGCGCGGAGTACATGAACTCGCACGCGATGCACTTCCCGTGCCTCGCGTCCGGCACGCAGGCGGCGCGCGCGGGCGGCCGCGTGCTTGCGTGCGTGCGCTGCGTGCGCCACCTGGCGCGCCAGTGGGACCTCATGGACGCCGACAGGGTGCCGCTCGAACACCGCAGGTCACTCTCACACCGACACCTCTCACTCTCACCTCGCTGATGTCACTATGAGGGCTACCGTGTTTATTCTCACCAGTTGGCGCTACCGGCGAGTGAGCTCTTGTTTAAATTTGTTATTGCGCGCGTGGAAACAGAGTTTAGTTATAAATCATTTCCTAGTAAAGTAAAAGTGGAATTAAAGATCATTTTAGTTTAAAAAACTGGAAAACCCTACTTCAAAATACACAATTCGTTTACTTGGATGACATATTTTTCAGTTATTTTGTTAAAGAAACCAAAGTACAGAACCGATTTTGATAAAACATTATATGGGGTCACCACTGAAGTATGACAGTAGGTCATACTTCAGAGGTGGCCCCCATATAATAAAAAAAAAAAACATCAAAATCAATTCATAATCGGCGAAGTAATCTCTGAAGAACAAACTAAAAACATACAGTCGAATTGAGAACCTTCTTCTTTTTGTAAGTTGGTTAAAAACATACAGCATGCCGCAGTGTTGTGCAATTCAGTTATGTTCGAAAAAGATAAAGCTCTCTTAAAGCAGTGGTTAGTGTCGTTTCGCAAGGACAACTATAACCCCTACAAAACATTCGCGTGTTTGTAACAAAACATTTCAGCCCTGGCGATTGTGCGTTACCTAAAGAACCAACTACTGCAAATCGTAAGTAATAAGTTATTTCGGAGAGCTGACACTGCACCAGCGAGCGCCTCTAGTGACAAATTGAAACGGTAGCCCTCATTGATTGCCAACTTCGACTTCTGAGCTGTAGCTGATTCACGTTGGTTAGTTTGGGGCTAGATGGTGTTTTGTGAAAATGTCCTCCAATTTTTTTTTTTTTATAAAGATAATATAAAAAAAAGATAGATCAACGTTTGACCACCAACTCGGCTGATGTTAAACGACGGTGTGGCCGAGAATGGCTTTGAAATTATAAGATTGTAGTTCTCAGGAAACAGAGATGATGGCAGGGAGTTCCACTCCTGTGTGGACATGAATCGTTGTTTACGAATTTTGGTCATTTCAATGAGAAATGGATGGTAATGTGCCGGTCTGCTTGTCCTGTAGTGGAATGGGAAGAGTGGAGTGAGGTGGTGAAGCTCTTGCGCACCCTCGCCGAAATGAGTCCCATAAAATATTGGCAGGCGTGCTATAATCTGTTCAGTTAGAGAACTAATGCGGCAGTGTATAAAGACGAGACCACAGAACACCACAGTAGGACATGTTAGCTCCCGTTTTTAGTCACGGCAGTCTCTATGTCAGGAGTATGAGCGGCGCAGCTGACTCGTGTGCTGTTCCAGGTACAACATCCCGTCGCCGCTGCCGTCCAACTCGTCCGTGAACGGCGAGCGCGTCATCCCCACCCCGCCCTCCACCACCTCCGACAGGACCGTCGCCAGCAACAGCGGTGAGTTCTCTTCACTCGACAGCGACACATCGATCACGTGCTTAGGCAAGGACACCTCTCAACTAACTGAAACCGACGACCATCTATGAAGACATGCAAGTGGAACAAGCGAATGACGTGTGTCAGTATCGTAGCAAGTGGACAGATATAGTCTCTGCCTATCCCCATGGGAAAAAGGGGTGATTGTGTGCATGTTTTATTCATTAAGAAAGTCTGCATCAACTAGCAAGATTTTCGTTCTTCTGTGTGTATTGGTTTACAGGTCGTATATTTCAACCAATATTAATGAAACTTCGTATACAGGTTCCTCAGTTTCAACGATGTTTTTTGTTGTCATGAATTTTTGGTAAGTGCGGTATTTCTCCCAAAAAGGGGAAAGTTAGCTGCGGCGTCGTTTACCTACTGATTTTAATAATATTTGCCAAAAACGTTAGTTTAAACGTTTTCTACATATTGGATTTTAAATATGAGCAAAATCGGCTAAGACGTCGAGATGAAAGATTATGAAATCTCAGTTGAAAAAATAAGAAGTTTGCTACGAGGCCATTTGATTTTGATAATATTTGGCAAAAAAAAAGTAGATTCAGAATTCTAAACAAGAATTACGAATATGAGTTGTAGACATAGCAATATCAGACTTTTTGAAAAAAAAAGTAATTTTGCAAAAATGAGTACACGTTTGTAGAACTACTGGTACTAGTATATATAGTGAGTTTGTACATGTTATGTGTTGTCGCAGCGTGCACGTCGATCTACTGCTTCCTGTGCGGGCTGCACTCCGACTTCACTCTGGCGCGCATCCTCTACGGGCAGCCGCAGGGGAACGCGCCCTACTTCCCCTGTCTACTCACGCACCAGGTAGGTATACACGTCGCATGCACCGGGGACTCGCCTGATCATTCCTTTCTACACATTCGGGTATGGGGACATTGGCATTTATGTAGGCGAAGGGCTGACCCCCCTGTCCTCTTGTGTTCTCAAACCCTCTAATTCCCTCTCCCCTCCTTGGAACCCTCTAATCACGGTCAAATGTGCCGTCAAACGGTCTTATTGATCTTTGACGCTCCGCCTACCCTGTAATGGAAAACAAGCGTTATTTTATGTATGTAAGATTGTGTGTACATATGTATGTGTGTATATCGTGTTTCGTTGTGGTTGCAGAGTCATCCGAACGCGGAGCAGTTGCGGGACAACAACTCCGCGCTAGTCTGTACATTCTGCTACCACTCGCTGCTCAGCCAGTGGAGGCGGTGAGTTACCTTTTATTATATGCTTTTATTACTTTCACTCTGTAATCTAATCTTGCAAGTTTCATTTGACCCACTTCCCGGTTTCCGGTTGAGCTAGAATTTTGCATGAATGTGTAAATCGGATGATAGAGCTAATCTCTACCGCTATTCACAATCATTCGGATTCCGAGTCGGGTCGAAAACTATCCCTATTCTGTATGAAAATGACAGAGAGAGATACAGTTTCCGACTCAATCCAACAAATGTGAATAGCTATAATGATGATGAAACTAGGATATAGGGATTGAAACTTCCTGATGGAAAGCGCTAAGATGGTTATGTCTGGGCTCGTTCGCTTTCTTGTCTTAGATATTACCTTCTATTAAACTTGACAACGAGAGTCTGAAGATGGAGGCAGAAGATTTTTTTTGCCACTGCCACTGGAGCTCCTTGAAAAGACCCAAGTTAGTCGATTTTTGTGCTAATTTTTTAAGTCACCGTGAGCACTTTATTGCTTGCGCTTAAAGATATTACAATATCTTATTCATAGAGCGGTTCATACAGTAAAATTTTAATAATCAGTTATATATCAGAAATGAAGAGTTCTGTAGACGTACGAAAGTCACCGACATAGCACAGGGGATTAGTTTGTTGAAGTGGCAATGGACAGAGGGCACGTATCACGTAGAACTGATGGACGAAGAGGTCTAAAAGTTCTCGAGTAGAGACCACGCACCGACAAGCGCACCGTAGGAAGACTAGCCACGAGATGGACGGATGACCCCATCCAAGTAGCAGCAATAATAATAAAGCAATAAGCAGCAAGTAGGATCTGAATTATGAAATACCGAATATAATTTCCCCAACCTTTTTTTTCTTCTTCAAAAGACATTATCAAAATTCTGAAAGCACATTTGACATCTCTGCTGATAACCTAATCTTTGTAATACGTAAGTTTATGTGTAGGTATAATAAAAAGAAACCTAACGGACCTAGCCTAATAACTGTTCAGGCAAATAAAATTGGTGGCTGACAAACTTTTGGAATCAGAAACTCGTGTTAAGTAAAACATCTAGAACCAGGCAGTTCTATGAAACGGATTCGGGCAAGTTAGATTCAAACAAATCAATTTAGCTGTATAAATAAGTAACCATATATATAAGTAACCATATAGGTGGTGTTATCATGTGGTCGTTCGTTTGTTTGTCGCCAGATACGAGTCGTCGGGCGGCGCGCCGGCGGAGCGGCGGACGTACAACACGCACGACTACCACTGTCACCTCTGCGGGATCAAAACGTATAGGAAACGAGTTAGAGCGCTGCCCATCAAGGTACCTTCACTGCTCTCACACTCGCACGCAACCTACTCTACTGGGCGTGCCGTCTATTGGGCCGTTTACTAAATGTTCTCAATAGATGGCGATGTTAACAGTCGAACATGCTATCGAACTCAAAGTTACCTCCGGGCTAGCGAAGCGACAGTGACGCCGCTGATGTTGCAAGTGTTCATGGGCGACGGTTATCGTTTACCATCAGGCGAGTCGTCTGCCTTTTTGCCGTATCTTTTATAAAAAAACTTATTGTTTGTGTAGATTTATGGGGGCGCCACAGTGACAATTTTTCAAATGAAGGTTCAGTTTGATACATACGAGTATTGTTGTACAGATAATGTCATCTGTTTTGGAAGGGGAAAAAAATTGTAATTTTACATCTTTCTTAAATACTGCGCTCTGATTGGTGATCCCGTCGCTCCATTTAAGCGACAGGAACATGACACCAATAAATCATATATAAAAGTTGCATTCTATGTTTGGTTTAGTAATCATAATAAGTTTAAAAGAATTGCTATTATTTGTTTCAGGAATTCCCATTCTTAGTGCAAAGGCGGACTGAAAATTCATTATTATTAGAAAATGGCGACTACGCCGTAGTATGTTTAGATTGTTATGAAAGTTTAAGGTGAGTGTTATACAATATTTTAAGTGTTATTGGGGAAAATATTAAATTTATTACGCGTTTGTATGAATGAAACACAAGTAACATCGAATATCGGCTCCCCGATAATTAAATAATAATTTTTCAAAAGACAGTTTATTCAAAATCTTGAATCTAGATTCAAGAACTCGCCTGATAACCGAACATTTGCGAGTTCAGTTCAGTTCATTTATTTCTCAAATATGGGTACACCAGTGTACACTATATATATATATATATATAGTGCATTTGCAAATAATAAGATTTCTGTGTTGTCTTATATAAATAAGACAACACAGCTGATAACCGTGGCTTATTTAGATGTTGTCAATCGGATCAGAGTGAATACGTAAGACAGTGGGTCGGGGAGCCTCGTGTTGTGTTGAGAAGGCGCGTTGGTGATACCCGGTGCGCGTGTCGATGTGTGTACGTGTGCGTGCGGTCGCAGGACGCAGGCGCAGGACTACGAGCGGCGCGGCGTGCCGGTGGAGAAGCGCGAGTACAATTGGCTGCAGCAGCCGCCGCCGCCGGAGGACTCCGCCGACGTCACCATCGCGCGATTGCCCTCCGGGGATAGATCCGACAAACTGGTACGTGCAAGGACACACACACACACACACTGTTACACTGAAATACTGCAGGACGAGCAGGAAGCCGGCACACTATCGATTCCTCATTTTAAATTCGTACTCAGCGATTACGATTCACATTCTTGATGCGTACTACTCAGGAGTGGAACTCCCTGTCAATCTCTCTCTCGGCTGCACGCGTTTACTATCAGCGGAGTTGGTGATCAAACATAGGTCAGTTCCTTTTTATTATGAAAACTAACGTACTGCAGTACCAGACGAGACGTCCTTCGGGAGTGAAATGTTTATACGCAGACTTACCAAAATACACAATAAAACTACAGAAAAAGCATATCTATTTAACTTTGTTCGCGCATCGACCCAAAACTGTCTCCTGGCCTCCGATACTAGAAGACGCCACTGTTCTCTATTTAGCGCACGTTCGTGTCAGGCTCAGGCATGAGCGTCCACAAAACAGAGAACAAGCTTGTCTGCCTGGCGAGCGAGTCGCGGGACTCGTGTGGAACAGACTACCTCAACAAAGACATCAATGGAATAGGTTGGAGGAGGCCTATGCTAACTGGCGAACAGATCTGCAGAATGTAAGCATAAACAAATAATAGATTAAATTTTAAAATTGTAATATGTTTGTATTGTAATACTAAGTGGATCTCAATACAAGGCTATTATTATTTTATTATTATATCTTCCTGGCACAATCGCAACACCGTGCCGTATACCCAAAATTAAGGATATTACTATTGTATCTTCGCAGGAACTATATTTTCCATAAAGCCTTTCACAATCCTTTTTATCAACCGCCCCCTTGAAGATATTATAGGCAAAGAACGAACTGAAGGTCAGCACTGGTGTTCACAATCCGTCTGATTCGATTCATAATGTACATTCCCCTCTCTATCATTAAAATACAGAATGAGAGAGGAAGCTAGAGTGGAGGTGGTAACCCCCCGCTTGTTGCACAGATCCCGCAGTCGATAGTGGCGTCGCGGAGCTCGTCGAAGCGGAACAGCCCCAAGCAGGCGCAGGTTACGGCGCTCGCGGACCGCCGGCTGCCCGCCGTCAAGATGGAGAAACCAGACGCAGGTACGTACTTATATTACACAATAGGAATATGCATTCATTTTATTTCATAGGAATAATAGTTTTAACTGATAACATATTTCAGTCGCTCAATAAACTTCCGAGATATAAACTTTTAAAGTTTTAGAGAAAGGATGCTCTGTCCCTCTCTTGCAAAACAACAGTTTGTATTGAATTTGTACGGTGAACATGAACCATGACGTCATTATTCGCTATCGTGTGCTCTCTGTCTGACATGAAATTCAAATGCTTGTAACTTTGTTATTTTTGAAGATATTTTAATTCTGTTTTTGTGGAATGAATCTATTTGTGATTAGTTTTTAGTGACCTTTAAATAAGTTATGAATAATCCCTATACTCTGCGATTTACATAATTTATACTCGTACATACAATCACGCCTATTTTCCTTGACGGGGTAGGCAGAACATCAAAAATTATGACACCACTATTGACCGTAGTTAGAGGGCTAAACGAGAAGGTATTAAGAGGGTTAGAATGTATTGAAGAAAATGTAATGTTGGCCTACAGTGACAGGGGGTCAGCTCGGCGCGGCGCCTACATAAACAACAATTTGATGTCATCTGATGGTATTATTTATTCATAATTTGTAACAACTTTATTGCAAACATGGGTAAACACGATTGAAAAAAAAAAACCGGACAAGTGCGAGTCAAACTCGCCCACAGAGGGTTCCGTACAAATTAAATAAAAGGGGGAAATCATATATTTTTTTTATATTTTCCTTCATAAACCGAAAAATATACATCTTAAAAATATTTAACTCCTTGCTCACCACTCGGATCCGAGTGGGGCGGGGCTATAGTAGCGGCGCCTCCCGCTCGGATCCGAGCGAGCGTCCCGTTCATTTTGTAGTAGTCAGTAAACCGCCAGCGTTTGAGGCAGTCAACTTGCTTTGCACGGCCACTCTGTACTTAATCAAAATTCGCCTAAAAAGTTTTGGTTCCCAGCTGAAGTGAAGGGTCTGCAGGGGGCGAAGAATGTGTTAAAAACCTGTTTTATCTTATGCTAACGAGGCTCTTTCATATGATACCCCACATGATACGGTTAATTCACTTTAAAATTTGGGCCCTCATTCCTTGCATAGAGACACTATTTTTTGTGATTAAATTAGAAATGTCCAGTTTTCGGTTTTTTCCTATATGTGTACTCTAACACAATGCTTCTTGCCAAATTTCAGAGTTCTAGGTCAACGGGAAGTACCCCATAGGTTTTGATTCCTCTGTGAGTGTCGAAATGTGCGTTTTTTACGACATATTCGGCTTTACCTTTTTTTTTACGAAAACTGAGAAATTTTATTTTTCTTTCTGTAGCAAGATACTATGGATCTGCGTATATGGTTTTAATTTCAACTCGATACCTTCACGCGTTCCCGAGATAAAGGTCTTGACACCAGGACGGACGGACAGACGGACAACAAAGTGATCCTATAAGGGTTCCGTTTTTTTTCCTTTTGAGGTACGGATCCCTAAAAAATAATCATCATAGCATATTTGTGACTAAAACAGGAAGGAAGGAAGTGGAATGAAAAACAGTACAATTATATAAGTTTATGCAAAAGAACGGAAGTATGAGTGATTTACGTCTTCACTGCTTTGAAAAAGATCGCCGATCGCGGTTGAAGCTGTAGGTTTTAATCAATATACTCGTAGACGTGACTGATTTGTAATGTTACTAAGACATAAATAAAATCCCAGTTCAAATCTCGTCAATTGTTTGTTATGACGGTGAAGGCAAACATCGTGACAAAACCGTGCCATGATAGCAGAGTACTACTTAGTGCCCAGCTACCTACAACCCACAACCCACCACCCACCACCTACAACACAACCTACAACCATTACAAGCTAGGCTTTTGATATTATGTATCTTCTATTCAACTGTACAGAGTATTTAGAAAGAGTTCCCCTTTTGCAGAGTCAGTCTGGGAAACACCACGTTCACACAAATCAATACTTGCTGTATTCCGGTTTGACGGACAATGTATTTATATACAGCGAAAATGCGGGCGTAATCAAGATTTTATACCTAATCTTATTCAAGCTTGTGCTTGACCGGCAACTCATGTTAAGCAATGTTGTTGTATATTTTAGTAACGAGCGCAGCACATTGCTACACAAGGTTTGAACTGTTGGAAGTCCAATGTTCTGTGCGGTATTATTATGGACAAAATGTGATCCTTCAACATTATCATACTAGCGACGTACTCGTTCATTGCTTTTGAAATATTTGTATTTGATCAATAAACATCCAGACGTCAGACATCAAAGACGGTTCATTGATATCGTATATTCATATTTTCTTTTGTCGCTTATATTCCTACGTCTCACAAACGAAATAATCCATATCCTTTTATATTTACCCGTAAATCCAATCTCGCAGAATAACCTTTTATTCAAAAGAATAAAAACATCTTTGTATTGAGAGCGGCAAAGCGTTATTTCTAACGTTATGAATAAGTACAGAAAAACATCTATATTTAGCCTCCCCCCTGCATCCCCCTTCCCTCCCCTCCCCTACAGGGTAGAACCACCTGTGGACGCGAATGTTTGTTACGGTTGGCAAAGGATTAACTGTAGGTAGTACAGATGTGAGGGTTGCTAATTTATACCTATATTTTGAGAGCTTTTGTGATGGTAGTCTGATGTTGGTTCTTTATAATTTTATTCATTTTAAGTTCCGCCTCAAATAGAGAAAATCTTGACATTATGGAAACCAAATTATATATATACGGCTGTTCTACTTATCCCACCTGGCCATCTTCCCTGGAGGGGGAGGGGAGTGTATTCTCCGTTCACAGCTATGTAGCCCTATAGCTGCACTGTTGGCAAACTTAAACTACTGATCAGGTCTACCAACATTTGTTTGACCGATTACAGAGGCGCGAGTTTGCACTTAAGATGGTCTCCTACAAACGAATCGAAGATTCGCTCAAAGAGCGAATAATATCAAGAGTGTAGCTAGCTGGTAGAGACAAGACAGTAGGGTGTCTACATTGTAAGGTGCAGGAACCATTTCTCCATAAGCTAACCGATATTACAATTCACAAAGGAATACGACCAACCTATAAAATTTTACTTGCCATGTAAAAACATCCATTATAGGTGAATAATCCCTTATACACAAACGACGGTCACATCTGCTCACGCCATTCCATCTCTCCCCCCACAACAACCCCTGAAGTAACTTAATCCCGTCTTAAGTGTAAGAGGGGTATCTGTTACGCCCTCCCATCGAACGCGCGCGGTAAAGGTGCGCTCTCATTGAACACTCGTGAATGATGCGACTCCGGCGCGACAAAATGGTATGTTATGATAAATATGGCCAAGGAAATAAAACAAAAAAAAATTAGTTGAATAATTGTTGCTGCTTTAACGTATTAATGTTGTTTACTGTACATCAATTGTTATTTGGAGGTATTTAGTAATGTGTTTTGAAGTTTATAATAATGAGAAGCAGACTTCAAAGATTCGGCTATTTAAAGGTTGGGGGATTCGGGCATGTTCATGAGCTCCTGACCCGCGTGCGCGCCGACGTTTTAACCAACCTGTCCCACTATTCACCCCGTTACGAACGAGACCTATAACGTACACAGCTCAGAGCTAGCACCAGTGTTCAACTTGGCTGCGGCTACCTGTAGGTACCTTGTCACGTGTTAGCGGAACGCCACCCTAACGAGGTCGTCTAAGAGCGCGCCCTGCGGGTGGCTGCGCTCCTATTTATGTGTGGGGTGAAATTCTTTACAGTTTTTTTTTCTAAGAAACGCTGATAAGTGCTTTTCTAGATATTTTTATATCAAATAGGATTTATTAAATTAGCACGCTTTTGCGATATGATTTTTATATTCACTCTTATATATGATAAATACGAAAGTAATTTTTGGTAGTTTCTTTGTTACTTGATTACCCGACTGCACAATAACATGAATGATGTTTTCGGGAGTATGTATGTAAGTTTGTATATTACCTCTTACAGCCTAAACGGCTTGATCAATATTGTTATCATTAAATTCTCATACGATATCTCTCGAGGAAGACACACTGAGGTAGCGTGTGCGCACTGTACCGGTTTGTATAAATAAAGTGGTATCAAAGCGCTTCCTCCGTGTTCTTGCAGTATCAACCGCCATAGTCGATATTATCATGAATTGCGTTTCCATGAAGCGCATACATATGTATATAGTGACGTATCTACGCGTAAGAGTACATTCCTCGAACATTCAATCACATGACCGCGTTGTGTTAAAGGAGACATACATACCTACATACATATATCTATGTATGCGATACCTGTACCTTTACACCGCGCAATATCTGCCTGATACATACACTCTGTATTTAATTAAACAGTACGTTAACTCGAACATCAAACTCACTTCGTGATAAGTTTTATACCCCCCAATATAAAACTTAAGTAAAGCGACGTCGCGGTCTACGATAAAATCGCTTGAATGAGCAGAAGTCGCTTTTAGAGTCTGGTAGAAAGAGTGATGCGTCGCGGATTTGTATGGTAAAATAACTGTCCTCCTCAGCCTCTTTTTTGATGAGGATGAGCCTTACGGTGGACTCCGGGTTTTCGTGACGAACACGTTTTCAGTACAGCGACACAGTTCCTTTTTGTAGTAGGTCAGGGTCCCGCTCTCGACCATCCCCGGGCCTAGAAGCACCTTTTTAAAGGCTCTTACCGAGTAAACCGATACCGTATTTGAATGGCTCGGCCTTAGCTCTACTACATGCATATCCCCACTATTTTCGTCGAGTGCTCTTTATTTCCGACAGGACCTCACGTGTACACGATCCTTGCGAGCTGTAACTGAAATAAATGAAGTATTGATAGGTATAGTAAACTTCCTGCGCCGTAGACAGGTAGACGCACCAGACTGCAAGGACCCCTTTAATTTAGATAACTCACGTCGCATCCAATATTGGCAAACGTTTGCAGCGCTCGCATGCCACTTAGTGACGAATCTGCCAATTCAACTCTACCGTCCACGCAATAAAGTTTAAAGTATATATGTTAACTCACGTTTGAATTTAATACCTTTCGGTAGTGCGGCACCGTTTGTATGTTCACAGGAAGCGGAGAATACCATAACATATTGGTATTTCGCGTAGATTGTTTTTGGTGTGGCGGGAGGCATGAGCGGTCGACGATTTCGTGTGAAGGAATGTCTCGTACGGGGACTGTCTTTAGTGGAAGCTGCTTAGATTTTGAAAGTATCAATAAATTATCAGAAATGGCAGAAGCTTTTTATCTTTTAGAATATGTTTATTGCATATACATAGAAATTATAATTCAATTTCATTTAGTTTGAGCGTATTATACTTGTTTACACTTATGACTGAACTGCAGCTGTGCTATCAATAGATATGAATTGTCAACCGATTTCTTTATTTTCGAATCGGAATGAGGATTCACATCGCTCATCCCATGGACCGTCAGCCGTCACCCGTCCAACATGGGAGTCGATATTGATCAGAATCATAGATGTATCGCGCTGTCACTGGATCCGTCTGCCATCGTAGCTTTATGCACCTGTCACATATTGCTATTTTTATGTCAATTTCACGCGCGCACACGAGCTTTTACATGTAATATTCGAATAAAAAAAAATATCGATAATATTTTCGGAGAGGGAGGGCCCTCTCTCCTTCAAAAAAACCTTCCTTCATGTGGAAAAATCCACATTCATAATGAAATACGTTGAATCATCCTTTCTTATAGATATAATTTGGTTATATTTAAATGGCAGCTGAATCTTTTTCTTCTATGTATCAGTGCGGAATATATTAGACATAACGTCGTCTAATATCAGGGTTGTCGGTGGTCAAACACAAGTCTATCTTGAGTAAAGAAAAGCAAGCAATACTTTCCTAGCCTATAACCACACTTGTTTAACAACAGACGCCACATTCGTGGTTCTCGTCGCCTTATGTGCCTAATGGTCATACAAAATAGTTACATTCTCATAATTTTTAGGGTTCCGTACCTCAAGAGGAAAAAACGGAACCCTTATGTCCGTCTGTCTGTCCGTCTGTCCGTCTGTCAGGGTGTCAAGACGGCAAGAAGGTGCGTAAAGGTATCGTGTTGAAATTAAAACCATATACGCAGATCCATAGCCTCTTGCTGCAGAAAGAAAAATAAAATTTCTCAGTTTTCGTAAAAAAAAGTTACAGCCGAATATGTCGTAAAAAACGCAAATTTCGTCACTCACAAGGGAATCAAAACCTATGGGGTACTTCTCGTTGACCTAGAACTATGAAATTTGGCAAGAAGCATTGTGTTAGAGTACACATATAGGCAAAAATCCGAAAACTGGACATTTTTAATTTAATCACAAAAAAATTGTGTCTTTATGCAAGGAATGAGGGTCCAAATTTTAAAGTTCTTTAACCTATCATGTGGGGTATCATAAAAAAGAGCTTCATTAGCGTAAGCTAAAAAAGGTTTTTTTTTAATATTTTTACGATGTATATTTTTCAGTTTATGAAGGCAAATATAAAAAAAACCCTGTTATCTACTAGTTTGTATGGAACCCTCGATGGGCGAGTCTGACTTGCACTTGTCCGGTTTTTTTTTTAGAACACTTTATTTTTTAACAATCCTGCCGACTCGATAGCTGATCTCCGCGTTACAGCCAGTTTGACCTGCCATATCCCATGCTTAATATCAAAAATAATAAAAAGCAATTCTGAGTACACTTATTGTTTTACTAATACATAATATATCCTTCTCTCACTTAGACAAAAGCTAAAACACAATGAACACAGTAGTAGATGTTGATCAAGTGTTCCCGTTCGGATCCGTCCAAACGCAATTAGCTCTGGCGTGCTCGGAGCCCTTGACAAAAGGAAAGAACTAATTTGCGAGGCTCCTGTGTCGACGGCGTCACAGCCTCGGGGATTATTGGAAAGCCATTTGTGGCGCTGCTACGGAGCGAGGGCGTAGGGTGGGGCGCCACTGACGCCGGCTGGCGGGCCTTACATTTTTTTTTTTCATTCGATAATATAATTGCGCTTGAACGCTAACTCGCCTGATGTTATGCGACAGTTGCGGTCTACGATGGAGGGCGCTTTCCTAGAAGTAACCTATTCAATCGCAATTTGAAGACACCTAGATTATAACCATTCGGAAAGAAGCGTATTCCACGTTTTGATCGCAGACATAATAAAAGTGGAACTAAAGTGTTTCGTTCGAATTTTTGGAATATGACGCGGTAACGTTTTTGGAATACTTATGGTATGGTCTTAAAAATGTTACTTTACGTTGATCAATATCTCAAACTCTCTTCAAATACTCTCTCTTATTTCTGCGACTGTCATTTTGTATCAGCGAGAAGGGGACAGAATATTTTGGACATTGATCATATGTGAGTAACGTTTTGACGTGACAAGGTCTAATAAATCTATGAACGCCGGCTGCACGCATGAAAAAGTGTCCTGTTACGCTCATTGTCGAGCTCAATTTTATTCATAAAAGTATGCAATCATTTCATCAATGTTTTGTTATGACGTTGTTACGTTAAACTATCGTCCGTAAACCGACTTTACAGACAATCATTTTTTTCAGTAACACCGTGTGTAGTGCAACTTACAGATCAGAACACTAAAGCTTAGTGTGTTTTCCATCTTGAACCAGACCGTCATTTAAAATCGGGTGAGATATGGTCAAGTGCCGTCAACTCAGGCCTATAAAATACGATTGATTTAAAGGCAGCATTTTTTTTTACCCATGACAGGCTTGCGCTTGGATGGCAACTTCTGGTTTCAGTAATATCTATTATTATATAATGTCGTTTTTAATGGTTAAAAAATAGAAAGCCTAAAACTAGTAGGGCGAATAAAATCACGGACAAGACCAAATGTTTGTGGTCTAGAAAGTGCTGGACTAAATATCTTATACTAGAGAAAAACTGGCGCTTATGATGGATTTTAATATTCTGTCAAATTATTTTAACCTTACTACTTCATTAGCCTTAGTTTGCATGGAATGCGAGACAATCTCTTTTAGAGTAACAAATTCAACTCTAGTAAATGATCACGGAAAGTTTACTTCTGCAACTGTTTAGCTTTATGCATTCACTCAAAAGCAATATCACGACTTGTTGTTTGTTCCCCTCAAATCTTGTTTTAAAGTGCGTTTTGTGTCCGCTGATTTGGTTCAAACGCGACGCGACCCACCCACGCCTCCGTAGCGTTCGCGACCGGGTAGACAATAAATGTGTCGATTTGTCCTCCCATTCCGTCTGTTGAGCCCCGACAATCCCGGGATGGTGGATTGTGACGGATTCACTTAATGGTGAGCTGCATTCCAATAAGCTACAGATTTATCTTGTTACACACTTATTTTAGTGTTATTGAAGTTGTGTAATTTATCTATTATTAACTATTATATTATTACTGGTTTTTAAACATTTTACTCGAAATTGCTACACTCATGTACAATAGTCTTACTTTTGTTATTTGTACTTGTGTTCTCTCTTTTTGTTGTAGTGTATGGTGTTGAAAAATAAAATATTTTCTTTCTTTCTTTTTTTTTATAGCGAATCCCGGAGGGGGGGGGGGGGGGCGGGGCTAAGGGGCTTATTATCAGTATTTCGAATACCGATCGTTATAGAGTGGACGTCCGTCGGTTGATAACACGAAAGAGATACCTAAGAAATATCAGTTTTACCCTCGCGTTCACTCGTACACCCACATCAAACTTGTAACTAATTATCAAAGTTTGGTCAGTTATCAGTTAATAATCTACTTGTCAGAGGTTCTAGTTCCGACATCAGACAATGGTAATACGAGACGATACCGTGCAGTTTGCTAGTACACGTCTCAACTTGCGAGGGGGCGGACTTTGTGTTGCTCGCTGCACCCCCGCACCCCGCGTGGGTGGAGTGCCTTTGTGGGATCTTCGGGCAGCTCCCGACTTAGGAAATAGGTGTAGGGCTTGTGACAAGATTTGTACAGTACAGCTCGACATATTGTAGTCTGTCTCCACGTAAATCACGTTTTGCTCTGAATACAGTATTATTAAAATGAAAATAAGTGGCAGCAGTAGTACGCATTCTTTTGTTTGTTTAGATATAGAAGAACTAAGTATTATTGTTATGGAATAATGTACTGCAAGTTTAAATATAACAAGATGAAGAATGAATATAGTTTTATGACTTAAAAGGTAAAAAATACAAAAATTTACAGATGACATATGTATATACAGTACAAACATCAAGGCACACAACAAATTTAAAACATTTGACAACTATTGTTTGCCGCAGACTGCTGTAAAACAGAATCATCAAATCGATATCAGAGATATTATATGTATACATATTGGCGTAGCTCACTCGTGATATGCTCCACGTGTCGCCCACAAAGGGTATCGTCGAGATCGGCGGAGCGTGAGTGGCGCGAGACGGGCCGCGAGCCACGGACCGACACTCATCTCGAGTGTAGGTGAGACACATTGAGACTCTTCACTCTCTACAAGTACTGTGTGTTGTTTTTGCAGAACATGCTTTTATAATTATTAAGTCGTATTAAGTCTATAGCAACAAACCCGACAAGAGATAAAATGGTCCCATGTTGGGCGCCATCATATTGTTGCTTATCATCTAGTTCTAGGCTAATAGTGTTTTATTACCTATTTACAGCATCTTACATTAATTTGGAACAGCCACATTATTATTTTGTGCCCATTGCTGTTGAGACTTTGGGCAGTTGGGGGGCGGAGGCCAAAGGCCTGATAACTGAAATTGGGCGCCGTATTGCAAATAACGGCGGTGACTCTCGCTCCGGTTCGTTCCTGGTGCATAGGTTAGCCATTGCCATTCAGCGGGGTAATGCTGCCAGTA
This sequence comes from Lycia hirtaria, assembly GCA_947563715.1. Classification (NCBI taxonomy): domain Eukaryota; kingdom Metazoa; phylum Arthropoda; class Insecta; order Lepidoptera; family Geometridae; genus Lycia; species Lycia hirtaria. Next base: position 24,625,615 of record OX387383.1, on the reverse strand, counting down.
TTATGGGCACCTTTGCGCCAGGATCGATTCGGGGTGGGTTATTCGAATAATTTTTATTTTTTTATGTAATTGACGTAATTTTTTAAAAATTATATTGTGAACTGTATTTTTTCCTGATTTCGAACATATTATCCTGTTTGTAGTCGTTGTAACTGAAATGATATAGTTCTTCCACTATTCTTTGGAGAGAGTAATCACTTGGATTGTTTGTTTTTAGAAGTAGTTGTTCTGCGTGTAGTGAATCTATATCTCATTAGTCTTGAATTGAAAATCGAGGCAGCCTCCATTACTGCGGTCACGTAGCCGTCATAACTGTAGCACATCCACCCCGGCTCGCGGCGCGCGGCGCGCTCCTGCAACCAGTAACCTGCTTGTCGGGGAATATTATTACACGATACGGAACGATCATTTTGGTTACTTTGATTTGTTTTTTCAAATTATTAAGAGAATTCTGCAGATTAATTAAAACCTACTTATACATTGAAGTCATAATGAGATATTCGATTTTTTAAAATAAAATGTAAATTTTCACCGAATATTGTCAAGGTTTATTTGCAGTTTTTTTAAATCTGTAGTGGCCTTCGAGACTATTGCAGAGTTGGTCGAGGACCAACTCTACAACCAGTTACAACTCTGACATGCTGAATCATGAAACCTGGTGTTATCTTATTACGGTCAGAATGTTGTCTTTAGAAACTACTAATTACTGCATAGTACGTGTTTCACTCACACACTGATGCATCCGAACTCTTATGTATGACACACTACAATAACATGAACACTAACACCTGGGCTAGTTACTCAACAAAGTGTGCTATATTTGTACATATTTTCTACAGTACAGTCTTGACATTAACAGCACTTGAACCAACGCTATCCGTCAACGTACCAGGACAACATAGAATCCGAGCATGTATCCCACTGACGATGACGTGTCCATTAGGAGCCGCGTGTTACGTACGACCAACGGCACCGGCCGCTCGGATTACACGCCGACTGAAGCGGTTGAACTATAACTAACCCGACCTAATATAGGGCTTAAGCAGAGTCGCCACTTGCCTAAATTAATAGGCATTTGCTTGATTTAACTGTCTATCTTTATTTAAAAGAAATAAAACGGAACCCTTATAGGATCACTTTGTCTGTCAGCCTGTCCGTCCGTCCGGATGTCAAGACCTTTATCTCGGGAACGCGTGAATATACAACTAACTTGAACCAATCACCACTCAAAGTAATTTATATAAAATGTACGTTTTCCCACCACTAGAGTAGAGTAAGTAGCGCACCCTCCGCACAAATTGAGCCTCGCGCAATCATCACTCTATCTAAACAACAGTGTTCCATTAGCGCGACCAGCGTAACTTGATCCTCGCGCGCGGTTTCCGATTCGATTTACTCGCAGGAAATTGGAATGAAATGTTTCAATTGAAATATTTCCTCTTTCATTTGTAAAAAGCTTAAAGGTCGTATAAAATAATTTGGTTAGGTACGATAGTTTAACGTGACAACGTAACAAAACATTAATAAAATGCAAACGTTACAATGAGCGTAACGGGACAATGAGTCATACTTTTTCGTGCGTGCAGCCGGCGTTCATCGATTTATTAGACGTTGTCACGAATTAATTTCACATTGTATTACGTCGAGGAAACATATCTCAACGGTCTTTGAGAACTGATCGGGAAATAGTTATTTCTTATTTTCGTGAAGAGAGGAAGTCAAGTGAAAAATAAATGGCCGAGGATGAAGATCGTCGATCTAGAAGATATCTATTCACTCTAGCCTTGAAAATTCCAAGATTGTTCTCAGTTTTTAGGAAAGTAAAAAGGAAAAAGAGTTCTCAGGAAACGAGAGATGGCGGCAAAGAATTCCGTTCTTGTGCAGTATGCTTCAAGAACGTGGATCTATATCGCTGAGTACGGATTGATATACGATACGGTTGTGCTTTGATTTGATAATTATATTGGTCAATGAATTCATCAGTTGACATTTTTTATTATATATCTTTCATTTTAGAAAATTCACTACGTTTTACTAAATTTTCATATTCATATTCAGTAGGGTAGAAATAAAATTTCATGCATCGGTGCGAATATAAACATCGTAAAAGAGCCTAAAAGCGTGGCAACACAAACGCAGGTGCGTAATACTCGGCACCATTATCCGTCGCTAACGAACTCGCTAGACCAAACACAATTTCCACTGAAGGGGAAAAATTCCCCCGCGCCGTCGAAAAGAACACAGGCGGGGTCTGCGTTAGATGGACATGTATCGTGTTGACGTGAGAGACAGAAGCTAAGTTTGTGCAAGGTTTGTTTTAGGCTTTTGTTGAAGAAAAGCATGGAAACATGTCATGAGAACTGAAGGGCGTGGTAAAGTGTTATCTACTATAGAATTGATGATTTTTTAATAATAGTCTGGCATTTAGACTATAGTTCCCTTGATGATAAGTGATGATATGACATGGTCAAGCACACAAACACCCTTATTCACAATGCATTGGATGTAGATCTTGAATCGAATCCTACGGTTTGTGATTACCAGCGCTGATGTGGAATAAAGCTGCCGGAACTCTTTAAGCATTAGGTTTTCTCTTCACTGACATATTTTCGCTCCTGAGAATGGAAGGTAGTAATTCATTTCCTCCTAATAACATTTTTCAAATACACAATTGTACAAAATCTTATGAGATAGACTATTTCAGTCCACCTTTCATCATAGTGCATCTAACTGCGCCGAATTATCGCAAACCCAACAAAATTATAAACCACGATAAATAGAAATGTAGGTAATTATATTTCTTTGTTTGTGTTCAAACATCTAGAATGAAAAAAAACGTGTAATAGACACGTTTCTTTTATAAAGCTAACCGAAAGCAAAGGTCATAGTACCTTCACATAAATCATCACCACTGATGGGGGGCAATGAACGATCATATTCATAACGAGCTTAACTTTGGCAGACTTCCCCATCTCCAATAATATAATCGTCCCAATTCCTCGGAAGCGTGACGCCTGATCACCATAAAACATGTATGTATCATGAAAAATATTCCCAACTTTGCCTCTGTCCACATACTTAACTCTCGGGGGTCTCGGATAAATGGTCGTAGCCTCCCGACGTTGCTCGTGTTTAGTTTAATAACGACCGTATTGTGTGGGCGGGAAGGTGTATATCCGAGTGTGCGGTGGTGCAAGTATCAAGACGTTATAGCCAGTGTTTTTACGAGCGCTTTAATCCGTCGGTCGGTGAAGTTGGGTGCGCTGTTCCCGTTCATAGATACGTCACGGAATTGTTGGAGCCTTGATAATACTTATAAATGTATAGAATTATGGTACTGTTGTCTGATACTACGGTCGCAGAATATCTTAATAGTATACAGAACATAAGGAATGGCCATACAGATATGTATCACTGATTTAGCACAGCGTTGTATGGAGGGTCCTACGGTATAAATGTTTTTAAACAGCCTAACTTTGTACAGGGGTCAGCATCTTAGGGGGTTTTGCATACGTACATATTTATAAAATTCATAAATCACGTGTTTGCTTTGTACGTAGACGATAAATAAGAATCTCTACATGTTGTTGCGATCAAGATACACGTATTTCGTTTAATAATGATGATTTATAATGTTTTTGTGTTTTCACTTACTGCGGCTACTTTTGACATGGTCTTTGATCTGAGCAGTAGTTGAAAGCCTACTCACTATAAAAATAGTTAATTCACAGATAAGATATCTAGTCCGTTAGGTTATTTCTCGTACTCGTGTGAGATTTGCGTGAGATAGTGTGCGAGTAGGTAGGTGGTATAATGGGAACGTGCGGCGTAAAGGCGCGTGCGCGGCGGCAATGCGGCCGGCCGCCGGAGGGGTGCGACTCTGTTGCCGCTACTCCACAATCACTACATACACAACTACCTACCTCGACAGCCAGAGAGCACAGCATTATAACAGAGATACACCTCACTCAGCGTTCGGATCTTCAAGCTCGACAGATAAAGGGCACTCTGAAGCACTTTGATGTTACACTCTGATCAGATCCCGCCAGGTCCCATCTATTATGCCTCGTATTACGTTTTATATTCTCCGAACCTGTGCCAATCTCTGTATGATTTCATGCTGCTTTTCTCCACCTACTCATTCTAAGAATAATATATATTGAAAACTGATTCACCTTAAACACTTGCTCATAGCCAGGTGTCCACCCGATGAAAAAGAAGACGGGCTATGTGTTTTCTATTCATCAGTGATATTTAACTTTGATATTTTTCAGGATTGCTAAGCAATGTTCCCATCGAAATTCCCGTGAATAACGAATAATAGATATCCATCTATAAGGGATGAGCATACAGAGATTTGAGGAGCTGTTTTGCAGTTCATTCTGAGTGACATGCATGAGACTATAGAAACATTCATAAAGCCACGCCTGGTTTACCTTACGTGATAGACAGACCGTTAAATACCAACGAGGCCGTTTGACGCCACATTTGAACGTGATTAGAGGGTTCGATGGAGCTGCAAGCCACTGCAAGCCCTCTGCTTGCAGTGATAGGCAGCCTAGATTGACTCTTCGCATCAATATCTTCGTTCTTTAGAAAAAATAATATGTAAAAAAGCGTTCAACTTCCGATAGGCACAGAAAGAAGTTGTATATCTGTAAACTTGCTACTCAGTGGTTAGTTGATGTAGAGCAGTAGAGTTCCGTACACTCCTACCATATAGTTGTATAAGAGAGCGGTAGCTGCGCAAAGCTGACTCCATTTCACCGTGATTACTGAGCGGGGGCGAGGAGCGTGCTTCTACGGCATCGGGGGTAGTTTCATGTTGACAAATACTTCTCTAAACTTACACGGGTCACATGCTTGATCCCTTGACTTGTTGGTCCTATATTGGATGGAATAAGTTTGAAACTTGTCCGTTTAGGACATTTTGGAATAAAGATTCGTTAACATGCTAGAAGAAAACCTTCCCGAAATAAAGTACAGGTTTTGGGACGCATCAACAAAGTCCTAGTCCGTCAGCAGAATAACATGAACTAGAAGCTTCCTTTGATAAGAGTAAATCAGGTTGCCACAATCTTACGACCACAAGCTCGAAAACCCGATTTCATGGTGGACATTTCTAAAACTCCAATAAAACACTTTACATTCAGTTTTGTTGAGGTTTCCTGCTTAAATACCGACAACACGGCAGATTAGCAAGTTGAACTGGCAGATAGCACGTAGAAATGATGGCCGATGGGACCAAACAGTTGTAGAGTGGAGACCACGCACTGGCAAGCGCAGTGTAGGAAGACCAGCCAGTCAGAAGAGTGTGTGGAGGTAGACAAAAGATTTTATACAAGTGGCAGGAAGACGTTGGATGCAAGCCGCTTCCAACCGGTCTTTTTGTAAATCCGTTGGAGGCCAACACCCAGCGGACTTATTGTGCCTGAATTGATGAAGATGATAATGACTAGTAATATATTCGTGCAGTGGCTCACCTCTTGTAGTAAGGGTCTCCGGTAAGTGCGGGTTCCGGGTCGAGCCACAATCAAATTACTCGCTCGTCTGATTACTGTGGCTCGGCCGGCTCCTGAGCTCGCCGTTTCTAATGAATACGTTCACTGAACAATTTTATTTTTACTACGGTTCAAAATGTACCGTTATTTAAGGGTAGCACAGACGGACAGACACACATATTATAGAATACTTAGTATATAGGCTCCTGTTCTTTAAAGTACGAACAGCCTCCTCATACCAGTCCTATGATTGGTAAGATGGCATGAGTATGATTTTTAACCGAGTGCGTAAGAAGGAGGGTTATGTTTTTCGAGTGTATGTATGTTTCTATATGACAGCCTACAGTCTAAACGGCTTCACCGATTTTAATGTGCGAGGTGTCGTTAGATTCGTCTTCACTTCCTGAGTGTCATAGGCTATATTTTTTTGTAATAATCTCTGGCCAAATTGCAAAAACTACTTTTCTGCAGTCGGGTATTTTGTTTTTCTTTTAATATAGATACTTGTTATAACTGCTTACATAATGCCACTGCAAGCTCCTAGTATTCTGAAAATAAATCATATTTCATATCACCATTTATAAGCTCAAATAAATGTATAAGTACAATTTGTACCAAGCTTTTCGCCATGTCAAATAGCCACCCCCTGCCGGGGGTACGTTTCAACCTGTTTGAACGCGGACCCCCTTCCCACCCCCTGACGCAGTGGCTGTAGGTTAATCTGTGACGCCAGGGTTGCCCCACGGGTCGTTGTAATCGAGTCGAGTGAAGATTTAGTATTTTTTCGACTACCTCATGAATAAGGATGGTTATTTATTTAATAGAACGAGTGAATTTGTGGTTTTTATTTGTTTTTGAGGATAGTGCGGGGCGTTTTATTGAAACTTTAGATCTTGATCGGTTCAATGTGCTCTTTTATATTGTGGGAGATTTTTCATTGAATATCATAATAGCGATGTTTGTTATTTTTAGAGTAGATATTGCAAAAATACGAATGAAACGCGTCAGTTCCAATTTTATTGTGCGCAGTGCGAAAACGTAGAGTACGCGACCTGAATAAGTCTTTCTGATATAATTTGGGAGCCTTTGCATTATGAATGAATATATTTCTTCTAGATCTATCTATCAACGTGTTCTATTTCATATTCTGTCGCTTACCATCAGGTGAGTAGGTGGTCAAATGTAGATCTATTCGTTAAATTAAAAAAATTGGCAACTGCTAAACGTATGCGTATCTTAAGCAGAGGGAGGTTTTTATTACAAAGCTAAATCCAGCGTAATAAATCCCGCGACAAACCGCTCCTGTCCGCAGAGTGTTGGCGCGGCGGCGGCGCTCGCAGCTCCGTTAAGGTCAGAGTTCGCAACCCCCTCGACGCTCATTTGCATAGGTTCACGCGGAACCTTGGCCTGTCGATAGGCCGAATAAGAACCGGGCCGGCGGCGTTCACCGCACGCCTCTTTCTCCACACGCCGAGCTTTATAGCTGCTCTTTACTACCCCATATAATGGGGGTACCCTAAACGGCAAATTGAGTGTAATGTGGATAAAGCAGAGCAGACGCCCGTTGTGTTGCAGTTTTGTAGTTTTTTTTTTTTTTTTTTTTTTTTTTATTCGAGGATAGACTTGCGCTTGACCGTCAACTCACCTGGTGTTAAGCGACAGTTACGGTCTACGATGGAGCGCGCTTGCCTAGAAGAAACCTATTCACTCGCGATTTGAAGACACCTAGATTATATCTATTCGGAAAGACCCATTCAGGAAGCGCATTCCACATTTTCGCGGTACGCACAATGAAAGTGGAGCCAAAGCGTTTCGTACGTGTTTTCGGAATATTAACCATGTAACGATGTCGCTTTTCGTACTTCTCACTGTCAATTAAATCTCAATTTAGCACGACATAATACATTATAATTTTATCGTATACATTTCGGTGAGTGTGCGTCTGCTTTGCATGATCTCATTCCCCCATGCCCATTTTTCTATCGGACTGCAAGAAGCATGAATAAGCGACATCGTTATATGGTTGATATTCCGAAAACACGTACGAAACGCTTTGGCTCCACTTTCATTGTACGTACTGCCAAACTGTGGAATGCGCTTCCTGAATGGGTCTTTCCTACTGGATATAATCTAGGTGTCTTCAAATCGCGAGTGAATAGGTTTCTTCTAGGCAAGCGCGCTCCATCGTAGACCGTAACTGTCACTTAACATCAGGTGAGTTGACGGTCAAGCGCAAGCCTATCTTCGAATAAAAAAAAAAAAAAAAAAAAATTTTGATTTAGAGCCTGTTTGGAAACAGAACTATCGTGCCAAAAATTGGGAACCGACTACTCAATTATGTCGATAGTCGATCAAAATAATGAAATAAGGACAGCAGCGCACTCTTATGCCACATCTTATCAGTTATTAGATATATTTTTTTTACAAAACTACTTTTCGAAAATCTCCAACGTCTACTAAAACACACAGAAAGCTCTAGAATTGATTCACTTGCCAGTTTCAGACGTTGTGCTATATACATACATACATACGGTTAGCCAGCGGTTCTCTTTCCGCCCTCAGACTCTGAGCGACGAATTGTCAAACTCAGTACTATATTGTGTAAGCGGTGAACTGCTATACATAATGCAAGCCAGTGGTGACGCGTGCAGTCCTACAACTCCGTGTCCTGGTGGAGAGCCTAGTGTCGGGTGTGCGCACTGCGCAGCTCCCTGCCGCGACCGAAACGACACCTAAATACGTATAAAGTGAGCCGGCTGTGTGTCGGTACGTTGTTGTGTTATTAATTCAACGCTCACCGCTCACCGCTCACTGCGAGGGCGGAGCGAGTAGGGAACACCGCTAGCCACACGCGGTCTTGTTTCAGATCCCTTGCACGTACTTCGCTGCTCAAGATTTCAAATATTTAATGTTTTTACGGACTTCAAAACGGTGGAGGTTAACAATTCGGCTGTACTTTTTTTATGTTTGTAACCGCATATCTCTGTTATTTATAAACCGATTTGAATTATTATTGATTCAATAGTTCTTTGTTTGATAGGATATACTTTTAGATTGGTCCCATAGAAATTTCATCTTAATCGGTTTAGTAGTTTCTTCGCTCTCTCTTATCATCTTTCCTCGCTTCGCTCGGTCAATTATTGAATTTACATTATTTTATTCTTGTCTTGAAGATTAATACAAATTCTTACATATTTTGTGTACAACTGTTAAACTATTCTGACATATACTCTAGCTTCATAAGCTATGATTTTATTTAACAGAGCCTGTGACATTAACTATATCGATGAAACAGTCTTGAGTCTTGATCTAAGACAGGATGCTTCTCAAGACTTGAACGTACATCACTAGCGAGATACTCTACACATAGCAGCGGCATCGCGCTCGTTCATTCGGAATTATTCACGTCGACTTTCTGACGAAGTGCATGTCTTGCCATTCTGTTTTCTGTTTAGTGTTGTCTTCATGCTATATCGATATCGATATAATAATTTAACATAGGTTAGTTTTTAAAGGTTACAGTCCCGAGCAGAGTTACTCATTGTATCTTTGTGATCAAGATCTTTGTTAATCAACTTTATCCCTACTGTGTCATATTGTATCGATATTAGTTTAAATAGAAAGTACAGTAAGATAAATGTAGCTATGGTTTCAGTGCACCATAGCTACATTTCTCTTGCTGTACTGTGCAGCACTGTACTACCCTGCTGTTTTTACTCAATCTTTCCTACGTTATAAAAACCGGCCAAGTGCGTGTGAATAATTGATTGTTCGAAAGGACTTTGACCACATCGTGGATTTTATATACTTACACTGTTGGTTTTTCGATATGGAGCTACGAATTATCGACATATCGATAAGCGCACAGCCATCACTATAACCGTGGGGTAAGGTGGCTCCTACTTTCCTAGTGATTAGCAAAAGCGCACCCGTGGCGCAACCCTGCTATCTATGTATACGGGCCACTGTATACATGTGAGTATTGCGATATCTTATGTAATGCTATATGTGTATGTTTGCACAGTCCACGCGTATGCCGATGTTCGTGTGTGTTGTTTGAATGCATGCCGCGGTGCCACTTCCAGTTTACGATGACTTATGATTTATGAGTTTTTGGAATTGTGTCATGTGTCAGTTTGAGACTGAGTTTGAGTATTTGTTTGGTTTGGTACAGTGAGGGTACGACTACCTGTTGAAATGTGAAGCTGACTTTAAATGTGATGTAAAGTTAAGAATCGATTCCTGAAGTTTAAAAGTGACAGAATAGGTACGTAACAATGTGGCTGACAATAGATGCGCCTAGCATAGAATCGCATCTGGCTCTCAAATGAAGCTTTTATACCATATTCGTTTTCTTTTATATTTCGGTTTAAAAAAAAAAAAATCATATGTATACATCTTCCATGCTGGACTGGGAGAAAATGAAAAGCATAGAATGTGTCAGCTGATTCTCTTCCCGGGCATACTGTAAAAGTCAGTTCAGGGACTCGAGAGAAATTATTGTTTATGTGGGCGGTAGGCTGACATTACATCTCACAAGTAGGATTATTGTATGTGTGTAGAAATTCTATGTCGGTTCTTATAACAAGTTTTGTATGATTTATATTGACAATTAATTTTCTTTTATTACAGGTAAGTCAGCCTTCTCGTTACAAACACTGATAACAGGTAAACGAAATTATTTATAAAATAAGTATATACCTAGATCACTTCTGCGGGAGTATTCCGCAAGCGATCGCGTAAATGAGGTGAGTCACTCGCTAAGTGAACTCGCATTGTTACCGCCTGTCCAAAATGGAATGATTGTCCAATGTTTATCGGGAGTATTCATATTTCAATGTTACATCATGTAGCCTAAAAGATTAACGGTATGGTATAACTCCTCCTTTTTTGAAGTCAAAAACGCAAGTACACTAAGTTGAACCCTGAACATACGGTCCACTGTACGTCATTGAGCTCAACTAATCGACGACGTAAAGTCATTTTGACGTCTTTCTAAGTGATGTTGATTTCTATAGGGATGTATATAAATATCAAATCGTAAAGGTAAGGAAAGACATTCAAATGTGATCATTCAATATTATCCCATCTATTATTCTATTATCTAGCTAGTTCACTTAAACTCTCACCTCACTCGTCACTTAGCTTCCAGAATAGTCCTGTAGGAAACTTTCTCCACCGCACCCGCTTACTCAAGTTTAGTCGGTAATTATGTGAGAGTTAAAACGCGTCCTCTCCAGCCCTCGAGGGCTGAACAATGATTACTTACTTAGTACTGGATTATTCTACATCCTCATACAAATACAACAAATACAAATCATTTATGGGTAAACTTATTTACAACTTACAAGTCACTAAATAAAATAAGCTTTATAATTATATTGGTACAGAAACACTTATAATTTGTCTTCCATATATACATTAATATTATAATAAACCTTGTTTTGAAGCAGCAATTTTAATATAGTTTTAAAAATCTTCGAGGATGCACTCCTGTTATTATATATCCGCCCTCTTGTCATATAATTTTTTTGATTGCTCAAGTCTGTAGTGAGTTGAAATCGTTTCGGCCGCGTACGTAACTATAGTTTCGTACCTAGTTTCGAACGACACAATTATACTTGGTACGATACTAGTGTCGATCGGAGAAGTTTTTTTCCGTATTCGTAATCACGGTACTTGTTACGTAACTGGTTAAGAAGTAAACATAATTATTCTGTGTCAAAGTGACAGCTGTCACCTGATTAACTTCTTATTAACTCATTGAATCTCCTACTATATTTTCCACCACATTCGACGGTATTTTTCAAAAGGAACGGCGCAGACGTTATTCCCAGTTGACGTCTTGTCTGGCAATGAGCTGCCGCCAGTAATAAAACCGTGCATCCAAAAAAATTTTTTTTTTAACTAACAAGTATTGTATCATTATTTTAGTAATGTTTAAAATCGTCATCAAAAATGTATTGTGCGTCTACAGTTTATTCTCTCCATGGTGAAATGTTGCTATTTCCATATCGATAATGTATGCACCCGCACATGAATATGATATCTGTCTGTGTGGCCGTAAACTGTGGCCACATGTCCATATTTATTGAGAACGTCTATTTAAACACGCGAGAGGGGAGTGCGTCGCAGTGCATCATAAATGGTAGGTTAACTTCCGATCGGCTCTATTTATGTAAACTGTCCCAGTGTTGGGCACATGCCTCGTTTCTATGTGAGAATGGCAGTCATTTGTCTACTAGGTTGGCTCAAAGAAGTAGGTCTCTTTGTGATATTTTACTTTACCGTTTGAAGCTTTGAGGAATTGAAAAAATGCGTGGTTCAGTAATTTTGTTTTTCATAACAAAATAACTGAAAAAACTCATTCAAGAAACGAATTGCGTATTTTGAAGTAATTTTTTTTCAGTTTTTAAACTGTAATTAGTAAGTAGAATTTTCGTTTATTACCCACAACACTCAAGCTCTACTGATCTTCCGCTGGGAAAATAGTCAAAGCTAACAATTGCCGAATGCTGGATGAAAACTAGTTCCAATGAATTTCATCAATTAACGTCACTACACTTGCGGTTGATTTATTAGTGGTGAATATGTGATGCGTTCCTCGCCCCGCGCCCCGCGCCCCGTGCCCGGCCGCCCGCGCCGGCCCGGTGGTCGTTAGTTATTGCTGTTCATGTTGTGACATTACGTCATTGATGCGTTCACTGCGAATACAATGTGATTACTGTTCTATATTGCATTATCTTTAATCATTTTACATGACATGTACTCTGAATTAACTGTAGAGAACGTGAGTCATGCTTTAGTTAGAGATGTCATCTCTACACCATTTTGCTGTATCTTATAGAGTAAACAAAAGAAAAGGCATTTGTGACGATCATAGCAAGTGATAAGATATAGTAAGCTCTACCGCAATGGAAAAAAGGCGTGTTTATATTGTATATTTGTTGGATCCGGATACATACATCTGAGCGAGATTTTTGAATTCGAATAGCAGTCCTAATGATACAAAATCGTAACTGGTTCTCTGTAGACGGCATATTAATTCAGGGTTCTTATCGGTTTTGTTAAGTATGCACGTCCCGATGGAACATGCAAAGCGTCCAAACTTTCCCGACCGCTTCTTACTGGGCTTCTTATACTGTGCGACATACCGTCGGAAGCGCGCGGTAATCGCGTAACCAAGGCGCGCGGCCGCCGCAACGCGCGCTGCGCGCCGTCGCCCGCCGCGAGCCAAATCTCATTTTTATTAGGGAAGTAACGTGGAAAGAGTGGAAGTGACACTGCACCACCGACTTCCGACCCCTGCGCGCTTATACAGGTGTCCGTTTCGTCACGCGATCGAACTGCAACCTTGCACGCTTCATAACAGAGTTGACATTTCATAGTGTGCGAGGGTTCACCGGGCGCATGCTCACTAAATCAGACGCTCATGTCCGTGTCAGTCTGCCGATGAAAGCACAACGGATAGGACGTGCTTCGGCGCGCGGAAAATGCTCTCGAACGGGATGTACTTTAGTGATGTCGATTCGTCATATCGATATTGTATGAGTGCAATAAATAATAAAGTGTAAACAAACAGTGAGTGGAATTTGTGTTTTATAAACAAGTCAAAAAGGAAATTTCCCCGGAAAAGCTTACGCCGCGATCGGTAGTTACCAGGCAATCATGACCGCGAGACGGTGTGCAAACTCGCACGGCGCGTGCCGGTTTATGTTTTAATAATGGGGGTGAGGGTGGCACTTCCTATGATATTCTCATAGTCCCTAGTCCTTCTGTCGAGTTTGCAATGTACTGTACTTTGATGTGGTAGATAGAGATGACTTACACTGTGTTCCCAATAAAAGGTCTGAATGTCAATTAATGAGTTCCTTATCGCATCAAAGTTAATTCGAGTATTTAGAGTACTCAGTTGGTAACTCTGACATACTATTCTGAATCTAAAAATATAAATTTTGATCTCAAAAAGAAAAAATAAGAAAGAAACATTCCTAACTGGAGTTAATTCGGACTTTAACCGTCCAAACTTTTCCTTTCTTAAAATCAAATTAAGGGAAGCGCAAATCATTTGGGAAGGTAATTAATTGCCCTTGTCCTATTTCCCAAATCGATAGAAGAAAAACTAGAAACCCTATCGTGATTTACTCGATAGTTACCAGGCGATCATAAACGCCAGACTATCTGGCCGCCCGCCCGCCCTGGCACCGAGTACCACAGTTTGTTGCAATAATGGGAGTTAGCATTGGGCGGATATTGTCATTGTATTTGTAGGGTTCTACACTGTTTCACCGATTTATCTCCTCGCAGTTTCTTCTGTTCTAGTAGTCAATTTATAATCCAGAAGAAGTCAAATGAACCAAAGTTACGATTTAAAGTCTTCGTTAGCTAAAGATTTTGTCGATGTTCTATTTATGGATGGAAGCACTAAATGCTATAAAAACAAGAACTCTGCGCCATTGAAACAAGGGCTTCATATTTAACTCTTGTAAACATTTGTGGAAAAGGTATAAGAATAAAGTATGAGGAATCGGCCGAATCCTACAATAATGCCATTAATTCTACTGCAAATCTGACAACAGGGCTGACTACTAAGCTAGTATGAACTAGGAAATAAGGAATTATAACAAGATTAACAACATAAACAGCATTTGTTAAAGTAGAACGTAAATCACAATAAGATAAAGCATGATAATGAGCCGGCAAAACCGACAATCGTACACCGAAAACCTCGCAGTGACACTTCCCCGGGCCTTGAATAATTTATATTAATTACACCGGTGAAAAATCCCAGTTACGGCGCATCTCCATTAACCCGCGTCGTCCGGGCCCCGGCCCGCTCCCGGGGGACACCGGCCTGACGGGCCTACGGGACACATTGTCGGACGACCTCGGGATATTATAGAGGTGGTCGTTTTCTGACAATGTTTTAATGCCTTTAGCGTTTCTGTATAAACACTGTACAACACGTTGCACTTAGTTGTTAGGTATCAGCATTCACCCACCATCCAGATTGCTCTCCGCAGTATCAAAATTTATTCTGTATATCAAGTCTATTAATCGAAGCTGGAGACTGAGGATCTTTTGTCCAGTATGCCTCGACTCAATCATCCAATTTAAGCTTCTTAAATTTTAATGTTGGTTGTATTTACGATTTATTATAGCGAATATCAGCATCTCGAGAGGTTCAGTCATCAATGCAACTGGGACAATAATCGTGGAACCATCATCCTACAAGTCATAGATAGTGAGCAAGATTGTGATACTCGTTCCCGGCATTCGAGGCTCTTGTCATGCGGAAGAGTGACGTCAGTATTTTATTCGAGCAAGATAGCGACCAATTATTTTTAATACAAATACTGCAGCACAATATGCGCACAGGAAGCTACTCGTACGTATACAGCCCTGGTACATGTAACCAAAGTGGCAGTTTGAGCGAGGGTGGGCAGAGTGCCGCAGTGGAATGGAACGGCGGGTACCAGCCGCCTAATTGCACTGTCTACGGATGTGTTTACAAACACGAGTGCCGGGACGAGGCGCGAGGGGAGACATGCGAGAGAACGGAATGAGAATGGAAGTAGGTACTTAAACCAACATTCTCGTGTCTTGGTGGCTCGTGCGAGAGGCTACGCTGGAACGGATCGGAGCCCTGACTAAGATAACATAAACGAAGTAAACGTAACATAGCAAACATCAAAGGCAAGAATTCTGTCAACTATCAAATAACTTAGATTCGATAACTTAGATTCGATGACTTGATCTGACGCATCAGGGACACCATGGTGTCCATAGAAGTGTACGGCAGATACTAAAGGTATTTTCTCTTCCTTCCCCTAAACGGCGCTGTTCACAAAGCGCCTATGTTTCACCACCTTGTTGAAAAATGCGGATATGCACTATGATGGAGATTTATAAGCGGAGCATCGAAGCATGTAGTGCGTAGTAGTAGTTTTTAGAAGCTAAATAAAAGCTTCTTGCAAAACTTGCACTGTCCAAATCCGCAAAAAAATCAAAATTTGCACAGCATTTTTCAACCATTTCTGGTATCCGATTGAGCTGATTGGCATTCTTTGTAACTTCGGTAACAATGCAATATTATGGTACAATTGAGCTAATCTGAATATAGAACCGGGATGTAGAGACAGGTCTCTGGTTTCTCTAAAAGAAAATTTCCAAATTTGATCATCCGTGAGCTTTTTTCATTTCTTTCATCATCTCTTTAATGTGGTTGAGAAGAGTTTTCTCATAACAATAGTTTTGAGAATATATTCTCGACGTAGCCTGTATAATATGAAAATCGCCATTACTGTGGAAAAGGTAGTTATTATTATTGGAAAACCGTTCGGCATGTTTATAACGCATGTTTGTATTATCGGTGTTACTCGGAAAATTATGCTGAAATTCATGTTAAATTTTACCTAATTATATAGAAGATATCTTATTTATTTCGAAGAGGATATTATTTCGTAGGCGGTAAACAAATTCGTTCAAAGGTTGCCCTCCCCCAAATTACCAATACAAGTAATAGAGAAAATGTTGTGTGCGCAGAGTTAGTAACTTGTATATTATTGGTTCGCTAAAATCGGTTTTGATTTTCTGAAAGCTCGCAGTATTTTATTTAACCTACGCTGTATTTAATTGTAGGTGTTTGCTTAAATTGATTTAGTCAGACAAGCATGCTTCGTTGTCGGCCGCAACATAGCTCATCGTTCAAGTATTCAACGTTCTATTATTGTGTTTGTATTGGGGCCGCAAGCATCGGTCACGCGATGAAGTCGCAGCGGGGACAGGCACCCGATGAATAAACTAAATTAAAAATATAAATTCATTAACCACTAAACTTGATTATACCGCTTCTCCGTAGTCTATCCGTAGATAGCTTCTGCAGGGATTGTAGACACAAAGCTGTTGGGATAATTGGCTCAGTAATGGGACGCCCGGCTTAGACTGCGAGGGAGTTGAGGCGCGCCCGTCTCGGCCGGGATACGGCAGCGCCACGGGAACCCGAATACGAAGAAATATGGAGAGCTTAGGGTAGCGATAGCTGGGACTTAACGCTGTGTTAGAGATTTAGTTTCGTTTTAACAAGCTTTTATTTAGGTTAACGCGCCGTTGGTACGGGTCACGCTGAGTTTTGGAACTTGTATTAACTATGAGCTTATGTAACTTCGTTGAAGACAATCGATAATAGGGCTCCATGGATCGTTTGATGATGGAGCCAGATAGTTGCCACTGGAACTTATTGAAGAAATGTAATAAATGCAGTTGTGTAGCATCCTTTAGTTTGTCTTTCGTCAAGTGCCAAAAGATCCATGTGTTTAATATTGCTGACTTTGTTTGACCTGTTCCCGCCCGCGTGCCTCTTTATAATGAAAGATATTTGCGAGAATATCAACCTTTATCAGACAAAATCACATTGAATATCGGCTGCGTAAAGCTGCTCATACCGAAAATAAACGTCTGCGAGAGTGAGCAATCAATATTCTCTACGAAATTGAAGGATGAAAACAACATCATTACTTTCAAGTATTTTGTATCGTTTCTCTGTAGGAGAGGAGAGGGAGGGGGGATCCCTCCACCCGCACCGCTGTAGGGGTGGGGGGAGGGGAGCGATCTGATCTCGCTCTGAACGTTCTTAGATCTCTTGAGAGGATTTACATAGAGGAGCTAAATTCTAAATTTGTAGTCGTTTAGCTATTCCACGATTCAGTATAACTATTGATGAAATAAAATGACCGGGTGGGTTTTGCGACGTAGGTGGCAAGTGGCAATGAAGATACTAGATTTAAGAAAAATTTAGAAAAAATGCATGATGGGATGGTTTATTAACGCATATTTTTTTTTAATTATTTTGCCTTTACAGTACTTTCTCTGTTTAAAGAATCCTGCCTTAGCTGAGATTCCCGCGTCGCCACGCCAACCGTCGCTCTGAGCCGACGCATGAAACTGTTTAATCATTCATTTATTAGCCGCGAATCGTACATAAAAGAATTGTTCATATCGAATAATATTTAGAAAGCAATTTACTCTTGTTCAAATGTGGAATGTTAGTTATACTGATAATATACTGAGTTCAAAATGCGCAATTTTGTTTTAAAAATAATTACTGAACCGTTTTTATAACATTTCTATGGGAACAATGTGAAAGTATATCCTTTCCAACAAAAAAAAATATGATAGAGTTATACGGTAATAAAGTTTTGAAGTCTGCTAGAAATGAGTCTCAAGGATTTCCTTAACATCAATCGGGAGGTATTCAACCACGTCCGTGTATCATGGTGCGTGGAGCTCTCACGGAGCGCACTATCCCTGTGTCCCTGTGTCGCGACACTCGCGAGGTGTGGATTCCCGCGAGAGGTTGTATGGGTTATTGTGCTGTGCGTGCACATCGTGCGGTCTGTTTGTTCACTATCCGCCAGCGACCCGCGCCCCGCACCCCCGCACCCCCGCACCACGACACGGGGCGGGGGTTCAAATCTACTGCTACGGTATTTTCGTAGTCAGTGAAAGAAGTCGCGCCCGTTTTGTGTCTTAAAGTGTGTGTTTTTCTGTTTTCGGGCAATTGTGTGTGTCAATTTGCTTTTTATACCGTATATGTTTCTATTACGTACTGAAGCCCGAACGATTATGAGATCGCGCTCTTTTTAGGGTTCCGCACCCAAAAGGTAAAACGGGTTACGGGACCTTATTACTAAGACTCCGCTGTCTGTCTCTCTGTCTGTAACCTGGCTGTATCTCATGAACCGTGATAGTTGACAGATGATGTATTTATGTTGCCGCTTTAACAACAGATACTAAAAAAAAACAGAATAAAATAAATATTTATGTGGGCTCCCATACAACAAACGTGATTTTTTTGCTCGTTTTTGCTCGATATTGATAACGGCAACAGGTAGACGCTTGAAACATTCACAGAATATTGAGTTATATTATTCACTTTAATAATAAATAACTAGTAGTTCTACGAACAGTAGACCTCGCAAGAGAGCTTATTTGCAGCTCACCTTGGATCATCTGTACATAATACCTACCTAAAGTTGGCTTAGGAGGCCGTATGTAAAATTGGCCGATTTCGCTATATTAAGTGATTTTACAGACGTTATATTTGCACAGTCAAAAAATTTCCATTTTTATTTTTTCCATAAGTTTAAACACCTTGAAAGATCTATTTAATTTTAATACACAATTAATATTAAAAATAGGATATGTTTATATGCCCTTAATTAAAAAAACAATATATATTCTTATAATAAAACCGGCCAAGTGCGAGTCAGACTAGCCCATCTAGGGTTCCGTACAAACTAGTGGATAAAAGGGGAACATTAAATATTTTTGTATATTTTCCTTCATAAATCGAAAAATATACATCGTAAAAGTATTTAAAAACCTGTTTTAGCTTGTGCTAATTAAGCTCTTTCATATGATACTCCACATGATTCGGTTAAAGCACTTTAAAATTTCATTCCTTGCATAGAGACACTATTTTTTTGTGATTAAATTAAAAATGACCAGTTTTCGGATTTTTTCCTACATGTGTACTCTAACACAATGCTTCTTGCCAAATTTCAGAGTTCTAGGTCAACGAGAAGTACCCCATAGGTTTTGATTCCCTTGTGAGTGTCGAAATGTGCGTTTTTTACGACATATTCGGCTGTAACTTTTTTTTACGAAAACAGAAATTTGGTTTTTCTTTCTGCAGCAAGAGTTTATGGATCTGCGTATATAGTTTTAATTTCAACTCGATACCTTCACGCGTGCCCGAGATAAAGGTCTTGACACCCGGACAGACAGACGGACAACAAAGTGATCCTATAAGGGTTCAGTTTTTTCCTTTTGAGGTACGGAACCCTAAAAACAAATAATAATTTTATAAATAGAGAAAATGTAAAATCATTAATAATCCATAGAACCAAGTTTCATCAAAATTGGTTGAAAATTACGCCCTGTATGCGAGTACGAACATACAAACAATTCAAAAACTCACAAACAAACTGACAGACAAAAGAAAATTGAGCCAGTTGATGCAGAGGCACTTCGCTCGCTCGGTCAATTAATTAAAATAAAATTAATATTTAAGGGGGGGCTCCCATACAACAAACGTGATTTTTTTGCCGTTTTTATAGATAATGGTATGGAACCCTTCGTGCGCGAGTCCGACTTGCACTTGGCCGGTTTTTATTTTATTTCGCACAATGTAAAAATGGACATGGTTGCGTAGCGACTAGCGTAGACCCTTGTGAGCGTAGCGTAGACAGCTTGGATGCGTAGCGTAGCCAGACTTAGTTGAGTAACAAAGATACACACTTGTTTGCGTAGCGTACACGGACTAGGAGTCGTTACTCGCGCTACGCTAAACGTCGGTTTTTTCTATGAAATCAGAGATATTTGACGCTCTCAACACGTACGAGTACAGTGATCGTTGCAGGCTCGCGCACAATCATGAGGTTTAACTGTTGTAGCTCGCGCTCTCGGTCTCATGTATACTGCACGGTGCAGTGTATAGGCTAACGAGTAGAGAGGTATATGGGAGTCCAGGGTCGGGGTGCGCCTGTTGCTTACTTAGCGCTTTACAACATGAAACGGAAAGCCTCGGCTATGAGGCGGCTGTTCATCGGTAACAAGGATTTAACCTGCTACCTTTCTTGGCTTACTTTGTTGGACGCGTTATTTGGTGAAGATTACGACGGTGCGTACACTTGACGTGTAGAACAACAGTCTGACGGGTCTACATAATATGTCCAGCATGGGTATGGTATGGGGGTTTTATAGGATTTTCATTGATTTCTTGTAACTTCTGCTGAATATTATTATGAGTTTGTTCTCGTAATGGTAAACTATCGTCTTGTCTAAATTCGTGATAATCTCGTGCCATTGCCTCGTAACTAACAAATGTTTCGGAGAAGTTACTTTTGCATTACTGATTTAACACAGTAATATCTACAGATCTGAACATGCATCTGCGTGGAAACAATAATTGTACCCTATCCGTAATACATATTTAGGAATTATAGCTTATTAGTCAAAAGTACTTTATTTCATGTACTTTATACGTATAAGAATTGTATTATTTTTTTATTGCATAAACCCTTTTAGACATACCACCTATTTCTACGATTATTCTGGATAAAAAATATTACCAAAGAATATCCTTAGTCCATCCACCCCTACATTGTATACAACTGCGTGGAGTAAACCTAATTCCCGTCGTTATGCAGCTGTACATTTTTAATAGGGACTGCACCCTGTAAGGGCATTACTGTGGAATAATTTAAGGCGAAGCGGGCGTCGACTGTGAACTACTTAACTGGCTCACCGAGTAGCTCAGGAAACTAGCGGCTTAGTAATGTGAGCTTTTTTGAGAGATTACATTTGCGTGTCAGAAGAAATACGGATCAGTTCCACTGGTGGACGTGCGCCGTGCTCTCATTGCAAGATGGGTAAGGCCACAGACCACCACTCTAGCCAAGTAAGGTGCACCAGATTGGATATGTTAGGTATCAAGAGTATAAATAACTCGCACAAGCTTCCTTCGTCGTTTTAAGTTGGCGAGAATTAACAATACGCCCATAGTTTGGAAAAGACAGGTGCGTGCCGCGGGGTTTCAACCCCACTGCTGCAGGTCGCAATTCAAACGGTCTCTCAACTCGACAGCTATGACTGCTTCAACGCGTTGTCTAGTTTTACCTGACTGCGTAAGACTGCGTTATTTTATTTATCATATTTTTCAATCAACTTAAAAAATACTCATGCAAATGTGAGGTTGTACGGATAGGTAAAAACGCTGGTGGAAGATAGGAAGCGTGGAGTTTAACATCAGGCGAGTTGGTGGTCAATCATAGATCTATTTAATTTAAAAAAATACTCCACCGACAAGAGTTACGCTCTTAAATAACGAATGAATATTCAACTCCCATAGCTTAGTCACTTTGTGTACGAACAGTTTAGCTTACAAACAATTCTTAAGCCATATGAATTGGAAAAAAAAACATACAGCCTGCAGTTCCTTTTATTTTCTTCGTTTATTGAAACTTATTCAAAATCAAAGCTCTGTGTACCAGGACCATATGATAAATAAGAGTAAGCATCCAGAGCGCGGGCTCTTTGTTTATCGAATGTACGTTTGTTTGTCGTTTTTCCAATACCCGGCGTTCTGTATTGTCCTACTAGTTTTGCTTTTCCCAAATATTCATCATTGAATTCCGTGGAATACGTCCGGGATATGAATATGGAATTATATGAATGTTGAAACAGAGTTGTGTTTGTAGTCGTTGCAAGTGACGAAAACGCGCGGCCTTTTGTTGTGTGCGTGTCGAGTTTGTGTGAGTTACGTTCGATCGCCCCGTCCCGCACACACACTAACGCAATGTGCATTTAGGTATACTAATGCTACACGAATACCACACGTAAAGGCTTGCAGGCGCTTGCGGATTGCGACCTATGTTTATTTTCCATCTATATAGATAGATATTGGTGGAAGTGTTATTGTCAGATTGAATGCGTTCGCTGTTCGTGAAACTTGGCCCGGCTTTGATTCGTTTCGTTTCTTTTATTTGTTCCGGGTCACTGCTTTAAATATTTTTCAGATTTACTTAGAGTATGTTTCAGAATTCATTGTTACACGCCTGCTATCTAGTTTAGAATTAGATTAACTGTCACCCTGTAATTACTAGAACAGTAGACCTCGCGGAAGAGCTTTTTTGCAGCTCACCTTGGGTCATCTGTACATAATACCTACACAGAGTTGGCTTATGTAAAATAATGGCCGATTTCGCAATTTTAAGTGTTTTTACAGAGATTATTTCACGGTCAAAAATATTTTTTTTCCTAACTTAAAGCACCTTGAAACTTAATACTGCATGGTTTGGTCAAACAGAATATTAAACTGATAGCGAGGCAAAGCTGGGTACAGACAGAATAAGGCATGCGACGCGACGCGAATGCTCACCTTGCCGTACAGTACATGCCTGACGCATTGTTGATGACTCCCATACGCTGATGCTCCCCGCGCCCGCGCTAATTTCACTCTATAAGAGTGGCGTTCTCATTTTGGGAGCAATTTCCATACGCGATTTATTGGTCACGCTCACAGTGCAAGGATAAGGCGATTCGGTTGTGCGTGGCGAACGAAGTATTTGCTGCGCTTGCCGCATCATGTCTGAACTCACATTAATATTTCTTTGTTGGCTTTTAATCTCGTATTTGCGTATAAGTACGTAACCGTGAAATTATATTTAATACGTAATATTTCAGTTCAGCGCCATCACTTGATTAATTCATTCGATATCGAATACATGTGAATATTTTAATGGAATCAGAGTAAATTAATTTTCACCGATGAGTATGGAAGGATTAATTCGTTAATAATTATTGAGTTACTATATACTGTACGACGTAAGTACTCCATATTGGTAATTTAAATGTTTCTCTGAATTTGTGGGTTTTACCATTCAACCGGTTCATACTGAATCCAAGTGGAACAGTTAACTTCTTAATAAATTAACTTCTTAAATCCATCGAGATGCTATGAAATTTCAATCGAAATCACTTAAGTGTTCAATAAGTTCGTAAAGAGCTATCCCTTGAGGTGCAAAGTGCTCACCCGTCCATTATCAAAAGAATCTCGTCGAAAATCTCTAACTACCATCGACTCGATAAAAATAGCCCCCTCCCCCGAGCCGGGTCGGCCGCCGCCGACTCACGGGCGGACCTCCGCTGAGGCTGTTTGTCCTCTGGTGTTCCTTTTTGAGCATCATTAACAAAAATGTGCTGAAATGCTAAAAATACAATTGCGCTGAAAATTTTCAAACAAAGAGCTTTTAGCGCGCGTCGTCGCGCCGTCGGCCGCCAAAATGTCATTTCCGGGGCTTAAAATTCATGTTTTTTTTTTTCCGAAGAGGATTAATCGGTTGTTCCACCCGACCGCCTGCGTTAGGCCCGGACTGCACCAAAGCAGAGATGAGAATAAGGAGAAATGTTATGAATAACTTCGATATTTACTCGTCTACTAACGTCTCGCTTCCACAAAGCTTCAGTGAATACGGTGTAACAGGTACAAGGGGAGAAAAGAGAGACGTGAGGTTATGGCAGGCGACAGCAGACTAGAGATGAAGGAGTTGTGCGCGCGGCGAGAGTGGTCCCGTAAAGGGTTGCGCTTACTACAGCCGGAACAGGCCGTAGCGTACCGCCATTATCAGGCATAAGGCCCGATGCGGCCCGCCTGTAGGTACTGTGCGATACATCATATAAAATGTTCGAAAGTGATATAGGAGGACTGTTGATATGCGGCGCGGTGCGGCCCGCCATAATGTGCCTGCGTTCAGTCTCCCCTACGCTCATTTCGGATTAGCTAGTAGGCCCGTTTTTGTTCCGTTTTAGCCTGTACCCATTTCCGCACAGCTTCGATGGATATACTGTAGCTTATAGACGTGTCCACTCTCCGCTGTGGTGGATTCTGTACTTTAGGATACCGCGCGCAGCTGGCAAAGCGGCTCCAATTAACAACCCTCAGTAATTGAGATTTTTCGGCGCTCTTCATCGCTCGCGCTCGCTTTACATTTCGATATTTTAATTTGTCAAAGCATCGAGAGCTTTACGCGCAATCTGAATTCGTCGAAACGATTTTTATGGCAATAACCAACGGGATAGATGCGTTTTAGAGTGATGACCGCGTGTCGTTAAACTTAGTGTAGGGCGCCCTGAGACATGAAAGAATCATCATATACCTAAAACAGTTTGCATTGGCTTGGTTAGCCGTGGACTAAAGTGAGTTAATGGTGATGATAATAATGAATTGGATTCATAACAGATACAAGTGTGAAGAAGTAGGTGATCAGTTGGAAGCATTAGAGAGTGCAGGAGCTCGCATCGGCCGTTAATTATCTAATAGGAGTACACATGCACACACACACAGTTGCATGAAGCCATAGAGTGAAGCAGAATGGGCGAGTGACGCCGCGCCGCTGCCGGCAGTGTTGGGAGGGGACACTTGTGACAACGTCGATATCGATAACTGGTCCAAACGTAACTAGGGTTGTATGGTTATATGGTATTTATATAAGATATAACATTATTATTTAGTCCCTCTCTTAGTAAACACATATTTGTCTTTGCGTTTAGTCTGTTTCACACTGTTACCTACGATGGTTACTGATGTCGACGACGATTTTTAGAATATTCTCTATATTTCATTGTGTTCTAGTTATTCAAATCTGAGTTGAATGCACAAAAATTACAAACTAATCAATATTTAGGTCACTTTTCTGATTTACCTAATAAAAACTCGAAAGATTAGTGAATATAAAAAGTGAACAATGTGCAGTGTGCGCGTGTGTCTATCGCCCCGCGGCGTAGTGACGTGTCAGTGCTGGTAGTGTGAGTGAGGATGGAGTACCGGGCGCCGCACCCGCTGGTGAGCACGCAGGCGCCGTACTTCCCGCAACCAGGTAAATATACATACACACATTTATATTCACACTTATATAGTTTAAATAGAGTAAAACGTATTGGGACCGCCAATATCAACACTACAAATTATTTGGAAAATTAACGATTTAAGAATAAGAACAATTATTTCGATGACGATATTGTTGTTATTAGATTTAAAAAAATATTTAGAGATGAAACTGTTTTTTTTTGTTGACTGGATTTACTTGTGATCAATTATTATCGATAAATAAATGTAGTAATTTGTACCCCATCACTGACGGAACGTAGCTTTGTGTTGCTGGCGGCTCGCGGACTCTTGTTTTATTTACCTTTCCCGGGCTTCAGTTAGAATACACGCACCGAACCCAATATGTTTGGACCCTCGCTGAAATGCTGTTTGTGTACCTCGAATATTGGTTTTAAGTGCTCGCCACACAGCGAGCTACTGTAGGATACAAAGCCTGCGGCATTCGTATTTTGTCGGACGACATTAACAGGATTTGATAGCATATACAAATACATAATAATATAAAAAGTGTCCAGGATCCAAGTGAAGGCGCATCTGTTATGGCCTAATAAGTGCAAATAATGGGGTTGTTGAATAATTAAGAGTAATGCCTAAAAACTTCCAACACCCTCCACCCGTGCAAAGAATGTTCTTACCTGTTGCTGTATCTTAGTATGCGTGATGCGTCGAAGCGACGCCACTTGACACGCGCTCTACATTCGACTTACAGGTGTAAATGAGTGGCGCAGTTCCCAGGGCAGTAACGTAGAACGTTGTATCGAAGGCATGGTTTCCGGCACGCTCAATTAACCGACAGATCCGATAACAGGGCGAGCTGCCGCCGTCCGCCGCGGCCGGTATGCGCTGACCATGACGTGCCGCCTTGTGGCTGGTGACTGGTGACCATGCAACCTGTTAGGGTAAATGGTAGTTCGCTTTCCGGTGCTTAGAATTCAGAATACGGGGTCTCGCCAAAAAACTATTCTATGAATTATGTTTACTACATAATTGCAGACATAAATTTTATGGCATATGTGTGGAGCAAAAGTTGATTTGATTATAATTTGAGACAGATCGAAATATTTCACTCATAGTTTGGTATGTTTCGACAGTGTCTCATGCTGAAATATTTATGCTTATGCTTATGGTTTCACTATATTGTTATGAAGTATCTAAGTTTCTTCAAGAGTGTACCTCCTAGCTCTACATGCTCCATCTTCAGTCAAACAATACTATGTTACCTCTAATTTATATAGCAGCCTCTTAACCAACTGATATTGTAATACTTGGAAGTAGTGGTGGCATGCAGGAACCCAGATCGGAGTTAGATTGTGAAACATGATACGGAAACCTGTAATTCCGCCGGAGCCGGCACCCGCTCAGGAGCTAATTGCCAGGCGTTAACCTCAAGGCTGCTCGTGTGATGGATGACTGGAGCTTGCACGTCGTTCGGTCACCTGGGACACACGCACCCATTTGATGCCCCAGTTTCGAGACGTTCGCTGCTATATAGGATATATTTGTAACACTGAAAACTACATAAGCTAGGTTCAGTTGATTCTTTGAGTATCTCGCCATTTTATCTTGGCTTAAACTTTGGACATCTCTTCCGACCTTCTATTTAATTTGCTTTATTTATGGTAAGAGGACCAGGGACCGACACAACTCCAGCGACACTATGACCTCTGTTAATCTATTGTGATATCTGTTTCTAGTTTACGTTTCTGTCCAGGCAAAGTGATACATTGATTCACGCCAACGTTTTGACTACAACTTATCTGGTGTGATGGGGGCTGTAGTTAACACATCGTGTTATGCTTGGCGCTAGTTTTTAGGGCTCCGTAGGACAAACGGACAGACAGACGGACAACAAAGTGATCCTATTAGGGTTCCGTTTTTTCCATTTGAGGTACGGAACCTTAAAATTATGATGTCCCCCTTTTATCTACTAGTTTGTACGGAACCCTCGGTGGGCGAGTCTGACTCGCATTTGTCCGGTTTTTATTTTTTTTGTCCTTTTCAACGAAATGCCCGGAGCTGCGGATTGCAAATCAGACAATTTTCCAACTAGGCTGTTGTAATTCCAACCTCTCTCTCTGTGAGTCTAGAACACTGTTACCTAATCGTAGAATCTGAGCACATCGGCTATTATCTGTAGAAGTAGGCATCTAGCGTCGACGGACTGATGTAGTAGCGTGTCGTACCGTAGTAGGTAGTATAGGAGCATCGCGATGCGCGCGCATTCTCACTTGCCTCCTTGTGTGCTGTTATTACAAGCAGCCAGCGGGTTTCTTTTAACAGTGTTTTTTTTTTATAGAGAACAGGCTTGGCGTTTTCTACTTCATCTTACCTGATATTGTGGTATGATCGAAGATGGTAAGCACACCTGACCTTGAAAAGTTGCTTACATTCATATGGCGACTGTGCTGCCTGCTGTTGAGTCAGCTGGCCAAGATGAAATGAAATGAAATGAATTTTATTTGCAAGAATGTAGGTAAACAAGGTCTTAGAAATTAATTACAATTTTCCATAACATTCGATCATTTCTGAATTGAAGACAGACGAGAAATTGAGATTTACTTTATGTTTTTGAGTCATCTCGTGCGCGGTTCCAAAATTAGGAAGCGCGAAACAGTCTCCAACCTAGACCAGTGCTGTTGCGCGTCTAACTCGATAAACATGTGCTAAATTACTAATAAATCCGGAAAAGTAAGAGTTTCACTCGCACACCAAGTCTTCAGTACTCCTATATAACACAAACACCATGACTAATTAGCAAAATGCGCTTTATATCTGTGAATGTTTATAACTTCACGTAATAGTTTGTATACAGTTATAGGCGTTCACACATAATGTAAAGTTCAAATAAGTTAGTGTTAAGTACAAGACAACTATTTACAATTTCAATGACTAGTCTGTCTCATCACAGAAACGCTCTCGCCTGTATCTTGTCCCGTGCGTAAGTAAAGCCCCACATCGGTTAGTGCGGGTATGGAGGTAGGGCGCAATTAGGGTTGGCGCGCACTACTTATACAAAGATTAATTATTAACACGCGGGCTTTGTGTATTGATGAGCGGGACCAGCCCTGATTAATGACACGTCTCGTCTTGTAGCGCGGCGAGGTTAGCGCCTGTCGGTTTACCTGCTCGATCCATTATTGAATGTGAGATGTTTGTGGAAGACTCTTTTTGATAGACACGTAAGTAGGCTTCGTGCTTTGATCGAGTATCTGTATTTTTATATACGGCGCAGGGTGTGTACCGCAAGTGTCTTGTAAGTGCGATATGTATATGTATATATATAAATTACGCTAGGCCTGCGAATGATCATCTAATGAGAAGTGAAGATGAAGGACACTTGGCGAGGAGATATCTAAAAACCTTTATTATTTGTTATTTCACTTGATTGTTAATTGTATTTAGATGTAGGCAATTAATACGTACTTATAAATGTTCACTATGCGTTGCGCAAACGCCCGACTCCGACCAAATCCGATATTTCTAACGTCACCCGTTCCAATAGTTAATGTTTAATACCATGCAAGCTACTTTAGCTCGTCTTTCCTATTGTTACTTCATTATAGTTTTTATGAAGAAATGTGCCACTTTACATGATCTGATTGTGACGTTTGTCATGGGTGGTGGTGGCAGCCCTGGCCGACGCGACGTGCCGTCGTACATATTTGCCGCGTCGTCGCCGCTACAGTTACCGCTCCGTGCGCCGCGGGTGATTCCTGCGAGCACTCGCTGCGCCGAACTCGACGCGTTCGACATCATATCGAACGTTCATTTATACTTATTGAGAGAATTTATAATTACGATATGGGATATCGCGCCTTCTTTTATTTAGGTATACACCAAGCAAATACGGTCCTTGCGAGCAAGCATCATCCAAAACTTGATCCTGAGATCCTATCGGCCATCATTAGTTGTATGTGCTATGTGCCCTGCACACTGCCACTCCAAGTTGCTATTCCACTGTGCTATGTCGACTCTCGTGTGTCCCAGTGCCTAACAGTCCCTCGTTTCAAGTGGTTCGTGCTCCGCGTTCAATAGCGGCGGCGCGGGCGGCGTGTAGGAGCATGTCGAGGAGTGACTCCGCGAGAGGGCGCCGCCGGTGCGGGTAGGTAATAAACCTTACTAGAGGGACACCCGGCTATTGTGGCCACGCTACTGACTTCCAACTGAGACTTTCTCCTCTCGTTACAATTATTCTGATTAATTTAATAACAATAATGATTGAATATTACATATGTATATTCATAATTATTGTTTTTAAAAACTTAGACGATTGCAGGAAACATTGTTTTTTAATTTTATTTTGTATTTATTTAATTACGTCTAATTATAGTATTAACAGAAATCTTTGGGGTCCAGTTCCCGGACGCACTTTGAACCTATATTGGGTCTTTTTGTATTTTACCCTCATCGGAATCTCTGAACAAGCTCATGAGCTTCGGAACATCACCTGGTGCGAGGTGCTGTTACTCCTCTTGTCCGGACCAGAAAATGATTATATAAGAGTCCAGTTTTTAGGGTTCCGTACCTCAATAGGAAAAAAACGGAACCCTTATAAGATCAGTTTGTTGTCCGTCTGTCCGTCCGTCGGGTGTCAAGTCAAGACCTTTATCTCTGGAACGCGTGAAGGTATCGAGTTGAAATTAAAACCATATACGCAGATCCATAGTATCTTGCTGCAGAAAGAAAAATAAAGTTTTCGTTAAAAAGAAGCATTGTGTTAGAGTATACATATAGGAAAAAACCGAAAACTGGTCATTTTTAATTTAATCACAAAAAAATTGTGTCTTTATGCAAGGAATGAGGGTCCAAATTTTAAAGTAAATTAACCGTTTCATGTGGGGTATCATATGAAAGAGTTTCAGTAGCATAAGCTAAAACAGGGTTTTCATTATTTTTACGATGTATATTTTTCGGTTTATGAAGGAAAATATAAAAAATATATGATTTCCCCCTTTTATCTACTAGTTTATACGGAACCCTCGGTGGACGAGTCTGACTCGCACTTATCCGGTTTTTTCCTTTTGATTTACATTCAGGGTTCAAAAGTCCATTACCACCTTAAAGTCCAATTATTTTGCAGCGTAATAATGGGCGACGCTCACACATAATGCATCGTAACAAAACACGCTCTGTTATTACCCGACTGCGTAAGAAGGAGGGTCACAAGGAGGGGGGAAAAACGGCTGGAGCGATTTTGATGTGCGAGGTATAGTTAGATTCGTCTTCACTTTCAGAGTGTCATAGGCTATATTTTTGTAATAATAATAATACATCTCTCGCAAAGAATAAAAAAACCTCTAACGAACTTTTTCGTAATAAATAAGTGATTTTACTAGAATTATTCTAAAGATTGCATTTATAATACAGCTATTTAACGCACACACTCAACAGCGACACAGCGTATCAAGCGTAACGAAATCATAAAATAGACTTCAAAAACTGCTTTTCTGCAGTCGGGTATTTAGTTTTTCTTTTAATATAGATACTTGTTCGAAAGGGTATAAGTATGAATCGACTCATTGTATAAGATTACACAATTTTTTTTGTAATATTGTATTTTGAGATTTTTGAGAGTGTTAATGGACTTTTGATCGTGACTTTACAGAACCCTAAAAATACAGTCCCAATCTAAAATGTAATTTTATTGAAGTTAAAAATATTTCTCTGAAATACAAAGTGAAATCAGACATCTTGTTTATCCATATTTCCTTACTAATTATTCTAAGCAGCAAATTAGTTAATTTACAGCCCATTACGAGTACTCAACGTGTGTTATCTCCCTTCATTTAACGGAGACACCCTATAACACCGGATAAACGTATAAAATGGCACGGATGTCCTTATCCGTGGATCTTTGTGGACGATATAAAAAATATCCGCCCTCCCCTCGGCACCTCCTCGCGCTCTCCCCCCCCCCCCCCCCCCATTCTCACACTCCCTCCGAGGGGGGAACTCTCTGATGCCGAGATTGCTTGCCACATCGCCGCCTGTTCGCGGAACCGTCTCTCGGAAAATATCCTATTTTAGTACCTCTATCAAATTGGTTACTCTGTGATGGTATTATTTGATAAAGGTTGTGGTTCGACCTACATTTGTGCTGATAGATTAACTGTTTATTTTTCACGTTAGAAAAATAAAATGTTTCGATTCATATCGCCTTCAAAGCCTTTTTTTAATCGCTTCAAAAAGGAGGTTCTCAAATCGTCGAAATATTTTTTATGTATGTTCCCCGATGAATCGAATAGGTACGCCTGGATCATTAGGAAAATTATTTTTTGGTTTGAAAAAAAAATACTGCCCAGGTGGTCCGGATTATGGGCCCAGGTGGTCTGGTTAGATGGTGGGATTTTTATATGGACTCGTGCATTTGCTTAAAATTGAAGTCAACCGACTTAAATTTTCAATTATCCAGTTTTTTATTACCCGACTGCGTAAGAAGGAGGGTTATGTTTTTCGAGTGTATGTATGTTTGTATGTATGTATGTATGTATATTTCTTTGGCACGCCCTAGAGCCTAAGCGGCTTGACCGATTTTGATGTGAGTGGTGTCAATAGATTTGTCTTAGTCGTGAGAGTGACACTGGGTACATCCAAATAAAAAAAATAAAAAAAATGATTTTTGGCGGCAAAAAGTAATCTAAAAGAAAAATGTTTTCAAAATACATCGAATGTGGTATCAAAATAAAGATTTTTTAACGGTGATTACGAATATATATATAACGTACATGTTCTACGCATACTTTCTCACAAGAAATTTATATTCAACAGCGCATCAAGCGTAAAGAAATCGTAAGTTAGACTGCAAAAACTGCTTTTCTGCAGTCGGGTGTTATGTTTTTCTTTTAATATAGTGTTAGCCGATTGGGACGAGTAATCGGCGTCCCATCTCTATGCACGGGCGCATCCCTAGCCGCGCTCTAGTGCATATACTCGCGTCGCGACCAGCGTCTCGTAAAGATGGCGCACTGTGATATTGTTGTATTTGCATAAATTATTATAATTGAGTATTATACCTATGAGAAGTGTTTAGCTACGCAGTAATCATTAACGATACAACTACCAATTGGGAGGGATTGGGTTTCCCTTCTTACAATAGATACTTGTAAACTATATACTTTTAATAACATACAATCTTCACGTTTGTCAATTATTATATTTCTGCTGCTACATCACATTTTTTAAGTGACAACGTCTAATAAATCGATGAACGCCGGCTGCACGCACGAAAAAGTACGTCCCGTTACATCATCATCATCATCATTTCATCAATGTTTTGTTATGCCGTTGTCACGTTAAACTATCGTCCGTAAACCGACTTTACAGACAATTTTTTTTTGTTTTGTTGAAAATACGTTAAAAATGAAAAAGTCGAAGTTGATGATTCAACAGTTGCGTCATGTCACGCTTCTCGCTTAAAAGCTTGCCTAACACACGGTACAACGGGTGTGTGACGACCCTCCCCGCGCGCCGCCTAGCTCCCGCCGCGCCCTCTACGCACAAGTTTTAATTAAAACTTGACGCAAAACAGCCGTCTGTCGCGCAGATTATCGCCACTGAACACTCATCAAATTTTAAACCCCGAAATTGAGCCTTACCTCTCGAGGAATAGCGTTCATAAACAACGAAATTGCTCCGACAGCCGCCGCCGCAAATCACGTATTGCCTTTAACAAACAACCCCGCGGAAATCACGATGAAATCCCATCCCTGTCAGAGTATATTACACTTTATTGCCGCGACTAAAGAGTGCGTTTTCGGACGGCTGGAGGTTCGTAGCGTGAGGCGCCCAAATGGAAATTGATTCGCCCCGAACCGTAAGGTCGCAAGGATCAGTTCACTGGTATACTGTGACCTCTGAACGGATGGCGCTTCCTTGGCGAGGATCGAACAGTGAAGGGTCTAGTGGAACCGGTCGGGTTAAGTACTTATTACGTTTGGGTGTGGAGTGGTTGAGCGCTCCCGAAGTGGCGTGGCGTGGGTATACGATTACTGTTAGTAATCGCCCTGATCCCGACGAAGTTGGCAAGAGAGTGACGCCCCGCGCAGAAGGGACGCGCGTTGGCGCCGGATTGATTTGTTACCTAATTGTTAGAATTGATCGAGTGGGAGCTATGATTGTAATTTGATTTTGTTGTTATGAATTATAAGCTATTATTGAAGGTGATTTAGGAAAATAAATTGGCGAATAAAATACGATTTGTTGTAATAAATAAAAATGGTTTGTTGAATATTGAATATTCATCAAGTTTTATTCTGTTCTGTTAATACATAGATGAAACATTAAGCCTGGGAAAATTTTACAACTACAGTTTAAATAATTGATAAAATTGTATGACATTTTACGGTTCCGAAGTAAACAAGGAACCCTTACAGTGTTGCCATGTCCGTCTGTCTGACCGCGGCTTTGTTCAAACATTATTAGTTATGCCAAAAAAGTCGTACAATAAATAATCTTGTTTTTTTTTATAAACTGACATAATAACCTAGTATCCCAATTTTACATTTACATAAATTCTATAGAACCCTACTTAGCGCGTGGCACGACACGCACTTAGCTTCTTATTGACAAAGTATCCACACAAATTTATATTTATTTTTCAAATCTCTCAAATATGAAAACTTGTTAAAAATAAGAAATTTAAATTTCCTAGTGATAAAATTTCCGAAATCATCTAATTTTTAAGAAAATATGTATTGTATCTTTCCCATCACCTCGCTCATCCCTCGCAGAGGCAACGTTCCGTTAGGCACATCGCTGTTGCTATTCTGCACATTCCGCTCTAGACTCACGAGCGACACGGCAGAGGAGGGGCAGCTTGTAATGGATATCCGCAGACGCTACTGGTTGGAGCGTGCCACAAGACAGACACTGATGGCGGATCATATTGTTATTGGTAGCACCTATTTGTGTCAGCGAGGAACTTTTATTTTCCTATTAGGTACTTATCAGGAATGTTAAAGAATATTTATAGCTCCTATATTGAATAATCTTTATATTACATTTCTTACTAATATAAAAAAAATGCGAAACTGAAGTTGGGCACACACACACACAGCAAGCTGTTTTCTTGTGAATAACTATTTCACTACAAGTAGTTGCGTTATGTTTTAAATTTTCGATTTATGTACTCACTAAAATAAAAATGTACACGAAAATTGCAAAATAGACCTAAGATTGGGTATACCATATTAATTACCAGACTCGTATTTAGCAAACGCAGCGTTAAATTATTATTTACGACCCAGTTGACAAATACAAATAATTCATTCGTAACGGCCGAGTTACAAGTCAAGTACATAATAAAATAATAACTCTACCCTCTATTACCTGTACCAAGACTACATATATAAGGTCTGAAAGCTGTAGAGTATAAAATCATTAGCCCGGGCATAGGATTATACTCTCCGCTCTGAATTAAATTTTCCATCAACAATGGACAATCGTCCATTGGTTGACCGAATGGAATGCATTGCAGCTAGTACAAAAATATAAATTTCATGAAGCACACTGTTTTATGGTAACGACAGCAAAAGACTGATTCAATGAATGTTTTAACAGGTGAGCTAGTAGACATGTTTTCAGTTGATTACCTCTTCATCAGCATAATCAAGCTTTCCTCCCATTTATCGCTGCTCTCTAACCACTTGTACCGCGGCCCCTTCCCGCACCAACAGCGTGTCTCTGCCTCCACAGTGCACACTGCATTCTGCCTAAATATTTAAACAAGGTGTCGCCTAAAAAGTATATATGTAGTTCATAAAAAAACTGAACAACCGACTTCAATTTGTTTTTAGGGTTCCGTACCTCAAAAGGAAAAAACGGAACCCTTATAGGATCACTTTGCTGTCCGTCTGTCCGTCTGCCCAACTGTCCGTCTGTCAAGAACTGTCTCGAGAATGCGTGGAGATATCGAGTTGAAATTATTATAAAGATATCATAAAAAAAGTTACAGCCGTATAATATGTCGTATATGCCCTATAAGTTTTAATTCCTTTGTCAAACAAAGGACTCAAAACCTATATGGTACTTCTCGTTGACTAGAACTATGTTTGCCAAGAAGCATTGTCTTATAGTGCACATAGGAAGGAACAAATCCGAAAACTGTACGTTATTATTAATTTAATCACAAAAAATATTGTCTTATGCAAAGAAGGAGGATCCAAATATTAAAGTGAGTTAACCGTATCATGTGTAGTATCATATGAAAGAGCTTCACTAGCAAAAGCTAAAACTGGTTTTTAATTATTTTGATG
Organism: Lycia hirtaria; assembly: GCA_947563715.1. Taxonomy (NCBI): domain Eukaryota; kingdom Metazoa; phylum Arthropoda; class Insecta; order Lepidoptera; family Geometridae; genus Lycia; species Lycia hirtaria. The sequence continues at coordinate 24,590,411 of OX387383.1, read as the reverse complement.
ATGGGCAATTTTCGGATTATGACCAAAAATGTAAAAAAACCCTCTTATATTAAATGACTAGTTTTGCCTGGTAGTTCTTTTTTTTATCTAATTTGTACGGAACCCTTGGTGACTCTCACTTGTCCGGTTATATTTACATATTGGAGTAAGAAGAAACTATAATCAATTTATCGGTAATCGTAACCAATAAATTGAGCACAACATGACTATCATCTCAGCACTCCTATAGATATTTATTCCACATTTGAATATGTGCCTAATAAAACCTATAAACCACTCACAAAAAAGTACCTACCAAAAAAAAATGAGCATTCCCAAACAATCTGTGCCTGATAATATGCGTCCAATAAAAAAGCGTATATTTAGCGCGCGGCGTCCCGAGAGACGGAACGTTCGTTAAAAAACTCATAAAGAGCGGACGTTGAAGGCGCGCCTGACGCTTGATTGGAAACATATGCGGCGACGTGTCGTGTCACGGGAGACAGTCACGGAGATTTATAAAGGATTATCAAATCACGTTTGTATCTCTTGTTGTACCTTCTATTATAGTGAAACAGCTCAGCGGCTCAGATCCATCGGCCTGATCTTGAGGAAAACATTAGTTTTTACCCGACTGCGTAAGAAAAAGGGCTATGTTTGTTTTGCGATGGAGCGTGTTTACATAGTATTTGTGGTATCAAATTACTAAATTACCGAGTTTAAATACCTGCATCTTTATTTTATTGGGAGATACCCCACACATGTACACTTAGTACGCGCGATAAAAATAGGATGAAAGCATTTTGTTCAAGTTTTCAGAACAATTTCTTTTCGTATCTCTATTTGCAAATGTTTTGCATTTTGCATTTGCCAGCAACCGAACTATCATATTTTTAAATGTTTGATTTGTCCAAGTTCGACTACTGTCTCGTACGTGTAGTTTCCACACGTCTCGATATCCCAAATGAAAATAAACCGAAGAACGTAAATAAGCAGTAAAATGAAACAAACGGTCGTCCTAAACGTTAATTCTATTGAGCCGAGGCCTGCGTATAATCACCCGCGCGCCGCGACCCGTGATCGCCGCCCACATCTACTTATATACTCGTATTTGGGATCGGTGTGATGGGACAACGTTCCGCTCGAAATGTACTCTCCATCATCATCCACAGCCTTCTCTATCTCACTCCTGAATTATATCACTTACTAAACGAAACGCTCTAATTCCACTTTCATCGCGCGGACTGCTAAGCTTCAGAATAAGCTATCTGAGTGAGCTTTCTCGATAGGTATGATATGGGTGGTTTTACATCGTGAGACAATCGATTTATTCTGGGTGAGCGTGCTCCATCGTAGATCGCGACTTCATTTAACATCAGGTTAGTTGGCGTTTATATTCATGCCTATTACTGAATAAAAAATACAATATTGATGAGTTATAGGCACCTCTGTAATCAATATCATGGATATGTATGAATGAAGTCGACGTGCGACGTGCGACATAATATGGTACACTCATCTTGCAGTTGGACAATTAACGGCCCCCTCTCCACGCCTCGCCACCACTCCATTATAACCTTAGGCTGACTGCACACTGGCTACTATTTCCAGAGTTTGATAGTGTTTTCAAATTTTCTGGGCAATCTTTTTAATTTTGTGCCAGCTTTTTAACTCACGACCCGAAAAATGGGTGTTATAAGTGTGACGTGTGTATCCGTATATCTGTGTGTCTGTTTGTGACGTCGCACCACGCCTATTTTATCATCATCTCTACCATTATTTTAAAAAAACCTATTTGGAACTAGTTTGATAGTTTAGATTTAACACTAAATAATTGAGTAAAATATAGACCGGATAATAGCAACACTATATCTGGCCACCATGTTGTCTCCCTGCAGCTATCATCCAATTAGCACTCGTGGCACGGCGGGCGCATTGTACAGGGCTGTCCCAACCTGTCGCCGTTATATCGGTGACAGGGTATCTCCTTTGTTACGCGCACATCATAATAATAAATAGATAGACAGAGATAAAGTTACGTGAGGGTTGTCGCTTCACTACTTTTTACTGATTTGTAAATGCATTTTTATAAAGCGCTAGCTGCACCATACGGTTTAACTCGATTATTACAGGAACCGTTTTGTTATTTAAATTAAGAGTAGCTTATGTTTTAATTGAGTGTAAAACACATCGGCGTTCCTTAGCTAAGTATGGATAAACATTAAACATACACGCACACTTTTGCATTTTTAGTATCAGTGTTATTCTGTATGATAATTCTGCCTGAATTATGAATTTTCGCTTCCAATTAGTGATGAGTTTTTCGAGTCTTAGCTCTCTAAGTTAATGGCCTTTCTTTAATCAGAACGTAATGAACATTTCTGAAGTAGAAGCACGAGCGAGAGCGAAACAAGGAATTCAATAAAATGCACCCGAGGTAAATTACATATTTACGACCGCCTTTATTCTGTTCAACACACTACATTCAATCACACCTATTTTCCCTTACGGGGTAGGCAGAGCTTCAAAGACCATGATGGCGTTTGACGCCTCATTTGATCGTGGTTTGAGGGTAGATGGGAGGGAGAGCGTATTAGAGGGTTAGAATGTATTATGTAGACGGTAAGATGTAATGTAGGCTTGTCTGTTCAAGTTTCATGTTTTGCACTCAATCTTATGTGCAAATCAATAAGTTTTCAGTAAGATGTTTTTTATTTATTTATTTCAGAAGCGTTCATAATAATCCATGTAATCCACTAGAGCTCACCGATTTATTTAAGAACTGTGTACACATAATGTCTAGTATCACAGAGTAATGTGAGGATGTGACACCCCTGTAACATGTTGACCCAATCAAATGCTGACGCATCGAGCGGGGCTATCATGACCAATCTCTGTCTCTACAACTATAACTGTATTGGATTGGCAACCTTAATTAAGACTAGCCGTAGATTATGATACAGAAGGTCTAACTAGTTTTTTTATGAAATAGATCTACGACTGACCAGCAACTCGCCTGATGTTAAGTGACAGTGTGGCAGAAGATGGAGCTTGTCGGTCCAGAAGAGATTGTAGATCTCACTAAATAAGGAAAGCGGCAGGGACTTTCATTCCAATCATGGACGTGGACCGAAATTGTTGATGACGTATTTTGATATTTCAGTGAGAAATGTGTGGTAATGTGCCGACTTTCTCCTGGCTTGTGATGGAATGGAAAGAGTGAGACGAGGAAAATGTTGTGAAGCTCTTGCGAGCTTGGCGAGTGTGCACCAAAACGAATCCTATAGAAGATAGAAAGACAGAATTCATGTTTAAGTTTTGACTATCGATTTAGGCTACTTTTCTAGCTGTAACTTTATTATCATGTTCAGATTCTATATTTATTTTGAAGTTTAAATGTAAGAAAAACAGTCAATCCGAATTATCTCCTTTCTTAACGAATTTCTTTATTTGAATAGCAAAATAAGCGTTTGGTTTGCGTCACCTACACTTAAGTGGCCGCCGAATCCTTATGCCTGTTTTGGTCTGGCTGCTTTTTTTCGCCAATTGCACAACAAACAACTCTGTGAATACACATTACCCGCTCGTCCGGAGCGTAACGTGCGTTAATATTCCAATTGTACGGTCAGGACATAAGTGTTGTCGGCGATTAGATAACATAAATATCAAAATATGTAAAATAACTTTCACTATCACAGTAGTAGTTAACGCATACAATAAGCAACACGTGTTACCTACCCACTATCATAACATTCAATAATACCTGAAACTTTTCGCATAAAACTACCTTCTACTTTTCCCCTGTTCCGAAAGTAATTAGGCAAATTAACGGTGTTGCGCATCTGTAGTGCCTAATCTTTGAGCGGCGCGGGGTTGGGGTGCGGAACGGCGGGGAGCGAGAGTTAGGGGTGGCACACGGGTGACTTCGCAACTCGAATTAGCGCTTCAGACTGAATTAATTACCGCTCGCCGCTTCGTTGACAACCCTCACGCTGTAGGGTTGTCAACTTGGACTGGTTGGCCGTAGAATGCACTACTAGTACTATAATAATATGCATGTATTGCATATATATAATAACTCAGTCGGTATGAGATTCTAGAGGGCTCGGGTTAGAATCCCAATAAAAAACTTGGGCTGTCGGGCTCATTTTGACAACTTTGTAACAAATTACTTTCTTACTTATTTATCTTTTTATACCCTGACATGTGTCTGTCTCTGGCATTGTGGCTCTCCAAACAGATAGACCGATTTTAATCCAGTTTGGTTTAAACAAAGGATTTGATCGACAGTGCTCTTAGCTTTGTTACATTAAAATAGTAATTTCAGCCGTTTTTTGTTTTGAGTGTTTTAAAATTTTCTAAACCTACTTATAACTTGGTAGTTAGGGTGACATTAAAGAGTTTATCTATTTACTTACCATTGATTCCCTTTGTCCCCCACTTCCGTGTCCACCACTGGTGGACATCGACATCTGTTTAAAAAATTTGTGTTGATGTCCACCAGTGGGGACAACGCCACAACTTTCTATATTGTTCCCGTTACCTTCCTATTCATAAATGTATAATAAATCCATTTTAGTCAAAAAGGGTTTTGTTTTGTTTTTGTGTAATGTTTTATCTATAACGAAAACGTTTATGCATAAAGGGGACAGGGAACAAAATCGCTTATCCTTCGTAAATCGTTTTTTTTTTATGGATAATAGGTATTATTGTTGACGACAGCTTTCGAAACATCTGTGTTAGCTATCGAATGGAACATGACGTTTAGTATATGACGCATCGTAGCTCCCGAACGGATGAACCAATTTTGATTTTGTTTTTTGTTTTTGTTTGAAAGGTGAATTAGTCAGGCGTGTTAGCTATGTTTCATCGTCGTTAATCGTTTTAGCTGTTTTTTTGTCGGGTGTTTTTGAGTTTTCTAAACTTATACTTGTTCTCGTGTTCACAACTCTGGTCGGTGACAACCCTCGCAGAGAGCTGTCGTCGCCTTAAACAGACATTGAATAAAATGCTCGGTCTCCTCTCGAGTTATTTGATTGCTTAAAGTTTTTCCTTTTAATTATTTTGTTTCGTGAGTTTACGCGGATGTCGCCGGTTGTGTTCACGATTTACTTTTTTTTGTTTTTTTTCTTTCTTTGTTGCACACCCCGTCAATCATTTATATTGTCTGGAATCTCCACCACAAGGTTGCCTGGAAGAGATCGCTTTTAGCGATAAGGCCGCCTGTTGTTTTCGCTAGCGTGTAAGCTCTCTCTTGTTAATTAGTGTTTTAGTATAGTGGTGTAAACAATAAAGAGTTTATCTATCTATATACTTTCGTTTTAATTTTTACTCGATGTTGATAAATTTGGTAATTCTAATTTATGTTTTATTTTGTTGCAGGTAAGGCTTCGGATCTCATCTCAAGATTAAGGTTACGTAGTGTTAAATTAGTGGTTGCACGGGTTACATCCCTGGTTACGGCACGTGCCGGCGGCGGCGGCCCCGCGACCGGGTTAAAACTAGTCATTATTGCAGCCTCCGGTTCTATTCATTGGTTGGCCCACCGATACACTGTGGCGTCCCAGTAGTTGTGATTTGCTGGAACGTGCCATCAAGATTTCACTCTCTAATTGGCAGTTTTCAGATTATTTCACTGAAAAAGGATATTGTTGACCCCGAATATGACTTTTGACTTGACAACGTCTAATAAATCGATGAACGCCGGCTGCACGCACGAAAAAGTATGACTCATTGTCCCGTTACGCTCATTGTAACGTTTGCATTTCATCAATATTTTGTTATGACGTTGTCACGTTAAACTATCGTCCGTACACCGACTTTACAGACAACCAAGTTTTTTTAGGGTACCGTAACTACGAGGAACCTTGTAATTTCACCTTGTCCGTCCGTCTGTCTGTCTGTCCGTATGTCACAGTCATTTTACTCAGAGACTATTAGCCTTACATAAACGAAATTTGGCATGTACATAGATGTGTTCTGTAAACCTGTGAAAAGTTGTGGTGTGGAGAGCACACACTGGCAAGCGTAGCATAGGAAGACCAGCCACAAGGCAAACAATACATGTGTCAGAAAGACGCTGGATACAAACCTATTTCAACCGGTCTTTTTAAAAATCCATGGGTGAGGCCGATGTCTAGCTGTGGACTTGTTGTGATGATCATGATGATCATTCCTTACTATCAATCCAGTTAATGTACAGTTTTATAGGAGATGTATAAACGCACATGACATTGTAAACACGTCAGCAGCAGCGATATATCTGTGAGGCTGCCCTCTCATTAACCCGCCGGCATGCGGCATCCCGCTGCGGATGTAATTTTATTAAGACGGATCCCATCATCCCACGGACCTGTGATCACTGCGCACCCGCAACTATCGTGCGGACTACGGACACGGTGTTACCTCATGGAAATCATTCACTTGATTTGTAATTCACATGCACTTATGTCGTTGATCGTTATCGGTGAATAATTTGTTTCGATGATTGTTATAGTTTGAAAAATTGAAACAAACGACATCAAAATTCGCAACTTCGTTTACTTGATTACATATTTTTTCCAGTTATTTTGTTTAAATAACGAAGTACTGAACCGATTTTGATAAAAATTGTCTGGGACCATCTCTGAAGTAGGTATAACCTACCAAACACAAAAGAATCATCAGAATAAATTCATGATTGGTGAAATAATCGCGGAACAATCATACAAAAAAAAAACTTAAGTCGAGTTGAGAACGTTCCCTCTGTGACGTCTGTTAATAAACTTGAGTATCGTATAGCCTGAACCGTAGTCTCAATGTTTCTATCAGCCACTCCATACATGTAGGTAGGTATGGATTGATCCATTTTGGTCAGATGTAAGTCCACTGAACGTTAGGTATAGAGGGAGCACAGTAGAAGCGCCGTCTCACTTGACCTGTACCTCCGGCTTGCTCCGACAACTGATCGTGGCAGCAGCATTACTGATGTCACTGCGCAAACATCTTGTAAATATTATACTATGTATGATATCAGAGAAAACTGTAATTTGATATAATGATATTTTCGATAAATTTGTTATGATTGAATTCTTATTTTCTCATATATATCACTTTCCCCTTCTCCTTCGAATCTTTTTATAATTAAATATTTATCCTTTCTCCAAAATATCGCGGATCCTTTAATTTTTCGTGATATAAAGTAGACCATGTGTTATTCCAGGGTATAAGCTACCTCCATTCCAAATTTCATGTAAATCGATCCAACTTTTCTAGTTATAAATAGTGTTACAAACTTGACTTACTTTTGTTATTATTAGGAAATCAAAATCGAAAAGCAAATGTTGCCGCAGTCGTCCTCGACAAAAAAAACATCATAAAATCTGTATGTTCAGTATTATCAAGATAGGACGGGTAGGCAACCTGTAAACGATAACAAATATACTAACAGATTTTAAAAGCACATCGGCCAGTTCTGAGATTGGCGTTACAGGCAATTCTAAAAATGGACGTTTCAGATGTTTCACTCGCGGTCAATGAGGCAAGCGAATAAAGTTATCATGATAAAGCGGCTGTCTGTTTACCGGAAACAGGCCCTCATTCCTGCTAGCCTGGTATCACACATAGCACGCGAGCCGCTCGGTCAGGTCGTAGGCCATTAACAGTAACAGCGGACAAATCGGCCGCTTCCTACCTCCACTCGATTCGCAGGGGTGGTGCATGGTGATTGGTGGCGTGTTCACAGTAGAACAGGCCGATATATCTACATTGGACATGCATGGTTGACTGCTGTTGTGTAGCAGCTGTTAACCCACTTCAATATGTTGGTCCTTTTCTCGGCCATAATAAGTCCACTGCTGGACAAAGGCTTCTCCCATGGCTCTCAAAAGTGCCGGTTGCGCGCGGTCTGCTACGAGCGTCTTCCTCACACTTGTGTTCTGGCATATGGTCGTTCTGCACTCATCCGTATTACGATTACATAGACAGATAGACTTGTGACTTTGCGGCTAATATAGCCTCGGTGTCTATATAATAGGCCCAAGTTGATGATAGCTTAGGGCCTGACACAGACCTCAAAAATTGTTGGTTTACGTACCTACTTAGGTTGACACCCAGTTTTGATTGTTTTCGTGTTATTTCTCCCTTTTCAGTTAATTAGATTGTTATGAAGTCGTTTTTTTTTTAAATTACTTTTATGTTAGAAGTTCTCATTACTCGCCGAGTAGCCGTTATGTGCATTATAAGATACGTAAGAAACAGATCGTATATGAATCTTCACGTACATCAAACACAGTACAATTGTAAGCCGCGTCAGAACCATTAGACGTACTCGTAACATACACGCGACCGATGGTAATGCTGGGGCACATTAATCTCGGGGGTCAATTGGCGGGTCAGCGGAGCCGCGGGAGCCCCGGGGTCAATCGGAGCCGCTTGCCCGTGGCTTGCGACACGTCATCAACTATTCACAAGCAGGGTGACACAGCTTCACAGCTACGTGCCGTGGTTTTCTCCCCGATTGCCCACGAATTATCCTGAGTAAAAGTTGGGCAATGGTGAAGCTGCTGGGCATATTCATCTTGGATGAAGATGAGGCCTCGTGAATTCCCTCGGTAATTCCCATGACGTCTTGTCAATTTTAATTTGACCCCGAGGGAGCTGTGATGCCGTTGTTATGAATAATTCACATCTAAGGGGTCATTCATTCAGCCACGTTACCTTTTAAGGTTGTTTGGGTACTATTACATTATAAAATAAACAAATAAATATTTATGGACATTTCACACAACACCATCTAGCCCAAACTGAGTAAATGGCCTGTGTCCAACAGTGGATTTCTTTTGCGTGTGATGACGATGATGATTATAATGATCATGAAAAAACCGGACAAGTGCAAGTCAGACTCGTCCGATGGTTCTGTACAAACTAGTAGATAAAAGGGGGAAGTCATATATTTTTTTTATATTTTCCTTCATAAACCGAAAAATATACATCGTAAAAATATTTAAAAACCTATTTTAGCTTGTGCTAATGAAGCTCTTTCATATGATACCCCATGTGATATGGTTAAAGCACTTTAAAATTTTGACACTCCTGCTTTGCATAAAGACCCTATTTTTGTGATTAAATTAAAAATGTACAGTTTTCGGATTGTTTCCTTTATGTGTACTATATGTCAATACTTCTTTTCAAATTGCACAGTTATAGGTCAACGGGAAGTACCCCATAAGTTTTGATTCCCTTGTGAGTGTCGAAATATGCGTGTTTTGCGACATATTTGGCTGTTACTTTTTTTTATGAAGACTGAGAAGTTTGATTTTCTCATCGCAGCAAGAGACTGGTTCTGCGTATATGGTTTTAATTTCAACTCGATACCTTCACGCGTTCTCGAGATACAGGTTTTGACACCCGGACAACAAAGTGTTCCTATAAGGGTTCCGTTTTTTCATTTTGAGGTACGGAACCCAAAAAAATATATTAATTGTTCTTACCGAATACTAGGCACAATATTAGTATCCTGAGTAGTGGTGATCAGCGGCGATGAGCTCTATTGGTGCAGGGCGCTGCGTCTCCGGGGTCAAGTGGTGTGTCGCGGGCCAATCGTACACGACATCATTCGTTTGTGGGGTCAACTGTTTTGGCCGCGCGGCTATGGACCGCGCCGGCGCCGGCTCACAATATTGTAGCCTATATCATTTGAGAACACTGCTGGTTGCGCTTGTTTCCTAAGCGCCTTCAATTGGAAGGTTAGAGAGCGCCATCTTAAATAATATGGTTTGTGTAGGATACTCCATAGAAGTAAACCAGTCTGCGATAAAAGAAAAAATCGGCCAAGTGCGAGTCGGACTCGCGCACGAAGTGTTCCGTACCATTATCTATAAAAACGGCAAAAAATCACGTTTGTTGAATGGGAGCCCCCAAAAAAAAACCTAAATACCTATTAATTTTATTTTAATTATTATTTTTTAATTGAATGATATAACTCAATATTCTGTGAATATTTCAAACCTCTACCTGTCGCCGTTATCAATATCGAGCAAAAACGAGTAAAAAAAAACACGTTTGTTGTATGGGAGCCCCCTTAAATATTTATTTTATTCAGTTTTTTATTATTTTATGTTCATAGCGGCAACAGAAATACATCATCTGTGAAAATTTCAACTGTCTAACTATCACGGTTCATGATACCTACAGATTGGTGACAGACGGACGGACGGACAGACAGCGGAGTCTCAGTAATAGGGTCCCGTATTTACCATTTGGGTACGGAACCGTCAAAAGTGTGATTCTAAAAATGTAACAATTGATATTACAAACTTTACAGTTCGACTTTACTTAACGGTGAAGTAATAATGTTGGATGCAGTTAAAAGATCTAGCCGCAACACCAAACTGTATTTCCCAATTTCAACATCATCTGTTTTTTGAATAAACACTTAACATTTAATAAATACGCAATAACATAAAATATGTTCACGGTATGCAAACTTGAACATACGGAAGCGTTTTGTAGAGTTGGAGCCATGGTCACGTGACACGGTGGTACATTGCACGCACGCGGTCGGCACGCTCCGGCGCACTCACCCGGTGGCCACACTGGCCACCCCAACGCATGTCAAAATATAATTTGACAAGTCTCCACCGCCACTGTTATTATAGTTTTTTTTTTCAAATAGTGCGTTCTTTGTTACCATCTGTGTTTGAGTGATCCGTTCAACTGTAATACCGTGCTATTAACACGATATGAGTCGACGTTTTTGTATTTAAACAGTGTGTGAATATGATGCATGTGGGGCGGCGCACGGTGTTACGTGCTTGGGGTGGCACAGGGCGCGCTGCGGTGGCCCCTGCTGTTCATCACTTATGACAATCTAACTTAAAAAATGTAACAAAGTAACGAAAAATTGTGAAAATATGTGAAATTACAAATATTCATAGATTTATAGCACATTTTGCTAATTAGATTCAGATTCAAATATTTATTGCCATTCCATATAAAGTTGGTAAAACAAATAAGCACCGTCACACGCAGCAACATAGGACATAGACATTAGTCCTGTTTTCTGTATTGATATGTACGGAAGCCTCGGTGTTCGAGTGAATCTCATACTTTGCCGTATTTATTTAAACTGTAACTATTGAAGGGCTGTTTTTGTTTGTTGCAGGCCCTCCGAACAAGCTCGCGAAGCGGACGGACATACCCCCGAACAAGGGCGGGCCGTTCGCCGCCGCGTTACGGTCACTCGCCAAAAACGCCGACGGCAAAGATGGTGAGTCCGCAGTAGACACGCTAGCTCTCACCTCACTCTAGGTACGGGGGAGGATGGACTGAATACTTACGATTGTTATCTCCTGTCATCTTTCAGTTGTTTATTTATAATGCTAATACTTAAATTATGTATATCAGGCCACAGGACAAGTAACGCGGTTCCAAACTATAAAACATACCTTAATGTATGAAAAAATATTTTTGCTGTTTGGGCACCTTCCCAGTAGTGACATAATTATTTCTTAGTTGTAATTTGTATAAATAAATAAGTAAATATTCCAGTCCAATTGTTTGGCAAGTCTGAATCATTTGTTTGTGACAGAGCTTCAGATATGTTAAGTGCAGTATTGTGAATTGTACTTCTTAAATTTAAATTGTAGTATACGACTACCTAGCAGGACTTTTTAAATCTACGACCTATAATTACAATGAATTTTTGAATTAAAGAAAATTGTTGGAGAATTGTAAGTTCACACTCCCCCTACCTAAGAAAATCCCGTTTTACATTTTATTTTATTACCATTAAAACCTACCTGCGCTTGTTGGGTCTACATCATTTTGTCCATGCGCCAGAAACTTTGCCGTATTATTCGTCTTTGGTAAAGGCGAACGAGTTCATCTAAACTTTATAATCCTTCAATACGTCTCATTGTGATGGTTGACAAAAACGATAGCTTTAACGGCTTCAAAGTTTTGTTATCACTTTTGTCAACCAGATTGTCTCGCCTCATTTGTAAACTTGTACATGACATGTGAGAAGGTTTTTGTAACATTATTGTATGATATAATTGTATCACTGATAACGATTACCCTATTTGTTCGGAGCTCTTTTATTGTTTTACACCTAAATACGAAGATAAACAGTTAGAAATACTAATATTTTGGTAGCTTCATCTAATTGTACTTGTATTGGATTGCCTTAACGTTTATTTTGTCTACATGTTTAATTAATAGAAGAGATCTGAGAATATGTTCCTATGAACGAACTACCGTCGTGTGTATAGTCGTGTGTATAGGCTAACTTACTCACTATGAAGTGTTTTTTGTTCATTTCCACTAGAAGTATGCGAGGTAGCTATGCAATGGGGACGAACAATAAATACATCAATAGTATTTGTTTGTTTCAAAATAAATCTTAGCGCTGTCGCTGTTAAGTTTAGTGGAAATAGACAAAAAGTATTCATTGAACGGGTTATTTATTTAGTTATTTACCGCATATAACAGACTGTCATATAGGCAAAGAGTAAGCAGTCTTATTTTAATATTAATTTGTCTTTTCTCCAACTGGAGAAAGCCCAAAGTAATATTGAAATAAGACTGCTATCGTGGTAAAGGCCCATGACACTTGTGACCATCGAGATAATTTATAAACTGAAGGTATAGCAAGCCCGTTGTGGGATCCGAAGGGCTTGAAGTATCACCAGTTAATTTTTCCGAGAGCCCTTACAAGCCGACCCTCCTGTACTGGGCAATGGGTCGTTTTCTTGTACGTAAATATATTTAGTTTCTTTTTATCAAAATAGATAGCGCTATAATGTATACAAAATATCTGTCAAGATTTGTTTAAAACTACGATAGTGGTGCAGCAAGTTCCAATTTAAAACTATTTTTGCCGACAGTAATAGAACAGTACCGCAGCCATCTAAAAATGTTTTGTTTGAGAAATAATTGTATATTGAAGAAAACGGCCCATTTGTCAAACATGGTCCTTCTCTGGTGGGGGACGTGTGTATTCGCGGGTAGTGGTTGTAAGGGCAGGCGGCCCTCGGGCTAGTTGTGTGAGTGGTGCGAGTGGTGCAGGCTCCCCGGGCGCGCCCGCCGCCGAGCGCGAGGCCAGCAAGGACAAGCCGCCGGCCGCCGCGCCGCCCAAGCGCGCCTCGCCCGCGCACCACCTGTCCAGCGGCTTCCAGCCCTACCGACCCGACGACAGGTGAGTACACACCGCTACTCATACTTATACCACACGTTACTTCATTACACCCACTGACTCCGTCAACACGTTTCATTAAATACCGACTCTTGCCACGATGCAATATGATAGAGCGTATGTCAGCTGCCGCAGGTGTTAAGCGCCCACAACATTACATTAATCTAGACATTTTAAATATTTTTCTCAGGATCTATTTACGAATTGAGTATTTATCATTTCGCTGAATTAAAATCGGTAACTGAGTTTAGGTCCTATAATTCCTCTTTGCATTAAAACTTTCTCGATAGAATCTCACAGAGGAGAAACGATTTGTATTAAGTTCTAAGCGAGTACCTGCCGAGTGCCGTATCTCCGAAATATAATCAAAATGGGATAGTAAATGGTCCGCAACAGACTTTCCCGCCTTTGTGAAATTTACTCTACGTTCAATAAATGTCAGAAGCCGTATTACATGTTGTGGTAGAGTCTGTTCAGTTAGAGAAGTAATGCGGCATCGAGGGCGCTGCCGTCCTTGTTTCATTAATCCGTTCAGTGCAGAGCACAGTAGTATGTAGTTGGAGTGGTTAGTTCCTGTTGTTTACCACGATATAACTGTTGAGAGTTGTGTGGTCGGTGCAGAGTGACCCACCCGGCGGCGGCGTCGTTCCCGCTCCTGGAGCCCAGCGCGTACTCGCACTACGCGCACCCAAGCCTCTACTCGAGCGCCGCGCTACAGTACAGGTAAGGGTACATCATCTTTACTCTGTCCTATCCATTGCTTAGAGACTTGCGTCAAATATTACACCTTTACCTCTATTCACAACTTGTCGGATTCGGAATCGGGACGGAAACAATATTGGAGAAATCTGATAAGCTGTAAATAGCCCTACTTGAAACAATAAAAATCAAGCTAAATATTTTGGGTCCAGTTTAAAGATACAGAATTGAAGAGTATTTATACAAGACGTTGGTTGCAGACCGCCTGCGTAACCGGTTATGAAAATCGATCTGTGAACCCTTTGTCCAAGAGTGAACTTCTGGTGGCTGAAACGATGATTCTATATTCCACATACACAACAAGTTGGGAATAGGGTCAGACTGGTCAACAAGTTGATATTGGGTCTGTTTAGACCCCAAGCTGCTTGTTCAAAATCAGCTTGCCTACATGAAATAGCCCTACGCCCTGGTAACTGATCTAGTAGCCCTCCGGGCTGGTAGCGTGTACTGACTCCATATGTTTGCAGGCTAGCAGCGGAAGAGCAGATGTACTTGGAGCGCATGTTCCGCAGCGGCGTGGGCTGGCTGCCGCCGTACGCGCTGTACCCGCCGCTCGCGCCGCCCCTCCCCATGCACGCCGTGCATCACCACCCGCACCCCGCGCACCACCCGCACAACGACGAGAAGGAGCGCGAGCGCGAGCGGGAGAGAGAGCGCGACCGCGACCGGGAGAGAGAGAGGTCAGTGCCGCCGGGGACACGCCGTTCTTTACTCACACCAATTATATTAATACATACGCAGTATTTATTACAAAATAGAGATAAATAATTAGGCAACGTGAGAAGAGTGTTTAGTGAGCGAGTGTGCGAGAACGTTAGATTACTCTCGGGGCAGCTGAGACGATACATGTACCAAGCGAGAGTATATCTGCGAGCGTTCTGACTGCCAAGAGAGCATCGCTCAGCGAGTATTACTCGTATCTGTTTGATAGTTTTTATCGCTGAGACAATATTTTATTCACACGGGATCTAACATCTATTTTGTTACTCGAGCGAGAAAATAATGGATAGTAGTCGGTTCTCGTCACTTGCACGGTGTGACAAGTGCATAAGCTTAACAAATGGAATGTCCGTTCCAGGGAGCGAGAGCGAGAGCGCGAGCGTGAGCAGCGAGAACGTGAACAGCGCGAGCGCGAGCGCGTGCAGCGCGAGAAGGAGTCGCGCGCGCGGGAGGCGCTGCGCGAGGAGCAGCGCGCGCTCGCCGCCTTCCCCCACCCCCCGCACCTGCTGCCGCCCGCCGTGTACGCGCTGCCGCGGCCGCTGCTGCCGCCGCCGCTGCTGTACCGCCCGTACCGGCCGTACCCCGCGCCCGCGCCCGCGCCTGCGCCTTACGAGCCGCAGCACCAGCCGCGTGCGCACGCGCAGGAGCCGCTCGTGCATGTCACCACCACCACGCCGACCTCGGGTGAGAGCACGCCCACCTTCAACGGTTATATAACAATAGAGGGGATACAACATTAGTTGCATACGGATACACTTACATACTTTGACAAACATAATTATAGTTTTAAAAAACTGAAAAAAAATCTACTTCAAAGTACACAATTTGTTTGCTTTGCGATACATCTTTAGAGGATGTAATGGTGTCAATCAAACTCCAAATTCTAGTAATTGCTTGTATTACTTCCCTCACTCGTAACTAGCTAACGGTGATAAGTATACGCGACTTGCTGTTCACTTTTCTACAGGCATGCCTGAATTTTACCAGTTATCTATCTCTATATATATAAAAATCAATTGCTGTTCGTTTGTCTCGCTAAAATTCGAGAACGGCTGGGCCGATTTAGCTGATTTTGGTTTTGATATGTTTGTCGTAGTCCAGGGATGGTTTAAACGTTGAGAAAATATCGGTTCCACTCATTGATAGGTGATACGAAGTACCACCTAGTCATCTAGTTTTGTTATAAAAACCAAAGTAATAAACCGATGTTGATAAAATGTATACGGGACCACCTCTGAAGTATGACCTACCAAATAAAAAGGAACAATGCACAATTGGCAGAGTAATTGGTGAACAAACATACAAAAAAAAAACTACAGACGAATTGAGAACCTCCTTTTTTTGGAAGTCGGTTGAAAATAGCTTTATACAGATGTCATGCGATTAAGTAATTTAAGAAATTAATTAAACGTGCTTTTCTTGTAAATAATTCAAAAAAATATTATAATAAATAGTCAAAATCAACCTGAAAACTATTATTCGCGTACAATGAAATGCGTCTACAGATACATACCTATTTAATCATTTAACAAATGTTTGCAAGTGTTACAGTTGACAGTTATATTTTATCAATTATCTAGTTATTTGCTTGGTTTGGGGCTCGATGACGTGTCAAAATATCCACCAATATTTATTTTTATATATTTAACGAATTTCATTCCTTTCATATGGCGATCTTTATTTCCATTTCTTTATTTTATTCGTGTCTCTAGATGTATGCTCGGAGGTCGCAGCTACGACATGGCTCGGTTTCGACACAGTGTCCACATTACCACTACTTCTACCATTCTGTAATAACTAAAATATTCAAATTTATGATATTCCAGTCCCTGTGTCGACGCCGACGCCGACGGCGCCGACGCCCCCCGCGCCCGCGCCCGCCCCGCCTCCCTCCGCGGAGCCGGAGCCCGAGGAGGCGAAGCCCCCAGGTGAGGAGGTGAAGGAGGACCCCTCCAGCCAGCCCGCCTGACTAAACACCCACCGCACTACATAATCACTGTACGAGTGTTGCTATTCACACGGGAATAACAGGTTTTGGTTCATGTCACAGTATTTTGATTTGACGGAATCGATTTTGGTTCATGTCAAAGTGGACTTTGGTTCAATTAAGCCGAGTTTGGTTCATGTCAAAGTGACTTTAGTTCAATCAAGTCGATTTTGGTTTGAAAAAGTCTAGTTTGGTTCATATGAAAACGGAATTTGGTTCAATTAAAACTCGTTTTTGATTTGGTAATCGATGTTTGTTCATACCAAAATGGATTTAGTTCAATTAAAAATCGATTTTAGTTTGGCAAAGTGGATTTTGGCTCAAAGTGAAAAATCCGTAAATGTCGAAGTAAATTTTGGAACATATCGTAAGTTTGTCTGGTTTCTTGTCAAAGTTAAATTATGCCAGTAGAATGGAAGACTTCTTTGTGAACATCATTTAAAATCCAAATATTGACTTTTATGTTCAATAATATTAAGGACATGCGAGAAATTATGCAGAACTTATGCAATTTCTTTTTTTTTTTTCAACTTTTTAATCCCGTTCTGACAGCTTCGGCACGTAAAACAAAAATGAAAGTTATTTTAATCCTATGAAAGGATTACAGATTTTGCTGACTTAGAAAACTTTTTCTATTTATTGTTGAACTCGATCTTATAAAGGAGTACTAAAGAACAGTAGTTTCTGTTTCGTACGATATAAATGAGTGAACTCTGTCGTCCGTACAGACTACAGAATGATTGAGACTAGATGATCTAACTAGAGACACCGGACGGATCGGACCTGGAATGACCTTTGCAGTTATAAAGCTGTACTTACAGAATCAATACTTGACTCCCCATGACTGCATCTTTTCATCTTGATATATTTTTAATTGAGATGTTACTGATTCTAAGTCGTTATGTGCAATTCAACATATTTCTATGTAAATCATAGTTATACTGAATTTATTAAATGTTTGTTACTTGTTGAACGCGTTGTTCAATATATTTTCTACATTTTGTTACTTACCTGTATATCTTGTCATAATGATGCATAAGTCTGACTGTTAGAGCAACTTCCTAGTTAACATTTTTTTTTTTACATTTTTTATTGTAAAAAATGTATTATTAATACGAGAATAGTAACACTTTTGTACGAAGAATAATAAACTCTGAATCCACAACGAAAGGGTTCAATATCGAACCGATTTCTCAAATCATGTAAATTATGTAATTATAATAAATACAAAACGCAATGTTTAGTAATTTCTCTCTTATTATTAATTATTTCTTTTTTTTAAGTTAAATTACTAAAAGTTGCGTTTATTCTCGGTATGTCAATGTATAAATTCGACACGAATTTAATAAAATACAATGCGTTTACAATGACGATATGACTGGCTTTTATGATCAATGAGGCAACAAAATATCTGTAAATCTCTGTATTTAATGTCCATTAAATACAAATTTTCATTGATAATAATCATCATTATTGATAATGCAATTATTTTTTTGTCATAATCAATGCCAAGGATGTTTTTACCAATTCAGCCATGCATACTTGCCTCATGTGGTGTTGAAATATCTGAATGATCTCTGCTTGAAGCTATTGCATTGGTGGCGCCATCTGCCACACCTGCTTGAAGTAAATAATCAGCTGGATCCTTTACGGGTACCAAACACTGTCACCAGGTGTCGCGCCGCTGCTTTGAATGTACGCAATATTTTTGATGTATCTATAATATAATCAATACCAAAGTGTAGTAACTCCTCAAAGATACTGTATGAGTTCGAAACAGCAAAGCATCACGTGACGTCAGTGTTTGGGGTAAAGGGTCAGCTGAATAAATAATTGCCTCAGGCGTATGTTACAGGTGGCGCCACCAACGTTTTGTTAACTGAAGCAAAAAAAAAACGCGATATTATTTTCAACGTCTAACTTGACTAGAGTCCGTGGCTAAATTGAGAAAAGCACCGCTAATAATGCCGGCGAGGTTTCGGGCTCAGATCGCCTCAACTTGTTGAAATTTTGATGTTTTTATTTAAGTCTGAAATTTTCAGACTTTAAAAAAATCAACATGGCAACTACTTACTTATTTTACTTTATAGTGCAATTTCACTGTCTCTCAAAACTTGGTGCGATAGGGATGGAACTCTATTGTTCTATCGATATCGACAAAAAGCTCGATATTTTATACATACACCCGAGTACTTAACTTATTTTATTTTTTAATTAGATCCGTGTAAAGCCGGTTGTATTGTTATTGTAACAACGTTGTATCGCCGCTGAATATGCTATATTCGACTGAATGTACTAAAGCCTCCTAATGTTTAAGGTTTATAAATATATCTGTAACCCGTAACTTACCTCACACGAGAATGTAACTTAATTTTCATCGTTCATCGGAAGTTTTTTATATTATATTGAGATAGGTGTAAAGAGTACTTACTATCTCGCATTTTAACTATTGTTTGGAATGAATCGACATACGTTCATACATAATATTAATCTATATCGACTTTACTTGGTTTAAATTACTATCTATCTGTTTAATTACTATCTATTTAATTACTGTCTGTCTAATCTCTCTATTTATCTTTCGTTCACGTCATCCGGTCCTGTGCACTCTTATCCGTCGCTGTCTGACGTGATACATTATTGAGCATAAATTCAACATGTTTTTTTTCAATTTGTCTTTAACGACACCTAGAGGTTTAAATTGCAAAATTTTACAATTCTGGGTGACATTCGGCAATTGTGGACAGACATCTCAGTTCAGCTCACCCTCAGTTGAGAAATTGACTCGTTTCGCCGCTAAATCTCATAAAAATGCAAATATTTGTGAGTGTGTATGTTTGTCTCCATTTTAGTCCGTAAAGGCTGATGCTGATTTTTAAAGCCATAATTATTATTTAGGTACTTCGTAATGGGAGCCCATGCGCGTATTGGTTAAAGTATTCAATCAAAAATAATCATATTTCACTCCAAAATGATGAAAAATGTCGATTCATTTCTTACATTATGAAACAATATAAATACGCTTAAAATATCGCCAATAATCATGGAACTCATCTTCAATCGTTACAAAATACGCCATCGATCAAAGTGTAATAAATAAATAATTATTATCTAATTAATTACAACTGCCTGGAGCAGATAAGTGTAAGCGAACGGTTGAAATGTATATTTTATAGTACCACTATCGTAACTTGTATAAAATACTTGTCACTGACAGTAGTGATGCGACACGCTCGGAAATATTATCGATAAAAATTATAATGTTTCAAAAGTGAACTGAACGTCGCAGGCGCGGGGCCGCATTATTTTAACATTAATTAGGCTTTAAGGAGCGACTTTTTAGCCGCGCGTGCAATCCGCTCGGCAATATGGTTTCTACTGCATTTGTGATAAGACTTGTTTTCCCTTGCAGTATTGCGGCAGCCCCGCGCTCGACGCGCCGACTTCATAACAAACCTCTTTATATGTTAACGTTAGATAGTTATTATTAATTTTTAGCTTTTAATAGGTGTTCAATAATGTTTTTTGTCGAGCAGCATTTAGTGGACGGGCGGCGCGAGTGCGTCCCGCGTGTCATGTAAATATTATTTAATAGTTAGATATGATATGGACAATACCTAACAAGTGAAAAATTATGGTTTTATTGAAAAATACAGTTCAATGAAATTAATCTGGCGTGCATGCTCGTCCCGCCGCGTCGCCGCGAGGTGGCGCCACCGGTCGCCGGTCGCAGAGTCGCGGCGGGTAGTAGTTACTTTTATTTTATGTTCTCCCCCCACCTCCCCTCCCAACGCTTCAAGTTAGCGCATGTAGCTAGTTGTGATGTTATGTGCAATTTCAGGCTTGAGTAGGAGCAATGTGCGATAAAAGAGAAACTATTAAATAACACGAAATGTTTGAAAAAAGTACTTATTTCAAAATGTTCGATAAATATTTGTCTTTCACGATATTTATTGACAATGGCAGATAAGAAGCTATATTTATAGAGTTACGAAAGTTATAGTCATATTTATCGATAGATTTTTTCTCAACTCTACCTGCGTGACGGTAAAAATAGTTATTCTGTGATCATAGGCGGCGATATATAATTTGTCTTTGAGAGGAGTTTCACGTTATATTTGTCAATTTAAGGCGCTGGAGTGTGTCGCAATTTTTCACCATTTATTTACATTTTATTGAATGTATTTTCGATAAATACTCGAGCATCAGTCTGGTGAATAACGTTATGTGTTCCGGCGAATTTTTGGTTTTCGACAGAAATAAACATCTAAACGTACATTTTTTAATGTTTGGGCGTCGGTTACACACTACATCTTCTTAGTCTAATTTAACTACACTACTAAGGACGGAAGCAGTTACTAGCGATTTTTTTATAGATTTGGACTATAGAACAGTCCTTATCTAGGCATATCAAATTTTGATAAATTGATATTTAGGTGTTAAGGATATAGAACTTCTAATTTTGACCAATTAAACTTATGTATTGTAATTTTTAGTCCATTATAGACTTTAACAAGTATGTATATTAAAAGCAGTTTTTGCAGGATAACTTACGATTTCGTTACGCTTGATACGCTGTTGAGTTTACGTTTTTTGTGAGAAAGTATGCGTAAAATCGCTGTAAATGATTATAAATAGCCTATGACACTTAGGAAGTGAAGTCGAATCTAACGACACTACACACATCTCAATCGGTCGGTCGGTTTAGGCTGTAGGCTATCATATAGAAACATACATATATATATACACTCTATGAACATAACGCACCTTCTTACGCAGTCGGGTAAAAATAGGTATTTCGTTCTTAGTTGTAGTAAAAATAGATTAAAATTATTTAGATCATCTAATTTATAACGTTGGACGTATATTCATATATCTGTCGTAGTCATCAACATTACAATGTTCGGAATGTTTTGAAATACTGTGCCCATCAGGTGGACTTTCTCAAATATATCTAAAATAACATTAAATGATTTTATATGCAAAAAATCGCAAGAGTGCGACAGCGGCGCAACAGTAAGGGTCGAACAAAGTTTGTATTCACAATCCATTAGTTCTGATTCAATTAAGAATCTATATCTTCCTCTCTCTTTACAATCAGAATGACAGAGAGGAACAGATTCCTTGCCGAACACGAATCAGATGGGCTGTGATTTAAGCCAGAGGTGACCACACTGCCTCTTAGTTCGTTAGGGTCGAACAATATTACCCATCGTAAGAAAAACATAAGCAGCTTTAAATTTATAGACAGTTCAAAAATTACACGCATCTGACGGGCCTTGAACCCGCATATCCCGATACCGACACCTCCGTGGCCAAAGTGGTAAAAGCTTCCGGGGTCAGATCGGGATATGCGAGTTAAGTCCCGTCGGATGTGTGTAATTTTTGAACTGTCTATAAATTTGTAGATAATTAAGTGTGTAAAACACTTAAGAATATCGAATATAAGCAGCTATATTAAGCTGTCTGAAATCGCGATGCTGGTTATATAGCTGATGAGGCCGTCCGAGAAGCATATAATGGTGCCAAAGTTAAGCCATTTTTCGCCTTTTAATTTATTTTAGGGGTGTCTTAGTAAAAAAAAAACTGCGACGGTGACCAATCGTTTTTTAAGCCACATTCCAAAAAAAAACCGGCAAAGTTCGTGTCTGGCCACGCGTATTGTAGTGTAGGGTGGGTAGTTACACATCACAATAATTTATGTGGACTTAAAACAGAGCTTCTTGTGATACTGCTCTAAGTGTAATTATCATTTAAGGTTTTTGACGTGAAATAAATCTACTACTGACCACCAATTTTTTTAAAATACATTATAGATTACGATACGATTGACCACCAACTTGCCTCATGGTAAGCGACGGTGTGGCCGAGGATGTAGTCTACTGAATATTGCTTGTTAACATAAAAAAAAAAAAATTGCGCATATTAGTGTAGAATACATGCGCTTCTTTCTTAGCTATTACTTTCTACTATCTCGTAGCTCGCAGTACGTTGAGTAGGTTCCTATTTTACTGTGACTAACGTGGTTTTCACACTGTTTAAATAAAAACTACGGGTCACTCACGTCTGTTTTGAGTCGAAAAATCCGACTCTAGTTTCAAGCGCATTCAGCGGTCTTTTTCAAAGGACCAGCGCAAACGTCACTCTCAGTAGGTGACGTGCCTCGCACTGCTATAGCAAACCGTAGTCCGATTTTTCGACTCAAAACAGACGTTAGTGACCCGTAGTTTTTATTTAAAAAGAGTAGGTTCCTATGCGCCTTCGGGCAAAGCTGTTATTGCCTTGGGCGAGCTTGAATCTCCCGTTAAACTCTGGATTTTATTATGAAATGCAGAGTGAATCGAGATATTTAACTCTTAACCCACTTGTTACGGAATAGGGTTTTGCCCCACATCTCAAGTATGATATCAACAAATATTGTTTACATTACCCTCATTAATCACAGGATTTTCTTTGAGGTCCTTTTAAAAGGACACTAGTAACAAGTGGGAAAACACTCGCTACCCTCGGGAGATAATCTTAGACTGCGTCGTTACACTCGATATTCAAATGTCGCCCGTGACATAAAATACTACTTTATCCTCTTGGTGCATATTATACTATTAACCAAACTTCTTGTTTAGTCTGCGCCGTTAGTCAACAATACACGTCAAAGCGTGTTCTTCTCTATGGAGGCCTCTACAGGCTCCTATCACGCCTGACATGCGTCATTCACTAACAAACATCACAACACCGTATTTCGTACCATATTTCTTCACATCCAACTACTTAAAAACAGTCAAACTGTCGCCGAGGCCCAACGAACAATGCCACCTGATGGCCCGACCCATCCCCATTGAAGACATCTCCAAACTGACGGAGGAAATCAAACCGAAAGAGGGCAAGTCTATAATAGACGTCACCATCAACGGGCTAAAGAACAAGTCTACTAAAGACCTAGTGTTAGGAACTATATCCGGATGGCTGACCGGAGTCGGTTTTATGAGAATAGGGAAAATAGCCGCCTTTGGGTTGGGTGGGGGAGTGTTGATCCTACATTTTGCGAGTGAAGGGGGGTATATACACGTGAACTGGGAGCGGGTGAGGGAAGCCGTGGCGCAGAGCCAGGCTTACGTCGAGAATACGCTGAGGTTCCTGAAGAAGAACAGCTGCTTCTCTGTGGGGTTCGCGGGGGGATTCTTCTTTGGAGTGGCTTGCGCTTGATGGAGTTGTGTTATATACTATGGGTGAACATGACGAGCCTTTGTTGAGTTAGTCGGCGAATTTAGTTAGTGACCAATTATTATTTAACAAGTATCTATAATAAAAGAAAAACAAAATCCCCGACAACAGAAAAGAGGTATTTTTGAGGTACGCTGTTAAGTGTACGTTTTTTTGTGAGAAAGTATGTGTAAAATCGCTGTAAACAATTATAAATGCGCATACTTGTTGGAGTTTAATGTTAATTATGAATAAATCTATAATATTTTAGTCAAAACTATTTTACGACCCGACATGGCCAATTACCCAAATCAATTGCCACAGTGATGGCACATAACATAATAATGTGATGCTCCGAATAGTTTCAAATATTTTGGCAAGCTATGTAAAAAAACCTGGGGCCGTACCACAAGCGTGCAAGCAGTCTTATTTCAATATCACTTTGACTTTTGTATCGCTCTTTGTATCGAGAGAGCGAGACAAAGGTCAAAGTAATATTGAAATAAGATTGTAATAACACCTCAACCATCAATGGTACTACTGACAATAAGGCCCCCTCAGACAGGCGACTGGATTTTCTGCTGTACCTACTATGAAGGGCGTTTTGTGTTTGCGGTGTCTTCAGCCAGGTCATCATGTGCTTTATAATGATGTAAGTGTTCAAGTTACATATATCGTTAATTTCTTAAAGTAGGTAAGTCACATGTCTAATGTGAAGGTTCACGATTGGGCCTCCACAGGCGTAGGAACAGCCCGACGCCACGCGCGGGACTCCTCCACAGCGAGGAGACTTCAATTTCAATAGTAGATTGTTGTGCACAAGGTTCGAAAGTAAACTAAGAATTTAATTTTACGACTTGAAAGGGAGAAATAACTGATACATAATACAGACAAATTAAATCAAAACTGGGCGTCTACATAAGTAGGCACGTACCCAAACTATTATAGTTGAGGTCGCTTTCTGTCTAGGTCTTGGTTACAGTTTAGGGCCTGACACCGACCTCAAAACTATAGTTGGGGTAATAGCAATCATAATCTAGCACACTGGAAACTGAATGTACATAGGGTAGACGTAGACCGAGGCGAATCGGATCACGAGGCGAATCGATCGAAATAAGAAAATCTCAAATATTAAAAAATCTGCGCATAATGAAACGTTACTGCAAACGTCAAAACGTTCCCTGGTTCACGGTACGCCATTTTGAATTTATAGTAGAACTCTCCCGCCCACAGCCACACCTCGGTGCCAGCGAAAATCGTAAGTGACACGGACGTAGGGTGCAGTCGCGTTTCTTGCCAAAATATTATAAGATAAATGATTTTGGTTTTGCATTTTCTGGTAGGTATCTTTAATTAGCTTTATTGTTGTTTTACCTTATGCTATTTGTAATAAAATATGAGTATAATGCTAGATTTTTACGCTATAATGGTGGATATTTTTTCAAAATATATTGTTTTTTTAATATATGAGTATGGGGGCTATTCGGATCATTGATTTTGGGGCGAATTGGATCACGCTTAATGCATATAACAAACCAATATTTATTTAAATGTTGTTTTAGATGGTTCGGAACTATGTAAAAATATCTAGCCAAGACCAATGGTCACAAGAAATTATGAAAAAAGCTGCTGAAAATGTATTGCTCAAAAAAATTACAATCCATCAGGCAGCAAAAAAATATAATGTGCCTTATACAATATTCCATCGAAGAGTAACCCTTTCTAGGGGCATTGTCAAGCCTCGAGGTGGTTAACAAATCATGGATAAAGAAAGATACAGAAAAAAAAATCGCCGATAGGTTGCTAAGTAAAAAAAAAATTGGCTGTCTGTGAAGTCGGTTTACGGACGATAGTTTAACGTGACGACATGCGTCCGCGCGCGAGCTTCGAGGAATGATAATTGAAGCGACGGTCGGGCGCGGGGCACACCCGCCCGCTTCCTCAGCCACCGCGCGCGTTTATAACGGGACAAGGAGCGTAACGTAACGGGACAATGAGTCATACGTTCATCGATTTAGTAGACGTTGTCACGTTAAAAATTGGTTGTCTGTAAAGTCGGTTTACGCACGATAGTTTAACGTGACAACATATGTCCGCGTGCGAGCTCCGAGGAATGATATTTGAAGCGTCGCGGACGGTCGGGCGCGGCGCACACCCGCCCGTTTCCTCAGCCACCGCAAGCGCGCGCACGCGTAACGGGACAAGGAGCGTAACGTAATGGGACAATGAGTCATACTTTTTCGTGCATGCAGCCGGCGTGCATCGATTTATTAGACGTTGTCACGTCAAAAAAAAGAAACTAAAAAAGAATGTAACAACCAAGAAGAGAACAAAAGTAAATGAACAGAAGAAAGGTTTGATAAAAATTAAAGACGAAAAGAAAAATAAGACCAAACCAAGGTCAATGATTACGAGCAATGTTCAGTCAAGAGATTGGCACTGTATTTTTTGTTCAGAAAAATTCGTACACCCACCAGTAGAAGACTGGATTCAATGCTGCTCATCTCAAGAATGGCGCCATGAAAAATGCGCCGACAGTCGGTGCTAAATGCTTATACACTTGTGAATTATGTAGATATAAGTAACTGATCGCATAATTTAGGTTTTTATAAGCGTTTTTATAAATATTTTGCGTTTTTTATAATATTTGTTTGTTCAAAAGAAGTTTTATTGGTTGATTAGATTGTCTATGTATAATGTGCAAAAGTTAGAAGCCCGTCGAAAATTTTTCGATTTTATTTATTTATATAAAATAATTCACTCCGCAGTAGACGCACCCGAATTACTTTCACAAATAAACTTTAACACAAAGTATAGTTCACGTAGGTCCAATGAAATAAATCTCTTCGCACTACAAACTTATAAAAACAATATTTCCTATTATAATCCGCTAGTAAGGATGGCTCGGCAGTATAATGACTGTAATAATAATAAGCTAGACATTGATATTTTTACTCCTATACTCTCATTTTATACTAAATCAGTGAAGGATATCCTCTATACCAAATCCATAAAATAGATTGCAAAATAAAATCAATTTAAAAATGAATAAAATTTAGATTTGTTTACCTACACATGTAAAGTTACAAAATATTCATAGCCTCTATTCTCTTTTTTCTCTTTGTTTCAATTTAATACCTAAAATGTGTTTGCTCCAATGATGTATATGTTACCGGCCAAACCCGATTTCAGGACAAATTAGTTTGGCCTAGCCTAAACTGGTCTATCCTATCGGGCTTAGGGCAATTTAGTTTGGCCTAGGCTATACTAGTTTGTCCTGAAATCGGGTTTGGCCGGTAACATATACACGCTTTGGATTATAGTCTGGTTCTGATCGATTATCACTACGTGTGATCTTATATTATGTTAGGCTATATTCTGTTTTGTATACTTAAATAAATAAAATATAAAAAAAATAAAAAAATAAGATCCGATTCGCCTCCAAATCGGGGGTCAATCGGATTTTTTCCAGATTTTTAAGTTTTTGTTAATTAAGAAGAAAGTTTTAGTTTTGTTTAAAATTTTAGCGAGTGGTTATAAACTGTGATAAAGACTGATTATGATTCAATAAATAAAACTGCTGTGAAGGCACATCAGAATAAGTATTCAGAAGTTTTTTTTCCCCTCAAACTTGAAATGATCCGATTCGCCTCGGTCTACCCTACATACTTCTCTCTCACGTAGAACATTCTGTTGGCGTGCTCGCATGTAGTATTGTTGTAGGCACTGCTAGTAAGTTATTACTGCTGCTGCTATAGTCACCTACCTACTGTTTAGTAACGTCAATCTTGTAGAGAACGCGCAAATCGTTTTGAGGTTTTTGAATGCGAGCAAGGCACGTGGTTATTGGCAGACATGGGGAGCGACAGCTCCTCTCCGTCGCTTTCTGCGTCCCTCATGTGCCTAAAATACTTATATGCGTATAATTTTGCGCATACGCTTTCATACTATTACGTCTTACGGTCGTACGGTCTTCAGTCCGTACGTTAATTACTTGGAAAAAAACCCTTTTATGTAGACCTATCTAGGTAGGTACCTATGTATAACGATAATAAATAATTGTCTACCTACAGCGGGGTTACTCTCAACTCTTATAGCGATGCAAAGTTCGCTCAGCGCCCGTTTTTATCTTGCTTTTTCTGTAATTAAAAGTGTGAGACAAAAGTTCAAATGAGTTTAAATTGTGATATTTTTAATAATCGCTTCAACTTTTGTGTCGCTCTTATAATTGCAGAAAAAGCAAGACAAAGGCGAGCGCTGAGCTAACTTTGCATCGCTATAAGAGTTGAGAGTACGGCTGGAGATACATAACTGAAATGAGATTGATTTAGCAGAGAGTGTTCGGATAGAGAACTAATCCATCAATCAGTAACATTTTATGGGCACGATAAAAATAAACACGTAAGAAAAAGTCACAAAAAGCGGTCTTATCGCAAAAATGATCTCTTCCAAGCAACATCAATCATCAAGGGCGCTGTTGTTTATTTAAATCCAGATACATAATTATTTAGAAAGATAACATTGTTCTTACTAAACATCAAACCACTTAGTATTAATTAATTATAACGTCATTAATAACTATCTAGGTAAGTATAGTTTATGTAAGGTATGTATATCAACGGCGAGTCAAATGACGATTTTATTTCGTTATAGTATGTATTACATATCGAAAAGGAAAGAAGTGGAAAGAAAGCAAGCATTGATAATGCGTGCGTATGAAGTGACGCTCCGTGGACAGTACTCGTTCCTAAACTGAACCTCCCGGTGCGCTCTACCAGGCAACAAGGTAAGCTATCTAGACTTAGATTTTGCTTAACCTGATTCCACGATAGCAGTTTTAGAAGTTCGATATATAAAATTACGCTTATTTTTATCCGACTGCGTAAGGAGGGTTATGATTTTCGAGTGTACCTAGTCTTGCCATAAATATTGTCACGAAGAAAAAAAATTTTTTTTTATTGCAAATAATATTTATTACTTTTACAGTTTGTTAGTTTAATACATAAATATAAAACAATTTAAAATATAAAAGCTTATTCGAAGTGGTCTCCATTGGCTGCAATACAGTCCTTTAAACGTTGAGGCCAGTTATCAATAGGAGCACGCACTCTTTCCATGGGAAAATTCTTCACTGCCAATCGTATGGATTGTTTTAGGGACTCCAAATTATCATGGCGTTTAGAGCAAGCCATACTCTCTAAAACTGACCATAAATCATAATCCAGCAGATTAAGATCAGGACTAGACGACGGCCAGTCTTCAGCTCTGATGAAGTCCGAAACGTTCACTTCCAACCAAGACTGCGTGGACCGAGCTTTATACCTGGCGCCGAGTCTTGTTGGAAGGACCATACTTGGTTATTGAACATGGTGTTGTTAAGGGGCTTAACTACCTTCTCAAGAATGGTATTTTGATACACTTGTGCCGATGTTTTGATACCTTTTTCACAAAAATATGGCTCAGTCACTCCTTCATAGCTAACACCCCACCAAATCATCACTGAAGTTGGATAATGCCCACGTTGCACTCTGTCGACTAATTGGGAAGCTTCCTTAGAGCTTTGAGCATAAATACGGTCATTTTGTTTGTTAAAATGTTGCTCAATTGTAAAGATTTTCTCATCCGTAAACAAAATTTTTCTGTGACCTCCCTTTGCGTACTGCTTCAGTAGTTGTTTCGATTTTACCACCCTATTCTTTTTTAAATTATCAGTTAAAAAATGACCAGTGCGTCTCTTATAGGCTGCAAGTCCTAAGTCATCTTTTAAAATACGCGACATGGTTCTGGGTGCTATCTTCATCTCCCGAGATAAAATCTTTTGCTTTCGGACAGGATTTCTTCGAATTCTTTCCCTTACTGCTTAGACCACCTTTTTCGTACGAACACTATGTGGACGGCCAGATCTTTTTCTGTCACAAACAGAGGAGGTCTCTTTGTACCTATTAATAGCCAGGTACACAAACATTTGACTAATACCAAGCGTATGGAGAGTTTTAAAAATTGCATTTGGCTCCATACCAACTTTGTGTAATGCAATCACAGCGATTCGGTTCTCTTTATCACCCCACTCCATTTTAATATCGCAAAATATTGTACAATGTATTGGCGCCAAAATTAGAAAACTCAATGAACAATCGTATAAAAATGACAGATTCCAAATTCAAATGTAATATCTCTCTTATTTTTAACTGTAACAGTATTTATGGCCAGACTAAGTAATTGTATACGTGTGTATACGTATGTATGTGGGCATGTATGTATGTATTGTATGTTTCTATATGATCTCCTACAGCCTAAACGGCTCAACCGATTTTGATGTGCGAGGTGTCGTTAGATTTGTCTTCACTTCCTGAATGTCATAGGCTATATTTTTGTAATAATAATAATACATGTCTCGCAAAAATAAGTGTTTTTTCGAAATAAACAAGTTATTCTAGTAGAAGTATTCTAAATAATGCGCATTTATAAATGCACCTGTTGTGCCTGAGTGTACGTTTTTTTGGAGAAAGTATGCGTAAAATCGCCATAAAAGATTATATTTATTTTGGCGATTTTACGCATACTTTCTCACAAAAACGTACACTCAACAGCGTATCAAGCGTAACGTAATCGTAAGTTAGACTGCAAATACTTGATACTTGTCCTTTACTAGAGTAGACAGAGCACCAAGGACCATGAGAACGTTTGACTGTTATTACAGAGTAAGATATACAAAATGTTGTCTTACAGTTACAGGGGTCAACCCAACGCCTATAGGTATATCTTACGCCAACTTCCCTCAAATTTTCCAATAGCTATGCTCGGGAAGAGAAGCAGCTTTTCATTTCAATGTCTCAAACCCTTAACTAGTATATTCATAGTATCAAACAAGAAGACTTGAGTACTTTAAGTCCATATAGTAGAGTTGTGAGGTACTGACAGCTCGCCGGTCAACAGACTAAACTTCCAGCTGATACTTGTCTGTTCCGTCTAATAGATGGCAGCAATTCTGCATACACGACCGGACCTGTGCTTGAGGCAAGTGAAGCAACGTATGTCGGTGAGAAGTAAGTAGTTAACCTAATGAGGTTAAAGGTTAGCCGTTACTTCTGGTCACATTTTGAGGAAGCCAAGTTTTATCTTCCTGCCAATTTTTTTTGCCGACTGCCTAAGAAGGAAGGTTATGTTTTTGAGTGTACTTATATATATTTGCATGTATGGTATGTATGTATGTTTCTATATGATCATTTACAGCCTAAAAGGCTTGATAGATTTTGATGTGCACGGTGTCGTTAGATTTACCTTCACTCTGTGAGTGTGATAGACTATTTTTGTGATAATAATAATAATACAACTGTCGCAAAAATAAAAATAAAATGTTTTTTCGTCACCTCCAACGAACTTTTTCGTAATAAATACTTCAGTAATTTTATTGGAATTATTCTAAAAAATACACAATTATAATCTTTTACAGGAATTTTACGCACACTTTCTAATATATTCAAGTCTAAGCGTAACGAAGCCGTAAGTTCGACTGCAAAAACCGCTTTTCTGCAGTCGGGTATTTCGTTTAATATAGATATTTGTTATACAATGTATTCTTCAAACTGGCTCCGACATAGATATATAAACAAGGTAGATCCAACTGTACAAACTGTACGTACTCCAGTATCGCTGTACGCAGTCTGGTAAGTCATATACTTATAGGAAGGTCACAGAATTTGATTATCTATCTAAAGAAACTAATTTTAAAAACAATCTGTCGATATTTTATTAAAAACTAAAATAAAACGCTTTTAGTGGCTTTTCAAGAGCTCGCTTCCTAATTACATTGACTTATAAACTTTCTAAAAAGTTTAAATAAGATACTTGCTAATTAAATAAATTAAATCTATTATTATTTATTTAGTAGATCTTCAAGTAAAACCTGTGTTTCCAAACATGGCTTAGCGATAAGGACTCCTATTTAGCAATTGCTCTCATTAGTCCACCAAATAAACTAGAAATTTATAATTTTACAATGAAATTAAGAAGCGGGAATACGTAGAGATAAATGTAATGTTTTGCAATGTTTTGCTGCAAACTGCATTCACGGCATGTGGGAGTTTTTATTTGCATCAGTCCTTCCCTTGTCAGTTTGTATTTATTTTTAATCAACATTATTTACAATACCACTAATCAGGAAGGTTCTTGTCTATGACTATTAGTCGCTTAAAGTTTAGATCCTTCAGATTACACGGCCAATGGTCCTACACTGTACGAGTTGACATTGCAAATTAAACAAAGTTTGAAATCTGAAAGTCTAAGTTTCAAGACCAAATCTGTTATATTGTCTATGCCCAATATGATAGTCAAGATATAATATAGTGTGGCCAACATTCCATAGAGTTGCTAGAATGATAATGTTTTATATAAACTATTGAATAAGTATTTATTATTATGAAAATGTGATTGTTTCATCTTCCAACAAATCCAATCCAATCCTCTACGGAATATGTGGTCCAATATATATTTATTAAAAGTAGCTTAGTTAAACAAATAAAACCTTTATACCGTTGTAGTTATATGACTATACATTTACATACCGAGAAATACACAATTAGAGCAATACCTACATAAAAAGCTTCTTGACCTGATTAATGAATAAATTTAAATACTTATCGAGTTATTATTTAATAAATAATTATATTTAACATGAACTCTGTATGTTTCAGTGCAACAGGCCCTAACACCACATCTGCCGATGGAAGAAGACCCAATCCCAGTTCTTCCCAAGCCAGAAGAATCTAGCTTCGAAAAACCAGCGTTCCTTCCACCGAAGCCGCTAGCTATACCCCACCCTCCGAAAATATCACCATCTTCTATCCCGAACCCGAGCCCCAGCGTGTCGACGAACAAGCCGGTAGAACCAGGACTCCCAAACTACGGCTACCTATACTCTATCCCAGGATACTCCGCGTTTCAACCTGTCTCGTTCCCCAGTATAGTTCAGCCACACCCAGGCCCAGTTCAGACAGAACCACCAAATACAGATTTCGTGCCTTTCCATCCTAATATTGTTAAAGAACCTGTTGCAGAAGAAAAGCAATTAATCAAAGAAGAGGTTAAACCAACTGTAACGAAACAGCAGGACTTTGAAGATCATTTCACACCAGAAATAATAGCAGCAACACCAAATACTGAGACTCATTGTAAAACGGCAAGAGAGTCCAAAATGAGTATCACATCATTAAGCCAAGGTTCCGGAGCGATTGTTACCATTCCAAACCAAGTAAATAAAGATATTAAGAAAAAATCTGAAAGGTTTAGTCTCAAAACCAGCATACCTATTAGTAAAATCGACATGAAATGTGTGAATAGTCCAATTGAGACATTTCAGAGCTCATCAAAGAAACCTGTTTTCAATCCAGCATTCCAAAAAGATAGTATTGAAAGACCAAAAGTAGAAATACAAAGTAACATAGTCATTAAAACAGCTAGCAAACAGGCTGAGATAAAAGAAAAACAGACGTTGCCCACGCAAAACAATAGCATCAGTACTCTTATCAATGCTGCAGAAGCGATTAGCAAAAACGATCAGTTCAGAGTAACTGACCTTAAAACTGATGTTTTAATACAATCGCCAGAAATAAAAAACCCGCCTTCACCTCTGCCTGCACCTGCAGCTGTACAAAGACCAATGTTTAATCCAATAAATTTAGAGAAGCCGAATTTTCCTCTAAAGCCTCCGGAAGGAGGCTATAATGAACAAAAAAAACAAATTGTGTACATACAGAACAAACCTGTAACGAACCCAAAAATAGTAGTTACGCTGCAGAATCCTCAAAACCCGCAGGTTTTACTACAACGAACAAATTTCGATTCAAAAAACCTGCAAGCTCCTTCACGGTTGTCAAGTCAAAAGAAAAGTAAAGAAGATACAGTTTCAGAGAATGGAACGTCTTCTAAAGTAGTCGCATTAAAACGTCTTCATCAAGATAACGGCGACGAAAATGATTTTGAGAATTTGATAACTGAGAATCAAATATACGGCAATAAGATAGTCGTGAAGGAGAAATCGCAAGGAACACTACAAGAGCAAGATTTGAAAGTCAAAAACAAACAGACACAGTCTGAAACAAAGAATGTGGTTCTACAACCTAGTTATGTATACGTTAGCAACGTGCAATTTCCTACTAACTTGATGATGATCAAAACTAATTCTAAGACATGTCAAACGACAGATTGTTACAAAACAAAAGTAAGCCCAAATGAAAATAAATCTGTCGAAGTCACTACAATAACTAACAATTGTGACACTATTGCAAATATCAAGAATAGTAAGCCACAAATTATAACAAATAAGGACATTCACATTTTAAAATCCAGCAATGTTTTACAAACTCTTTCAAATAATAATAATAATAAGAAATCTGAATTAGTAATAGCGACAAATCAAAAAGTATTAGTGAGCCCACAATTGACGTATCAAGTTTTAACTGACCCAGATAATAGAAATCAATTAACTAAGGAAATTCCTAATGTGATGACGCCTAAGAAAGAATTACCAAAGCTAATAGAAATGAAAGGAACAGAGAAGAAAATGTTCATTGCATGTCAGTACAAAGTAGATTCCAAATTACATCCAAAGTTAGTTATTGCTAATATAAAACCTAAAATAGCAACAAAAGTGGAAGTAGTAAGCACTCTAGACATTTACGCTAGAAGAAAACGTCTTCGACGACTGAAATACTTATCAAATAATAATAAAGAAATTCCAAAAGTGGAATCTCGCAAAATGCAAGAAAAAGCTATAATTACTGGTACGAGAAACATTATAACGCCTCAAAAAATGAAAGCAGAAATTTTCAAGGAGTTTGCAAATACTAAAGATAAACTAAAAGTCGATCACAATGAAAGTGACAGCGATTATGGTGAAGAAGAACTTCTAGAGTACAACTCTATAATAGAAGAGTATGGATCTTCTAATCAGAAAGATAAGGTTGAATTTTTGGCAGGCTTACGACTCGGAACACACGAAGTATACAGAGGTAATGAATTTTAAATAAAAACTACGGGTCACTCATGTCTGTTTTCACATTTTTATTTATAAAATTGTATAGATATAATTTAAGAAAAATTTACCCACTCTTATTCTTATTATTTTTAGGGTTCCGTACCTCAATAGGAAAAAACGGAACCCTTATAGGACAGACGGACAACAATGTCCGTCTGTCCGTCCGTCCTGGTGTCAAGACCTTTATCTCGGGAACGCGTGAAGGTATCGAGTTGAAATTAAAACCATATACACAGATCCATAGTACCTTGCTGCAGAAAGAAAAATACAATTTCTCAGTTTTCGTAAAAAAAAGTTACAGCCGAATATGTCGTAAAAAATGCACATTTCGACACTCACAGAGGAATCAAAACCTATGGGATACTTCCCGTTGACCTAGAACTCTGAAATTTGGCAAGAAGCATTGTGTTAGAGTACACATATAGGAAAAAATCCGAAAACTGGTCATTTTTTATTTAATCACAAAAAAATAGTCTTTGCAAGGAATGAGGGCCCAAATTTTAAAGTGAATTAACCGTATCATGTGGGGTATCATATTATGAAAGATCCTCATTTTTTTTATCAGCCCTGTTGTTACAAACTTTCCCACTGCTGGGAACGGGCTATCTTCTCATTGTGAGAAGGGTTAGGCCATAGTCTGCCACGCTGGCCAAGTGCGGGTTGGCAGATTTCACACATCTTCAAGATCATTGAGAACTCTCAGACATTTAGGTTTCCTCACGATGTTTTCCTTCACCGTTTTGAAGTTGGCGGCAATCAACAATACGCACATAACTTCGAAAAGACAGAGGTGCGTGCCGTGGGATTCGAACCCAGGACCTGCGGATCGCAAGTCAGACGGTCTCACCACTAGGCTGCCGGAAACTGGCAACTAGCAAACTAGCTAGAGCCTCATTATCATAAGCTAAAACAGGTTTTTAACACATTCTTCGCCCCCTGCAGACCCTTCACTTCAGCTGGGAACCAAAACTTTTTAGGCGAATTTTGATTAAGTACAGAGTGGCCGTGAAAAGCAACGTTGACTGCCTCAAACGCCGGCGGTTTACTGACTACTACAAAATGAACGGGACGCTCGATCGGATCCGAGTGGGAGGCACCGCTACTATAACACAACCCCACTCGGATCCGAGTGGTGAGCAAGGAATGTGTTAAATATTTTTACGACGTAGGTATATTTTTCGGTTTATGAAGGAAAATATAAAAAAATATATGATTTCCCCCTTTTATTTAGTTTGTACGGAACCCTCGGTGGGCGAGTCTGACTCGCACTTGTCCGGTTTTTTTTTAAATTTAATCTCTTAATTTACCTATTCTTAATATAATGCGATAGGATAAAGACAGAGACTCAAAATTTATCTTTATCAATTTTACACCGCATTTATCGAATTGTAATAAAAAAACATTTATTTCCCCAGAAAAAGACCTAGATAAACAGGAGCGGAACCTGAAACATGACTCGGTGGCGGTCGCGTACATCGCGGCCGGCGTCCTGGAGCTGCCGACTGAGGAGCCTGAGACTCTTGCTGAGGACTGGGCACAGCCTCAACCCGTAGACGCAGAGAGCGAGGATACGATGCGACTCAAACAAAAGTTCCTTTCGCAGCTGCGGCTGAAAAATGTGACACCGCAGTTTAAAGAAGGTAATTTCAAGACATACTTAAGACTACATCTACATCCCGACAGGGGGAAAGGGCCTTCACAACTGGATGCAATGGAGAAACTAGCTGTAAGTTTTAAAAGAAGTTGGCATATGTGAAACAAAAAGTAATATATACGCAGGCATAGGCATACGCAATATACAACTCACGTTAGGTACATAAGTAAATTTAAAAACATTGGCCAAGGTGAGGTACTTCTGCAGGCTGGCTTTGCAAAAGATTGTTACCAATACTAAGCGGGTAATTATTTTAAGCTTTTAATTAATTCGGAACTAATTTCATATAATAATACTTGGATCAGATTTTAACATCACTTCTCTGATGATTTCAGCGTACGAGAGAACTTGGCAAGAAGTGATAAAAGAAAGAAGACGACGCAATGGGCTCACCGACTCCGAGGCGCAATCCAAGCCAACCTTCGACCCGAACACCCAGCTCCAACTGCTCACAGAGATAAAAAACTGCGTCAACATCAATAATAACCTCATCAAAAAGAGGCTCGACTCCAGCGAACACACAAACGACATTAGAATACTCGCAGAGAAAAACTTTTCAGAATTAAATAGACTATCCAAAATGGCCGACAGCAGCGTAAAATTATTAAGCGGTCAAAACACACGCAAGCGTGATTTGAACCCTGGGTTTGATAGCGAAAACATCCAAAAACTAAACTTCAGAATCGAACCCAATAAAGATTATCCGAAGTTAGTAATACCTAGCATATCGAAGATTGTTGCGTTGAAGACTGCACAAGAGTGCGTTGTTGCGACTACATCCACGCAAGCGACATCTATGGACGAACCTAGCAATAGTGCCGCTGGAGTTAGTAGTGTTAGTCAAGAGATGGCGCCAGTTAAGACGAGAGACTTCGGGTGCCAAGCGGGGGACGGTGCCACGTGGCCGGGAGTCGACGCATTTATGAAAAGCTACAGGGAATATGAAATAGGTATGTTTACTTTTTACTTGTGGTTCTTTAATTATATTCTTTAACAGGGTAAGAAGAAGAAGACTCTGCATGGTTCCGAATTACTCTAACAGCACTGGCGGTTGATATAGACATGGCCCTGTCTAGTATTAACTTCTAAATGAAGCTATAGTTCTGTATATGCCGAGTTACTGATTCAGTACTAATCAACGCCCGCGGGAAACACCCGCACCTTCCCGGTCACCACTAGGGATACTTTATAAATTAACAGGCCTATTACACCAACCGATTTATCGTGCCCTGTCGCCAGAGACAACAGTGTAATAAGAGACAGGGTCCAGATCTCCCTACTTCCCAGACAGGGACCCGATAGACAGGGCACGATAAATTGGGTAGTGTAATAGGCCTTTAAGCCACGGACACTAGTTTAGTGAGCGTGAGCGTTATTACTACTAGTTTGATATTATCGCTTCTAAAACTATCCTTGTATCATAATGTAGAGAAGAATTTTTAAAGATTGTAGTGACTGTATCAGTATTATTTATCTCTCTTTCTCTCATCCCCAGCCCGTAAGAAAGAGATAGTATCTCTCCACCGGCGCAACACGTCCCTGTGCGTGGAATCAGCGCACGTGACGCGTGCGGCGTCGCGCCACTCAGACCGTGCGCGTGCGCTGCTCGCGGAGCGGCGACATCTAGCGGCCGAAGAGAACAACTTGCGTAGCTCCTTGCAGCGACTCTGTAACGCTATAGATGTCATACGGAACAGCTAGGTTAAGGACCAACGAATTTTTAACGGTTTTGATGTGAAACGTCTATTGGCGCGCCTTGGCAGTAAAACCAACTCGTATGCCGTGACAGAAAATGACATGAGACTCTTTCATGCAGTCACGGCCCCACCGCTCTCGACTCCCTTGTGTGTGTGTGTGTGTGTTTGTGCGCGCGTGTGTATCATATATTACTTCTATGTGTGTATTCAAGTATAGAATATTTGACGCGTTCACCGCTTGTACCAGCATTTTGTATTTCTGATAATATTATGTTTCGAATCTGCCGGGCGCTCCGTGACGGACAACTTTTTGTCCTTGAAGCTGTCTCAGGTAATAAGCTTAGTAAGGTCATAGAAAGTGACTACAATGAGCAACAAACAAACATTGTGATCACTTTCAAAAGTTACCGAGCTATCCACAATGACAAGAACATTTTGAAATGTCAGTTTTGATGAAATGCTATACTCGTACTCGTACGTGTGACACTAAGCTATTGTAGTGTTGAAATTAAATTGTTCAGATAATGCAACGACTGCGTGCGTCCTTTAGGTGTGTGCGTTCAAGTCGTATTTGTATATGTAACACACTAACGCAATCAACATACACGAATACTACATATAATAGGTCCCATGTGTTTGTTTGTATATTGCAATATTTACACCTTAGACGCGGCGCAGTTTGTTGAACTTGTCCCAAAATCAGATCAGAAAATAAGGCGAAACGATATGTTAAGTTACGTAAAACATACGATTGTGGCGCTACATTGTGAGACAAGTTAATAACAAATTCTAGATATAGCAAACACAAAGTTGGTATAATTGAGACGATCCATTGCTTGTAGCAATAGACCTCCATAAGGTATTATTTATTTAACATCTAGATTAAAGGCTGGGTTTGTCACCACTCACTACACTAGTCTGTTCAGATAGATAACTAATGTGGCAACGAAAACGCTGTTGTCCTTATTCCATTATTTTTAACCGACTTCGATAAATAAGGAGATGATCAATTTGGTCTCTATTTTTTTATGTTTGTTCACCGATTTTACTCAGCCAATTATGCATTGGTTTTGATGATTCTTTTTGTATTTGGTAGGACATATTTCAGAGGTGGTCCCATATAAAGTTTATCAAAAGCGATGCAGTACTTTGCTTTTTATACCTAAATAACTGGTAAAATATCATCCACCTGCCTGGAGGAAAATGAACAGAAAGTCGCGTATGTATGGTATTGTATTGCGTATTTTAAAGTAGTTTTTTTCAGTTTTTTAGGGTTCCGTACCCAAAGGGTAAAAACGGGACCCTATTACTAAGACTTCGCTGTCTGTCTGTCTGTCTGTCTGTCTGTCTGTCTCCAGGCTGTATCTCATAAACCGTGATAGCTAGAAAGCTGAAATTTTCACAAATGATGTATTTCCATTGCCGCTATAACAACAAATACTAAAAGTTAAAAAAATTAAATATTAAGGGGGGTCCTTATACAATAAACGTGTTTTTTTCGTATTTTTTTGCTCAATATTAAAAACGGTAACAGGTAGACGCTTCAAATTTTCACAGAATATTTACTTGTATATTACCTTTCAAAATAAATAATTAAATAACAATAAAGTAAATATTAAAGGGTTTCCATACAACAAACGCAATTTTTAAGCAATTTTTACTCGATCTTAAATAACAGGTAGAAACTTGAATATTTGTAAGTAAATATTTAGAAATATATTAACTATAAAAATAAATACCTAATCTAATACATAAAAACTCACAAAATGAAAATAATCCGTGCATCTAAACGTGGTGCGAGCGCCGCGCCGCGGTGTGGTGGTGGCGCGAGCGCGAGGCGGTTGCTAAGCAACGGCCGCGCGGGTAGCGGGGGAGGTAACATCACGGAGCGAGCCATAGCCGCGCG
This sequence comes from Lycia hirtaria, assembly GCA_947563715.1. Taxonomy (NCBI): domain Eukaryota; kingdom Metazoa; phylum Arthropoda; class Insecta; order Lepidoptera; family Geometridae; genus Lycia; species Lycia hirtaria. The sequence continues at coordinate 24,550,300 of OX387383.1, read as the reverse complement.
TATTCGCGCGAGCGTCGTCGTGCTGCCCGGATGTGTATCGAAAACCTACCTATAAGTTTGCAATTTACTACTTGGAATTTCGTTGATTTCTCGTTATTTTATAAAAAGAACTAAACTTTGTAGTATTATAGATGATAGTACGGAACCCTTCGTGCGCGAGTCCGACTCGCACTTGGCCGATTATTTTACTATTATTATGGTCAGTCGAGAGGTTAGTCTCCATTTCCTGGCACGATTTAACTGTCTCTTCTCAAACAGTCTCTATACCTGGTCGGACGAATGTAATCCGTCGCTAACACAGAAATGTCTACTAATGTCTACGATGTCCTGTATCTGGAATTGTTCACCCACAAGGTGTTTTTTTTTAATATTTATATGGAATGTTTGAGCAAGCAAGCAGACAGACAACATACACGATTTAAGAAACGTAATAAGAATAAGCTAGTCATAATAAAACATATTTTTAATAATTGACTATAAAGAGTAATTAATTTAATTTACTAGATATATTTTTGTACATTGTTATCTATTTTTTTAAAGCTATATAATAAATAAATATAATGTTTTCTAATGTTTTCGCGATGGTTACTCATTGAAATTAAATAATTTATTTAATTTATACATTAAAAAAAAAATATACATAATATAATATATTAACGGATCTATCGCTATTACATAATTTTATGAACTGGGGGGATACGCTCAACTTTTATAGCGACACAAAGTTGGCTCACGCTCGTTTCTATCTTGCTTTTTCTGTAATTAAGAATGAGACAAAAGTTGAAATGAGCCTACTTTGTATTGTAATATTTTTAACAGTCTTTAACTTTTGTATCACTCTCAAGAGTCTCAAGCAAGACAGACACAGGCGCGAGCCAACTTTGTGTCGCTGTAAGGGTTGAGCGTCACCCTGCTGACGTTTCACGTAAATATACGCGATAAATCCGTTAAAATTGTTTAATTTAAATTAAATAATTTAATTTGAATCACATTCTTAGTACTAAGTTATAATATCACCTTTATAATTATACAAAAAAAAACATAACAATTAGTAATTGTATCCATAGTTGGAAACAACTACACAATAATATTGAGCCCTCAAGTATTCATGTCGGCAAGCCGCAATCTTTTTCTTTTTTAACCAACTTCAAAACGTAAGGAGTTCTCTATTCAACTGCATCTTTGTTACCGCATACCTTTGAAAAAATATTTTGAAAGGTAATTACTTTTTGATTGGTCCCATAGAAATTTCATCAAAATCGGTTCAGAAGTTTGGTTTTGAAAACAAAATTGCTCTTGATTCTTTAAACTATTTTTTTTTTCACATAATAATTTAAAATAAGATTTAACTATAGGGTTATAGGGTAGGGGTGTATCAATACACTGACTATGACCTCCCAGAGGACTACATATAATTCCGACACCAGGGCTTAACACTCAGCCTTTATGTTAACCAAACAAACGGTTTTGAATCGTTGTATGTACTTTCATGAAATGAATTGTAAGTTACAGAAACTTTTGTAAGTAGACAATTAAAAAAATAAAATTATATTAGTTTAATAATAATATAAAACATATGATATTAAGGTAGGGAGGTGCTTTAAACAAAACTTTTATTTAAATTCAGAATTGCAAAACTACAATATTATAAGGTAATTTTATTTATGAATGAACATAAAGCTCTGTGTTAATTATCATGTCTACAAATTGAACATAAAATATTTTTCGGTAGTCAATTACTAGAATTTGTAATTTAAGGTTTAGTACACAATATTGTCAGCAATTTGTGTATTTTATGTATTACATGCTAAACTAAAAACATGTGCATTTATTGTAAATAACATTCGACAGTAGGTTAAGCTAGTTCTTAGGAGGGCTCAGCTGCGTCTCATACAAGTTTGTTATTTTAACTTCTATGTTGTGCTCAGACTTAAAAATACCCTCCTTCTTACGCAGCCGGGTAAGAAATCTAAATAATATGAAAAGAGAGAACCCAGTAGAAATTGGTTTTCTTCATTTATATAAAACAGCCACAATGCTCTTAAAAGTAATTTTTGGCAGATTATACTTTTTTTTTAATATCGGCAAGGTTTCTTTTTTCAATTTATAGTAATTATAATGTATTTTTATATAATTTTATTTTACAAGAATAAGTAATTTTTGGCAGTTTGGTTAAAAAATAAATATATACATATATGTAAGTTATCAGTGTAATTTAAGAATTAATAAAATAAACCTTACTGCTTGTATTGTATATTGGTGCCTATTTTTTTTTTCTGTAAATCTAGAATATATATTTAAGTAAGTACATAAATAATAGTGCAATATGTATAATGTACACTCAGTCTTAGATGTATCCGAAATATGGAATAAAATATTTGGAATAAAAACTTCACCAAATGTTTGATTGTAGATTGTCGAGGTAACTTCTAGAACTGGTGCTGTGTTAAAGGCAGATAGTTGCAGCGCCATCTAGCTCCAAACTAACCAAAGCTTCTATTATGGAATTCACTTGTTTTAGGTAAGTAAAACGTTCAAAAAATTCACAATCAGTTTATAGACTTTTTCCTTTTTCTTCCCCTCTTAGGGATATGGACTCGCGCGGTTAAGTTTTTGCCATTTTCAAGTGATACTGTTTACGCCTCATTAGGCATAACATAAAGGTGTATGCAACGATAGACTGTAGTATTACTTGAAAATCGCAAATACAATTGTATAATACATTGTAGATTTTAATGAAAGAAGAAACAAAAAAGTCATATAGCGGACACGTGATAAGTCAATCCAGAGATGCAGCCAGGCAGGTGGCAGCGACCCTGACATACCTGACAGTAGTGACAGTGACATAATATGTCAGGCACATGCCTATCACGTATATACACACCTAGTCCGGGGAGTGGTCTCCATCATGTGCTCTTGTCCCAGCAGCAGAGCGCCGTACCCGTAACTATCAGGGCGATGCCCAGCGCCGAGCCTGGAACACAAATATATCGAAAAATCTATTCAAATAATTATTATAGCCTCATGGCTCAGTGGTAGTACGTCTACTTTCTGAGCTGTAGGTTGTAGGTTCAATCCCCACCAATAGCAAACATTTTTGCTGAGCATGGATGTTTGTTTTATGTTTGGGTGTTTATATGTATGTATTTACAAAAAAAGTATTTAATTATTCTACCAGCCATCTGGTTGGTTCCCATAGTACAAGCTTTGCTTAGTTTGGGACTAGATGGTGTCGTGTAACAATGTCCTCCAATATTTATTTATTTATTTAACTGAAACAACGGTCTTCAAAATGCGCAATTTCGTTTACATGGACGACACATTTTTTCAGTTATTTTGTTTTAAAAACTAAACTACTGACCCAATTTTTATATAATTTCTATAGGATCAATATTTTAAACAAAAATATTTTAAATTATTTAATAAATGACAGAGTACTGATGTAACAAACATTAAAGGAATGGCCAAGTGTGTGTCGTGCTACATAGGGTTCCGCACATCATAATTTATGTGAACTTAAAACAGAGTTTCTTGTTTCACACTGAAAATATGGGCAAAAAAACTTATATTAGTTTAAATAAAATTTTCATTTCTTACTTTTCTAAGTATGTACATTTTTTTAAGTTGATCGACTATTACTTGTTAACTTGTAAAGCCTACTTTGCCGTAACAGTTTTCCTTATAATATGCATCATATATGGTACAAGCATGAATTTATAAAAATCTACAGTTTATCTGGGAAGGGTGGGGTCCTACCTTTATAATATTTGGGATGTACTTACCCCATAAAAAAATATCTACACTTTTTTTTGGTGTAATCAATATGTATATCTATGCTAAATTACAGAAAACTGCGGATGGACAGACAGATAGACAGAAACTATAATAAATAAAATAAAAATAAAAAAAGCTTTATTTCCTTACCATTTTCTAATATTTACAGAGTTAATACACTACCGACTGGCCTTGTGGCTCAGTTGGTAGTGTGTTTACGTCTACCTGCTGAACTGAAAGGTTGTGGGTTCAATCCCCACCCAGGGCAAACATTTGTGTGATGAGCATGGATGTTTGTTCTGTGTCTGGGTGTTTCTATGTATCATATGTATATATTTACAAAAAAAAAAAAAAAGTATATATGTATTCTATCAGCCATCTAGTTCCATAGTACAAGCTTTGCTTAGTTTGGGCTAGATGGTGTCGTGTGAAATGTCCACAAATATTTATTTATTTATTTATTATTTATTTATTTAATTATATATATGACTTAAATATATTACATTTTTAATTATCCAATTTAATAGTTTAACAGTAATTTTGGTAAGGACCGCCTATTGCGGTGTAAGCCTCCTCCATATTTTTCCATGTTTCCCTGGTTTTGGCTGTTCTTGACCAGAGCTTGCCAGCAACACTGATGATGTCGTCATTCCATCTTTGGTTTGGTCTGCCTCTTCTCCGTATGCTGTCCCTAGGTGTCCAGTTTGTGGCAATTTGCGTCCACCTGTCTGATGCCATTCTTTGGAGGTGACCAGCCCAATTCCATTTTAGTTTTAATATTTCTTCAACAACATCTTTTGTTTTTGTTATTTTTCTAATTTTTGTGTTTCTCACTCTGTCTTTCAGTTTAATATTTAAATAGCTCCTTTCTAAACCTCGTTGACATATTCTAAGCTTTTCCATCTGTTTCTTGGTCGATGGCCATGTCTGACAGGCATATGTCAAGCAAGGTATTAGGCACGTATTCATTGCTTTTGATTTAAGCTTAACTGGTAAACTTGATTTGAAGATTTCTTTCATTGCCCAATATTTATTCCATGTGTTTTTTATCCTTCTATTAATTTCCTTTCCCGTGCAAGCTTTAAATGAGATTAGGTGACCTAGGTAAACATAGTCTTCCACATATTCTAGAGGTACAGAGTTAATTTTTAAAGGAACTTCAACTGAATTTGTCATGATTTTTGTCTTTTCCTGGTTTATATCTAGGCCTATAAGTTTGCTTTTCTGGTTGAGCGACTCAAGCATTTTTTCTAGTTCATCTGGTTTTTCTGATAATAAGACTATGTCGTCTGCAAATCTCAGGTGATTTAAATATTTACCATCAATCTTTAGTCCCATATGATTCCATTCCAGTTGCCTAAAGATGCGTTCCAAGACAGCTATGAAAATTATTGGAGATAAGGGGTCCCCCTGTTTTACTCCACGTTCTATTTGAAAGGGTGTGCCGGCTATCTCCATCTTCACTCTAGCTGTGCTGTTCCTATATATCGCTTTTATAATATCTATATAATCCGCATTTATTCCTTGCTCTTCCAGTGCTTTCCAAATAGATGTGTGTGAAATTGAGTCGAATGCTTTTGAATAATCTATAAAAGCAATATACAAGGGTTTCTGGTACTCAGAGTATTTTTCCATGATTTGCTTTAGTGTTTGTATGTGGTCTATCGTAGAGTAATTTTTTCTAAAACCTGCTTGTTCTACAGGTTGATTTTCTTCAATTGTTTTTGTTATTCTACACAATAGTGTTGCTGAAAAAACTTTATAAAAACTAGACATAAGACTGATAGGTCTATAATTTGTTATGAGTTTAGGGTCTCCTTTCTTATAGAGTAGGATTATCTCTGAACCTAGCCATTGTCTAGGCAGTACTTTCTGTTGCAAGATGAGGTTAAACAAATTAGTAAGAGGTGTGACCAATTTATCTTTACCGGCTATAATCATATTATTTGTGATACCATCTGCTCCAGGACTTTTCTCGTTTTTTAGCTTCCTTATTGTGAGCTCTATTTCGCTTTCCATGAATGGTAGAGCCTGATCTTTGTTAATTGGAGAGCTGTGGCTTTGTATGTTTTTATCCTGTGTAGTTGTACTGTATAGATCCTTGTATAATTGTGTACTTATTTCGATTAATTCCCTTCTATTTGTCACAACACTTCCCGATCTGTTATACAGGTGAGTTATAAGTTGTTTGTTTGTTTTAAGTTTTTTAAATGCTTTCTTTACTCCTCCTGTTTTCTCCAAAAATGTATGTATTGTTTGTAGTCTGTGACTCCTTAAATTTTCCCTTATTTTATTGCTTATTTGTTTAGAAAGAAACTTTAAGGGTTCCTAATTTACAACGGAATCCTAATAAATACTACCAAATCGAGAACCCCTTCCTTTTTAGTCAATTAATAAATAGTACAGTAACGAGTAATGGACCGGTAATCGGAACAGGAAGACCAGCCTCAAGACGGACAGAAGACCTCATACAAGTAGCAGAAGATGTTGAATACAAGCCGCTTCCAACTAGTGTTTTTGTAAATCCATAGGGGAGGCCGATGTCCAGCAGTGGACTTGTTGTGATTGAGATGATGATGATAGTAACCAGCGTGGAGCGGTTCCTCGAGGCGCGCGGCGGCGCCGGTGAGCGCCGTGCACGCGAAGGCCAGCCCGTTGGCGACCGGCACGGCCACGGAAAGCGGCGTGCGCTGCACGGCCGCGAGGTACGCCACCGAACCGCCCTGGTTCACCAGCCACGGGACCACATACTGCGCACATATATTTTTTATAGGTATACATACACAAAATGGTATTCTTAGATAATTTAAAAACCTAGAGATGTATTACTATTGACTAATGGTATTATACACCATGCTTATACTTTCTATGAAAGTATATGAAAATTAACTTACTATGAAAATATTTGAATGTTTTACACTTATTTTTTATCTCAAAGACCATTGACTTTTCCTCAAAATGGGCTTAACATACAGTGCTCACCAAATGCTCTTTTTTGACAGGCGTTGGAAACCCCACTATATAATATTCTCTACGCAACCAAAATTAAATGCTAGTCTTGGTGTACTTGGTATACCCTTTTGGTAAATTTTTAGAGGAATACAGATTTTCCCAAAGTGGAGTAGAATACAGTTCTAGTTCTTACTAGATATCCTTACCCTCCAATTGCCTAGGAGAAAGGTGACCTCGGCCCAGGCTTGGCCCAGCCAGGAGTTAGACCTTACGTTCCGAAGCCCCTTCGTACCTTGCTTGATAAACGGATTCGTGCAGCCCCATAGCACGCCTGTAAGGGTTAGCAGACCTGGAAGGAGACAGTTTTTGAAAGACGCTGATCAAACAGATTGTGTATAGGATAGATAGTTTCTGCGCTTCCACTAAATGATTCGCTTACCTATAGCATGCCACATCTCTTAAAACTGAAAGTAGCTTCTAACTATATGGTGTTTCAGAGCCGCTTACTAACTACTGCTTTAACGATATAAATTGCAATAATATAATTTCAACATTAACGACGATCGACAGAGCGAGTACAACTTTACGAAAACCTAATTCGATCCAATGCAAAATAAATCTTTGTTTTGATTTGATTTAGAAGAAGTTGTTGATGTTGGAGGTTAAATGATTTCAAATTTATTCTATGGAGTTTTGACGACAACGAAAAATCACACGTTTTACTGCTTTATTTCACTTGCCCACACTCACGCACTTTATCGAACACTTAATGAATAAAACACCACCATTTTTATAGCATTAATGATAAAAATAACACAAGTTAGTTTAGGAAAATAAAACAAAGCAACAACACGTTACTAAAACGTTCCCGCCAAAACTCAGTGTCAAAATGTATCTAGTCTTTTCTTCTTTCTTGTATTAGACCTACGCGATTAGTGATTTGCCAATCTTCTTCTTTTTGTGTCAACGGTTCGTTTTTTTTTTTTTTAATACTGTATTTGACCAGAAGGAAGCCACAGAGATGGCAGCAGTATTGGCTTCCCACAGGTCATTCATTGTGCAGGTATTAGGGCACAGTGGGCATACGAGCAGGTGTGTCATTGTCTGAGGGGTGGCGCCACAATCACACTGCTCTACTGGAGGAATAGCCAGCCAGACCCCATTTATACATATTTTGTCTGCAACGACCAACTTGTGTTCGGAGGCGATTTATAGACGTCCAAATTGGCCATTGCAGATCATGTCCTGGTGGTAGCTCCTTCGGGACAGCAAAATTAGGTGGTAGTTGGTACTTTTCTGACCACAGCTTTAATGTTTGGCCTTAACCGGATTTTCTTTTACAGCAGTAGTGCTGCGGATGAAACTTTTACGGCTCTTTAACCGGGCTGGAGGTGCGTTGTAATCAAATAGAGGGTGCCGGGGTTGCCAGTGTCTTGACTAGATGGTGTTGTGTAAAATGTCCGCCAATATTTATTTAATAAAAATTGAGAATTCTTTAAATATCTAGAATAATACGAGTTTTAAAATGTTCTAGTCACGTTTATAGTAATTGTCATGTTCGAGTCTTGTTTCAGTAAAATGGTGGCGACTTTACTGAAAGCCTCTTTGAAATTTTAACAATAACGTGAAAAGACACTTTATTTCACTTGCCCACACACACGAACTTGTTCGAACACTTAATAAATAAAAGACCACTAGTTTTACACCATTAACATTCGAAATAACACGAATTTAAATAAATAAATTTAGGAAAATGAAACAAAGCAACATGGCGTTCCCGCCAAAACTTTTCTACAGTAGTACGGTCTATTAAATGTCTTTTATACTAGAGGGTAATACATAAATGTTTATGGTTAAATATTATTATATAAACTAGCTGCGTTCCGCGGTTTCACCCGCATAGTTATGAAAAACGGCGATGATTATAAGCTAGTAGCTTATGTCCGTCTCCAGGTCCACAGCTATCTCTGTACTAAATTTCATAACGATTGGTTCAGCCGTTTGAGCGTGTCAGCAAATTCATTTAAATAACAATATTCTAATATGGTTATAATATTCTTTATAGGTGTCTTTTATGTTGTCACAAATCTTATTTTATACTGGACTAATATGGTTCAGCTACGGAGCGGTCTTGAATAACTGAATTGCCTGCTGTTGTTTGGTCAGAGCAATTCGTAGTTTGTCAAAGATTGTTTGTTACTAAAAGCAGCACAACACATGAAATCGTTTTAATCACTAAGCTGATCTTCAAAGTTGTTTCGCTTTCCTTTCTTATAAGTTCTATGTATAAATAGTTTATGTTTCATTTGTTAACAAAAAGGCAGCCACCATGTACAAAACAAGTATCCATACACATGTATTTTTTATTCAATAATAAATTAAACAAACATGAACACTCAGAACAAATCAAATAAAATTATAAACATTTTTGGGAAATACTCATTAGAGTAAATTATATATCTATAGATTATTATTATATTGGAGATTAATATTAATTAATATTAAATATTAATTAATCTCCACTCAATCTTAAAAAAAATCCCCTAATGTCAATCTCCACATAATGATAAAAGAGGAATGAATGAGGATATTACACACAACAATACTAAACTACATAAGTGCAAATCAATACGTCCATAAGCTACAAAAGTACTAATTCACATTTCACTGGTCTATTTTGCTATTTAACTATCACAGTTTCCACTATGAATAAAAATTGCTGACCTTGCAGAAATCATCATTGTCAAAATAATAAAAAAAACAATTGTCAATTGTGTTGTTTTCATTGTTAAAATCTGTTCCACGGACGGACAGACAGACGGACAACAAAGTGATCCTATATAAGGGTTCCGTTTTTTTTCTATTTAGGTACAGAACCCTAAAAATATTGAAAACAGACCTATCTAAAGTGACATCATTATGATTGAGCAAGTATCTAGTCTAATTTCTATTATAAGGAAACAATACCATTTCTATCTGATTACAATTGTTTTAGAACTGGACAGGATTTTCCTACACAAGTGACAGCTGGGCACCTCAATTTGGCTAGTGCCTTCCTTGTGAGGAGTTGTCAACAAGCAAGAAGTTCTCAGTCATAGATATAAATATATGCAGTTAATGCAGTTATTTGAAATACCTATATTTCAAATTGCTGCCACAGATGTCAACTTGCATAATCACAGCTATAGATGTTATAATATTTAATTCCAAGAGTATGTGGTTATCAGAAGGTGTCAAAGTGGTATTAATCTGATATCCATGAACATAACTACATAGCCACCAGGCTGTGGACAGAAGACAGTTATCATTACAGATAAAATATGTAATATGCTGCTGCTAATATTACAACCAACATGGAGAGAATGGGTATCCAGTATTTCTGCAACCAGTTCCTATCATCCTTATTGATAATAACCTTCTTCTCCTTGTATTTCTTCTTCTTCCCACTGAGTTTCCACTCATATTCAGCTAGCTCCTTCTTATTCCTTTCTTCCTCTAGCTGTTTAAGTCTCTGTTGCTCTTTGTCTTGTTCAATTTTCGCAGCCACCTTCTTTTTTTCACATGATTCATCACATAAAAGTTTGGCTTCTCCACTTCTAACAGCATTGCATGGTGCATCTTTTTTCAAATTGCCACATATGCAGTGAATCTTAGTTTTCTTCGTACAAATTTGGTTACCACAAGGACCTGAATGGCAAGTATTTCGGCACCGGTGACCGCATTCTAAATTCTTTGGGCATTGCTGCTTGCATGACAGCATTTCTTCTGTAGCTGTACTGAGTTCACGGCAGCGGAGATAGAGCTCTGCCGTGCCGCAGTGACAAGCTATACGTTCATAGACTTCACACGATGGGCACTGTCCTGGATGGCAGGCTCCTTTTGCACATTTGTGAGTGCATTTTTCTGGACGGGGTTTCTCACAGCCTCTATCACAAGGCTTACATAAGTAAGCCACATGTGGATACAGAGAATCAGAAGTGAAGAGATGACAGAGTAAAGTACAGTTATGATTCCCACAAGTCAATGGTTTACCACACTCTCGGCCGCATGGTCTTCGTGCTGCTTTATGACATGGCTGTTCTTCTGTCTCATGTTCTCCAAAACATATGATAGAAACGGGAACATCGCATGGTGGGCAATCTAAAGTCATGATTTTGGTCTTTGGAGGTTGAACTTCCCATGGTGTTGCCGGCTTTTCCACCTGCTTGAATACTACAGCTACATATTCATGACATATAGATACACATTCATGTTCACATTTTGGGTATGTTTTGTTACAGATAGCTTTGCATGGAGGGCAGTCTCCAAAATGACAGGAATGTTTGTTCTCTTCTAAATGACCACATCTGTATTTGACTTTACAAGGCAGTATGCATTTGGGTGGTTTAACATGCTTCTCCCTTCCACACGGGACAGTTAGATATGTTTCTTTACATTTGCAGGTAACTTTGGACTCTAGTGGACAAGGGTAACATGGACCACGGTGGCAGATGTTGGTGCATTTATGACGACCACATTGTAATGGTTTGTCACAAGTCTTCTCACACGGAGGACAGTTGCCATTGCAACATTTACGGGCACATCCATGTTTTCCACAAGGTCTGGTGCCTCGGCATTTGGTGTCACACTTAAATTCTTTACTACATGGCAGGGATCTAGTATGTGTTGAGCAAAAGCATTTCTTCTGTATCAGGACTTGGCAAGGTGGGCACTGGCCTTTGTGGCATTTTTCTGGGCAAGTATGTTCACAATTGTCATGCCTTTTCCCACAAGTTCCGAGGCATGTTTCCATCACATCAGGACATTGGACAAAACGTTGATTAGCTCCACATGGACAGGAACGCATGCCTGAGTTAGGACATGTATGACAGCTGCCTGAGTGGCAGATCTTCTCACATTTATGATAGCCACAGTCAAAAGGCTTTTTACATGGCTTCTTACACTGCCAGAATGGGTTGTTACATGGTTGTTTAGATTTTTCATGCCCGCACTGGCATGGCTGTATGCTAGTGTAGCTGCAAGGAGGGCAGTCACCATCATGGCATATATTTTCACATTTATGAGTTTGACAGAGAAGAGTTTTCTTGCATTGCTGTCCACAAGACCACTTAGCCGAGCTACATCTAACTTTCTTGTGTTCTTTTTGGCAGTAGCATATCCCATTGACTGTTTGAGGGCATGGTGGGCAGGGCCCCGGATGACAGAGGAGTAGACACTTGTGTTTACAGTTGTCTCCCATAGACAACCTCTTTCCGCAGACTTCTCCACAAGTATGTGGGATTTGCCATGGGTGCTGTGGAGGATCATCAGTTTTGCCACAGAAGCATCTGTATTTACGAGGTATTTGCTCCTTGCTGTACACTTGGCGACATTTGGGACAACACCATTCAATTTTTTTCGGCATAAATACTGTTATGGGGCCTTGATTTTCCTCGCTGCGCAAACTGATGCTGTCGTTTGCCCACTTTTGTATGCAGGACAGATGGAAGTAAGAGTAGCAATGGTCACAGGTCCAGATGGCGTGGTTTCTTTTGATAGAAGCGATGCAAATGAGACAAGTCACGGAGCGGCCGCTAAGCGCTTCTTCTAGAAGATTCTTGGTTCTATTCAGCATTTGAGTATCTCCTCCGCCTCGCCAATAGCTCTGAAACACTCCGTCTAGAACGCTTGGCTCATAAGGCTCCTCGTCTTCCGAAGAAGAGAGGTGATCCTTCATTTCTTTCAGATGTTTTTGGACATTCATCTGCAGTTTTGCTGCTGCATCACGGTACCGTCGCGCCATCATCTAAAGACTTCCGATATTTGAGTAGATTGAAAACTTTAGACAGAAAGCGTAAATAACGATAGGAAATAAGATAGATGCCAAGAAATCTTTGCCGGCTTCAAAGTTCAAAGATTTCCGTTTCCTTCAGTGACGTGACAATCGTGAATTCGTGACATTGAATTGAATTGACTTGCTTGGCTGCTTGGCTTGACATACCATGAGAAATGCTGCCAAGAGATAAATAAAAATACCCAGTTTTCTGCAAAATAGGAGTGTATTTTATTGTTATGGTGAAGAACTAAGGTCTTTAAAAATAAAGGTCACTATTTTTTTATGTGAAATATATTTATTTATACGCCAAGGAGGGAAAATTGTGTTCACCTAACATTTTTTTTGTATACTTAGACTTTCGTGTACCAATAAACTAAATACATAAATAAACTTATATTACAATTAAAAATCGTAGTAAGCCATGCCAAAAACTTTCTATGAAAATTGTTTAGAAAATTCAGTGATTAAACCTTTTAGATACATTTAGCAATACTTATGTCAAAGGTTTAAAATAATAGTTTTTGGCGAGAAAGTCATAGTAACATAAGGAATAATTTACTAATAAATTTTGACAAAACTAACATTATGATATTTAATAGTAATAAAAATTTGTAAAATTAATTATCAAGGTAATGAGACACAGAATGTCACATTTACAAAGTTTTTAGGTCTCCATTTAGACGAAAGTCTCAATTGGAAAAATCAGGCTGAATCAATATGTTCGAAGCTGAGTAGTTACTCGTATGGCCTATACATGTTATCTAAAGTCGTTAATCAACAAGTAGTTTTAACTTTTTATCATGCATATGTTACATCTACACTATGGTTTGGCATAATATTTTGGGGTAATTGCTCGGAACGAGAAATGATTTTTAAAGCCCAAAAAAAATGTATTAGATCTGTCTGCCATTTAAAACCAACAGAATCTTGCAAACCTTACTTTTTGGAATTAAATTTACTGACGTTTCTGTGTCTCTATATTTACGAGATGTCGCTATTTATCAGGAATAATTTGTATATATGAATTATAATATACATGAATTTCTGAAAAGTACCAGAAATAAAAATAAAATAAAATGCCTACTCACAGGACGGCACGTTTTGGGAAAAGTGTTTATCGTGTGGTATGGGCCCGGATTTATATAATCATTTGCCGAATGATATATTGGAATCGTAGTGTCTGCATGTGTTTAAAAGAAAGCTATTCAATTTACTTGTTACGAAGGCTTATTACTATTCACTAGCATACGTACCACACACACACACACACACGCACACATTCATACACACAACCAGCTGTATGCTCATCACATGCTCATCATACTTATTCTAAATCTGTGAAATAATGATATCATCATCATCATCATCTCAGCCATAAGAAGTCCACTGCTGGACATAGGCCTCCCCCATGGATTTCCAAAAAGATTGGAAGCGGCTTGCATCCAGCGTCTTCCCGGCACTTGTATGAGGTCATCTGTCCATCTCGTAACTGGTCTTCCTACGCTGCGCTTGCCGGTACGTGGTCTCCACTCGAGAACCTTTCGGCCCCATCGGCCATCAGTTCTGCGTGCTATGTGCCCTGCCCACCGCCACTTCAACTTGCTAATCCGCTGTGCTATATCGGTGACCCCTGTACGTCTACGTATCTCTTCATTTCTGATTCGATCTCGTAGAGAGACTCCGAGCATAGCCCTCTCCATAGCTCGTTGCGCGACCTTGAGCTTCCTTATGAGGCCCATAGTTAGGGACCACGTTTCAGTGCCGTATGTCATCACTGGTAACACACACTGGTTGTAAACTTTCGACATAATGATATACTTGCACCTAAAGCAGCTTTTGCATTATATTTGGTATTGTATTTTTATTTTTCATGTAAGTACCTACATGAAACATGCAGAGCATGTGGGAACGAAGTGGAAACGATGTCACACTTATTATGTGACTGTGATGTCCTTGCTGGTAAAAGGATGAGCATCCTCGGAATAGCTTATCCTAGGCCGGAGGACTACAGACATACTCCTTTGCACGGCGTATTCGATTTAATCGAGTACATTTTCCGCTAAGGGTGTGGTAGGGTCTAGGGGTGTACACAAAAGATCCTCATGGGTCGAAGTGTCGCCGACCAGTTTGTTGGCCCCCGCTGTGACTATACAAGATAAGATAAGTACCTACCCGCCCTACAAAACCAGAACTCGATTAAGATCTAATCTCGAGTAAGGGGGCAAAATAAAAACCAGCGCAGTAGGAATAATCACTACTGATTATTCCTACGGCATAAAGCTGATTTTGACCCTTTTGCCTAAATAATTTTTAATGTGTAATTATTTATATTTCATTTGTAACTGTTTGTGCTGGTAATAAAAATGTTTTATTATTATTATTATTTCCCTTTATTCAATTTAAATCTCGGGTCACAGCCCGGTCCTTTGATGGGTGTCAGTGGAGCCGAAGTCAACACTGAAAGGCCCTTTACATATAATAATAATAAAAAAATATTATTATTATTATTATAAATTAGAGGAATTTTTGAACGATAAATTACAAAATTATTTGAAATGCTGTCTGTTTGTTGTTTGTTTGAAACTAAAAATTGTATTCACAAAACTTCACCGGGTAAGTTCATTTAATTTTCCAACACACTTCAACACTATTGTAACGCCAAATTTTTGCATTATAAGTATGCCAGAGCCTTTTACATAATATGAGTGATAAACCTACCGAATTTCGTTCAAATCCGCCCAGTAGTTTGTACAGCGTCGTAAACGCTCATATTTTAAACCTAAAACAAGTACTTACTTAAAAAAACATTTTAAGTTAAACGGTTTTATTGAAGAGAGTTTCCGGCAGCCTAGTGGTGAGACCGTCTGACTTGCGATCCGCAGGTCCTGGGTTCAAATCCCACGGCGCGCACCTCTGTCTTTTCGAAGTTATGTGCGTATTGTTGATTGCCGCCAACTTCAAACGGTGAAGGAAAACATCGTGAGGAAACCTACATGTCTGAGAGTTCTCAATGATCTTGAAGATGTGTGAAGTCTGCCAACCCGCACTTGGCCAGCGTGGCAGACTATGGCCTAACCCTTCTCACAATGAGAAGATGGCCCGTTCCCAGCAGTGGGACAGTTTGTACAAACAGGGCTGATAAAAAAAAAAAAAAAAAAAATTGAAAAGAAAAATAATGATGTAGATAATGTATTTACTGTATTTTACTAGATAAGTTCTTTCATTTGATACCTATATTGTGGGGGTTGTGTTAAAATATGAAATCCGCCATTTTATGGTGGCAGCCATCTTGGATTTACAATAATACAAAATATACTAAATTGTATTGTCATCAGGACTAAAGGTGTATACCAAATTTCAGATCGATCCGTCAACTGCAATGGGCTAAAATTTCAATTACTAAATTTGACCCAAATAAACAGGTCAAGCTAAATAAAACCGTTTAAAACGTCCAGGCCCCCAGTCCCCGGCAGCTCCGCTATTCCGGACTACGGTAGCGGTCCCGGTCACGGCGGAGCAAGGGGTGCTAAGAATCTCCGGAAGAGATCCGGCTACCACCCCCTGCATAAACGACGACTGGCCCTGGTAACACACAATATTCGCACGATGAGGACAGACGAGAAGCTAGCTGAGCTGGAAGAAGAAATGAGTAGGTTACATTGGGATATCCTGGGGTTATCGGAAGTCCGACGAGAGGGTGAGGACACGATAACCCTGAAATCCGGTAACCTACTATACTACCGGGAGGGCGACCAACAGTCCCAAGGTGGTGTCGGGTTTCTCGTCCACAAGTCCCTTGTTAACAACATTCTTGCCATCGACAGTGTATCGAGCAGGGTTGCGTACCTGATACTCAGAGTATCCAAGAGATATTCGTTGAAGGTCATCCAGGTATACGCACCGACCTCGGCACACTCGGATGATGAGGTGGAGGTGATGTATGAGGACATTAGTAGGGCCATACACACTTCTGAGACCTATTTTAATGTTGTTATGGGGGACTTCAATGCGAAGCTGGGCAGGAAATGCGAAAGTGAGTTGAGAGTGGGGCAATTTGGATATGGACAACGGAACCCCAGGGGACAGAGGTTGGCCGACTTTCTGGAGAAAGAGGGACTCTTCATGATGAACTCTTTCTTCCAGAAGCCACCTCATAGGAAATGGACCTGGTTGAGTCCCGATGGTTCTACGAGAAATGAGATAGACTTCATCCTGACCACCAAGAAACAAATATTCAATGATGTCTCTGTGATCAACATGGTTAAAACCGGAAGTGATCACCGAATGGTACGAGGCACTTTGAATATTAATGTTAAACTGGAGAGGTCCCGTATGATGAAGTCTACACTCCGACCCACTCGCGCCCATATCCAAAACCCCGAGAGCTTTCAGCTCGAACTATCAAATCGCTTCGAGTGCCTGGAGAGCTGCGCATCGGTGGATGAGATCAATAACAGGTTTGTGGAAACTGTCCGTACGGTGGGCGCGAAGTTTTATAAACCCCACCGTACAAATAGACCGCAAAAGCTCTCGAGCCATACCCTCGACCTCATGGCTGAACGACGCTCATTGCAACTGCAGTCTTCTGGTGACGCCGAGTCATATAGGCGGCTCAATAGACTCATATCAAAGTCTATGCGACACGACATCCGTACCTTTAATACTAATCGTATTAAAGAGACGATAGAGCGGAATAAAGGCTCTAAAGTGTTCGCAAGAGACATGTCTATTGGGCAGAGCCAGTTGACGAAGCTGAAGATGGAAGATGGCAGTATAGCGTCGACCAAAGCAGAAGTCTTGAGGGAAATCGAGAGGTTCTATGGACAGTTATACACATCGGTCGCAAAACCTGTTAGCAGTTTGGGCAAAGATCCAAGAGCCAAACTGACTCGACATTATACCGAAGATATCCCGGACATCAGCCTGTACGAGATTAGGATGGCCTTGAAACAGCTCAAGAACAACAAGGCACCGGGCGACGACGGAATTACATCAGAGCTACTGAAAGCGGGTGGAACACCGGTACTGAAAGTCCTTCAGAGGCTCTTCAATTCCGTCGTGCTTGAAGGTACAACGCCAGAAGCATGGAACAGAAGCGTGGTGGCGCTGTTCTTCAAAAAAGGAGACAACACTTTGCTGAAGAACTACAGACCCATCTCGCTTCTGAGCCATGTCTATAAGCTGTTTTCAAGGGTCATCACGAATCGTCTTGAACGCAGGTTTGATGACTTCCAGCCTCCCGAACAAGCCGGTTTCCGAAAAGGCTATAGTACCATAGACCACATCCATACGCTGCGGCAAGTGATACAGAAGACCGAAGAGTATAACTTGCCCCTTTGCTTAGCGTTTGTGGACTATGAGAAAGCCTTTGATTCGATCGAGACCTGGGCGGTGCTTGAGGCTCTCCAGCGATGCCGTATTGACTATCGGTATGTCGAAGTGCTGAAGTGCTTGTACAACAACGCCACCATGTCAGTCCGAGTACAAGACCAGAACTCAGAGGCAATTTCATTGAAAAGAGGCGTGAGGCAGGGAGACGTTGTCTCTCCGAAACTGTTTACCGCCGGTTTGGAAGATGCCTATAAGCTTCTGGAATGGAAAGGGCTCGGCATTAATATTAACGGCGAGTACATCACTCACCTTCGGTTTGCCGACGATATAGTAGTCATGGCAAAGTCGATGGAAGAGCTCAGTACGATGCTCGAAGACCTCAATAGAGTTTCCCAACGGGTGGGCCTCAAAATGAACATGGACAAAACGAAGGTTATGTCGAACGCCCATGTAGTGCCCACCCCAATATCTGTGGGGAACTTCACTCTTGAAGTTGTTGACGAATACGTCTACTTAGGACAGACGGTCCGATTAGGCAGGTCCAACTTTACGAGGGAGGTCAATCGTCGTATCCAACTCGGCTGGGCAGCGTTCGGGAAACTTAAAAGCGTCTTCTCGTCCAATATTCCCCAGTCCCTCAAGTCGAAAGTTTACAACCAGTGTGTGTTACCAGTGATGACATACGGCACTGAAACGTGGTCCCTAACTATGGGCCTTATAAGGAAGCTCAAGGTCACGCAACGAGCTATGGAGAGGGCTATGCTCGGAGTCTCTCTACGAGATCGAATCAGAAATGAAGAGATACGTAGACGTACAAAAGTCTTCGATATAGTACAGCGGATTAGCAAGTTGAAGTGGCAGTGGGCAGGGCACATAGCACGCAGAACTGATGGCCGATGGGGCCGAAAGGTTCTCGAGTGGAGACCACGTACCGGCAAGCGCAGCGTAGGAAGACCAGCCACGAGATGGACAGACGACCTCATACAAGTGGCGGGAAGACGCTGGATGCAAGCCGCTTCCAATCGGTCTTTTTGGAAATCCATGGGGGAGGCCTATGTCCAACAGTGGACTTCTTATGGCTGAGATGAAAACGTCCATATCTTGAAAACTACTGAACTGATTTTGATAAAACTTACAGTGACTCCTTAGGTGAGAGATAATTTATTCAATAAAAAAAATTACATATAAACGTACAAACATACATACACTTATGAAATTTGCCACACATATTTAGAAGCCGGTATAGCCCAACATATACAAAAACTGTGCAGAACTGACAATTTTACATACAGACAGATCGTATTGATAACCTCCTTTTTTTGAAGTCGGGTAATAAAAAATACACCACAGGTGCGACACAATATTATTGCGAATTACGAAAAATGTGGTAAAATATTTTTACATTTGTCACACTCGTAACAAATGTTCCACAATCACAGCCAAATCGACATGACGTTGACCTTTTTTTTTTTCTTGATGTTGGCATCATGCTTCCACATTTGCCATTTGTCGAGTATAAGACGTTGACTTTCGTTAGTTTTTTCTTCTTTTTTGTATGAACTCGCTCGATTACCGCATTTTCCAGTCTGAAGTATTTTAGTACTTTTTCAAATTTCAGGAATAATACAATGTTATAAAATGTTCTAGTCGTAATCGAGTCGAGTAAGTCATTTTCAAATTCAAGTCATGCTTCAGTAAAGTGGTGACTTTCCTGGAAGCCTAAGGATTTTGCTGACCACGTAGCTATAACATGTTTCACCGCTTTGTGTCACTTGCCTGCACCACAGAACATATACCTAATAATATTTATTACGCTCACATTGTGTCCGTGAGGCACTTAAAAGAATATAATAAACGTAATGATTACAAAACACAAACCGTCTTACTTAGAAACGCTGAATAAGCTCATTTTAGATAAACAGTGTTTTGTTCCGTTTTCGCGCATGACATTTCTTGTCTGACAGAAAGTGACAAGTCCTCAGTGAGTAAGATTAAAACATACCTACAACGCACGGAAGCCATCAAACAAGTTGAAGTTGAAGTTAAAACATACGTTTTTTTGTAAGACGGTAAAACAAAGCGCCGACATTTTTCTATGACTTTGCCGCCGAAACAGGTTTATTTGTTTTCGTCGTCGTACAGGTTTATTTAAGTTTTTTTTTTCATCAGAAATCTGAAAATGTTTATTGTATAACTGTGTACAATGATGTTATCTTAGATTATATACCTCTAGATTCCGTGTTCAAATACTAGGCGCATCGTTCAATATGAAGCAAAAACGTTTTACGTGTGTGAGTGAGCCGCCTATCGAGGGTGTATTGCTTACACCATTTACATTTGTGTGCACGATGCTTGTGATACCAGTGCTTAGATATTTCCCCAAAACATAGAGACTTAAAAAAATATTTGGAGTCGATATTATTCAACCGGAAATTTAAACCTAACATTACTGTTGAAAGCATGAAAGTCCAAATTGGGCTCGTTTGCTTTGGTGTCTTAAGCACTTTCTGTTTCAGATGATATCTGACGAAGGTATCAGATGATTGCCACTGGAACACCCTGGTGGAAAGGACTAAGACAGTCCAGTTTGGGCTCGTTTGCTTTGGTGGCTTAAGCACTTTCTGCTTCATATGATGACGAGGGTCTGACGAAGGTATCAGATGATTGCCACTGGAACACACTGGTGGAAAGGACTAAGACAGTCTAGTTTGAGCTCGTTTGCTTTGGTTTCTTTAGCACTTTCTGCTTAATATGATGACGAGGGTGTGACGAAGATATCAGATGATTGCCACTGGAACACCCTGGTGGAAAGGACTAAGACAGTACAGCTTGGGCTCGTTTGCTTTGGTTTCTTAAGCACTTTCTGCTTCATATATGATGACGAGGGTCTGACGAAGATATCAGATGATTGCCAATGGAACTCCATGATGGAAAGGACTAACACAGTCCAGTTTGGGCTCGTTTGCTTTGGTGGCTTAAGCACTTTCTGCTTCATATGATGACGAGGGTCTGACGAAGGTATCAGATGATTGCCACTGGAACACACTGGTGGAAAGGACTAAGACAGTCTAGTTTGAGCTCGTTTGCTTTGGTTTCTTTTGCACTTTCTGCTTCATATGACGACGAGGGTCTGACGAAGATATCAGATGATTTCCACTGGAACACCCTGGTGGAAAGGACTAAGACAGTCTAGTTTGGGCTCGTTTGCTTTGGTTTCTTAAGCACTTTCTGCTTCATATGATGACGAGGGTCTGACGAAGGTATCAGATGATTGCCAATGGAACACCCTGATGGAAAGGACTAACACAGTCCAGTTTGGGCTCGTTTGCTTTGGTGTGTTAAGCACTTTCTGCTTCATTAGATGACAAGGGTCTGACGAAGGTATCAGATGATTGCCACTGGAACACCCTGGTGGAAAGGACTAAGATAGTCCAGTTTGGGCTCGTTTGCTTTGGTGTCTTAAGCACTTTCTGCTTTATATGATGAAGAGGGTCTGACGAAGGTATCAGATGATTGGCACTGGAACACCCTGGTGGAAATTACTAAGTCAGTCAGTTTTTCTTTTAAATGGCACCGTAAACCTTGTTCTGAAAACCAGCACACTGTAAATACAATTTTTGAAGCGTAATTACTTACTTACTTTTATGTAGTAAAAAGTGCTCAAGATACCAAAGCAAACGAGCCCAAACGAGACTGTCTTAGTAATTTCCACCAGGGTGTTCCAGTGCCAATCATCTGATACATTTGTCAGACTCTTGTCATCATATGTAGCAGAAAGTGCTCAACACCATAACAAACGAGCTCAAACTGGACTGTCTTAGTCCTTTCCACCAGGGTGTTCCAGTGGCAATCATCTGATACCTTCATCAGACCCTCGTCATTATATGAAGCAGAAATTCCTTAAGACACCAAAGCTAACGAGCCCAAACTGGACTCTCTTAGTCTTTTCCACCAGGGTGTTCCAGTGGCAATCATCTGATACCTTCGTCAGACCCTCGTCATCATATGAAGCAGAAAGCGCTTAAGACACCAAAGTAAACGAGCCCAAACTGGACCGTCTTAGTCCTTTTCACCAGGGTGTTCCAGTGGCAATCATCTGATACCTTCGTCAGACACTCGGCATCATATGAAGCAGAAAGTTCTTAAGAAACCATAGCAAACGAGCCCAAACTGGACTGTGTTAGTCCTTTCCATCAGGGTGTTCCATTGGCAATCATATGATACCTTAGTCAGACCCTCGTCATCATATGAAGCAGAAAGTGCTTAAGAAACCAAAGCAAACGAGCCCAAACTAGACTGTCTTAGTCCTTTCCACCAGGGTGTTCCAGTGGAAATCATCTGATACCTTCGTCAGACCCTCGTCATCATATGAAGCAGAAAGTGCTTAAGACACCAAAGCAAACGAGCCCAAACTGGACTGTCTTAGTCCTTTCCACCAAGGTGTTCCAGTGGAAATCATCTGATACCTTCGTCAGACCCTCGTCATCATATGAAGCAGAAAGTGCTTAAGACACCAAAGCAAACGAGCCCAAACTGGACTATCTTAGTCCTTTCCACCAGGGTGTTCCAGTGGCAATCATCTGATACCTTCGTCAGACCCTCGTCATCATATGAAGCAGAAAGGTCTTATGACGCCAAAGCAAACGAGCCCAAACTGGACTGTGTTAGTCCTTTCCATCAGGGTGTTCCATTGGCAATCATCTGATACCTTCGTCAGACCCTCGTCATCATATGAAGCAGAAAGTGCTTAATAAACCAAAGCAAACGAGCCCAAACTGGACTGTCTTAGTCCTTTCCATCAGGGTGTTCCAGTGGCAATCATCTGATACCTTCGTCAGATCCTCGTTATCATATGAAACAGAAAGTGCCTAAGACTAAGAGTCAATAGGTTATAAAACTCTTTCATCACTTTTCCATTTTTGGCCAAAAACAAAGCTTATCATTGGTAAATATATTTATACCCTTGGCAACACCAAGCATTATGGCGCCATATTTCAATATTTTTTAATTCATTTTAAATTTCGGTTTGTCATTTTGATAAGAAAAACATCGGAAAATTGAATATTTACTTAAGAAATGTGATGTTTACACACTTTTTTTTTCCTGGATGTTTTTTACAGGATTTTACAGCACAAACTGATAATTTTTTTATCAAAACATATAAATTCGTAATGTAATCACGCGGCGAGCGCTCCTCAATGACTGATGGGCATTTAGCGGGGGCCGGGAGGGGGGTCGATCGGAGATGTCAATATCAGTGCCTTTTTAGTGGAAGTTTTTACTGAGCGCTTACTAGGCATCTAGACAATATATAATCTAAGGATGTTATAAATAATCACAGATCAATTGTTGCTATATACCTAATTGACATTAATATTACAGACACTACTTATTAACAATAATAAATATAATTCTAATGCATACTATGAGATGCTTAATCCTACTTACAAATTAAAATTGAAATAAATGTATTTACCTACCTAGGAGAACTACGTACACACTACATAACTTGCATACCTATTTGTTCATTTACATCTCCATCAAAATATTCATTGAGATTATAAAAGGCCTTACCTAATCAACTCGTTTTTTAAATTCAATTTGAATTTATTTTTATGTTTAGAAGTAAGTAGGGACGCTGTAGCAAAAAAATTATGTTGTAAATACATTGTACTCTTATATTATATACTTCTTAGAGTATATATAATCTAAGATTGTACTGTTCATAATATTATACATGTTAAATATTAGACATTGAAATTATTTATCTGAGCGGTTAGTTATTTTTTTGATAATTATCTAATAATATTATTATTATAATACACTTTATTCATTTTTAGTCTTAAGTCTAAGTTTTTTACAATAGAAATACAAAAATATAAATATTATAAAAAACTCAAACCTAGGGTGCCGCCGGCAGCGGGGCGGGGCTCAAGCTGCCGGTGGTAGGAGCTACAGAGAGAGGAACCTCCTGACAATGCGTGCCGTGTCCAGGATGACTGCCTTCTGTATTGACCCAACCATCACGCCAGAGCCTCTGGAGATGTTGGTCGAGGCTCTTCGCTATGACACCGTTCACCGAAACGACTATCGGGATAATGATCGTCGAGTCAACATCCCATATGGCGGTTATCTCGTGAGCCAAGTCAAGGTACTTACTGAGCTTGTCCTTCTCGGCCTTCACGAGATTCTCATCATGTGGGATGGTGATGTCGACGAGCACTGCCCGGCGCTGAGACCGATCTACAATCACGATATCAGGCTTATTGGCAACAATAGTACTGTCCGTGAATATAGAACGATCCCAGTAGAGCAAAGCGCGGCTATTTTCGAGAACTGGCGCTGGTGGGTACTTATAGTACGGCACCTCTGACTCGACAAGGCCGTATTGAAGGGCAATTTGCTGGTGGATGATCCTGGCTACTTGGTTGTGTCTGTGCAAATACTCGCCGTTAGCAAGATGCGAACAACCGGAAACAATATATCGGAGAGACTCTCCGGGACGGTGGCATGCCCGACAAATGTCGACCGTACCGTCCTTCATGATATATTTCCCATAGTTGTTCGTCTTGTTAACTTCATCTGCAATTGCACAGGCAAACCCTTCAGTTTCCCCAAAGAGGTCACCGAAGCGCAGCCATTTCACCGATGCAGGCAGGTCTACATCGGGTCCTGATAACATCCTGTAGAACCGCCCGTGCAACTCCTTGCTCTTCCAAACGTCTTTGCGGTCTTCGATGCTGAGCACCGTTGGCTTGCGCCAGTTTTCTTTTGCCAAGGAGAGAGGCGTCAGGCCCTTATCAACTGCCACTACATCACAAAGCATACCACACTCGGAAATAGTCCCTGAGATTGCACACCTCACGGTTGTGAAGGTTCTTGGCGTTTAAAAAGCCACGACCCCCCCACTTCCGCGGGATGTACAGTCTCATAACAGACGAGCGTGGGTGTAACATGCGATGTAGTGTCAATTGATGACGGACCCTCCTATCCAGGGCGTCCAGCTCAGTTTGAGTCCACCTTAATATGTAATTTGTAACAAAGAGGTATCAGGTAGTGGTGGGAAATGCTGGTAAGGCTCGGTCGAACGAAGGCACATCCAACCTGGGAGTCCCCCAAGGATCGTGTCTATCGAATACCACATTTTCACTACTCCTCAATGATCTGCCCTCCCACATCAGAGAAGGCGAGATATTCATGTTCGCAGACGACGTCGCGGCAGTGGTTACGGCCCCAAACGTGAGCTTGCTAAAAGAGAAACTGGGTAGAGTAGTTTGCAAACTGCATGAATGGTTTCGAATAAATGGCTTAGCCCTAAATCTTGGAAAAACCTGTTTCATGCACTTTAATTTAGCAAACAGAAGCCAAGAGCCCATTACGGTCAATGTTGGCGGTTCAAGTTTGCAGCAAGTGTCACACGTGAAACTGTTAGGTTTCTATGTTGACACCGCCCTAAAATGGGACATACACATAGATAACCTATGTGCGCGGTTGAGTCAAGCTTGTTTCGCATTGAGTCGGCTGGCAAGATCAGCGCCGAGATACGCCGTACGAAGCTGCTACTTCGCCACGGTTCATTCTATACTTACGTATGGGACTGAGCTGTGGGGAGATGCGGCTGAGTGCGAGCGTGCCCTTATCCTGCAAAAAAGAGCTATTCGCGCGATAGCCCAGATACCATGGGACGAGTCAGCTAAACCGTACTTCACGGAGTTAGGCATACTGACCGTGCCATCTATACTTATATACCAGGCGAGTGTGTTTGCTCGTAATAACCAGCAAAAATTCCAGCGCTTGGGCAAAAATCGTGACGGCACTCCCCGCACTGGATATAACAATAAGTTTAAAGCGGTCGAACACAAGCTCACTAAAACAGGCAAGTCCGTTTACGTGAAAGGTCCCGATATTTATAACCTGCTTCCTGACGACATACGGGAATCAAATTCAAACGCAATATTTAAATTTCGACTGAAAAAGTTCTTGGTCAGCAAAGCCTACTACTCACTAAAAGAATATTTCGGAGCAAAGTATTACTTGCGTAGTCACAAATGACATAATAGCATGTATATGAATCAATGAATCATATGTACTTATATTATTGTTATTATTTTTTATCATTTTGTTATTGTATAGTGTTTTTGACGTGTGACATATTGTAATGATTCACCAATAAAATCTGTATCTGTATCTGTATCTGTATCTATGCCAAAGGAGTATGTCAATAGATGCATCACCCAACCATTGAAAGCACGTGCCTTATTGCCGCCTGACAAAAGACTGTTAAGTACTTTTGTTAAACGTCAAAAGAAACGTTCCTTCACTGATTTCTTAATGTCCTCTACCGCTATACCCAACGACTCTGACATACCAAGGTATTTGTAGGTCTCGGCCTCGGAGAGGGACCTGAGGGACATTGACTCAGAAAGTTGCAAATTCGGAGAATTTACAACTTCCCCCCGCTGTACCTGCACGACCGCACACTTACCAACAACAAACTCCATTTTAATGGCGTTGCTAAAAATCTCGGTAGTTTTAACAACGTCATCAAATCTTGTCGTTTCGGTGCAAAAAGTTTGAGGTCGTCTATGTACAGTAGGTGAGAAATGATCTCACCCCCTCTACGAAGCCGATAGCCTAGCCCTGAATCCTTCAATAAAATACTGAGAGGGTTCAGTGCTAGGCAAAACCACAATGAGCTCAAACTGTCACCCTGGAAAATGCCACGTTCAATCCTTATCAAGTCCTGCGGTGTAAAAGACCCATCCCCACTACCCGGTTGACGAAGGACTGTGGTCCACTGCCTCATACATGCGACTAAGAAGGATCTCAAAGTTGCATCAATTTTACACAACTCTAAAATCCTTTTAAGCCATGAGTGAGGCACCGAATCATAGGTCTTCTTATAGTCAATCCAAGCAGCAGAGAGTGCTCCCTTACTCCGTTTGACTTGTTGGCTAATAGCCGTATCGATGAGGAGAAGCTCTTTAGTACCATGGGACCCAACCTTGCATCCATTCTGAGAAGAGGCCAAAACGTTGTTCGCGACAACATGCGTATTAATTTTGTTTCTCAGAATAGATGTAAGGAGCAAAGTGTAATAGGGCGAATTCTGTGGTAAGGAGCTTGTAGATGGTGAGCAAGCATGTTATAATAATCATAATAATTATTATACTATCTTCTGTAAGATAAATCAAAAATGTTGTTTTGAGTTTTTAACCGGGCAATCTACTTGACGATAGAGGGCATTAATAACAACGTACAGTGCCACCATAAGCTTACTACTCAACAGTAGATGGCACTTTACTTATTATTATGTTAAACACTAAGCACTTTTTTAAAAGGAGTTATTAAACAGAGTATATTTTTTTCTATGTATTAAACTCGATTTGAGCATTTTACCATTTTCGCGTGATTTAATGATACATAACTTCAAACTTAGAGTCAAATACAACTTGCGCCTGTAAAGCACTAGTTCGGTTGTGTATGGAATATTGTTCATACCTTTGGGAAGGATAAGTAGTTAACAGTTGTAGTCACTGGAATCCGTTGAGTAACGTGCCATGAAGCTCAGTTGACTACGAGTCCTGAGTTGGAACTAAGCTCCAAAGCGTGTCGCAGCAAGTTGCTAGCTTATCCGAAGGGTTGTTTTTAGAGGGTATATATAATTATATTTATTCATGGAAGACACAGAACAGCACAAAAACAAAAGAAAACGCTACAATATAATCATCTTTAGCCTAAATGGCTTGACCAATTGTACGGCGTAAAACAGAAAGCGACCATCGACGAAAAATGCATTTTGAGATACGGCCATTTCAAAGTATTTTGCTGCTGCTACTTTCCCACTTAGTGTTATGATTTAAGTATTTAGTTTATATGAAAGTATATTTCAGTGGCTAGAGATTAAGGTAATAAAAACTCAGAAAATCATTAATTTTATTATATTTTTTTGCAGTTAAAGTTGTGGTCGTCTTCTGCTTATTGCTAAAATTCGTCATATTGTAATTAGCAGAACACATCTATACGATGTGGTCTCTTTCAGTTTAATGAATTTTTGTTAATAGTTTAAAAAATAGAAACAGCCAAACAAATGGTCGTGTTCTGAATAATGCAAAACAGTCTATAGTAAAAACGGCTGATAAATATTTTAATAAAAAATAAATATCTTTTAAACTTACTAACCAATTTTTCTTTAAATAAAAATAAGAATTACTAGGAACATTTTTAATAGTTTTTTTTTTTTTTTTTTTTTTATACACTATATATCTACGATTGACCACCAACTCGCCTGATGTTAAGCGACGGTGTGGCCGAGGATGGAGATCGTCGATCTAGAAGATATCTTTTCACTCTAGCCTTGAAAATTCCAAGATTGTAGGTCTCAGGAAACAGAGACGGCGGCAACGAATTCCATTCTTGTGCAGTACGCAACAGGAATGTGGATCGAATATCGCTGAGTACGGATTTTTGGCATTTCAACGAGAAATGGGTGGTAATTCGCCGATTTTCTGCTAGTCCTGTAGTGAAATGGGGAGGGTGGAATTAGGTCGTGAAGCTCTTGCGCACATTCCCCGAAATGAATCCTATAGAAAATAGACAAACATGCTACTTTACGGCGGTGCTCGAGACTAAGTAGCTTCTTGGCAGCTAGTTTATCGTCACCGATTAACCTCACAGCTCGCCGGTCCACTGATTCTAAAGCTTCCAGCTGATACATGGCTGATCCATCAAAAAGGTGGCAGCAGTACTCCATACACGATCAGACCTGTGCTTGATACAGATGAAGCAGTTGTCCCAGTGAGAAGTATCGCCTAACCTTATTAATGATGCCAAGCTTTTTACTAGCCAGTTTAGCCTTAGATTCAAGGTAGCCCTTAAAGTTCATTGTTGGGGTTAACGTGAGTCCAAGCAGTTCAAGACGGTCTGTCAATGAAAAGAATATATTTTGGAAAGTAGGAGACAAAAGAAACTCACTCTTTTTGGCGGAGAAAAGGTAGGCTTGAGTCTTATTGGCGTTGAATTTGACGAGATTTACGTTACCCCAGTCGGACACAGCTTTTAGAGCTTTATTCATACGCACAACCATATCTTCTATCAACGCCTCGATTTCCGCTTTTTTGGCTCTTGGACCAGAAGTGTATCTTTCCACGACTGTGCTGTCATCTGCATACCCTAAGATACCAGGTTTCAGAAGGTCATTAATATGCAGCAGGAAGAGAGCAGCGGAAAATTACAGACCCTTGAGGTACGCCGTTTATTGCCATTTGATCGGACGAGCACCCGTCAACAACCACTCGAATCGATCGTTCTCTCAAGAAGTCTTTAATCCAAGAGCAAAAGGAGGCTGGTAGTCCATAAGAAGGGAGCTTGTTAAGGAGACTGTCGTGCCAAACCCTATCAAAGGCCTTCGAGATGTCGAGAGACACAGCCAAGGCCTCACCGTTGTTCTCGATGGCCTCGCTCAGAATGTGTGTGGCATATACGAGAAGATCCCCAGTCGACCGATTTCGGCGAAATCCGTACTGTCGGTCACTGAGGAGGTTATTGTCTTCAAGGTATGCCATGAGCTTCCTATTCAGTACACGCTCCATAATTTTACACAAAATGGACGTAACCGAGATAGGCCGATAGTTATTAGGATCGGCACGACTACCCTTTTTTGGAACAGGTTGGACGTTCTCAAGCTTCCAGCACTTAGGGACTATACCAGTCTCCAAAGAAAGACGGAAAAGACGAGTCAGAATCGGGGACAACTCGGGTGCGCAGGTTTTCAACACAATAGCTGGTATACCATCAGGACCACTAGCTTTGTTCACGTCTAGACCTCTAAGTGTCTTAAGCACCTCCTTTTGATTGATGCGTATGTCCTGCATAGTTGCGCCGCAATGAGGTATACTTGGAGGCGTTTCTCCTGAGGTATCTAAACGTGAGTTGTCCGCAAATAGACCTGCGAATAGATTCGCTTTTTCTACTGCGGCATTCGAGCGTCAGCCCAGGCCAAATATGCGTCATGCTTACACGCTACAGCGCTGTCACATGCAGCATTAAACCATGGGCGAGCTGCGCCAGATGGTGAAGCATCAGAAAATGGAATGAAATATTCCATTGCCTGATTTATCACCTCCGTAACGGCATTTGCGCAGTCTGTTGGGTCACAAGAAGAGAAGCATACTTGCCGCCAAGGGTAAGATGCAAAGAAATCCCGCATCTCTTCCCATTTTGCTGACTTGTACCGCCATGCCCGCCGTTTGCCTCTAGGGCTAGGATCAGGCGGAGTATAAGACGATACAGACTTCACCAGACAGTGATCGGAACCATCAAGTGGTGCAGACACCGACATTGAATATCTGTCCGGATCATTCGTCAGCAAAAGGTCCAAGCAGTTGGCTGTGTGGCTGTCAACGTCGGGCACTCGCGTAGCTTCCTTGACCATCTGGGTGAGATTTAGCGACACCGCTAGGTTATACGCCTCTCTGCCTGCATGGTCTGTCTTCTGGTATGGGATTAGCCACTCCTGGTGGTGACCATTAAGATCCCCAGAATAACTAGCTGAGCTGTAGGATATCGCCGTTGAGCCAGATCTGCCGTCTCACTGAGGTGTTGAAACAGCTGAGTTGTCTCTTCGTCCCCGGTGTGCGAGCGATAGACATCATAGAGCATAGATAGATGCATAGAGTATCTTCTCTAAGCCGGTGTCGACCAAAATCCACAGAACGGAGAATCTGGAACTTTCAAGGTCACGGAGACGCCTATAGCAGATGTCATCGCGCGCGTAGACGCAGATACCGGTGCGCGACTTGAACCTGTGCTCCAGTACATAGCCTGGGTAAGAGAGATAGGCTGCGTCAGCAGGACATCTGATTTGCGTCTCCGTGAGGAATAGCAAGTGCGGGCTCTCAGTCTCAAGGTGGTATCGGACTGGTTCGATATTTGCGTGCAGACCTCGAATGTTGCAGAGGTGCACGTGGAGCGAGAGGGATGAATGCTTAGCATAAAACACGCTAAAGATGTTCTGTTGCACTTTTTTGACTACTACCTTTTATGGGCATAGTCGCTTTCTGATAAACAAAGAATCACAGATATTTATGTCAAATATCGTATCGCAATACTAGACCATCCCCGCGTGAACAATGGTCGCATTCTGTAAATGTACAGTTATTTGCTATAACACATTTTGCAGAACGAGACCATCTGCGATGGTCTGTTTCTGCATATTAATAAAATGTACTTTTTCACTAAAATCTCCCAGCCCATCGCGATGGTCGCATTCTGCTTAATGCATTTTCATGGTTTTTAGGGATTTTGCACAGCCATCGCCTCCAATGGTCGCTTTTTACACAATAAAATGAGCGATTATGGCAGATGGTCGCATTTGACATTTTAATATCTCGGCTTCTGAATATGATCTCAAGTTAACTGTCTTTGGATAATGTAGCTAATACTAAACCCTAAGCCTAGGGCACTAAAACTCATTTTGCCAAAAATCGAGGATGGTCGCCTTCTGCTTTACGACGTTCAATTTTGATGTGCAAGGTTTCGCTAGATTTGTCTTCAATCCCTGAGTGTCATAGGCTATATTTTTTGACGTGACAACGTCTAATAAATCGATGAACGCCGACTGCACGCACGTAAAAGGATGACTCATTGTCCCTTGACGCTCATTGTCCCGTTACGCTCATTATCCCGTTACGCTCATTGTAACGTTTACATTTCATCAATGTTTTGTTATGACGTTGTCACGTTAAACTATCGTCCGTAAACCGAATTTACAGACAACCAATTTTTTACGTGAAAACGTCTAATAAATCGATGAACGCCGGCTGCATGCACGAAAAAGTATGACTCACTGTCCCGTTACGCTCAATGTCCCGTTACGCGGTGGCTGAGGAAATGGGCGGGTGTGCGCCGCGCCCGACTGTCGCTTCAATTGTCATTCCTCGGAGCTCGCGCCCGGACGTATGTTGTCACGTTAAACTATCGTCCGTAAACCGACTTTACAGACAACCAATTTTTATATCAAGGCGCGTCACTCTCAATGTATCGTGTCACTTTCATAGATTTTGTATGAATAAGTTTCGAAACGGCATGCAGCATATCGCCTGCCCATGTTTTTTTTTATTTTTTATTCGATCATTAGGGGGCCAATAGGGCTCTGGCAGCCCCGGCTGGTCACTGCGACCTTTTCAGATCTATTGTGACATCCCCTATTAATTACAGCACCTCTCCAAGTCCAATGCTGAGCATGTAGTCAGTGATGGCCTTGGGGGAGGAGGTTTTTATCTCATCGGGTGAGATTATGTGACCTCCAAGGTGCCGGCTTCTGCTATGGTGCAGAGGCTCACATTCGCACAGGATATGTATGGGCGTTTCGTCCTTTGTGTGACAGAACCTGCAAGTGATGTGTTCACCTAGGCCCATAGTGTTTAGGTGTTTGTGGAGCTTGCAGTGTCCGCTAAGGGTTCTAACCAGGACTCTTAGTCGAGTCCTGCTCAGCCGTAACGCTTCCCTGGAAAATTTCGCAGTGAAGCCTACTATAAGCAGTTTAGAGTGTCTCAGGCCAGGGTTACATTTCCAGAGCTTGTTTTTCTCGTGCATACAACAGTAGCTTCACCTTACGTCGCCTCAGTGTAATTCACGCAGAGCGGGAGGCCGACTCGGTTATCCGCCACGAGCAATTTGTCTGCGACGGAGCACGGCGCGGTCGACCGCGCCGGACGCCCGCATATTGGGTCGGATGGCCTTAGGGCTTAGACTGATAAGTGAGGAGCCTTTCGACAATGCGTGCAGTGCCGTTTGTGTCGCACAATCATTATTTCTATTTTCTTGTGTAGGTATAACGCTTGAAGTAAAATAATAAAATTATTTCATTAAATCATTTATTTACCAAAGTTAAATTTACAATATAATCATTATTTTAGTATTCGGTTGCCGATCGAGTGCTATAAATAGTTCATAAGTTAGTTATGTATTTACATAACTACAATAAAATGTTCACAAATGTTTTTTTAAGAAAACAAAAAAAGTAGACTCGAATAACATAAGATAAGATCTCTTTTTTTGGTAATTTTTATGGTATTGAAACTATTTTGTCCGGTATACCTATCTAGAACCATTATGTATTACAGTGTGAAAAGTAGATTATGCATAAATAAGTATAATTAGTATAAGCAGAACTATATAATTATTAATTATTTCAATTAGTAAGTAAGCTTAATTATTCTGGTAACAATAAATTTTAAGATTTCATGGCACTTGCAGTAACCACTAATTGCCACTCTAAAAAAATATTTATATTTAAAAAATAAACACTTACAAAAGAATTTTCCCATGGAATTAATTTTATAAAATGTAACATTACTTTGCCGATTGTAATAATTTAAGGCACAATAGGTAATAGTTTGACTAGGTCTTTATTTTTTTTTCTTTTTTTTTAGTTAAACGTATTTGTTCTTGTCAAATTATTACAAAGCAGCACTGTGCCATGATAAGATCTATAATGTAATTAAAAATTAGGTTTATTTCTATATTTAAGTATTATTAAAAAGAAAATCACAAGCATAAATGAATGATTTACATAATTATATGATTTGAAACGTCAAATCAACTAACGAACCCTCGTATTGATTTCCGGTTTCTTTTTCGACATCTTGAACCAGCCCGCCTTCTTCTCATTATTCTTAGGCATGGAAACAGACCTAGAAACTCTTTCTCTGTCGCTGTCCCTGCTTATAATTTCGCTCGATTGACTTTTCTTCCCGTCCCTGGTGACTGATTTCCGTAAAGTGGGTGGATCTTTGCGTTTCTCTGGTTTACGGTAGAGCGTTTGACTGGAACTAGTCAGTCTGCTACTGGTCGGTTTACGTGTGAGGGTTGTCTGACTGTAGGATTTATTTTTTTGTAATGTTGGAGGTCTGTCGATTTTGGCGGGTTCTTTTTTGGGTTTTCTCGGTTTTTGCGCGTAGTGTACGTCATGTGCGTCGTTGTAGTGTTTCGGAGTCCATGGCGCGAAGATAGAGAAGCTTTTGGTGGTGCTCCGGACTTGCAGGTTGGAGGAATTGACGGAAGAAACGTCGTCACGAGAACGGTTGCGAGTGATGCGCCCTGGGTCGGGGATGTCGCCCACTGGGAATTAGGAAAAGGTAAATATAGTTTTTTTATTTTTAATAATTTTTTAATTTTTAAATATTTTTTAATTGACCGAGCGAGCGAAGCGTCTCTTCATCAACTGGCCAAATTTTCTTTCATCTGTCAGTTTGTTTGTATGTTCGTACTCGCGTACAGAGCGTAATTTTGAACCAATTTTGATGAAACTTGGTGTATAGGTTCTATGGTTTTTTTTTTTTCCTCGGCGATTTTTGATAAGAGGGGTGGTTCCCATTAAAAGGGGGGAAGTTTATTGCGGCGTTAATTACCAACCGATTTTAATGATATTTGGTAGGTAGGTAAAGTACACAATTATTACAACTTGTGGTAAAAATTAACAGAATTGGTCAAGTGGTTGTCGTGATATAACAACCAACTTCAGATTCCATGTAACAGTGAGCGCGCGTGGATGTGCTTGATGCATTTTAGCGCTGAATAATTTTCTTGATTTTACGTTTTCTCCATTTCTAAAATTATTATTTGTTTTTATAAGAATATACATTGTTTTTTTTTATTAAGGGCATCTAAACATATCCTATTTTTTGTATTAAAATTAAATTGAACTTTCAAGGTTCTTAAAC
Organism: Lycia hirtaria; assembly: GCA_947563715.1. Taxonomy (NCBI): domain Eukaryota; kingdom Metazoa; phylum Arthropoda; class Insecta; order Lepidoptera; family Geometridae; genus Lycia; species Lycia hirtaria. The sequence continues at coordinate 24,515,704 of OX387383.1, read as the reverse complement.
TTATGGATAAAATGATTTTTGACCGTGAAATTACGTTTGTAAAATCACTTGAAATTGCGAAATCGGCCAAAATTTTACATACGGCCTCCTAAGCCAACTTTATGTAGTTATTATGTACAGATGATCCAAGGTGAGCTGCAAATAAGCTCTCTCGCGAGGTCTACTGTTCGTAGAACTACTAGTAAATAGCCTAGTCCGTCCTCTCCAAGCTCTTCTAGCATTCGTCTTCCTACTCGTACCTCTGTGCGATGTGTCGCTGTCATGCATTTATAAGTAAGACGGATTATGTATAACATTGTGAATTTTGACTACCTATCTAAAATAAATAAACTAGTAGTTCTACGAACAGTAGACCTCGCGAGAGAGCTTATTTGCAGCTCACTTTGGATCATATGTATATAATACCTACATAAAGTTGACTTAGGAGGCCGTATATTAAATTTTGGCTGGTTTCTCAATTTTAAGTGATTTTACAGACGTTATTTCACGGTGAAAAAACATTTTTTCCATAAGCCTAAGCACCTTGAAAGATCAATTTAATTTTAATACACAATTAATACAAAAAATAAGATATGTTTAGATGCCCTTAATAAAAAAAAAACAATGTATATTCTTATAAAAACAAATAATAATTTTAGAAATGGAGAAAACGTAAAATCAAGGAAATTATTCAGCGCTAAGATGTATCAAGCACATCCACGCGCCTTCACTGTTACACGCAATCTGAAGTTTGTTGTCATATCTCGACAACCACTTGACCAATTCTGTTCATTTTTACCACAAGTTGTAATAACTGTGTATTTTACCTACCTACCAAATATCATTAAAATTGGTTGGTAATTAACGCCGCAATAAACTTCCCCCCTTTTTATGGGAACCACCTCTCTTATCAAATATCGCCGACGACAAAAAAAAAAAAACCATAGAACCTATATACCAAGTTTCATCAAAATTGGTTCAAAATTACGCCCTGTACGCGGGTACGAACATACAAACAAACTGACAGACGAAAGAAAATTTGGCCAGTTGATGCAGATACACTTCGCTCGCTCGGTCAATTATTTCATTACTACTTGGGTAAAACCGCGGCGCGCAGCTAATTTTTTATATAAAACAATGTAATTCCGTGGCATACGCACCGGTGGTGGCGTGCAGGTAGACGACGCTGCGCTGCGACTGGTGGCTCGAGTCGCCCTCCGTGCTGTCGCCGGAGTTGGTCCCCGGCGTGCGGCGACGGACTCTGCGACACAAACAATTACTAAAACTCACTTGTTTGTTCTTGTTAGCTAGTTTACAAAACTTAAAAACAGCCGATATAAAAAACGGCTAGACCAATTTTGATGAAACATAGATATGAAAATCTCTATGAAATCCTTTTTCAAACACAAAAATAAGTACATCAAAATCGGTCCATCCGTTTGAGAGCAACGATGCTACATACAGTTACACAGGTATACCCGTTAAACCTATAACACCCCTCTTTTTTGGTGGGGGGTTAAAAATTGCAACCGTCAAGCCGGGCCCGAAGTGTTCGGTGTGCTTAGCAACTCCGACACTAGGGCTGGCCACTCGGTCTATACGACCTTACTTAATACGATTGATACCACAGAAAGTAACAACATAACAAAATTTACACTTAAGAGAATAGCATAAAAGGAGGTCTTATCGCTAAAAGCGATCTCTTCTAGAAAACTTTAGGATGCGTGAAAAATTTATTATAATGAGCATAATCTCTATATATATAAAAATCAATTGCTGTTCGTTTGTCTCGCTAAAACTCAAGATCGGCCGATTTAGCTGATTTTGGTTTTGAAATGTTTGTCGTAGTCCAGGGAAGGTTTAAACGTCGAGAAAATATCGGGTCCACTCATTGATAGGTGATACAAAGTCATCTAGTTTATTATAAGTACTTGGGCGACCGAGCTCCACTCGGATTTTTTATGACTGAAAATACGAGCAAACCGGGGTTCACTAAAAATGAAACCTAAGCAAGATCGATTTATCGTCCCCTAATCTACCTACAAACCAAATTTTATTAAAACCGTTGGAGCCGTTTCCGAGATTCAGATTATATATATACAAGAATTTCTCGTTTAAAGGTATTAGATGAGCATATTATAAGAATATTAAGAATGTTGGTGCTTACTCTCTATCACAATGCTCAAGCCGTCCGTACTCCGCACTGAGCTCGCACGGCACGCATCTAACCTAGAATTGGCTCTCTTTGTCTATCGGAACATACCATTAGAATTCCTGTCGAAAGATTTTCAACTGGAGGACGGTACTTAGTTATTCAACCGGGCATTAGAAATTACCATTAGTGTATACTCTTTACTCACTTTCCATTCAGCTCCTGCTTACTGCTCCTCAATTCAGAAGAGCTGCCTCTATCGTCAACCCTTTTTCTTACATCCGTGGAACTGCCTCTGTCTCTATCTTCCACTCTTCGTCTAACATCAGTTGAACTCCCTCTATCTCTTTCTTCCATCCGTTTCCTTACGTCAGTTGAGCTGCCCCTATCTCTTTCTTCTGCCCGTCTTCTGACGTCTGTCGAGCTACCTCTTTCGTCTGTTTTTCTCCTGGTATCTATGGAACGTTCTCCGCTCTTCCTTTCAGCTTTAAGAGTTTTTGAACTGCTGTGACTTCTTGACCTGTAATCAAGACTATAACTTACGTACGTATAACGTATACGTTAAAAATATAACCCTCCTTATTACGCAAACGAGTAAAAACTTATAGCAATCATACATCCTATGCTATTTTATAAAAGAACTGATCCATGAGATAAAAAAATCTCGATTTTTATCTTAAGTTTTTTTTGCTTGATGTTGGCGTCATGCTTGCACATTTGCCATTTGTCGAGTTTATATTATCTTAAAGCTCAACGCACGCAGCTATCACTTTTACACAACACAACATTTTTAAACGTATATAATTACTGGTGATCATGATTTTATATGTTGTGTCGCTTTGAACCCATTTCTATGTCTATAGCTAAACCTGTGAGCTAAACACTTAACAGTGCTAACCTAAGTTTGTACTTTCAGTACACATGTATGGTGAAAGCCTAACCGCACTGATCAATGGATCTCAACAGTCTGGATATTATCTGTCATCGGTAGCTTACCTCTCATAGGGGCTGATGGGAGGCTTCGAGCTCATCTTCCTATCCAAATGACTCTCCGCTTCAGAGTTGCTGTGGATTTCTGATATATTCTGCAAATTCCTCTTGTAATATTGCTTGGAGTTATTCTTTGGGGACTCTCTTCCGTCCGTCCTGTGCAAATTCGACAAGGAATAGCTTTTACTGGACAACAAGCTTGTGTCGACTTCATCGAGTCCGTTGGTAGAATTTGAAATGGTCTTTCGTAAAGTGCCTTTCTGAGGATGACTTTTGGATTTGACGACGGTGCTGTGGCTTCCATTGGCATCGGAGTCAGGGTCAGTGTCTCCGAAGAAACGGAGGTTCTTGGCTGGGCTGCTGAGGGGTTGCTTTGTTTTGGACCACACTTTGCGGGAGGATTCGTCTTCCGTTGTGATGATGCTTTCTTTTTCGACCTGAAAATAAAGTAAAAGTTTTGAGATAAAATTGACACAGCTTTTCGAATGTATATATTATAACATAATACTTGTCAAATAACATTAACATAGCTTTGAATTTATTTAAACGAGATACACACAGCTTTAGTAAATCTATACAACATGACACTCTTGAAACATGATTGATGCAGCTTTTGCGAATCTATTCTGACTAAATATTATAAAAGCGAATGTTACTGCGCCTCTCTGTCTGTTGGTTACATTTTCACGGCCAAACAGCTGAACCGATTGTCATGAAATTTGGTGCAGAGATTGATGAGAGCCTAAAAACATTGACTATTTTTCATCATCATCATCATTATCATTATATCATTATCATCATCATATGTGCAATAAAGGTTCCGTACCTCAGTCGGCAAAATCGGAAACCTTATAGGATCACTGCCGCGCACGCGTCGTCGCACTGCTATGAAGGTCTCAGACCCCTATTATTTTAGGTTCCGTACCTCAGTCGGCAAACCAGCTCATGATCTCTTTCGGTCATATTTTAGTCACAGAAGGCAGAGTACAGTTATCGATACGTATAATAGAGAGACTAAAGCGATTGAAATCATTCAATCAGTTGAAGGTAGTGTGAATATTGGCGTGCCGCAAGGTAGCATCCTGGGCCCACCATTGTTTTTGGGATACATAAATGAGCTACCATCTTTAATTAATCATCACACTGTATTATATGCGGATGATGCTACCGTGTTATTTGTAAAGAGTGAGCAAAATGATATAGCTTATAATAACACTATTATGACTACGCTAAAAACTCTGGTAGATTGGTTAAATGCTTTAAATCTTCAGACTAATATTTCAAAAACTAAAATAATGCAGTTTCATAATTATAAGGCAACGCCAATCAATCTTAACATAAATATTGCTGGTTCCTCTGTTACCGAAGTTAGTCAGACAGATTTTCTCGGAATAACTCTGGACTCAAACCTAAACTGGAAAGCTCATCTATCAAACATCAACAGTAAAATTTCAAGCCAGTGTTATGCTTTATCTGTATTAGTTGACATCGCATCTTCTGAGGTTGCCAAGAGTGCTTATTATGGCAACATTTTCCCACTGTTGACATATGGGGTGATATTTTGGGGGAATTCTGTCAATGTAAATCAAACTTTTTTGCTGCAAAAGCGATGTTTACGGATAATTTACAGCAAAAACAGTGATGAAACGTTAAGGGAACTATTCAGAGCAAAACAATTTTTAACTCTTACCGGTATATATATACTTGAAATTTCTTTATTTGTAAGATATAACAAAAATTTATTCAAAAGTAGATCTGATTGTCGATTGAGAAACAGTGCTATGAGAGGCAATGATTATCTTTATAAGCCATGTTCAATAATAATCGGCCAAGTGCGAGTCGGACTCGCGCACGAAGGGTTCCGTACTATTATCTATAATACTACAAAGTTTAGTTCTGTTTATAAAATAACGAGAAATCAACGAAATTCCAAGTAGTAATTTGCAAACTTATAGGTAGGTTTTCGATACACATCCGGGCAGCATGACAACGCTCGCGCGAATACGCGCGGCTATGGCTCGCTCCGTGATGTTACCTCCCCCGCTACCCGCGCGTTCGCGCCACCACCACACCGCGGCGCGGCGCTCGCACCGCGTTTAGATGCACGGATTATTTTCATTTTGTGAGTTTTTATGTATTAGATTAGGTATTTATTTTTATAGTTAATATATTTCTAAATATTTACTTACAAATATTCAAGTTTCTACCTGTTAATTAAGATCGAGTAAAAATTGCTTAATAATTACGTTTGTTGTATGGGAGCCCCCCTTTAATATTTACTTTATAGTTATTTAATTATTTATTTTGAAAGGTAATACACAAGTAAGTATTCTGTGAAAATTTGAAGCGTCTACCTGTTACCGTTTTTAATATTGAGCAAAAAAATACGAAAAAAACACGTTTATTGTATGGGGACCCCCCTTAATATTTAATTTTTTTAAATTTTTAGTATTTGTTGTTATAGCGGCAACGGAAATAGATCATTTGTGAAAATTTCAGCTTTCTAGCTATCACGGTTTATGAGATACAGCCTGGAGACAGACAGACAGACAGACAGACAGACAGACAGACAGCGAAGTCTTAGTAATAGGGTCCCGTTTTTACCCTTTGGGTACGGAACCCTAAAAAGTGTAATATATGAAAAAAGTACATTTATTAGTGCTATCAATATATATAATAGATTGCCAAAAGATATCACTGACATTTCCAATAACAATCAATTTAAGACTAAGGTGAAACGATGGTTATTTAATAATGTGTTCTATGACTTAAAAGAATTTTTAAACAGAAGTATGACTGGTACTACCTTGTTAAATAGACGATTTCAGAGTTGCTAGTGTTCATAATTTTTTGACTAATTGATTGCAAAGTATTTTCTACATTAAATTAACATTATCTAATTCTATTCATCTGACATTAAATTTAAATTATTATTAATATTGACATCTAGATAAATTAAAAATTTATTGACATAATTATATAGGACATTACTACAGTTTAGAAATCGTTTATGAATATTAAATCATATTAATCAAGCATGTTATAAATTTCTGACAATATTGAATGCCCGATGAGGGTAAGCTGATAATTCTATATAATGCACTATCACCTAGCATGTCTGTATGTATTAGCTATCAATAAATATATCTGAATCTGAATCTGAAAATCGGAAACCCTATAGGATCACTGCCGCGCACGCGTCGTCGCACTGCTACGAAGGTCTCAGACCCCTATTATTTTACTCGGAACTGTACCATTTTTACTTTAGAGTCGGATTCAGTGTGAGTCCAATGGCTAAATATAAGGAAGTTGTTAGTTATTAGTTGTTAGTTGCTGTTAGTTTTCCATGTAAAATAAAATAAAATAAGAGCATATATGTACCTTAGCACCATTCTTCCCCTTCTTTCTAGTAAGTCGGTCGAGCGACTTGAACCAGCCGCTCGGCTGCGGGTGCTGCGGCGCCGGCTGGCGGCGAGGGGGCGACGGAGTGGGGCTGGGAGTGGCCAGCCGGCGGCGGCCGCGGTACCTCTCCGCCTGGAACACATACAAACATTCGCATTAGAATAATCAGGTGACTGCTGTCACTTTGACAACTGTCATATTTGTCATGAAGCTTATACGAATGGTATGAGCGAGGCAAGATGGTATAAATAAATAAATATTTGTGGACATTTCACACACCATCTAGCCCAAACTAAGCAAAGCTTGTACTATGGAACTAGATGGCTGATAGAATACATATATAATTATTTTTTTTTGTAAATATATACATATGATACATAGAAACACCCAGACACAGAACAAACATCCATGCTCATCACACAAATGTTTGCACTGGGTGGGGATCGAGCCCACGACCTTTCAGTTCAGCAGGTAGACGTAGACACACTACCAACTGAGCCACAAGGCCAGTCAAGATGGTGATAATATTTTGTAACTAGTGACGGATAGTTACATTAGTAGTACCCTTGATGGTACTATTCAGTGGTACTACTGACGTCAAGCCATTACAATGCATTGGGAGTCCTTTGAAAAACTTCTTGTGTAGGAAGCCGTGATCCATTGCCATTGTCAATGTGTACCTATATTTCAAAGTTATGTGCGTATTGCTGCAGACTAATGGTTACGGAAACACAGGAAACCTGCAGGTCTAAGAGTTCTTAAAACGTTATCGGCGATGTGTGAAGTCTACCAACCCCCACATGGCTAGCGTGGTAGACTAGGTACGGTATAAAACTGTAAGATACAACGGGTTTATATCGTTGCTTCATAGCCGCGACGCCATGGATTCGCAGTGTGTTTAAATTGCGAAGGTATTTTTTTGTAAACTACAAAAGAAATTTCGTTCTGAGATAAGCACATAAAAAGTCCTCGATAATGACTACACGAGAGGCTCCTCATGTTTCTTGCGATTTTAATGTCTCTCAACAAAAACTGAAGACGCGTCGAAGGTGACGCCATCCTCCAAAATTAGCTCGATCATCCAAAGGAGGTAGTGTCATATTGTACCTACCAGATACTCATTATAAGTATTCTCCAATAATTATAATGGAGTCTTATGCAAATAGATTGTGTATTTACTTACTAATGCGACTTTACCATTGATCTCGTTTTTATTAGGTCTGGAAAAGCTTTTTACATACAAATAACAGTTTGTTTGCAAGTCATTTTGAAATAGGTACTATAATGTCTAATAACTCGGGAATACGTGGACATCTCGCATCTCTAAATAGCGGCAAAATGTTGATAGTAAAATTAGTACGAAATTAATTTGACAACCACCAGTGAGTGGCAGTGATCAATGGCATCTATACCTACATTATCTCAGCTACAAGAAGTCCTCTGCTCGAAATAGGCCTCCATGAATTTCCAAAAGGACCAGTTGGAAGAAGCTTGCAGCCAGCGTCTTCTTGTCACTTGAATTGGTCATCTGTCTACCTTGTGTTTGGTCTTTCTACGCTACGCTTGCCGGTGCGTGGAAAGACCAAACACAAGGACACAACACTCAAGAAATTTTCGGTCCTACCGGGCACCAGTTCTACGTGCTATGTGCCCTACTCATTGCCGCTTCCTTGCTAATCCGTTGTGCTATGTCGGTGACTTTCGTATGTCTACGGATCTTTTCACTACTGATTCGATCTCGCAGCGAGACACCGAGCATAGTCCTCTCCATACGCACACAAAAGATACATAACGTAACATTTTAATATGAAATGTGCGCTGCCGTAGTTTTGCCGTATTTGTATTTCGCAGATGGGTTATTTCACTCAACTATGGCAAAGCTAAAAAGGGGCGTTTCGTCGTGACTCGTGGGTCAAGGGGCATTTCATCTTCGTTAGGACTACAAGTTTTGTGATATTGCTAATTCATAAATGTTAGGTATACGTGAAAGAGACAGAGCATCTACTACTAACTTTTTAGGGTTCCGTACCCAAAGGGTAAAACGGGACCCTATTATAGAGACTTCGCTGTCTGTCCATCCGTCCGTCTGTCAACAGGCTGTATCTCATGAACCGTGATAGTTAGAGAGTTGAAATTTTCACAGATGATGTATTTTTGTTGCCGCTATAACAAATACTAAAAAACAGAATAAAATAAATATTTAAGGGGGCTCCCATGCAACAAACGTGATTTTTTTGCCGTTTTATAAATAATGGTACAGAACCCTACGTGCGCGAGTCCGACTCGCACTTGGCCGGTTTTTAAATTTCTTTATCTCACTTGAGTGCACGGGATATGCGTAGTCATAATGTACATAAGTGGTGCCTCTACCAACATATCGCTATAAAAAATTATCATGTCTGGAGGTTGGTCGGTAGAGCACCGTCTCGGGTCATTGACACACTGTCGGTAAAAAACATATGGATTGTTTGTGGTTTTTGCTAAAACATATAGATATACATATAAACAATGATGATTGTATTATTAGTCAATATACTTAAGTATATGTATAAGCAAGAAATTCATTTAATGAAGTTTAGTATTATAGACTACAAAAGTTAGTAAGTTGGTTTATAAGTTATTATTTTATACACACACTTCATTACATAGCACGGTATAAAAAAACTGATTAACCTATTACTGAAAGTAAAGTCCGTGTCACATTATTAGGGTTCCGTGCCTTAAAAGGAACAAGTATCTATATTAAAAGATAAACAAAATACCCGACTGCAGAAAAGCAGTATTTGCAGAGTAACTTAATTTTTCGTTACGCTGTTGAGTGTACGTTTTTAGTGAGAAAGTATGCGTAAAATTGCCGTAAAAGGTTATAAATGTGCATTTTTTTAAATAATTTTAATAAAATCACTTGTTTATTAAGAATAAGTTCATAATGAAGTAATCAACCGAGATCGGTAGATAAGTCGATTGATATGAAGTGCAGACTTCCAGCCCTGTAGTTATATTGGATCGCTGATCAACCGTAACGTGTTTCTAAGTATCGTCGATCGTGTGAACAAAGACCGCGCCTGTCCACAAACCAATCATACACCTAACACAATAGTCCTAAGCTAACATCCTGAGGTGAACGCCCGACAGGCTCCTTGATAAAACTCGGACATGGGCTTTCAGTTATCGGTCAAGCTATTCTTTCAGTTATCAGTCAAGCTATTCTTTCAGTTATCGGTCAAGCTATTCTTTCAGTTATCGGTCAAGCTATTCTTTCAATTATCGGTCAAGCTATTCTTTCAGTTATCAGTCAAGCTATTCTTTCAGTTATCGGTCAAGCTATTCTTTCAGTTATCGGTCAAGCTATTCTTTCAGTTATCGGTCAAGCTATTCTTTCAGTTATCGGTTAAGCTATTCTTTCAATAAACAAGTATCTATCTCTATTAAAATAAAATATAAAATACCTCACCGCATAAGATTTTTTTGTAATCTTACTTACGCTGGATACGCTGCTGAGTGTACGTTTTTGTGATAAATATGCGTAAATTCGCTGTAAAATATATTGAAATGAGCATGCTTTGAAACAATTCTAGTAAAATAACTTATTTGTAACGAAACAGTTCGTTGGAGGTCACGAAAAAACGCATTTATTTTTATTTTTACGATAGTTTTATTACTATAAGTTTTAACAAAAAAATATAGCCTATGACACTCAGGGAGTGAAGACGAATCTAACGACTCCTCGCACATCAAAATCGGTCAAGCCGTTGAGGCTGTAGGCGATCATATAGAAACATACATACTCATTTACAAACAAATCCTCGAAAAACATAACCCTTCTTGCGCAGTTGGATAAAAAATCAGCTCTGTAGGTTGGGAATAACTGAATCACAAGTATAAGTATAGAAAACTCAATAAACCCCATTAAAAAAAAACCGGCTGAACCGATTCTGATGAAACAGAACACTTATGAAATCCTCTTTCAAATAAAAAAAACTAGATCAAAATCGGTCCATCCGTTTGAGATCTACAATGCCGCAGACCGACACACAGTTACACAAACACACAGATACACAAATACACAAATCCGTAGATTTCTGGGTCGGGGTTAAAAATGGACATCCGGAAAAATATATTCAAGTGAGTAAACTTGAATATATTTTAAATTATCAATAATGAGGTTAGGTATTTCCTCAGATGTCGTGCGTGTGTGTGTGTGTGTGTGTGTGTGTGTGTGTGTGTGTGTGTGTGTGTGTGTTGTTAGGTCTCGTCTCGCGCCCGGTTGGTTTCTAGTCGTTTATCGGCGGCGTGTACCGTACCGATATTACAACCGTTCGAACTCCGTTTCTTGGTAAACAGTTTATGTATCGTGTGTGTACACACATTTACCTATTAGGTTTATTTATTGATCGAATCCGACGCACAAACCAGTAGAAGACTAGAACTAAGTAAGACCTTAGTCCAATCTCTTAGAGGCTCTGGCTAATGAACATTTTAAATGTATTCAATAAATAATAAATTATCAGTTTAAAAAACCGACCTCAAAAACAACACACAATGCATTTTTATCCAACTGCGTAAGAAGGGGGTTATGTTTTTCGAGTGTATGTATGTAAGTTTCTATATGATCGCCTACAGCCTAAGCGGCTTGACTGAATTTGATGTGCGTTAGATTTGTCTTCATTCCCCGAGTGTCATTAGCTATATTATATTGTGAAAATTATAATACCTACATTACTGTCAAAAATAAAATGAAATCATTTTTTCCTAACCTCCAACGAATTTTTTCGTAAACAAGTGATTTTACTAGAATTTAAATAGATTTTACTAGATTTTACTAAAGAATGCGCATTTATAATCCTTTACAGCGATTTTACGCATACTTTCTCACAAAAAACGTACACTCAACAGCGAGTCGATCGAAACGAAATCATAAAGTAACAAAAACTGCAAAAACTGCTTTCCTGCAGTCGGGTATTACGTTTTCCTTCTAATAAAGATATTCGTTCATAACTCTTCTTCCCATGTGGGCTGTGAACCCACGTCCCGGCCGAGGTCGCGCTCCACCGCGCACCGGCGGAACTGGTCGCCTCTACAGAGTGGTACTCGCGGCAAGGTCTGCGCCCATATGGCGGCCGACCTTACGCGGTTTCGGATGACGACTCGTCGCCGGACATCTTGCCTCGAACAATACCTTACTGTATGCTGTAGGTTAATAACTGGACGACATGTTACCCAACATTATTTGCCAGTACCTGGCTGACCAAGCTCCACTCGGATTTTTTATGACTGAAAATACGAGCACACCCGGGTTCACTAAAAATGAAACCTAGCAAGATCGATTTATCATCCCCTAACTACCTACAAACCAAATTTCATTAAAATCGTTGGAGCCATTTCCGAGATTCAGATTATATAATTATATACAAGAATTGCTCGTTTAAAGGTATTAGATTAGGGAGTTCCTGTATCCCTGTCTCAGCTCCATCATCACATCCTTGCCTTCACAGGTATTACTTATGCAAAGTGCGTGATAATCAGATAAGATCATTGGAAGTTGTTTTAGGTAAAAGCTTAACTAGTAAGTACGTGGGTGACTGAGCTTAGCTCGATTTTTTACCCGACTACGTAAAAAGAAGGGTTACATTTTTCAAGTATATGTATGTTTCTATATGAACGCAAAAAAAAACTGTTGTATTAGATTCGTACTTAAAATGCTAATAGTGTCTAAATAAAACGACCGCAACAACACAGATTTAACGGATTATCAAATGTTCCTTATTTTACCACGGAATCCTAAAAACCACTTGCGACACACTCTACTTTTCATTAATAGCGTAGCGTTATTTGGCACGATCCATCTAATGAGTAGTGGCATCAACCAGCACCGCTACCGGTCCCAGGCGGCAGCTGGCAGTGACTGCTGGGTGAGCTGTGGCACGGGTCAGCAAGGCCACGGTGACGTTAAGCAAGCAATGACGGCGAGGCTGCCGCCTGCCGCCTGCCGCCTGCCGCCGCGCGGGTTTGTTTGTGAAAGTCTAGATTGGTCTCACTTCTGCGGGTATTCAATGATACAGAAGTTCTGTACTCATTGTTAGTAATTCTGTGGTAGCGAAGTGTCTTATCTTGTATCTAATTTTATACTGTTTAATATCGAGATTAAAACAATTACTAATTAAAATACTGACAGAGCGAGCGAAGCGTGCTAAGTTTTCTGTATCAACTAGTAACATTTGCACATAAGATATAAAAAAATATATAATTTCCCCCTTTTATCTACTAGTTTGTACGGAACTAGAGATTGCAACCTGGTATGTTTCTCAACGGACGATTGACGGATTGATGTGTTAGCGATGAAACCGTAAAAGTATTTTATGAAAATTTGCTATATAAGAATGGAAAAAGACAATGATTCAAGGTTACGAATTCATATTTATTTCAAACTAGCAAATCAACAATAATCAGTCTCACTCAAAGTCTCAAAATCTTTGATTTAATACAGAATTGATTAGTTTTACTTATGGACGGAATAGTAACATTAGTATTAGTAATTATTAAATAGCAGGTCTTTCTCTTTACTCGTTATAGTGTCCGTTTGAAACATAGTATTAGAATAAGAAACTAATAAAGCTTAAAGCACTAAACTTGTCATAACAACTTAGATTAGATAGATAGCCATATAAACTTTGGTAGCTTTGGTATTTGGTATAAACAAAACAAATTCTTATTGGCGCGTCAGAATGGCAATGTGGCAGCTCGCAGCGGTTATCATGCGAATTTTCTAGATTTCTAACCGGGCCCGGTAAGAATGGCCGGCCGGGCCCGGTTTGCAATCTCTATACGGAACATTCGGTGGGCTAATTCGACTCGCTCTTGTCCGGTTTTATTTTGAGGTCGGTATCTGTCTAAGCCTTTGAAGATGACAATGTAGGGCCTGGCACCGACCTCAAAAATAGTTGGTGTGCGTACCTACTTAGGAGTTATATTACTAGTAGTTCTACGAACAGTAGACCTCGTGAGAGAGGTTATTTGCCTTGGGTCATCTGTACATAATACCTTGGGTCATCTGTACATAATACCTTGGGTCACCTGTACATAATACCTACATAAAGTTAACTTAGGAAGCCTTATTAAAAATGAAAGAAAATTTGGCCAATTGATGCAGAGACGCTTCACTCGCTCGATCATCAAATAATTTTATAAATGGAGAAAACGTAAGATCAAAAAAAATATTCAGCGCTAAAATACATCAAGCACATCCACGCGCCCTCACTGTTACATGCAATCTAAAGTTGGTTGTCATATCTCGACAACCACTTGACCAATTCTGTTTACTTTTACATCAAGTTGTAATAATTGTATACTTACTTAATCTACTTACCAAATATCATTAAAATCAGTTGGTAATTAGCGCCGCAATAAACTTTCACCCTTTTATGGGAACCATCCTATCAAAAATCGCCGACGACAAAAAATAAAAATCTATAGAACCTATACGCCAAGTTTCATCAAAATTGGTTCAAAATTACGCCCTGTACGCGAGTACGAACATACAAACTCACAAACTTACAAACAAATTCGACAGACGAAAGAAAATTTGGCCAGTTGATGCAGAGACGCTTCGCTCCCTCGGTCAATTATTACAAAAATATATAGCTGACACTCAGGGAGTGAAGTCGAATCTAACGAGATCTCGCACATCAAAATCAATCAAGCCGTTTGGTTAGGCTATAGGAGATCGATCATATAAAATTATACATACATACATACAAACATAAAATAAATAAAATAATAAATATTTGTGGATATTTCACACAACTCCATCTAGTCCAAACTAAGCAAAGCTTAGTTGTAAAACATACATGCACTCGAAAAACATAGCCTTCCCACTTAAGCAGTCGGGTAAAAATAGATAATTTTGAACAAATAAAACACAACAGCGAGTGTCAAGTCCTCACTATAAGTTAAATATGATTGATGAAGCTACTATTAGCTTAATGTATTTACGATACAAAAGAAACAATACAATACCTAAATATGTGCTCGGTCGGAACCACAGTTATTGATTTAGAAGCGAAAATCTTAACTAAATAAATGCCTAAGTAAATGTTCAATGAAATTGGACAACTTTTAACGGATTTATCGCGTATGTATATTTTGACCTGACATTTTGAACTGTTTCGGCTTTCCAATCGCGAAAATCTAAGAAATCATTAATTAAATGTTACATTTTACATGACTAAGACAACAACATTCCCAAAATAAACTTAACTTGAACTTTTAGAGTGCCGTAATTGTAAATTTGTCATGTCTGTATAACAGTTGTATTCACAAACTATTTGTACTATGACAATCGGGGCGTGATGGCAGTGGATGAAGCTCAGGACCGGAGAGGATGGCTTGAGCTAGAGGAAGATTATACCCAGCAGTGGGTGGATACAGGCTGAATAGATAAAGATAGAAACCAAAGATGGTTTATCACAATGGGAGGAGCCATAAACATTGCCGCTACTCACCTGTATATAACGTGTCCGCTTCGTTCCGTCTTTTCGGTCAAGACATTGCGCCAAGTTGGCATACCGTGAAGATACATTTTAACGAATTAGTTGTTAAAATACGTGGTAATTTAATGCTACCTATCTAGTGATGAATGCAGATACAAAACTATGTCGATATTTTTATAACCACTGTCAGAAAATATAGGAGACGTCACTTCCATATATTTTTGGCAATAAATAGTGGACATGGTGTGAAAAACCTTATGGGAAATTCTTTATCATCTTGGAAGTTTACCTACAAGAGTCGTAGGTAAAATTATCTTCAAAGAGACTTCTCTACCCAACATTCTGTCAACTTCAAATCTGACAGTACAAAGACTCAGTTTGTCATCAATATACGTCCAATATCGTATGTCCAACAAAAACCAGGTGAACAAACTTGAGGTCATCGCGGGCTGACGTCACCGCGTCCTCACCTCGCCGGCTGCTGTACAACATTATATATAACTGTGCTTCCCATCTACTGGGAATGCTCAAATTTATTTTATACACAGAGCTACGTATTGATAATAATTTTCGTCTGCTAAACTTGTTGGTATCTATAAAGCCAGAATCTCACGAGTTTCAGAAAATCTTTTCTTAGTTGGTAATTAAACTTTTTATAGAATACATAATCTTCTTCGGGATCAGCGACGTAGACTGTTGGAAAGGACTGTGAATTTTGTTTTTGCAGTTGATGCTGAAGAAAATGTATTTGTTCCTCTCGGTCCTTGGTTCTTTCACTTTGTCATCTTGCCTCTGAAAATGAAATAACAAGGACCGAGAAGAACCAAATATTGTTTATAGACCAAATAGAGGTGAAGGCAAATGCCATGTCATATAGGAAGGAGAAATGATTGGCAAGACACCAGAAACTTGACTAATTCTACAATTGTAGATCAAGCATGGAGACTCGTCTCTGGGGGTTATTTTAGTAGGTATCAATGTAGTCAGAAATATTTTAAAGGTTAACACTTTAATCAAAGTTCAGAAAACCAAGCTTAAGGTTTGTCAGAGATCCATGGAGCGCAATATCCTCGGTGTCAGGATAATCAACCACATACGTAATATGGAGCTGCGCTTCAGATCGAAGGTTACAAATGTAGCTCTCAAAGCTGCCAAGTTGAAATGGGTCAGCCATTTCGGCCGCATGTTGGAAGACCTTTGGACCAATATTATGACTACCAGTGGCGTCCCAACTCGGCGCAGTCATTCGACAGGCCCCGTAAGATATGGCGAGATGAACTTGACACTTTTGATAAAAATTGGCACACCAATGCACAAAACCGTCAAGACTGGAAGTTAGGGGTGCGCTTTGCCCAGCGGTGGGACACTACAGGCTAATAACAACAACACTATTATCATCAACAAAGGAGGTGAGATCACTGGGCGGGAGAGACGTGACGTTCTTTCAAAACTGACTTCAAAACTCAAGTATTCGGTTAATTAAATAAAGTTTGGATGGTCATTGGTCGGCGGTCAACGAACATGCTGCATGGACATAAACAACTTTTAGATGCAAATTAACATCGTAAAAAATATGGTCCAAGAACATCGAGGTTAGAAATATAAAAGATTTAAGATTCAACTCGATAAGGTTTTATTCTGTTTTTATTAGATGCATGGTTTTGGAAGCGGCTTGCATCCAGCGTCTTCCCGCCACTTGTATGAGGTCGTCTGTCCATATCGTGGCTGGTCTTCCTACGCTGCGCTTGCCGGTACGTGGTCTCCACTCGAGAACCTTTCGGCCCCATCGGCCATCAGTCCAATCCAATCCTTCCAATCGGTCTTTTTGGAAATCCATGGGGGAGGCCTATGACCAACAGTGGACTTCTTATGGCTGAGATGATGATGATGGTTTTGAGTTTTATAATTATTGTTTTCAAATTCGGCGAAAGGCAAATGCGCATGCCGAACGCTGCCAACTTCAAGAAAAAAAATATGTGCTCGTGAGATCTACTGTTTGTATTCGAAATGATTGTTCAACATTCATTCATTCATTATTATGAAACGTTTCTACGAAATATGAAAATCGGCAAATAAGTAGCAAAGTTTTACTTTATCATTACCTTTTATTTCGACAACATCTTGACCGGTTTTGTTAATACTTAAATTACTTGTTTAAAATTGATCGAAGCAAACGTTTGTATCTACTAAATATTATCGAAATTGAAAAAGCAATTTTTTCCCTTTCTTGTGTTCCAGAGTCGACAAGGAACCCTTATAGTTCACCATGTCCGTCCGTCTGCGGCTTACCTAGATAGAACATTAGACAAGAAAGTTGTAATTTATAATGGGAATAGTTGCACTTCGCCATATATTTTTAAGCTTACGTATAATATATATTTTTTTGACAGCCCTGTTTGTACAAACTGTCCCACTGCTGGGCGCAGTCCATCTTCTCATTGTGAGAAGGGTAATAGTCTACCACGCTGGTCAAGTGCGGGTCACACATCTTCAAGATCATTGAGAACTCTCAGACATGTAGGTTTCCTCACGATGTTTTCCTTCACCGTTTGAAGTTGGCGGCAATCAACAATACGCACATAACTTCGAAAAGACAGAGGTGCGTGCCACGGGATTCGAACCCAGGACCTGCGGATCGCAAGTCAGACGGTCTCCCGACTATGCTGCCGGAACTTACGTATATAGTGAAGTGCAACCAAGGAACCCTGCCTACATATGGCCCGACACGCACTTGACCAGTTTTTTTTAGAGTTCTGTACCTCAAAAGGAAAAAAAACGGAACCCTTATAGGATCACTTTGTTGTCCGTCTGTCCGTCTGTCCGGGTGTCAAGACCTTTATCTCGGGAACGCGTGAAGGTATTGAGTTGAAATTAAAACTATATACGCAGATCCACAGTATCTTGCTACAGAAAGAAAAATAAAATTTCTCAGTTTTCGTTAAAAAAAGTTACAGCCGAATATTTCGTAAAAAACGTACATTTCGACACTCACAAGCGAATCAAAACCTATGGGGTACTTCCCAGTTCCCGTTGACCTAGAACTATGAAATTTGGCAAGAAGTTGTGTGAAATTGTGTTAGAGTATACAGGAAAAAATCCGAAAACTGGACATTTTTAATTTAATCACAAAAAATTGTGTCTTTATGCAAGGAGGGTCCAAATTTTAAAGTGAATTAACCGTATCATGTGGGGTATCATATGAAAGAGCTTCATTAGCATAAGCTAAAACAGGTTTTTAAATATTTTTATATTTGATGTATATTTTCGGTTTATGAAGGAAAATATAAAAAAAAATATGATTTCCCCATTTTATTTAGTTTGTACGGAACCCTCGGTGGGCGAGTGTAACTCGCACTTGTCCGGTTTTTTTATCACTTTACTCGCTTCGCTCGCTGAGTTAAGTATTTTTCCACAACGGTCAAATGAGTTGTTACCCTTACAAAACAGAAGTATCAACTGTGTAGAGATGTATTCTCACGGATACCAGAAACAATAACTTGATTATTATGATACAGACTACGTAATTGATATTTAAACTGTTTAACTGTAGGATAAACAGCTGTTGAAGTATTTTCTTACTTGATTATGATCAAGTGAATTTGGATCTCTTTGGATATACGACGGACTGAATTGATTACATTTGACCGGAAAGTAGTGTACACCATAAGGATGGCAACATATTTATATATGAGGTACTTTATAATATTCGTGATTTAAAAAAAATGCCGCTTTTAGAATCAGGACAGATCGGCACAGATCCGAGATGCATTTATAAGAAAAACTAATGTCAGAGACCAACATCAAAATTATGAAAATACACAAGAATTTAAAAAAAAAGTGCGTGACGTTGACAGTGAAATTATTAATTCATTAAATTGCAATTAATGTCGTAGCCCGTTCAACGGGAGACAAGTGGTTAAGGTAGTGGGAGTATTTGGAGCTTCCTTGAAAGTAAGTTCGGCATTTATTCATTACTCGGTTGTCAATATTTTTTAGAAGCTAGTATTTGATAAAAGGGGGAAATTAACTTTTTAACGCTAGTAATAGTCCTGAAAACCGAACTTTAAGTACAAGATGAAAATAACCATTGTCTCGGGAGCATTTATTGAAATCCTAATTTTGCTGAAAATTTTACTAACGTAGGGCGCTACGCTCAGGATTCTACTTTAGAATCCTACGCTACGCTATGGATTTAAAGGAGCTGCCCCGCAGTCGCCCCTTGTTACCAGATTACGAAATGTAAAATTGATTGATTGGAGATTGAAATGTTGGTAAGTTGTATCTAAAGTTGGACCTAATGACATTTTTATAAGCTTTCTAAAGAAGAAGGCACATTGGCCAAGCTACTAATGCTGCTATACAATTTCGATATAAGAGGTTGCGCAATATAAAGTCGCCGTGTAAGTAATCGGTAGTAAAGTAGGCGAGGTAGGTGCTACCTACCATTTGTCAAACAAAATGCCGCAAATTGTGACATATTGGATAATTTATCGCTAATGTTTACGTCTTATTAGGATTCCATAGTAAAGTACCGTTATAGTGTCGCCATGTCTGTCTGTTTGTCTGTTCACGGAGTTGCTCTAAGACTATTAGTATTAGAAGGCTGAAATTTGGTATGAACATACATATCCCATCAAAAACATTTCATTTAAAATTGGTTGCCATGTCTCGCATTGTAGCCTACATACGAAATATCAGCTTTCTAGTACTTCAGCAAATATACTATATTTTTGATGAACATCAGTGAGTCAGTAAATCGGCGTATTTTAAGTATCAATAATTTCGAAAGTATAAGGGCTAAAAATCCCCTCGAAACAATCAAAAGTGCCAATAATTGTATGAGAAGCTGTTGATTAGTTACCAGGATTGCAGCAACGCGCGAAGTTGTGAATATGGGGCACGGTGTTTATGCCGCTCGGATCGGGAGCAGCTAGGCGGCTGTCCGCAGCACTTTCACTTTCGGGTACATTGGCCCTACGGCACCAGGGGATAAGCGGAAGCGTACTACGAATTATCGAAACTAAAGAGTTTCAGTAGAGTGGATCCATTTAAGAGAATCGATGTTTTGTCAGTAAATTACGCATTTTAACCGACTTCCAATAAGAAGGATGTTCTCAATTTGACTGTACGATATTTTTGTATGTTTGTTCATCGATTACTTTGCCAAATATGAAGTTATTGATGATTATTTTTTGTTTGGTAGGTAGGTCACATATAAATTTTATCAAAATCGGTTCAGTACTTTTGCTTTAATAACAAAATAACTAAAAAAATGTCATCCAGGTAAACAAATTGCGTATTTTGAAATCGATTTTCTTTAGTTTTTAACCAACTTCGAAAAAGGAGGAGGTTATCAATTCGTACCGTATTTTTAGGGTTCCGTACCTGAAAAGGAAATACGGAACCCTTATAGGATCACTTTGTTGTCCGTCTGTCTGTCCGTCTGTCCGGGTGTCAAGACCTTTATCTCGGGAATGCGTGAAGGTATCGAGTTGAAATTTAAACTTAATACTATATATATATATATATATATATATATATATATATATAGCAAGATACTATATCCATAGTATCTTGCTGCAGAAAGAAACATTCAATTTCTCGGTTTTCGTAAAAAAAAGTTACAGCCGAATATGTTGTAAAAATCGCACATTTCGACACTCACAAGGGAATCAAAACCTATGGGGTACTTCCCGTTGATAGTTCTAGAACTATGAAATTTGGCAAGAAGCATTGTGTTAGAGTACATTGGACATTTTTAATTTAATCACAAAAAATAGGGTCATTATGCAAGGAATGAGGGTCCAAATTTTAAAGTGAATTAACCGTATCATGTGGGGTGTCATATGAAAGAGCTCCATTAGCATAAGCTAAAACAGGTTTTTAAATGTTTTTACGATGTATGTTTTTCGGTTTATGAAGGAAAATATAAAAAAAAATGATTTCCCCCTTTTAACTACTAGTTTGTACGGAACCCTCGGTGGGCGAGTCTGACTCGCACTTGTCCGGTTTTTTTATGTATGTACACGAATTACTCCGGAATTCGAGAACTAATTTTTGTGTTTCTTGAATGAAAATGAAAAATGAAAAATATATTTATTTACGTAAAACATAATAAACTTAGTTACTATTCACTCCCGGACATGTAGACTCTATATGTCCATTAAAGAAACACAAAAATTAGTTTTATATTATAGAGAAAGCTCCCAAGTTGGTCCCATAATTATTTTATAAACATTGCTTTATTAGTTTTTGAATAATCTATAAAAATGAAAATATTTTAAAGATAAAGATAAAGATATATTTATTTGTCAAAACATGTGTACAGGTGCAGATGTCACAGCGTTAATATCGGTCAAACATGCTTTTACCACATAGGGTGTACAAATATGAGAGTCAAGTAGCTTAACACTTACATGCTTAAGTCATTTTATTGTTACAATATCAATTTAATTAGTTACAACATCAATTTCATTAGTTACAACATGTTTAATTTTTCATTGTATACCTGAGAAAGTGCGTTAGATTATAGAATAGCAGAGTTCCACCTACACGTTGTTCTTTGCAAGAGTGTCAAATATTAAGGATTATCGTATAAACATCTGCACATTTTCTAATCTTCGAAGACGAGAATTTGACATTCAATGACAAATCTCATTCTTGACAAAAGAAATAATCGGCCAAGTGCGAGTCGGACTCGCGCACGAAGGGTTCCGTACTATCATCTATAATACTACAAAGTTTAGTTCTGTTTATAAAATAACGAGAAATCAACGAAATTCCAAGTAGTAAATTGCAAACTTATATAGGTAGGTTTTCGATACACATCCGGGCAGCATGACGACGCTCGCGCGAATACGGTTATGGCTCGCTCCGTGATGTTACCTCCCCCGCTACCCCGCTAAACCGGCGCTCGCACCGCGTTTAGATGCACGGATTATTTTCATTTTGTGAGTTTTTATGTATTAGATTAGGTATTTATTTTTATAGTTAATATATTTATAAATATTTACTTACAAATATTCAAGTTTCTACCTTTTAATTGAGATCGAGTAAAAATTGCTTAAAAATTACGTTTCTTGTATGGGAGCCCCCCTTTAATATTTACTTTATTGTTATTTAATTATTTATTTTGAAAGGTAATATACAAGTAAATATTCTGTGAAAATTTGAAGCGTCTACCTGTTACCGTTTTTAATATTGAGCAAAAAAATACGAAAAAAACACGTTTATTGTATGGGGACCCCCCTTAATATTTTTTTTTTTTTAATTTTTGGTATTTGTTGTTATAGCGGCAAAGGAAATACATCATTTGTGAAAATTTCAGCTTTCTAGCTATCACGGTTTATGAGATACAGCCTGGAGACAGACAGACAGACAGACAGACAGACAGACAGACAGCGAAGTCTTAGTAATAGGGTCCCGTTTTTACCCTTTGGGTACGGAACCCTAAAAAGAGTGAGTGAAAAGAGGTCTCTTTAAAAAGTTTACAATCGTGAAGGGTTTAGTAAGTTGCGTTTGAAGTAGGGTTTTTAATAGAAATATTATTAAACAATTATGTTATTATATAAATTATCTTTGGAACTATTAATGGCTATGCCTTTACTATTTGTTTTTCAAAATGTGAATCTGTATATCAGTGTGTCTGTCTGTGGCATCATAACTCTCCATTGGATGGACCGATTTTGATAGTTTTTTTTGTTTGAAAGAGGATTCTATGGTGTAGTGTATAGTGTTCTTAGTTATGTTTCATCAAAATCTGTTGTCGTTTTTCTTGTCGAGGGTTTTTTAAACTTATGCTTGTACATGACCAAATTGTACGTAACTTAAAATGGTAGCATTTCCTTTTCCAGCGCGCGCGATGATTCAGACTCTTCACTGAACGTAACGAATTTTTGATTCTTTAGCTACCGAAATGACCCAATTTAATTGTGGCGAAATTAGATCTAGGATGTTAGGTAATTATGTAGCTGCAAAATCAAACTGTGACCATAGAATATGCTGTGACTACCGATTGTCTTATTAACAGTTTTTTGAATTGCCTCCCATTATGTAAGCGAAAACGAAAATAAGTAATGTGCTTTTACCTTTAGAACCGAGTGTACAATTAGTTATAGGAATAAAAGCGCATTACTTGTCCCGTTTCTGCACAATCTATAAATTGCAACTTGCTGTCGGACACAGCACGCAGCTAGTTCATTGAAATAACGCTTATAGTGCAATAGCAAACGAAAGCTTACTGGAAATTTTACAATCAAAACAGAATGATTACAAAATGCAATTATAATGAGAAAAGGAGAAAATGCAGATTCTGTCACCTATCGCTTTCATATATTTATGAAGCGAATTGATACCTACTTATGGACAAATACTGTTTAATCAGTCTGCAGTTTTTACAATAGCGTTTCTAAGTCATAATCGTAGTCGCAGACAAGCAAAATAGGTCAAGTCCTAGTCACGTAAATACGAGAGCTATCAAACAGCTAGTTTGTGTGTGTGTTTGTGGAGCAAGGTAACCTATCTATAACTAGTAGTTCTACGAACAGTAGACCTCGCGGCAGAGCTTATTTGCAGCTCACATTGGATCATCTGCACATAAACATAAAGTTGGCTTAGGAGGCCGTATATAAAATTTTGGCCGATTTCGCAATTTTAAGTAATTTTATAGACGTTATTTCACGGTCAAAAATATTTTTTTCCATAACTTTAAGCACCTTGAAAGATAAATTTAATTTTAATACAAAAATAGGATGTTCAGATGCCCTTAATTAAAAAAACAATGTATATTCTTATAAAAACAAATAATAATTATATAAATGGAGAAAACGTAAGATCAAGAAAATTATTCAGCGCTAAAATGCATCAAGCACATCCACGCGCGCTCACTGTTACATGCAATCTAAAGTTGGTTGTCATATCTCGACAACCACTTGACCAATCCTGTTCATTTTTACCACAAGTTGTAATAATTGTGTACTTTACCTACCTACCAAATATCATTAAAATCGGTTGGTAATTAACGCCGCAATAAACTTCCCCCCTTTTTATGGGAACCACCCCTCTTATCAAACATCGCCGACGACATTTTTTTTAAATAATCCATAAAACCTATACTTACACCAAGTTTCATCAGAATTGGTTCAAAATTACGCCCTGTACGCGAGTACGAACATACAAACAAATCACAAACTCACAAACAAACTGACAGACGAAAGAAAATTTGGCCAGTTGATGCAGAGACGCTTCGCTCGCTCGGTCAATAATCCGAAATTTTGCTTGAATCTCACTTGCCCGAATCCTTAGCAATCTCTCTTTTACATCTGGAATGCGACAGTTCCATGAAACGAACTGCTTGGTTCGAGACACGAGTTCATGATGCCATAAGTTAGTCAGCCATCAGTTTTATTTGCCTGAACAGTTATTAGCAGTATTATAGTATTATATTATGGTAGTTATTAGCAGGTTAGGTTCTTTAAGTTTCTGTTTTATTATATCCAGAAAATCTCTATTTACAAAGGTTCGGTTATTAGATACTTATATCAGTTATGAGTCTAGGTCCATTAGGTTTCTGTTAAAGCAAATAAACTTTCGTATTACAAAGAGTCGGTTATTAGACGATTTGACAAATGAGCTTTCGGGGTTTTGATAGTGTCTTTTTGAAAACAAATACATTTTGTTTTCGGAGAAATTATACGAATCGTGGGGCAGTTACTAGGAGAACATAACCTAGTTAGAGGCCCTGGGGTATCGATCAGAAGTTGGAAAGTGATGGTCCGCGGTGAAGCCGTATTGCAAGTGTTGTGTAACTGACACTGGGGGGCTACTCCTACTACTCGATTGTTGAAAAAATTCTACAGTTCTTTGATTTGACATTGATATTGACAAGATATACGATGCATTGACATCAGCGGAGGCTGACAAGATATAAGATGCATTGACATCAGCGGAGGCTGACAAGATTTTTAAGATAGATAAAGCGCTCAACAAAAGAATGAGAAAGAGTATGCACTATTTTATGAAGTATCTTTTTATGCATATTTTCTGTACAATACAGTTAGAGAAGATTCAATTTATTTACAATGAACTGGGCTTGAGTTTCACAACAATCTAATCTGATGAGAAGTGAGAATGCGGTTGAAGATGCAGCACGCTTGCCTGGAAGATACTGTTCACTGTTGTTTTAAACAACACTGAGTCGTGGTTAGAAAGGAAAAACAGATGCTTGGTGCACTGGAACAGAAGGTATCTATTCACTCTAGCCTTGAAAATTCCAAGATTGTAGGTCTCAAGAAACAGAGAGAGAGGTCTCTATCTATTCTACCGTGCTCATTTAAAAAAGGTATAACGAAAACGCACGTTACGTGGAAGCAATTTGACAAGATGTGAATAATTTGAGTTTGTTGTTATCCGTCGTAAATTGGAAACCATAGTAGTGTGAATGAACCTGCAACCTTTCGATAGGTCATCACAGTTCGCGCATTGTTTGCGATGACAGCGCCCGTTCTGGAATCCGGCGCAATGTTTATATCGTTTCTGGTACATTTGACCGGCACATATTGAGTTATATGAATTGGAAAGTATATGTAGGTACATTGTTGCAACACTGTTAGCATTGTTAGGTTTTTGACCATCGCTTACCTAATGATATGTTGTAATATCACTCTGATGTTATTTATGTATTTTACTTTACTACATAACTAGGCCTGTGTTACTGCAATCTCATATGATGAGAAGTAACAATGAGGTCGAAGATGTAGCACGACTAGGAGATCTCTTTTGTTAATGTCCTTTTTACCCGGCTGCACAAGCAGGCGGGTTATTTTTCGGGTGTATGTATGTGGGTATGTAGGTATATATTGCCTATGTTACCTCCTACAGCATACACGGCTTGACCGATTTATAATGATAATACTACTCCCGCAAAAAATAAAAATTGCACCGTTGTAACCTCCAACGAACTATCTACAACTCCCACTAGTGCAATCTACAGCTGGTGCAGCTGGATACCTACCGTGCAGCTGACTTGTCTGATGTGTAAACGATCTAAGCAAAGGCTCTTAGTGTAAATCGCAGTCGCAGTCATTAATGTAACTTGCAACAAATATCGGTATCAGTGACTGCATTCACAGAAATACTAGCATTTCAGCAACGTATTGACCTCGTTGTATTTCAGTAGTTAGAAATAAGAGTTGTGTCACACCTTGAGCATTCATGCTCACCATCGAAGGCTCCTTCTTTCTTGCGGCGGCTGTGTGTGGCTGGTCGCCCTCTTCCCTAACATATGGTTGAGGAGGGCGATGGCTGGCACATGCGTCATACTCGTGATCGGGTGCTGCTTGCGGGTCGCTGGTTTGCTCGTGGTATGCACGCAACATAGAGTAATAAGTACTTAAATTAAAATAAAATAATTTTCCCGTAACGATAAGTAGTAAACAATATTTTGTAATTATGACAAAGGTCACGGACCCTGGTGTCTGTGGAGATAAAAATTAAACAAAAAATTAAAAAAAAACGCTAACACAGGTTAGTACTTACCTTACTACTTATTCTGTGGTACATACTCCGTGGGATAGGTTTTAGTTGTGAACAAGAGACAAGAATCTTTGACCACAAATGTAGTCGCCAACTGATTTACGTATAGTCATTCCATCTACAACTGACCATTAAACGAGGAATAAAAACTGCTGGTGATATTAAAGAAAATATGATTGTTTCGTTATTTTTTAAATATGTGTAGTAGAACTCACCAGAGCCGGTGAGTCAGGCCTCGCAGTCCTTGACCTGGTCTTCCTCAGCTCGCTCTCGCCGTCAGAAGGCCGCGCGTCGCTCTCCCGCTCCGAGGAGTTGTACCGCATCTTCTCTTCCCTGCGCTCCTGGTACCGGCCGGCTTGTAATGTTCTTTCTGTGTATCTGCAATATGTACCTACATTATTTATGTGAAATATTGCAGCAGGTCAGACGCGGCAGGTTATATCGGTTGAAAGATGAAAATCAAAACTGGGCGTCTACCTAAGTAGTACGTACAAAGTCAATGAATATATGCATTTGTTTGATAAAATGTAAGTTGGTTACCTGTTTTCCACCCGCTGGTCGTATTCCCTGTACTTCCTCTCCACGTCGCTGTCCCTGACGTCAGGGCTCCGGTACCGCTCCAGGTCCTCCCTGGATCCCCGCAGCCTCCTCTCGTCTCCCTGGCACTCATAGTTGATCTTCCTCACCACTATATCGCTGGGTTCTGGGTCTGTATATCTGTTAGCAAAGATTTTTTTTCTACAAGTTATGAAATAGGTATAATGTATCGTTTGGATTAGGAAACGGTTTAGTATTTAGAAACTCAAATGATATAGGAATGATGAACCATTTCATGGAACAATCTGTTATGTCTGAATTTTGATAATTGTATCAGATATAAACAAGACAAGACAAGACAAGAGAGCCTAAAGTTTGGTCGGTAAACATCAAAGCTTAGAATTGGAACGTTAGAGGATCTTTCTCGTTGATGTTTAAATTTTTATCATCCACAGATTTTCTTAACCAATCAATTTATCCACTGTAAAAAATAAATACGCTTTTGAAATATGAAATACCTATGAAACAATCGCGAACACCTTAGAAATAATTACATAAGCTTTATCATATTCTGTCCTTGGCAATCACACCAATGCATCTCGCAATTTGATGATTCTTAAAAGAACTAATGCTGATATTAACTACACTTTAATAAAATAAAAGTCTTCTGCTTTAAAAAAAGTTAAAATTATGAATTAGCACAATCACAGGACATACAATAATTGGCACAATGATGTCTGCAGACAGGCAGGTGGCATCAAAACTAGAATGCGTGTCAATAGCATGGCACATAAATAGAAGACAAATGCTACCTTCTATATTCGGAGTCATCTCCTGCAAGATGTTCAGGGCTCTTGAGCACCCGCGTGCGAGTCTTCGGCTGGACCTCTTTCTCTTTCTTGCTCTTCTTGGAAGAGTCGCGAGAGAACAGTTGTTTTACCTGAAATGACAATCATGTTTAGTTAATTTTTTCATCCCTGACCCAAAAAGAGGGTTGTTATAAGTTTGACGTGTGTGTGTGTATCTGTATGTCTGTGTGTCATTCTTTGGCATCGTAGTTCTCCAACGGATGAACCGATTCAGCTAGCTAGGTATTTTGATAGGTAGGTATTTTGATAGGTAGGTATTTTTGTTTGAAAGAGGATTTCATTGAGAGTGTTCTTAGCTATGTTTCATCAAAATCTGTTCTGCCTTTTTGTCGGGAGTTTTTGAGTTTTCTAAACGTATACTTCTTAGATTTTGTCTTGATTTTTAAACAACTTCTAAAAAGGAGGAGGTACTTTTCGACTGTAAGATGTTTTTATATGTATGTTTGTATGTTACACAATTAATTCGCAAATTATGTATTGATTTTGATGAATCTTTTTTGTTTGATAGGTCAGAGGTGGCCCTATATAAATGTTAACTTATCTAAATCGGTTCAGTATTTTGGTTTTTTTAAATAAACATAATTGGTAAACGAAATTGTGTGTTTTGAAGTCGGTTGTTTCAGTTTTTTGAACTACAATTATTATTGTTAGGATTTTTTTTTAAAGTCGAAATGTTTAACAAACTATTCAATTGTTACACCTCTCCTGCATGTTTAGTGATGGCGTGCTTGAATATGGTAGATAGTTTACTAGAGTGTTCCAAATAACAAAAAACCGGACAAGTGCGAGTCAGACTCGCACACCAAGGGTTCCGTACAAACTAGTAGATAAAAGGGAAAAATCATATTTTTTTTTTATATTTTCATTCATATACCGAAAAATATACATCGTAAAAATATTTAAAAACCTGTTTTAGCTTATGCTACTTTCATAGGCTGCTTTCATATGATACCCCACATGATACGGTTATTTCATTTTAACATTTGGGACACTATTTTTTTGTGATTAAATTAAAAATGTCCAGTTTTCGGATTTTTTCCTATATGTGTACTCTAACACAATGCTTCTTGCCAAATTTCATTGTTCTAGGTCAATGGGAAGTACCCCATAGGTTTTGATTCCCTTGTGAGTGAATGTGCGTTTTTTACCATATATTGTAACTTTTTTTACGAAATCTTAGAAACTCTTTTGTTCTTTTTCAGCAAGATATTATGGATCTGCGTGTATGGTTTTAATTTCAACTCGATACCTTCACGCGTTCCCGAGATAAAGGTCTTGACACCCGACGGTCGGACAGACAGACGGACAGACGGACAACAAAGTGATCTTATAAGGGTTTAGTTTTTTCCTATTGGGGTACGGAACCCTAAAAAAACTTTGAAGTTATCTAATGGATGAAAGAAACGAATGTAAACAAAAACCATGTTAAACACTTACTTTTTCAAGTCCAGAAAGTTTTTTAGCCTTCGGCGGTTTCGCACTAATTTTGTCGTCGAGTCTGCTCGGACTTTTCTCGTATCTCTCCAATTTTGGATCATACCGAGACCCGTCATCGGCACTCCTCTCCCTTGAATTGTACTCCTTTTTGTACCCGTCTTCCCTGTAGGTCTTATACTTCAAGTAGTCCGTGTTAGCGTAGATCTGTTCGCCTGGGTAATTATCTTCAGTATGTCTTCTTTCGTTATCCAAAAACATAGACACATCATCACTTTCATATTTTCTATGGCGCATATGTATTTCTCCACTAGAATCTTTACGGAAGTCGTTTTCTATTCCAGAATCAACCAATCGGTTGTCGAATCGACTCGGAGATCGATCGTAGTAATCTCTACTGTCTCCTGAATCGTGTCGCCTGATTCCGTATTCTTCTTTATATCTGTCTTTGTTCTTCACACGACGTAAGGAATTGTGATAAGATTCGATGTATTTTGATGGAAGATTAGCATACTCTTCCTCTCGTTCTTGTGCAATTTCTGGATTAGATGCGTAATGTCCTTTTCTTTTGTCAATGTATTCGTCTTTTACTTTGTATTTTTGACCAGTTTGTAACGCTTCATGACTAGAAGTGAAAATTTTCTTAGATTTATATTTCTTTTCCTTGTATTCGTCTGGTGTCAACACTGGCTTTGCTGGATTCGATTCTAGACTAGGAGGCTCATATTCAGGTTCAGGTGGGAACTCTTGGGCGTCTTTAATATATCTCGGCGATATTCTATCTATAAATTCACGCCTGTCTAGTTCATCTTTCGGGACCTTCTGGAAAGTTCTCGTCTCCGTATTGTATTTATTTTTATTATTTTCTGAATCGTACTTATTATAGTCTTCTGTGACATTACTTTCAGCATAACCATCTCTTTCTAAGGTATTACGATAATACCGGACTGTTTCATTCACATACCTTTCTGTCGCTTTCATCCGTTTTTCGGCTTCATAAATTGGGTCTGTTTCTGTGAGATATCTCGTCATTGGTTCCTCTACGACAATTTTGTCTCGGTCGAATCTGCGTGCATTTAACCTGGATTCCAAAAGTTGACGTCTATGACTTAATTCGTTAAAGTCTAGATCTACCTTGGCAGTTTCAGGTTCATAGATTTTTTTCTTATTATCCATTCCATCACCTCTTCCTCTAAATTTATCGATGAAATCATGAGACTCTTCTTTAGGTGATGGATATTCATTGGCATAAGTTGGTTCTAGCTCATCAAAACTGGTCATTCGATATTCTCTAAATCTAGGCCTTATTGGTGAATCTGTGATTTTATAGCCTTCTATATTATTAAAGTTGTTTTCAGTTTCTTTACTTTTGTAATCGTAATCATAGCTACGATTGTTCGTGTATTTGTATCGTTCTTCGTAACCGAGTCCTTCGTCTTCGTCAGATTGATGTCCGTATTTGTCTCGAGTCGGGGAATATTTTTTATTGTGTTGATCTGTATTTCGATCTCCATCTCTTAAGACCTCCGCGTATACAATTCCTTTATCCGTCATCTTGTTAACTGGAGATGGAATCCTACCAGGACTGTTTCTTGCAAATAAGTTAGCATCTGGACTGACACTCGGTTTGATATAAGAGAAAGGTTGATTGATGTTTGTACCATTTTGTGTTATTAAATGGCTTTTTGGAGTAGATGATTTATCTTCTCTCAATATCCGTACCATATGACCAACCGTGTGTCCACGCGTCAATGGGGGCTTATCTGGAGGACGTTGGCTGCTGTGAATCATATTGTTATCAGAGTAAACGTTTTCTTCTATTTTTCTAATATTTTCTTTGATTTTGTCTTTGACTTCAACAGGATTGATATCTTTTGGTGCCGTAGAATCAATTTCATCTACTAGAAAAGTTTTATTTGCTTCAGTTTTTTGTTTAGGTGTTTCAGTAATCGGTGGTGATAAAGATTTTCCTCTCTTTGTTCTTACTGGAGGCTTTGGTTCCAAAGTTTCTGGCGCTTTGTTGTATCTTGGTGGTTTTACAACCGGATTGACCTTATTATTTTTTATTTTGGATTCCGAATTGTTACTATCTGTTTGAACAAGTTTTTGGTTTTGGAACGCTTCAAGTGGAGGTGTATCTTTGAAGTAATCTTCTCTTGGCGAACTTTCAATTATAGGTGAAAGTTGATTTTTCTTGTTTCTCAAAGATTTCAAGAATTCCTCTGTTTCACTTCCGGACCTCTTTCGAATAGGTTTCGTTTGCGTATTTAGTTTGGTATTAGATTTAAGATCGGTGACGTCACTTTTACTTCGTTTTACAATAGCAATCGGCTTTGTAGAGACCTTAACTGAATCATCGGGGCTTTTAGTTCTCTGTTGCCTTCTGAATAGAGTAGATAGTGATGTTCTTTCTTTTCTTTTTCTCGTGCTCACATCACTGGTAGACCTGCCTAGTGGAGCTTTGCCTTCAGGTGTAGTATCGTCACTGTTTCTTCTGCCTACTCTGTCGTCTTTAAATTTTCTTCTGTGTGGAAGTGAGAAAAACTTTTCTGGAGGATGATCAGCAGTACAAGTGACGCTTTTTGCTTGTGCAAGAACTCTGTTAGCTTCTTCTATGAGTTCTTGTTGAGAGAAGTTGGTGAAAGGCTCCTTGCGGACGACGGGAGACTGGTCCGTAGAGCCACCCCTGGATGGACGGGGCTTACCTGGAAAAAATATAACAAGGAAATTATAAAAGGAAAGGAGGATTAATTATAAGGGAATTATAATTGGAAAATAGTAGATTTTTATACAAGGGGCTAAAACGACCCATTGTAACGAAGTAGATTTTTACTCCCGAGTCAGCGAGGGAGTAAATAGAAACCGAGTTACAATGGGTTTTTAGCGCTGTGTGTTACACTCTACTTTTCACTACGAGAGTGCGAGAAAATAAAACAATCCAATACAATAATTCAAAGTTTATTTTATTAAAAATGATATGTACAATTTGTACAATTCTGGTTATTTAACGAGATGTTTGCAAAGTGTAAATATATTCCAAAGAGATTAATCTACTTTTGAATAAAGACTGTTTCGTGTATGTAGGCTCTTTGGTAAGAGATAAAAATTAAAAAAAAACCGGACAAGTGCGAGTCAGACTCGCCCACCGAGGGTTCCGTACAAACTAAATAAAAGGGGGAAATCATATATTTTTTTTATATTTTCCGTCATAAACCGAAAAATATACATAAAAATATACATATACGTAAAAATATTGTTTTAAAAACCTGTTTTAGCTTATGCTAATGAGGCTCTTTCATATGATACCCCAAATGATACGGTTAATTCACTTAAAATTTGGGCCCTCATTCCTTGCATGTAGACACTATTTTTTTGTGATTAAATTAAAAATGTCCAGTTTTGAACTTTTTCCTATATGTGTACTCTAACACAATGCTTCTTGCCAAATTTCATAGTTCTGGGCCAACGGAAAGTACCCCATATGTTTTGATTACCTTGTGTGTGTCGAAATGTGCGATTTTTACAACATATTCGGCTGTAACTTTTTTTTACGAAAACTCGGAAATTTTATTTTTCTTTCTACAGCAAGATACTATGGATTTGCATATATGGTTTTAATTTCAACTCGATACCTTCACGAGATCTTCCCGATTATCTCGGGAATGCTCCCGAGATAAAGGTCTTGACACCCGGACAGACGGACAGACGGACAACAAAGCGATCCTATAAGGGTTCCGTTTTTTTCCTTTTTAGGTACGGAA
Source organism: Lycia hirtaria (assembly GCA_947563715.1). Lineage (NCBI taxonomy): Eukaryota > Metazoa > Arthropoda > Insecta > Lepidoptera > Geometridae > Lycia > Lycia hirtaria. The sequence continues at coordinate 24,482,559 of OX387383.1, read as the reverse complement.
CCCTAAAAAAAACTTTATCCCCTAGAGCTTAAATTGCTATTTTATCCCCGCTTTACTACGCTACAATGACGGACTTTTAGAGCAAGAGGAGTGAAAAATATGTTCAATACTATGAGATAATTATTACATATAGGTATTGATACATCTCTATCAACTCGTGTCGTATGCAGTATATAGTAAATTCAAATTATTTACTTAGATTGGGATTTAGTTCATTCAAAATATACATATCGATATAAATACATTAAAAAAAAATGTTTGGAAGAAATCAGTTTTAATGATGCCATATTACAGTATTCAGTCTCATGCTTAGGCAATAAAAATCGGCCAAGTGCGAGTCGGACTCGCGCACGAAGGGTTCCGTACTATCATCTATAATAGAAAATCGTATAAAATAACGAGAAATCAACGAAATTCCAAGTAGTAAATTGCAAACTTATAGGTAGGTTTTCGATACACATCCGGGCAGCATGACAACGCTCGCGCGAATACGCGCGGTTATGGCTCGCTCCGTGATGTTACCTCCCCCGCTACCCGCGCGGCCGTTGCTTAGCAACTGCCTCGCGCTCGCGCCACCACCACATTGCGGCGCGGCGCTCGCACCGCGTTTAGATGCACGGATTATTTTCATTTTGTGAGTTTTTATGTATTAGATTAGGTATTTATTTTTATAGTTAATATATTTCTAAATATTTACTTACAAATATTCAAGTTTCTACCTGTTAATTAAGATCGAGTAAAAATTGCTTAAAAATTACGTTTGTTGTATGGGAGCCCCCCTTTAATATTTACTTTATTGTTATTTAATTATTTATTTTGAAAGGTAATATACAAGTCAATATTCTGTGAAAATTTGAAGCGTCTACCTGTTACCGTTTTTAATATTGAGCAAAAAAATACGAAAAAAACACGTTTATTGTATGGGGACCCCCGTTAATATTTTTTTTAAATTTTTAGTAATTCTTGTTATAGCGGCAACGGAAATACATCATTTGTGAAAATTTCAGCTTTCTAGCTATCACGGTTTATGAGATACAGCCTGGAGACAGACAGACAGACAGACAGACAGACAGCGAAGTCTTAGTAATAGGGTCCCGTTTTTACCCTTTGGGTACGGAACCCTAAAAAGTACATAAATAATTTAGTCTGTACATAGACAGGAACATAGAGATGAGCATAGAACCGATAGTGTTCAATATATTGTTAGTAAAGATAACATTAATCTTGTCACTGCGCATGTTTTTGTATCATGTCGCTTTTTTGTCCTAGGTCGAAACGTAGTAGGTTGGGATCCGGTTTGGATCCATGAAAAAGTATAAAAGAGCATCATGAAAAACCTGCTGACAAACACAACATGACAAAACAGAGTTTTTGTAGTTAATGCGTAATGGTAATTCTATTGAATTTGTTTAATATACGTACCTAAGCTCAATAGCTATTAGAAGTCTCATTAACTTTACTAAACACATGGAAGAGTTCCTAAAATAAATAAAGAATGATAATATTGAAGAAAATTATGGCTAATAACAAGGTATAACTATTTCATTGATTTGAACTAAAAATAAATAAATATCACGTGTATAATAATGAAAATTTCCAAGTAATCGTTTAATAAACTAAAAGAACCGACTTCAAAATACGCAATTCGTTTACTCGGATGTCACATTTTCAAAGTTATTTTGTTATAAAAACCAAAATACTGAACCGATTTTGATAAAATTTCTATGGAGCCATTTGGAAAGTATACCTTTTTGGAAGATTTTTTTTTCAAATATGTCCAGGTGCCTTCGAGTAATCGGGGAATATCATTTTCCTGAATACGAAATTTTATTATATCAAAAGACGCTTTATCAAAATACCGGAAGCTCATTTGACAACTTGTGTGGTTTCCGAACCTTTGTACATAGTAGGTTCCTAACCCAACAACTATTGGGGCCAGTGAAACTGATGGCTGACAAACAATCAGAAACTAGCGTCAAGTAAAACATCTGGAATCGGAGAGTTCGGGCAAGTAATATTAATTAATTATAACACATATCATAGATAAATGTCACTCATAATATTATTGTATTGTCATTTGACGTATGCATGCAAAGTTTGACTGTATAGAGAACCGAAGAATGAGTCAAATATCATTTTGCAAGATTTAGGTACTTACAGACACTGAGACAAGTGAAACTAAATAAAAGCTTGTAAAATAGTCGTCTTAAACTACTGAAAAAAACACAAAAAAAATATGGTAATATTATATATTACCATTATAAAGAAACATAAATTGAACAATAATAAACCACTAATATAAGTAATTAGATTATCTTTAGTGCTTATATTATGTTACGATAAAATGAGAGCTTTTTAGTGAAATTCCGAGAAGTCAGAACCTCCGCTTTGTAATTAACCAAGATACAACAAAAAGTCCAAACTGATGTTATCATCGAGTACGACATGACATTTTTAGTGAAAACTCACGTTTTCACTAAAAACTACAAAAAAGAAACAAAAACAACCGAAAACCGCCGGAAAAAGGACAAAAAGTTTCGGCCGAAATACACGCGCATCCAACGAAAGTCATGGACTCATGGCTAAAAATAAATATGACTGCAGCCCGTGAGGCAACGACACCACTATCAGGCTGCTTTACAATATAACTCTCGTAAACAGCCTCCGGCCAATTAACTACATGTAGGTATGTAAATAATGAAGGGCTCATAATCTACGGGAACATGATTGGGATTAAAAACAATATGTTTTACTTAAGAGAAGCTAGATAAAAGTAATATGGAAGGCGAAACTGATTACAGCTTATATTAACTTAAAAGTAGAGTTTAGTTTGATCAAAACTATCAAATCATGTGCCCTTAAAAGGGTGTGCTTTGAGTTCTGCATGTGACGTTTCTTTAAATATTGGTACCCCAATATTTAAACAAACGAACAAATATCCGGACAGACGATAGCAAATTTTGCCAGTTGATACAGAAATTAGCTCGTTTCGCTCGCTCGGTCCTCTTCGTATCTCTCACTCGTATGTTCTTTTTTTACAAAGAACAAAATGTTACCACATAATGTATTCTCTAGTCAATATGTCGATAACCTTTCATGGACAGGTCGGAACAGATTTATGCGTCTCTCACCAAAACCATGTCTTATGATCGTCTACTAAATACAGCTTTAACACGATTTTGAAATGCGTTTTAGGAATCGATCAGATTTAATTTATGGCCCGCTTATATGTAGATTATGATAGACGAAAATAGCAGTAAAATGTTTATTAAAATTGGTTATAAATCTATGTATTACCAAAGCATCTAATTATCACCTTAAATAAAACCTGGAACATTAAGTAAATTATTTATTGATGAGTGATTAATTATTATTGTTAAGAGTCAGGGATAATAGTAATAATAATAGTCAGCCGATGGGGCCGAAAGGTTCTCGAGTGGAGAGCACACACCGGCAAGCGCAGCGTAGGAAGACCAGCCACGAGATGGACAGATGACCTCATACAAGTGGCGGGAAGACGCTGGATGCAAGCCGCGCGCAATCGGTCTTTTTGGAAATCCATGGGGGAGGCCTATGTCCAGCAGTGGACTTCTTATGGCTGGGATGATGATGATGAGTCAGGGATATTACACTTTAGATTTTTTCTATGTTCAGCGCCAACCTAGGCTTCTACCAGAGCGCACGTGATGCTGGTGACTATGCAGCGATGTAGTTCAAGATGGCAAGAAAGCCGGACTTGGTACACCACAACTTACTTGGTGACAGATTTTAAAATTGAAGGTAATTTGATGCCGGGTTTTTTTATTCGAAAATAGGCTTGCGCTTGACCGTCAACTCACCTGGTGCTAAGCGACAGTTACGGTCTACGATGGAGCGCGCTTACCTAGAAGAAACCTATTCACACCTATAAATTAAATAGATTATATCTATTCGAAAAGACCCATTGAGGAAGCGCATTCCAAATTCTATCGGTACGCACAATGAAAGTAGAGCCAAAGCGTTTAGTACGGGTTTTCGGAATATCAACTTTGTAACGAACTACTACTAGACTACTAGAAAGTACCTTGCTATGGTATCATGTTGCCTTCACCGTGTGCTCATTGTTGCTTTTGAACGGAAATTTAGCGTACAACCATCTATATTGGTCATCAGTTTCTTTAAAAAAAAACTGTTATGAAAGCATAATTCAATTGTTTAATTTTTAGGGTTCCGTACCTCAATAGAAAAAAACGAAACCCTTATAGGATCACTTTGTTGTCCGTCTGTCTGTCTGTCCGTCCGTCGGGTGTCAAGACCTTTATCTTGGGAACGCGTGAAGGTATCGAGTTGAAATTAAAACCATATACGCAGATCCATAGTATCTTGCTGCAGAAAGAAAAATAAAATTTCTCAGTTTTCGTAAAAAAAAGTTACATCCGAATATGTCGTAAAAAATGCACATTTCGACACTCACAGAGGAATCAAAACCTATGGGGTACTTCCCGTTGACCTAGAACTCTGAAATTTGGCAAGAAGCATTGTGTTTAGAGTACACATATAGGAAAAAATCTGAAAACCGGACATTTTTAATTTAATCACAAAAAAATAGTGTCTCTATGCAAGGACTAATTCCTTGAAATGGTCGAAATTTTAAAGTGAATTAACCGTATCATGTGGGGTATCTTAAGAAAGAGCTTAATTAGCATTAGTTAATACAGGTTTTTAAATATTTTTACGATGTATATTTTTCGGTATAAGAAGGAAAATAAAAAAATATATATGATTTTCCCTTTTATTTACTAGTTTGTACGGAACCCTCGGTGAGCGAGTCTGACTTGCACTTGTCCGGCTTTTTTGTTTATCGGTGTCATGACCTGACATTTACACTAGGCACCCGAAAATTGTTACGTTAATCTTACTTTTCTATTTTAACTTTTTTATATTGTTATACGAATTTTTTAATAGAAATTTTCTAGCAACACCATACCTATCATTATCTCTAATAAGTCATAGCTTAAGCATCTAGTATTCTAATCTATACTAAGAAATCATGACAATAACGTATTAATGATCACCATCTCCAACATCCGAATGACATCATAAGGTAAATAAAGGTAATACACTTTATAGCTATTAATTTTTTGCTTCCGAGAGGTGATCAGCTCGCGTGGGCGAGATGTGTGCTGCGTGCAATGATAACTGTTTATTTTGAAAAATTATACGATAAATAAATATCTTTTATATAATGCTTATTATTTGTCTACTTGTATGGAATGTCGAGCTTAACCTGACCGGGAAGTAAAATTGAACCGAACAAGAAACTTAATGTAAGCGAGAAGTAAAATTGTACTCAACCAGAAATTCTAAATAACTTTTGTAATTCTATACCCACAATTTGCTATTATTGATAAGTGAAATTAAGTGATACAAAAAACTAGTATTGTTTTTTTGGTTAATCGTGATAAAACGTAAACACAACTCAATGTAAATGATAAAAGAAATTGGTCCCAACTACACCCCCACTAACACCTTGCAGAACGTAGGTTCCTTAGAGTTGAAGAGGTACATATTAGTTCATATAGTGAGTATAGTCAGACCCCACAGGCATAGCAACAGATTGTAGGTATCCATCATTGATAAAGATCTCGATTCTCCATGCTTACAAATATCAATCTACAAATCTATCCCGGCGCTAAGTTCGTTCCAGCTTACACGAATTTGCCGGAGTGTACGCCTATTGAAGACTACTCCACTAATGCAAAAGCTTGATTAGATTCTAAATCTGATAACGTCCGTGACCATGACATTCGTCTGTAAATGTTCAAGTAACTGTTCATACGAGTTCTATCAAGGATTCTAAAAGCTATTGTGCTCTTCAAAATAATAATAAAACATGAATTGACTGAATCTGTAAAGTTTTTGTTTAAAAAAAAAAAGGTTTATTACACTTGATTTTGGAATATAACCGCGACGATGTTTGCAAAATTTTGAACCAATGGAGATATCAATTTGGATTTGTAGTAATTAAAATACATATTTAGTTCCATGCTTTATTGAAAAATAATCAAATTAATTTTATTGGAATAAATAATTTCCAAATCAAACTTTTTTGGGGAAGTTTTATACTGTTTTATATAATTGATCCTTCCGTATTTTTTACTGATAACAACTCGTTTTGTACCGTTAATTCCAAATGTTTATTGTAAATTCGTGGAAAGTGACACCATCGCTCCAGTTGTTTGATCAACTGCGTCCGTCTGCTGCTCGATATGTACTCGATACGAGTACTTCTAGACTGTGTAATGTTTTGGACAAATATTTGATGAGACAAATGCTGTGAAGATGATTGTTTGAGACAAATAAAGGTACTACCTGTTTATCGATTTAATGGCGTGACGTGTAATAAAGGAAGAAGCTATTGAATAAGTACAAGAAGAAGAGGTACAATATTTAATAGGCGCGACCAAGACAAACGGCGCGTACATGAAGGAAAGACAGCACTGATGCAAAATAGCATCGTATGTATGGGTCCTAAAATCTACAATAAGATTCCTAAGTCAATAAGAGACCAGAATAGTAATTTATTTAGAAAAAAGTTGAAGGCATTGTTATTGCAGAAGTGTTATTATTCTATCAATGATTTTTTAAATGACAAATTTTAATTTTATTTGACATTATGTGTATCTTTTATTGCTTCTGCTTTGTCATATTATAGATATTTTTGGTTTGTGTATTAATCTAATAACAAATAATAATTATTATTATTTTATAATTTTTCGCATGTGCATGATGCTGTCTACCTGACATTTGTACGCCTAATCGGCACAACATGATTTTAAGCGACTAAATTTAGTGTAACATCTTTTATGCACTTGTTGTATAAAATTCTCGTGTTGTATGCAAATAAATTATCTTTATCTTTATCTTTAATGATTATTGTAATTTATGATCACATGATATAATTAATTGATTTCAGTTTTATGTCGTAGTATATTTTACGATATTCATTATTAAGGACAGTAACCCTATACCCATTTTACGTTAACGATATTACGTCACTAAAGGTGTCAATGATCATAAAGCAACTAGAATAAGCAATAAAGAAATAGTAAATATTAAACTAGTTCGGCGTTTAGTAAATGCAAGGTTCGTTGCCATTTACCATTAGGTGAGTTGTTGGTTAATTAGGTGTATTTTGCATAAAAAAGTCAGAATTGTATACTTACACCTACTCATTTATATACGATAAGATGTCGAATTTGAATTACTCTAAAAGGTAAGGTACTTGAACTAGATTTATTTATAAAAACTTTTGTACCATCCTATTCTTTCTCAAAAATCAAACCACAGCCAGAAGGCACAAGGAAGCGGATCGTGAGAGGTGATGATAGCCTTGCATAAGGATTAGTGGCTTACGTAAAATGAATCAAGAGCCTACATCTCGAAGAGTTGAAGATTTGAAGACACAATAATGACGGAAGTGATGTGACCTCAATAACTGTCAATTAGTCAAAATAAATCAACAGTGGTAAACGTCAAGATTATTCATTGATAGAACTTTGTATACTTGTTATAATTAATTCTGTTATATCGATATAAACAATTTTTAAAATGTTACAATCTACACTTATACAAGGCTTTGTTCTGAATACAGCCGAAGGTACAGTAGTAACTGCTGCTCCTCGAAACCTGAAATTTAGGGGATGTATTCTTTGTGAGATGTATTCACTAAGAAAGGATTTTAGAATCGCGGGGAAAACAGAGATGTGACTAGTAGGTTATAATTTTGTAAAACAGAGATGTGACTAGTAGGTTATAATATTGTAAAACAGAGATGTGACTAGTAGGTTATAATATTGTAAAACAGTATGAACATCCTCTGTTTACGAATTGAAAATCTATTCATAGCAGTTAACTTATGTTAAATTAAATTAAAATGAATCCCGTATATTTAGTTTATGCAGCCATCGTCATGATGACCTCTCGCTAGCAAGCTAGAGGCGTGCAGATACTAAGCGTCCGTTTATAAATACAAGGCGTTCATTAGCGCGCACTGAACCTTGCCTGCTTCCGTTCGATCGCAAAAAGTTTACGAGATGGTGTGGCTACCTGTAGACTTAGCTATGGTCAGATTGATTCACCGTGCTTCTACTATTACACATACCAACGCTTATATATTTATTTATTTATAAATAAATATATATAATATTTATTTATTTATAAATAAATAAATATTTGTGGACATTTCACACAACACCATCTAGCCCAAACTAAGCAAAGCTTGTACTATGGAACTAGATGGCTGATAGAATACATATTTACTTTTCTTTGTAAATATATATATATAAGATACATAGAAATACCCAGACACAGAACAAACATCCATGCTCATCACACAAGTGTTTGCCCTGGGTGGGGATCGAACCCACGACCAGCAGCTCAGCAAGCAGACATACTACCAGCTGAGCCACAAGGTCAGTCTATGAGCTTTCTTCAGAAATCAGAATTTTTGATTTAAGGTTTCCTTTTACCCCTTCCAGTTGATATAATTCCTGAATATTAAGACCTTGCTCGGTATTCAGTTGTATAAAGCTCTTGTTTACCCAGAAGCATCAAGAAACTGATAATTGATAACCAATAACAAATACGCTGATATCATCGTCCGGAACAATGTGCTAGTTGTGAACGTTACCGTTCTGAAGGACACTGCGAGCCAGTAGCGGATCCAGGGGGGGTGTAAGGGATTAAATTTAGTAAATAGGTATCCTAATTAGTTTTTTAGCATATTTTACACGATTGGGGCTATTTTTATTTGAGTTTGATAAAATCTACCCTTTCCAGGGTAGCCAAGCCCTCAGGCCCTTCCCAAAACAAAATCACGAAACCGGCACTGTGACGAATTCAGATTGTAAATAAATGGCCACTATACTTGAGTACTGGGATTGCTTACTTGCATCATTAAATAAATAAATATTTGTGCACATTTCACAATTATAATAAGTAATCTCACAAGCCCCTGACCATATTGCTATATTTCGTTTATATAGGGCTGATAGTCTCGGAGTAAAACGACTGTAACATATGGACAAACAGACATACAGATAGACGGTTTTATAATTATTATCTTTGTTGCTATACTACATATTTTTATAGTAAGGAAATGACAAGCATTATTTTTGGGTAATTTTGATGGTACACATAATAATATTTTTCCAAAACGAATGACAGGAAACCTAATCATTGATTTCCTAGTACAAATGAATCACAGCGCATTGCTTCCTTACAACCTACATACTTGTAGTACCCACGCTTCGATGACTGCAGTGAACAAACACTGAGTAAGTAAGACAACACAAGTGTTTTTCTGTTGACCTCTGAATGTATAAAAACCAGGAGAGAACCTAAACTACGTACATGTGTTTTACACAAAGGATATTTTTCGTAGAAATTTAGCTATTCATATGTTTAAATCAATATTTTTAATACAATGATTCTGTATGAATCATAATTATATTGCACTCTAAAAATAAATTGTGCAATGAATATAGAAACATACCACGGCACACACAGCTTTATTCCCGTAATTGCTTAATTGAATAAATAAATAAATAATTGCCTGGAACAAATTTTTTCAGCTTCGATAATGTACCTAAAGTACCGGCCAAGTACATGCTGGGTCACGTGGAGGGGTTCCGTAGTTGCACATAATATATATAGCCTAGTTAGCTGTGATAGCTTTCATTATAATTTTGTTAAAATTCTACTATAATGAATTTCTTCACATATCCAACATGAACCATTAAGTTGACTATGGACACCCTTGACTGCAACAAAAACTATCAGTTTAAAAGTTACTTGGTTGTTTTGGCTAAATAAGAAAAAATAATTCGTCCCCACTTTACCGCGTAGGGGCGGAACCCATTTTTTTTCACGATTTTATTTTATTAATTTGTCGTATGTATGAGTAATATTATGTATATTCATTTATTAAATTCCAGCTTAGCAGCACTAAGAGCTTGTAAGCTAAGCCGCGGTAGTAGGACGAACGAACGGACGGACATGGCGAAAACATAAAGGTTCGTAGACGGAATCCTAAAAAGCCATTTAAAACGGCCTAACAATTTATATTACACTTCATATTACACATCACACAACGCAATACATATTATCCCAAACAATCTGAAGCGTAGTGTACAACAGAGGTCCAGCTCCGTCACCCTGAGGCAGTCATTAGCCCGAGCCGCGCGGAGGCGGTCCGATTACCATCCGGCGGCGCTCAGACGCGCCAAAAAAGGCTCCGGATGACTATACTAACACTCACATACTCGTATACGGCCAGTTTTTGACTGGCATTGACCTAAACGAGACTACCATTTGTGGCCACCTCTGTCGAAATCCTTCGACTGATCTAAGGATATGACGAATTGCTAAAAGATTGCTAATTGGAAGAGTTCATAGTTATGAGAATTAAATAGGTAAGTAAAGTGTTTTACTATGGAAATTTACGTGGTTTTCACACATTTTTAAACAAAAACTACGGGTCACTCACGTCTGTTTTGAGCCGATATATCCGACTATAGTTTCAACCGCATTCGGCGGTCTTTTTCAAAGGAGCAGCACACACGTCACTCTCGGTCGGTGACGCGCGTTGCACTGCGACGTGCCGCTCGTGCCGCACGTGATGTCATCGGTTGCAAAAGGGTTAGGGTGGGAAGCTGGTCGTCTTAAACCCTTTTGCAACCGATGACATCACGTGCGGCACGAGCGGCACGTCGCAGTGCAAGGCGCGTCACCGACCGAGAGTGACGTGTGTGCTGCTCCTTTGAAAAAGACCGCCGAATGCGGTTCTCAGACCAAAGAGTAAAGTGTTCTCAGACCACATGAATAAAAAATCCGGCGAAGTACGAGTTTCATTCACTCCTGACTCTAATGCATCACACAATACATGAACATGAACTCTGGCAGCAGGACTAATTACTCAACAAAATGTGATTTATATCTATGAATCTTTATAATTTAACATATTTTCTACAGTAGGAATAGCCTGATGCCAGGCGACAAAATAAAAAAAATATAATTTCCCCCTTTTATCTACTAGTCTGTACGGAACCCTCGGTGGGCGAGTCTGACTCGCTCTTGTCCGGTTTTTTTTACACAAGATAGATCTAGATTGACCACCAACTCGCCAGATGAGCCTGATGTTATGCGACGGTGTAGCCGAAGATGGAGCTCGTCAATCTAGAAGATTTAAAATTCACTCTGGCCTTGAAAATTCCAAGATTTCTCTCTCATTTCTCAAGAAACAGAGATGGCGGCAATGAATTACATTCCTGTGCAGTACACATCAAGAACGTGGACCGATATCGCTGAGTGGCCATGTTTTTCAAACAACTAACTTATTTTCAATGAGAACATGAATAATTGTAACAAACTGCAGGTGACCTTTTTCGGTCACTTATGCACTTAGATTACGTCATTTCTGTTGGACCTTAGCTTCAATACATACAGTGCCTATATACAGTGCCTATAACGGAAAATATATTCAAACGAGTTCTTGACGAAATGTAAGTTAAATGTAATACATGGCGCATAAAATTTAATGATCCATTAATTTATCAATTGTATTAAGAAAGCTTAATTTTACCAAGTACATACATGCGTATTGATTAAGCAAGATATTTTATAAAATAAGGTTACAACCTAAACATATGTTAATTTTATTGTAATTGGATTGCAAATGATTAATCTTACAACTGATTACATCTTCAATGTTACGTTTTCATCGTCCGCTGGTTATTAGATCGATTGGATCGTGATGGATGCTGGTAAATGGCATTAGAAGTTCGTGACGAGAGGCAGGCACTCGTGCACACTATAAAAAGTGGCAATTATATTCAGTTAAATTCATTAATTAAGCTTCACCAGGTGTTAAAATAACCTAAAGAAACGATTATGTAGGTCACATGCAAATTCAGAATAATATTGATATATTATATTCCTTTGTTTAAATGACATATGTGATACGTAAATAAGGTTAAAATATGACTGTAGGTCACAAAGATAATTTTCATATTAGCCAAAAACTATAGGGCCACAAATTCTGTGATATTAACATTAAAAGTATCTTCAAATAAACTTTAAACATCGAGAAATAATTTTGTTTTTGTCTCTTCGCCACCAACGATTTTAATTGAAACGATATCTATATCGTCATCTAATAACACGTCTCCAACCCACGTCCGGCCATCATGCACCTGTTAAAACATTTAAATGTCATAATTGCTGACATCAAATACCAATTCAACCATCGCGTCCGATAAACATTCAATCACTGCAAGGTGGCAATCATCTCGTTTCATGGCCGATGGTGTGTAAAACGCATAAATAATGTATGAACATCTTTATTATCGCCTCTGAGTACAACTTTTACGGAATATTAGCATCTATAGTAGCAGCATTACGGTTGGCTAGTGCGGGATGCAAGCCGGCTTTTACAAGTTTTATATCCGTAGGTTTGATATTTACACCTACCGTTGCATCTTGTTTTGGTGTTACAATCATAATAATCCTTAATTTGATATGACCAACAATGTTTCGTGTATTGTTGTACAAGGCTATAAAGGAAATCAATATACATCCCACCATCAAGTAGAATGTATATTTGTTTGTTTCTCATAATAACATGTAAATAGGAAAGAACCTGAAAGAACCATATAAATTATAGGTATAAGTTCACTATACAGGACAAAGACAATAATGCAGAAGAACCCTGAAGATAGACCCGGTGAATTTCAGGATTTGTTAAACTGATGAAAAAAAGAAACTGTTGATCTGAAAACTGCATAATTATACATTAAATAATTCATTTAATTGTATATTAATATTACTGTCGTTTACAATAGAGTGAGCCTTGGGAAAAATAATTACCCCAAACAATTTTTTTAAACACTCGAAGAGGGTTTAAAATGAGCGCATGATTCTAACTAAATCTTGAGCCGCTAAACTGTAAAGCATTCATTTTAGTTATTAAAATTTAGACCAAGGAAAAAGCTATTAGAAATGTGATCCCCGAGGCTAATAAATTAGATAACGTTTTCGAAACGTGCTCCACAACGGCAGAGTCAATTACAAATACGATCGTACAGTACGATTGCGACGAGAAAATAATTACTGTTTGTAATGTCTCTGCTCTGCCTGCGTTATGTAACGTGCTATGAGCTAAGCTTTGTTCTATCCAACTGATCAGAAGGAGAGTCATTCAGTTTATTAGCGTCTATCATTATATAGAGATATATTTTTTGTTTAACTTTATTTAGGGGTTTTCAAATAATTAAACAAAAATGAATTACAAAGTTTATACCCGAACCCGTTAAAACCCGAACGAAACGCTTTAGTTCCACTTTCATCGTGCGGACTGCTAAAATGTGGAATTCTCTTCCTGAGTGGGTCTTTCCCGATAGATATAATCTGGGTGTCTTTAAATCGCGAGTGAATTGGTTTGGTTTTCGTAAGCGCGCTCCATCGTAGACCGCAACGTCGCTTAACATCAGGCGAGTTGGCGGTCAAGCGCAAACATAATTCTAAATTTAAAAAAAAACTTCTTAGATGTTTTGTGTTCGTATTTATAGGTAGTTTTAGATAGACTAATTTATTCTTAAAAAAAAATTTCTTAGGTACATAGTTAGCGATAGTAATTTTGTTATTTTCTAATTTTATTGTATTTAGATGCTGTTTGCGTGTTGTGTTTATTTTAACCGACTTCCAAAAAGAAGGAGGTTATCAATTCGACTGTATGTATGTTTGATCACCGATACACTCCGTCAATTGTGCATTGATTTTGATGATTCTTTTTTGTTTGGTAGGTCATACTTCAGAGGTGGTCCCATATAAATTTTATTAAGATCGGTAACCAAATAACTCATATAATGTCATCCAATTAAACAAATTGCGTATTTTGAAGACGGTTTTTAAAGTTTTTTTTAAACTATAAATATTATTATTTTGGAAACAGGTATGACAGGATTTGTTTTCCTATAAATTTTTCGTTACATTTAAATTGTACTTCTCAACATAATGTACTCGTAACATAATGTGAGTGAATTGTGAAATAACTTCAATTGCGTTATTTGCCAAAATCCCCGTCGAAGCTGCTCAAGTGGAACTCGCCAATATCGGAGGCGTGCGTTTCGCAAAGGCTCCACTTATCTCCACAGTCCTACATACGCGGCTATCATTGTGCAACCTGCATACTTTTACTCACATACATTACTTAAGCATTGGCTATCATCGGTATGCAGCACAATTAGATGCACTTTGTAATCGATGTTTACTTACAAATACAAAAGTACTTTCTGCCATTTTCAACCGATCAAAAAGAAGGAGGTTCTCAATTCTACTATATTTTTAGGGTTCCGTACCCAAAGGGTAAAAAAGGGACCCTGTTACTGAGACTCCGCTGTCTGTCCGTCCGTCTGTGTCACCAGGCTGTATCTTGAAATTTTCACAGATTATATATTTCTGTTGTCGCTATAACAACAAATACAAAAAAACAGAATAAAATAAATATTTATGGGGGCTCCCATACAACAAACGCGTTTTTGCTCGATATTGATAGGCAACAGATAGACGCTTGAAATATTCACTGAATATTGAGTTTTATTATTCACTTTAAAAATAAATTATTAAATTAGAAGAAAATAAATATTTAAGGGGGGGCTCCCATACAACAAACGTGTTTTTTTTTTGCCGTTCTTTTAGATAATGGTACGGAACCCTTCGTGTGTGAGTCCGACTCGCACTTGGCTGGTTTTATTTTTGTATCTTTGTTCAGCGATTACTCTGCCAATTATGAATTGTTTTTGATGATTCTTTTTTTCTCCACACCATATTTCCCACATTTATCAAATCGGTTTAGTACTTTGGTTTTATAACAAAATAACTAATAAAATATCATCCATGTAAACGAAAAAACCGACTTCAAAATAACACTGAAGTCGAAAAACCTTCATCAGTGTTTGCATAAACAAAGATAATACAATTTTGTAAAATTCTGAGGCTCGCATTTGGCTATTTATATTACCACTGTCGTCAAAATGAGTCATAAGTATGACTACATTTTTTTTTTAATTTATCTTTTGTAATCAACATAACGATCATATTATGGTTTATATGGTTTATATGGTTTATAATTATTATAAACTAATAGCCTAATTAATAATAATAAAATTAAGCCTAACCCTAATTAATAGCTTAGTTTATGAAATTAGCAAAAGAACAATGATTGCAAAAATAAATAATAATACATTTATAAACAATGTACCTATACGATACAATAGGGAACATGCAATATTCGAGGTGGGGGCGATGGGTCCTGCACTGACGTCCCGCTAGGGGTGTATTGTGCATAACATGCAATATTCGAGGTGGGGCGATGGGTCCTGCACTGACGTCCCGCTAGGGGTGTATTGTGCATAACATGCAATATTCGAGGTGGGGGCGATGGGTCCTGCACTGACGTCCCGCTAGGGGTGTATTGTGCATAACATGCAATATTCGAGGTGGGGCGATGGGTCCTGCACTGACGTCCCGCTAGGGGTGTATTGTGCATAACATGCAATATTCGAGGTGGGGGCGATGGGTCCTGCACTGACGTCCCGCTAGGGGTGTATTGTGCATAACATGCAATATTCGAGGTGGGGGCGATGGGTCCTGCACTGACGTCCCGCTAGGGGTGTATTGTGCATAACATGCAATATTCGAGGTGGGGCGATGGGTCCTGCACTGACGTCCCGCTAGGGGTGTATCGTGCATAACATGCAATATTTTTATTTTTGTTCTAATTTTAAAGAATTCCATGTAGAATAGACCACAAATATATAAAAAAATTAAAACTTGTAATTTATCGGAAAAAATGCGGTTTTAAATTGACAGTTTCAATTTTTGCGCGAAAACAGACCTATAGTTCAGATGACGTCATTCCTGTATGTAACTGGTCGTACTTGTTCGTCGCTGGCTTTCATAGAGTGATTAGAAGACTGCGCGAATTTGCTTTTCTAAAGCCACATGCCTGTGTTGATCATTTTCTAACTCCCCATGTAGACTAAGCATAATCATTTGTTGTGCGTTTGTCAATTAACAATCACATTTAGTTAAAATTTAATAAAAAAATAGTATTTACAAAGCATAAAATTTTATTTTATAAATTTACAAAAAAGTTTTAGAAAAAAAAATATGATTAAATATTATATACCTATATCTTTTAATTTTGGAAATACAGCATCTATCCAGATTTTTTTTCATTCATACAGACACAATGCTGTTATCATATGGCACATCAAAAATATCTACTTCTTTTGATTTTTCAAAGTTTGGGTTGGGTGTGCTATACAGAAAGATGCTATTTTCCTTTCGCTAAAAAACATTTGAAGTTGTACTTGTGTCCAACATTTTGGTGTTATTTTATTGTCTTTCACATAGGAAAGTATGGTAGCTTCTGTTGAAGGACATTTAGCCTCTACTGTGTAATTTTCAGTAACCCGTCAGGTGTTCTACCAAAAATAAGATACTCGGCATTAAGAAGAAGTTAAGTTTCTTCAATTTTAATCTGAAATACAGTCACAACAATATTAATTAGTACAAAAGCCTTGAACCAAACATTACAAATTCTTCTATTCAAAATATTTAAACAACAGAAAAACTAACGAAGTTACCTTTTCTTAATTACTCACTACTTTGAGAACTTCTTTTTCTAGTTTTTTCCCTTTATCCATCGCAATAGAAGTAAGTTTTGAATCTTTAAACTTTTTGTATCTCTTTTAATTTGGATATAGCCGATTGCGTTATCGCCGTAAGATTCTCTTGTTGAGCTAAAATAACAGCTATGTAGAAGCCGCTGAATAAAATACAAAGTTTAACAACTATGGTTTATACATACCGTAGTAATTTAGTCACTTTCATTTCTATGCTTGAAAACTCTACACTTTCGACAAAAAAAGTTACAATCATGTTAACACTAACTCTTGGTATATTCCTGGAGTCCGCTTGGATAAACCCAACTTCCATTTTTATTGAAAAAACGCAATTAATATTCCCATAAAATAATATTCACTCAAATGACCACACAACCATTACCTGAAAATAAGTTGTCATAACAGGAGTGACGTCACTAAACGCTGATTGGTGTTTTGAAATACGTCTAGTTTCAAGTCATTTTTAATTCGTAATTATTGTTAAAAATCAACATTAAGTAAAATAAAAATGTTGCAGTGGCCTTTCTTTTATATTTTTTTAACCTTTTAATCATATTTTTTTATAAATATTCTAATTGCATCTTTCTTCCCTATTTTAATACAATGTATCTGACTGTCACATTAACCAACAATGTAAAAGAAAAGTTTGCTTTTGGTAAAATATAGGCAAATGATAATTATGTATCCACTAAGGAAGAATTTAGCTTTTTCTTTAATTTAGCCTTAGAAAACATCAAAAATTTTGCTGATTAAGTGTCAAGCAGCAAGAAATAGCAAGCCTTTAAAATGTATCCAAACGCTATTCTCGAGGAAAATTATTTGACACCTGTCAGAAACGAAAAAAGTACAAGCAATGATACATCTCGCTGATCATTGAAATACGTACAAGCAATGATACATCTCGCTGATCATTACAATTATATCCAAGAAACCGGTTCCGAACTAGTAACACTTGTTCTTTAATTAGTTGTTTTGATTCCGGCGTCATCTCTACGTTACAAAAAAATCTATCTTCACCATCTGGGAGGTGAGAGTCGGTGAGTTTTTGTCCAAAATTTGTTTTGCGTTAAAAAAAAACCCTAGCGAATTCTAAACATTGCGTGTTAGAGAAAGAGATAGTTATCTAGCTTTATAAAGGGAGAATGATAATATATAATAACAGTCACTATTTAGGGTGGTTGTCATTATACAGAATTGCTGTCACTGTAATGGTAGTTGTCACTATTTAGGCTAACAGTGAAAATATTTGCTGAGTCGTGAATTTTATTATGTCGTTACAAGTGTGAAATAGATAGGTTTTAACGTAAAGCAAAGTGCTAAACTAACACACTCCTTAGAATTTTTGAGTGATGGTCTGTTAACTTTTTATTTTATTTGTTATGATCTGCTGGTAACAGCGGCGCGGAGTCCGAATTAAATCACATACACGTATGTATATCACAAAAGAATTATCAAGTGATAGATAGATAGATAAACTCTTTATTGTTAGCTATTAGAATCGAAGAGACAGTGCTCATTTTGATTCAAATTAATCAACTGATGACATATTGGTGTAAGTTCAATTCATCATATATTTGACTTTGCAAGGTCAAAAAACATACTCAGGTCGTTCACCGGATTTCACTTTGGCGTCAATCTTAGGCTATTTTTTTTTCGCAAGCAACTTGATGCAAAATTTACTCGAAAACAGCAAAGTTCGTTACGTAAAATGAAACTAAAATACCTATAATTAAGCGTCATAAAATGTGGTGCCGTACCGTTTTGCCATTAATTGTCGGGTTATCAGTAAAATCTAACTAGTTTTATTCAAAACTTAGTCAGGAAGTGGAGACATACCAGAGATTCTATCGGAAACAGTCGACGGCGGTACCTGTCCAGAACGGCACAAAAACTTTAAGCGTCACGACTTGTCAAGACCGTTTTTAGTCACAGCAACATATTATAGACATAGGTACATTTAATTTTAAATATAATTCACAAATTCTGCACCGACATTCACAAGGGAATCAAAATCTATGGGGTTACTTCCCGTTGACCTAGAACTATGCAATTTGGTAAGAAGCATTGTATAAGTACACATATAGGAAAAAACCGGACAAGTGCGAGTCAGACTCGCCCACCGAGGGTTCCGTACAAACTAGTAGATAAAAGGGGGAAATCATTTTTTATTTTTTATATTTTCCTTCATAAACCGAAAAACATTTAAAAACCTGTTTTAGCTTTTGCTAATGAGGCTCTTACATATGATACCCCACATGATACGGTTAATTCACTTTAAAATATGGGCCCTCATTCCTTGCATAGAGACACAATTTTTTTGTGATTAAATTAAAAATGTCCAGTTTTCGGATTTTTTCTTATATGTGTACTCTAACACAATGCTTCTTGCCAAATTTCATAGTTCTAGGTCAACGGGAAGTACCCCATAGGTTTTGATTCCCTTGTGAGTGTCGAAATGTGCGTTTTTTACGACATATTCGGCTATAACTTTTTTTCTACGAAACCTGAGAAATTTTATTTTTCTTTCTTCAGCAAGATACTATGGATTTGCATATATGTATGGTTTTAATTTCAACTGGATACCTTCACGCATTCCCGAGATAAAGATCTTGACACCCGGACAGACGGACAGACGGACAACAAAGTGATCCTATAAGGGTTCCGTTTTTTTCCTTTTGAGGTACGGAACCCAAAAATCCGAAAACCGGACATTTTAATTTAATCATAAAAAATAGTGTCTTTATGAAAGGAATGACGGTCCAAATTTAAAATGAATTAACCGTATCATGTTGGGTATCATATGAAAGAGCTTAATTAGCATAAGTTAAAACAGCTTTTTATTAAATATTGTACGATATTTTTTATTTTTTCGGTTTATGAAGGAAAACAAAAAAAAAAGTGATTTCCCCCTTTTATCTACTAGTTTGTACGGAACCCTCGGTGGGCGAGTCTGACTCGCACTTGTCCGGTTTTTTTATAAGACTACTTCTGTGGTAACGATCCTATTTCTATAAGAAGAAAAACCGATAACTTTGGATCATTGAGCATACATAATAACATTATTTAAACGACTTCGATAATAACTAGCAAAACTGATATAAAAATATGCGAATCCATGGAATCTTCAATAATAGCGACATTGAAAAAAAAAACCGGCCAAGTGCGAGTCAGGCTCGCGCGTGAAGGGTTCTGTACTATTATCTATAAAAACGGCAAAAAAATCACGTTTGTTGTATGGGAATATAAATAAATTAAATATAAATTTAAATATAAATTTTATTTTAATTTAATTATGTACTTTTAAAGTTAATACTCAATATTCTGCGAATATTTCAAGCGTCTACTTGTTGCCGTTATCAATATCGAGCAAAAACGAGCAAAAAAAATCACGTTTGTTGTATGGGAGCCCCCTTAAATATTTATTTTATTCCGTTTATTAGTATTTGTTGTTATAGCGGCAACAGAAATATATCATCTGTGAAAATTTCAATTGTCTACGGTTCATGAGATACAGCCTGGTGACAGACCGACGGACGGACGGACAGACAGCGAAGTCTTAGTAATAGGGTCCCGTTTTTACCCTTTGGGTACGGAACCCTAAAAATTACAAAACTTGTAGGTAGGTTAAATTGGACGGCTCTATTGTTACCGCTGCGCCAATTCGTTTCTAAGTTTTTATTGTATTTTTTTTTCTACATTGTCAATAATTAGATTAAACCAGTTCTATATTTGTATTAGCATCTTTCTTGAATAAATAATTATTAAATTTTCTTGTAACTTTTACATCATACAGATCATCAGCCACATACAGCTACAGCTGCAGATACAGCTCGGGAAAAGTCTAAAACATTTCTAGTTTAAAATAACTTTTGTTGTCAACGCTCTAAAAATACCTCAAAATACGATAAATCTCAAAATGTACACTAACCACAAAATAGATGAGGACAGCTTGAACATTTGAAGGATATATGATGTACAGTGCAGGTATCACGAGCTAACCTTGTGCAAACCTTGAACCCGCGACAAGTGGTCAACCTAACGTATTCCGTGCATGTCTAACGACTTGTCTCGGGTATTTTATCAGCCATCGAAACATTACCTACATTATTTTACTGTGTCTTTAGGTACGGTGGCTCTTGAATCACCTCTTAGTCCGTTTTGATCTCCTGGTACCTCAAAGATATGTATGTTCAAAAGCTTAAGCTCTGAAAACTTTATCTTCTGTTACATATTAAAATGGTAACTAACTGATTTAGAATGCGAAGTGTTATTTATATATATTACCAATTTTTTACCAGTTTTTCGTACATGCTTGAGAATACTTGTTTATATGTTAATCTAAATAAGCTGCGTATTTATATCCAGTTTTATAGCGACAATCAGCATATTCAAATATAGATAGATACAGTAATATGTTTACGAGCAAAATATTTTGCAAACACCACTATTTACACATTCGGAGTGTAATGATCATCGATTGCAATCAATATCGGCTTCGTTTTTGATTGACCGTCCTGCGAGTCACGACCGTCTTGACCTCATTCTCGCGATCTATTATTTTGTTCATTCAGATTTAAAAACGCACATTTGCATATTAACATTAAGTAAACTGTTTTTGTTTAAAGATTTATCTATGATGATTCTTGGAAAAAAAAACTATTATATGTAGCACTATACCAATAAAACATACATGAATTTTCAATATCCATACATTTACACATTATTTGTATATTGGTCTATCAAACGTGACGCGGTTTCTTTCAGTTCAAGCGGTTTTTTGGGAATTTTGCTAAAATTAAAAAAAAAAAAACATGCAAGGAATTGACAGAAAACAAGCTAAACAGATTGATAAAAACATAGATTTAGGAGAATAGATAAATTGCATCATTTTTCCTAGAAAAGTAATAAAATAAATAGTTATAGTAATTCAGCTAAGCGAGCTTATTGAAAAAGCTAATTTTACTACTTCGGTATATTATAGAAGAGATACAAAGAAGGATAAAAAAAGATATCTAAATGTAGTTTTGAATTAGTTTCCCCGTTAGTTATCAAGGTGGTCTTGTTATTCTCTGCAGTTATTAGTATTATATATTCAGAATCCAGTTAGAAGAACCATGTTTGTTACATGATGCATTAGTGAGTTATTTCGTTTGTGTGAGTCGACTCACCGAATCTCTTCACGTGAATATCTCGATTGAACGACACCGATCTGGGCTTGTTTTCTTTGCCCTCTTTGGGGTTTTCTATTTTTTCTGTTACTTCTTTTGTTTTCTCTGTTAAGTCTTTTGTTTTTTCTGCTTCTTTTGTTTCTATATTATTTTTAGTGTCGTTATCGTTGCTGGCTACCTCTCCATCTTCATTAACAGACTTGGTACCAGTTTCATTAGACATTGGGTTTGAGGTACCTTTTGTGTGGTACCTCGGGGGTTCGTTCGGTATAGTCAACACGGTGTGTCGCGTTTTGGTACCATCGGATCGTATTATCTGTGAAGAGTTTTAGACATTTATGTATTTCTCGTTTCTTTTTAATGAGATTTTGATTCGCTAATTTTGTAGGTTGATATACATTTTAAGTTTACTTTAATCATTCATTTTATAACTGGAGAGTAATAAAAAAAATGTTTATTAAAAAAAAAAAAATGTTTACGGAATGTGTGAGCAAAGCTATCACCATTTGTAACCTATGAACAAGACTAACAAGTATCTTTTCTAGAACCAAAAACTGAATTTTAATTAGGTAACCTTTTAGTAAACTCTGTTTCATTATCATCTAAAGCATTATAAATATTAACTTTACAGGCAATATAAATCCAATAAGGCATTACCTCCCTGTGTGCTCTCGAGTCATGGTTCGTCCTTCTTTATTCCCGTTTGCTTCCTGGATACCTCCTCATGTTGAACTGTAATCCTGAAACAAAAGAAAATTATTGCTAGCGGTAAGAGGGTATGTTCTCTATCTGTTTGTTATCGCATCTGTGTTTATTATAATATTTTTTTTATCTAGTATATGTCTAGAAGGAGCTTTTACGCATTTGGAAGGTGGAAGCGAACAACTTAGTTCGATCCGTTTCTCGTATATGCTGCAAGTTGCTATTTTACATTCAATCTTGATGAAACTTGGAATGATTTTTGCGACGTTATTTACTTATTCCTTTTTGGTTCTTTCTTGGATGTTACGTGTTGTTTTGAAAATATGGACAATATTTCATGTAAATTTAGAGATTCATTTGAAATTATTATAAAACAATTGATTGCCATTGAATTTGAGACATTGTTATTGTATGAATTTGAAACATGTTTTACTAACCCATTAGGCATTTAATTACCCATACTAATCATACTCTTTGCCCTTATCGTACCTCTCTACATGTCAAACAAGATTATACAACTAGTTAACCAATATCTAAAGAAAATGAATAACTGCTCTTCAAACACGATATTATAGAAGGAGGTGACTTATGTAACACACAAAATAGTCTAATGCGATCCCATAGAATACTCAAAAGCCATAAAACCAAATGGAGCAAATTACACATTCATGACCATAAAGATATTCAGAACTTTTACATAATAAATAGAAAATAAAACCAGCTTGGTTTCGAAACGTATCCGTAGCTGTGCTGTGGTTTCGGTAATAGTTTCCTAACTTATTTCGATTTAATGTTATCAAATTATTTCAGGTTTTAATATTTATGCCAATGCAATAGGACTCTGTGCCTCGTTTCTGACTTTTCGTCTTTATCTAGGGCATTCTTATTCTCGAGTGTGACATTCTCGAGTGTGTCAGAATATGTCGTCGCATAATACATAATATGTACATATTATGTTGTCATTATTTATGAACTGAACAGATTGACGCCACGAGCTCGTGTCCCCGCGGTGAAGGCTGCACTAATAACACTTAAAACCTATTTTTCATAACGTTTTTATAATCTCATAAATTAAATTCGTATAAAATTCAATCATAAAATTATACTAAAAAGTTGATTTGAATTGAACACTTGTTTTATTAAGTGTTCAAAATTTAAGACATTTTTACCCGACTGCGTAAGAAGGAGGGTTATGTTTTTGAGTGTATGTATGTTTGTATGTATGTATGTCTATTTCTTTGGCACGCCCTAGAGCTAAACGGCTTGACCGATTTTGATGTGAGTGGAGTCAATAAATTCGTCTTAGTCGTGAGAGTGACACTGGATACATTAAAATTAAAAAAAAAATAAAAAAAAATTAAGGATTAAAGTAATCTCAAAAAAAAAATGTTTTCTAAATACATCGACTGTGGTATCAAAATAAAGAATTTTAACGGTGATTACGAATATATATACATATATATATATAAATTATATGTTATACGCATACTTTCTCACAAGAAACTTATATTCAACAGCGCATCAAGCGTAACGAAATCGTAAGTTAGACTGCAAAAACTGCTTTTCTGCAGTCGGGTGTTTTGTTTTTCTTTTAATATAGATACTTGTTACATATGTTCCTACAGATAAATAATTTAAGACTTAGTTGTTGGTATTCAGATTTTCAGTTGACACTAAACAACGTTGTCAAGAGTGACTAGAGAAGTACCTACTTTAAAAAATGTTCTAAGTTAAACGGTTTAATGAAAAGAAAGATATTGATGTAGGTAATGTATTTACTGTATCCTACTAGATAAGAAAGATATTGATGTAGGTAATGTATTTACTGTATCCTACTAGATAAGAAAGATAATGATGTAGGTAATGTATTTACTGTATCCTACTAGATAAGAAAGATATTGATGTAGGTAATGTATTTACTGTATCCTACTAGATAAGAAAGATAATGATGTAGGTAATGTATTTACTGTATCCTACTAGATAAGCCCTTTAGGTAATTTGATACCCATATTGTGAGGGTTGTGAAAAAATATGACATTCGCCATTATGTGCTAAATTTAGAATGATACTAAATAAATTTCATTGTATTGTCATCTCAACTAAAGGGTGTTTAGATCGGATCAATCTGTCAACGGGAAGGAGGTCAAATTTAGTAATTGAAATTTGACAAAAAAATAAACAGAGCAAGCAAAATAAAACAGTTTAAAAACGGCTGAATGAACTTGATTAAAATTTAGTATATTATTATAAAGATCACGTAAACCCTGGATCGAAGCATAGGACTTTTGATCCCGAAAACTCGAACAATTCTCGTAGAAGTGCGGTCGGGCCGCAGCTAATGAAATTAAATGATTTTATTCCAGATGTTTTACACCCATATTAAATTACATTAGAATTAAAAATAACATTAAATTAAATTGTCGGAGAGAAATCAATTATTACAACTTTAAATAAAATTAATTTAACCGTAAATTTCAAATAATATTAATTTTAAATAATTTCTAACAGTTACACGAAATTATTGATGTTATAAAATTATTAGAAAAAGACAGTTATTTAACGCATCTTCTATTACTTAAAGTAAAATGACTCGTCCAAGTCATCATTATCGACAAAAAGGCCTGCGTTACTTCAATAACTACGCAATGGTAACCCACATGCACTCGGAGTGGCCACTCTAGTATCGGACATTGCGACAGCCGGAGCACTCAGCTACTCAGTAACTTATGGTGCAAGACATAAGAACACCACGTAGACCTATTGATAATTATTTTATACTAAACGGGAAACTAGTATAGATCTATAATCCTTAGAATAATTCTAATAAAACCACTTCTTTAATACAATAAAGTTCAGTGGAGGTTACGAAAAAATGTGTTTTTTTGCGACAGATATTATTATTACAACAAAAAACCCAACGGGTTGCACTCTGGGAGTGCCGGCAGAAGTAAAAACTAAAAAATAAAATAGCAAAAAGACTGACTAGTGATGGATTTGAACCTCCGCCCTCCGATGGACAAATTGAAATTTACATCGGTGCTCTAACCTACTGAGCTAACGAGTCTTACGTGCATGTGTCGAAAATAAGCATTCGACGCAACGAAATGACGTCATGCTAGAAGGACAAACTTGTACATACAATAATGAACTTTAAATGCAGAACGTTAGAATAGGTTTCTGACTAAAATAATCCGTCCGTCTTACGAATTTTAATCTGACGATCTGACGCGAGTTTAACATTTTTTACCCATCCAAAAAATGCACAACGCCGCTAAAGAAGTTTTCACTTCAAAAATATAAGCTATGATATTTTGGAAGAAGAAGTGAAGACAAATCTAACGACACCTCGCACATCAAAATCGGTCAAGCCGTTGAGGCTGTAGGCGATCATATTTCATAGTTAGGCGATCATAGTTGTGGAAAGATACACTTCTGGTCCAAGAGCCAAAAAGGCGGAAATCGAGGCGTTGAGAGAAGATATGGTTGTGTGTATGAATAAAGCTCTAGAAGCTGTGTCCGACTGGGGTGACGAAAATCTCGTCAAATTCAACGCCAACAAGACTCAAGCCTGCCTTTTCTCCGCCAAAAAGAGTGAGTTTCTTTTGTCTCCTACTTTCCGAAAAGTACCCATATCATTGGCAGACCGTCTTGAACCGCTGGGACTCACGTTAACCCCAACAATGAACTTTAAGGGCTACCTTGAATCTAAGGCTAAACTGGCTAGTAAAAAGCTTGGCATCATTAATAAGGTTAGGCGATACTTCTCACCGGGACAACTGCTTCATCTGTATCAAGCACAGGTCCGATCGTGTATGGAGTACTGCTGCCACCTTTTTGATGGATCAGCCAAGTATCAGCTGGAAGCTTTAGAATCAGTGGACCGGCGAGCTGTGAGGTTAATCGGTGACGATAAACTAGCTGCCAAGAAGCTACTTAGTCTCGAGCACCGCCGTTAAAGTAGCATGTCTGTCTATTTTCTACAGGATTCATTTCGGGGAATGTGCGCAAGAGCTTCACGACCTAATTCCACCCTCCCCATTTCACTAAAGGACTAGCAGAAAGTCGGCGAATTACCACCCATTTCTCGTTGAAATGCAAAAAATCCGTACTCAGCGATATCGATCCACATTCCTGTTGCGTACTGCACAAGAATGAAATTCGTTGCCGCCATCTCTGTTTCCTGAGACCTATAATCTTGGTATTTTCAAGGCTAGAGTGAATAGATATCTTCTAGATCGACGAGCTCCATCCTCGGCCACACCGTCGCTTAACATCAGGCGAGTTGGTCAATCGTAGATCTATCTTCTATATAAAAAATAAATATAGAAAACTTATATACATACTTACCCACAAACATAATTATATACATACATACACACGAAAAACATAACCCTCCTTCTTACGCAGTCTGGTAAAAATAGAGTAAGTCAACGTTATAGGTAAAGTTATCTTGTGGCTTACACCAGAGCAAGCTTTTACTCAACACCGTTTTAGTCATTTTGTAGTCACGTTGCTCTAATGGTCGCATTATTTATTATTATTTCACGCGGAGATTAATTAGGAATATTATTATCTTTGCCCGTTATTAATAATAATGATTTGGAAGGTTTCGCGCCGTGATCGCCGGCGTGTTATTAGAGGACTCAGATGGTACGATGACTCTTCGCCCGCGCCTGCAACGAAAAGGTATTCATTTTGTTGTTTTTTTTTTGTGTATGTTTAACGAGAATTTAGACAGAGAAAGATACTACTTTGTGTGCCTTATGAGGGAACCAATCACTGTTTTCTGAGTAAGTTACAAGTATCTATGTATATTAAAAGAAAACCAAAATACCCGACTGCAGAAAAGCAGATTTTGCAGTCTAACTTATGTTTTCGTTACGCTTGATAGGCTGTTTGTTGAGTGTACGTTTTTTGTGAGAAAGTTTGCGTAAAAACGCTGTAAAAAATTATAAATTCTAATAAAATCACTTGTTTATATTACGAAATAGTTCGTTGGAGATAACGAAAATACAGCATTATTTTATTTTTGAAAGAAATGTATTGTTATTATTATAAAAAATGATAACCTATGATAGTTAGGAACGTCAGACGAATCTAACCACACCTCATACACCAAAATCGGTCAAGCCGTTTAAGCTGTAAGCGATCACATAGATACATATGTACATTCTAACGCACTCACATATATACATATATTTATATACATTCAAAGATATATACATACACTCGAAAAACACATCCCTCCATAGGACTATTTACCTATATAATCCTATATAAATAAACTCAAGTATTTCGGGTGTAGGTGTGGTAACAGATTAAGTAACAGTAGGTGCTGATGTGGTGTGGGAGTTGGGACGCTGAACGTATTCCAAGGTACTACCGGCCTCTTTACATAATGACAAGTGGCTCTGCGGGCAGAAGACCTCGCGAGCACCACAATATGTCATCGCTAAGACATACGTCATGCCATGAATGCTCGCGACGTGACGTACGCCTGCTTAGTTCAGTGAGCTCGTCAAATGACGGCTTCTACTAATCCACGTTTTTTAGGGTTCCGTAGTATTCAGAAAGACGCGTTCCGGAAGCGTATTCTACATTTAGGCAGCACGCACAATAAAAGTGGAGCTAACCGTTTCGTACGAGTTTCTGGAATATCCCTTAATAAAACAAACAGCAATGTGAATGTATAATTTAACTATGAGAAAATGAACCAACAAACTGTTCGTTATTGACATTAGCGTAAACTAACTTTATCAGTTTCATACGACGTTTATCTATCGATCAGTTTGTCCGTTCGTAGAACATGGAGCCTTACTTTAATATCTTGCCTGATTAGAGGTTAACTTAATACCGTCCTGGTGACAACTATCTATGTTAAAAGAAAAACAAAATACCCGACTGCAGAAAAGCACTTTTAGCAATCTAACTTACGATTTCGTTACGCTTGATATGCTGTTGAGTGTACGTTTTTTGTGAGAAGCATACTTTCTCACAAAAAACGTACAATCGCTGTAAAAGATTATAAATGCGCATTCTTTAGAATACATGACTGTACATAAATAATGGCGCGACCTTCAGTACTTAAGAATACTTGAAATAAAACTAGTGTTTTCACCCGACGGTGCCTGGGGGAGAGTGGAGGCGCGTCTAGGACCGGGGCCTTCATAAATAACGTTAACTATTTAAAGTCTTAAAAATGATCTCTTTCAGTACACTCACACTCGAAAGTGTTACGTGTGGACCAGGTTCGCGACCAGTGACTCGCACTTGTCCGGTTTTTTTTGTTTGTATGTTGGTATTTGCACATGGTTCGTATTTATTGATAACCAATCTTGACCAAACTTGGTTCTACAGTAAGTTTTTTTTTCGTATAGAAAGTTTCCTGCGCTTAGTACAGAAATATTTGGCACTCAATTATAAACAAGAAACCTGAATAAAGCAAATCAGTAAAGGATACAAGGTCGTGAGACTCAGTTCGGGACGATAAATATTATATAAAGTTTGATAGGTAAATTAGCCCATGATAGAATAAGTGGGAACTGACTGAAAAAAATGTGCATCTAAGTAATAGTTGGTTAAAAATCGCTGTTACTTATCAATTGCATTAGAAATGCGTATTACGTACAAAAACTTGTTATATTTTGTTAGTATAAATTAAAGTTTTTATTTTCCCCAAGAGTATACCTAATAAACGTGTAAAGAATTTGGCTCGCCAGAAATAATTCAATAATTACTGAAATTAAAATTGTGCTACTTACATTCAATGGCCGATCACTATTAAGTTATTACAGTCATTTCTAAAGTACATTCATTAATGTTACTTTTAGAAATAATTGAATAGATAATCACGGTAGGTTTTTTTTTTGTTCCAGGTACAGTTACCAGTTAGTATTCGACACGACACGTGTACACGTATATCTACATCTTAGAAACATACTTCTTTAAAACAACTTACTTGAATTGAATCAAACAAATTTTGACGATGTTTCAGTATTACTTTGGTTTTTATACTGGAAAAATAAGTATGTTATAAGTAAAGGAATTGCGTATTATTTGAAGTCGGGTTTTTAGTTTTTGAAAGTTTTACTTGTTATCGATACACGCAGGAGTCGCTCACGGCTCCAACAGGTATCGCAGATCTGTGTTGAGGCTGACATTTTATTAATTTGATGATTTTTGCAGATAAACTTACGATTTTGTTACGCTTGATACGCTGTTGAGTGCACGTTATTTGTGAGAAAGTACCTATGCGTAAAATTACTGTAAAATATTATAAATACGCATTGTTCAGAATAATTCTAGTAAATCATTTATTTATTATGAAAAAGTTTGTTGGAGTTTACGAAAAAGCGCAATCTTTTATTTTTGCACGAGTCGTATTATTATTATACACATAATAATACATGCACATACATACAAACATACATGCAATCGAAATACATAGCCCTCCTTCTTGCTCAGTCGGGTAACAAACAGTTGTCCCTCCACCTGTACCTACCACCCGTCCAAAGATAAGCCCTTGCAAATTTATTACAGAAGAGTTTTAATTTAAAAAGTGAGCGAGTGCGCGCGAGCTTCACTTCATAAATCTATGCGTTATCTTTGCTTTATGAGCGTACTCATTTTCATACGACGTACAATTCCTTGATATTTATAAAAAAAAATAACCAACTAAAAAAGGAAATTATCAATTCGGTAATATTTTGTTTGTTTTCAAACGGATATGCAAGAAGGAGGGTTATGTTTTTCGATTGTATGTATGTTTATTTGTATGTATTTATGTATGAATGTATTTATGTTTCTATATGAACATCTACGGCCTAAACGGCTGGACGATTTTGATGTGCGAGATTTCGTTAAATCATCTTCACTGCACACAAAAATGAACTATCCCCATTACCGGGCGAAGCTAGTCATTGATAAAAGGGAGTAAGTGTATTTTTTTACATTTTTGGTCATA
Source organism: Lycia hirtaria (assembly GCA_947563715.1). Classification (NCBI taxonomy): domain Eukaryota; kingdom Metazoa; phylum Arthropoda; class Insecta; order Lepidoptera; family Geometridae; genus Lycia; species Lycia hirtaria. The sequence goes on along the minus strand of OX387383.1, from coordinate 24,451,999 downwards.
ATCTAAAAATTACAATTCATAAAAATAATTAAAAACCAGTTTTAACTTGTGCTAATATGTATATAATTCTCTTTCATGAGATACCCCACATGATACGGTTAACTCACCTTAAAATTTGGACCCTCATTCCTTGCAAGAGATTCCTCATTACTCCCTAGAGAAAGACCCTATTTTAGTCTTTATGTGTGCTTGAAGACAATCTTCTTTTCCAAATTTTAGAGTTTTGGGTCAACGGGAAGAACCCGGGTTTTGATTTCTTTGCGAATTGTGTCGAAATATGCGGTTTTTTATGACATATATTACGGCTGTAACTTTTTTACGATAACCGTTTGATAACCGCAGTTTGATTTTTTCACAGCTGCAAGGGACTACAGATCTAATTTCAACTCGATGTCTCCACGCCTTCCCGAGATAAAAGGTCTTGACAGACGAGTAAACGGACAACAAAGTGATCCTATAAGGGGAACCCCCGTTTTTCCTTTTGAGGTATGGAACCCTAAAAATGCGCTTTTTCATAACCTTCAACGAACTTTTTTGTAATAAATGATTTTATTTGTATTATTCTAACTAAAAAATGCGCATTTGTAACCTTTAAAAGGGTCTGTAACTGAATTCCAACTGTAGAAAATATTTGAAATTACAAATATTCTTAAATATAAAGCACATTTTGCGGAGTAATCAGCTCTGGTGTCAGTGAACATATTCATGTGACACGCATAAGAGTACGGAAGCCTCGGTGTGCCACCGAAACTAGTACTTTGCCGTATTTATTTAGCATGTAGTGTAGTTGTTATAAAGTTAGATTTGTGGCCACAAAACTGCAACGCTACTGTGCAATAATAAAGTTACGTACTTCATAATATGCAGTGGTCGCTCTTACAAAAACTTCACTAATCCAAAAAGGTCCGGTAGTCAACCACATAAGCAGCATATACACTATATTGCACAAAACCGGGCGAGCCGTATTTGGTCTCATGAATTATTGCTGACTCCAACATGGACGCTCATTAAAATTCGGTCCAGCCGCTAAGCAACATTAAAATATCAGCCGGGTTTGATTCACGCACATTTGGAACAAATGATCCGAGTGCAGTGTGATTCTTCACCAGCACTGTGGTGATTCTTGTGACTCTTGATTTGGTGATGTAACCATACCGGCAGTTCGCCCCAACCCCAACCTGAGACCTCGCAATTTTGCATTTTTAGAACTTGTTACTGTTATGCCGTCTAAGCTGATATGACAATATTTTTGCGTAAGAAGGCTATGTTTTTCGAATGTATGTATATTTCTATGTATGTATGTGGTCTATGAGGCTATGTATGTGTGTTTATATATATCCTACAGCCTAAACGGCTTGGCTGATTTTGATGTGCGAGGTGTCATTAGATTTATCTTCACTCTCTAAATGTCATAGGCTATATTTTTTTGTAACAATAATAATACGAAAATTAAATAAATAAGTGGCCAAGACCGTGTCGCGACACACGTATACTAGAGTTTCGTAGCTAAGGCTATAATTAGCTACGGAACCCTATTAACCGCGTGTCTCGACACGGTCTTGGCCACTATTTTTTTTCGATAGATAGTTTCTTTATTTGCATACAACATGAGGATTTTTATACAATATATGCACATAAAGATAGAATGAAATATATAGGTAGCTTAATCATGTTAGGCGTACGAAATGTCAGGGCAAATAGCATTCTGCTCAAGTATTCGATAAAATAGCGATCGATCTGTGTATTCGGTAAAAGAAATATATCCTTAATTATATTTCTTCTTAATTAAAATTGAATACTATCATCTCCATTTCAATCATAATTGTATAAAGAGCCTTATTTATATCAACTTTGTTCTTCACAGTAATTACCAAGAATACAAGCCCTTGTCATTTACATCATTAAAATATCGCGTCAAGCTTTTAACCTTGTCAGTGCTCGGACCAGAAGAGGCACAAAAACGCGGATGTATCTTGTGCCATATTTGGCACATGCACGGGACCAAATTAGGCACATGCAAGGACCAATGACCCATTACCCTGGGACGTCGGGACACACTCACCTTGTTCAGAGGTCGACGAAAAAGAAAGTTCGCTTTTGTATTTGGCTCCTGTTGCAAAAAGGTTGATTGTATCGGGCTTTGGCAAGGAAAAGTTTTGTTTTTTTTTTTGGTAATAAATGAGTGCTGCACGCAACGTACTTGATATTTATTGTTTAAATAAAACAAGTATTAGAGTTTGAAGTATTATTTTATTAACCCCATACCCAAAATGAGGGGTGTTATACGTTGTGGCATTGTAGCTCTCAAATGGATGGACCGATTTTAATCTAGTATTTTTTTTGTTTGAAAGGGTATTTCATCGATAATGTTATTATCTATATTTCATTAAAATCGGTTCAGACGTTTTTTTTGTCGGTTTTTATTTCAGTTTTCTAAACTTTACTTGTTTTAATTTTATTTTATTTAATTAAGTAAACCTATGGCTACGTATCAAACTCGTGATGCACTGAACGACAGACTTATTCAGTTTTATTTAAATTATTTAGATGGAACTAAGTTGACTTGAATATATCAGAGTGAGTATTACGAGTACAATAACTAGGTACACTACATTATTTGAACGTGTTGTAAACCTTTCGTTAAGTAGGTGAGGAATTAAATATAATTATTTAGTCGTCGTAATAAGCCTTCAGGATATTTTTTACCCCTCCTTCTTCCTCCCCCATTATGAGGTCTGCCATTATATATCCATTATAATTTAGGTCTTTAGTACTTTTCAAGACAAGACTAACAAGCCTAAACCCGTTCAGCACTTTTAAAGTCCCCCCCCTCCCCCTCCCCGCATAATAACATAACTCACCGTATTATTGCTAGTACTCTACAGGGGACATGCTGCATTTAGCCACATTCAGAATCTGTACCACAAGTGATGTTACAATACAACCCTTGGATCACGAGACGGGTTCTTCGCTCCTCACGCATGACACGTAAAATACGTAAATGTGCCATTTTAGCGGCTCTTACCTCCCAAGTGGCAGCCGCACCAAGCATATTACCTGACGATTACTGGCGTGTGCTCAGATGTGTACTTACGATATACTTACAAGTATTTACGTGGGAGTAGCCGCGTCCCGCGGTCTTACCCGCGCTCGACGAATTATTATGTTGGTGGAAAATTACTACTATTTACAAATGGTTGATATTTTATCAAAGACTCTAAAGGTACTTCAGAAGAAAGCTATCCTCCAATAATTTAGTTAAAAGAACCGAAGTAACCGACTTCAAAATACGCAAATTCATTTGCTTGGATGTCATTTTTTCAGTTATTTTGTTATAAAGCCACAGTACTGAATCGATTTTGATGAGAATTATATGGGTGGTCCCATATAATTCTCAAAATAATTTCAAAATTAATGAAGTAATCGCATACCATACTATATATACAAAAAAAAACATAGTCGAATTGAGAACATCCTTTAAAATTTTGGAAGTCATTAAAAATCATGTCTATAGAATTAGCGAGTTAGGCTGTACCTACGAGTATGTTCCGCCCTGGTGTCGGGGCATTAGAACACGGCATTGGTATCCCCTGCCTGTAATAAGAGCCTACTAAAAGGGGACTTCTGGGCCCGGGGTCGGTCGGGAGTGGGACCCCGACCTAATACCCAAACGAGCCCAAGGTGGATGCGTAGAGTAGAGTAGCTCAAGCGAATGAAGGCCTAGCAGGCCGAGAAGAAACTGCATCACAGTGCTGAGCGCTCCCGTATGTGTATACGGGATATCCCGTATGTTTATGAGAACCCGGAGTCCTCCGTCACCACCGGGGGGATGTTAGTGGGTACAAACCCACATAGTCCGGTTACTTCCATAATAAACATCAGAGCCGAGTATCATAGAGAAGATTTCCCCCTCGTCAAAAAAACTGACTTTGTATCATTAGTCATACTTTTATGGGATGATTGTAATAATTGTAAGTTAATTGTACAGTACAGCATTTATCTATCTTGTATGTACGTATCAGTCTATCTCACTAACTATTTAACATATAGTGATAGTGTCCATGATTGAAACAATAAAGCGAAAGCAACTCAAGTAAATGTCAAGTTTAATATGGTTCCAATCATTCATTCATTGAAACGTCAAACGTCACAATTGTTTGTAACGAGCTGCGAGCGCCGTGACCTCTCATTAGCGGCCTTTTAATTAGCATGAGAGCGAGTCAAAACAAATGAACGGCTTCGATGGATTCATTCAATAGATCATTTGTGACAGTTGAGATGTCATGACGTCGTAGAGGTGAGATGTGATGAGTCGAATCCGCTTATTGATATATTTTTAATATTCATACATTAATATGGATGAATATTAAGTTATAATTGTATTATTGGATTTCGACAGTGATGTCAAAGAACTGTAAAACTGTGGTAGTTGAATATGTTAAGAGTTTTATGTGGCTGAATAATTTAAATATTTTAAAAGCCTTTTGCTACTTATCTCTACATATTTTGTGTTTTAGGAAAATTAAAAAAAAAACCAACGGGTTGCACTCCGTAAGTGCCGGCAGAAGAGAAAACTAAAAAATAAAATAGCAAAAAAACTGACTCGTGAAGGATTTGACATCCGCCCTCCGATGGACAAATTGAAATTTACATCGGTGCTCTAACCTACTGAGCTAACGAGTCTTACGTGCATGTGTCGAAAATAAGCATTCGGCGCAACGAAATGACGTCTGCTAGAAGGACAAACTTGTACATAAAATTTTTACTTTAAATGCAGAACGTTAGAATAAGTTTCTGACTAAAATAATCCGTCCGTCTTACGAATTTAATCTGACGATCTGACGCGAGTTTAATTTTTTTACCCATCCCTAAAATGCACAAAGCCGCTAAAGAAGTTTTCACTTAAAAAAATAATGCCAATGCTTATGTCCCTATAAATGAATTAATCTGCCACCTTACTCAAATGGCAAAAAAATCGTAATACACAATGATTTCGGTGTACATTTGGTGCGTACTGCACTGGACTGGAACTCTAATTTTCAAAGCTAGAGTGAATAGATTTGTTCAAGATCAAAGTGCATGGAGCAGTTCGTTGGCAACACGAACACCAGCGACTTCCAACGAGGAACACATTCTCAAAGTGCATGGAGCAGTTCGTTGGCAACACGAACACCAGCGACTTCCAACGAGGAACACATTCTCAAAGTGCATGGAGCAGTTCGTTGGCAACACGAACACCAGCGACTTCCAACGAGGAACACATTCTCAAAGTGCATGGAGCAGTTCGCTGGCAACACGAACACCAGCGACTTCCAACGAGGAACAGATTCTCAAAGTGCATGGAGCAGTTCGTTGGCAACACGAACACCAGCGACTTCCAACGAGGAACAGATTCTCAAAGTGCATGGAGCAGTTCGCTGGCAACACGAACACCAGCGACTTCCAACGAGGAACACATTCTCAAAGTGCATGGAGCAGTTCGCTGGCAACACGAACACCAGCGACTTCCAACGAGGAACACATTCTCAAAGTGCATGGAGCAGTTCGTTGGCAACACGAACACCAGCGACTTCCAACGAGGAACACATTCTCAAAGTGCATGGAGCAGTTCGTTGGCAACACGAACACCAGCGACTTCCAACGAGGAACACATTCTCAAAGTGCATGGAGCAGTTCGTTGGCAACACGAACACCAGCGACTTCCAACGAGGAACACATTCTCAAAGTGCATGGAGCAGTTCGCTGGCAACACGAACACCAGCGACTTCCAACGAGGAACACATTCTCAAAGTGCATGGAGCAGTTCGCTGGCAACACGAACACCAGCGACTTCCAACGAGGAACACATTCTCAAAGTGCATGGAGCAGTTCGCTGGCAACACGAACACCAGCGACTTCCAACGAGGAACACATTCTCAAAGTGCATGGAACAGTTCGCTGGCAACACGAACACCAGCGACTTCCAACGAGGAACACATTCTCAAAGTGCATGGAGCAGTTCGCTGGCAACACGAACACCAGCGACTTCCAACGAGGAACACATTCTCAAAGTGCATGGAGCAGTTCGCTGGCAACACGAACACCAGCGACTTCCAACGAGGAACACATTCTCAAAGTGCATGGAGCAGTTCGCTGGCAACACGAACACCAGCGACTTCCAACGAGGAACACATTCTCAATCCGTCAGAATCTTTTTTATGTATGTTACCATATTAATCGAAGACACCTGAACTGATTTGAAAAAATATTTTACTCCCAAATGGTCCCATAGAAATTTTATCAAAATTGGTTCAGTATTTTGGTTTTTATAACAAAATAACTGAAAAAATATGTCAACCAAGTACACAAATTGCGTATTTCGAAGTCGAATTTTTAGTTTCTCGAACGATTACTTGTATATGTAAATAATTATTTAAGTTAATGTAATGTTAAAAATAAGTAAGTATTAATTTATTTCTTTAACACTCTCACTTATGTTAACAAAATATGTTAAGCATTGCTTAAAGTTAAGTAACGTTTTACGGTATGGTCATACGTATTTAGTAATAATTAAAAGATATCGAGATCTCAGCCAAACAATAATTATAGGCCCATTATCCAATCATGTTTCAATCACATTCAATTTTATATTATAACACACAAGCAGCGGCTTGCCTTGACATATACGTCATTAGTAGAGCGACAGTAACGGTGACTCTATATTCGATCGATTTCGACGATCCACTTTACTGTAACAACAATAAATATTGTGTGTCGGATCATTTCGTGTGTCATGACCAACCGCATCGACAAATATAAGACCGTCGTCTTGTATTTATTGTTCTGGTTTGATATTTTCCATAAAATTACGTTAGTCAATCTTTTTAAAAGCTTTTATTCAACTTGCCCTGTTAGTATGGGACAAATCTTGCGAGTTAAATTAGAACCACTTCCTGTCGTTAGATTAGGTTGAAATTTGGTTTTCTGAGACAAGGTAATTATTTATTCTGAAGTATTATATTTTGTTAACCTCCCACCCAAAAAGTATTATAAGTTTGACGTGTGCATCTGTGTGTCTGCCTGGAGCAGCGTCGTAGCTCTCAAATGTCCCGATTCTGATCTAGTTTTCTATGTTTAAAAGAGAATTTTATCGGGAGTATTCTTAGAGCTATGTTTCATCAAATCGAGGGGTTTTGAGTTTTCTTAACTTAAATCTCACGATTTTCATCAAAGATCGTGAGATCTCGTCTACCCGTCAATTCAAAATGACGACAAACTAAATGGTTACTCTGTTCGTCTACCACAATATGTGTCTGACATGTGGTCGTGACTAACAGGTACTTTATTTATATTAAGTTCTAAAATAATACAAATAAATCCAAAATATTGTCTGTTGGATTCTTAACAAAAAAAATATATGATTCAATTAGTAACTGACCTTGATCGTCAAAATAACAACAACAATAGCGCAACGAATAGAACGAATGTGAAAGCTCCTTAAATCGAGTCTAGTGGCACTAGTAAGTAGTTTTGTGTCTCGCTGTCTCTGTCAAGAGCACGTGATGTGCTATGAAAAGAATTGTAAACGTATTTCAAGTTTGCAATATTGCACACTTATGTTTAGTTTCGCGTGTGCATTACCACCTATATTATTTATTTTGAAATTAATCAGCAATAACAAAAACGTTGTTTTCTTAATATAGGGAAAATGTCATATTTATTAGATAGTTTGTAAATTGTCAAATGAAAAAAGTGTAGTAGACGTCTTTAAGTATAAAGACGCGCATCGAGATACGTCCTGGTGGAACTAAGTAATGATGTATTTTGGTTGGTTGATATTATTTTTTTTGGCCATTTGCCTCATCGGCTAACTATCTCTAGCAATGAACTTAATTCTCATCGAACCCAAATTTGTCACTGAGCTTCAATAACCGTTTTGATTCTTGAAAAAAAAACGTATAAGGATTTAGTTCCACATTATTGATGCACCGTACTGCTCAAGACTAGAAATCCTTGCTACGCTTTGTATTTCCTGAGAACTATAATCTTGGCATTTTAAAGGCAAGAGTGAGTAAATACTTTTAGATCAACGTGCTCCATCCTCGGCCACACCATCGTTGCTTACCATCAGGAGAGTTGGTGGTTAAACGTAGATATATTAAAAAAAATCTCGATGAAGTTCACCAAGCACCAACGCTGTCTGACTGTCAGTGGTCTGGCAGGTCATGTCATCTGTTCTCAGTGCATAGTTATCTGATAAGGTTGCCGACCCCATTTATAATTGCCCAGTATCATTTATAGTTTGTTAATTTATATAACATCTCGATGAGACATCAGTATCGTCCGAATCAATTAAATATCACCAATTAAAATACCAGCTCGTGTGTTTGTCGGCGGAACCAGTGAAATTATCCAAGTGCTAGTCAGGTCATCGAATGGTACATTACGAATGTATGTCATAAGACCGTTTTTAGGGTTCAACAGTATAACAGCAAAAATCCCTATAAAATCGTAGTGTATTTTCTGCCGCCTTACATGATTTATTTTATAAAGTAAACGTAACATATAATTATAATGTCAAGAAAATTTAGAAAATAATTACACTTAATACCATTAATAATGAAATCGTACTTAGTAAACATTATTATTTATTTATTTATTTACAATGAACGGTTGGCACCAATTACACATTGCATATATTATACTAAGTCATAATTATAAAATTCAAATATTAAAGTAAAATATAACATGTCAATAATAAGTACAAAATTAATAAGTAATAAATTAAATTCATTAAAAGGAATGTTTTTCACAAAATAATAATAAAAATTGCATTAGGTCAGGCCACTTATCGCAAAAAATATCACAATCTGGGAAATCTTTTAAGAATGCGTTGAGTCCACGAATGATGCGACACATTGGACTGAAATTCCGCGACTTTGTCCGGTTAGAGCCATTGGAGAACAGCTTATGTTTTCGGCTGGGCCGATGTCTCATATATTTATCTGGTACGTAGAGAGTACAAATATTGTTGTGCAAATCCGGTGAATTTATTGCGCCTCTCAATATCTTGCAGCCCGTCTTAAGTTGGTCTAAAGAGCGCCTAACTTTCAAAGAATTAAAGCCCAACTGCCCAAGTAGAAAATCAGTCGGGTATAGGAAAGGGTAATAACCCAAAGTTTTCTTGTAAAGGTTCCTTAAAAATGCCTTCAACAAAGACCTGATGTTTTTTAGGGTTCCGTACCTCAAAAGAAAAAAACGGAACCCTTATAGGATCACTTTGTTGTCCGTCTGTCTGTCCGTCTGTCCATCCGTCCGGGTGTCAAGACCTTTATCTCGGGAACGCGTGAAGGTATCGAGTTGAAATTAAAACCGTAACGCAGATGCATAGTATCTTGCTACAGAAAGAAAAATAAAATTTCTCAGTTTTCGTAAAAAAAGTTACAGCCGAATATGTCGTAAAAAACGCAGATTTCGACACTCACAGAGGAATCAAAACCTATGGGGTACTTCCCGTTGACCTAGAACTCTGAAATTTGGCAAGAAGCATTGTGTTAGAGTACACATATAGGAAGAAATCCTAAAACTGGACATTTTTAATTTAATCACAAAATATAGGGTCTTTAAGCAAGGAAAGAGGGTCAAAATTTTTAAGTACTTTAACCGTATCATGTGAAAGAGCTTCATCAGCACAAGCTAAAACGGGTTTTTAAATATTTTTATGATGTATATTTTTCGATTTAAGAAGGAAAATATAAAAAAAAACCTTTTATCTACTAGTTTATACGGAACCCTCGGTGGGCGAGTCTGACTCGCCTTGTCCGGTTTTATTTTTTATTATGTCCAAAACTGAAATTCTCAGACGCGACGTTATCATCATTTTGCTCACAATATCACCGGAACCCTACTACGTAAGTTTTTAACCCGCTCTTGATGAATTATTCTATAAGTATTCGAAACTAACCAAAGGTTGCCGTAGCTAAAGTTAATTGGTTTTGCCTAATTTCGTGTTCACGGGTATTTCGGACGTGTTTTTTCGTCTATTTGTTTTAACGAATTCTTGGAAACACGTGCGCGCAAAGAATCAGTTTATATAAATAAATAAGTTAATCGAACAGAAAAATATTATAATGCTTTTTGTAACTTTTATTCAAGTAACAAAGGAATTGGTATTACTTATTTTCAGAAAAGTATGTGTCAATGATACATTACCGATTTAATTAAAAAAAGTTTTGACAGTATTTATTATACGAACATATCAATAATTTCTAACTAAAATGCCTTTTGCGAATCTTTATAAATATATATTAGAGTCATAAAAAGTTTAATTTCTTCTATCTCGGGATTGTCAACAGCAAAGGTACATGACAAGGTACATTCTAGACTGCTGATCCCAGAGGCATACAATTTTAAGAATGCCTTTCTTGTAAACCATTCGCTGAGATAGGAACCGCAACCCTCAGACCGCAGATAAAACCGTGTAATGTTTCCAGTAATGTATATGCTAATAAACAAACTTCACTAATTATTTCAAAATAACAATTAAATATATCAGGGTGCAGCTCGTTTTCAATAAAGTCTAAATGCCAAGTAGTTACGGTTAAACGGAATCATTACAAAAAGAGGTGCGCGAGCGCAGATTAAAACATAACCTTGCGCGTGCCTTTCCTGCAATCACGTACAAAGATCTAAATAACTTAAGCAGGGGTTCTGCTGACGGGAATTATTGAACTTGTTGCGCGTTACTTGGTTATGAATATCTTGAGATGACGCGGACGTAATCGCGAGTACAGCTCGTGCTAAAACTGGTAGATCTACGAACATTTAATCACGCAGGCACAAACTTGTTGCAAAAAATGTACATGCAAAAAAAGTATTGAGTATCAAATGTTTCGCCCAAATATTTCCAAAATCGACCGGCAAATGACCCGTAGCAAACTTCTCTATTTAACCGAGATTTTATCTTTTCTCTCGAAACTTTTGACGGACTTTGATCATTTTAAAATTATTGTTCAGAAAGCCCCTGAAAACATCCGGACAGACGAAAAAATTTTTTTCCAGGTGATGTAAAGACCTTTTGTTCATTTCGCTTACTCAGTCAAATACACCCACGAAGAAGTTTAGTACTTGGGTTAGCAGCACACTTTGCACAATATGCGTATCCTCTACAACCAAAGGTCCTGTCAGATTTAGATTCAGATTTCATTTATATGCTAAAACATATGTATAAAATAAGGTGTACAATTAACATGTTACAAATGTCCAATTATGTTTTTCCTCAATGAGGCGAGCAAATGTCAGATAATAAATTTAAATATTTAAATAAAGTCAAATGTAAACATAACAAATAATAAGTGAAGTGAAGTGTCTTCTATTACAAGGACATTGAAGCTACCACAGACGTAATGTAGATACGCCATATGTGGATATATTAATTTCAATCTTCAGGGCAATAAATCACTAAGAAGTAACAAGACAGTTTGCAATAATAACATTGATTCAGAACTTCCACCATTTGCACTTTAGTTAATATCTGCGAACGAATGTTCGTTCGCTGAAATCACACAATGAAACCTCGCCTTAACTGTCTTATTTTCATTTTAATAAACTTCACGGCGTAATGAGGGAAATAAATAACTAGCGGGCATGTAAACACGGTAATTACGGAGATAAACTAGTTCTGTTGAAAAACTGGGGTTCCTGAACCCATGGGAGAGACACTTCAGCTATTGTCTGTGACCTTGACGCGTCTCCATATGCTGGCGTGTTCGGAGGTGTTGCCATGGTGATGGACAAACTTAAGAAAACATAATTACGCAACTTGAACATTATTTTAGAAGAAAATTAAGGTTATATATAGTAGATAATTTAGGAAGTACTTTGAAAAATATAATTTACCTGAAAGTATGGTAAACGTCTGTAACGTCGGTAAATGGCTGTGAAACGTCAAAGCGTGCTTTATAAAGACTTATGTTAATCACAGACAAGACCTTTTGGGGCTTGTCATTTTGACCCTCTGGACCTTTCGACACTGGACCTTTTGGGGACTTGTTATTTTGACCTTCCGGACCTTTTGACACTGGAACTTTTGGGACTTGTTATTTTGACCTTCTGAACCTTTTGACAGTGGACCTTTTGGGACTTGCCATTTTGAATCATTGGACCTTTTGGGTGACTGAACCTTGTGAACTTGAACAAATCTATACTATAGGTATATCTATGATAAATAAATATGGGCTAACAATTTTAAGATATATATTAAATTTGTCCTAATGTACAAATATAGGCAATGTACAACATCTCGAAATGAGTTTGCTGTTTCCTATACAAAAATGATATGAAACGACACATTTTGGAACGTCACATGGGAGTTGATGGGAGTGCCCTGATCATCAATATCACAATCAAATCATTAACAGTGTCGCAGTAAACGTCCAGCTGTCTGTTACATATACATAGGTGCATACGCTCAAAACAGAACCCTCCTTCGGCAGTAGGGTGACACGACTGCAGTAGGGTGACACGACTGCAGTAGGGTGACACGACTGCAGTACGCCGCACGACACAGTATTATCGCAGTAAGTCACAGTCTCCAAAACAAGTCGCCATCAAGGCTAGACTAGATTGGGGTAATAAGTAGACCTTAAACGTCTAGATTAGCCTACATACGTACCTGTAGTACTAAAGCCGGCTCCACAACAATCTTATTAAAAGTTATTAATAACATGTAATTACGCCACGAGTCATTGAGTTTGTTAAATTACAAACGTGTTTTTTCTGAATCTTCGTGTTTATTACAAGGTGTCTAATGTAAATAGTATGAAATATTAACAATTGTTTCTAGACAATGTTATAGGTATTCTAATAAAAATTATACAAGATAAATAGTTCCTAATATATACCTACCACTGTAATTAATTGTAACTATTGGACTTAAATATAGTATATTGAATAAAAACTGATTGAATAAAATTTAATTTGATTTGATGTATCACGCGCTGCATTATTAAAAAACTGGAGTAGAAAAAAATAAAACCGGACAAGTGCGAGTCAGACTCGATCACCAAGGGTTCCGTACAAACTAGTAAATATAAGTGGGAAAACATTCTTTATTTATTTTCCTTTTTAAACCGAAAAATATACATCGTAAAAATATATAAAAACCTGTTTTAATTAATGCTAATTAAGCTCTTTCATATGATACCCCACATGATAAAGTTAATTCAGTTTAAATTTTCGACCCTCATTCCTTGCATAACGACACTATTTATTTGTGATTAAATTAAAAATGTCCAGTTTTCGGATTTTTTCCTATATGTGTACTCTAACACAATGCTTCTTGCCAAATTTCAGAGTTCTAGCTCAACGGGAAGTACCCCATAGGTTTTGATTCCTCTGTGAGTGTCGAAATGTGTATTTTGTACGACATATTCGGCTGTAACTTTTTTTTTTACGAAAACTGAGAAATTTGATTTTTCTTTCTCCAGCAAGATACTATGGATCTGCGTATATGGTTTTAATTTCAACTCGATACCTTCACGCGTTCCCGAGATAAAGGTCTTGACACCCGGACAGACGGACAGACGGACAACAAAGTGATCCTGTAAGGGTTCCGTTTTTCCTTTTGAGGTACGGAACCCTAAAAATAACGGGTTGCACTCCAGGAGTGCTGGCAGAAGTGAAAACTAAAAAGTAAAATAGCAAAAAGACTGACTCGTGAAGGATTTGAACCTCCGCCCTCCAATGGACATATTGAAATTTATATCGGTGCTCTAACCTACTGAGCTAACGAGTCTTACGTGCATGTGTCGAAAATAAGCATTCGACGCAACGAAATGACGTCATGCTTGAAGGACAAACTTGTACATACAATAATAAACTATAAATGCAGAACGTTAGAATAGGTTTCTGACTAAAATAATCCGTCCGACTTACGAATTTTCGTATTACGAATTTTAATCTGACGATCTGACGCGAGTTTAACATTTTTTACCCATCCAAAAAATGCACAACGCCGCTAAAGAAGTTTTCACTAAAAAAAAATTAATATTTTAGAACCTGTATATCAGTTTCTTTAAGATTAGCCAACATCAAAATAGAAATAAACATTCGAATATAATAGATGAATGCAAAATTTTCCAGTTGACGCAAAGAACCCAGGTTGCTCGCTCAGTCAAAAATACAGAAAAAAAGTGTGGAGCCGGCATAACAGTAAATAGTTCTAATGCTGGTGGTTTTACTAAATAAGGTCGTTTGCAATCGAATGCAATATTTAGTCTTACTCTCGATAAAGTAAAGGCATGTCATTGGACTTCTACTTATTACTACACTCTAGAGTTGAGTACACGCGGGTTGCCGGTTCGACCGGACACGTCGGTACTTCACTGTGCGCCAGAAGAACTAAGAGACAGCTGTAGAACGAGATGCACCCTGTAAGTACAGAAGTGCAAGTCGCTTTATTGCATCGTACATAATTCAAGTTTTATTTGTCACTATTTAACTAATTATTTATGACTAAAAATGTTGAGTCAAGTGTCATTTTTTCTTGTAAGATATCACTGAATATTATTTTCGTACTTGTGTTAAATCATACAACTAAAGTTACTTGGATGTACAGAATCTGCTTTTTAGAAAATACCAGGTAACAAACAAGTAACATTTAAAAAATATACTAGTAGTTCTACGAACAGTAGACCTCGCGAGAGAGCTTATTTGCAGCTCACCTTGGATCATCTGTACATAACACCTACATAAAGTTGGCTTAATTTCACGGTCAAAAAACATTTTATCCATAAGTTTAAGCACCTTGAAATCAATTTAATTTTAATACAAAAAATAGAATATGTTTAGATGCCCTTAATAAAAAAAAAATACAATGTATATTCTTATAAAAACAAATAATAATTGTATAAATGGAGAAAACGTAAAATCAAGAAAATTATTCAGCGCTAAAATGCATCAAGCACATCCACGCGCCCGCACTGTTACATGGAATCTGAAGTTGTTTGTTATATCTCGACAACCACTTGACCAATTCTGTTCATTTTTACGAGAAGTTGTAATAAGTGTGTACTTTACCTACCTACCAAATATCATTAAAATCGGTTGGTAATTAACGCCGCAATAAACTTTCCCCCTTTTTATAGGAACCACCCCTCTTATCAAAAATCGCCGACGACAAAAAATTTAAATAATACATAGAACCACAGAATTCGCCCTATTACGTAAGTCTTTGCATAGAACCTATACACCAAGTTTCATCAAAATTGGTTCAAAAATACGCCCTGTATGCAAGTACGAACATACAAACAAACTGACAGATGAAAGAAAATTTAGCCAGTTGATGCAGAGACGCTTCGCTCGCTCGGTCAATAAAATACACATTTTTAGGGTTCCGTACCTCAATAGGAAAAAACGGATCACTTTGTTGTCCGTCTGTCCGTCCGTCGGGTGTCAAGACCTTTATCTGGGGAACGCGTGAAGGTATCGAGTTGAAATTAAAACCTTAAACGCAAATCTATAGTATCTTGCTGCAGAAAGAAAAATAAAGTTTCTAAGTTTTCGTAAAAAAAGTTACAGCCGAATATATCGTTAAAAACGCACATTTCGACACTCGCAAGAGAATCAAAACCTATGGGGTACTTCCCGTTGACCAAGAACAATGAAATTTGGCAAGAAGCATTGTGTTAGAGTACACATAATAATAGGGAAAAAAACCGAAAGCTGGAAATTTTCAATTTAATCACAAAACAATAGTGTCTTTACGCAAGAAATGAGGGTCCAAATTTTAAAGTTCTTTAACCGTATCATGTGGGGTATCATATGAAAGAGCTTAATCAGTATAAGTTAAAACAGGTTTTTAAATATATTTACGTTGTTACATATACTTTTCGGTATAAGATGGAAAATATATATATGATTTCCCCCTTTTATCTTCTAGTTTGTGCGGAACCCTGGGTGGGCGAGTCTGACTCGCACTTGTCCGGTTTTTTTGTAACCCACGACCAAAAACGAGAGATATTAGAAGTTTGACGTGTATGTATTATGCGTTTTATATATTTTTATATAAAAGATAGAAAACACAAGTAGGTATCTACATTGAAAGGAAAATAAAATACCCGACTACAGAACAGTGGTTTTTGCAGTCTTACTTACGATTTGTGAGAAATTATGCGTAAAATCGCTGTAAAAGATTATAAATGCGCATTCTTTAGAACAATCATAGTAAAATCAGTTGTTTATTACGAAACAGTTCGTTGGAGGTTACGCAAAAAACGCATTTTTTATATTTGCGAGAGATGTATTATTTATTACAATAAATACAGCCTATGGCACTCAGGGATTGAAGACGAATCTAACGACACCTCGTACATCAACATCGATCAAGCCGATTAGAGCCATTACGCACTGTCGACTGGTCGCCGGCGACTCGGTCGCTGGCGACTGTGACTTACTACAATTTAAATAGATGGTTACGCACTTGGTCGTCGGTCGCCCAGGCGACTCGGCGACTCGCCGCGTAGTGGCGACACGCAAGCGACTGCCGGTCGCCGGCGACCAATAGGAGCACGGCTTCAAGTGGAACCATTCACACTGCGAGCAACTGTCGTAACGACCGGACGTCGCGCACAAAAATGGCTCAGGCTTTCGATACCGAGAAATTTATAATGGAAATACAATCCCGAAAAGCTATTTGGGACTTACTGAGTGACGAATATTCTAATCAAATTTAAAAATTTACGAGGGTATTTTCCTACGTCTTCATAAAATATTTTAAACATTCCTTTTGATCTCCGTTCTTGTAACAAAGGATGTACCCAATACTCTCTTGATTTTCTTTTATTTTTCTTTCTCTTCATTATTAGTAGCGCTACTATAGCAGCTTCTTCGACGTCCATTCTGCACGAATATACTTGGAATACTGTCGCTCGGCTTGGTTTCCTAGGCCTAGTTGCCTATGTTTTGGTCGCCGAGCGACCGAGTCGCCGGCGACCAGTCGACAGTGCGTAATGGCTCTTAAGCTGTATGCTCTTTTAAAGAAACATGCATACACTAGAAAAAAACATAACCCTCCATCTTACGCAGTTGGACAATAAAATATATTTAGTCAATTGAAACATGTAGTATCTATTAAAGTATAATAAACTAAATGAATATTAAGTAGTGCAATAGATAACATCTCTTCCTGGTCGGTGTTTATAGGGTTTTACGCGCTAAACGTATCCGTATAGAGATCTATTGTTGGGAGCATTACGACACGCAATCACTGTTACTAATCAGTAATCACTTGTAATCAATGTACTCATTGTTACTAACTCTTGTTAATATAACACATAATGACCTGCTACGCTTACGTGATAAATTAAACACTGTTTTATTTATTAGTTATTAATTTTGCCTTTAATTTGCTTTAACTTTTTGTATTTTTACTAATTTCACGGAATATGCTGTTTTAAGAGAAACGTCGCACGATCTTTTGCCAGCAACTTACGCCGAAGTTGGACGGCGAAGAAGAAGAACGGAGAAGTCACAGCAGCATCCTAAAAACCGTAGCAGAGGATCCTGATGCGCCGTGCCTGAGACATTTTGTGAAGACAGTGGTCAAATAGATTTACTAACCTATATCCTGTTTAACCATTGCTTCCAATTTGTTATGATACCTATCTATTATAATTATGCATACATAAATAGTTTAATGTAGTTTAATTAAG
Organism: Lycia hirtaria; assembly: GCA_947563715.1. Taxonomy (NCBI): domain Eukaryota; kingdom Metazoa; phylum Arthropoda; class Insecta; order Lepidoptera; family Geometridae; genus Lycia; species Lycia hirtaria. The sequence continues at coordinate 24,434,309 of OX387383.1, read as the reverse complement.
AATATTGTGAATATTGTCGTCGATCGTACAATCCTCGAGTTTGGGTTATTTTATTTCTAAATTATTATGTGTGTGTGTGCGTGTGTGTGTGTGCGTGTGTGTGTGTGTGTTTTCTAGTGATTTGAACGATTATATTGTCTTACATCATGTTTCCTGATATTCTAACTGATAAAGGTATATTAAAGGAACATTAATATATTTAGGTCCATTTAACTCTTACAATGCAAAGGTCAGTTCTGATCATATCTTCCGACACTTCGCATTCAAACTTTTGTTGTGTTGCTAGCGCAAAAAATGGGGGTTAAATAATCTTTGGTTACTTTTTACTTTATAACTATATAGCATTCTTTATTTATATATTATTCCAATGCTGATTATGCTGTCAAACCTGTGTATGCTTAGTTTGTGATTCATTTCAGTTTCCGTAACATCCTTGGAGGTTGCCTTAAAGATATCACCAAGATATCACTTTTATCGTTAAGGTAAGGGCGTCTGTACTTTCACTGATAAATGCCTTATTAATATTAGTCATTTCGCTAAGGTGTAAACAATAATGATGATGATTATACAACATAAAAGAGTCTGTTACCTTACATTTTTGTAACTGGCAACACCAAACAGTTATTAAAACGATATCATTCAGTGATTGTGCACTATGCCTCAGAGTATGCCGTGTTGATTGTGCACTAAGCCTCAGAGTATGCCGTGTTAGTTGTTGATCTAAGCCCGAGCTAAGAAGTGTTTTTTTATGTAGAAATGGGTTTGCGCTTGACCGCCAACTCGCCTGATGTTAAGCGACGTTGCGGTCTACGCTTACCTAGAAGAAACCAATTCACTCATGATTTAAAGACACCCGGATTATATCTATCGGGAAAGACCCACTCAGGAAGCGTATTCCATATTCTAGCAGTCCGCACGATGAAAGTGTAACTAAAGCGTTTCGTTCGGGTTTTTGGAATATCCACCATGAAACGGTGACGCTTTTTCGTGTTTCTGACTGTCCGATAGTAAAAAGGAAAAGTGTAGAAGGACACTGCGCCCGCGCCCGCGCCCGCACCCGCGCCCGCGCCCGCGCCCGGTCGCGACACTTACATCAATTAACACATTTATTTATTGCTTTACATAGGTCACTGGATATACGAAACACTATAATAGGTATTCACGTATCAAGCATTGTTTGCTATATTTTTTTATCGAGCGAATGAGCTGAGATTTATGCATCAATATACTGGCCATTTTTGTTCTCATCATGTTTGTATGTTAGTTTGGATGTTGGTAGAACTGAGGGCCGATTAGGCCGAAAACTTCTCGAGTGGAGAGAACGCGCCAGCAAGCGCAGCGGGAACCGGCCACGAGAAGGACAGATGACTTCATCGTGGCAGGAAGACGTTGGATGCAAGCCGCTTCCAAGCTTTCTTTTTGTAAATCCATGATCCCGGGAGGCCTATGTTCAGTAGTGGACTTCTTGCGGCTGAGATGATGATGATGAAGTATTATAAATATGTAGATGATTGGATAGATGATGCCCTATTCTTCTAGGCCACTACGTTTGCTTTCAATACAGCTCGTGCTAGAATAAGTCAGTTTTTGAACTATACACAGACTAAATACAATTGTCGTAAAATGTTAGTGTTCGTCAAATAGTATTGTAAATGAGTCTTAAGTCAACAAATTAACTTAAATAAGCTTAACAAATTACCGGCACGAATATAATAAACCCTTCCAGTTAACATTCATAATAATATTGATATTTTACAATAAAGTAGGAGCCGTAATTAGAGCGCGTTAACTGCATATTGCAAGCATTAACGAGCCATATCACGTATATCACACAAAACATTAAGAGTTTTAACGTACTCACAATAATTAAAAAGTGAGTTGGATAAACTCCACCATTTGCCGCATTTTGGGAATTATTCCGATCTGTCACTCTGTTTTGTCTGTCATGGGGACAGATCGGAAATAAAAGTATGATCTGTCCCCCTGTTAGCAACGAGGAGACAGTTCGAACTTTATCCACTCTAACGGTTTTACCTGTCCCCGTGATGAATGATCTCTTCCCGCGCGCGGCGAAGTACTGAGCCGAGCACGACCACGACGCGGACGGGTGGAGGCGGTAACTAGTATCATCGTATGTACATGGTAGCATGATTAAACTGCTGAGTGCGTCTGCTCAGATACCACGGTAAGTTAAATAAAAGGTTATAACAGATTTGTATGTTTCATAATCGGTAATAGTTCGGTGAGGTTTCTCTGACAAGTTATCAAGCAGTATCGCGTTGTGGTCGGCCGTCGGCTGCAGTCCGCAGGTACGAGTACATACTCAGTAGGTAGCGGCGAGTGGCCTTGCAATCTGAATGTTGCTCTGAATGTTCGTGCTTTTGTGTACTCCAAGCAGGTTGATCGGTAAACGGAGTTATGACTATAATGAAACAAGTGTTATTACCGTATAAAGAGATTATAATATTATCAAACAAAATAAGCACTTTGCAAGTATTCCCTCTTACTATTGAATAGATGACTCATTGCTTTGAATTATTATGTTGTTTTTTTATTTAATATCAGAATTATTATTGTATTATTATTAATTTATTTTATTTTTTGACCACTAATATTGACTAATTTTAATTTTATTTTATGACGTGAATATGTTTATGATTTTATTATTGACTATGTATATTGATATTATGAATTTTATATTTTAGTAATATAATTATGATTTATTGTATAATAATAAATAAATAAATATAAATATTTGTGGACATTTCACACAACACCATCTAGCCCAAACTAAGCAAAGCTTGTACTATGGAACTAGATGGCTGATAGAATACATATATACTTATGATTTTGCTATGTGTTTTGTGAAATTTCTATGGGTGCAACTGGCCCGAAATAAATGAATTTTGAATTAAGGTGGTCCGATTTTAATAAATAGTTAGATAGACGATGCGTCTACACTTTTCTCGATTTTCTTAACTTCTAAATCACTTAACGAAATTTGACAAAATGAAATGTTATTACAAGTCTTAATCGTCTCCTTACTATAGCTACGTGACGTCACATTCAATTCAATATGGCGCTCTAAGAGGACTTAGTATACATACATGCATAAAATCACACCAATTTCCCATCACGCATCAGAGAACATGAGACCGTCACACGCCACATTTGACCTCGCTTAGGGTTAGATAGAAGGGTATCATGCCTGGGAAGAGAACTAACTGGGATGTTCTCTCTTGTTCTTTATCTCTCAGTCCAGAATGAACCGAGTGGGGTGTCAGATCAAAGGGCTTACTTACCACATCTCAAATAAGAATAAATTACATACTTATGTAAATAAACTTATCGAATTAATACGATCACAATAAAAATCGTTTTGTAAGAAAATACCAGTTCATGCAGTCTGCATTATTTAGTTTTAGAGCCAATAGTTCGTTTACTAGACGAGTGTCGTTCAACATTTATCTATGATCTATCATAGACAATTTTGTTTTTCTTTTAACAACATTTTCCTTGTTTATCGGATTCGTGAACGGGCTGACACGTGACATGCCCGATCCAATGCATTAACGAGTAAACCAGAGATTAAATTAATTTTTAATTGCTCTTCAAATGTTAAGCTTCGTAAAATGTTATAAAGCAATAACATGAAGTTAGAGCTCTGTAAACCGGATTCAGTCGTGGTTTACTCATTTTGTTGATTTCGTCAGATCGTAAAGAGATGACGAATTTGGGTTCAATCTAAATGTCTCTTTATGTAACACCGGACACGAAGCAGAAACACACTATTCAAGACTTACATATAACTTATATATATCTAGTGTGTTGCCGATTCTATGTCTTCAAGCTGGTACTCGGTATGCCACTTGTCTTGTCTATGTAGGTATAAGTCAGATTAAGTTTTGAATATAAATCCCCGCAAGATAACGCCAGATTCAATAAATAAATAAATAACTATTTTAGTACATTTTTAAATAAACCAATTTTTGTTCTGTAACTTTGATGGTAAACTGGAATTTCTTCATTTTAAAAGGTTTTTTTTCTTTAAGTTTGGAAGCTTAGGCTTTCGCCTAGTATCCCTACTAGGAACCTAGACTTACTATCCGAAGGTCCTAAGTTCAAATCCCGAGTCAGGTTCCGGGTTCAGGGAGGGGATCCGTATGAGTATGATTCGTTCACCGAGGCCACCTAGCCTCCTACCAGGTACGAGTATGATTCGTCCATCGAGGCCACCTAGCCTCCTACCAGGTACGAGTATGATTCGTCCACCGAGGCCACCTAGCCTCCTACCAGGTACGAGTATGATTCGTCCACCGAGGCCACCTAGCCTCCTACCAGGTACGATAAGAATTTCTGCAAAAAGTGTATTGTCATCGACCTCATTAGGTGTTCTATGAAAAATTTATATTACAAACGGTCCTATAGTGAAACAATATGCACAAAAACTGGTTTGCGTTATCGAAATTCCACTTTCCGTGTCATTTTAATTAGGTAATTCATGAATAAAAAGGTTTTACTGGTTGGATAAATGGGGAAAATATTTTCCAACAGTTTATGCAAATATGTAAGGCATACAGTACTAACTAAAATACTAGGAGATTATAAGCTAGCAAGAGCACTCAAGCTACGAGAAGCTACCACAACCAGCGGCGATTTCCAGTGTCTTTGCCGCAACCAATTTATAAATCCTAGAATCCTAGAATACTACCACAAGTAGAATCATCAAGATTTTCCAAGGTATATTGTATATCGAAATGCTCCATCCTAAACCACACCAATTCTTATCATTAGGCAAACAGATATCTGTTTCATTTCAAATATTTTTATTTACTTGTAATTTGCAAAAAAACAAGATTTTCTAGTTAGTCTGTCTAACTTCAAACTCTTTGTTTCAACTTTATTTCCGGATATAAAAAATAGAGTCCAAAACGAGTTTTCGGGCTGCATGTAACTGATCCTGTTTGACATAGCCTTGACACTCACTCTACCGCGCGTCACGAGGAATCGACACCGACTCGTGTCTCACACGCTGTGCTCCGGTGGACAAATATGTAACTAAACTAATGAGGTCTTAACGAAACTTCTAGCTGTCAAACAATCGATAGCAGCGCTGCTGCTGCCGAGTCATATTTGTAGGGCTGTGGGCTAGTATCAGTGATCGTGTGTTGATTTTGATAGGTGTTGACAAGGTTGAATGTCAGGGTATTTTCTCGACTCAGTGAGTGTCACGGCTCGTGCAGACAGGCTTCGACAGGCTGTCTGCTCAATAATATCGGAATTTATTTTATTATAACATTTGTTAAATAACAAATGGCAAATACGGAGCCGTCAAGTTTGGGCGCATTCTTTAGTTATTTTAGCAGTTTTCCATAGTATAAATAAAGCTCCTATCTTAACATATAGGTAGTTTTAAATATAACATTGACTTGCTATGCTCGTTCACAGCATGCCCGAAGGGAGACTGTTGTTCTTACCTGAAATAAAACAAGAACGAACATCAATTGGAGACGAGTATCTGTATTAAAAGAAAAACAAAATACCCGACTGCAGAATACTTAGCAGTTTGTGCAGTCTAACTTACGACTTCGTTACGCAAGTTGTTGTTGAGTGTACGTTTTTTGTGATAAATTGCGTGAAATCGCTGTAAAAGGTTATAAATGCGCATTCTTTAGAATAATTCTCGTAAAAAAAATCTCGGCTGAAAAACTGTTTTTCAAACGAGAACTGAACTTTCGGCCCTTGTTTTAGTTTTGGCCGAAATTTGATTCTGAATTCTGAATCTGAATTTGCATGATCTTAAGCCCTCTGCCCTCTTTAGGGTTCCGTACCTCAAAAGGAAAAAACGGAACCATTATAGGATCACTTTGTTGTCCGTCTGTCCGTCCGTCCAGGTGTCAAGACCTGTATCTCGGGAACGCGTGAAGGTATCGAGTTGAAATTAAAACTATATACGCAGATCCATAGTATCTTGCTGCAGAGAGAAAAATCAAATTTCTCAGTTTCATAAAAAAAAGTTACAGCCGAATATGTCGCAAAAACCGCACATTTCGACACTCACAAGGGAATTAAAATCTATGGGGCACTTTCCGTGGACCTCTATCTGGAATAAAATAAAGTTATGAAAATTAAAATAAAGGGTTGGGCTAAAACTGAAACTGGAACTAAAACAGACTGAAACCAAACCATCAATCGGACAATTACTATAAAATGACACTGCCGAAATACGCTGTTAGATGGAATTCCTTCCGCAAAACGAGAATACAAACAAACAGATTTAAAATAAATATAATGTAAAATATTGGTAAAGATGGTCTGTGATATATTTTAAAATGCTATAATAATACGGAAAACCGACTTTGTAAGAGCGCATTTACATGCATAGAGCCCGTTCCTGCAAGGTCGCGGTCGCGTCGCAGTCTTCTGTCTCATGTGTGCGTTGTCGGACATAAGTATAAAAGTAAACGTGTGTTCTAATGCTCGTATTGTGATGTTTATTGGAGTCTTACAACACCAATGCTAGTATGACTAAGTAGTTGCATTCCGCAGTTTCGTACGATTTCTTGCGACAACTGTTCACAAAGAATTAAATTTCTTTTCAAGCGCTGCTGTGGCGAAAATCTCGGAAAACATGCGAACAAATAAAACTAGCCAAGTGCGTGTCAGACCACACACAGTGTAGGATTCCGTAGTTAGACATCACAATATGTACCAGGCTATGAACACACGAGTTAACAGTTTAAATGTTTACATACATATTTGTTTTTTTTTTTCTTTTATGAATAGTAAGCTAAGTAGTTTTCTTTTAAATTACATCATCCTATATGGAACCCTATTATATTCGTGTCTCGACACGATCTTGGCTACTTATAATTTTTTGTATGTTTGTTCAGCGATTACTGCGCCAATTATGAATTGTTTTTGATGATATTTTTTTTATTTGTAATACCTCAGAGGTGGTCCCGTATAAATTTTATCAAAATGAGTTCAGTACTTTGGTTTGTATAACAAAATAACTGAAAAAATGTCACCTAAGTCTACGATGGAACATCAATAGAAGAAATAAGTTTATTGCATATGCATAGTCTTAACCTTATAAGTGTAGTGTTGTTGCAGTATTGTATATCGATAAATGAATGATTGTCTTAGAACAATATCGATAATTTGTCCATCTCTATTCATGTCACGTCTTGCAGTTTGACATAATAATGACATGTGTCAGTGGACATTGATGCATATAATGTAAGATTTTGACGTGACGTGGAAAAGAAAAGCGCGGGAAACTCAGAGTGAAAGGCGCGTTTTTTTGTAAAATAATTTATTTAATTATTTAAAACAAGTTCACACGGCGAATTTATTAGATCTTTTCTCCTGTGATCTCCAATATGGGGAAGAAAAAGAAGGTCAAGAGACGGAAACCGGGAGAGGACCCGTCGGAGGCGCCGGGCGAATCATCGGAAGAGGATGATAGCGCTTCTGTGTCTTCTGAAAAATCATTAAAAGAAAAGGATAAGTACAGGGAGTTTCGAGTGCCAGATTATGTGCGTTCGTATCCAGAAAATGGTGGAAACTTTGAATATATAGTTTTCATTGAGAGCATAGATTCTGTTCCTATTGGTGATAGGGACATGATGTCTCTTGCTAATACTTTCAAAAAGTACAACAAAGGCGTAAAACAGTTAATAAGAATGAATAGATATAAAGTTGGAGTGATATTTGAACGGCCTGGCCTGGCTAATGCAGCCTTAAATAACAAAAAGTACCTAGACAGTTTTAAACTAAAAGCTAGCATACCTGCATCTGCTACTGAAATTACAGGGGTTATTCAACATGTTCCCACGAATCTCTCTAATGACCAGATATACGCAGCAATTTCCAGCTGTAAAAATATAATATCAATTAAAAGATTCATGCGTCGCATTACAGACGGTGATAAGGTGACATTTGAGCCCACTAAGACAGTGTCCATTACGTTTTCCTGCGCAGCGCTTCCCGACAGCGTAGACCTCAACAGCTGGCGATTTGAGGTACGCCCGTACACACCACCGGTGAAGCAATGCCTTAAGTGTTTGAGGTATGGTCACATTGCTAAGTTTTGCAAGAACTCACAGAGATGCTCCATATGTGCTCATGAACACAGCTACAAACAATGTATAATACCGACGACTGAAGCTAAGTGCTGTCACTGTGGAGGCAATCATGTTGCGGTCTCTGCTCAATGCCCTGTAAAGCAAAAGAAAATTGAGGAAATTAAAAACAAAATTCATAAAAAATCATATGTTGAAGCAGTAAATGAAAAGTCATTTCCTTCGTTTCCCCAACCCAACATCAGTCCCTCTGAACAATTTTTTTCTTTAATTCAAACAGACCAGATACTAAATGTACTTTTACCTGCTATTTTCTCTTTACTAACTCAGGCTCGCAAATCTGAGCAGCCACTTAATGTGGAAAGTGTCAAAAATATACTTCTTGCATCATTCCAGAATAAATTAAATAAAACTTAAATTTTATGGATCAGCTGACTATTGTACAGTGGAATGCTCAGAGTATTCGTAGTAACTTAAATAACTTTTCATATTTTTTAAATATTAATAAAATTCATATAGCTTTGTTATGTGAAACATGGCTCCAACCTCATATTAAGTTTCGAGTAAATGGTTACAATATTGTTAGATTAGATTCTGGTAATAGTCATAATGGTGTGGCTATATTGTTACATAATAGTTTGCAATATAAAAAAATAGACACTTTTTATGATAACTCTTTTCAAAATATTGCAGTACAAATAAAATACGCAAATAAAGAGCTCACTTTAGTAACTATTTACAGTCCCGGTAATAGTGTACCTACCTTTAGCAAATCTAAATTCGAAAATTTAATTAATGATCTTCCTGGTCCATTATTTATTGCAGGTGATTTTAATGCTCACCACTTGTCATGGGGGTGTAGCAGGGTTGACAGTCGAGGTCGCGATATTCTTGAATGCATCAACAACAATAATTTAGTTCTTCTCAATGATGGTACATATACCACAGTAGGAACCAGTAATTGGCAGAGAAATGCTTTAGACTTAACAATCGTTTCCCCTTCTCTGGCTATGTCATGTAATTGGTTTGTTTATGATGATCCCCTTGGTAGCTATCATTTGCCTGTAATCACAAAAATCACAATTGGTACCAATAATAATTTTCAAGTTCCGAATAGTTGTAATCTTCCTCAGTGTTTTAATTTTAGGTTAGTAAACTGGGATTTATATAAAATTCGGGTAGATACTTTAGTCCAAAATTACACAATAGATCAAGACAATCCTTTACAAAGTTACTATAATTTGTTGGATTTGTTTAACTTAGCTGTACAGCAATCATTACCATCATCTTCATCGTCTCATAGAAATTCTCAGCCTACAATAAATTCATCATCTATAGCTAGTCATAAGAAACATCGTGCGCCACTGCCTTGGTGGAATGCTACTTGCTCTAGCGCAGTAGAAAACTCTAGGAAAGCATACTTAGTATTTAAGCACAATCCTACTCAAGAAAATTACTTAGAATTTAAAAGATTACAGGCAGTTAAAAAGCTTACTCTCAAAAGAGAAAGATATCAGAGCTGGCTTTTGTTATGTGAGAGCTTTAATAGAACTACTCCTTTGTCTAAGATTTGGCAAATTTCTAAAAGATTTAATAGGTCATACACTCCACCAAATAATGATGTTTCTTCTTGGATCTCAGACTTTCTTAAAAAATTTACACCAGACACAGTAGAGGCCATTAATGAACTAGACTTTTCAGATACATGTACACATGGATACTTAGTAGAGCCATTTACTTTGACTGAATTAAAATCTGCAATCTTTTCTAGACGAGATACTGCATTCGGTCTCGATGGAATCCCTTACAAAATGTTAAAAAATTTGTCTTGTAAAGTTTTGCCAATTCTATTAGGTGTTTTTAATTTATTGTGGCACAATCTTATTATACCTCCTGAGTGGAAAATCGTCTGTCTTGTTCCTATTTTGAAGCCTAATAAAGAAAGAAATAAAGTTGACTCATATCGACCAATAGCACTAACTTCATGTATAGCTAAAACATTTGAACAGCTAATTAAACATAGAGTAGAATTTTACATAGAAAGTAACAATTTATTACCATCCAATCAGTTTGGGTTTCGTAGAGGGAGATCTGCTAGGGAGAGTATATCTCATCTTCAATTAGATATTTTTAATGCTTTGAAGATGGATGAAAACTTAGTTGCTGTTTTCTTTGATGTCGTTGGTGCATTCAACAATGTTGATCATCGTGTTTTACTTCTCGAACTGCATTCTCTGGGTTTGCCTGGAAAAATTATTAAATGGATATATCATTTTTTGCATGGAAGAGAGGTTTATGTAAAAGTAAATAAACAGTTAATCGGACCTCGTTTTTCATATAAAGGGGTATGTCAGGGGGGTGTTTTATCTCCATTAATTTATATTTTATTAATTCATAAATTAAATATTATTCTTGGTTCCAAAGTATCTAACCTACAATTTGCAGATGATTTAGTTGTTTACGCATCAGGACAAGATTTGGATATGACTGTACATTCATTAAATTCATCTTTAGTGAGCCTCTTCCAATATTTTCAATATTTAAATTTAGACATTAGTCCTGAAAAATCCAAAGTTGTTGTCTTTGGGGAGTATGACAGTGACACCGATGTAGATATAAGTTATAACAATATAGTGTTGCCTGTAGTAGATGATATAAAATTTTTAGGTATTATTTTCACAAGTAATTTAACTTGGTCAAAATATGTTGATTATATAATAGGTAAGGCTAATAAAGCTTTCAATTTCATTAAGTCCCTGTCAATTGCAGCTGATCCTAAAATTTTATTGATGTTATACAAGTCCCTAGTTCGTAGCCACTTCGAATATGGATTTCTGTGTTATGGGTCTGATCACAAATTTATAAGAAAGTTAGATATTTTACAAAATCACAACTTACGTTGCATTACTGGTGCCATGAAAACCACTCCAATTAATTCATTACAAATTGAATGTAATGTTCCTCCTCTTAAATTTAGATTTGAATTCCTCAGAAGCAAATTCCTTTTAAAACTTTTGTCCTTTGAAAAACACCCATTGATCAAGAAACTAATGTTCTATAACAGAGTTTATAATCCTGCTAATAATTCTAACATTCCCTTTCTGCTTCATGACTTTTCAAATATTATTGACATTGATCAGCAGTATCAGATTTATAAATGTAGTAATAAATGGGCATGCTTTTCTGATAGTTACTATAGTAAATTCTGTGACATAACAATACATATTAATCAGGATATGAGATGCAAAGAAGATATTTATGAAGCTCTAAGCAGCTTCTCCGATCGCAAACACATATACACAGATGGGTCCAAGATTGGCAGGAAGGTGTCTATGGCTATTTACATACCTCATAAAAAGACTGGTCACGGAAATCGTTTGCCTGGAGATATGACTATATTTTCTGCTGAAGCCTTGGCTATAATATCAGCTCTTGAATACATCAGACAGAAGAACTTTGGTGTTACCATGTGGCTTATCATCTCTGACTCTCAGAGCGTTCTTCGGGCACTACAAAACAATAGATTTCACATTAGTACCAATTACATAATTCTGAAAATTAAAACCTTATTCAGTGATCTAGTCTCAAACGGGTACGACATACAGTTTCTCTGGACGCCATCACACATAGGAGTATCTGGAAATGAAAACGTAGATAAGTTGGCAAAAATTATCGTAAACAGTAACATTGACATTCAAGTAGAAAGTGTTGCCATTCCATATTCTGATTTAAATTACATAATTAAAGAAAAGCAGACAGCGATGTGGTACCAAGATTGGCAGAAAACTTTGCAATTTAAAGGAAAATGGTATGAAAAGATTAATAAAAAAATTGGAGTGATACCTTGGTTCACACGATCGAAAGTACCAAGAAGCCGTAATTTTTATTCTACCATAAATCGCCTAAGATTTGGTCATGGCCGATTCAACTCCCATTTGCATAGAATGCATATAATCGATTCACCTTTATGCAGAGATTGCGACAGTGGTAGAGATCAGACCCTTAATCACATTTTCTTCGAATGTACGGCGCATCATTTACAAAGACTTATATTTTATGATAAATTATCAATAATTTATAAACCTCCAGCAAACATCCCGCGCGACATTCAAGATTTGCTGGAAAATCCTGACAACTATACCTTGATTTATGATTTTATTAATTCCACCGGATGTACTTTATAACATTTGACTAAGACGAAACTCCCTGTTTATGATGATGAAATTGATGTTACAGACCTGGCTTTGGCCTTACTTCTATATTGCTTCATAGAAAGATTGATTGAAGACTTGGCTTTGGCCTTACTCTCCTAATAATTGAGATATAATTAAATCAGACGAGGCTGTATGGTCAAATGACCTTTGCCTGCCAGTACAAAATGTACGGCGAAGAAAAAAAAAAAAAAAATATAATGTAAAGTAGTTGACGAATGCTTTATTATTTAGATCATGTTTATGTACGACCGGCTAAGCATTTGAGTACAACTCACCTGATGTGTCGAGCGATATCACCAGTGGCGTGTGCATTTTCTTTGAATCTATTTCGAATCTTTTAATATAATTTCCCAATTATTCGTCCTCTCGCAGACTTTCACAGCTATTTGTTCCTTTTTAGCTGTGTATTCATGGGGTTTTCCAATAACAAATTATGGAAATGTCATCAGCAAAGATATGGCTATCTTTGCTGATGACATTTCCATAAAAAAAATCCTACCATGGCTGGTATGATTTTTTAGGCTTGCAATTTCGCAGGTATACAATAGGTACAGGACCAGACCTAAGACACTTCCTTGAGGCTCTCCTTTCAGATCTGAGTAGGCATTTTCTTGTTTGATTCTAAATACGCGATCGGTAACATATTAGAATTCAATTATATGTATTGTATTATTTCAATTATATACATATGTGTTGTTTGGGTACTACCCAATAATAAAATTCTTAGTTTGATTTAATGATGCCACACTTTATCGAAAGCTTATGCTACATCTTGGATTATATATATAACTTTTTATCTTCGAGACTTATTTTTATGAAATCTATTCTGATCAATAATTGAGTGCATCTCTCAGAATCAAAACTGGGTGTACAGGTATGACATTTAGATTTTCTACAACCACCTTGTCTTTTTTGAAAATAATTTTTCAAATAGATTCGATAATAATAATAATATAATAGGCAACATATACGAGTCTGGTGTTGTTTCATGAGGTAACGCGCTATTTGTTGTTGTTGTCATAAATATTTTATTTTTTGTTGTTGTTGTTGTTTAACTCATTGAACAAACGTAATACAAAATTATGATGTGTATAGTGAAGTATCAATGTACCACGTGAACAGATATACTCTCTACATTTTGCTTCAAAACTTGTCTAGCGCGTTTTAGAAAACCACTTGAGCGAAACAAGATGCCTCGTTGATCTACCAAGTTACTAACATAGGTAATGTGAACAACAGTTTCCTGATATTTATATACAATCTAATGTAAATAACATCTGGCATATAACTCACTTCGCTATCACGTATATCTATCCAATGGTTGGAATACAAATCCGAATGACAATAATTAAGTGTAAGTTATGCGCGCCGTGTCCACGCGTCGCCATGTTCGGGAAACTACTGCGTTGATTGCTGATGACGAGCGATTGTTTGTTTAATTATATATGTTGAATACTAATGTAATTAAGACGTCTGTAAATATAGAGTTCATCATCATCATCATCTCAGCTACAAGAAGTGCACGGATACACGTAGATCCCATGAATGTTGCGCGCGCGCCTGTTTACGCGCAGCCTAGTGTCTTCCTGCCTCCTGTATGAGATCGGGGCTGGTCATCCTACGCTGTGTATCGGTGCGTGGCTTCCACTTGAGAACTCGCGCCATCAGGTCCACGTGGTATATGTTCTGCTACATTTTACTAATCCGCTGACTATCTTAGTGAGTTTCTTACTTTAACGGATCTCTTCTGACTCGATTGAACTATTATCAAAGTAAACACATGTATTCGACTCCGATAGAGCCACAAACAGCGCAGAATGGAAATAACTGCAACTAAACTATCTTTATTATAAAAGGCTTTGGCGCACGCGCAGGTTGGCTGATGACGTCACGTGTCACCTTGCCTCACCCACGCTGGATTATTTATAAACCACCACATTTATATCGACAATAATCAAAGAAATTTCACTCTTAAAAGGAAGTAAACAAGAACTGATATGACTGTATCGATAACTTTGTCAATATTACTAAGTTACGATCTTTAGAGGTCTACGTTTGCTGGTTATATGAAAAATAGTGGAAAATGAACTTTACGCTTTTAGAATTATGGGTGAGGAAAAGTATTTGTTTTGATATGAAAAGTCATGAATGTCGATAAAATAATATTACCCGTAGAGCGTGAAAATTATGAGTTTGTTGTAAACGAGTGCACGAACTACAACATTAAGTTATTATTTACATAAAATTATGAGTTTGTTGTAAACGAGTGCACGAACTACAACATTAAGTTATTATTTACATAAAATTATGAGTTTGTTGTAAACGAGTGCACGAACTACAACATTAAGTTATTATTTACATAAAATTATGAGTTTGTTGTAAACGAGTGCACGAACTACAACATTAAGTTATTATTTACATAAAATTATGAGTTTGTTGTAAACGAGTGCACGAACTACAACATTAAGTTATTATTTACATAAAATAATTTGGTGAAAGGTTTTTAAAACTAATTTAACCATTATTGACCTTTACATCCGCATCTTTATTTAACAACACTAAATCTTAATAAGTAAGAAATTACTCTACAAAAAATATATACATCGATCTATAACAAGTACCTATGTAATATTACCTATTTAATAAACGGGATAATGTGCTTCATCCTAAACCACATCGTCGTTTTTCGACAGGTGAGTTATGGTTAGACGTAGGTAAGTTCATTTAAATATAAATAAATATAATATAAATAATTTAAATATTTTTTATTACTTATATTATTACTAAATTATTATTAATTAACCGACTTCGAAAAAGGAGGAGGCTATCAATTCGTACCGTATTTTTTTTTTTATGTATGTACACGAATTACTCCGTCATTCGAGAACCAATTTTTGTGTTTCCTAAATTGGTGTATAGAGAAAGCTCCCAAGTTGGTCCCATAATTATTTTGTAAACATCGCCTTATTAGTTTTTGAATAATCTCTAATAATGAAAATATTTTCATTGTATTCCTGAGTAAGTGCGTCAGATTATAGAATCGCAGAGTTCCACCTACACGTTTTTCTTTGCAAGATTGTCAAATATTAAGGATTATCGTATAAACATCTGCACATTTTCTAATCTTCGAACACGAGCATTTGACATTCAATGACATTTCTCAATGCATTCTTGACAAAGGAAAATAAAACCGGACAAGTGCGAGTCAGACTCGCCCGAGGGTTCCGTACAAACTAGTAGATATAAGAGGGACATCGTATTTTTTTTCATATTTTATTTCTTATACCGAAAAATATACATCGTAAAAATATTTAAAAACCTGTTTTAACTTAAACTAATAGAGCTCTTTCATATGATACCCCACATGATACGGTTAAAGAACTTTAAAATTTGGACCCTCATTCCTTGCGTAAAGACACAATTTTTTTGTGATTAAATTAAAAATGACCAGTTTTCGGATTTTTCTTATATGTGTACTCTAACACAATGCTTCTTGTAAATTTCATAGTTCTAGGTCAACGGGAAGTACCCCATAGGTTTTGATTCCCTTGCGAGTGTCGAAATGTGAATTTCTTACGACATATTCGGCTGTAACTTTTTTTTATGAAAACTGAGAAATTTGATTTTTATTTCTGCAGCAAGATACTATGGATTTGCGTATATGGTTTTAATTTCAACGCGTTCCCGAGATAAAGGTCTTGACACCCGGACAGACGGACAGACAGACGGACAACAAAGTGATCCGATATATTTTTTTCTTTTGAGGTACGGAACCCTAAAAAAGAGCGGGTGAATAGAGGTCTCTTTAAAAAGTTTACAATCGTGAAGGATTTAGTAAGTTGCGTTGAAGTCGGTTTTTTAATAGAAAAAATATTTTATATTTAACTAATATGTTTCATAACAAGTCTCAAATGTATCTAGTACAACAAAAATATGACAAGAACCTGCCAGTGAGAGCACCAGCCCCGAACCAATTCCTGAAGATGCCATAACAACATCAGTTCCGTCAAAGAAATCGATCATGTCATCGATCGAGCCGAGTTACATAATAACCAATAATTCAATGTCAAATCGATTTCAATGTTATTTTCATTATTACTTAGCTGTTTCCTTCCTACACTAGTTTTTGTTGATTGTTGTCGTTATAGCAAATAATCGGCCAAGTGCGAGTCGGACTCGCGCACGAAGGGTTCCGTACTATCATCTATAATACTACAAAGTTTAGTTCTGTTTATAAAATAACGAGAAATCAACGAAATTCCAAGTAGTACATTGCAAACTTATAGGTAGGTTTTCGATACACATCCGGGCAGCATAACGACGCTCGCGCGAATACGCGCGGCTATGGCTCGCTGCTCGCTCCGTGATGTTACCTCCCCCGCTACCCGCGCGGCCGATGTTTATCAACCGCCTCGCGCTCGCGCCACCACCACACCGCGGCGCGGCGCTCGCACCGCGTTTAGATGCACGGATTATTTTCATTTTGTCAGTTTTTATGTATTAGATTAGGTATTTATTTTTATAGTTAATATATTTATAAATATTTACTTACAAATATTCAAGTTTCTACCTGTTAATTAAGATCGAGTAAAAATTGCTTAAAAATTACGTTTGTTGTATGGGAGCCCCCCTTTAATATTTACTTCATTGTTACTTAATTATTTATTTTGAAAGGTAACATACAAGTAAATATTCTGTGAAAATTTGAAGCGTCTACCTGTTACCGTTTTTAATATTGAGCAAAAAAATACGAAAAAAACACGTTTATTGTATGGGGACCCCCCTTAATATTGATTTTTTTTTAATTTTTAGTATTTGTTGTTATAGCGGCAACGGAAATACATCATTTGTGAAAATTTCAGCTTTCTAGCTATCACGGTTTATGAGATACAGCCTGGAGACAGACAGACAGACAGACAGACAGACAGACAGACAGACAGACAGACAGACAGACAGACAGCGAAGTCTTAGTAATAGGGTCCCGTTTTTACCCTTTGGGTACGGAACCCTAAAAATGAACGAAGCAACGCAACGTGGGCACGCGTCAAGGCGAATGGGCGACCGCCTATAGGGCTGTCTGCAACACTTTAAAATAACCTTACCCCATCCAGCAATGATATTCGAGAAATCTTTTATTATTTAATCCTAAAAATTAAACGAAATCTTATAATACCGAAAGTATTATGCGATTAGAGTACTTTATTATAAAATGGTTGTGCAAGTGCCGGCAAGTTGTGCAAGTGCCGGCAAGTTGTGCAAGTGCCGGCAAGTTTGGGCTCAGTGCGATATAATATTATAACGATGGTTTTAGAAGGTGGGCGTCGTGCTATCGATTACTCGACAAAGTTCCGCAATACAAGTGTGATAGTGGGCAAGACAAGATGAAATCAACATTTGTGTGATGAGCATGGATGTTTGTTCCGAGTCTGGGTGTTTCTATGTATCATATGTATATATTTACAAACCAAAGTATGTATTCTATCAGCCATCTAGTTCCATAGTACAAACTTTGCTTAGTTTGGGCTAGATGGTGTTGTGTGAAATGTCCACAAATATTTATTATATAAATCAAATTGTGGAAACTAACGTGGCTTTCAAACATTGGTTGGTTTTTTCGGCTTAAAACAGACGTGAGTGACCCGTAGTTTTTATTTAAAATAAATCAAACTGTATGCTATCTTTGTCTCCATGACAACCCTATATCGGTGACGTCACCAGCCCGCAGCACGTCGCAGCTGATGTGTGCTCGACAAACGTTTGCCGAACGGAGTCAATTGCGTTGCACAGTGAAGTGGTCAGCGCGTTGCGAAAACTGTAGCGGGTTGCAATACAACGTTTACTGGGTAAACACATACTTAGCCCGCGTGCATACTTTAAAAGGCGGGCCTTTGGCAATTGAATAATTAGTAATTTGCCTCGAACCTCGAAAAAGAACCTCGGAATTTTGTCTTCTGAATTAACTCTTTATGAGGACCTCTCGAATTTTTGTATGAGTGAAAGTAATTTATTAGTCTTAATACGGTGGTCCCTATAATACTGACTTGGCTCCTAGGTTGTGAAATTGGAAGTTGCGAGGTCACATCTCAGCACGGACGATTGGATTACTAAAGAGCACCAACCACCGAGTACGAGCTAGACCGCAGACAGTGCATCTCAACACATACTTGTAATGAGTATCTCGTACGATGACACGGTAAGTATTCGTGTCCTCCTGTATTCCGTATCGCACGTGGGGTACATTGTAATCAGGTGTTTGATGCGGGTTCGCCGAACTGTTGCCTGAATTCGGGAGCTTTGAACACAGTAGCGGAGACCTGCTGAATACTAACATGGAAGTTACGCTAAGTTTGTTAATATTACACAAACATATCCGTTTGGAGAGACAAAGTGAACGGAGATCATGATAATTGAGTTTGTTATAGTTCGGAATACAGCTCTTAACCGTCCACCGCTGGGCGCGAGCGATCTTCTCATAGTAAGAAGGGTAATGAAGGGTAATCTCGGCACGCTCACTAGGTGCGGGTCAGCAAGCTATGATAGACACACCTTCAAGAACAAAACTATTAAACATACAGATTTCTCACAATGTTTTCCTTCGCCACAAGAAATTGGTATAATAATTGATATAAGTGTCTTGGGATTTAACCTAGGATCTACGAATCGCAATTCCCACGATTTCTCAAACACTTCAATATAAATAATAGCATTCAAATTCTTCTGTAGTGTGAAATATCCGGGCAGTGAGTTGTTCAGACGGGTCTACGTTGATATTCACATTACATAGTCGATCAGACAGGAGTGTTCGAACGAGAAGAGACACATAAGTAGAGCACAATCTGACTGAATAGACAAAAATTGAACACTTCTTCTTTTCGGAAACTCTGACAACTAAGCTTTCGTGATTCTCCTCAGCACCCACGACTTTTCTCAAACTTCTGTTAACCTTTTTGAATACATTCAGTAGACGTGAGTTCACGTGCCTTAATGTTTTAGGTGAACTGGTAATGGCACTCCATCCTGCACGGAAACTTTGCTTAATTTCAAGTCAGGTGGCGGTCAAGCGCAAGCCTGTCAAGTAGAAAAAGAGCTTAGCGGTTTCTCTGCCCCGTAATCACTTAGTATTATACCGTCGCAGCCCGGTAAGGTCGAACACGCGGCCTTAGACATTTAACCATATTTGTAACTATTGTTACAATTACCTTCTGCCATAAAGAAACGAACTCCTTAGAACAAAGCAGTAATACAAGTACTCACTCCTGACAGCCGTGGAGAATTGGCTCCTATCACAAAGGAATAGAGTTCAGAAGTGATTAGCCTATTGTGACTTATTTGGACAAAGGCGAGGTAACAATGTGACTAGAAGAGCCGAACATGTCGCGTGTAATGTATGGATGCTGACTTTATATCCGACGACACGACTCTACAATGTGATGGTCACTGGGTTTTATAAGTAGTAGCAGCAGACAGTTTGCCTGATGGTTAAAGCTATGGCTTCCAATCCTGTAATACCAAGCTCCCGGTATTCCGGGATCCTGCATGCTGCGAGACTATAGGTGCGGGATCCCGCAGGATTTGAGAGAAAGTAAAGAAGCTTGTATATGCATCTCTTCTTACCGAGTACGATCACTTTGAGTACTGACCAAGGTTGAACAAAAATAATTATCTTTAGTGGAAAAAAGCAGATTTACGAGAGATTTACGAGTACTGCTCACGGAAAGCCTCGATAAAAAAAAACACTTTTTCCTTAATTCTAACGAACTTTTTCAAAGAATGATCATTTTACAAATTGACTTTGCGCACACTTTTTCTTGAAAACATACACTCAACATCATATTAAGAGTAACGTACTTGCATAAGTTACATTACGAAACTCGCTCATATGCAGTCGGGTATTTTGTTTTGATTTTATGATCGGAACTTGTCTGTGGTCTTGTCGTAGATTATAAACAACAACAGAACGTCTCAATAGCCATTAGGAGTGGTAGAGCCTTGGTGAACAATATGCTTATATCGGGCAAGGCCGGCGGCGCACGCGCAGCGGCGCAGCCTGCTCCGTGCGCTGATAACGCAGTGTAGCTTCAACATGGAGGCGACACGCTCCCAGAGCGCGGTGGGCTAGCGGACGTCGCTGACCCGCTCCTAATTACTATTGTGATGTTCTGTTGTTATTGAAATAAAAAAACACGTATCTATTAAGAATTACCATTCAACGTGGCAATGTTTTTAACATGCTGGGTACGCTGCCAACTTGGAGTGGGTTTAAGCAATTGAAATAATCTAACTACTAAGTTAAAGCTATATTGGTCTGGGGAATTTCCGACTACAGAACGTTTCTTTTTGCAAAAAAAAATGCAATCCGACATACTTTTGAGATATGCGTGGACAGTCATACAAACAAACAAATATACAACCATTCAAACATACATACACTTATAAAATTTTACACACATGGATGGCACTTGGATGACACTACCAGTTATTTTGTTACACAAATTAAAACACTGCATCCATCCCGACAAAAATGTATACGGGAACACACACAGGTATGATTGAGTTGATGCCCTCCTTCTTTTTGGAAGTCTATTAAATACGAATGCGGAGAATGTAGCCGGGCGCGTGCAAGCGAGGAACTGACGCCACCACTATTCGTAGGCTGAACGTGGATCGGCATGTTTTAGAACTACCCTTATTCAAATAAAAGAACCAACATTATTTTGAAGTCGATTAAACGAATAACAGAGTTTCTACCGGGCGGCAAACTAGGCTAAGCCCGTCTGTTGGGCGCCCTAGGAGCATGGTTGGCAGCATCTCATAGTGCGCTATATCATTATTATTATTTTTATTGTTACACTAAGATTCATCAGTTACATCAGCGCTTTACCAACCTCATAGTACGTTTGTTGTGCTTGCGGGCTGCCACTATACTGCAGCGCTTGATGACTAGTCGGGGTAACTATTGAACTTGTATTATGTGTATTGCGCATGTTGAGTGCTCTTCTATTATTGTATGATAGCGAGTAGGTAATGTAGGTATCCAGTTCTAATGGTCGATCGTTTACATCAAAAGTCAGGGCCGGAGTGAGGAGAGTGGCGCGGGCGCGGGCGCGGGGCCGGGGGCGGACTCTAAACACTCGATATGAGCTCTGATTGAAACACGATCCAACGGTGGAACAGGTTGCCTTCAGCTCTTATCGGGGCTTATTGTTTGTGAGTGAGCTTTCAATGTTTGTGTGTTCTTACACCGTCAGGGCGCTAGGGACCGCCTAATCGCCTGATGTTAGTGACGCTAGGGCCTGCGCTAGGGATCGCCAACTCGCCTGATGTTGGTGACATTATGGTCAATGACGAAGCGCGCTTGCCAAGAAAAACACTTTTTACCCGACTGTGTAAGAAGGAGGGTTATAGTGTTTTTGCGTGTACCTATGTATGTTTTTTAGCCGACTTCCAAAAAGAAAGAGGTTATCAATTTGACTATATGTTTTTTTTTGTATGTTTGTTCAGCGATCACTCCACCAATTATGCATTGATGATTCTTGTATTTTTTTGGTAGGTAATACCTCAGAGGTGACTCCATAAAAAAATTAGTTCAGTTCTTTAGTTTTTATAACAAAAGCACTGAAAAAATATCATCCAAGTAAACGAATTGCGTATTTTGAAATCGGGTTTTTAAGTTTTTTTTTAAACTATAGGTAACTAAGATTTTGAACGAGTGAAGCCGCGTAGATCAGCGCATACACATTCCAAGTTCAGTAATCTCGCGCGGCGCCCGCGCGCCCTGTCAACAGCGTGTCACGAAAGAAAGCTGCCGACAGGTGGCACCTGTCCTGCCCCGGCTAGATCCAAGGTCGCGTGCGCAACACTAGTGTACCTACTGCAGGTTACCTAACTGTATGCTAATCTCTACACATCCATCTGATAACAGGACAGAGATCATTCGCTAATGTTGCATCGAGCTCTCTCGCTCGCTCGATGGTCGACGTCACGCTGGACTTTATTGCCCGACTGCGTAAGAAGGAGGGTAATGTTTTTCGAGTGTATGTATGTATGTACTATGTATGAATGCATGTTGGTATGTATGTATGTTTCTATATATAATTAGACCCCTTACACGATTAAAATAATTTCGATTTTCAAAATAATTCGAAGCGTCAAAATAGACGTCTCTAAGCTTCTCAATCTAAATTAGGCTTTAGCGTGGCGACATAGAGTATTTGTATCAAAATCTTTAAGTTCGTCATTGTTGGTATATGAGTATCGGTCAACCCAGGACACTATATTCGTGAAGTATGTTTTAGACTTTACGTCCACGTGATCCAGTGTTCAAACACGAAAAAATAAAATGACAGGCGTCAAACCTCGACCGCGGTTTAGTAAATCAACAAATTGCAAAACATGAATATACAAGATCAGAATTCCACCTCCGTTGTGTAACGGCAGCAGTACACCAACTGCTGCTGGTATATAGTGCGAACAGTAGGAACGCGTTGTGTCACGTGACCTTCGATTCCGTGCACTTTTAGCGCTCGATTTGACGTAAATGATTACTTTTACGAGTTCGCCGGCTGACATTATTACGTACTGACTGTTGAGGTAATGCTTACACAAATACTTTATAAAATCAGACATAGTGAAGTTGTTGCTTGTTCAGATATCGCGCCCTGTGTTTGTGTGCGTGCTGTGGTTGCGTATGAGTGGCGTCTTCTCTTCCTGCATCCCGCACACACATATATATGTACATGTACGACATGTAATTGCGGAGACTTCACGACTAGTCTCCTGGTAGACTTCGTCCAGATTAGTTGAAGAAAATCTCGTCTCAGCTAGAAGTTATTGCTAGTTGATGCAGAGACTTCTGCTTCAACGATAGCGTGTTCTAGTTGATACAGAGACCTTCCAATTCTGAGAATATACAGGAACTGCAACATTATGTATACGAAAGCTGGGAGCCTTTACCATTTGGCAACGGAGGTGTCACGTGGGATAGTCGAAACATTCGATCAGTCTTTTTACCCGACTGCGTAAGGAGGGTTATGTTTTTCGAGTGTATGTATGTATTATGTATGTGGTATGTATGTATGTAGGTATGTTTCTATAAGACAACTTACAGTCTAAACCGATTGATCGATTTTGATGTGTGGGTGTCGTTAGATTCGTCTTCACTTCCCGAGTGTCATAGGCTAAATTTTGTTGTAATAATAATAAATAATACATCTCTTGCAAAAATAAAAATAAAAACGCGTTTTTTCGTAACCTCCAACGAACTATTTCGTAATAAACAAGTGATTTTACTAGAATTATTCTAAATAATGCACATTTATAATATTTTACAACGATTTTACGCATACTTTCAAACAAACCCCGTACACTTAACAGCGTATCAAGTGTAACAAAATCGTAAGTTAGACTGCAAAAACTGTTTTTCTGCCATCGGGTATTGCAGAATTAATAATTGCCTAGACCAATCAAGCGTTGGTGGCGCCACCCGTAACGCACAAGGGGAAGTGTTGGCGGGATTTCTTCTGATACAAAATATTGATTACAAGGTTGTCCCTACCTGGAGTACCTACAGTACACTTAAACGGAGTACTTTAGTTTTTTTACATTTACAAAGGTGACAAGAGTGTAAAATGCACTTGGGTTTTTTGCTGGTTTGCTGGTGGACTTTTTGCTTGTGGACTTGTTTTGTTGAATCGTGGCCTTTCCTCATATTATATTCCTTGATGGAAACCAATCGGATTAAAATCGGAGAGTAAAAGAGGAAAAGCCGCTAATTAGGTAGTTGTGTTGTATCTTATTTGTTAGTTCTATGAATGGCGTATTTCCATTCGTCCACGAGCACGGCTCGTCAGTCGTCACGACCGGCGACACCGGCCCCCGCGCCCCGCCGCTACTCATCACTTTACAAACACACGAGTTGCATAATGCAGCCCAATCGGTCTTCCTATAACATCCAGTGCAGCTATTTTGCGCTTTATTCACTACGAAACAGAGTTTAGTATTAGATATTTTTTTAATGAGGAAGTTTAATCTATAAATTTGAATGACAAAGGCTTGGAATATTAATGTTTAATTAATTTGGTTTATTTTAAATATATTGCATTTTTTACTGTTCATGTTGCGTAATGTTTAGATTTCTAAAATACTTATTTTTTCACTGAGTAGGTATATTATAAATATTGTTGAAATTACTCCATCATGTACCGTCAAAGAAGAATAGAGGCCTACGCACAGCAGTGGGCGATAACAGGCTGAAAAATATGATGATGATGTACCATCTTCTGACATCATCTGAGCTTTATTCAAAGTTCAGCACCCCAAATTCAAGGATAGTATTGATAAACTACAATGCAATGGTTTTTACCCCACTACTCAAGAAGGAGGGTTATGTATTTCTTGTGTATGAATAAATGAAGTTTCTTTAGCACTCCGTTCAGCCACTGTTTGATGGATTTCGATATATGAAGAATTATTAGATTAAACTTTTCTCAGTTATGGGAGTAACCTAAGGATGGGTATATATATGTATTATTTCAATATCTCCGCGTCTGCGAAAAACAAGTAGTGTTACATAGAGTGTTGAGTAGGGTTATACTCGTATCTTGCAGTCGGGTATTTAGTTTTTAACCTTAATATATAAAACTTATA
The DNA here is from genome assembly GCA_947563715.1 of Lycia hirtaria. Taxonomy (NCBI): domain Eukaryota; kingdom Metazoa; phylum Arthropoda; class Insecta; order Lepidoptera; family Geometridae; genus Lycia; species Lycia hirtaria. The sequence continues at coordinate 24,409,363 of OX387383.1, read as the reverse complement.
TAGGACTCTTTAACCTTAATATATAAAAGGACTTTGAATAAATAATAATATGAACGATCCAGGAAATGGATAACATTAGAAAGCGGAGTCGTCCACATCGTACGTTCTCACTCCTCGCGTAGACCAATGGAAGGGGGAGGTTTGACAGGTCCTATCACAAAGATAAAGTTGATATAACAAGGAAATACGGATCGCATTCCTTAGATATCAGGCACCCGGCCGAACCCGCGAAATAAGACAAAATCTCAAGTACTGAGTGAAAGTAAGCAACCTTGGCTCTGAAACACGCTTCCATTGCTCCGCACTCGCGGCGCCCGGCTTATACACTACAATCGCAGATTTTTAACGAAATATTTTTTTTTATGAATATTAACTATGACTTGTTTCCTACGCTTATTGTGCAAGGATTGTTTTGTATAATCCGAGCAGGATAATGTTACCTTTGCCACTTATTCCATTTCCAAGCAGAAGTGTGCAAGCGGTATTGTGTTCCGGATGGTACTCGTAGAGGAAAGTTTTTATCGAAACGGTAGTGACTATAGACAAACATATTATACGTCGGCGTCGTGTATAAGTAAAGTTAGGCAAACGCCAGTCCCATTCTTATTCCCCGTTTCCGTTAGTTCGCGCCCAATCGCAAGAAATCCAATTAACACTGGTGTGTGAAACATTGTTTGTATCATTTATATTTACGAGCGCGTATTGGTTTATAGCCGCAGTAAACTGGAGATGTCTGCTTCCTGCACATATCGATAGGTTTCATGTTTTCGTGTCATAAAAGATTATTAAGGCCGCTTCTAGGTCACCATCATCATCATCATCAGTCCAATTTAGTCCAGTACTGGTGACCGGCCTCTCCCATTGAGCGTCACTTAGCCCGAACTTCGTTACGAGTATCTGCTTTCAGTCATTGCCAACTGCGTACCTACTTACGTAGGTATTTCTTCACTACTTACTCACAGCATGCTATACTTATTCATCTGCAGTTTATGAGATTGCCCATGTTTCACCTATTGGGTGAACCAAGGACACGACATTTTTTATGTTTACCCGTGGTTCATCTCTTGGGTGGACCACGGGTTTGAACAGGTGCCCTTGGTTTGATTTGATTTGATTCTTTATTGGCCATTTTATTACATGTCTGTCATATTAGGCAAGTCAACATCTAGGAACATCTAGGTGAACCATGTTGGAGGACCAAAAACTGTTAAAAAAAACTCGCGAAAAATCCATTAAAAGTTGTTTGGATTTCAATAAAAATCGCGAATACTTCAGAAACTATTTGATGATCCCGTTCAACTCTTTTGTACGATCTAACTCTGTACAAATACAAGATCAATTTGAAGTTTATGTAGGTATGGTATAAAGTTGGTTGGAAATACTGTATATTATTTACGAAATTTAGTAAATATATTATGGTTTACTTAATTAACAGATTTTTACCATAAATCCGTACCATAATTACGTATAAAACTTTATCTAATTACTTTTTACTAAGTCTAATTTTATTAAGTACTTTTTATACATCATACTCTCACACACGATAAGTACTCAAGAGGGGCGACCAGCTATCGGCAAGCGGTACGTAAGAACACCAGTGGACAGACGACAAGTGGCAGGAAGACGCTGTACGGGAGGCCTATTGCCCAGCAGTGGATTGTTTGTGGTTGAGATGATCATTTATATACAGAAAGGTAGTATGTAAGCCGATCTCTCGGCGAAAACTGGTAATAAACCTCGTAATTTAAATATATTTAAATTTACACTTTCTTTAAGTATTCTGGCTGTAAATTTTCTTAAAATAAAAAAATTTAAGCAGTTGGTCAACCAATTTTTCTCCGACTCCATCTGCTTGAACTCCATCAGGCTGGTCCTATGTAAATAGGGCCACGAATTCTGTGGATCAGGTATAGATAACTAATTTTCCACAAAAACATAGCGACACTGTGACAGATTATGTATTAGTGAAATAATTTTCAGAATCAAATGAGTTGCTTCCGATGTGGCCAGTGGACACATTTAGATTCAGAAAATCACAAATGTTTACCTCTAATATTAGTATAAGTGGTCAAGTTGTTTCCAATGGTGTGCAGTGAACAGTTGACCGGAGTGCAGCGCCTCGAGAGTCGGGGACATGTAGGGCGCCGCCCACGGAGCCGCGCTCGCGCCCTGTAGCGCCGGTGATGACGTCACGACGCGCTCCGTCAGCTCCCGGCCCACGGTACGCCCGCGAGCTTTTTGGATATAAAGGTTTGGCCAGAGTGAGGACGGGCAGCGGCGAAAAAGAAATAAATTAGATAATCATTTGCTTTGTCAAAATAATTTGAATAACCGTGTTCAAAGTGGGAGACACTGACAGCCTTTTGTGTCGGGGCTGTCTGAAAGAAAATGTAACCGTAGAATATGTACTGTGGCAGAGCAAAGCCACAGAAGACACCAATATATCCAGAGGATGGTATGTAAGAGCTTTAGCCTCAATCTCAACCATAGCCTCATCATCGCTGTAGTCACTATCACAACAGCATGCTTCCTCATCATCTTCGTGTAGAGCAGTTGTGCCAGCAGCCTAGAGCCTCGCTCCGATATTTCAAGGAACTGGGCTGGCTCGGGTGATGCTGGTAGGGGGAAATGCACAATATACTCCAAGCGGGACATCAGTGCAGGACCTATCGCATCCATCTCGAATATGAATAAGAATTTTCATTTTAAGCAATTCTATTTTTCTTTTCTTTTAATTTTAATATGGACAAAAGTCTGAAATAAACTTATTTTCATTTCATTTTATTAGAATTAAGCTGCACATTGTCTGGTAGCTCGTCAGCCACACAGGACAAAGCATTTTACAAGCAAATTCAAATATGAGAAGAACACGCTATACGTTTATACTTGCACCACGCCCTGCTCTACACAAAAACTTAGTAACATTGTCTGTAGTGCTACCATACTTTTTGTGACACTAGACAAATGAGTACTAGGGAAACTTCTTTTGTTCTGTCGAGTCTTATTCGTATTTCTTCACAGGTACCAAACACGATGGATTGGATCTACCACTTGGGAGTTCCATGAAAAATTTTGCAGCGTCCCTTATAAAATGTATTTAAATGAAGATTCTGTAGGATAATATTCTATAATAGTTACGCATAGTTATTATCCAAATAAATTGCCAAGTGCGTGTCGTGTCACGCCCTCAGTAGGGTTCCGTAGTTGTACATAATTATTTATGTGAACTTAAAACAGGGTATTCTATTTGAAACCATAAACATACGAGTTGACTTATTGTTAGTTCCGATGGATACAATCTGGGTGTATATGTACGAGTATAAATCGCGAGGGAATCGGTTTCTTCTGGGTAAGTGCACGCCGTTGTAGACCGCAACATCGCTTAACAACAGGCGAGGTGGCGGTCAAGCGCAAACCTATCTTGTACAAAAAAACCGGATAAGAGCGAGTCAGACTCACCCACCGAGGGTTCCGTACAAACTAGTAGATAAAAAGGGGACATTATATTTTTTTTAATATTTTCCTTCATAAATCGAAAAATATACATCATAAAAATATTTAAACCATGTTTTAAATAAACCAGGTATAACCTGTTAATGAAGCTCTTTCATATAATACACCATAAAGATAAGGTTAAAGCACTTTAAAATTTGGACTCTCCTTTCTTGCATAAAGACCCTATTTTATGTGATTAAATAAAAAATGTACAGTTTTCGGAATTTTTCCTATAAGTGTACTATATATGACAATGCTTCTTACCAAATTTCAAAGTTATAGGTCAACGGGAAGTACCTCATAGGTATTGATTGCCTTGCGTCTTGACAGACAATAAAGTGATCCTATAAGGGTTCCGTTTTTTGCTTTTGAGGTACGGAACCCTAAAAAGAATGAAAACTCAAATACTCTACATTCTATTATCTACATACAATTTACCGAATAACATTGAACTAAATGCGAAAAAACAGTCTCAGATGATCACATACTCAGCTACAGCTTTGACCTTCGGTGTCACTTTGTCACACTTGCAAAATATTACACGCAGGGAGGAAAACCGTTTAGGTAAGCACGTATGAGTGAGGTAAGGAACTTGGGAGCAGGCTGACACACGGCACGGGAAGGTCAAGCAGTGAAGTAATGAACTTGGGAGCAGGCTGACACACGGCACGGGAAGGTCAAGCAGTGAAGTAATGAACTTGGGAGCAGGCTGACACACGGCACGGGTAGGTCAAGCAGTGAAGTAATGAACTTAATAAGCATAATAAAACATAAGTACCTACAATATGAAGTAAAACATAACTAATTAAACTTTGAATACAAAGCACTAAATGTAAGAATCAAATGTTTTAAGCATTTAATTATGTTTCATCTCCGTCATAATATTACGATTCCTATTCCTTCCAAAAAGAAGGAAATTCTGAATTCGATTGTATGTTTTATTTTGTATGTTTGTTCAACGAATACTTCTCTAATTATGACTTGATTTGATGATTCTTTTTTGTTTGGTAGGTAATAGTAGGTATATATATAAATTTTATCAAAATCGGTTAAGTACATAGTTTTTCAAATTGTCATCCAAGTAAACGAAATTGCGTATTTCGGTTGCTTTAATTTTTTTTATCTATAATTATCTTGAATAGAAACTGAAGCCTAGTAAACGAATAGAAAATAAATGTGAGACATTTTACTAACGTTAGAGGCTTGGTTTGTAGTCACCAAGGCCAAACTTGAAAAATATTACTTAAAAAATTATAGATAGCTGCAAAAACATTAAATTTATTTTGTAAAGTATTTCAAAGATTGAATTACACTTTACAGAACATTGGAATAGCTTTCAATGATCTGATGAACGGGCATCGCTCGCTTCGATATTAGGTATTGAACGTGACATTTAGATTTTTTCTGTGAAGTTTTGATTCCGGACATTTTGTTTATTCAACCAGAGCAGCTTCAAGGTCTACAAAATCGTAAGTTGTTCTTACTTACTAGCCTATTCTGTTATACTTACGATTTGACATACAATTTTAGCGTACAAATAACACGATGGGATATTGAGCAATGGATAATAAGTATTCATCATTAACCTATCTGCGTCACTTATTAGCAAAATAAACATTATTATTAAACACCTGTGGAATTTTAACTTAATTTGGACTTAATTTAAATGAGACCACGCTCAACATATCTATGTTAGTTTTGTAAATAGTCCTGTCAAAATTAATTACTATACTGCGACATAACTTACAAAAAACATGTTTAGAACATAAATCTTCGCAACAAGATAAAGAACGCCATAAACCAAAATAACATTTATTGCAATAAAACTTAATAAATGGCAACACAGCTCAATTAATAAAATAAAATACTCACCCAAAAATGTCCTTTCGGAGCTGGTGACAGTTCAAACCGGAATAGATAAAAACACAGACACTAATCACAGGCCGAGATCTAAAAACACCACTAAAATAGACTAATTAAAATAATCACTGTAAAATAAAGGGAAAAAAGCACACCACTATTTTTTTGTCCAAGCAATTTGCAAAAGAAAAAAACTCGTTCGGCGCGAAATTTTGACAGTTCGAAAACAAAATGGCGTAAGACCACCGTTCGAATACGAGTGCCGAGGTCGACTGAAGCACACTCGTAGGTGAGAGATGTAACGTGGTAAGGCTTTGGAATCAGTCGTAGGAGGCTGTTCGCAAGGAAAACAACTTGCCGTTTTATTTTTCACTTTATTTCTTAATGGACGAAGGCGTTAGCCTATTTGGCGAGATTATGAATAAAGCATGATGTCATCAAGGTGTTTGAATCAATATTGGCGGTTACAATGTCATCTCGTGGCTGAATAAATAGATTTAACATCACCATGTTTCAATTCGAGAATACAACTCAAAGATAATTGCCAAGTCAATACAGTCAACGTGGGTAACTTTAAATCCGTGTCTAACTTTGAACGTAGGTTTTTTCGAAGATTCTTGATATTTTTAACAAAATTTTTGTTATCGAATTACTTGAATAATTAATTAGCTGTCTTTTTAATTACTAATATTTGACTCTAACAAAAATTATCACTTCAAAGCCTAATATTTCGCAAACGGATCCCTAAATTGAAAAATGGTTCTCGCACACCCCTAATGTTTGTTGATTACCTATCCAACGATACCCCACACGATGGGGTAAATGAGAAAAACAATTCATCCTTACTTTACGTGTAGGGGAGGTACCCCGAATTTTATTAGCATATTACAATATGTGAACTTTAACAGAGCTTATTGTTTGAAAGCTACTGGGTTTGTGAAATTTGCACATTTTCAAAAAGGTCTTGACTGACACTTGACTCTAACAAAAAATATCATTTTAATATTCCGCAAACGGATCCCTAAATTGGAAATGGGTTTCGTACACACAGTGTATTTAAATTATCTTTTAAACGAAACCCCACACCATGAGCTCCAAACAAGAAAAAAAAAAACATCCCCATTTTACGTATAAGGAAGGTTAATAATTTTTAGGGTTCCGTACCTCAAAATGAAACAACGGAACCCTTATAGGATCACTTTGTTGTCCGTCTGTCCGATATCCGTCCGTCCGGGTCGAAATATTATCTTTAAACAAGGAAGGAGGGGCCAAATTTTAAAGTGCTTTAACCGTATCATGTGGGGTATCATATGTAAGAGCTTTATTAGTAGGTACAAGCTAAAACAGGTTTTTAAATAATTTTACTATGCATATTTTTAGATTTATGAAGGAAAATATATAAAAATATATAATTTACCCCTTTTATCTATTAGTTTGTACGGAACCCTCGGTGGACGAGTCTGATTCGCTCTTGTCCGGTTTTATTTTATTTTTGGGATATAGATGTATTATTATTATTACAATTTAAATAAAGTTCAAAACTAAAACCCAACTACTGAAAAATCACGTTCTAAAAATGATGAAACATGAAAATGTAATAAATATTTTATTGTATTTCAAACATAATAATATAACACACACAGAGGTCGTATGTCACCTACTGGAACAAAACAATACATTCTACAAAGTAGCATACGGCCACGATTATCGTCATATCCTATACATAAAGATAAAGATAAAGATAAAGATAATTTATTTGCATACAACACGAGAATTTTATACAACAAGTGCATAAAAGATGTTACACTAAATTTAGTCGCTTAAAATCATGTTGTGCCGATTAGGCGTACAAATGTCAGGTAGACAGCATCATGCACATGCGAAAAATTATAAAATAATAATAATTATTATTTGTTATTAGATTAATACACAAACCAAAAATATCTATAATATGACAAAGCAGAAGCAATAAAAGATACACATAATGTCAAATAAAATTAAAATTTGTCATTTAAAAAATCATTGATAGAATAATAACACTTCTGCAATAACAATGCCTTCAACTTTTTTCTAAATAAATTACTATTCTGGTCTCTTATTGACTTAGGAATCTTATTGTAGATTTTAGGACCCATACATACGATGCTATTTTGCATCAGTGCTGTCTTTCCTTCATGTACGCGCCGTTTGTCTTGGTCGCGCCTATTTCTTACAGTAGTATCAGATAGTGGGGGAAATCGCTCCCGGTTTGTTTTTACAAAAAGGGCCGTTTCTAAAATGTATAAACACGGAAGTGTAAGAATTTTATACTTTAAAAAATAGGGCTTACAACTATCTCTTTTACATGCATATGTATCTACATACATTCATTCATAATATACCGATCAACAGACACATAATTTTCCCTTTTGCTTCTTTGGGACACCGTAGTCGGGTAAAAAATTAGTTTTCATGACTTTGACGGTACATATCTCCCAAACGGTACGCTTGACAAAAGCAGTAGAAACATACATACATACCCACATACATACATACACTCGAAAACATAACCCTCCTTCTCAAGCAGTCAGTTAAATACGACTGACTTTTCTGTACTGGTTTCGGATCCCATGTTGGCAACCAAAGTTCCTCTCATGGCACACTGTTTGCGCAACGCCTAATTGGGTACGTTACTCTGCAAGATGGTTACCAACATGATATCATTGCTTTCTTTAAAGGTATCAAATTAAGCATTGAAGCTACTTTCTAAGGTAAGTAGCGCAGCGCACTGACAAAACGAACTAAAGTACTGAGTAGGCGTATAACTTAGTCATTGTAAACATCGCTAGAACAGCTGTAAAGACTTACAGAGAATGTACTTCAAATTACTAGAATGGGCTCCTAGCTCATATCTGCCCGCCTTATAAGCAGCTTGTAGGTTCGATCTCCAAATCTCCAAGGTTCTCCATCCAGAGGGTAACCCCTCTGGATGGAGAACTTTGGTGATTTTTATTTTGCTTGTTCTGCTATTAAGGAAGAGAACACAGAAGTTGAAGCGATTATTAAAAATATCACAATTTAAAGTAGGTTCATTCAAACTTTTGTCTCACACTTTTAATTACAGAAAAAGCGAGATAAAAACGGGCGCTGAGCGAACTTTGAATCGCTAAGAGTTGAAAGTACGGCTGAATAACAAAAATATATTTCTGTGATGAGTATATTGAGCAGGGATGTTTGTTCTATCTGGGTACTTCTATGTATCATAAAGTATGTTCACATGTGTGAAAATGTCCACTTTTTTTTAAATGCCTGATCTATTATTGTTATTCCTACCCATTGTAGCCCAAATTTTGCACCGCTCTAATGAGAGACAGCCCCGTGGTTGGTTGTAAAAATAAAATAGGTACCTGTACAATTTGGGTCCGTGTATTTAAATCATGTGGGAATTCGGTTTCTTCTAGATAAGCGGGCTGCATCGTAGACCGCAAACTCAACCGCAAAGTTGTTTACTATCAACTCTTTGCCGCTAATATTCTTCGTAAACCTAAATAAAAGCTTGTAAAACCGTTGCACAAACGTAATAAAGATTTCCTACATCGATTTTATGCGACAAACGATTATGTGTTTTAACGATGCTATAGTACCTACCAAAGCAACATACTAACTCGAAACTCTAACAGCATAAGATTCATTAAAATTTTGTAATGATTCAAGACTTAATTTTCAAGAATTAAGATTGACTCAGTAGGTTGCGTTTCTATGGATTTCATAATCTAACGACGTATGCCATTAAATGAACAACTTCTATTCGAAATTTAAATAAATTATATGCAAGTATTGCCATCTAGCAATGAGTAGTAGAACTAATAAAATAAACATGTGCATCTCGGGACGCCCGACAGAAGTGATAACTTAAATTAAACTAATCTAGCCAGACAGACTGGTGCCGTAACACGTTACGTAACGAAGCGGTTTATGCTCCCATATGAAGTTATCACTTCAAACACTTCAGTACTGCCATCTATCGTAATTTTCACAAAATATAAACGGGGTTTTCTCGGAGGTTGCGCGCATAAGTCTACCAAAATAAAAAGTATTCCCGTTAAACATCAAAATGAAACCATCAATATCAGTTTTATTTGGTTGCGTTATACTATTATTCTCGCATTGATATTTTCAATGCAAAAAAACTGTGTTCTCGTTTCCGAAATGTGACATTGTGACCTAATTAGAACAAATATACCTAGTCAATTTTAGCAATATTTATACCTATTACAAAATGTTATCTAGTTTTATGTAAAGTTACTAAGGATGTGTGCATATTCAGAGTTAATCCTATTTTGCTATTTAAATCCATGTTATTAGTAATAAATTTAATTTAATCCTCATACCTAAATACCTCACATAATTTTATTATTACGTACACCTGTGTACCTGACTGTACTTGTAAATGTATTTTTATCTAATAAGTGTAAAAGTATAATTTTAGTAAAATGTCTTTCGTGAAGTGTTGTTTCGAATCAGGAGAAGGGAGACACGATTTCGTCGACAGCTTTGCCAAAAAATGTACGGACTCTGGATGTAAGTACAGATACATAGAATTTTAATGTTTTATTTGATCACCTTTATGTTTATGATTTATATCCCAGGTCATGTCTATAATCAAATTAACTTTTGCTAACAGCAAGCCAAGATTGTCAATATTTAATTTGTATCAACTCTTCTTGTTACCTGTGGCTTGCACTGATTCTTGTTAATTTGTATCATAATTATAGTCATAGATTTGTATTGATTATGTATTTAAATTTGGCGCCAGTTATTTTACTACTTTCCTTTTATTCCTTCCGGATTACGTTTCGTTTTCGGGTATAAGAAACAAGGTACAAGTATTGTATTGTATTATTTTTCATCTGTAAAATTTTGCTGTAATGTAAATGCACATGCAATTATTTTCGAATAGATTAATACCAATACAAAATAATCTAAAAGTAAAATCTAAAGAAAATATAATGAAAAATAATAGCGAAATGCTCTCGGTAGCGAGCGAGTACTAATTTTCTTTTGTGAAATGAAACGTAAGTTTATTGATTGAATGAGACTGACTCAGATTTTTTGTCATGGATTTTAACTTTCTAATTAGCTGTTAAATATATTTATCAGGAAAAAGTTAAAGTGCTTGGAAGAAAATGACCCCAGGTATGTTATTATATTAAATTTTTCACTAAAATATCTTCAGATTCTTGAAAAACTCGTATCAAAACTGGACTTTGACATATATACGATTGGTGGCGCCATCTTGAATGTCCACTTGTCATTTTGTAATCGGCGTGTTTTCATGTTTCTTTAACAGAAAAACTCAGTTTTCTTTCAAATTTGTCATTAAAATGAAACAGTAGTGTAATGATCTATTGCCCTATAGCACCGCGGAGTGGTGCAAACTATAGTTTCAAGTGGAAAGCTTTTAGGAAAGTGAAGGGAGAGTGATATCACCATGACAGCTTCAGCTGTACAAAACCAAGCCAAAGTGGCGACGGCGACGGCTGCCAAGCCTCAGAAGACATACGGAAAGATCGTACTAACGCTCTCCAACTGTCTGCTACCAGAATCAGTGTTCAAAGAGACGCCGTCACAAGCCGATGGCCTTGACGTAGAAACCGAGACCGATCTTCGCATTCTCGGCTGTGAGATGATTCAAACCGCTGGAATTTTGCTGCGCCTGCCTCAGGTCGCCATGGCAACGGGTCAAATCTACCTCCAAAGGTTCTACTACTCAAAATCTTTTGTTAGATACCCAATGGAAACTATGGCAATGGGAAGCATCTACTTAGCATCAAAAGTAGAAGAAAAACCTTGCAGGATCCGAGATGTAATCAATGTTTTTCACCACATCAAGCAAGTACGAGCCCAGAAGACTATATCCCCACTTTTAGTCGATCAAAACTACATTGAACTGAAGAATCAAGTGATAAAAGCTGAACGCAGAATATTGAAAGAGTTGGGGTTTTGTGTCCACGTGAAACATCCTCACAAGTTGATCGTGGTATACCTCCAGCTGCTGCAATATGAGAAGAACAGGCAGCTGATGCAGATGGCATGGAACTACATGAATGATGCACTCCGCACTGATGTTTTTATGCGTTTTCCTCCAGAAACTATTGCCTGTGCTTGCATATATCTAACTGCTCGGAAAATAGGTCTCCCATTACCGAATAACCCTCATTGGTTCCTCCTTTTTAAAGTGACGGAAGATGATATCAGGGAAGTTTGTGTAAGGATTTTACAGCTGTATAAACGAACCAAAGTTAATCCGGAAGAATTGGAAAGCAAGGTTGAACTGCTCCGTAAGGTATACCAAGCAAATAAGCAAATGCAGGCTCAAAGAGAGAGGGAAGCTAAAGAGGAAAAGAAACCAGAGTCTCCAACTGCTTCCACTTCAAAAGATTCGAGGCGTGACCCTAAAAAGGATAAATCTCCGAAGACTCCACCTTTATCTAAATATCATGCCCCACATAAAAGTAAGAAAGAACGGAGGTCGCGCTCCCGCTCTCCATATGACAGAAAGAGAGATTATTCTAGTAAGAGACATAAGTCCCGTTCTCGTGAGCGTGATATTGACCGCTCCAGGGAGAGGAGGTTGGAGGATAAGACTCGTAGTCGCAGCTCCAGGAAGTATGATGATTATGACAGGAAGTCTGGGAGGGAAGGAAAGGACAGGGATGATAAGAGGAAGCATTAGTGCTTACACTAGATATAAGTTAGGACACTGAACTACTGAAATAAATACATTTGCAATAAGACAAATCTTAGTTTCATATTTAGGTAAAGTGAGTGTGGGGATTATGTATATTTTTACCCGACTGTGTAAGAAGGAGGGTTATGTTTTTCGAATGTATGTATATAGGTACATACATACAAACATACATAACATTTTTACAGCATATACATATGTATGTCTCTATATGATCATCAACAGCCTAAACGGCTTGACCGATTTAGATATGCGAGGTGTTGTTAGATTCGTCTTCCTGAGTGTCGTAGGCTATACTTTTTAGGGTTCTGTACCTCTAAAGAAAAAAAACGGAACCCTTATAGGATCACTTTGTTGTCTGTCTGTCCGGGTGTCAAGACCTTTATCTCGGGAATGCGTGAAGGTATCGTGTTGAAATTAAAACCATATACGCAGATCCATAGTATCTTGCTGCAGAAAGAAAAATCAAATTTCTCAGTTTTCGTAAAAAAAAGTAACAGCCGAGTATGTCATAAAAAACTCACATTTCGACACTCACAGAGGAATCAAAACCTATGGGGTACTTGCCGTTGACCTAGAACTCTGAAATTTGGCAAGAAGCATTGTGTTAGGAAAAAATCTGAAAATCGGACATTTTTAATTTAATCACAAAAAAATTGTGTCTTTATGGAAGGAATGAGGGTCGAAATTTTAGGGTGAATTAACTGTATCATGTGGGGTATCATATGAAAGAGCTTCAGTAGCATAAGCTAAAACAGGTTTTTAAATATTTTTGCGTTGTATATTTTTCGATTTATGAAGGAAAATATTAAAAAATATATATAAATTCCCCCGTTTATCTACTAGTTCGTACGGAACCCTCGGTGCGCGAGTCTGACTCGCTCTTGTCCGGTTTTTTATTTGTAATAATAATACGACTCTCACAAAAATAAATACTTTATAACCTCCAAGAACGAACAAAAGAACGTTTTCGTAATAAACAAATGGTTTTATTTATCTCATAATAAGCAAGCAGCAGAAGCTGATGAGCCTATATCCTGCAGTGCAGTACTGGTTGGTTGGTGTGGTGGTTGGTTGTTGGTGGTTTACTAGGCTTATTCTAAAGAATGCGCATTTATAATCTTTTACAGTAATTGTACACATACTTTCTCACTAAAAAACGTACACTCATATATATCAAGCATAACGAAATTGTAACTTAGACTGCAAAAACTGTTTTTTCACTCCTCATGCTCTAAAAGTCCGTCATTGTAGCGTAGTAAAGCGGGGAAAAATAGCATTTTAAGCTCTTAGGGGATAAAGTATTTCTGTCTGTTACCAAAGACCTACATACACGAAACAGTCTTTATTCAAAAGTAGAATAATCTCTTTGGAATATATTTACATTCTCTTTGCAAACATCTCGGTACAAATTGTACGTATAATTTTTAATAAAATAAACTTTGAATTATTGTATTGGATTATTTTATTTTCTCGCAATCGTAGTGAAAAGTAGAGTGTAACACACGGCGCTAAAAACCCATTGTAACTCGGTTTCTATTTACTCCCTCGCTAAAACTCGGGAGTAAAAATCTACCTCGTTACAATGGGTCATTTTAGCTCCTTGTATAACAATCTACTATTATGCAGTCTGGTATTTTGTTTTGGTTTTAATATAGACACTTGTCTTAGGTATGCCTACCATATCAGGATATTGCTACTGTATAGAGAACATTAAAGTGTCTGTCTAGACAGACAGACACCGCAGCCTCACGAGTAGGCCCCCGCACCCGTAGTACGGATACAGAAGCCTAAAAAAATGTTTTCAAGATTTTATTCTACTACATTTTCGGCGTGATTGATATGGGTGTCCATTATAAATTACAGTTTTCTAGCACTATTAGTTTTTGAACCATGTCGCGGACAGACAGACGGACATGGAGAAACTATAAAGGTTCCTTGTTTTTTTTTATTACGGATCCCTAAAAATGTTGGTATACGTGAGTGAGACAGGATATTTTAATTATTTGGTGAATAATGAAAATATCCGCGGCAACCCTGCTTTGATCTCTCGCCCTAGGGAGCTCGTGACGCGCTATTTCCAGCAGGGACCTGCACTGCATAGCTAGGTATACGGGTAGAGGTATAGGCGATGGGCTCACCGTCACCGGACTTGTATTTTTAGCCAGTCACTTGTCACCCGGCGCGGTATCGCCGCGCGTCTGGGGACTCGGTACCGCACTATTACACGTGGTTTCATACTGTTTTGTGTTTGCGTGAAAATATTGTAACTAGCCCTTCATCGTGAAACGAGTTTGAATTAAGTTAATCGTAGATCTGTTGATTCAGTACTAGGGCCACTGAAGGGCCTGTTCCCATTCCATGCTAGGGTTAATCGTCTACCACTACGACGTTTTCGAAACGACAATAGCTCGGTCCATAGTGCGGGTGGGCTATAGTATTGTACTGGATATAGGTCCGCATTTATACAAACTTAAACTGTCGATGTACTCCCTGTACATAGTACAAGTCAGTAGTGTACGCTATGTACGTGCCTAGTTCTTGGTGTCCGGGTGGCTGGCTAGTGGTTACACTCTCACAACTACCTGGCTGTAGATCCCTGATTCCAGAAATGGTTTTCAAGCACTCGCAATATTTTTACCCGACTGAGTAAAAAGGAGGGTTATGTTTTTCGACTGTATGTATGTATGTTTCTATATAATAATAATAACTTTATTTGTAAAAACAATTTGTACATATAAAAAAAAACTATTTAAATACAAAAAAATACTTATAATATTGACTTATATATTATTATTTATATACGGCTTGACCGATTTTGATGTGCGAGGTGTCGTTAAATTCGTTTAACGACACCCGCACATCAACCGGTCGTACTTCCCGAGTGTCATAGGCTGCTTTTTAGGGTTCCGTACCTCAATAGGAAAAAACGGAACCCTTATAGGATCACTTTTTTGTCCGTCTGTCCGTCCGTCTGTCCGTCCGTCTGTCCGGGTGTCAAGACCTTTATCTCAGGAACGCGTGAAGGTATCGAGTTGAAATTAAAACCATATACGTAGATCCATAGTATCTTGCTGCAGAAAGAAATATAAAATTTCTCAGTTTTCGTAAAAAAAAAGTTACAGCCGAATATGTCGTAAAAAACGCACATTTCTACACTCACAGAGGAATCAAACCTATGGGGTACTTCCCGTTGACCTAGGACTCGGAAATTTGGCAAGAAGCATTGTGTTAGAGTATACATATAGGAAAAAATCCGAAAACTGGTCATTTTTAATTTAATCACAAAAAAATTGTGTCTCTATGCAAGGAATGAGGGCCCAAATTTTAAAGTGAATTAACCGTATCATGTGGGGTATCATATGAAAGATCCTCATTAGCATAAGCTAAAACAGGTTTTTAACACATTCTTCGCCCCCTGCAGACCCTTCACTTCAGCTGGGAACCAAAACTTTTTAGGCGTATTTTGATTAAGTACAGAGTGGCCGCGCAAAGCAACGTTGACTGCCTCAAACGCCGGCGGTTTACTGACTACTACAAAATGAACGGGACGCTCGCTCGGATCCGAGTGGGAGGCGCCGCTACTATAGCCCCACCCCACTCGGACCCGAGTGGGTGAGCAAGGAATGTGTTAAATATTTTTACGATGTATATTTTTCGGTTTATGAAGGAAAATATAAAAAAATATATGATTTCCCCCTTTTATTTAGTTTGTACGGAACCCTCGGTGGGCGAGTCTGACTCGCACTTGTCCGGTTTTTCTTTTAATATAGATACTTGTTGAATGACTTACTCGATGTCACTCCACGCATAGACAAGATAAAAAACACCCCCGCTTGTCGTGTAGAGGGTAACTCCCCAACATATTTGTTCCCCTATTTTTTTGTTTCAAAGTTTTGTACCTGTACCGTATTACAGCTTTCTAGTACTGATAGTCAAACTAATGTGAGAACTATAACGAACGAAATCGAACGGATCGACAACAAGTTAGTAGCGAAGAAGCTGCTCAGCCTGGAGCACCGCCGCAAGGTTGCTAGTCTGTCAATATTCTACAGGATTCATTTTGGAGAATGTGCATCAGAGCTGCACGATCTGATATTGCCGTCTCCTTTCTTCTACAGTACAAGTAGAAAGTCGGCCCACTACCACCCATACATTGTGGATTTTCCTAATGTGCGAACCAAACGGTTTAATTCGACGTTTTTAATCCGTACAGCTAAGGAATGGAACAAAGTGCCGGCTTCTCTGTTCCCTGAGAGATACAATTTGGGACTTTTTAAAATCAGAGTGAATAGGTATCTTCTGGGTCTGCGTGCTGCATCTTCGACCACATCGTCGCTTTCCAACAGGCGAGTTGGTGGTCAAACGTGGACCTATTCGCAATAAAAAAAACTAAGCCGCGAACAGACAGACACAGGGGCTGACGCACTGGCGAATCTACGTGTTGTTTGTTGATTACGGAACCCTAAAAACGAGCACCGCATTTTTTGAAATCGGGTAAAAAGCCCTGTCTGCAGTAATCTATCGGTGTATTAGATCGTAGGTCAGACACAGCTTAGCACTTAGGTAATGTTGATGAGTACTCAGCGGTTATTACAGTACATACGCATTATTATTTCCTAGTAGGTACGTAGATAATCACATAGTTACTGTAGAATTGATTAATCTACGAGTACATATCTATTTATAGATAAGATTAAAAAGAATATGGTGATGATGATGATGAGACGCCATGAACTTCTCCAGCTCCTCAAGAGAGTCACTTTCGCGCTTATAATATTAGGAAGATAGGGTTCTGTCAAATGAAGATATACTTTAAGGTCGTTCCTCATTTTGAATCACTGTTCCTGTGGGAGCAACCCTGCAATTACTAATAATATCAATAATTCCACATAATTATAAAGACGAATAAAAAAAAATACTATATAACATTTTTATTTTTGCGACAGATTTATAATACAAACTTATACACTCGAAAAACATAACCCTCCTTACGCAGTCGGATAAAAATATATAAACACGCATACTCTTATAAAAGACGTACATTCGAAAAACATCCCCTTCATTTTGCGTAGTACCTTCCCGGCTACGCAAAATGAAGGGGATGTTTTCGAATGTACGTATCGAGCGAAATCGTGGCATGCTGCTTGTGTAAGTACGTAATCAAAGCCAGGGCATGTGTCATCTGTTATCATACATTGTTACCCATCTTATCTCGCCGCTAAATAGTCATGCTGCGACCACCGACGCGGGTGTTCGTCGCTGAATTTTACCAATTTTTTTTCGTAAAAACTTATTTATTGATTGAAAAATAACGAAACAATTACGAGTACTTATTTTGTGTATTGAAGTTTTATGTGATAAAGTGTTTATAATTTTGTTTGTTAAATGTATATTGAGAAGTTATTGATATCTTCTAGATCGACGAGCTCCATCCTCGGTCACACTGTCGCGTATACGTAAACGTATACGTAAAAAACATTAATAGTAGGTGTAGTAGTGATAAACAGACATATTCAGTGGCTCTTTTCAAATAGATATAATCTGAGTGTCATCAAACCAAGAGTGAATAGGTTTCTTTTAGGCAAGCGTGCTCCGTCGTAGACCGCAATGGTAAAACTCGGTTGTTCTACAAATTTAATAAACCTTACACTAACTGCTCGTATGTGAAGCCTCACTATCGTTTTGTTCTTACAAAACCTTTTCGTACCTATCCACCGTTGAACAGTTCAATACACTGTGTGGTAATGCACTGCGTTCTTCACTGATATATTAGATGTTAAATCCCTGCCTAAAAACGTCCATTTCTCTTAAAACCGGAACCCACCGTACTTATATACCTACGTATGTTGTACTCTGTGTTAACTGTTTTCCCTAACTTCTAAAGGAAGTCATACTAAAATAAAACATGCAAAATCATTTAAGTCGTGTGTACACAAGAAACATGTGAATTAACATGGTGTTCTAAGTGATATAAAGTGAAAATGTCGGTGCGGAAACTAGCGAACCAAGCCTGTTTCTTCATAAGCAGGACTCTCTACATGACATGTAAGTAGACGCCTGTACCTACTACACATGTTTACCCCACTGGTGGAGAAGGAGGGAGGGTACATTTTCAGATGTATGTATATATAAACTAGTAGTTCTACGAACAGTAGACCTCGCGAGAGAGCTATTTGTGGCTCACCTTGGATCATCTGTACTTATGTACAGATACCTACATAAATTTGGCTTAGGAGGCCGTATGTAAAATTTTGGCCGATTTCACAATTTTAAGTGATTTTACAGACATTATTTCACGGTCAAAAGACATTTTTTCCATAAGTTTAAGCACCTTGAAAGATCAATTTAATTTGAATACACAATTAATACAAAAATAGGATATGTTTAAATGCCCTTAGTTAAAAATTAAAAACCGGACAAGTGCGAGTCAGACTCGCCCACCGAGGGTTCCGTACAAACGAGTAGATAACAGGGGGAAATCATATATATTTTTTTATATTTTCCTTCATAAACCGAAAAATATACATCTTAAAATATTTAAATACCTGTTTTAGCTTATGCTACTGAAGCTCTTTCATATGATAACCCACATGATATGGTTAATTCATTTTAAAATTTGGGCCCTCATTCCTAGCATATAGACACTATTTTTGTGATTAAATTAAAAATGTCCAGTTATCGGATTTTTTTCTATTTGTGTACTCTAACACAATGCTTCTTGCCAAATTTCATTGTTCTAGGTCAACGGGAAGTACCCCATAGGTTTTGATTCCTTTGTTATTGTCGAAATGTGCGTTTTTTTATGATATATTCGGCTGTAACTTTTTTTAACGAAAACTTAGAAACTTCTTTCTGCAGCAAGATACTATGGATCTGCGTGTATGGTTTTAATTTAAACTCGATACCTTCACGCGTTCCCGAGATAAAGGTCTTGACACCCGACGGACGGACAGACGGACAACAAAGTGATCCTATAAGGGTTCCGTTTTTTCCTATTGAGGTACGGAACCCTAAAAACAATGTATATTCTTATAAAAACAAATATTAATTGTATAAATGGAGAAAACGTAAAATCAAGAAAATTATTCAGCGCTAAAATGCATCAAGCACATCCACGCGCCCGCACTGTTATATGGAATCTGAAGTTGGTTGTTATATCTCGACAACCACTTGACCAATTCTGTTCATTTTTACCACAAGTTGTAATAATTGTGTAGGTAATTTACCGACCAACCAAATATCATTATAATCGGTTGGTAATTAACGCCGCAATAAACTTCCCCCCTTTTTACGGAAACCACCCTTAACAAAAATCGCCGACGACAAAAAAAAAATCATAGAACCTATACACCAAGTTTCATCAAAATTGGTCCAAAATTACGCCCTGTACGCGAGTACGAACATACAAACAAATCACAAACCAAACTGACAGACGAAAGAAAATTTGGCCAGTTGATGCAGAGACGCTTTGCTCGCTCGGTCAATTATTGTTACTTCTACCAATATCACATACTTACATCCTTGGGTTCGATCCTCACCCAGGGCAAACATTTGTGTGATGAGCATGGATGTTTCTTTTGTGTCTGGGTGTTTCTATGTATCATATGTATATATTTACAACAAAAAAAGTATACTTACATATCAGCCATCTAGTTTCCATAGCACAAGCTTTGCTTAATTTAGGCTAAGAGCTAGATGGTGTTGTGTGAAATGTCCACCAATATTTATTTATTTGTTTATTTACCGGTGTTGTTCTGGTGATATGCAAAGAATCATTAGAGTTGTGGATACCTACTTGATGATACACAATCTAGGTTCAAATACTTCCTATAAAACAAGTATCTAATGATGTATGCATGTATCAAAAGTACTAAATGTTTTGTGGGCAATGCAATCCTATGCTATAATAAAATTCCGCAAGAAATTTTAGACCTTAATGAGACCTGTTTTAAAAAGTTTATCAAACAGCACCTGATTAGGAAGGGATATTACAAATTTCAACATTACTTTGACGATAAAACTGCGTGCAAATTGTCCAGCTCTGACAGAAATATTTTAAATAGTATTAAAAAAAATGTAAGTAGGAAATAAAGATTTTACATAGTTTAATTATTGACAAGGCCCCTTTACAGCCGCCTATGAATTTATTTTTATTTTCTATATTTTATATTTTAATTTATGAAATGTTGTTCTATTGACATGTCCAAGTGCTCCTATGTGTTCCAATGGAAATAAATGAATATGACTATGACTATGACTATCATGCCTACATATATACCCATATACACATTTCTCCATACATAACTCTCTTTCTTATGCAGTCGGGTAAAAAGGTAAAGCATAAAACAAGTATGTACCTTCAGATATTATTTGGTGTGTGGAAATAAAAGCATTATTTTAAAATTGATAATGTATGATTATGTATGATTAACAAAAATGTGTCCGGAAAATACGATACAAGTGAACGTAGAACACGCGAACAGCTGATAGTGGGTATCAATGTGTAGGTATCGAGTAGGGCGATTAATGAGCATCTTGATATCGATGTTATCACAGACATAGTAGACGCTGGGGCCCATATTACAAAATGGAGATATTATAATTAATTAATTAATAATAATCTAACACATAAAAGGCCAATAAATAAAATTAAATATATAAATATATAAATAATCCAATTACTAACAATTTTAAAATCAAAACAATGATAAATAATTAAATGTCACTAATAAAAAGAAAAGCAAATATGGATCAAAATGAAAATTTATATGAAAACCTTACATGCCACAGTTTTGGTATCGACTGTGACGTCACACAAACGATTCAGTGACGCACGCACGCACAAAATATCAAATCGAAAAATATATATCACCTGAAATTAAGTAAATCTTAAGGAATCAACTGTGTGATTTTGTCTTCCTGTCGACACGCTAGGTACATACACTTGGGGTATCTATAGAAGTCTATGGATAATATACTGTTATCCAAGGGGATAACGCACAGTGGCGCGAGATAACTGGGAGCGGACATAATCGGAACTAATGTGATGTCGGCTAGTAATTAATAAACGTTACATCATTTTATTTGTAAAGTACATAAAGTTATCTTTATCCATAAATAAGCTAGGGATTGTAAAAGTACAACCACAGAAGACTAATAGTACTTCATGGTAATTCTATATATTTACGCTCTGCAAGTTTTCTTATAACATTATTTATTAGTTAAGTTACGCAAATTATGTATTTGTACGTAATAAGGCATTTGGAATGTGCTAATTGAGCATTAAAGGGCTCAATTAGCACATTCCAAATGCCTGATATCCTAGCAGGGCCGCATTTAGGGCAGGGCAGGCGGGGCATCTGCCCCGGGGCTTCCATAATTAAAATAAAAAATCCAAATTTCGACGAGTCAGCAATTTTTATGATGCAGTTTTTGCATTTTAACTGACGATTTCGATACTCTTGATGCGCTGTTGAGTGTACGTTTTTTGTGAGAAAGTATAGGTAAAATCGCTGTAAAAGATTATAAATGCGCATTCTTTAGAATATTTGTAGTAAAATCACTGGTTTATTTCGAAAAAGTTCGTTGGAGGTTACGAAAAAAACATATTTTTTTTTTTGCGAGAGATGTACCTATTATTATTACAAAAATATAACCTATGTCACTCTAGAAATAAAGACGAATCTAACGACATCTAGCACATTAAAATCGGTCAAGCCGCTTAGGCTGTAGGCGACATATAGAAACATACAAACATATACACTCGAAATATATAACTTCTTGTTACGCTGTCGGGTATAAGGGTGAGGTGATGTGTAAGAGGCAAGTGTCCCTGCGCAGGTTGCTGCGGGTGCTGCTCCGCGCTGCGGCCGCGCTACAAGCGGCTGGTGGACAACATCTTCCCCGCGTCGCCGCAGGACGGCCTCGTCAAGTCCAACATGGAGAAGCTCACCTTCTACTCGCTCTCCAGCCCGGAGAAGCTCGACAGGATCGGCGAGTACCTGTTCCAGAAGGCCAGCAGGGACATCTACAGGAGGAGGCATGGGTACGTAGCTCGCGCCGCCGCCGTGTCGCGGTACGACGACTCTGTTTCACAGGCCTCTTGGCTCACTGGTAGGACGCCTGCCTTCTGACCTGTAGGCCGTGGGATCGATCCCCATCCACACATTTCTGTTGAGCATTGATGTTTGTTGTGTGTCTGGGTTGTAGTATATATATATATATATATATATATATATATATATATATGTATTCTATCAGCCTTCGGGTTTCCATAGTACAAGCTTTGCTTAGTTTGGGGCTAGATGGTGTCGTGTGGGACGTATTGATGAAAACTATGTGCACCATTTAAACGAAATTAGTATTTCGTTTATTCAAGTATAAGTTTATAAAACTCAAAAACCCCTCCAAAAAAAAAAGCTGCTGAACCCATTTTTATGAAACATAGCTAAGTACAATCTCGACAAAATTATCATTCAAACAAAAATAAAACTAGATCAAACTCGATCCATCCGTTTGAGTACTACGATGCCACAGACAGATACACAGATACACACGTTAAACTTATAACGCCCTTCTTTTTGGGTCGGAACTTAAAACCCAATGTACTGAACCTATAGAGATGAAATGGTGTTACATAAACGGTGGTGTGTAAACATGTATCCATCACCTTCGATAATTAGCTCGCTATCGCAAGCGCACAAATATATCAATGTTTACATGATCCCGAGACCGACCGCCGCAGCCGCAGCCGCACTACCAACAGTATGAGAATTATAATCAAAACACGAATACTGAATAAACACTTTTTTTTACTTGCATATGAACTTCCACTACACTTTGTGAGATCAAGCCACGGTGGCCAATTTGACAGTTTTTGACAGTGGACATGTTGTACCAAGTAACATATTAGATGTATGCCTGAAATGATTTTGACGAAACATAACTAAGAAAACTGTCGATGAAATCTTCTTTCAAACCAAGAAAAACTAGATCAAAATCGGTCCATCCGTTTGAGAGCTCCGATCCATAGACGGGCACCACATGACCACTCGTCAAACTTACAACACCCCTCATGTTAGGTCGGGCGTTAAAGAGACAGATTCCATCAACGCACTTTAATCACACCGCCGCTTTTCATCAGCTGGGGTCAAACGTAGATATCTATTTCAGTACAGTTCATACCATATATAGATATGGTATATATATATATAAATCAATTGCTGTTCGCTTTTCTCGCTAAAACTCGAGAACAGCTGGGCCGATTTAGCTGATTTTGGTTTTGAAATGTTTGTCGTAGTCCAGGGAAGGCTTAAACGTTGAGAAAATATCGCGTCCACTCATTGATAGGTGATACGAAGTACCGGTCATCTAGTCATCTAGTCCACAATAAAAATGTTTTGAAAATTGTAAGACGCTTGTGTTGTACAATCTTATAAAACGTGTTTTATCAGATTGTTTGTTTCACTTATCGATCTAATTATGTAATCTAAAATTTCATCAGATATAAATGATGTCATAAAAGATTAATAAGTCCTCAAGGCTAGAGTTTATGTTGATTCACGTCAAATTTCCATTAGTATGACACTGCGTCGTACGATATAAGAACAGGATATGAAAGCTATGAGCAAGCTATGGGCAGCCAGTCTTCAGTTCAGTACATATTTCAGTTTCATTAAAATAAAATAACAAGTGTATATATTAAAAGAACAACAAAATGCAGAAAAGTGGTTTCTGCAGTTGTTCTGCTGCTTCTTTCGGCGGTGTTCAGTCCAAAACATATATCAGTTTCATTAAAACAAAATAAAGTTCACAAGTGAACCAGTGTGGATGAATCTGGCGAGCCGTCTAACTGACACGATATTGTTGGGCTTCGCTTCTACGTAAACCAAACAAAGTCCATGCTAAAGAAAATGTTACTCAGTCTATACTGCCCAAACCATTCCCAAGGTAATCCAAACAATTTGAAACCTTCGAATAGCAGTTTATCTCTATCAGAAAGTTTATCTCTTCCGCGCAAACTTGTCTCATGTAACGAGACGATGGTTGAGATTATCTGTATCCAAACCTATATATCCTCGATAGATAAGATAGGAAGATCAGTCTTTATCGCTAAATAAGAAATAGGAAATTATGAGCCACACCTATACGTTTTCAATTGTGTCTGCCTGCAAGAAGGACTTCGTACATATGTTTGTAATTTCCCTACGTTTTGGATACTAACTGAACCGATTTGACTCATATTCGAACTCTGATATTCATTAAAACGGACAAGTGACGTCTGGCGATGACAGTAACGGTGCTCAAGTTATTGTCGGCCAACCACATTATACAAACACGGATTCTGATTTCTCCCGACGAGTATTAAATAATCAAACCGCGGACCATCAAATCAAAAAAGTACAACCACGCCCACTACCATTATTATAATACCACCAACCTCAATCATCTAGCACTGTCGCTTTCTTTTGTGTGGAGACGACATAATGCGGCAGGTCATTGGCCGTTTATCATCATCATTCCATCATCTCGGACACAGAAGTCCATCTGCTGAACATAGGCTTCCCATGGATTTCTTAAAAAAATTGGTTGTAAGCTTTCATCTAGCATCTTCCTGCCACTTTAATGAGGTCTTCCACCTTGTGCCTGTGTTGCGAGAAATTTTCACCCCATCGGTCATCAATTCTGCGTGATATGTGCCCATAGACCATAGACTACTTCAACTTGTTAATACGCTGTGCTATGTCGATGACCGTTTATCATTGCCTTAAAGAGCATTACCAAGATGATGTATTATTACGTACGTACATTGTTACCCCAGGTTCGTGATAATAGCGATGGAGGCTATGGACCAGCTCCTCCTGGCGTGCCACGCGCAGACCCTCAACCTGTTCGTGGAGAGCTTCCTCAAGATGGTGCAGAAACTGCTGGAGTCCACCGACCCGCAGCTGCAGATATTGGCCACGCAGAGTGTCAGTACAATCACAATACATATATACATGTGTACATGAAATCACGCGTATTTTCCGCGACAGAGTAGGCAGAGCATTAAAGGTCATGGGCTGGTTAACGCCTCGGTTGGAGGGTTACATTAGAGACCATGAGGCTGGTTAACGCCTCGGTTGGAGAGTTACGTGGAAGGGAGAGGGTATTAGGGATACGAGGGCAACATGTAGTATAGGCTTGGAGTGACAAGGGATCAGCCCATCGCTTATATAAATGACAATTTCCCTCAAGTTCCTTAACTGGATCACAATCACGCCTGTGGGTTCTATAGTAGACTTATCAAAATTTCAATGAACACTCTGTGATTACAACCCTCTGATATATAGCAATAAATAAGTAAAACACTTAAGTTGTAATAGTACACAGGTCAGTGACCATTTTGCATTGTGTTACAATACTGGCCGAGTAGTTTAGATAGCTACGGAACCTTACCATATGCGTGTCTCTACACGTTCTTAGACACTTATTTGTCAATAAACCATCTGATTCTATTGCTGTATCATCAAGTCTGATATGTAACATGTATTAGCGTATCTAGAGATATTTTCTAGGGGAGCCTGGCCCCTAAGATCTGTATATATTTAGATCGGTAACCCAATATCCTGGGGTGGTCCTGGCCCTCTCGGCCCGACCTTATATACGGCCCTGGTAACATGTAGAACGTGTGTATTTGCAGTTCGTTCGTTTCGCGAACATCGAGGAGGACACGCCGTCGTACCACCGGCGCTACGACTTCTTCGTGTCCAAGTTCAGCGCGATGTGCCATAGCAACCACGGCGACAAGACCAACCGGGACAGGATCCGGCTCGCCGGGATACAGGGCCTGCAGGTCACTCTAGCTTTTATTATAATATACCTAACTATACCTATACCAGGTACATAGGATTTGTATTGTTAATCCAGTGTTGCAGCTTGGCTTTAACAGCTATTTAAATACGGATTATTTATAGTTACATATATGGACACAATCTAGCCTATTTTCCTAGTGAGAACATCAAAGACCTTGAGGCCTTTGACGTCACATTTGACCGTGGTTAGAGGGTTAGATAGGAAGGAAAAGGTATTAAAAGATTAGTAGGTATTGAAGGGTAAGATGTAGTGTTGAGCTGCAGCGACAGGGACAGCCAGCCCATCGCCTACATGGACACCATTTCCCTCAAGTCCCTGCACGAGAAGAGAAGTAGCTGGTACATTGTATGTTTTCTATATCTCCCAGTCCAGCACGGTGCTGTTATTTCCGCTAGAATAAAACGTTGATAACGTCACGCGAAGAATTCTCCACTTCCGACTTCTCGAAATTTTGACAGAATAATCAAAATCAGAATAATCAGAATGTTCCGTCTATTTGGACCTTGTTTATCTTCTTTTCATATATAAGTAAGCATTTGTTCAAAATAATTAATTTATGTTAAACGCTTTCAATATACTTGATGTTCAGAGTCATGGTGTGGGTGTTGAATGCGATGTGTTTCCGTTTCCAGGGCGTGATCCGCAAGACGGTGTCGGACGACCTCGTGGAGAACATCTGGGAGGCGCAGCACATGGACAAGATCGTGCCCTCGCTGCTGTACAACATGCAGGTACACGCAGCCTGCTGCTCTTCAGCTAGAGAACTTTGTTTTCAAAAAGTCACAGTCTAATCAAAATCTTGACACAGTCTATAAATTTTTAAATTAAAAACTTTTCATACATTTTCATACATCAGACTAAAAACGCCTGTCCGCCACTTGCATGAGGTCATCTGACCATCTATGAATATGCCTCTAAAGTCAAAGTCAAAGTCAAAGTAAATTTATTTGCATAAAACATGAGTAGCATGCACTTGATGTTATTCTGCTCTAAAATTAAAATATCTTAGAAGAATACAAGTATAAGCTTAGAAAACATTAAAACCCCCGACAAAAAATGGCTGAACCGATTTTGATGAAACATAGCTAAGAAAAATAAAAATCCTCAAACAATCGGTTCATCCATTTGAAAGCTGGCAACTTTCGATACCACAGACAGACATACAGATACACATGTATAACACCCTTTTTCTGGTCGGGGGTTAAAAACTAGTAACACAGTCCTGGTTATTAAATTGTATTATTTCCAGTCGGCAGAAAAATACGAGACAGTATCATGTCTGGAGACCGACACCAGGGACGGCGTGGAGCAGCACCCGCCGCGGCTCGCCGAGGCTTGTCTGCGCGAGCTCGTGGGGAGAGCTTCCTTCGGGCACATCCGGAGCGTGCTGCGACCCGTGCTCACGTACGTCTGCCTGTTTGTGTGTTGTGTAGTATCGGCCCGCTGCGGGCTCCTTGGCGCACTCTCTATCAAACTGTGCATTTACATGACGATGCTGTACATATACTTAGATTAAGTTATGAAACTTTTTCGAGTAAATGTATAAAACTTAAACTTTCTATCTAAGATTTTAATATTTTGTTTGTTTTTGTAAACATTAATCATTATCTACAAAGTCTCTCTTAAATCTGTGATAATCGTCATCTGTCAGTACATCACAACATTTTGTTTTTGTCTTGCAGGCATTTCGATCGACACGAACTATGGATACCGACCGACTTCGCCGTACACGTTTTCAAAATCATCATGTTCTCCATTCAAGTGAGTGTGTTTCCTCTACCTGGTATACCCTCCTCATGTTCTCTATTCAAGTGAGTGTGTTTCCTCTAACTGGTATACCCTCCTCATGTTCTCTATTCAAGTGAGTGTGTTTCCTCTAACTGGTATACCCTCCTCATGTTCTCTATTCAAGTGAGTGTGTTTCCTCTACCTGGTATACCCTCCTCATGTTCTCTATTCAAGTGAGTGTGTTTCCTCTAACTGGTATACCCTCCTCATGTTCTCTATTCAAGTGAGTGTGTTTCCTCTAACTGGTATACCCTCCTCATGTTCTCTATTCAAGTGAGTGTGTTTCCTCTAACTGGTATACCCTCCTCATGTTCTCTATTCAAGTGAGTGTGTTTCCTCTAACTGGTATACCCTCCTCATGTTCTCTATTCAAGTGAGTGTGTTTCCTCTAACTGGTATACCCTCCTCATGTGCTCTATTCAAGTGAGTGTGTTTCCTCTAACTGGTATACCCTCCTCATGTTCTCTATTCAAGTGAGTGTGTTTCCTCTAACTGGTATACCCTCCTCATGTTCTCTATTCAAGTGAGTGTGTTTCCTCTAACTGGTATACCCTCCTCATGTTCTCTATTCAAGTGAGTGTGTTTCCTCTAACTGGTATACCCTCCTCATGTTCTCTATTCAAGTGAGTGTGTTTCCTCTAACTGGTATACCCTCCTCATGTTCTCTATTCAAGTGAGTGTGTTTCCTCTAACTGGTATACCCTCCTCATGTTCTCTATTCAAGTGAGTGTGTTTCCTCTAACTGGTATACCCTCCTCATGTGCTCTATTCAAGTGAGTGTGTTTCCTCTAACTGGTATACCCTCCTCATGTTCTCTATTCAAGTGAGTGTGTTTCCTCTAACTGGTATACCCTCCTCATGTGCTCTATTCAAGTGAGTGTGTTTCCTCTAACTGGTATACCCTCCTCATGTTCTCTATTCAAGTGAGTGTGTTTCCTCTAACTGGTATACCCTCCTCATGTGCTCTATTCAAGTGAGTGTGTTTCCTCTAACTGGTATACCCTCCTCATGTTCTCTATTCAAGTGAGTGTGTTTCCTCTAACTGGTATACCCTCCTCATGTGCTCTATTCAAGTGAGTGTGTTTCCTCTAACTGGTATACCCTCCTCATGTTCTCTATTCAAGTGAGTGTGTTTCCTCTAACTGGTATACCCTCCTCATGTTCTCTATTCAAGTGAGTGTGTTTCCTCTAACTGGTATACCCTCCGCCGGTATTCGTGCGGTCAACGTTTTGAAAACGTTACTACGAAATCTTTGGTTGCTTCGGTCATTCTACAATTTGATATCATCTTCATCATCATCATCGGCCTGGTTACATCTGCAAGAGACTATATTATGTAGCGATTTTGATTGAATACTACGCTTATGGCTGAATAAACCGATACGGAATTGACAAATTCGGTCTCAAAAATCTGATGTACGTATGAGAATTTGTAAGACAATGATAGGACACCACGGAGCTGAACTGATTATGTGTATAATATAGATAGATAAACTCTTTAATATGTTGTTTTCATTTCTCATATTCGGAAAGTACGCTTGAAGCTAACAGGCAGCTTCAAGTGACGAAAACACTAATTTTCGTCTCTAGGGAGAATTGTTAGTCTATACTGTGAAATATAAAATAAAACCGGACAAGTGCGAGTCAGACTCGCCCACCGAGGATTCCGTACAAACTAAATAAAAGGGGAAATCATTTTTTTTTTTTGATATTTTCCTTCATAAACCGAAAAATATACATCGTAAAAATATTTAAAAACCTGTTTTAGCTTATGCTAATGAGGATCTTTCATATGACACCCCACATGATACGGTTAATTCACTTTAAAATTTGGCCCCTCATTCCTTGCATAGAGACACTATTTTTTTGTGATTAAATTAAAAATGTCCAGTTTTCAGATTTTTTCCTATATGTGTACTCTAACACAATGCTTCTTGCCAAATTTCAGAGTTCTAGGTCAACGGGAAGTGCCCCATAGGTTTTGATTCCTCTGTGAGTGTCGAAATGTGAATTGTTTACGACATATTCGGCTGTAAATTTTTTTTACGAAAACTGAGAAATTTTATTTTTCTTTGTGCAGCAAGATACTATGGAGCTGCGTGTATGGTTTTAATTTCACGTTATTTTAACATTTCTATTGAACCATGTCGATTTTTTTTCTCCTCCATTTTCCCTCTCGGGGGATGTGGACTTGTTTTGTCAGCGCATTTGCCATTTTCAAGTTATGTTTTGAGTCTTGTATCTTGTCTGTTACTTTCCTTACGGTCAAAATTAAAAGTAGAGTGTTCACATCGAGTGAGAGACCTATTTAGGCAGTCGAATTATTGGTGCCTAAGTATGTTCCTCTCGAGCGGTCGTGTAACAGTGCAGTATCTGTGGCTTGCAGGCGCAGTACTCGTACAGCGTGGTGGAGGCGCTGATGCAGCAGCTGGACGCGGGGGGCGGCGCGGGGGGCGGGGGACGCGCGGCCGCGGTGCGCGCCGCACGCGCAGACGTGCTCGCCAACATCGTGGCCATCGCCGCCGGGGACAGCGTCGGTCAGATACATGCCATATGCTTTGTTTCATACTAATTAACCGTTATTTACGAGTTTTGGCGGGAACGTCATGGAAACATGTTGGCGTTTTACAAAAATGTTCTAAACATGTGTTATTTTGAATTTTAATGCTATAAAATGGTAGTTCCATTATCCGCATCAAGAACGTGAACCGTAATGTTTGTTGCAGGTCCCTCCGTCCTGGAGATCATCAACAACCTTCTCACCAACTTGAGAGCATCGGTAGCCAGAGATTCGGAGGTACTTCCAATACTGATATATTTTTACGAGCAGACAAATATTCGTTTCTATTAGTTTTAATTTAAAATAAACAATATAAAGCAAGTAACCAAATAATAAAAAAAAATAATAAGCAACGTCTTCCTCTTGTACTCTAGTTTAAAAAAAATGCAAAGTTAGCTAAAAAAAATGTATTAGTTTATAAAAGGCTTGGACCCTGGAGTCTGTGGTGCTCGAATTTTTTTCAAATAAAAAAAAAAAAAAAAAAAAAGCAAGTAGCTTACGTTACGCACGTTACGAACACATTCACGTGGTCACACATAGTCTCGCCCAATTTTTCCCCCATATGTGTACTGTATAATGATTCCCCCCCCCCCCCCCCCCCCTTCCAGAAAGAGACCGACGAGAAGCTGTACCAGGAAGCGCTGATCAACGCCCTGGGTGAGTTCGCGGACCACCTGCCCGACTTCCAGAAGATAGACATCATGATGTTCATCGTGAACAAGATCCCGTCGCAGAGCCGCGGCAAGATCACACGCGCAGACTCCATGCTGCAGAGCATCCTACTCAAGAGTCTGCTCAAGGTAACGTGGACCTGAACCACATATTTAGTACAAAACAAAAACATATAATGAGCGAAGTATCTCTATTTCAAAACTTACCGGTTTAAATAGCGAGTGAAATGTCTCCATTTCAAAACTTACCTGTTTTTCTTTCGTCTGTATTTATATATGGATTCTATAATTTATTTTAATTTACAGTCGTGGTGAAGAGTTACCATTGATTGCAGCGAGCTATTTGATTGCAGCAAGCTATTTGATTGCAGCAAGCTATTTGATTGCAGCAAGCTATTTGATTGCACAAAGCTATTTGATTGCAGAGCTATTTGATTGCAGCGAGCTATTTGATTGCAGCAAGCTATTTGATTGCAGCGAGCTATTTGATTGCAGCGAGCTATTTGATTGCAGCAAGCTATTTGATTGCAGCAAGCTATTTGATTGCAGCAAGCTATTTGATTGCAGAGCTATTTGATTGCAGCGAGCTATTTGATTGCAGCAAGCTATTTGATTGCAGCGAGCTATTTGATTGCAGCGAGCTATTTGATTGCAGCGAGCTATTTGATTGCAGCAAGCTATTTGACGGTCAAACATAGATGTTCCGGGGAAAAAAACATGCGGAATCACAGCGGAATTTATTGTTGGTGATTAATTCATTATTTTTCAGCATCAGAACCATAACTACGGATAACTTATCATAATAAATCCAGCAAAAGTACGAGTTTCACTCGCTCACCGAGGCTTCCGTACTCCCATGCAATATAAACAACACAGATAAGAGGCTTATTACTACTTAGCAAATTGTGCATTATATTTGTGAACATTTGTAACTTCACATATTTTCTATACAGTAGGAATACCCTGAAATGTTAAGTGTACACATACTTATAATATAAAGTTCCAATAAGAGAGTTATAGAAGTTAGAATAATATCTCCATCGACTATTCATTAATTCACCGGTGAACTGTGAAAGTTGGATACGGGTATGGTAAAACATTGGTGAAAGCGCCATCTAGCGTCTGGATTTCATAATAGCACGGCATGGCCATGGTGTCTTTATCGATATAACAGGATGTGCGCCGTTGATTCACACCAAAGTAAACTATAATCTTGCGAATTTTGAGATTTGTATCTATTACCCTTCCAAAGGTACAGCCTTTTAATTGTAGGACAGACAGACAGACAGACACCGTAGCCTCACGAATAGGCTCTCCCGCACCCTTAGTACGGATGCCTAAATAAAAATCCGGAAGTCCGACCTTATGTCATGAAAACCATAAGGTCGGTCGTCCCATTGATCAAGAATGTAACTCTAGTTAAGAGTGTCTGTCGCGCGGCGCAGGTGGGCACCACGTACAAGACGAGCGAGCTGAGCAAGGCGTTCCCGGGCGCGTTCCTCGAGGCTCTGCTGCGCATGGCGGCGACCGGGTCGGCCGGCGCGCGCCTGCTGCTGCAGCGCATCCTGCACACGCTGCTCGACCGGAACAGGAACGCACACCACCTCGCCGTGGCCACGTGAGTCTACACACACACACACACACTGCAGGGAACACACCTTGTAGCCAGAAACATTCGGAGACTCTTCCATAGTGGGAGACTTTGAGGGCTACAGTTTGTATGCTCACCAGTTGGCGCCACCGGCGAGTGAGCTCTTGTCAACATTTTTAATCACTTTCTAGTGATATATAAACATGCACTTTAATAAAATATAGAGCATGCCGTAGTGTTGTACAGACCCGTTTTATTCGGGCAAAAAGGAGGAATTTGTTTCCGAAAGTTGTTAGTTTAGTTTAGCGATTCACAGGGACAACTATACCCCTTTAAACATTCACGTGTTTGAAAAAAAACATTTCAACCCTGACGAGTATGCGTTACCTAAGGAACCAACTACTGAAAATCGTTAGTAATAAGTCATTTTGTAGAGCTCACTCTACACCAGCGCCTCTAGTGACAAATTGAAACGGTAGCCCTCATTCAGACTACTGGTACTAACAACCTGTAACCGGGGATACAGAGTTGGTATTGCTACTACATACATAAATATCGCTGGACATTGTTTACATTGTTATAGAGTGGAGTACGCAGAACTGGGGCTGACCATCGAGAAGTGCTCGCGGCAGGATCTGATATTCGTCAGCAAACATGGATACGCCATCTTCAGCTCGCTATATGACGGTCAGATAGTTTTTAATAACTCCACACATTTAAAAACCAATAATGTTTAAGACGGTAGACCTTCGTATCACAAACTTGTGTGTAGATAATTAAGAGGTTGTCTAAATAAAAGTTTCTGTATAGATTTTGCTCATATTCCATATTATTGTTTTAAATTGAGTATTAAATGTTTCTCCCAAATAATAACAAAACCTACTGGTAAAAAGGGTGCCGCAACATACTTCTCCCCAATTTGCAATATTTCCTCAATCAAAAATAGCTGACTATAAAAATCTATCAAATTGTAGAACCAGTACATGAATATCAACATCTAAGCATACGGATAAATAAATGAAATTTAGCCAAGTAATGCATGAAACTCGGCTCACTTGGCACTCGGTCTGCTACGCAGGTCTGCAGCTGGAAACCAACACGGTGGAGAACATAGAGGCTATCTATACGACCCTGGCGCTGCTCATCGTCGAGCTGGGCTCTGAAGAGACCGTCTGCGACATCCTGCAGCTCATACTGGCGTGAGTGTTCCATACATTGAAACAATCTTTATTATCAATCTTTATGTCACAAAACACATGAGTTCCATCCTTATTATTTTTTATGTTTCACAGAATTTGGTTCAGTAATATTTTTTCAATTCCAGTTTGTTCAGGTCCAGCACTGCTTTTGCAATTTAAAAGCTACAAAAGAAACCCAATATCTGAATATCACTCACA
Source organism: Lycia hirtaria (assembly GCA_947563715.1). Classification (NCBI taxonomy): domain Eukaryota; kingdom Metazoa; phylum Arthropoda; class Insecta; order Lepidoptera; family Geometridae; genus Lycia; species Lycia hirtaria. The sequence goes on along the minus strand of OX387383.1, from coordinate 24,375,417 downwards.
TAGGAGAAACTATCAATGAGACCAGTGTTTTTATTTTGAGTGTCACATTAAAATGCCATCTTAGTTGCAAAGCCCTTCTTAGTTAAATTAGCAATAAAATCTCGAGTTTCTATAGGTATAGGTATATAGGTGTGCTTTATCTGAGATAACCGGTATTGCATCGAAATACTTAAAAATAAATCGATGTAATGTTACCCTCAACTAATCTACAGTATCATCTTTTGGGGAAACTCTAGAATCGTGAATCCTTTTAAATAAATAAATAAACTATAATTATTGTGAATAGTAATTCCGGGCTACAGTAACATGTGTATATGTTGCGGCCAGCATCCAGGCGTCCGGTCTGTCGAACCCGGTGCTGACGATGGCGGCGCAGTGCCAGATGCAGGCCGTGGCTATCTCGCTCGCGCTGCTCGTGCCGCTCGTCACGCCGCTGCCGCGCCTCGAGGACTACCTGCGCAAAGTGAGTTAACCACCGATGGTATCATACATCTTGCAATTTTCAAGGCAAGAGTGAGTAGATATCTTCTAAATCGACGTGCATCATCCTCGGCCACGCCATTTTTTATGCAGGCGATTGGACGATCAAATAAATGTTGATCTTAAACTAAATTCGTTATAAATATATACAACGCGTTTGGTTACCTAGCGGAAAGCAAGTTTAGAAAATGTAAAAACCTCTACATACAAACAAAACGGTTCAACAGATTCTGTTGAAACAAACCAAAAACACTTTCGATTAAAACTTCTTTAAAACAAAAAATACAAGAGAAAACTAGATCTAGTTTTATTTTTGAGTCTGGTCAACTAGATTGATGAGGAGAATGGTGCGGTGATTGTGATTGGTACCTAGGACCTACCTAATTATTTTTTAGCTTGTAGTCTATTATCTTCAATTATTATTATTATCTTTCTTTTCAATAAAACTGGTTAATTTAAAAAAAACTTTTTTGTTATTTTTAGGGTTCCGTACCTCAAAAGGAAAAAAACGGAACCCTTATAGGATCACTTTGTTGTCCGTCTGTCCGGGTGTCAAGACCTTTATCTCGGGAATGCTTGAAGGTATCGAGTTGAAATTAAAACCATATACGCAAATCCATAGTATCTTGCTGAAGAAAGAAAAATAAAATTTCTAAGTTTTCGTAAAAAAAGTTATAGCCGAATATGTCGTAAAAACGCACATTTCGACACTCACAAGGAAATCAAAACCTATGGGGTACTTCCCGTTGACCTAGAACTATGAAATTTGGCAAGAAGCATTATGTTAGAGTACACATATAGGAAAAAAACCGAAAACTGGACATTTTTAATTTAATCACATAAAAATAGTGTCTCTATGCAAGGAATGGATTAACCGTATCATTTGAATGATACGGTATGAAGGTCTTTCATTAGCATAAGCTAAAACAGGTTTTTAAATATTTTTACGATGTATATTTTTCGGTTTATGAAGGAAAATATAAAAAAAAAATATGATTTCCCCCTTTTACTTAGTTTGTACGGAACCCTCAGTGGGCGAGTCTGACTCGCACTTGTTCAGTTTTATTTTGTTACCAATACGTTCAGCCTTTTTAGAGTAAAGAATAAACACAAAACAAGTCAATACAACAGTCAGAATTGGAATAGATTAATAGCTTCATTGTTTACAGTGACATTAACAGTTGACAATAGTTTATGCATAATATTCTCGTACATATAATATTACCCTGCATCTGGGTAGTTGGATAAAACATTAAGTAAACAGCGTATCGTGATGCTTATACCAAAAGCAAACATGTTCGACTCATTTTCAAGTTTAAGATGCTATTATTGTTATAGATGTGGTCAGACTCGCGACCTTGCGTGTTACGGGATCGCTTGGCAGCGATTTTATTGATCAAACTGAGTGTTTCTAATGCACGGTTTTATATTCGGTGTTTCTTACGTTTGTTTGAAATTCGAAGTTACTTCGTCCGAACAACTACACTTCATAAGTATATTTTATAAAGTTTATTTTAGCTAAGTTTTATAATACAATCTGGCCATAAGTTTGACTGGTTGAATTATTAGCATATTTATTAGTATTTAGGTACAAGGTTACTGATTTATTGATTGGAGTTATGTGATTGCGAGTGCATCGGTTCCTTCTAGTCAGTGCTCCATCGTAGACCACAAAGGTGCAATTAAATAAGTGATATTGTTGTTATATATCTTGTAATTTTGAAACAAGCGTTCTCGTTGGTCTTCTCTCCACCATATCGTTGTTTATATTTTGGTCATGTTATGTAAACAGACGAGTTTTATCGAACAGTGCTACTCAAATTGGGGTGTATAATAAACGAAATGCGTGTGAACTAGTGCAGTAGATAACATATCTTCCTGGTCGGTGTTTACAGGGCTTTACGCGTTAAACGTATCCGTATAGAGATCTATTGTTGGGAGCATTACGACACGCAATCACTGTTACTAATCAGTAATCACTTGTAATCAATGTACTCATTGTTACTAACTCTTGTTAATGTAACACATAATGACCTGCTACGCTTACGTGATAAATTAAACACTGTTTTATTTATTAGTTATTAATTTTGCCTTTAATTTGCTTAAACTTTTTGTATTTTTACTAATTTCACGGAATATGCTGTTTTAAGAGAAACGTCGCACGATCTTTTGCCAGCAACTTACGCCGAAGTTGGACGGCGAAGAAGAAGAACGGAGAAGTCACAACAGCATCCTAAAAACCGTAGCAGAGGATCCTGATGCGCCGTGGCTGAGACATTTTGGGAAGACAATGATCAAATAGGTTTACTTACCTACGAGTATATCATGTTTGACCATTGCTTCCAATTTGTTATGATACCTATCTCTATATATATAACAATAAATTGTTGTTCGTTTGTCTCGCAAAAACTCGCAAAAACAGCTGAGCCGATTTAGCTGATTTTGGTTTTGAAATGTTTGTCGTAGTCCAGGGAAGGTTTAAACGTTGAGAAAATATCGGGTCCACTCGTTGATAGGTGATACGAAGTACGCCGGGTCAGCTAGTCTACTATAATTATGCATACATAAATAGTTTAATGTAGTTTAATTAAGAGTATTGTGAATATTGTCGTCGATCGTAAAATCCTCGAGTTTGGATTACTTCTAAATTACCTATGTGTGTGTGCGTGTGTGTTTTTTAGTGATTTGAACAATAATATTGTTTTACATCATGTTTCTTGACACTCGAACTGAAGTTTTTTCTATTAATTTTGAAACTAATTTAAATATTTTTCGTTTGATGACATTTTTTGTACTTTTAATAATATTTCTAAGTTTTATAGTTGGGAGCTGTGACTCTGTGACGTAACAATCCAAAGATCTCGTGTGATCCCCATTCGGTTTGTGGACTAACATCTTATACGGACCTCGGATGAATGTGATGTGCTCTTTCATCTACTAGAATGTGTTGTTAAAAGCTGTCTAAATATATTTTTTCTAGGATCATGGAATTTAAAAGCCACAGATAGGAGCTAAATAGGAGTTATTAGTGTAAATGATAAGTACATAGTAGCTTGTGACGTCATCACGTTTGCTACAATAACACTTGGAAAAAATATTAAAAATATGAAAACCACTTCAAGTGCAAAAATATTAAAATTACATTCTCCAAATAATTCCAAGTTTAATATAAAGGCATTATATAAATACGTATTAAAATAGTTTACATACCCCATTGGTATGAATTCTCAGATACAGAGCGGTAGCACACATGGAACACATGTTCTCTCTCTCTCTCTCTCTCTCTCTGTCTGTGTTGTGTGATCACGTACTCGGTTCCAGATAGTGGAGTCTCGTCAAGCGGAGGCGCCGCACCTGCTGCCGCCGCTGCTGGAGGAGTACCCGCAGCTGAGCGCCGCCAACATGCCCACCAAGCTGCCCTACCTCATGATCGACCAGGTCCAACACACATTATTTACTTTTATATTACTATTTTTGCTTTAAATCGATTTGTTACATTTTACAAATTTTTAAATTTTACCGGTTTTTAGGGTTCCGTACCTCAAAAGAAAAAAACGAAACCCTTATAGGATCACTTTGTTGTCCGTCTGTCCGTCTGTCCGGGTGTCAAGACCTTTATCTCGGGAACGCGTAAAGGTATCGTGTTAAAATTAAAACCATATACGAAAATCCATAGTCTCTTGCTGCAGAAAGAAAAATAAAATTTCTGTTTTCGTAAAAAAAGTTACAGCCGAATATGTCGTAAAAAACGCACATTTCGACACTCACAGAGGAATCAAAACCTATGGGGTACTTCCCGTTGACCTAGAACTATGAAATTTGGCAAGAAGCATTGTGTTAGAGTACACATATAGGAAAAAATCCGAAAACTGGACATTTTTAATTTAATCACAAAAATTGTGTCTTTATGCAAGGAATGAGGGCCCAAATTTTTAAGTTCTTTAACCATATCATGTGGAGTATCATATGAAAGAGCTTTATGAGCATAAGTTAAAACAGGCTTTTAAATATTTTACGATGTATATTTTTCGGTATAAGAAGGAAAATATAAAAAAAATTATGATTTCCCCCTTTTATCTACTAGTTTGTACGGACCCTCGGTGGGCGAGTCTGACTCGCACTTGTCCGGTTTTATTTACTTTTTACTGATTTTGTCCTTATTACTGATCTCATCCGAGCCATTGTCACACGTCGCCGTCGGCGTCAGCAAAAGTGTAAATTTCAGAGCTGCCCGATTTTTTATAGAAGACTCGCACCGCAATCTCGTTTAATTAAAAAGCTGTTCTAGCAACCTTGATTGTATCTCGACAAGCAAACTCGATTAAGAGGTTATCGAAAAATAACGTTTTGAAATGTCAGTTTGGCAGCCGGTGGAGGCGGGGTGTGTTCTTTGCATTGGAAAGTAGAAGCGGCTCTCGCATTAGGCACACAGCTTAGAAGCCTTACAGTGAAGCGCACGTCGGACACCCCATTCAACGGCGCGCTAATCAGTAACACTTACCCAAGTTGACGTCTGTGTATGACACACACACTAACTTTATCGTCGTCTGTTGCCGTTCGCTCGTGACGTCAATTAGAACGAACGGGTGAGGAAGCCTATTTTGGCGGAAGGCGGAGAGTGTCCGTCCTGTGTGTAATACTATCTATGAATATGTTCTGTTCGGTGGCTGGAGTGCTCCAGCTGTATGTAGATGATTGCGTGTGTATACTGATCTCTGTACCGTTGTCCCGCGCGGTCAGATGGCGGTGTGCGAGTGCGTGAAGCAGAGCGGAGTGGAGGCGAGCCGGCTGCAGTCCCCCTCGCCGTACGCGGCGGGCGGCGCGCATCTGCACCACCGGCACAGCTGGGTCGAGGCAGGTGAGCACCGTACAGGGGAACCAGCGGGGGGGTAACGTCAGCCCAGTCAGCCAAATGATGCCAGCGGATGGCGGTAAACAATTATATTCCTTTGCAATAAGCATCAAGAACGGACCGATATCGTCGAGTACGGATTTTTGACATTTCAATGAGAAATCGATGGTAATGCGCCCACTTTCTGCTATTCCTGTAGTGAAATGGGGAGGATGGAATTAACAATAGCCTATAACAATTCACAAACATCAAGTACCAGGCGAGCATACATTTTAGACAGTAATACCTGTTACAGAACTAGAGTTAGCTGTTCGGGTATTATTCGTCTCATTTTATCGGCCTTATTAGAAACGTGAGAGACAGTTTTGTTTTTTGTTAGAGGAGAAAGGTTTAAAAAAAAAGCTTTTTTTAAACCTTTCTCCTATGGCTGAGGAGTTCCAAAATATATTCTTACTCGCCTGCGCAAGAAGGAGGGTTATGTTTTTCGAGTGTATGTATGTGTTTCTAAATATAGATAAAATACTTCATTACTTCCATTCTAAAAGTAAACTCTTTTCGACCATAACAGGGAATATACATGAATTTTATTTCATAGAAATAATAGTTTTAATTGATAACATTATAAAAAGTTATACATTCACAACAACAAAAATTGAATCGGTCGATAAACTTCCGAAATATAAACACGTTTTAAGGGAACGCTGTTGCTGTTGTTTTGCATTTGTACGGCGAACATGAACTATGACGTCATGATGCGCTATCGTGTGCTCTCTGTCTAACATGAAATTAAAACGCTTGTAACATTATTACATTTGAAGATATTATAATTTTGTTTTTGTGGAATGGACCTATTTGTGGTTAATTTTTTACAACCATATAAAAAATAAATCATGCATATTCCTGGTAAAAATACTTTTGTATAGATATCGTACCACCTTAACATTGTAAGACAGGAAAGGTGAGAGTGTACGATGCAGGGCAGGTGATAAGTTGGTGATGATGATGAGTGTGTCGGCAGGCGCGGCGGCGGGTCGCGACAGTCTGGCGGACATCACGGCCGGGCCCGTCACAGAGATGGACAGCGCCAACAGTTCGCCAGGAGTCACCAGGGTAACATAACACGAGCAGACCTCTCTTATATAAACATTCACAAACAACATTAATTACTAATCATATACACAAGTCTCATTACCTAGTAAGAGCTAATCAAGAGTTAAGAATGCGTGACGCGTCACCTACCGACAGTGACGCTTACGCCGCTTCTTTGAAAAAGACCGCTGAATGTGGTTGATACTATAATCGGATATTTCGACTCGAAACAGAGGTGGAGTGATCGCGGAGTTTTTGCTAAAGAAGAGCTAAGCATTTTAATATAGCCAGATTAACGTTAACTTTGTGTTCAGAGAGTTGTGCATCATTTCATTATATTGCTAAGTTTTAGTTTTCTTAATTTACATTTATTTTCGTGTGACAAAAATAGAATACAAATAAAATAAAATAAAAATAAAAAACAAATAAAATAAACAAAAATAAAATACATCTTGCATCCACGGTTGCGGAACAACGACGGTTGTGGTTTCTGGTGCGTGTGTGTGTGTGTGTATGTATGTTTTAAGAATACCTGGTGCGGCCTAAACGGCTTGACCGATGTCATCGTGCGAGGTGTCGTTAGATGCGTCGTCGCTTCCTGAGTGTTCGACTCGATCACTTGACCAGTTACAGAGCCCTGTATCTCTTTGATCCTTTCTACCTGTGTCCCATATAACCTGATTCCATTGAAATAATGAAGAAAATGTACCTAATGTAGAGAGTCGCAGTTAGATGCGCGCGCGCATGTCGCTACACACGACGGGTGACGTATGTGTGTGTGTCACCCCCCAGCAGCAGACGCAGCACGACGACCTAGACGAGGAGTACCGGCAGTTCATAGAGAAGTACAACTACAACCACAGACCCTCCATGCCGGGCTTCGGCACATATGTAACGCGCGCACTACTACTCTTGTACTACTAGTCTCATACTCACACTCGTAATTATACTTAAAAAAGCTGAAAAAACGACTTCACAGTACGGAATTCGTTTATTTGGATATTTGTTATTAAATTATTTTGTCATAAAAATTTAAGTACTGATCCGATTTTGATAAAACTTATGTGGTAACAGCGCAGTGTTCCAAACATGAGATCTTACAATTACGTAAAATATACGTGATAGATCCGTTACCAGACGTTTTATTTCATGATTGCTACAGATTATCATATGGAAATACTATTTTTAACTGACTTTCAAAAAGAAGGAAGCTCTCAATTCGTCTATGTATTTTATTTTTGTGTGCTTGTTCAGCGATGACGCCTCTGATTCTTTTTTGTTTGTTAGATAAATACTTCAGAGGTGGTCCCATATACATTTTATTCAAATAGTTTCAGTGCTTTGGCTTTTTTAACAAAACAACTGAAAAATATATGTCATCCAAGTAAACGAATTGCGTATTTTGATGTCGGTTGTTTCAGTTTGTAACTATAACTAGTAGTCCTACGAACAGTAGACCTCGCGAGAGACCTTATTTGCGGCTCACCTTGGATCATCTGTACATAATTTCTACATAAAGTTGGCTTAGGAGGCCGTATGTAAAATTTTGGCCGATTTCGCAATTTTTTGTGATTTTACATACGTTATTTTACGGTCATAAACATTTTTCCATAAGTTTAAGTACCTTGAAAGATAAATTTAATTTTAATACACAATTAATACCGAAATGTGATATATTTATATGCCCTTAATAAAAAAAAACAATGTATATTCTTATAAAAACAAATTATTTTATAAATGAAGAAAACGTAAAATCAAGAAAATTATTCAGCGCTAAAATGCATCAAGCACATCCACGCGCCTTCACTGTTACACGCAATCTGAAGTTGGTTGTCATATCTCGACAACCACTTGACCAATTCTGTTCATTTTTACCACAAGTTGTAATAATTGTGTACTTTACCTACCTACCAAATATCATTAAAATCGGTTTGTAATTAACGCCGCAATAAACTTCCCCCTTTTTATGGGAACCACCCCTCTTATCAAAAATCGCTGACGACAAAAAAAAAAAAAATAATCCATAGAACCTATGCAAGTACGGACATACAAACAAATCACAAACTCACAAATAAACAAACTGACAGACGGAAAAAAAATTGGCCAGTTGAGACGCTTCGCTCGCTCGGTCAGTGATGTAATCCCAGTTGTTTCCAACAAGTGAACATGTCATGTTTGAACATGGAATCTGTTCATTGTGTAAAACACACGCAATATTGTCCTTTAATAGTTGTATGAAACAACAATCACGAAAACTTTAAAGTAGTATTAGTTATTCTAGTAGAACAGAATAGTTTGCTACCTTGTACATGTATGTCGCAACCAACTTGGACATACAGACCTATACGTATTGCGTTACGGCGTTGTTTTACACGGCTACATCATTAAAAACCGGTTTAAGCTTGTGCTAATTAAATTCTTCCACATGATACGGTTAAAGCACTTTAAAATTTGGACCCTCCTTCCTTGCTTAAAGACACTATTTTTTGTGATTAAATTAAAAATGTCCAGTTTTCGGATTTTTTCCTATATGTGTACTATAATATAACACAATGCTTCTTGCCAAATTTAATAGTTCTAGGTCAACGGGAAGTACCCCATAGGTTTGATTCCTTTGTGAGTGTCGAAATGTGCGTTTTTATGACATATTCGGCAGTAACTTTGTTTTACAAAAACTGAGAAATTCGACTTTTCTTTCTGCAGCAAGACACTATGGATCTGCGTATATTGTTTTAATTTCAACACGATACCTTCACGCGTTTCCGCGATAAAAGTCTTGACACCCGAACAGACGGACAACAAAGTGATCTTATAAGGGTTCCGTTTTTTTCCTTTTGAGGTACGGAACCCTAAAAAAACAACGGGTTGCACTCAGGGAGGGAGTGCCGGCAGAAGTGAAAACTATAAAATAAAATAGCAAATGCGCCATCTAGTACGTTGGTCTGGAACAAGCGCCCTGCGCCGTCTTAGGACTACGAATTTTCGATCAGGTCACGTGACATCTGACGCGAGTTTAACATTTTTTACGCATCCCAAAAATGCCCAACGCCGCTAAAGAAAATTATACCTCAAAAATGTAATCCTTCGTTTTGGCTTCGCCTACCTTCAGCCAAGTATTCCTCCCAAGGTCCTATTGCAAATTCCTTCCTTCCCTTGTCTCCTTCTCCCCACTGGTTATTTGGTTCCGTAGCGCGAGGAGTCAGTGTTCTGGACGTGGTGCCACGAGGACACCGGCATGCGGGTGCGCAGCTCGCTTGACACGCGCCACCGGGAGAAAGATAAGGAAGCTGCTGATAAAGTGGTACACTGCTTTGTTCTGCCACACTTTACCCAACACTTGGATTTGTCGGGATAAAAATACTGCATTAAGTTCATCCAGATAAGCCATGTCCATTCCGAGTTTCATTGAAATTCGAATACCGTTTCAGCGTGAACAAGTGATAGATGTTTAAATCACATTTATAATACTTATTACTGCGTCTAGTTGTTGTTCACGCTCTCCCACAGGAACAGTTTAATTTTTTTATATAAAAAGTAGCCCATGTTTTGATCTAGCATATTTCATTTCTCCATTCCGAATTTCGTATAAATCCTGTGAGCCACTTCAGCGTGAAGGGAGAGCAAACGATAACTTGTTGACCTAACTATCTGAGTTGGGGAGGTGGTGTGACGCGGACAACCCCCGTTTTACAATAGATCTGTTAAAGTTGCAGTGAGTTGCCGGGACTCGTGAGGCCTCTCAGTTTCGGCACACGCGTACGTCGACTCTAAACGTGAACGATGGAACGGTGTTGTGTTGCAGCACCCGCTGCAGCCGGAGAGCATCAGCCTGGAGGCGCTGCGGCGCGCAGCCGCGGGGCCCAACGACGCGGAGCGACGCGACGCCGAGCGCAGGAAGGCCACGCTCAACAACGCGTTCCGGACCGCGCCCTTCGACCACCTGCTCGCACTCACGCAACCCAAGGTAACACCCACACATATTCTATCTCTCTCTCTCTCACACACACACACACACACACACACGCACACACACACACACACACACACACACACACACACACACAACAACAACAACAACACGCCCAAGTTACATTATTTCCCTACGTAAGGGAGAAAAACTCACTCGGTGAGTTTTTGTAGACTACTCTCCACTAAAGTGAAAGTGACGGCAGTGCTTACCATCAGCCAGCTGGTGGACAAATATATATATTGAAGAGAACCTGCGGTCCAATGTTGATTGGAGAATCGTTTGCCGCCGCAGGTGGAGATAAAAGATAAGCTGGAAGAGTTGTTCAGCAGCATCTCAGCGGAGCCGCTGGTGGCTCCGGCGGGGTCTCCGCTGCGCTCCTACCAGCAGGCGGTGCCGCCCTACACCAAGTACTTCCCGGAGCTGTTCCTCTACTAGGTGAGCCCCCGCTCCTACTCATATAGCTGCAGCTGTCCAGCACACCTGCAGCACTGGGAGCCTGCCTCCATCGCGCTATGACTGTTGTTGTATCTCTTTCCTTAATGTTTTCTAGGGTGTTCGCGATTGTTGCTTATTGAAATGAAACTATGTCTAACGTGTACATTTTACATAACATTATGAGCTGATGTTTCGAACAGATTGCAGCGTCCGTGCTCACAGGTGGGACTAGATGACAGTTGTCTTGTTACATGACGGCGTAAGAAGGAGGGTTGTTTATAGAGTGAATGTTTCTATAAGACAGTCTACAGCATAAACGGCTTGACTGATTTTGATGTGCGAGGTGTCGTTAGATTCGTCTTCGCTTCCTAAGTGTCATAGGCTATTTTTTTTTTGTAATAATAATACATTTCTCGCAATAAATGCGTTTTTTCGTAACCTCTAACGATCTTTTCTGCAACTAACAAGTGATTTTACTAGAATGATTATAAAGCCGTGGGGCCTTTACAATCTTTTACACCTATATTACGCATACTTCCTACCAAAAAAATACACATTTTGCAGACGGTTTTTTTTTTTTTTATAGAATATAGATCTACGATTGACCACCAACTCGCCTGATGTTATTTTGTTTATCTTTTAATATACCATGTCCGTGACAAGATAATATATTATTAGTTTTTCTGCTATTGGCGCTATGTGTAGACCTCCCCAAACATGCTCGTTCCTTACTTCATCCTTCGCCTCACTCATTGATACCTATATCTTATTATTTCAGAATTGACCGAAATCAGTGAGACGATGCAAAGAAGCCTGACTATAATACATATATAATAAATAACCACAAAGTTCGTCGCTTTATCACATATTGTAACTACATTATAATCTAAACAACTTGTAAAGGCCACCGCAAACGACGAACTCATTATCCGTAAGCGAAATGAAAAAAAATATGTTTTTATATTATATTCTGGAGCTTCCAATAACACTTGTTCAATGCGGACGAGGAAGACGCATTCACGTGTGAGTCGTGTGCGGTGGCCCTTACATTATTATAACTGATATTATTGTAATCTATTATATGTTGAGGAATCTTCATGTTACAATTTATTATTTGTACCCAACTACCTATAAGGAGGGCTGTTTTCGGGCGTGTGTAATGTAAAACAGTGTATATTAGCCACAGTTAGCACTAGAGCACATGATAGCGCACTGCGGGAATACAATACTTACGAAAATGTATTAGAACTGGACGTGTTGAGAATCACATTCCTGATGCTTTTCAATTGGACGAGGTGTTAGGGTAAGCTTGAATCTCCTATTTTTTATTTTTATTGTTATTAATTGTGTAATGAAAAACAAATAATAACCGACTTCAAAAAATCATATTCAAACTGTATTTTTGGGGGTACAGATAACTACTTACCCACATTAAAGTCAATAATCGCCGAGCAGCTTGAGAGCCCGTAGGCCGACCATCGCTCGTCTCGCTCGCGCATACCCACATTTATGAAGATATAAAATGACTGTCAATTTGTTAATAAATGAATGTCATATAAACTTTATCAAAATCGGGTCAGTATTTTATAACAATATAACTGAAATAAAAGTAATTTAGAAAAATTAAACCGACTTTAAACTGAAAAGAAAGAAATAACTCGAAGAAAATCGAAACTGGGCGTCTACCTAAGTAGTTTCTGCGTAATGCGTGGACAAACATACAAATATACAAACACACAAACCTACATACATACTTATGAAATTTGGCACAAATGTTTAGAAGCTGGTATAGACTATTGAGCAATTCTAACAATATTACTAACATACAGGTCGAATTGATTACCTCCTTTTTTTGAAGTCGGTTAAAAATATGTGATATGGTAAACGGATTGCGTGTTTCGAAGTCTGTTTTTTTAGTTTTTGAAAGGATTACTTGTAATCTATAATATTCGTGATGTCTGCTAAATATTATTTTGTTGTAAAGTTAGTACATAACTACATACATACTCGTATTAGCCAATTTGAAAGTACTCTCACTGCCATTTTATAACTATTTATGAAAGTGGTGTCGGACGCCGGCACCGGCACCGGCACCGGCGCCGGTGCCCGATGCGACTCACGCTTCGCTCAGAGAACTTGTTTGTTTGATGATTTTAAGCATAGTAGCAGGTTCTTTCACAAATAAAAATACTCCGAGAAAGTAGAATAGAATAACTTCATTATACATCCATACAGAGTAACTTAGATACATAATAAACGTAATTGAGAGTACAAGGCGGGCTTAAGCTAGTGGAGGGGATATACACGTTGCGGGGAGAGGAAGGGGGGGGGGGGGGGAAGGCAATTGACTGATGCTATACAAGTTCTCCCCGCGTGACTCGCTCCTCGATAACTGCTTTCTGTTCACTTTAGCACATCGCTTTTTACCCGACTGCGTAAGAAGGAGGGGGCTATGTTTTTATTTGTGAGAGGAACTGTACAGCGTGGAAATATACCTCAGATCTTCCGAACTGAGGATATTGTATGTATTATTGTATTACTCTAAATACATTTCTGAACATCGTTAATCGTGATACAATTTGACTAAGAGATAATTGAAACCCTGGAGAGAGAAGGGCGTTTCATTCATGAGTACACGGGTGAAGCCGCGGGCCGCAACTAGTTATAAATATATTAACTTGTAATTTCTCTCGTGTTGTTATCGTTTTTGACAATAATTCTTCTGATGTAATATTCAGCTTATGATGATGTAAGTCTTATTTAATTATTATTAATATAATATTGATAGTTGTAATAAAAGGTGTGTGTACACGGTCATGGTCACGGTGCGGTGGTATCTTTGTTTGTTGGGACCAAAATATAGCTTTTGTTTTTCACTAACACTTTGGTTACGTGAACCTGTCGGATGCGTCAGAAGCCTCCGGGCGGCCTGTTTCCATGGTTAAACAGCAATCGTGAAATTAACAGCATTTTAAAAACGCATAATGTCTGGACATCAGAGCTATAAAGTCGAGTCGCAAAAAATAGATCCGACTTCCAACTTTGTGGCTTTGATGTCGAGAGGTTGTACCAACAATAATACAAACGTTTTTTTATGTTTTATTGCTGGTGTAGGAACTATATATAAGGGTTTTCAAATAAAATAACTTGATAATGGTATAAAAACTGGTTTTGTTTAATTTAGATACAGCAGACATGTGTTGCAGAAGATTATTTAATTACATTTGTTAGAACTTTGTAAAGGCCAGCTGCACACCGGAGCTACAGATATCAGTGTGAGATAACCGTTATGGTGCTACATTAACGGAAGCCGATGACTTCTTTAAAAAATAGAAATTTATTTTTTATTTTTGTAAAGCTGTCAAAACCTCGGTCTCGGCGTTTGAATTACAAGATTCATAGAATAAGATTATCAACAGGTCGCATGGGTCAAAAGCCAAGGCAGAGTTACTAATTGGTAGGTTTACATATATTTATACAATGAAAAACTGATAATAAAATTAAACAGACTGTAGACTTGACTATATTAAACCAATTTTAACGGAGTTATCGCATATATTTTACATAATTTTATGACCTGACGTTTCGAACACTGCAGCGTCCGTGGTCACAGGTGACACTAGATGTCATCTAGTCAAGTTATTTAAATTCAACAATCATGAAAACTTTCAAGTCATTAAGGACTGTAGATTCTTCGTCCGTGTCCAGATGTACTTCTGTAGACTCGAGTGACGTCGATGCGAATCGTGGCTCCGGTGTACGCCCGGCCTAACTTAAGGCTAGAGATCACTTTCTACATTCCGACACTAAAGTACACATTGATCAGAGAGTGCTTCTGTACCAGCTGCTGGGTGGGAGGTGGTGGGAGGTGCGAGTGAAGCGGAGGTGGTCGTCGTAGTTAAGCTTGTTATTATAGTATTATATTCATGTTGTACTTACCTATATAGTAATGCGAGTCTAACTAGGTTGTCTAATACACGTGGTTCTGATCGTATACTCTCGTTTTATTCCACCTATCTATTTAAGTATATAATATATTTGGCGTTCAAGCGCAAACCTGTCATGTTTGTTACACTAAAAATGGTTGTTCCTTTTATCAACCGACTTCAAAAAAGGAGGAGGTTCTTAATTCGACTATATACTTTGGTTAACAGAATCTGGGATTTGGAGTCTGCAAAATACCATTTTCTTATTCAAGGTAAAAGTTTTGAATACTCTATGTCAATTAGCACATTTTCTCTAAGAAAAATATAAAAGCAGTGTTTTTAGGGTTCCGTAGTAACTACGAGGAACCCTTATAATTTCGCCATGTCCGTCTATCTATCCACATAATGTAGGTACAAATTTTAGTGTTCGTGATAAGTAGATAAAATATGTGGCTATCAAATTTTATAGTTCTAGGTTAACGGGAACTACCCCATAGGTTTTGATTCCCTTGTGAGTGTCGAAATGCGAGTTTTTTTACAACATATTCGGCTGCAACTTTTTTACGAAAACAGAAATCTAATTTTTCTTTCTGCAGCAAGAGACTATGGATCTGCGTACATGGTTTTAATTTCAACTCGATACCTTAACGCGTTCCCGAGATACAGGTCTTGACACCCGGACAGACGGACAACAAAGTGATCCTATAAGGGTTTGGTTTTTTTCCTTTAGAGGTACGGAACCCTAAAAACAGCAATCGTCAAGCCAGGTCAGAGGCCTTTCGGCGGCTTAATAACTCTGACACTAGGGTTGGCCACGCATTCTACGAACTTACCTGTATAACATTTGAACCTACTGACGTAGTTGTGTGCTATCACGTTGGACGTCACTGACAAAATGTCGCGTTAAACGAATAAACCTTACTGTGGAGAGTAGCTTGTAAATAAAACACAATATAAACAAGAAATCGGTATATTTGTAACATTGATTTGTCTATCTACAATATAATCTATATATCATATATACTATGTATGTATATCATCTAAGGTAGCTTTGGACGTTTGGATTCACGATATTTAGAATTTAACATTTAAATGATTCCATAAAATATTAAACAATTAGAAAACTTGTAAACAAATTCATTCGTTCATAACATTAATAATAAAAATATTTTGTAATGTTTTATTTACAATAGAAACAACACAAAAACGAGATGTTTCGAATTCTCCCCATATTGCTTTATAAAATACAGCTTAGTAAGCCAAAATACAGTAGCAGAGTAGTAGGAAATATAAACTTTATTCCATGAGTAATCATTTGTGATAATTATTAGTACGAGACTAAAGATCCACAGCTGTTATTGTATTAATGACACATCTGTTGTATGTCATACTTACATTTGCGCATGAGCATTTCGCGAATTTTCGGTTAATATGCTAAAATAAACTATTTCAGCTACATGTATGAGTCAAAGTTTTATTTTGACAAACTAGAAACAGTTTTGGAAAATTTCTTAAGTGTAAAGCTTAAACGCTGAAAAATCAAGGTACGAGAAATTGAGAAAAATACACATGTAATTTGGCAGTTGCAACGACGCGTGTTATATTGTTAGTAACAGATAACGTTGCAGTGAATCCGGCTTATTCACTAGTATATCTTCGAGTTTGGAGTGCGAGCCACGGCCACGTTACCCACGGCCGTGTCAACACTAATGCTGTGTGTCGCTGTGGAACAACCGCTGACAGCGAGAGCCGAGCCCGAGGAGGAAACCAATGAAGTTTAGGTGTATTATTTAAACCACACTTCCACAAATATGCATGTTGTGCGTTTACTGGCGCCACTTACGCTTTTTATCTAAAGTAAACATCACCAGCAAAATATAATATTATAGTTTCATAAAATTCCACAATGACGAAACTTCATGTATTTAAGGATTTTGCAAATAAGACTATTTTTATCGCCGGTCGACATTTGTTTACATTATAAAACAGAAGAGGAAACTAATTAAGAAATGATATTGTAGTTTCCGTCTTCGACCGCTAGAGGCGCCACTCGTTTTTTCATACATTTTGCTATCGCGACCACAAACGATAGTTTTTGTGGTGGACGCCTTTCTTAAGAAGCTGTTCCGCTAGTGAGAACAACATGTGCACACTCTAACATTTATACATTTATATATGAACACTAACATAAATATGTGTTTATGTAAACATATGTATTGTCTATGTACAGATCTGAGCCATGAAATTGGTGGGTTAGAATACTATAAATCTGTAGGAACATTGTAAAGATTCAAGTTTCAATTATTATAACTTATAGTTTTTTTTTCTAGTACAACTACATTGTTTTTTCAGTCCTCGTTTTTTCTAAACAATCATATTTGTACGTGAATGTACTCAAGTATAATTTTACGTGTAATTATTCCTCAACATTATTCATATCCCCAAAATGAAAGGATCCACTCTTTTTTCTCTTGCAAATAATTTTTCACGTATTTAATACACCTCCTCTTTCTCTTCGCGAATCGTTTCAACGTAATTCTGAACGACCTCCTCTTTTTGTACCAGTACCAATCACTCTTCGCCTTCTTTGTTTTCCTACAACAATATTCTTTTATTGAACATTTCTGCTTTCGAAACGCCTCCATTACTTTCGGCTAATATATCGTATTCGTACTTAGACTTCTAGACACCAACTATTTCAAACTTTAAAAGAACAATTATTAAATGTTTCTTTAAATTCTCCACACCGACTAATATTAATTTTTTCTACTTGTTCACTTTTTTTTTGTTTACCAAATGTCTTTTTAACTTTTTCATAATTGTCAACATTCCTATATATTTGTTTAATATCCTAGTCGTCGACTTCCGAGTCGTTCCTCCTGCAGTAGAAGAGCAGTGTGTTGGTGCGCAGGTTGAATAAGTGAGGTGCGAAGGGGCCCCCCTGCGCTAGCCGCTATGGGAACCTCACCACCGTCGTGCCGATGGCGTCTTCGGAGCAAGCGTGCGCAAGAGCACTCTCGAAATCTTGAGGAAGATATACCTGGACAGAAATGATTACTGTGTTTTTTTTTTGTTGTAAATAAATTAGCTTTTATGTGCATAGCTATTATGCTTATAGGTTTGCATTAGTATAAACATATATATATTGTATTAGTATAAACATATATATATTGCATCGGATAGACATCATCCTAACTACTACTATAAAAGTAACTTTGTCTCTGCCTTCTATTGCTATTTCACAACCAGAGAACTGAACCGATTGTTATGAAATTTGGTACAGAGATAGCTGAAAACTGAGCGACGGATATAGTATACATTTTATCAACATCAACGCCGTTCAGCGTCACCATCGTTTTTCATCACCACACAGGTGAAACCGCGGAACACTAGTAATTAAATTTAAATTTCATGTTGTCATAAAAAAATCTAACAACCTAACTTATTAATTGATCCGAGGCGGATCAATTAATAAGTTAGGGCTTGGACAGGATTTCCGCGATAGAAATCCTGTCCAAGCCCCGAGGTTAGGTTATGTTTTTAGGATTCCATACCTCAAAAGGAAAAAACGGAACCCTTATAGGATCACTTTATTGTCCGTCTGTCTGTCTGTCCGTCTGTCCGTCCGTCCGGGTGTCAAGACTTTTGTCTCGGGAACGCGTGAAGGTATCGAATTGAAATTACAACCATATACGCAGATCCATAGTCTTTTGCTGCAGAAAGAAAAATTACAGCAGTTTTCGTAAAAAAAAAGTTACAGCATGTCGTACAAAACGCACATTTCGGCACTCACAAGGGAATCAAACCCTATGGGGTACTTCCCGTTGACCTAGAACTCTGAAATTTGGCAAGAAGCATTGTGTTAGAGTACACATATAGGAAAAAAACCGAAAACTGGACATTTTTAATTTAATCACAAAAAAATTGTGTCTCTATGCAAGGAATGAGGGCCCAAATTTTAAAGTGAATTAACCGTATCATGTGGGGTATCATATGAAAGAGCCTCATTAGCATAAGCTAAAACAGGTTTTTAACACATTCTTCGCCCCCTGCAGACCCTTCACTTCAGCTGGAAACCAAAACTTTTTAGGCGAATTTTGATTAAGTGGCCGCGCAAAGTAACGTTGACTGCCTCAAACACTTACTGATTTACTGACTGGTTTACTGACTACTACAAAATGAACTGGACGCTCGCTCGGATCCGAGTGGGAGGCGCCGCTACAATAGCCCCGCCCCACTCGGATCCGAGTGGTCAGCAAGGAATGTGTTAAATATTTTTACGATGTATATTTTTCGGTTTATGAAGGAAAATATAAAAAAATATATAATTTCCCCCTTTTATTTAGTTTGTACGGAACCCTCGGTGGGCGAGTCTGACTCGCACTTGTCCGGTTTTTTTATCAGATGTGTGCTTCACACAATAGCCATTTGCCAAAGTGGAAAAAGTTGATAATTTGAACCTCACTTTTAAAAAAGAAAAACTTGAGTTATTTAGACGAGACTTAATTTTTTATTTATAAAATGGAGTCTGTAAATAAGACTCGGGGTTGTGCTGTAGCCCCACATGACGATACCATATCAGAGTCATGTGTATGTATGACTGTGCATAGTATGCAAACAAAGCACTTTGTTCCTTTTCCGATGTTTGATGGTACTTGCGTACAAGTCATACTTTTCAATCAATCTTTAAGAAAATTACTAAAGAAATCTATAATTTTATAGTTCATTTTTGTCGTCAAGGATTTCCGGTTAAGGAGGTATTTCTCCCAAAAAGGGTGGAAGTTTGTTGTGACACCATTTACAGACCAATTTAGATAATACTTACCCACTTGGGTGCTCTACTATAAACGTAACTTTAAATATGGGTGAAACGATCAAGAGGTTCTCGAGACAAAACTTGCGAAAACTCATTTAAAAGAAAAAACATTTGCTAAGAAGCCATTTTAAGTCCAATTTTGATAGTATTGTCAGATACATTCGATACTGAATTTTAAACAATAATTTCTAACATCAGCCTTAGACCTCGCGAGCACAGATTTACTAAAAAGAGTTAACAAAAGTTTGTACTCGCGAGGTGTACTGTTCATAAAACTATTAATATAAGTGCGATCACGCAAATATTTATAGAACCAGTTCCCAAATAACGCAGCAATACGCGAAGTGAGGTGAATACCTTGTCGAGCACGGGCGCGAGGCAGCCCGAGTCGACGAGCTGCGCGAGCGTCTCGAGCCCCGCGCGCAGCTTGCACTCCTCCTCCAGGAAGTCCGTGTGCGTCCCGCGACCCGCCATCCACTGCACAAACACACACACACACACACAACATAACTCTATTATATATTATGTATATTAACGACGTCGTTTGAACCAAATCGACTATTTTAACGTCTTTAAATTTGCCTCCACAGCGAGAAACAGTTCAGAAAACTAATAATATCTAAATCTAAGGATACAGTGTTCAGCTGGTGTTTCAGCAAAATATTTATCATCTCTCTTAGCCTAACATCTTTATACAGAATTTAAT
This sequence comes from Lycia hirtaria, assembly GCA_947563715.1. Lineage (NCBI taxonomy): Eukaryota > Metazoa > Arthropoda > Insecta > Lepidoptera > Geometridae > Lycia > Lycia hirtaria. The sequence continues at coordinate 24,355,143 of OX387383.1, read as the reverse complement.
TACACCATTCATATAATAATACTAATAACTAAATGATCAAAGAACTAGTTACGTTGAATAAGGACTGCGGCGCATCGCGCACGACTGAGGGAAAGCGCCGCCATTTTAAGGTCGTTTTTTAAGTAGCAACTATGAAGAGCTAATGTCGGCAAATTTACTGAAGGACACCTTGAGATAGTATGGAGTGACGATATAGGTAAGGATAGTAGTATGAACTGTATAAAGAGGCACTCACCCGCAGCAGCCTGTAGGTGTAGAAGGAGGCCGCGAACACGATGTAGAGCGGCGCCGGCAGCCGGTCCGACAGCAGCGGCGCCGGGCGCAGGTCCGCGTGCGAGCGCCGCGGTGCGCGCGCCCTGCCACACGCCACGTGTACACACCACATTACACATGCAACATCGTCTCACCCGCTACAACTCCACTGATAGACACAGCCCTCCATGGGGGGACCATGGACTTACAAAAGACCGATTAGAAGTGTTATCGTTAAATAAGTATTTCAAAATAAAAGAGTAAGATTTCATACACCACTTTTTTATCAGATGTATGCTTCACGCGATAGAAATTGGCCAAATGAATTATAGAGACTTTATTTTTTATTTAATGGAGCCTGCAAATAAGAATTTCGCATTTGTGATGTAGACACCCCACATGACGATACCATAACAGAGTCACGTGTATACATAGCCAAGTATGCAAACAAGGCACAATATTTGTTGTGTACCTTTTCAGTACACTAAGAGCGTATGTGAGTTGTAGCATTTTAGTTTGTAAGAGGCTGATCATTCTCACTTGAGCAGCGCTGCGGTGTTGCAGCGGGCGTGCGGTGGCACGACTGCGGAGGCGCACGTCACCACCGCGTCCCACGGCCCGTGCAGCTTGGCGTGCGACTCCAGCGCGGACCACTCGCACGACGACGGAGACGCGTCCACGTACTCCTGCGCGCCTGCAGGTCATCACACATCTCTATGTATTCTGCACTTTGAACAAACAATTCGAAGACCCGATTTCCAGATTCCCACTCATGGCCAATCATTCAGTGCAATGCAGTAAGCGAGATGCATACAACAAATAGATTTTACACTTAATCCAATAATTAAATTATCAGCATGATCGGGAGTGGTGGTGGGAGGGGAGTGGAATTTGTTGAAATATCCACTGCAATATTTGAAATAAAGAGAGTGAAGCTGAATAGCTAGTTAGATAGCTTTAGTTTCAGGTTTATATTGATTTGACCTTGTTCCATGGAGTAATTACATTATCATAACTAAACATCATGTAACTATATTCTGGATTCTGGTTCGTATACTAGTTCTATTAGTGAAACTAGTAAGGCTTTATATTTTTTTTTTCTGTATCATAATATCTGTTCTGCAGCTGTTTACTTTTCCATAAATAAGTAAATAAAATATAGTATAAATAGAGGTTCAACGTCGATCATACATCGAGTCGTCAACACGGCGATTATTCGAATAATCGGAGCGCCGGCACCATCTGGAGACGTCTACGGTGACGCCGGCGCCATCTAGAGTCGTCTACGGTGACGCCGGCACCATCTGGAGACGTCTACGGTGACGCCGGCGCCATATAGAGACGTCTACGGTGACGCCGGCGCCATCTGGAGACGTCTACGGTGACCGCCTTTTCACGACTAAACGGCTGAACCGATCGTTACGAAATTTGGGACGGAGATGGCTGTGAACCTGGAGACGCACATAGGCTACTTTCAATCATCATCATCAGGTCCGTTTTTGAAGAGTAGTTGTGTGAAAGCGCGGTAGTAATAATGTGTGTGCGTCCGGTACCGAGGGCCCTGAGCGTGAGCGCGGCGTGCCGCGGCGCCACCACGGTGAGGTGCGCGCCCCACGCCGCCAGCAGCTGCACCAGCGCGCACCCCGCGCCGTCGCCCGCGCCGCACACCGCCACGCTAAGGGGGTGTATTCATCAATATTGGAGGACATTTCACATAACACCATCTAGCCCAAACTAAGCAAAGCTTGTACTATGGAACTAGATGGCTGATATATATGTTACTGTAAAAGCCAGAACATTGGTAAATCTTAGGTTTTACCAGTAAATCTTAGGGTTTACCAACACGAGTCGGTAAATGTAAGAATATGTAAAAAAGAAACGATTTTATCGGGCTTTTACCATTAGAATTTAATACATGCTAGGTTTTACCAGTGACGGTTGGTAAATGTTAGTTTTGGAAATAAAACAATGCATATGTTACTGTATTCGGCTTTTACAGTAACATATACAATAACATTTGTTTGATTGAACGATGCAGCTTGGTGCAACGCAGTCTTAGGTATAAGCAATAAGTTCTTCAGAGATTAGGTTTTTTTTTTTTTAATACAAAAAAAATACATAACCTAATCTCTGAAGAAATTATTGCTTATACCTATACCAGGATCAACTAGTTTGGCCTAGCCTAAACTGGTCTATTATGCATTGTTTTATTTCCAAAACCAACATTTACCAACCGTCACTGGTAAAACCTAGCATGTACTAAATTCTAATGGTAAAAGCCCGATAAAATCGTTTCTTTTTTACATATTCTTACATTTACCGACTCGTGTTGGTAAACCCTAAGATTTACTGGTAAAACCTAAGATTTACCAATGTTCTGGCTTTTACAGTAACATATATACTTTATTTTTGTAAATATATACATATGATACATAGTAACACCCACACACAGAACAAACACCCATGCTCATCACATAAATGTTTGCCCTGGGTGGGGATCGAACCCTGACCTGCAGCTCAGCAGGCAGACATACTACCGACTGGGCTACGAGGCCAGTCTAAATCACCAGACCAGACCGTGTGTTTCTAAATTACAGCCTAAACCTATTACATCTTAACCGATTCTGATGTGAGAGGTATCGTTTGATTCGTTTACACTTCCTAAATATCAAAGGACACTTTCTTGGAACAATGGTAAAAGCTCTGGCATAAAATAAATATATGCACTTTTTCGTAGTCTCTTCTGATAAACAAATTATTTTACTAAAAATAAATGACTCTCCATTCAACAATAAATAAAAAAATAGTCACCAGTCGTTATACAACCATCATCACATCGAGGACGTGCGAAGCTAATAACTTTACTGTTTAAATATTTAAAATGGCATATTATATAATAAATGAGAGCATATTGTATAGTTATTGTGTAATGTATGTATATACGCGAGTGGTGTGGTGCTGACCGTTTCCCCTTGCCGGTGTCAGGCGCGAGCTGCAGCCGGCGCAGCGCCGCCAGCGCCTCGCTGCCCGGCCACGGGAGCGCCGCCGCGCCGTCCGCCGCCAGCGAGCGCGGCCGCCGGCTGACGCGCGACCTGCGTATGGTGAGCAGCTCGGTGGCGGCGCCCCCGCTCCACTCGCTGACCACGCCCCACACCTCGTCCCCCAGCTCCAGGTCCGTCACTCCGTGCCCCACGTCCAGCACCACGCCTGGAACGCAACACTAACAACACGTCACCGACGATGCTCGCCAGAAACTATGTTCACAGGACATGACAGAATCAATTTTACAATTTGTATATACTGATACTTCGGGGAAGAAAGGTCATAAAGAGTCATTATTAGCGAAAATTACTTAATGATACAGTTTTATTCTGAATTCGGCGCTCTATCCATCTGTATATTTAAAGTTTTAGTATTCTAGTTTGACCTTTACGACCTTTCTTTCTCAAAGTATCGATAAATTTCTTAAATTTATATACATTGTTCATTAATAAATCCGTTAGTGTGCGTGTGCGCGTGCGTACATGCGTGCGTGTGTGCGTGCGTTACGTGCGTACCTGCGAACCCCCTGCCGACGGTGACGTGCGTTTGTTGCAGGAGCGCCCGCAGCCCGGCGCCGCGCCCGCGCAGCGTGCGTCGGTCCAGCGCGCACACGCTGAACGCCTGCACGCGGACCAGCACCTCGCCCGCAGAGAGACCTGCCGCGCCACGGACGGTACACTATCAGTACACTGCCGGTAGAGTAGGGTGGGGTGTCACTGTGTGCGAGTACTGACCGGGCGCGACGGCGTCCTCCACCAGTATGACGGAGTGGTCGGGGTGCGAGAGCAGCGCGCGCGCATGCGGCCCCCCGCCGTGGGGCAGGGGGCGGCGCGCCGCCCGCACGCCCGCCGCCACGCCCGCTGCGCCGCCCGCCACCACGCCGCAAGCGAATATCAACACGCTCTTACGCCACACTGCAACAAAGAGATGATGATGACGCGCCTGCTCCAGCACCTCGGGTGACGGTAACTGTTACCACGAAGATAAAACCAGGGCAACATAATATGAGTGTGGTGATACCTCGGAAGAAAGTAGATAATATTGGTAGCCTGATGACCTCCCTTTACAAGGTACACAAGCTCTTCTCTATACAAATCATCATACTCGTATACATAATGTTACCCTGGTAACGATCCTCTACAGAAAATCCCATCTCACTTAAGAGCTCGGTCCCATCTCTACGGCACGGCGCCGTGTCGTATAATTTCCACGGCGCGGCACGGGAATTACTCGTTTCGGAGTACACGGCGCGTCTAGTTCCGGCGTGAAAATTTCACGGCACAGCACCGTGCCGTAGACATGGGGCCTGGCCCTTAAGGTTATACACGGTCCATAGGGCGGTAGAGAGCCATGGAGTTCGAGACCAATCTACCGTCCTGTTCTGGGACTTCAACTTGGCAAGGGCTGAAAAATTGTGTAATGTTAACTTTACATTTTTTAGGGTTCCGTACCTCAAAAGGAAAAAAACGACCTAATTCCACCCTCCCCATTTCACTACAGGACTAGCAGAAAGTCGGCGAATTACCACCCATTTCTCGTTGAAATGCCAAAAATCAGTACTCAGCGATATCGATCCACATTCCTGTTGCGTACTGCACAAGAATGGAATTCGTTGCCGCCATCTCTGTTTCCTGAGACCTACAATCTTGGAATTTTCAAGGCTAGAGTGAATAGATATCTTCTAGATCGACGAGCTCCATCCTCGGCCACACCGTCGCTTAACATTCTCTATCTTCTATAAAAAAAAACGGAACTCTTATAGGATCACTTGGTGTCCGTCTGTCCGTCTGTCCGGGTGTCAAGACCTTTATCTCGGGAATGCGTGAAGGTATCGAGTTAAAATTAAAACCATTATGCATCTTGCTGCAGAAAGAAAAATAAAATTTCTCAGTTTTCGTAAAAAAAAAGTTATAGCCGAATATGTCGTAAAAACGCACATTTCGACACTTACAGAGGAATCAAAACCTATGGGGTACTTCCCGTTTACCTAGAACTTTGAAATTTGGCAAGAAGCATTGTGTTAGAGTAAAAAAAAATATAAAATATAGGAAAAAATCCAAAAAGTCGTCCCTCCGCAGTTGTCACCCCGGTCCCTCACCTCGGTCGTGGAAGAGCGCCAGCAGCTCTTCATACAGAAGCACGGGCGAGAGCGGCGGCGCGCCCTCTCGGATGCGCTGCACAGTCTCGCGCGACCAGGCCGCGATGCGCGCCCGACCCTCCGCTATCAGCTCGTGGTTCCACAGCTCGTTGAACGCGTCTCGGATCTACGACATTATCACCAACATATAACTACATATAACTCATCATTGTTAACATATATCGCTACAACCTCAATAGCAAGTCGTTACAGATAACCGTGCACTTACTAGGTAGTTGTATCGTTTGCGATGTGATAACTGTAGGAGTAGGTGCACTGGACACTTTATTTTGAAATGGGGCCTCGGCTATGTAACGCGTGTTCGGGTATAGTCAGTTCGAGTCAAATAAGGGAGTGACATAGATTAGCGATAGGTCCTGCACTGGTGTCAGTGCAGGACCTATCGCTCCCACTAAGGGTTTTTTGTGCATTTCCTCTACCAGTGTTCACCCGAGCCAGCCCAGCTCCTTGAAATATCTGCTGGCACAACTGCTCCAGTGGCGAAGATGTTTGTTCAGATGATGTTCATGAGGTGGCACACTTGAGATGGTGACACAAGCGATGACGAAACTAAGGTTGAGGTTGCAGCTAATGTTCCCATATGCATAATCCAGTGGATCTCCTGACATGTTATGTGGCTTCCCAGTGCTACAGTACATATTCTACAGTTTCAATATGAATTTTATTTGAATCCAATTCGAATACAAATGCTCTTACCCTCTGCAAAGTGTCTGAAGTCTGATGGAATGCATCTTGAACCCGGGACTTGCCACTCCCGGCCGCTGTTACTGCCGCTACCTACAACACATTTACAAATCATATTATAATTTAGATTTATAAGTACAATGGTTCAATTACACAGGAAGTAGGAAAATATTGAAAAGGATAAGCTAACTTTATTTGCTAAATGCTGTAAAAACATAAATCTAACTTATATACCTAGCATGTTTCTGCTTGAAGAGGAAACAAATTAAGGAAAAAGATTTAAGTTTATGAATTTCCACAAAGTAACGCCTGATTCAATACATTTTCTAAATGTTGTACTCGGGAAATACATACATACATTTATATGATCATGCCGAGCTTTCCTCTTTACATTTTAAAAATTATCCCCTATATTCTAGTAGTAGGTAGGTAGTCTGCTCCATTAAACAAGTCAAACACAAAGTAAGAAAATTGTTACTTATTTGCAAGCTGAAAATCTAATTAAGAATCCTTGTTGAACTCTAGGCCAGCGCCTAGAACTACGGAACTTTTGCCTAGGCATACCACTTTTGCTGGCCTACCATATTTTTTCTTTCTCCTTATCGGCATGATTGTGGCTGCATGGTAATAGTTCTATTTTTTTACTAATTATTTTATAATAATAATAATAGTTAACAGTTCCATCATCTATCCACATACCAAAATACTGTATTTTTTATTTTATTGTATGTAAAGGGCCTCTCAGTATTGGCTTCAGCTCCACTTATTCCGATCAAAGGACCGGGCTGCGACCCAAGATTTAAGTTAAATAACAGTAATAATCTTAAATTTGTTACATGTGCTTGTGTGATGTCACCTGCCAGTCCCAATGAAAGACCAGAAGGTTGAATTAACCAGCGCTAGAGTTGGAACTGGTTTATGACAAAAATTACTGTTGTTGTTTTGTTTATTTTATATTATGTTTATTGTTGTGGTTATTTTTGTCACAAATAGAGATGTGTCTATGTCTATATCGTTTTAAAATCTAATTCACTTTGATAGGTTCTTGTTGCTAGTCCATCATATCTTAACATCTATTGCCAACTAAAGACTTATTTAGAATTATTTAGAATTCATAAATATGTTAACATGGAATGAATGGTCCTCAATGAAACTTATTTCAAGAATCACAATAATGTAGTCATTATGTAATTCAAGGTCGTTTCAACAAGTGGCACAATGACACTTTGTCGTCACAAAGCAAACAAGCCAACTGAGTTTTCAATTTTATCATCACTTTTAAACAAGTTTTTTCACTTTCGCTAATAAGTGACGTCAACAACAGAGTCACTTTCGCGCGAAACTACCAGGAATTCATAACCTCAGTAGAGCTACTTACATGTAAAGCTTCTAGTTTTTCGCCGGCTCGGTGCTTGAATTCGTCCATATCAGAGCATTTAGAGATGCAGTAGGATCAGACCGAACGGTGCAAGTGTATGAAACTCATCCAAAACCTTCACCTTTGAACAGAATCTGCTCTAAATACCTACTCCCAAAATAGATCGAATGTCACATCTGAATGCATGATTTCACACATAATATTGGATGAACTCTATTTAATATGAAGTCTTGTATCGTTATATTGCTAAAATCATGTTAGGATAGCACAAAAACCGAAGACAAACTTCGATTTCTGTATTATCCAAACATAACCTCTCGTTTTTTGTTTGGCAATTTTGACAATTCCTGTTTTTGATGATTGATTGACAGTGCTAGTTGACAGTACTTGACAGCGGACAGCTGACTCTGATAAATGTTCCAAACTACACAGGACGGTTTTATAATTTGTAGCATAGAGAGCAAATATAATAAAATAAAAACCGGACAAGTGCGAGTCAGACACGCCCACCGAGGGTTCCGCAAAAACTAAATAAAAGGGGGAAATCATATTTTTTAAGCTATTGCATAGCTTCTATCGCGGGCCTTGAGCGTGGAGACCGAATCCAGAAATTCCGTAACGAAAATAGGAGACGCTGTGCCGGTCGGAGTGGGGGGTGTTAGGAATACTGCATAAATAAAATAAATAAATAATTATAATTACATAAGTTGATAAAAAATGCTATGCAATAGCTTTACCGCGGCAGTCTCCGAGTGCCACACGTCTTTTTAAGCTATTGCATAGCTTCTATCGCGGGCCTAAAGCGTGGAGACTGAATCCAGAAATTCCGTAACGAAAATAACCTAACACACCGCGCGTAAAGCTATTATGCAATAGCTTTACCGCGGCAGTCTCCGAGTGCCACACGTCTTTTTTTATATTTTTCTTCATAAACCGAAAAATATACATCGTAAAAATATTAAACACATTCTTTGCTCACCACTCGGATCCGAGTGGGGTGGGGCTATAGTAGCGGTGCCTCCCACTCGGATCCGAGCGAGCGTCCCGTTCATTTTGTAGTTGTCAGTAAACCACCGGCGTTTGAGGCAGTCAACGTTGCTTTGTGCGGCCACTCTGTACTTAATCAAAAATTCGCCCAAAAAGTTTTGGTTCCCAGCTGAAGTGAAGGGTCTGCAGGGGGCGAAGAATGTGTTAAAAACCTGCTTTAGCCTCAGAATACAGAAAAATACAGAAGCCGTGAACATGCTCAGAACCGAAGCGACAGAAACTACTCTTCTATAGAGTAGTTTTAAGCGCGCGTGATCAGTTGCTCTATCAAAGAGAATGTAATAGCTCTATGAACGTCGTAACGAGTGGCAAGCTTTGTTGATGTTAAATTTCATTCGAATATGCCGTCAAGTGTCGTTCCTACGTGTAAAAATGCAGCTGGGGTGAAAAAAAAACACGATGAGATAACATTTCACGTGTAAGTAGCACAATCGACATTATCTTACGTATTTATTTAGTAAATTGTTCGGTCTTTGATTATCGTAGAGAAAGAATCGTCCATTTTGTTGGTGTTGCCAATATCAACGTTTTAATTTTCCTTACTTTTACTTTCTCCCGATTTTATTAGTTTATAAATTAAATGAGTAGGTATTTCAATTTATTTATTACCCGATTAAAAATTAATTGGCCAAGTGCATGTCGAGTCGCGTGCAGGGTAGGGTTTCATAGTTGCAGTTCACCCCATATCAACTTAGAATATAACTACTTGTTTGATATTGTGAACATATGGATTGATTTTGGGATTTAAATGGATTTTGTGCGAAATTTTACCTCAGTAAATTATACATATAATTATATAAACTATAAATATATTTATAAGTTAAAGGTTATAAAATTATATAACCATTTACTTATAAAGCCCACTTAGCTGTGATAGGTTTAAATAGTTTTAGGTTATGCTGATGAAAAAAGAAAAACAGAGTGGACAGAAGTAATACGAAAAGTGCGGTTAGAAGAGTTGTGGAAACCGTCAAAACGAAGCGTAATTTGCTCGATACAAAACTCAAATTTGACATATACTGTGCGCCACAAAGAAGAGGCTTTTGATTCAGTGTAATATACTAGTTCGGAACCAATGGGCTCATATTTATTATGTGCGAACTAATATTTTTGTCAAATAAATTATTTTTTATTTGTATCTTATTACGTTAGCTTAGAATATTATAATTTTTTCTTTGTGCATCAATTAAACTGAGTAGTAAGTCAAGAGAAAAGTTATAAAAAATAATGATATCCGTTTAAGAAAGTAAACATTTTATTTTAATATATTTTTACCTTCACGATTTACCACAACAACGGGTAAATAATGTCTACACTAGCAACATTGTGCGGGTGAGAGGTGAGACGGGTGCGGGACGATTCTTTTGTTTTCGGACACAGCGTGGATTTTCTAACTGCAGCTGGTCGCGTATTTTTCTGTATTCTGAGGTTTTAGCCTTAGAATATAGAAAAATACAGAAGGCGCGTCCAGATGCAGTTACAAAATCCGTGCTGTGTCCAAAAACAAAAGAATCGTCCCGCACCCTTCTCACCTCTCACCCGCATAATGTTGCTAGTGTAGGCATTATTTACCCGTTGCTGTGGTAAATCGTGGAGATAAAAATATATTAAAATAAAATATTTACTTTCTTAAACGGATATCATTATTTTTATAACTGTTCTCTTGACTTACTATTCGGATTAATCGGTCAAATAAATTATTTTGTGTTTGTATCTTATTACGTTAGCTTAAAAGGTTAGGCATTATTTTAACCTGTCACAGCTAAGTAGGTTTGGGGGGTTCTACCACCCCCCCCCCCCCCCCCCCCCCCCCGAAATCCTGGCCATTAGTTTCATATTGATCTATATTTGTATTGATCATTAAAGTGCTGTGAACTTTCTAATACGAGCAAATAATTAACTAAAAATAGCCACTAACCAAATTTTTTTGGGTTCACTAATACGAAAAACAAAGCATAACGAGCGCGAAAATTGTAGTAGTGTTTTTATAGTATATTACTATAAAAACACTACACTACTACACACTACATACATTTTTCGCGAATAAACCATAAGCTATGCCCAAGTCCATTGCTGAAACCCCCCCTGAAATGAATTCCTGGCTACGGCCCTGGTAGGCTTTATAAGTTAACGGTTATAGACTACCACCACAAAAAAAAATACAAAATATCTGAGGAAAAATTTCGCACTAAATCCATTTAAATCGCAAAATCAATCAATATGTTCACAATATCAAACAAGTAGTTCTATTCTAAGTCCATATAGGGTGAACTGCAATTATGAAACGCTACCCTGAACGCTACTCGACATGCACTTGGCCAATTAATTTTTAATCGGATAAAAATATATTTAAATACCTACTCATTTAATTTACAAACTACTAACTAAAAAAATCGGTAGCAAGTAAAAGTAAGGAAAATCAAAACGTTGATATTGGCAACACCAACAAAATGGACGATTCTTTCTCTACGATGATCAAAGACCGAACAATTTATTAAATAAATACGTAAGATAATGTCAATTGTGCTACTTACACGTGAAATGTTATCCCATCGTGTTTTTTTTTCACCCCAGCAGTATTTTTACACGTAGGAACGACACAATGACGGCATATTTGAATTAAATTTAACACCAACAAAGCTTGCCACTCGTTAAGACGTTCATAGAGCAACTGATCGCGCGCGCTTCAAACTACTCTATATATGAGTAGTTTTTGTCGCTTCAGTTCTAAGCATGTTCACGGTTTCTGTATTTTTCTATATTCTAAGGTTTTAGCTTATGCTAATGAGGCTCTTTCATAATTATGATACTCCACAGGATACGGTTAATTCACTTTTAAATTTGGGCCCTCATTCCTTGTATAGAGACACTATTTCTTTGTGATTAAATTAAAAATTTCCAGTTTTCGGTTTTTTTCCTCTATGTGTACAAAACAATGCTTCTTGCCAAATTTCAGAGGTTTAGGTCAACGGGAAGTACTCCATAGGTTTTGATTCCTCTGTGAGTGTCGAAATGTGCGTTTTTTACGACATATTTGGCTGTAACTTTTTTTTACAAAAACTAAGAAATTTTATTTTTCTTTCTGCAGCAAGATAGTATGGATCTGCGTATATAGTTTTAATTTCAATTCGATACCTTCACGCGTCCCCGAGATAAAGGTCTTGACACCCACAGACGGACAGACGGACAGACAGACGGACAACAAAGTGATCCTATAATAAGTGTTCCGTTTTTTCCTATTGAGGTACGGAACCCTAAAAACATAAATCATTATTTATAAATAAATATTCTCGTATAATTTGTGTTTCTAAACTTATAATACAGTAATTATCCACTTAATAACATCTTAATCATCTAAATCTAACGGTATGGTGTTTTCTCCACTATCCGCACTCTCCGTGTGTTCTGATATTTCGCCCACGACCTTGTCTATCCACGTTCTACTGTACGACACCTGCAAAATAATAATAATAATTACTATTAATCACAGGTCAAAATTTCAAATAATTGTATTCTTACTTTCTGGAGTTTGCTGAACAAAAACTTAATTAGGTATAAGAACAGCATTATTTGAATGGTTGTGAATATACTATAAGAAGTTTGAAGTAAGAGAAACCTTTGCAAAGACGCCAGGCTTAGACTTGAAAGCGCATTCTTCTGTACCAGAGAACAACGCGATCCCAAACAGAGTTCCAGCTCGATTCATGCCACTAAAGTGTACAGCTGGATCACCCGTGTCACCCTGGAACATAAATACAGTAGATGAGGAAATTTGATTCTTAAATTTTAGGTAGCTACGTTTAATTTTTATTATCAATATTTTCATATTAACGATAGGTTTAGGTACCTACTGCGAACACCTAGCCCAGCAGCAGCACCGCTAGCATGAAAGGTAGATAAAAAGTTTTTGTCCACGTTGTTATGTCAGTTGTCAATGTCTAGCAGGGCTGTTAGCTGTTACAGCCATTATTATATCACGCATTATCCATTATTTACCACTACCTTCACATAAAGGAATTCATTTCCATCCAATCAAACCAACTCTCACAGAATTCGTCGCTCTATTCCAACTCTGATATTTAAAAGAAAATAGAGTAAAACGAAAAAATTGGTTGTCTGTAATGTCGATTTACGGACGATATAGTTTAACGTGACAACGTCATAACAAAACATTGATGAAATCACAGAATTCGCCCTATTACTTGGATGAAATGATTGCATACTTTTATGAATAAAATTAAGCACGACAATGAGCGTAACGGCCACTTTTTCGTGCGTGTAGCCGGCGTTCATCGATTTATTAGACGTTGTCGTGTCAAAAACATAATGGTGTTTCAATCATACTTAGTTAAAATAATGTTGATTTACGACATTGTAATTAGAGGGTGGTAATACACTTTTTTAAACTATCACGGTCATTCATTAAAGCACTATTATTATTAACGGGATATTTACCGTGGTTCGCGTTAATTTTGAGCTCCCTATATTTCGGCACACGCGAACCACGGTAAATACCCCGTTAATAATAATAGTGCTTTAGATGTGGTAATGTATGATGGAGCCAGTAAACAGTCGTTTTCACATAACAGCCTCGGATTTAATCATCTCAAAGACTCCTGGTACACAGCCAAAGCCCGGAGCTTTGGCTCGGAGGCCACAGAGTTAAGAACTTACAGCACAAAGAGCCACGCCTTTCACGACACTCTGTAGACAGATGTGGTCGTGCTGCAGCCGGTAATCGTTTCCATAGAGCAGCCTGCACTCCGACCGCGTCACCTCACGTACTATCATACGTCTGAGCTCCTGGTTCACACCCTCTCTGATCTGGCCTGTCACCTTCAAAAGAAAGGCTTAAATAGTAAAGGAAATTGCTAGAAGTAGGTAGGTAAAGAAAGGTATTTGTATGTATTTGAAATTGCAGCGCAGGTAAAGAAAGATTTACCAATGACTAATAACTAGGTCCCAAATAAATACTTATAGGCCACCAGTCCGCCCTTGTTTATCTATTTCTTCTCGTGTATCCTGGCACATGCCATCCTGTTTTGGTGAAGTGTGAAGCCGTTTTTCATCAACCATCAGTGTTTAATTTATTATTATCAGTATTTACATAATCTCTAAAGATATTACCACAGATCCGTATCCAGTGACGACTGTCTCGCCGAAGAGCGGAGGCAGGTCGGAGTCAGCGATGGCGAGCGCCACCGGCTGCACCCGGGGTCCAGGGTTCATGGGCAGGTTCACCTGAGACGGTGGAAACATTGATGTATAACCAACGAGCAGATACCCGCAAAATCAGCATTGAAAAATCCTCTCTCTGTGGATGCCATGGATGCCATGATCAGAAGGAAATTGCGCTCCATATTTCACATCTCCATAGCCAGTAATTTAAGCTATACGTTGGTCGGTCAGAGATTTCGGATTTCAAATATATATATTTACATATGTCACTACCAAATATATACAGGGAGAATTCGTAAAAGTACTAAATTATTATTCTTGTAATTCTATGGACCCTTTCCAAACTAGACGTGCTCATCATCTTTGAATAAACTCTATTATGTTAATCAATCGTTCAGACTTCAGAGTAAGCTTTAATCTGTCAACTGTCAAGAAATTAACGACTGACTTTAGCGTGTGATAGGTATATTCTTTTAATATGTAGGTATTTAGGTAAAGTTACATACCTACATGCCTACGGGGTAGGCAGCGCATCAATAAGGCTGTTTGACGTAGTTAGAGGGGTAGATGGAAGAGAGATGTTATTAGTGGGTTAGAGGGTATTAGAAGATAAAATGTATACAATATTGGCTTGCTGGGGTCAGGGGCCAGCCGATCAACAACGACAAACTTCGTCAATTTCTTTTAGTGAATCGTAAATAGAACAATTGCGTTTAATTTTCGAGTAGGCGTGCATAAAGCGTGCCGCTGTGGTATACCTTGATCATCGCCAGGTTGTGCTCCGGGTAGTACTGGTCCATCTTGTAGCTGGGATGCAGCCGGATGTCCACCACGGACAGGATGCGGCCGCCGAAGTCGCGGAACACGGACCCGACGCGGACGGAGACCTCGTGTTTCGTTACACTGAGGAATGTTCACACTCACACTGGCACAATAGTCACTAGTCGACTAGTTATTACAAATTACAAATGTGAATAATTATAATTTTAAAACAATCGCACACCCCCAATGTTTTATTACTTAATCAACGGACGATAGTTTAACGTGACAACGTCATAACAAAACATTGATGAAATGCAAACGTTACAATGAGCGTAACGGGACAATGAGTCATCCTTTTTAGTGCGTGCAGCCGTAATTGTATTCTACGACTTTTTCGGCATTATTAATATGCATATCTATACCAAATTACAGCTATCTAGTGTAAGGTATTGTATAAAAAAACATTGTATTGTCAAAGTGGGTAGCTGCACCACTTGCTTGTCGCGAAATAAATATCTTTCTGTGTGGACGTACTGGGATGTTATTATTTAATATCCTCGAGACACTCTTCAGTAGCGACGACAATTACATGAATTCGCGTGTGCGAAATAATAATAAACTGTTATTCAGTGAAGTACAATAATGTCTGTCGGCAAGATATCCGAGTTTAATGTGACGACGGATAACTGGCGGTTGTACTCGTAGGTACGAGTACGTCGAACGCTTGGAACAATATTTTTTGGTGAAAAAGATAGAACCCACTTTACAAGTGCCCACCTTGGTCACGGTGATGGGTTCGGCGGCCTACGAGTTGTTAGTGAACTTGATAAACCTACCACAAAAGCGTTCAAGGAGTTGACGGCCATTTTGGAAAAACATCTACAACCACGACTAAGTGTACTAGCAGAACGCTTCAAATTTCATTTCTGGAAACAATGGCGAGAAAATAGCAGACTACGTCGCAGAATTGAAAAAGATGTCTAAAACGTGTGAGTTCGGGCTGTGGCTGAGCGAAAGTTTACGTGACCGACTAGTTTGCGGGTTGCCCAGCGAAACCATACGACAACGATTGTTCGCGGAGAACAAGCTGGATTTACAAAAAGCTTACAGCTTAGCATTGAATATGGAGGCGGCAGAAAAAGACGCGGCTTTGGTGCAAACCCCGGGAAGAGAGAGGAGTGTGGCTGTCGATTGCTAGGCAATGACAAAGGCGGAGTCGATGACGTCACACGAAATAGGTACGGGGCGCGATGCATCAACCGCCGCCGGCGCCGGTGCCGGCGCCGGCGGCGGCTCGCGTGCCGCAGTGACGACGGACCGGCGACCTACGGCCGGCTGACGGTTAACGGGAGGACGAAGTGCGGGCCCGCAGCTGGAGTTCCGGGTCGGCGGAGGAATGCATGATGCAGCTACGTGCAAATATAAACGTTATGTATGCAGAGTATGTAACCGGGAAGGTCATCTACGCCGAATGTGTCCGAAACTGAAGGAGAGTTTCACTAGCGCGCACGAACATAACTACGTCGAGGAGGCGGACCAGTTGAGTAGCTACAGCAGTGACGAGGTACAGAACATTAATCAGTTGTCATTAGATAAGTGTCCACTGATTATCATACCTGTAAATGTAGATAATAAACTCATAAGAATGGAATGCGATACCGGCTCTGCAGTTTCATGTATAAGCTTAGAAATGTATCAATCAAACAGTTCAATAATATGAACATACGTTAGTGTGATTTATTGCTCAGATATTATACCATCGATTCGATTTGTACATCTCCGTCTCTGTCATTCTCTATGGAAATGACAGAGACGGAGATATACAAATCGAATCGATTCCGAAACCGAATGGGTTCAGAATATGGGGGCAGGCCATTCGTAAAATATAGGGATAAGGCACGCTATTTGGATCTATACGTCAGATAAAGGAAAAACGATGTTGCTAGGTAGACAGGTAGCGGAACTAGGCATACAATTACCTATGAATATTGGTTGTGAAGTGAACAATACTTAGTCTGGCCATAAAATACTGTTACAGTAAAAAATAAGAAAGATATTACATTTGAATTTGGAATCTGTCATTTTTATACGATTGTTCATTGAGTTTTCAAATTTTGGCGCCAATACATTGTACAATATTTTGCGATATTAAAATGGAGTGGGGTGATAAAGAGAACCGAATCGCTGTGATTGCATTACACAAAGTTGGTATGGAGCCAAATGCAATTTTTAAAACTCTTCATACGCTTGGTATTAGTCAAATGTTTGTGTACCGGCCTATTAATAGGTACAATGAGACCTCCTCTGTTTGTGACAGAAAAAGATCTGGCCGTCCACGTAGTGTTCGTACGAAAAAGGTGGTCAAAGCAGTAAGGGAAAGAATTCGAAGAAATCCTGTCCGAAAGCAAAAGATTTTATCTCGGGAGATGAAGATAGCACCCAGAACCATGTCGCGTATTTTAAAAGATGACTTATGACTTGCAGCCATTATGAGACGCACTGGTCATTTTTTAACTGATAATTTAAAAAATAATAGGGTGGTAAAATCGAAACAACTACTGAAGCGGTACGCAAAGGGAGGTCACAGAAAAATTTTGTTTACGGATGAGAAAATCTTTACAATTGAGCAACATTTTAACAAACAAAATGACCGTATTTATGCTCAAAGCTCTAAGGAAGCTTCCCAATTAGTCGACAGAGTGCAACGTGGGCATTATCCGACTTCAGTGATGGTTTGGTGGGGTGTTAGCTATGAAGGAGTGACTGAGCCATATTTTTGTGAAAAAGGTATCAAAACATCGGCACAAGTGTATCAAAATACCATTCTTGAGAAGGTAGTTAAGCCCCTTAACAACACCATGTTCAATAACCAAGTATGGTCCTTCCAACAAGACTCGGCGCCAGGTCATAAAGCTCGGTCCACGCAGTCTTGGTTGGAAGTGAACGTTTCGGACTTCATCAGAGCTGAAGACTGGCCGTCGTCTAGTCCTGATCTTAATCCGCTGGATTATGATTTATGGTCAGTTTTAGAGAGTATGGCTTGCTCTAAACGCCATGATAATTTGGAGTCCCTAAAACAATCCATACGATTGGCAGTGAAGAATTTTCCCATGGAAAGAGTGCGTGCTTCTATTGATAACTGGCCTCAACGTTTAAAGGACTGTATTGCAGCCAATGGAGACCACTTGAATAAGCTTTTATATTTTAAATTGTTTTATATTTATGTATTAAACTAACACACTGTAAAAGTAATAAATATTATTTGCAATAAAAAAATATTTTTTTTCTTCGTGACAATATTTATGGCAAGACTAGGTATATCTAACAATGTTTTTAACTTAGAAAATTCAGTTCCAGATATTGTGATGTGTTCGCGGAGGGCCTGGGGCGTTTCACCGGCGGCAAGGTCAGCATCCACCCGCGCGAGGGCGCGCGGCCGCTCGCGTACGCGCACCGCGAGCCCGTGGAGCGCGCGCTCGAGCAGCTGGTGCGCGACGGCGTGCTCGCTGCTCGTGCTCAGCCCCGTCGACCGCTCCGATTGGGCCACGCCGATCGTGGTCGTGCCCAAGAAAGACGGTAACATTAGGATATTATAAAGTGACCTTGAAAAGAGTGCTAGATGTCGATCGTTACCCTCTGCCGCGAGTGGAAGATCTGCTGGCAAGGCAGCACGGGGAAGAGAAATTTTCAAAATTTTATTTTTCCCAGGCTTATGCACAATTTGAGCTCGATGATACCAAAGAAGTGACCGTGATTAACACTCACAAGGGTATGTTCCGTTATAATCGGTAGGTATACGGACTGGCATCGAGTCCGGGCATCTTTCAAAAAATTTAGAACAATTGTTTGCGAGAATGCCTCGGGTAGGCGTATTTTTGGACGATATAATCATAACGGGGAAGGATGATCGGGAAAATTTAGATAACCTATACAAAGTATTTGACATTTTACAAGAGAACGGTCTAAGAGTAAGGAAAGGCAAATCTTTGTTCACGTTTTCGAATGCAGAGATGATTATGATTATGATAATAACAGCCCAGTACGTCACACAGAAAGATATTTACCTATTTCGCGATAAGCAAGTGGTGCAGCTACCCACTTTGACAGTACAATGTTTTATATACAATACCTTACATCTAGTACTTATAGTTTCTGAGCAAAGCCACGAACGGACAGACAAACAGACAGACGGACATGTTGAAACTATAAGGGTTGTTTGCTACGGAACCTTAAAGAAACATATAGTCGAATTGAAACCCCCTTTTTTTTGGAAGACAGTTAAAAAAACATTTACGAAAATCGAACCGAATCGTACGTAAGCCACCTTAATTGTATTTGGCAACCTCATATACATTGAAGTGGCTAAATATACGAACTAATTTTCTTACTACAAAAACTTTGAGCTTTGCTTAGAGCATACGACAATGGCTCCCGTATTCGCAGTTCACAAAGTCTGTCCAACTCACGTGCCCGGTCCAATTAACCCCACGGCCACGGAGCAACTTCTTCGCGCGTACCAGGAGTTCATAAGACTTAGAAAGTGCACTGAACGCTCGTTCAAGTTTCGAATAGTATTTCGGTGGCAAAGGGAAATAGTATTGAAGGAATTTTAAGAACAAGTGACACAAGCTTAGAAAACTTGAAAACCTCTTACGTATCAAAAAGTCAACGCTAAGCTGGTAGCGCTTAGACACTGTAATGAGAGCACTTCTAGAAAATTTTAAGTCGTGAATGATGATACATCTAGTATCAAAATCGATCAAGCCGCTTAGGCTGCAAGTAATAGCAGAAACATACATCCGAAAGCATAGTCCTCCTTCTTGCGCAGTCGGGTAAATCATGTCCACCAACAATATAAAAAGAAAAACTAAATATTCGAATCTAGAAAAGCAGTTTTTGCTTTTAGAAAAATAAATAAATATTTATTTTTAGGGTTCCGTACCCAAAGGGTAAAAACGGGACCCTATTACTAAGACTTCGCTGGCTGTCTGTCTGTCTGTCTGTCTGTCTGTCTGTCTGTCTGTCTCCAGGCTGTATCTCATAAACCGTGATAGCTAGAAAGCTGAAATTTTCACAAATGATGTATTTCCGTTGCCGCTATAACAACAAATACTAAAAATAAAAAAAATAAAAATATTAAGGGGGGTCCCCATACAATAAACGTGTTTTTTTCGTATTTTTTTGCTCAATATTAAAAACGGTAACAGGTAGACGCTTCAAATTTTCACAGAATATTTACTTGTATATTACCTTTCAAAATAAATAATTAAATAACAATAAAGTAAATATTAAAGGGGGGCTCCCATACAACAAACGTAATTTTTAAGCAATTTTTACTCGATCTTAATTAACAGGTAGAAACTTGAATATTTGTAAGTAAATATTTAGAAATATTACTAACTATAAAAATAAATACCTAATCTAATACATAAAAACTCACAAAATGAAAATAATCCGTGCATCTAAACGCGAGGCGGTTGATAAGCAACGGCCGCGCGGGTAGCGGGGGAGGTAACATCACGGAGCGAGCCATAGCCGCGCGTATTCGCGCGAGCGTAGTTATGTTGCCCGGATGTGTATCGAAAACCTACCTATAAGTTTGCAATTTACTACTTGGAATTTCGTTGATTTCTCGTTATTTTATACGATTTTCTGTTATGATAGTACGGAACCCTTCGTGCGCGAGTCCGACTCGCACTTGGCCGATTTTTTATATTTTCCTTCATAAACCGAAAAATATACATTGTAAAAATATTTAAAACCCTGTTTCAGCGTGTGCTAATGAAGCTCTTTCATATGATACCCCACATGATACTGTTAAGGCACTTTAAAATTTGGACTCTCCTTCCTTGCATAAAGATCCTATTTTTTTGTGATTAAATAAAAAATGTACAGTTTTCGGATTTTTTCTTTATATGTACTATATGACAATGCTTCTTGTAAAATTTCACAGTTGTAGATCAACGGAAAGTACCTCATAGGTTTTGATTCCCTTGTGAGTGTCGAAATGTGCGTCTTTTGCGACATATTCGGCTGTAACTTTTTTTTATGAAAAGTAACAAGTTTGATTTTTGCAGATGAGACTATAGATCTGCGTATATGGTTTTAATTTCAACACGATACCTTCACGTGTTCCCGATATAAAGGTCTTGACACCCGGACAGACAGACAGACAGACAGACAGACAGACGGACAACAAAGTGATCCTATAAGGGTTCCGTTTTTCCTATTGAGGTACGGAACCCCATAAATTACTTTTCTGCAGTCGGATATTTTTGATTTTCTTTTAATATACATACTTGTTGGTGAACACATGCACACATTTACCATCATACACTCACATCACGCAACGTTTAATTTAAGCAGGGCTTATTTTTCTATTTGATGTAAAAGTATCTTCCTTTACTTTACGAATGTAATTGTATATGATTAAATATAAAATGTAAATCTATTATCGGTCTCCACGCTCAAGGCGATATGACCGACTGCGCAAGAAGGAGGGTTATGTTTATTATAATAATTGTAATAGTGAAAGATTAGGAGTAGAGTAATGAGTGAGTACTGACTAGTCGAAGCACTGCGCCGCGGAGAGCGCCCACTGCTTGCCGACGATGGCGCCGCCGCACCAGTGCTTGCCGTGCAGCCTGCAAACAACACACATTATAAGAAACGGCGACTTCGTCACATGGTTGATATTCTGTGAGCTCGTACGAAACGCTTTGGCTCCACTTTCATTGTGCGTACCGCCAAAATGTGGAATGCGCTTCCTGAATGGATCTTTCCGAATACATATAATTTAGGTGATAACAGCGTGCGTCGCGTCTATGTTCACAGAATCTTTGCTGTATATATTCTAATTTTATTCTGTGTCATGTTGTGTAGTGAGTCGAAAGTGCTCCTCGCACCTCATGCGGCCCTGGTACTCCGGCTCGACGTACAGCCTTAAGTCGGTCTTAAAACGCCTCGTCTACTCGATTGGTTCCCATCCTTATTCCTAGAAGTTACAGTTGAAATTCGACGTTTATGAAACGACACAAGTTGATCTTTTTCCCGTGCGCTGTAGGAGCCGCCACGGAATTCACGTTTTAACCAAAATTCGACTTTATTTGTATGTGGAAATATTTAATGAGACTGTGACGTCACTATGACGGTCGGTATTAATTTAGTTGAGGTGGAAATTCGTGAACACAAGTCGACGGAGAACTAGTATAGTGAATGAATTGACAGAATGATAGTTTCCTTTCAAAATGCCGTTCATAGTTTAAGCCAAAAATATAGATGTGTGATCATCACGTATTTACCTACTGTCTTTGACGCACACAATATGCGTTCGAATGATTTTATTTAAAGTACCCAAGGACGTCGCCAGCCCATGGCCCGGGGGGGGGGGGGGGGGAGTTAATATTATAGAGGATGAGAAAAATATGAATTGTAGGTGCACGGCCTAAGGACTTTGGTTAATTTGCAGTTGGCTACATTTTTTTAATCTCTAGGGGGGGCAGCTGCCCCCCTAGACTTGTTGGCGACGCCCTTGAAAGTACCTTCGCCGTATTTGTCTTGTCAGTTGTCATAGAGTTAAGAATTCAAATTGTGCCAAATTTTGCTTAGTTGTCGTGTGTAGCGAAGGGCAGAGGGCACTTGTTAAGAGTAGCTTTACTCGATTCGTATTCTAAGCATTACTTTTATGATTTTATTAAGTAGTTATAGCGGAAACATAGAAATTACGTCCTCAGTGACTTTAAATTGCGTAAACTTCTCTTATTTCTTGTGCAAATTGTGTAAAAATGAATGAAACACTAAAAAATATAATCTTTCATTTGTCACGTGCACGAATGTGGGCAAATTTAAGAACACCCACTTTGTCACTTCTATATATGAGTATCTTTGGTAAAATAACAACTGTCATTGATGACTGTAATGCGTATGTATATCTATTATCTATTCAACTCTAATAGGTATACTTGACACAAGCTTGACACGTTCACCGCTCGCATTTTGTATTATTTTTGTCAATTTTTGACCTTTTTAACCCCCGACGCAAAAACGACGGGGTGTTTTAAGTTTGACGTGTCTGTCTGTGGCATCGTAGCTCCCGTCGGATGAACCAATTTTGATTTTGTTTTTTTGTTTGAAAGGTGAATTAGTCGGGAGTGTTAGCTAGTATTAGTTAGCTATGTTTCATCAAAATCGGTTCAGCCGTTTTTTTTGTCGGGGGTTATGAGTTTTCTAAGCTTATACTTGTGTTTCAAATGTTTCGAGCATCCCATGACGGCCTAACTTTGTTTTACTTTTTCAAGCTAATATTGAAATTTGTTAAAGTTACCGACCTGACTGAGACCGTATAAGGGTAGTCCTCCAAGCAGACCAGCCCCGATTCCGTAGTAAGCCTTTTCCGCCTCACATGCGTCAGATCTTCCTCCATTTTTGGTGGGAATTCACATTCTAACTCCGATTTGAGTGTCGATGTCGTGGCTAGAATAATAACGGTGTACAAATGAGCAAGCTATGCTAACACAAGTTCGAAGCACATTCATAAAGCGAGAATTGTTAACATCGAAAACGATAATTCGTGCATAAAATAGATGTAGGTTTGGCCGACACACCTCATGGTAGGCGACGGCGGGGCTCGCTAGATGACATTTAATTTAAAAGAAATCTCTTTGAATGAAATTGAAAGTAGTTTACAGGAATAAGTAAAATGTGGTATTATATTCTTGCAGCACTCGATGTATTTAACAGTTGTGTAGGATACATTAGAAACATAATAGCACGTGGCTCACAGTAAAGTGGATATGCATTGCCATATCAAGTTATTGGACAAAAGATGATATTGTACCTAAATCACCTCCCGTACTCTTTGAGGTGGGCCACCCAGCGGGGCGACCATCGACAAAGTCGACTGCTATGAAATTTATTTGCTGCCCAGAAGCATAGCCTGGGGATCCTGGGATGGTAAACAATTTTAGTTTTAAAGAAGCAATACGTGTATTTAAAGACAACTCTACATGCGCGGACTTAGACGTTATTCAATAAGATTTTGTAACTCATGCCATGAGTTGGTGCAGAATACTTGTAACAAATACGGTGGTGATGAGAGTATCTAAAACATTTTTTTAAATCACCATCATTGTCTTACTAGGACTATATAAAAATGAGAGGACATTATAAAGACAGTTACACGTTCAACTAAGTAATAAGTAGATTACGCAGAAAGACAGAAATCATATATTTTCTAGGCCACGGTTATAAAACGTGTTTTCATCAACGAATATATTTTGCACTGGTTATAATAACAATAATTGTGTGTTATATCATTCTGTAGACAACAAGAGCAGTGGTTTGAAGTCAGTTTACATACGTCTTTTGCCAGGCACTGGCATCAAACCCAGATAAGGCTGGAGATGAAATTGTAGACCCCTCGCCAGCCCGCTTGGTGCTTTGTCCACGAAACAAATAAAAACCGATGTTTTAATATGACTTATATAACTAAATCTAGCTCTAAACATTACTTTGTCAATATTTATTCTAACAAACCACCATAAGTTTTGGAATGGCACATAAGAGACCTTAGAGACCAAAGTTACCTGCATGAAACAAAGAGAACAACTAAACTAAATAAAATCTTACCGCTTAGAACAAAACATCTACTAATATGAACTAAAACTAATAATAGGAACTTAACAACTTTGACTTCCATTTTAACAAACACAGTTCTTGATCATCTACAAAACATATTTTACGTGAAACTTGAGCCGAGGGCGAAAATTAACTGTACTTTCACTAGGCCCTAATATAAACTAGGAAAGAAACTGTTTGGAAAAACTTTGGTATTGTAAAGGAATAACAATGGAGTAATATGAAACAAATTGCCGTATACCATTATGTAAACCATAACATGCTTTTAAACGTTATTTGCCGTTTGTTTTGAAGCTAGGAGTCAATCGGTCAGTATTTTTATACGGCTGCCTCAAAACATAGGAAGCCATCCGAATGGCTTCCTATGTTTTGAGGCAGCCATTACACTAACTCGACTATAAAGCGACCTACTCTAGAGATACTTTTATAACAGGAAATGCTCTCTCCTTCCCATCCACCATTTAACCAAGATCAAATATGGCGTCAAACGACTCATTGTAGTCAAAAGGATTTTTTCATTACTCATACTCTGAAAGTAGGTCTGTTGCCTGAGGAGCGGGTTGAAAGTAATACTTTCAGCCCTAGGGAGAATCGCTTTCAACTGCCAGCTGTCAAATTAAAAAAAAACTAGTTCTATTTTCACTTTTCTATTGAGCCATGTCCAACTTTCTTTAAAGCCACTCAATTACAGCGCGATGTAAAATTGAAATAACATAAAGATAAGTATTGATTAAAGAATGTATAAGTACATACATATTTTATAAACTTTAAATAAAATTATCTTACCAAAGTTTTTGATCTATGTAAAATAAAATTTACTCATTTTTTCTGTAGCTAATTCGTGTTTTTATTTTTACTTTCCTTGTATTCGTAATGAAAAGCACAGTGTTTACCTCGGGTTAAAGACTTATTTAGTCCCTCGAACTATTGGCGCCCCAACCAAGATCAAATATGGCGTCAAACGACTCATTGTAGTCAAAAGGATTTTTTCATTACTCATACTCTGAAAGTAGGTCTGAAGTTGCCTGAGGAGCGGGTTGAAAGTAATACTTTCAGCCCTAGGAAGAATCACTTTCAAACTGCCTGCTGTCAAATAAAAAAAAAACCGGACAAGGCGAGTCAGACTCGCCCACCGAGGGTTCCGTACAAACTAGTAGATAAAAGGGAGTTTCTTTTTTTTTTATATATTTTACTTCATAAATCGAAAAATATACATCATAAAAACATTTAAAAACCTGTTTTAGCTTGTGCTAATTAAGCTCTTTCATATGATACCCCACATGATACGGTTAAAGTACTTTAAAATTTGGACCCTCTTTCCTTGCTTAAAGACCCTATATTTTGTGATTAAATTAAAAATGACCAGTTTTCGGATTTCTTCCTATATGTGTACTATAACACAATGCTTCTTGCCGAATTTCGTAGTTCTAGGTCAACGGGAAGTACCCCATAGGTTTTGATTCCTCTGTGAGTGTCGAAATGTGCATTTTTTACGACATATTCGGCTGTAACTTTTTTTAATGAAAACGGAGAAGTTTAATTCTTCTCTCTGCAGCAAGATACTATGGATCTACGTATATGGTTTTAATTTAAACACGATACCTTCACGCATTCCTGAGATAAAGGTCTTGACACCCTGACAGACGGACAGACGGACAGACAGACGGACAACAAAGTGATCCTATAAGGGTTCCGTTTTTTCCTATTGAGGTACGGAACCCTGACGGCAGACACACGTGCCTCTGGACGTGAATCCCACACTCCCACAATATTTTTGATTACCTATCAAATGATACTCCGCACAGTGGAGAAATTTACACTCAATTAAGTATGTGTAGGGGAAGGACCCCAAATTTGGCAATACGACTTTCTTGGCATTATTAATATGCATATCTGTACCAAATTACAGCTTTCTAGTACTTATCGTTATTGAGACATGGCGAAACTATGTGTTCCTTGTTTATTACGGAACCCCAAAAATGCGCTATTTCGTTAACTCCTACGAACTTTTTCGTAATAAACAAGTGATTTTACCAGAACTATTGTAAAGAATGCGTATTTGCAATCTTTTACATAAATTTTACGCATACTTGAATACATCATTTTATAGCAGTTTTACGTAACAAAACACGCCAAAATTTGTATATGTAGGGCTGATACGTTTCTGAGTAAAATATAACTATGACGTACGAACGAGATAGACGAACATGGTGAAATTATTACGGTTCCTCGTAATTTCTACGGATCCCTAAAAACAAACCTATCTCTGAATAGATCAGTGCGCAGGCGCAGGTGGTGAAGTAGATTTGTTTTCGTCTCATTTCGGCTCATTGTTTCATTGTTGGGGATTTTAGGTGTTAGTTGAATCTTTTTCATCACTTTTCAGTCTTTATCTTTTCAATGAAGTAGGTTTCAGAGTTCCGTGGATCATAACTGAAATCGATTATCAATGTATATTAACTCAGCTCAGTTGAAAGTTCGTATGTCTGCCTTCTAAGCTGTTGGTTGTCGGTTCGATCCCTACCCAAGATAAACATTTGTGTGTTGAACTTGATTCAGTAGGTACATTGTTTTAATAGTCAAAGAACAATCTCGATTTCGTTGAAATTTCTGTATCTGTGGGAGCAATTTTAAAGTAGGTATATTATTTAAAATAATAATAAATATGTTTTCAAATCTGTTTGTAGGTGACGGAGTTATAACAAACATAAAAAAACATACAACCGAATTGAGAACTTCCTCCTTTTTAACCGACTTCTACAAGTATCTATATTGAAATAAAAACAAAATACCCGACTGCAGAAACGCAGTGTTTGCAGTTTAACTTACGATTTCGTTACGCTTGACACGCTGTTGAGTGTACGTTTTTTTGTGAGAAAGTATGTGTAAAATCGCCGTAAAAGATTATAAATGCTCATTTGTTGAATAATTAGAATAAAATCTTGTTTATTACGAAAAAGTTTGTTGGAGCTTGAGAACAAATGCATTTAAGTATTTTTATTTTTGCGAGAGATGTATTATTATAATTCCAACAAATATAGCGCATGAGACTCAGGATCAGAGAGTAAAGACGAATCTAACGACTCCTCGCAAATCAAAATCGGTCAAGCCATTTAGGCTGTAGGCGATCATATAGAAACATACATATCTACTTACCCACGTACCTAAATATATACATACATACAGACAGACATACTTATTCTCGGAAAACATAACCCTTCTTCTTACGCAGTCGGGTAAAAAGTAGAATATTCTCAATTCGGATGTATTTTTTATGTTTGTTACTGCATATCTCCGTTATTTATAAACGATTCATGAAATTATTTTTTTGTTTAAAATGTTTATAATTTTGTATCTCGACCAACGGCAGTTCTAGCAAGTAAAACCGCAAGATAAATCAAGTAGTCTTTAACGACAAAATAAATATCTACGGAACCTTAGTAATATAATTACTGACTCTCACGATGGTCTTGTTGAAATCGCGGCACCAATAGACAACAAACACGTGAAACTTCTTAATCGTTTAAAAATCGTCCGTCAGTCAACTGTCTCCAAGTTATGATCTCCTATTGAAATATATAATTACAATTAAATATAGAAATTACTTAAAACTAAATTGAATAAAGCAAAATGAAAGTGCAAACGAGCTTTATAGTAGTTATATATATATTTATAACAAATTGTTCGTGTAAATTGATAAGTATTCAAATAAATAAGGACTTAGAAAATTCTAAGGAGAGCGATGAGAGCGGCGACAAGACTATTAATATAGTCATAAATAAAAATAATCAAACGCATAGCAACATTCCCGTTACCAGTGACAGTATAGAACATTACAAAGATACAGGTAAGTACATCATTTACTATTTTACCTGACTTCCCGAGAAGGAAGGCAATGTTTTCCTATTGTATGTGTATACTAGCTTCGCCCCGCGGTCTCACCTGCATAGTGATGAAAAATGGTGATGGTGATCATGATAAAATATAGCCTATGTCTTTCCTCAGGCCCTAAAGAAGCTCTGTGCCAAATTTTATAACGATTGGTTGAGCCGTTAAGACGTAACAAACAGACTTGCGTTTTTTTGCGTTTTGAATCAAAACCTATGGGGTACTTCCCGTTGACCTAGAACTCTGAAATTTGGCAAGAAGCATTGTGTTAGAGTACACACATAGGAAAAAATCCGAAAACTGGACATTTTTAATTTAATCACAAAAAAATAGTGTGTTTATGCAAGGAATGAGGGCCCAAAAGTGAATTAACCGTATCATGTGGGGTATCATACGAAAGAGCCTCATTAGCATAAGCTAAAACATGTTTTTAACACATTCTTCGCCGCCTGCAGACCCTTCACTGCAGCTGGAAACCAAAACTTTTTATTATTAATTAATATTTATTAAGTAATAAAGCAATGTTTCTAAAATACTTATGGGACCAACTTGAGAGCTGTATCTATATGCCAATTCACGAAACACAAAAATTGGTTCAAGAATGAGCGAGAAATGCATGCACGAAAAAGTGTGACTCATTGTCTCGTTACGTTACGCTCCTTGTCCCGATAAGCGCGCGCGCGCTTGCGGTGGCTGAGGAAGCGGGCGGGTGTGCGCCGCGCCCGACCATCCGCGACTCCGCGTCGCTTCAATTATTTATCATTCCTCGGAGCTCGCGCGCGGACGTATGTTGTCACGTTAAGCTATTGTCCGTAAACCGACTTTACAGACAACCAATTTTTGGCTTTTCGCGGATAGGATTTCCACGTACAAAATGGGGAATTTCAAGTTTTCTTTACTACAGAAAAAAACACGTACAAGTTGAAATTATCTATTTAAATACGAAGTTGCATGAAATGAGCAACAATAGGTACATTAATTTATTTGTACTATTGAAAAAGATCTTTTTTGTATCGAAACTTTTTTATGAACAAAGCAACTCATCCAATAAAATAAATAAAAACTCTATAACTCTCTTGTGAATAATAGCAATGAAAAAGTCACAGTTTCATTACAGGTGCCATTATGTGCCTAATTGCGGTGAAATTAGGGCCACTTTATGAGCAAGTGTGTTGAAAAATCTTTTATCTTTAATTTCGCAAAAACAACAGAACAATTACAATATCTGTATAACGATATTATATTTATTTGGCAGTGATCCAAGGACTTAAGCAGCACAAGAGGGGGAAAACTAAGCGACACGAGGAACAGAAGAATTCCATGGAAGAAACAAGAGGTGTGTGGGCAGAGAGACGGGGCACAGATAATAACGGTGGAAAAATGCTTTCTGAACGTGATGGTGATATTTATAGCGATAAAGTAATGAACTTCGAAAATATGCGACAAGTACCCACAGCTAGGGCTTTACAATACCCTTCAGTGAATTCTGATAATGAACGTGGGGGTGTTCCACAACAACCGCCAAAGAAGCCAAAACGAAAAAGAGTAAGCGAGGAAGAAGAACAAGCCAAGAAAAAACAAAATAAGCATAAGAAAAGCACTAAGAAAATGAAAAGCACGGCTAAACATGATAAGAAATCTACCGATGAAGAGTCAACGCCGCTGGGTTATGAGAATAGCGCGGAATTAAAGACACAACTACTGAAAATGTTGCATTACGGGGGCGGCGGTGGGAAAAAAAATCCGGACGTAGATGATATATTTCCGTCAGAACCATACTCTGAACAGAAAAGATTTGAAGTAGAAGACGTTTCAGAAGTACCAGATCCAGAGTTAGAAAGGAAAACCCGAGAAAGAGATAGCTTATTACGAGAATTAATTGATTTAGAAAAAAAAAGGTTAGAAGAAGCAAGGAGGGATATAGTAACGCCAGAAGACACAACTAACAGTATTCAAATGCTTCAAGATGACAAGGCACTACGACAACTAATTGATACAGAAAAGGAAAGACTTGAAGAAGCAAAAATTCAACTACCAGATACAGCTGATTCATATAAGAAAATAGTTGAAGAAGAAAAACTGTTACGACAATTAATTGAATCAGAAAAGAACAAACTCGCCGAAGCAAGAATGCATCTACCACTAGTAAATAACCCAGAAACGTCAAAATTTGGACATGTGCATTCACATTCACACGAAACAATGGAATCGGAAAAGCAAAAACTTGAAGAACTTAGAATGTCAGAAACAGCTGCACTAATTGACGAAGAAAAAATGCTACGGCAAGGAGCAGACTCAGAAAATGACAATATGCATGAAGAAGAAAGTATACTGCTACCACCAAAGGAAGAAGAATCAAGGAAAAGCGAGAGCCACACAGACAATGAACAAACTATTGGTAAGTAGTAGCTCCAAATTACCTTCGTCAAATAAGTCGTATGTCTCTAGATATCGAATCGAATCAATGGTTCGACGTAAAAAATTGCCCCAAATGCATTTCTAAACTATTCGAGAAAATCATGATTAACCATAACAGTAGACTATATTAAATACTTTCAATGAAAATTGTTTTGAAGTCATTGTCCTTTCGCAAAGTAGTCTAAACAAAAAATACTCGTTAGTTTTCTTTAAATTAAATCATTAGCTACAGCACCCTACTACAAGCGTGTCTCGACACGATCTTGGCCACTTATTTAAACTATAATTAATTAGATCAAGCGGGTCAAGGGAGCGGCGACAACGAGCATCATTCAGATAGGGAGGACCAGGAGAGCAACGAGCGCGAGGACGTCGCCAAACTTGATGACAACTACGCATTCTCCGCCTCGATACAGAAGAAGGGAGCGCACTACGCGAGCGGCGCACTCATCGGCCCGAGATGGGTGCTCAGCTCAGCGGCTGAGTTTTACAAGTAAGTACGTGCTCAATAAACAGGTTGAGACGATTATTGTCCGACCTCTTTGGACATGATATAATATTTGTTTAATAGTGAGAAAAGCACATATTAAGACATTAAGGCTATTTGCACCGTTAAGCGGACGTCCAGGCAATCCGCTTGATGCACCGCTGCTCTATGAAATTACTCAAAATAAACAGTATCCGGCACTAAGAAAAAAGTATATGGCACAAACTTTACACAAAGGTCTACTGTTCGTAGAACAATTAGTAATATCGGTCAGGATGACGATGTAATGGAATAAGGTAGTATTGTGAGTGAACGTCCTTCGTCCGCAGCGTCCGGGAGACGATCCGTCTGTTCCAAGTACGTGTGGGGTCAGTCAGCTGCAAGCGCGGCGGCGCTACGAGCCACCTGCAGGCGCTCGAGGTGCACCCGCGGTACTCGCCCGGCGAACCCGCCTTCGACGTGGCGCTCCTGAGGACCGCCGACCCGATAGGGGACTCGCCGCTCGCCAAGCCGATCAAACTCTCCACCGTCACCGGAAAAATCGTCAGCGCGCAGTTCCTCACCACTTACTGGCCGAGGATTGTGGTGAGTGCGCACGGACACTTCGTTATACAGAGGCTGCTCATTACACATTTTTTTTTTACGGTAGAACTCCATTTCCCAAGTGTTCCAGAAATATTTTACTGGCCTTGTGGCTCAGTTGGTAGTATGTCTACTTGCTAAGCTACAGGTCGTGGGTTCGATCCCCACCCAGGGTAAACATTTGTGTGATGAGCATAGATGTTTGTTCTGTGTCTGGGTGTTTCTATGTATCACATGTATATATTTACAAAAAAAAAAAGTAAGTATATATTTATTCTATCAGCCATCTAGTTCCATAGTACAAGCTTTGCTTAGTTTGGGCTTGATGGTGTTGCTGTTGTGTGAAATGTCCCCAAATATTTACTGAATTATTTTTAATATAATATTCCAAGAGAATACTGTAATAAATTTGTACATCTACGAATATCTTTATTTCTGCCTCGATCTCGCAAAGAGGCTGCGAGCAGATCCCTCTCTATAACACGTCGCGTGATCTTGAGCTTCCATAAGGTTCCAAAGGTTAATTAAAACAAAATTAATGAATGGAGAATCCCATTTAGTCTAGTATAGGAGTAACACATTTCTCCCATTCCCCTGGCTCGCAACACTGACAATCGCCGTTTCCCAGGCGAAGGATGGCGTGGTCCCGGTGAAGGCCAAGGAGCGGGTGCTGCATCACAACATGCGCGTGTCGACACAGAAGCTGGTGCCGACGGCGCAGTGCCGGCAGCTCATGCGCGCCGCCAACGTCAGCCTCGAGGACAACACCCTGTGTCTGCGCAGGATAATCATACACCACAGCCTTTGTACGGTGAGAGATCTTTCATGTGGAACGTCTACTGCGGTGCGTGACACCGGCTGACGGAGAGAGCGCTCTACAAAAGAATGAGAAAGGTGTATGATTTTTTACCCGACTGCGTTAAAAGGATGGTGTTTTTCGAGCGTATGTTTTTATGTATGTTTTTTACGTCCATAGCATAAACAGCTTGACCGATTTTGATGTGCGAGGTGTCGTTAGATTCATCTTCACTCCATATGCTATATATTTTTTTACCTGACTGCGTAAGAAGGTTATGTTTTTCGAGTGTATGTATGTTTGTATGTATTTTATTATTAATTTTATTTTATATATATATACATGTTTGTATACATGTACGTATTTATATAGGGATGTTTGTATGTTTCTATATGACAGCCTACAGCCTAAGCGGCTTAACCGATTTTGATGTGTGAGGTGTCATTAGATTCGTCTTTACTTCCTGAATGTCATAGGCTATATTTTTTGTAATAATAATAATACATCTTTTGCAAAAATATTAAAATGCGATTTTTCATAACCGCAAACGAACTATTTCGTAATAAACAAGTGATTTCACTAGAATTATTCAAAAAAATGCGCATTTATAGCCTTTTACAGCGATTTTACGCATATTTTCTCATAGGTAACAAACGCACACTCAACAACGTATCAAGCGTAACGAAATCGTAAGTTTGACTGCAAAAATGTTCTTCTGCAGTCGGGTATCATGTTTTTCTTATATTGCAATTTTGTTCGATGGTCCAAGAGTCTCGTATAGCCGTGTCATGTATGTTTGCAGCCGGACGCAGGCGCACCCGTGGTGGCCGAGGACGGACTGTGGGGCATCACGTCGAGCTGGGTGTCGGACCAGTGCCCCTACGTGGTGCTGCACACGCTCGTCACCAGGGTCTCCGCGCCCGCCGTCAGGACCTGGATCGAAGAACAGATGCGCCAGTAGCCAGGGCTTACCGTGGAAACCTACACGACATACTTTCATCCACCTTCCTGAGGAATTAACCTGTCTATAATCCAGAATACATTCGTTGGAACCTTATTTGCCCGAATCCGTTTCATACAGTTCCTGTTACGTTTTAATTGAAATGAGTTTCGGATTCGAGAAGTTTCTAAGCCGTCAGTTGCCCGAACAGTTATTAGATAGATATCTTAGATCAGATCGGACACTTAGGTACTGACATAGATAACTATAGCAACATAGATAATAACGGCTTATCTAGCTCGCGAGCTAGGCTAGCTGGAGGAACCACGGCATAGGGGGAATTTGAATAGACGCCCTAACGTATTGTTTTGTAATTGTTAACTTCCTAGTACTGGCAACAGGGGTAACTTTGACTCTATATCAAACATTGTACATAGCCTAATTCGAAGGTTCTTGATTTTTTCCAAAATACCAGTGATCAATACGACTGCTAATTAGGTAATTAGACTACTAATATTTTAGAGACAAAATCGAGAACCTTCGATTTAGGCTATTATATACAATGTTTGGCACAAAGTCAAAGTTACCCTCGAAACGTTGACAGTAGCGGGGTTCTTTTAACGTGAGAAAATTCGTATTTGACCACGAGCTCGCCTGTTGGTCTATTTAGTCAAAGATGAAGCCCTCAGACTTGGAAGATACATATTCGCTCTGACTTTGAATGACCTATATGTCTTACCTTACTTAATTTGTAACAATCTTGTTCATTACGAATTAAAAATGTAGAATTAAACCGTTTAGTAAGAACCGTAGGGAAATCTTCACTGTGTGTGTGTGTGTGTGGCTAGTTGTGAGCCGACTTACAATGTTTTGTGACAGAAAAGAGAAGTAGTATACCTAAGGTCATGTTGTCCTGATACACATTTTCAATGAACCCTGTAGAATATTGTCAAATTCGTGAGTAAGCACACAACACATGAAAAATAAAATCCTATTGGTGTGAAATATAGTCGTAAAGTAATTGTGTATGTATGGAATTTACGGTCTTACCGAAAAACGTTACTTAACATATTTTGTCAACTTTTCGCTGGCACTAAATGACACCTTGCGGAAAGAAGACAGAGTAATTAAGACGATGGATACATTTAAATAACGTTTTTCAGTAAGGCCGTTAGTTAGGATGTAAACTGATTGTGTTGAGTTAGAGGCACCGTTCTGATTCCCCCGAATCCTTACATAATGCTTTTTTTTTTTTTTTTAATAGCCCTGTTTGTACAAACTGTCCCACTGCTGGGAACGGGCCATCTTCTCATTGTGAGAAGGGTTAGGCCATAGTCTGCCGCGCTGGCCAAGTGCGGGTTGGCAGACTTCACACATCTTCAAGATCATTGAGAACTCTCAGACATGTAGGTTTCCTCACGATGTTTTCCTTCACCGTTTGAAGTTGGCGGCAATCAACAATACGCACATAACTTCGAAAAGACAGAGGTGCGTGCCGTGGGATTCGAACCCAGGACCTGCGGATCGCAAGTCAGACGGCCTCACCACTAGGCTGCCGGAAACTTAACATAATGCTCTTGACATGGGTAAATAAAGCCCAGAAATAAATAAATATAGGTCCTTAATATTGTACACAGGCAGCACTGCTTACGATTTCTTACAAAAATATAAGATAATATCAAACGTGTCGGTTGCACTAAGAGACCGTTTTCGAGCGAGCTATAAAGTATAAAAGGCTTTGTTCCTTATTTATCACTCAGATTTAACAATTTAAGTATATATTATTCATGTTTATAAATAATCTACCATAATATTGTGTAAACACAGTCATATTGCTCGATTCAGAACTTCAGCTGTGACGTCAATATGGTATAGATCTTATCGTTACATTGTAAATTCGATACTCTCACAATTTTATGATCGCCTGGTATCGGTTGGTAGAAATACAGCTGATCTGTAAAATGATTGATGACATGACACCCAATTAATTGATGACAAACACACACACTCGGTAAAAAACTAAGATAATAATAATAATTGCTATGATTGCAATAGGCATAAACTTTTATTTAATCCTATGTCAAGATATTGTGATAGAACATAGACATTTTTGATGTCATTAAATATAGCCATAAATTAATATAATATAATTAAGTTGTTATTTTTGTAAATTTTTGTACTTTAGTAAGTTAATAATATAGTAATTTATATTTGATCTATATTTGTTCTTGTACAATTTTACTCCAAAAATCATGTTTCTTATTAACACCTCCTTCAAAATTACACACTTTTATATAAACTTGACAAATGGCAAATATGCAAGCATGATGCCCCAACATCAAGCAAAAAATATTGTTTAAATTTTAGTCTCCGTTTTCTATCAGCCCATATTTAATACTAAAAGAATCAATGAATGATTTGTATTCTTCTTGACTTTAAAAAAAATTATAAATAAATAACTGCGACTTTACTCGAATCTTGCTAATTTTGGACTTGTAATTACCGTGCAAAAGATACAGCCGTTTATGTGTAGACAGACAGACAACGTAGCCTCCTGAATGGCTCCCGACCCTTTTGTACGGAAGCCTAAAAATAAAGGTCACAAACAAATGAGCATCAACCTAAATAATCATCTTGTAAACATTTCACTATATCTACAGAATCTGTGGTGCGACTTTCAATGTCGTGAACCTGGTAAATTCAATATACCTCAAGGGCGCGACCTTACCGCTAAACAAACAGTTTGACGTATTTATTAATAACTTTAACAGCGTTTTTGATACGCGAGCGCTACGCAGTGTTCGGTGAGAAAGTACAGTTGGTAAAAAAAAATGAAACCTTTAAAAAAATCTTTACATGCGAATGCGATCGTCATCTGGTCAAAAATGCACTCTGCAGCCTATGTTTTACCCGACTAGGTATCCGAGTAGGATAATGTTTTGTGTTTGCTTATTTGAAATAGTTTAAGTAGTTCAGTATTGGTAATTGAACATTGTTTGTTTTATTTAAAAAGGCACTTGCCCAGTACAATAATAATAACTATGGAAGATTACGGATCATTTGATGTACCTACCTATACAATTTTTCTTTCAATAGTTTCCACGCTAACCAAAACAAAATATAATTCTGAAGAATCCTATTTTAAAAAGCGTAACAGGCGTGAGAAATTATAACTAATAAATTACGATAAACATTCCTTAATAAATAGGTATTAATTTTCTCTAAACATGTAAAGCATTTCATGATGAAGGTTTTCTGATTCAATTACTTCAGTTGTCATCGATTCTACATAAATATTAGTCGCGTGTGAAATTTAATGTGATTAAATACATAAATGTACGTATGTACGGTACGTAATGTACGGATTTAACTACTCTGACTCGCTCTTGTCCGGTTTTTTAATCTGAAATATAGCAATGTTTGCACACTGGTCTGGTTAAGCTTTTGGTAAAGGTGTGGTGTTTAATCTGTAAAATTATCTTACCCCTAGTAGTTCTACGAACAGTAGACCTCGCGAGAGAGCTTATTTTAAGCTCACCTTGGGTCATCTGTACCTAATACCTACATAAAGTTGACATAGCACATCCATGCGCCCTCACTGTTAGACGAAGTCTCAACTCTCAAGTTGGTTGTCATATCTCGACAAGCACTTGACCAATTCTGTTCATTTTTACCACAAGTTGTAATAATTGTGTACTTTATTTACCAACCAAATATCATTAAAATCGGTTGATAGTTAGCTCCACAATAAAATTCCCCCCTTTTTATAGGAACCACCCCTCTTATCAAAAATCGTCGACGACAAAAAAACAATCAATAGACCCTATACGCCAAGTTTCATCAAAATTGGTTCAAAATTACGCCCTGTACGCGAGTACGAACATACAAACTCACAGACGAAAGAAAATTTGTCCAGTTGATGCAGAGACGCTTCGCTCGCTTCACTCACTCGGTTAATAATACAACATTTACCAAATAAACATTTCTGTAACTATTACGAAATACTCAGCACTTTGTATCAAAAACCTATTGATATCTATAATTCAATAAGTTGGTATATTCAATTTTAATTTCCAAAAGAATATAAGTTTTATCCCTCGTCATAGACAAAGGGGTTTTATATCTGATGCAGGGTCACAGGTCACTGTAAACTAATCAATCGATTTTGTTTTTTTTAGGGTTCCGGACCTCAAAAGAAAAAAACGGAACCCTTATAGGATCACTTTGTTGTCCGTCTGTCTGTCTGTGTCTGTGTCCGGGTGTCAATACCTTTATCTCGGGAACGCATGAAGGTATCGAGTTGAAATTAAAACCGTATACGCAGATCCATAGTATCTTGCTGCAGAAAGAAAAATCAAACTTCTCAGTTTTCATAAAAAAAAGTTACAGCCGAATAAGTCGAAAATACGAACATTTCGACACTCACAAGGGAATCAAAACCTACTTCCCGTTGACCTAGAACTATGAAATTTGGCAAGAAGCATTGTATGGAAATTAACGTGGTTTTCACACATTTTTTAATAAAAACTACGGGTCACTCACGTCTGTTTTGAGCCGAAATATCCGACTATAGTTTCAACCGCATTCGGCGGTCTTTTTCAAAGGAGCAGCACACACGTCACTCTCGGTCGGTGACGCGCCTTGCACTCCAAACTATAGTCGGATATTTCGGCTCAAAACAGACGTGAGTGACCCGTAGTTTTATTTTTTAAAAAGAAGCATTGTGTTATAGTACACATATAGGAAAAAAACTGAAAACTGGTCATTTTTAATTTAATCATAAAAATAGGGTCTTTAGGCAAGGAAGGAGGGTCAAAATTGTAAAGTACTTTAACCGTATCATGTGGGTTATCATATGAAAGAGCTTAATTAGCACAAGCTAAAACAGGTTTTTAAATGTTTTTACGACGTATATTTTTCGATTTATGAAGGAAAATATATAAAAATATATATTTTCCTTCTTATATCTACTAGTTTGTACGGATCCCTCGGTGGGCGAGTCAGAGTCGCCTTATCCGGTTTTTACAATGTTTTTGAGTAAATTTTATGATACAAAAAAAACTTAAATGGTTTTTGTGTCGGTTTATTTTAAAATTATATTGACTCTTGTTTTGCGAACAGTACGCGTTCAGTTAATAGTTGAACAGGTATTTAAATATTATGTTATTACCTAGTTTGATTTTGCGTATCCCGATATGAGAAGTGACGCCGCGGAGACCGTATTCCAATATTTGCGTCGGATGTTCACTCTATTTTAATATATTTGCAGGGTTGCCAGGATATTCATTATTATTAAGTTAGTCTAACTTTTGAGAAGTCGAGTTAGTTTAAATCATTAGGTAGAATAAGAGGACCTTGGGAAAAGGGGCCTCCCCACGCGCTGTCAATCTTAACGGAAACATTGATTGTGAAATACCCGGCACACCTCAGGCGTTTGGAACTCCGGTATCAAATGGTTAATTCTTTTATTACGATGATTCTTTTCTAACTCGGCCAGACAGGTAAGTTTAGAAAATTTAAAAATCCTTGATATGAAAAACGGCTGAACCGATTTTGATGAAACACAACTAAGAAAACTCTCGAACAAATCCTCTTTAAAATAAAACCGGACAAGTGCGAGTCAGACTCGCCCACCAAGGGTTCCGTACAAACTATTAGATAAAAGCGGGAAAACATATTTTTTTTTTATATTTTCCTTCATAAATCGAAAAATACACATCGTAAAATTATTTAAAAACCTGTTTTAGATTAAACTAATGAAGCTCTTTCATAATATGATACGGTTAAAGAACTTTAAAATTTGGACCCTCATTCCTTGCATAAATACCCTATTTTTTGTGATTAAATTAATAATGTCCAGTTTTCGGATTTTTTCCTAAATGTGTACTCTAACACAATGCTTCTTGCCAAATTTCATAGTTCTAGGTCAACGGGAAGTCCTTATAGGTTTTGATTCCCTTGTGAGTGTCGAAATGTGCATTTTGTACGACATATTCGGCTGTAACTTTTTTTTACGAAAACTGAGAAATTTTATTTTTCTTTCTGCAGCAAGTGACTATGGATCTGCGTATATGGTTTTAATTTCAATACGATACCTTCACGCGTCCCCGAGATAAAGGTCTTGACACCCGGACAGACGGACAGACAGACAGACTGACAACAAAGTGATCCTATAAGGGTTCCGTTTTTTGATTTTGAGGTACGAAACCCTAAAAACTATATCAAAATCGGTTCACTCGTTTGAGAGCTACGAATCTACGATGCCACAGACATACACACAGATACACATTATGTCAAACTTTTAACATCCCCCTTTTTGGGTCAGGGGTTAAAAAGACCAACCACTTAGCCATGAAACAGAGTATTTAAACAGGTCCGAGTTCCTAGAATTTATTCCTTTATTTCTTTTATGCCAGGTAGTTGTGAATTTAATGATTGACAACCCTGAATAATATGCATATTCTGAGCAGTTATAAAAGAAATGTTATCATTATTATTGTTTAATAGTTGCACAACCACCGCCCATCTAAATAATAATAAAGTTAAATTGTTTTTACTAAATTCTAAATTTAATTCTGCATGTTCTGTCTGTACTTAACAAAAAAAACGTTTTATTTTGTTTGTTTACTCATGAAAAACTATAAATACAGTACAATGATCAAGAAAACTGAGTCAAAAGAGCACACCCATGTGCAATGGATGGTGGCAATACTAGGTAATAAACAATAATTAATGTCATTAATAAAAACATTTTACGTAAATAAATAAAACAAAACACATTTGTACCAGGCCGGCATAGTAATGGAGGAGTGTTTTTCCAGCAAACTGTACAATGCTGACCTACGGACTGCAAAGTGGATGGATATCACCAATGACGAAAGTATTGCAGTCGGAATTATCGCCAGTTGGTAAAATATCCGACAAGGAGTTATCATGGGTGGCGAGTACTATGTGCTTATCGGCCGTCTTCGGAGTGCCTATCTATACGTACATAGCGGATAGATATGGGAGG
This sequence comes from Lycia hirtaria, assembly GCA_947563715.1. NCBI lineage: Eukaryota > Metazoa > Arthropoda > Insecta > Lepidoptera > Geometridae > Lycia > Lycia hirtaria. Next base: position 24,314,883 of record OX387383.1, on the reverse strand, counting down.
AAAATCGGAGTGATCGCCATCGCTGTGCCTCAAGCGGTGAGTTTTTTGCGTTATATGTTCTCCTGGTAGCCGAATGCTAAATGCAACGTTTAAAATGACAAGAACGCGGTGCGACAAACGCGACGAGATTGTTTCTGTGACTCTGTGCTGTGACTTGCAAAGTTGTCTATGAATTTTGCCATATATTTTGCAGATATAGCTATAATAACAATACTTACCCTTCTTCTTGCGTAGTTGGGTAAACAATGTTATAATACCTTGTATACTTAATAACAAGTATACCTTGTGTGTTGCAATTATTAAAATTATTCCTAAACGATAGGCAACAATGTTTTGTGCGAAAGAATCAAAGAACCCTTTTAACCCTCGTTAACCAATTGTTTCATTGGCTTTTCAGATATGCTGGATCGTAAAACTCTATACAACCAGCACAGTGGGCCTAATCATAGCAAGAATATGCTGTGGGATCCCGGCGGGTGGATGTTTCAACTTAATACCGATGTACGTAAAGGAAATCAGTCAAGACCACATACGAGGCCTGTTGGGATCCCTATTAATTCTGATGCAGAACATAGGAATTCTGTCTATGTACGCGATGGGGTCACATTTGGGATACAAAACAGTGTTGTGGACTGTGCTGGCCATTCCGATATTAACCGTGTTGTTGATGTTACGAGCTCCTGAATCTCCTGCGTTCCTAGTCAAAGTGGGGAAAATTAAAGTAAGTTGATGCACCTCCGGTAACTCTAGCGCAGGACTAAAACAATCGTAGATTCATCGTCACTTCAACTCATAGCTGCTCTCGACTTTGGCGCGTAGTGTTTCTATCCCTTTTACATACATTCTGTCTATTTATAACGGTCCTGCTCTATTTTCATCTTGAACTGTACTTTTTAATGGTTTCAATTCTTTCGGTTACGATTCATACAAATTTGAAATTGAACAATTTCATTTTGCGAAAGCGAACCGAGCTAGTAAAATCTCTGCGTCAACTAATAAGATGCATTTTCATGTATCTGGATGTATGTTTGATTGTTTGTTGGTACTCGTGTACAGGTCATAATTTTCAAGCAATCTTACCACTTTACCACTCTATACACCACTTTGTACAACATGTGTTAGGTATTTAGTTGAAATGTCCACGTTGAAGGAAGCCACGTGTGCCGTGGCGTTCCTGCGCGGCCTCCCCGTGGACGACACCGGCGTGCTCAATGAAGTCAGCTACATGGCCAACGACGCCCAGTATTACAACTCTCTGCCGAACATCTCATTTATCTGTATTCGTGAGTTGAGCTGCAAGCTTCTTTACAATATTGAATCTCACCAAAATTAACACACAATCCTTTTTCAAGTAAAGTAAGTAGGCTAAACTAGGTTCTAACGCTTTGTCACGAAAAGCTTAGCCCCTAACTCTACGAGGTGTATTGTACATTAAGTAGTAAGTAAGTTAGTATAGACCTGAGTGGCCAGCCCTAGAGTCAGAGTTATTAAACTACCGAAAGACCTCTGGTTTGTGTTTCTAAAGTAACATCACAAATGTTCAGCAAAAAATCCATTTCGATCAAACTAAATACATTTGAGCGAGCTAGACAGATCATATACGAGCAATAGAGACTTAGTTAAGCTGGAAAATTTCACGCTTTATTTTTAAGCTATTGCATAGCTTGTATCGCGGGCCTTGAGCGTGGAGACCGAATCCAGAAATTCCGTATCGAAAATAACCTAACACACCGCGCGTAAAGCTATTATGCAATAGCTTTACCGCGGCAGTCTCCGAGTGCCACACGTCTTTTTTTTTTACACAAGATTGATCATCAACTCGCCCGATACTAAGCAACGGTGTGGCCGAGGATGGAGCTGGTCGATCTAAAAGATATCTATTCACTCTAGCCTTGAAAATACCAAGATTGTAGTTCGCAAGAAACAGAGATGGCGGCAAAGAATTCCATTCCTGTGCAGTGTGATATCGCTGACCCTATTGCAAGGAACTAGTCACAAAACTTCGCAACACGGCACAGGAGTCTTCCAATATGATCCAATAATGCTGATATGTTTTCCAGTAAAAAACAAACCATGGCGGCGTGCATTTACCCTCATCATGAGCATCCTGTCGATAGCCTCCATCAACGGAAACTTCGCCATCCTGACGTACGCGTCCACCGTCCTCACGACCTCGGGAGTCACCTTCAGTCCGGAGCTGCAGGCGCTGAGTTTCCCGGCCGTCATGATCCTCGGCTCGTTCCTTTCCATGTGCTGCGTCGAACGACTGGGGAGAAAGGTTGCTGAGATATCACTTAGATTATTATGATTAATAAGATTTTTTTTTTTTTTTTTTTTTTATTCAAAGATAGGCTTGCGCTTGACCGTCAACTCACCTGATGTTAAGTGACAGTTACGGTCTACGATGGAGCGCGCTTGCCTAGAAGAAACCTATTCACTCGCGATTAGATAGTCATTTGAACACAGCTCATCTAAATTATGTTAAAGTTACGATCTTGTGGAAGATTAAGTAAGCATATAGCCTGGAAAATAAGGTTATTTGGCAGAAATTTGCTGTCAATTAAGCTATCCATTGTTGATAGATAGATAAACGCTTTATTGTATACCAAGTGAACAAATACAAATATAGCAGAACATCACAAAACTAGTGTGACAACCGACGATTTTATTGCTAAAATCAGGAAAAACAATTTCATTTCACAAAGAAGCGATGAAAGAGGCCAAAAATTCATCGTTTTGATATTTTCTTTTCAATAATTTTTGGAAATGTGCCCTGCTTGCAGGTGGTCCTGGCTGCTGCATTCCTCGTGTCAGCTGTCGCCCTGGTGTGCTTGGCCACCACGCAGCTAATGCAGGAGCAGGGCAGCAGCGGGCCCAGATGGCTACCGGTCGCGGCCATCGTCATGTCCCTGTGTGCTTATTCCGCCGGAGTCTCCCCGATGCCTTACATCATCATGACGGAGATGTTTAACTTCCAGGTGACCTGAACATGATACTACTCGTAATAATATTCAATAATATATAAGAGCTTGGATCTTGTCTGTGGATCATTTTCCATGCTTGTCGGTCCTCTGCTAAGACGTTCACCTTGTACGACAGACATTTGTCTTTTACTTTATTTGTTCCATAAACATTTTTGTCGGCCTTCCTGGGACCTCTTCTCCTTTTCAATCTTTGATGATTTTCATGATTTTGTCATGTCGCACAAGGTGACCAAACATCTTATCTCTTCTAATGGCATGACGCACAATTATGTCGAATTATCGTGTAGTACTTTAGCTAGGCACACATAACGAGAGTACTTTATAAGTTCCCTTTAGACACTTTTAGCATCCATAGTGTCGAAATTACTGACCGATTCTCATAATATTTACTAGAAACGTTTGGTAGTAAATTGTAGACAAAAAATTAAATACCGATTACCTACTACTAATTAATTAAACTAATTTAAAATTATTGATAGATAGATAGATGAACTCTTTATTGTACACACCTTAAAAATAATAACAAAGGACTTAAATAGACTAGTGCAACAAAAGACGGCCTTATCGCTAAAAGCTATTGTTGAGATTCCTAGATTTGTCGTAAGTATATTTAATTTTACTAACCTAAAAATTTGTTGTAATACGTAAGCCAGTAGCGACCTCTATTCGTTGTAGTTGTAAAAAGTTTCTTGGTTTGGTACTGCGTTACGTTAGTGCTTGAAACAGGCAACAGCAACCATGCCACACACAAGATACTCTACAAATTACCAGGCGCACATGACAGGGCAGGCGCTAGGCGTTATGAGCAGGCATAACAGGTTATTGCACTACACGACTGTTAAACAAGACAATGACATCCTATTCTATGTCAATAGTATTTTGGAAAGTGTTCTTTATGTAGCCGAAGGGTTACACTTTGGGCACCAGTAGTTCTGCGGACATAGACCTCACGAGCACATACTTTCTTATAACAATCATACACAGACTTGTGCATGATTTGTTCAAGTCCTTCAGTCCCCACTTTTTCTTGCACGGGACATTTTTAAACAGTAGTTCACCTCAACGAATACTTTATGACATTATATCACAGCCTCTTAACCGATTTTGATCATTTTCCAAGCTTTTGTAACTTGGAAGTGTACTATCACCCAATATTATTAAAAGCAGTCGGTAATCGCACCGAACAAATGTAAATAGGTAAATAGAATTGTACCTCTAAATAAAAAATCGCCGATGACAAAAAATTCCGTAATATTTTAAATTGTTTGAATGACAAAGTAAGTATGAATCTAAATCCGAAGTGGCGGACTCCCAATTCCCAAAGGTGGCGAATCATTATTTTCATGCACCCCCAGTCCCCACGCCTGCGATACTGTATTCAAATGAAAGGCCACAGAATTCGCCCTATTACAAGTCTTTGTGAAAGGCTTTCAAAAATATATTTCGCTTCCTCGCACAGGTTATCATATGTAACAACGTATCCCTTTCCAGATCCGCGCTAAGGCGATGGGGTTCATAGTGACGTACTGCTGGCTGGTGTCCTTCTGCCAGCTGGCTTCGTTCAGCAGTATGTCGGCCGCGCTGGGGGCGTACGGAGCGTTCTATTGTTTCGCCGCGGTCAACCTGGTCGGCGCGCTGGTCGCGGCACTCGCGCTACCGGAGACCAGGGGCAAGACCATCGACCAGATAGAAGTGGAGCTCCGAGGGAAATAGACATAATCTCCATCGAAATAAATGTTTCATGAAACACAAATTGGTTTATTTAACTTTTGTTACTCTTAAGTATTCTGTGATTTTACTTCATTATCTCTCAGTTACTGATCCTGTAATGAACAAAAACTTACTTAAAAAAACTTTTTAAGTTAAACGGTTTTATTGAAAAAAAGATAATGAGGTAGGTAATGTATTTACTGTATTTTACTAGAATAGCCTTTTCATTTGATACCCATATAGTGGGGGTTGTGTTAAAATATGAAATCCGCCATTTTGTGGCGGCGGCCATCTTGGATTTACAATAATACAGAATATACTAAATTGTATTGTCATCAGGACTAAAGGTGTATACCAAAGATCGATCCATCAACTGCAAGGGGGTAAAATTTCATTTACTAAATTTGACCCAAACAAACAAATAAATAAAAAAACAGGTCAAGCTAAAGGAAACCGTTTAAAATCGCGCTCTTTGTAAATAGTGGGGATATAAATAATTATAGCAACGCGTAGGAAGGCAACTTTGTTGAAGGGTGTCGCCCATGGCAACTGATCTTACTATGTAACTGCGAGGCGCATAATTCCCCCACAAACAGACCCGTCAGCGCTTTTTAACCAACTTCGGACAAGGAGGAGGTTATCAATTCGTACCCACAGAATTCGCCCTATTACATAGGACCTAGTTCGTACCGTATATATATTTTTTATGTATGTACGCGAATTACTCCGTCATTCGAGAACCAATTTTTGTGTTTCCTGAATTGGTGTATAGAGAATGCTCCCAAGTTGGTCCCATAATAATTTTATAAACATCGCCTTATTAGTTTTTGAATAATCTCTAATAATGAAAAATATTTTCATTGTATTCCTGAGTAAGTGCGTCAGATTATAGAATCGCAGAGTTCCACCTACACGTTTTTCGATACAAGAGTGTCAAATATTAAGGATTATCGTATAAACATCTGCACATTTTCTAATCTTCGAAGACGAGCATTTGACATTCAATGACAATTCGCATTCTTGACAAAAGAAAAAAAACCGGACAAGTGCGAGTCAGACTCGCCCACCGAGGGTTCCGTACAAACTAGTAGATAAAAGGGGGACATCGTATTTTATTTCATATATTCCTTCTTATACCGAAAAATATACATCGTAAAAATATTTAAAAACCTGTTTTAACTTATACTAATGAAGCTCTTTCATATGATACCCCACATGATACGGTTAAAGAACTTTAAAATTTGGACCCTCATTCCTTGCGTAAAGACACTATTTTTTGTGATTAAATTAAAAATGAGCAGTTTTCGGATTCTTAGTTCCGTATTATGCTTTAAGTATAAACGTATGTATTTTATCATTTACAACTATGTAGTAGTACTTCTTTAGCACGTAACCCAAGTTTAGAAATCATGGTAAAAAGTATCTTGAATGAAAACATGCATGATCAAGTTCGCGCTAACTAAATTCGCTCAACACGATACCACCGATAAAAACGTCTTTGCTAATAGGTACATGAGTTACTGTGAAATACATGAATGAAATTAATATACAACTTATGACCAAATTTACCCATTACCTATCCAGTAGCATAGTTTAACTAATTGTGTAGTACGTACGTCATACGTCGTAAGTACCGACATACGCAATGATTATTTAAGTCCAGTGAGATTCGACGAGTGCTCCCCGTGGCTTGTAGTAGTTTTTTTGTCTGTGATCCACGGTGAACACCACCATCTCCCTGCGAGTGCTTCCGAATACTAGGCAATCATAAATGTTAGAGAGAACTCAGGCTAATTTATTAGCGCTATAAAAGCATTGAGCAAGAGTATTATGAGACCAAATGGCGCTTCCGTTCACTAGGCAAACAGGAACGATAAGTATTATAAATTATGAACTGGATTTATTGATGTTTCCAATTAATGGGGACTGATTATAACATTTTCAGCGCGGATACGTCCGCTGCTGCCTGTTAGAAAGCGATAATGTGGTCGAAGATGAAGCATGCAGACTCATAATATGCCTACTCTGATTTTGACCCATGTTGTATCCCTCAAGGAACAATGAAGTTGCCTGAATGGATCTTTTCCGATAGTTGTATCTACCGATGAATGTATCTGGACGTCACCAAAACGCAAATAGTATAGGTTCCTCCAAGGCAAACGCACTCTGTTAACGCTAAATTGCGATTTGAAATAAATGGCAGAAGACTAGTGTTCTTTCACCTTTTTTCCTAACCAATTACCGCTCCCCACCCTTGTCTTTCTCACGTATCGCGTAACTCGCGATGAGTCTGTTTGGTTGACCGAATGGCGGTCATGTGATTTCCCTTAAAATAATTACAAACTATTGTTTTTCCGGTGATTTTGTGTAAAAATACTATAGACATATGTGCAGAACTCTCCTATCTTCGAATTGTGATATAAGAAGTGATCTCCTGGATCTTCTTGCGGGAGCAGCAGCGAAAAACGTGAGTCCTTTCCTTACCCATAGATCTTTTGCCATTATATTCGGTTCTAAATTCAAAATACGATATTAGCGTGCCTACATTGTTTTGTTCACTTCTAATCCAGATGTTATTTTGTTTATTTAGACCTTGCCATTGGTATATTTTGTGAAATACGGGCACTTTTCACGCGTAGCTTTTTCGTGCAGCTACCGCCATCTTTTTGCAATACTTAGGCAATTTAATTTATCGGCTAATACTTACCTATAACTTCGAATAAGTTAGTATTTATTTCGGTAATTAATTCCTTTACAAAATATGGCTAATAAAAAAGAAATAGTAGATTGTTATACAAGGGGCTAAAAAGACCCGTTGTAACGAGGTAGAAAATTCTTAAATTCGTAAAAAAAACTTCTTTCATATGAGACCCCACATGATACGGTTAATTCACTTTAAAATTTGGACCCTCCTTCCTTGCAGACTCCTTAAAGACGCTACGAGACACAATTTTTTCTGATTAAATTAAAATGTTCAGTGATCGGATATTTTTCTATACTATACTTAACACAATGCTTCTTCCAAAATTTCACAGTTATAGGTCAACGGGAAGTACCCATAGGTTTTGATTCTTTTGCGAGTGTCTAAATATGCGTTTTGTCGACATATGCGTTTTTTGCAACATATTATTTTTTGCAACATATTGTAACTTATTTATTGAAAACTGAGAAGTTTGTTGAAGAATTGCTCGTTTAAAGGTATTAGATTAATTTAAAGTATTAAAGTATACAATTTTCTCAAAAACAAAATAATCATAAAGGCACCTAATCATGGAATAGGTATCCAAATATGGACTACTATAAAACTAAGCCTTAAATGTTATGAGGTACTACAGGAACTTTGGTCAAATTTAAAAAGGAACTTATATTACTTGCAAAAATCCCAATATCAAAATACAAAATACAAATCATTTATTGATAACACCATTGTCACAAGTCATGTGTGCTGATAATAATAAATTATGAAGCAATTATAATAACAATTATAATATTCAAATTTATAAATAATAATTATAAATATAATCTAAATTGTATAAAGTTGTATATAAAAAAAATAAGTCAATAAATAATATTTAATCACAAATGATAATGAATAAATATTTAATAGTCTGGCAATTTCAGGAAGTCATCTAGAGTCATGTGGGTCAAGTGTACGCAGCGGGTAAGTGTACGCACGCTAAGTATCTCGAAAACCATTTATAATTAAGAGACGGCGTCTTCGCTCTCCAATACCGGGCACGACGTCCGACGAAGTGCTTGTTTGTCAGCGACCGGTCACGCGCCATTTTGTTTTTGCAGGCAAGTAAATTATTTTGCCTAATTTCTTGCGATATTTTATCATATTTAAAGTGTAATATTTTGTAGTTGTGTAAGCTTTTATAAAATATTGTAATTGTTATCGATATTTGCATATATTAAGGTTTTAAAATTGACAGTGTTTGAATTTCTTGGATGACGCAATAATTAACAATTTTGACAAAGTCTCAATTTGATGGGTTAAGTGTACGCACAAGCTTGTCGTGTAAGTGTGCGCGCGCGCATTTACTCTATCTTGGTTACTTTTGTTTTCTTTATGTAAGGTCAATGGTAAATACTGCAATATTTTGTTTCAGAATCCAGAATAACTATCTAAAATCCTCGAAATTACCAACGGAAGGCTCCCGACAGATGGTTGGTGACGAATGAACATTAGTAGCCGCTAAATTTATTAACTATGATTGATCTCATTTATTGGTCCTTGTTTGATTTTTGTTTTCAATTTATTCGTTACTGAAACATAATTAGATAAGTATTTAAGTTAAAATAATAAGCTTTGGAAAATGTTTACAACTCAAAATGTTCTTGATTTATGTGGCGTACACTTACCCCATCGACTGAGCACACTTACCCCCCTACTTGGGTAAGTGTACGCATTTTGACTACCTTTGTATTTTTTAAATTTCAAAGAATCTGTGCCATTATAGATTATTATTTTCATACTTATATTGTTGATTAATAAATAGTCAAAGCAATAAATACTGATTTGTTTCATTTAGATTATAAATTTTATTTCAGGGCACTTTCAAAGTTTAAATGCGTACACTTGACCCACATGACTCTATGTCATAGAATTGGCGTTCCATCAACCATAGTTTAAGTTTCCGTTTAAATCTTGCGGAGGAAGCTGCATCCCGTACGGCAGAAGGTACACGATTATAGATATTATAGGCCCTCGAACGAAGACTGACCTCTCAGACTTCACCAGCCGATGAGTCGGTGTCACGAGCTGGTCCTTTTTAATGTTGTTCCTCAAGTTAAAGGTCGGACATACACATACATCGGTCGGTTGTTGTGTACAAATGTCGCAATTCGGAAAATCAGGTCTCATGGTAACGGTAACACACTCAATTCTTTGAAGAGCTCGACACATGATACGTTATCTGAGACTCCAAAGAGGGCGCGCACCGCCCGTTTCTGCATTACAAAAGCTCTCTTATAGTCAGCGGCGCGGCCCCACAACTCCAACCCGTAGGTGATATTGCTGTGGACGGTCGCGAAGTAGCAGGAGCGCACGACGTCGCGGGCGGCGGTGCTGGCGAGCCGCCGGAGCGCGAAGCACGAGCGGCTCAGCTTCTAACTCGTCTATGTGCGTCTCCCACGACAACGCACCGTCTATGTGAAAGCCTATCTCATTCGGAATCGAACTCTGCACCTGCGCAATCATCATGTGACCAGAGCCAACACATGAGCCATTTGATTTATGTCTTTCCTTGAGTTTCTTTAGAAAAAAGGTCGTTACGAGACTTAAAGTCTGCATCTTCTGACTCAGAAGCTTGCTGTCCTATCACGGCGTCGGGCTGGGTCAAAATGTATTAATTTCTTCTTTAGCGTCTGAATATTGAATAGTCCATATTTAGACCACGAACTGTCCATATTCGGAAATTTGAAATAATCATAATTCATATCAGTTTTTTTTTTACTAAACACAATCAGACGAGAAAAAACATTTAAACAAACATGTAATCACTAGCATAATCATAATATACAATATATTATTTGCAATCACTTAATATCAAGAAATATTTTGTTTTTGTGTACCTCAAAAACTTTTCTCACAGTGCCAAAACAAAATATTCTCACTGTGCCTACAATGCTCACTCGATTGACTAGTCGAAACCTATACGCGAGTATAATGATAGAAAGAGATATAATATCACTGATTTTTGTGAATAAGAGTATTTGTTTCGGAGATATGGTGGTGGTGGTGGTTCCATTTTAGGGATACTATTCCATATTTGGTTACTTTCCTCTAATAAAGTCATGTTTCTAAAATAATTATGGGACCAAATTGGGAGCTTTCTCTATACGCCAATTCACGAAACACAAAAATAGGTTCACGAATGACGGAGAAATTCGTGTACATATTTTAAAAGAAATATACGCTGCGAATTGATAACCTCCTCCTTTTTTTAAGTCAGTTAATAAAACTTAGCAATTTATATGTACGAGTACATACTCTTGTGACAGATATACTGTAGTCTCCGTTTTCCGAGTATGTGTGATGTTGTGTTGTTTTGCGTTTATTAGCCTTCACTGCTCACTTGTTGAAAACTTTACTTTTAACGTATAATTTATAACTTGAAATAATATGAACAAATACTAAGATAGTATAATTAGCTAAGCCCTGTTTATATATTTGTGCTTGTCGAACACGCATCCTCGGATTACTCGCCTTCTTTTACCAATGATGCTTCACTATATTTCTGCTGCATCACGTTGTGTTGAATGAATTCTGTTCACATACTAGCTTGATAGCACGGCAGTGCTTGCATTTTGTTGTATTTGGACATAGTTTCACACTTTCTCATTTCATTAGGGTTCCGTACCTCAAAAGAAAAAAACGGAACCCTTTAGGATTACGGACGGACGGAGACACCCGGGCGGACGGACGGACTGACGGTTGTTGTCCGTCTGTCCGTCCGCCCGTCCGGGTGTCAAGTCCTATAATCTCGGGAACGCGTGAAGGTATCGTGTTGAAATTAAAACCATGTACGCAAATCCATAGTCTCTTGATGCAGAAAGAAAAATCAAATTTCTCAGTTTTCGTAAAAAAAGGTTACAGCCGAATATGTCGTCAAAAATGCACATTTCGACACTCACAAGGGAATCAAAACCTATGGGGTACTTCCTGTTGACCTAGAACTTTGAAATTTGGCAAGAAGCATTGTGTTAGAGTAGGTACACATATAGGAAAAAATCCGAAAACTGGTCATTTTTAATTTAATCACAAAAAATTGTGTCTTTATGCAAGGAATTTAAATATAGACGTTTTAATAAATTTAATTACTTTATGTCGTGCCTTCAGAATTGACCACAATATAAGTACATATAATTTTTTTTACTAAAAATACAAACCGGCAATTATTTTTTATGTTTATTTTTGTAAAATCGGTAAGTATGACAAGAAGTATTGCGCAACATGAGTAATGAGAACCTGGGCTAACTCGCGACAGGTATCACTGTAAGTATTTGTTCTAAAGAAGATAAAACTAAGCCAATGTTAGACATGGGATACAACTTCACAGTGTATTTAATTAAATGATTACTTTTATTTATGCAAATAGACACCAGAAGCATTCAAATTTAAGTTATCTTTTAAAATTTATTCAGTTAATGTCTTCAGTTTCATATGAAAGACAATTTTGTCGAGTGAAATATTTAATTTTACTTGTTAAAATTAAGTATATTATTTCTAGTTAAATTATACTATTTATAGTTAAATTATATTATTTCTAGTTAAATTATTTGGAAAATGAAGGGAGTTTACATACAGTTTATGTGCGCATTTTTTCGTAAGTATATTGTTTCATTATCTTTTAGGGTTCCGTACCTCAAAAGGAAAATAAAGCGATGTAGGGTTCCGCAGTTACATATCATAATTTATGTGACCTTAAAACAGGGTCTCTTGTTTAAAACTACAATCATATGATTCGACTTATGTAAAATTACATTAATGATTCATTTTTGACTTGACTTGTCTCAGGAATTATTTGAAGTTGATCAGCTATGACTCGATAACTTGTAAACCCTACTTAGCCGTGATAGTTTTCCTTTTAATTTCATCATATACTAGCATGATTTTTTTCATATCTTCAAAGTCAGTCAGTCAGTCTAGTCTTGTCCGGTGTCATTTTAAATCAAAATGTGAGCTGATAGCAGGCGTGGATCCCACCCGTTAGGTTTGCTAAACTATGGCATTTGTTTTTATATCAGATGTAAGCATTAGGTAGGGAACCCTACGCGTGTCTCGACACGGTCTTGTCACTTGTTGTTTTTCCAGTTTACATGATATGCGGTATGAACTCGCTGGCGGCCGTGTGGCCCTCGTACGCCACCCGCGTTCTGGAGAGCGGAGATTCGCCGCTGGGGTTCCCCATGTCGCAGGGAGCCCTCAACCTGGTGGGTTCCATACCCATGCTGGGCTCGCTGCTCTCCACTGTGGCAGCCGGATATGTCACCGACGCTGTCGGCGGGAAGAGGGCGCAGCTCATATGTGGACTCTTTTATGCGGTAATTAGCTTTTGACGCCCTTATAATGATTCCGAGAAGAGCGACATTGCAGCCTGCGGCGGCGGCGGCGGCGGCGTGGAGACCGTAGAGTGCAGGACGCAGCGCATTCTGTTTGTCTCGCGTGAAGGTACGGGAACAAGTGAGACGGAGACCTGCAATATTTCTATGAACAGCGACTGCCGACTGCAGGTGGAGATGTGAGACTGACTGTGACTGCAGGCAGCACCGGCGCTTGCAGCTCGTCTCGGACTTGTGCCTTTACTCACTTTATGTTAGGAGGTTGCGCTCTAATAAACAAGTAACTATATCGACAAAATCGGTCAAGCCGTTTAGGCTATCACATAGAAACATACATACATACAAAATAAATTACAGTTTAAAAATCTATGAAAAAAAAACACGCTCCAAATTATTGTATTGTCATAAACCTAATCACGGTCAAAGTTCATTACAAGACTTTTCTAACAAATCCAAACACAGCTATGATACGATGTTCCATCATGAAGTTCTAGTTCATATCTTCCGGCTCCATCATCAGATCAGTTCGACAGTACCATATTATTGTATTGTCATCAGAACTACATACATCTGCCAATATTCATGACGCTACGATCCTTGGAAGATGGTTATATTAGTTACCTTAGATTTCATTACATACAGGTCGACCTAATAAAAGCGTGTTAAATACATACATTCGAAAAACATAACCCTCCTTACGCAGTCAGACAATAAATACCTATCATGAATAATAAAACGAATAATTGTATGTATTGCAGGTGGCATGGTCACTGATAGTGAGCGCGCGCTCCACCTTCCAAGTGCTGAGCGCGCGGTTCCTGATGGGGCTCAGCATGGGCCTCTCCAGCGTGTCGGCGCTCATCTACGTGAGCGAGGTCACGCAGCTCTCCGTGCGCGGTAGCACCGCGGTGCTGGGCAGCCTGCTCTACAACTGCGGCATCATGCTCTCATACCTGGAGGGATGGTTCTGGAGCTACGACCTCGTCTGCTACGTCAATCTCACCTGCTCGGTCCTTTATGTTGTCCTGATATGTTTCCTCTATGAATCGCCGCTTTATCTGCTCAAGATTGGGAAGGAAAAGGTGAAAAACATCAAAAATTATTCTGTCATGTTCATTCAAAAGCGTCCTTGGGTACTTTTCTACATCGGGTCAGTCAGTCAGCAGTTTAGTACTAGTAACTAAGTAAATATAGGAGGTCCAGACACGACCGGAAGATTCAGAGCTTCTTCACAAGCCATTAAAAATATTCTGATTCTGATTCAGAAGAGAACGAAGTCCCTTCCAACCAAAACTTTTGCTTAACGAAAAATGTTCATGTCTGTGCCTCCAGCGGAACAAGTGATTTAGAACTACCCTAAATAATGCTCATTTAAATACATTTAAAGCGACTTTACACACTTTCTCGTGAATTCGTACACTCTACGTCATATTAAGCGTAGCTCAAACGTAAGTTACACTAAAAGAATCACTTTTATGTCAAAGTCAAAGTAATTTATTGATAAATATAAATCATTTATGTTCATCTGATAGAGAGAACAAATGACCAAAGGGCTGGCGCTTACCTCGGTCAGCGGATTAGTATTGCTATCCAACGAGGCAATGTCGCCAGCCTTTTGGGAACGTTGCCTTGGGACTGTGACCTGAGTTCTGTTTTTTATCTGTAATATGTTTTTTTATTTATAATAATATCTTTAGTTATTTAGGTCATTTATAGAAATAAATTTATCTGTTGTTGGGTGTTATGTTTTTACCCTACTGCATAAGGAGGGTTATGTTTTTCGAGTGTACGAGTATGTATGTGTGTTTCTATATGACCTCCTACAGCCTAAACAGCTTGACCGATTTTGATGTTCGGAGTGTCGTTAGATTCGTCTTGACTCACTGAGTGTCGTGACTGAGTTCATATCGACTGCAAAAACTGCTTTTTTTGCAGTCAAGTATTTTGTTTTTAATATGGACATTTTCTCATAATACAAATAATTGTTGTTGATTTAGGTTTAGTCCCCTCTGAACTGATGTTATTTTCCAGGAAGCCCTGAAATCCCTGAAGTTCTACCGCGGCAGCTCGGAGACCAGTGAGGCCGTGCTAGAAGAACTGTCCTACATGAGGAGTCAGAGACACATTGACACAGGTAGGACTCGTCATATCTACACAGGTAGGACTTGGGTCACATTGACACAGGTAGAACTCCAGTCCAGTCCCCCCCCCCCCCCGAAATCCTGGCCATTATCAAAAAATTATCAATTTTCTTACAAGCATGTTAAGTTTATCAAATAAATTATAAAATACTTCAATAATTTTACTTATAAAATGCTTCAATTGATTTTTATTTGTATTGATCATTAAAGTGCCGTGAACTTTCTAATACGAGGAAATAATTCACTAAAAATAGCAATTAACAAAACTGTTTGCGCGTTCTTGTAGGTATGTTTGTAATTTTCTATAAAGTCATATATTTATATTTAGGAATATTAAATTGGCAATCAATGCATTCAAATAGTTGTATTTATAATTTTTGATAGCGTTAAAGTCGCTCTTTACCAGTCGGTATTTCCTTTTAACACAGTTACTTGTTTGATTCATCTGGTCCACGAAAATCTAGGACTCGATAACACGATCAATGAATTAAATCACTTCCATGATTTAATATTAAAAACCTTAAAAAATCTTTTATTTTGACATGGAAGTACTGCGGGTTCATTAATACGAGAAATAAAGCATATTACTATAAAAACAACACTAAATCGCGCTCGCGCATTATTACTATTTTGACATAAAGTACTGTGAGTTCACAAATACGAGAAATTTTGCATATTACTATAAAACACTACTAAAAAATTTTGCGCTCGCGCATTATTACTATTTTCACATAGAAGTACTGTGAGTTCACAAATATGAGAATTTTAGCATATTACTATAAAACACCACTAAAAAAAAATTTCGCGCTCGCTTCGCTCGCGCATGCTTATTGATCATTTTTGCACTTACACCCCTCTACAGTGTTCTAATACGACCTACACCCCTCTACAGTGTTCTAATACGACCTACACCTCTCTACAGTGTGCAATTTTAGATCGATTTACCTATTTTTAGCCTTTTTGTTTTAATTAGTGTATAATATAATATGATATGGGTCTGTTGCCTGCAATAAAAAAAAAAAAATAATTTTATAGCGTCGTTGATAAAAAAAAAACACATATCTTGAAAACGACTGAACCGATTTTGATAATTTTTGAAATACGACTTCTAGTTTCTGCGTAATGCGTGGACAAACATACATACACTTATGAAATTTGGCACACATTTTTAGAAGCTGGTATAGACTAACATAATTATACAAAAATTGTGCAATTCTGACAATATTACAAACATACAGGTCGATAACCTCCTTTTTTTTAAGTCGGTTAAAAATATGAATGAATTGGTTTGAGAATGTAATCCAAGGTACAAGGTCGGGGAATCGGTATTATAATCAATTATCTTCCTTCTTTTTCACACGACCTGCTTAATCCCAACGCAGTATGAAAAGGAAGATTAATTCAACCTACAATTGACTTTTGCTATGAATGCTTAGCGTACAAAAACGCTTCATCTCTATCACTCCTTTGTGAAACGCGTATGAAAGATGGAGAGGTAACTATTGGTTTACGTCATGACAATAGGAGTGGCGTGGCGTTTTACCGCCCTGGGTGGCTACTATGCAATTGTAAAATGATGACGAAAATATAAAACAAGTATATATTTATTTTATATTTAAAAGAAAAACAAAATACCGAAGGGCGGTTTTTTGCAGTCTAGGTTTCGATTCACACGCTATATACGCTTTTGAGTGTACGTTTTTTGTGAGAAAGTATGCGCAAAGTCACTGTAAAAAGTTATAAATAGGCATTCTTTAGAGCATTTGTAGTATAATCCCTTATTTTTAACGGGGTTCCCCTAAGAAGGAGGTTCTCAATTCGACTGTATTTTTGTCGTATGTTTGTTACGAAATTACTCCGCCAATTATGACTTGATTTTAATGATTTATTTTTGTTTGATAGGTTCAGAGTTATAGTTCAGAGGTGGTCCCTTATAAATTTAACAAAAATCGGTTCAGTCCTTTGGTTTTTATAACAAAATAAATGGAAAAATGTCATCCAAGTAAACGAATTGCTTATTTTGAAGTCAGTTTCTTCAGTTTTTTTTAAATACAATTATTTAAACTACCTTTATTTATTCACGCAAACGCTCGTTGGATGTTACGAATAAGCGCTTTTTAGCAAGAGATGTACCTGTTATTATTATTATTACAAAAAAAGATTTCATAAGGTACTCAAGGAGTGAAAACCAATTTAACGACACCTCACACAGTATACATACCCGCATACATACATGCATACATACACAAGTAGTTGGAAGAATGTATAATCTCGAAAGCTTCTGTTTCATAGTAGCCCCTTCGGCTGGGCATGAGCCGTCAAAGTATAAATTACACACGCCCCTACAGCTTCATGCTCTCCTAGTACAAGCAAACGAGATACGTCGATGTCGAAAATGTTTTTCATCGCGTGTTCAGTCCAATGTCGAGATTTATCTCGATATCGAGCGAGAACGTTTCCAACGAATGAACACGGACT
Organism: Lycia hirtaria; assembly: GCA_947563715.1. NCBI lineage: Eukaryota > Metazoa > Arthropoda > Insecta > Lepidoptera > Geometridae > Lycia > Lycia hirtaria. Next base: position 24,297,503 of record OX387383.1, on the reverse strand, counting down.
GAAATTAATTTTGTGTGCGATTTTAACAAAGTGAATTAATTATTTTACTATGGAAATTAACCTGTTAATAAGTGTCCGTGGAACCGAGGCTAGGTGTGCTGGGTGGTGGTGTGATTCGGCCCTGAGATACATATCCGTGTGTGTTGGCTTACGGTATACCGTGTGGGAAAGTCGGCCAATAGACTCACGTTTAACCAACACGTCAACAAAATGCAGAGCTCCATCTTGTTCACGTTCCACCGTAAGTGCAATATTCGAGTGGACGCTGTTGAGATGTGTCAATAATATGTCTATCTCATCTCTACGAACGACAGCGAAAACATCATCAACGTATCGCCACCAGTGTCTAGGTTTATAAGGCGTACTAAGGAGCGCCAACTCTTCGAACCACTCCATGAATATGTTGGCTGCTACTGGAGCTAAAGGAGATCCCATCGCTACGCCATCGACCTGTAGATAGTAATCCCCCTTCCACACAAAATAACCACTCAATCAATATATATCGTATCAACTCCACATACTCGATAGGTATGGGGCTCCATTCTAATAATTCCAATATTATATTGGCTCAAAACAGACGTGAGTGACCCGTAGTTTTTATTTCAAAATGAATTAATAATGTTACGAGACGCAGAGGAGGAAAGATGGAAGACGATCGTCCGTGGCGGTCGTACACCTCACGATCCCTGAAAACGAAAAACGAAACGAACGAAAACTGTCTGTCTGTCTGTTCGCGCTTTGCTCAAAGACTATTTAGTGCTAGAAAGCTGAAATTTGGCAAGGATATACATTATTTGGTATTAGTATGCCGAGAAAGTCGTAGAATACAATTTAAAAAATCATTTTTGGGGTACCGTACTGTACCGTAGATGTATCTAAAGTGGGAATGAACTGTTTTGACGTGACAACGTAGGTATAATAAATCGATGAACGCCGGCTGCATGCACGAAAAAGTATGACTCATTGTCCCGTTACATCATCATTTCATCAATGTTTTGTTATGACGTTGTCACGTTAAACTATCGCCCGTAAACCGACTTCACAGACAACCAATTTTTTTTCTCATTTACCACATCTTGTGGGATATCGTTGGCTAAGTAATCAAAAACATTTGGGTGTGCGAAAATCATTTTTAGGGTTCAATCATTCTTAATTTCATCATCAAATCATTTTTAATTTCAACTCGATCCCGAGATAAAGATCTTGACACCCGGACGGACGGACGGATAGACGGACAGACGGACAACAAAGTGATCCTATTGAGGTACGGAACCCTAAAAATATTTAAGGGGGCTCCCATATAACAAACGTGATTTTTAGGGTTCCGTAGCCAAAGGGTAAAACGGGACCCTATTACTAAGACTCCGCTGTCTGTCCGTCTGTCACCATGCTGTATGATGTATCTCATGAACCGTGATAGTTAGACAGTTGAAATTTTCACAGAGGATGTATTTCTGTTGCCGCTATAACAACAAATACAAAAAAACCGGACAAGTGCGAGTCAGACTCGCCCACCGAGGGTTCCGTACAAACTAAATAAATGGGGGAAATCATATATATTTTTTTATATTTTCCTTCATAAGCCGAAAAATAAACATCGTAAAAATATTGCTTGCTCACCACTCGGATCCGAGTGGGGCGGGGCTATAGTAGCGGCACCTCCCACTCGGATCCGAGCGAGCTTCCCGTTTATTTTGTAGAAGTCAGTAAACCGTTTGAGGCAGTCAACGTTGCTTTGCGCGGCCACTCAGTAGGTACATAATCAAAATTCGCCTAAAAAGTTTTGGTTCCCAGCTGAAGTGAAGGGCCTGCAGGGGGCGAAGAATGTGTTAAAAACCTGTTTTAGCTTATGCTAATGAGGCTCTATCATATGTTACCCCACATGATACGGTTAATTCACTTTAAAATTTGGGCCCTCATTCCTTGCATAGAGGCACTATTTTTTGTGATTAAATTAAAAATATCCAATTTCGGGTTTTTTCCTAGATGTGTAGTCTAACACAATGCTTCTTGCCAAATTTAAGAGTTCTAGGTCAACGGGAAGTACCCCATAGGTTTTGATTCATCTGTGAGTGTCGAAATGTGCATTTTTTACGACATATTTGGCTGTAACTTTTTTTTACGAAAACTGAGAAATTTTATTTTTCTTCCTGCAGCAAGATACTATGGATCTGCGTATATGGTTTTAATTTTAACTAGATACCTTCACGTGTTCCCGAGATAAAGGTCTTGACACCCTGGCGGACGGACAGACAGACGGACAACAAAGTGTCCCTATAAGGGTTCCGTTTTTTCCTATTAAGGTACGGAACCCTAAAAACAGAATAAATTAAATATTTAAGGGGACTCTTATACGATAAACGTGATTTTGTTGCTCGTGTTTGCTCGATATTTATAAGGGCAACAGGTAGACGCTTGAAATATTCACAGAATATATAAATTAAAATAAAATTAATATTTAAGGGGGCTCCCATACAACAGACGTGATTTTTTACCGTTTTTATAGATAATGGTACGGAACCCTTCGTGTGCGAGTCCGACTCGCACCTGGCCGATTTTTTAAACTATAATAATTGTTACTCTACTCGTCTGATGTGTAAATTGAGAGGTCGCGGGACCTCTACCTACTCTAGTATTTGTTCACCTCATGTTTTACGTCGCATTACAGATCCTGGACCAGCGACGGTGGCGCTCTCAGAAAAAGAGAAATTGCAACAAGTTGAGAAACAAGCCAGTGAGACAACAGGGAAGGAGAATGCTTGGATGTTGCTTTGTAAGTTCATTATCCTTCTATACGTATTATTATATCCCACCAAAGGTGAAAATATTGTTTCTCCAGCATTTCTAATGTATTAGACCTAGAACATCTTGATCAACCATATCTACTAGTACCTAGATCATATCATTCAGATCATACTTTCAATGAAAATTGTGTGGAACCCTCTGTGATTACGACTCTCCCAGCAATCGTTTATTTATTTATGAAGGCTTCACAATGGCTTCACACCTACTTGACATAAACACCATAATTGACACTTCTCAATATTAAGTAGCCTAGCTAACCTTTCAAAGGAAGCACACCATGCAAATCAATAATTATGTAAAACACTTAGTCATTATAGTGCAATTATTTTAATTTTTGAATGGATTTCAGTGAGAGTGGCCCACAACCGACGCGCGGTGATCTCCTCCGTCACGTTCGTGATACTAAGCAGCGCGATGGGCATGGTGGCGGTGCAGACGTACGCCAGCGAGTTCTTCTCGGCGGCGGCGCCCTCGGTCTCGCCGGACCTGTGCTCCGTCGTCTTCTCGCTGTTCCTGGTGGCGGCGAACATCTCCTCTGTTGCCGTTATGGACACGCTGCCGAGACGGGTCTGTCACTTCTATAAGCTTTATTGCCTTACCCGACTGCGCAAGGACGGTTAATAATTCAGCAATCAGTAGCATAACTTCTCGTGTCTGAAAATAGAAATGATAACAACATATTTTATTTTTTAACGTACCTACTTCCAATAAGAAGGAGCTTCTTAATTCGACTGTATGTTTGTTCAGCGTGTACTCCACCAATTATTAATTGTTTTTGATCATTCTTCATTTTGTTTGGTAGGTCATAGTTCAGAGGTCCTACATAAATTTTATCAAAATCGGTTCAGTACTTTGGTTATTTTAACAAAATTACTGGAAAAATATGATCCGAGTAAACGAATTACGTAATTTGAAGTCAGTTTATAAAGTTAGTTAAAGTATAATAATGTAAATTCGATTTAGAGATGGAGTCAGTCGAAGTTGTGGGTAGATGAGGTATATAAAGGTCGCCGGTGGTGGCTGTGTCCCAGATGCTGATGATATCGTCGTGCGCGGTGAGCACGGCGTGCCTGGCGGCGCTGGGCGCGGCGCTGCGGCTGCCGGCCGGGGCCGCGCCCGGCTGGGTGCCGCTCCTCGCGGTGCTGCTCTACGTGCTCGCATTCCACCTCGGCGTCATCAACATTGTGTTCGTGCAGCTCTCGGAGTCGTACGCACCCAAGGTATCTATCTGGGGCCGTGCCACAAGCGTTCAAACACTCTTATTTCAACATTACTTTTACTTCTGTCCTGCTCTTTCTACAGTTGATGAGCAAGACAGAAGTAAAAGTACATAATATTGAAATAAGATTGGTATTAGGATTGTGGACCCCCTTATATATATGGGGTGCCATAGACACGTTCACCGCGCGCTTGAAATCAGAAGCACTATGGCTACCATGGAATTTCGTTCGGGATTTAAGACTAGAATCCGAAGTGTAACGAGGGATTCAAGGTCGCCCAAGACAAAAACTCCTTTATCCCCGTGGTACATACCTACTCTACTTTTCACACCTACTGCGTAATAATAGAAAGAAATGATTTTGAATCTACATTATTTAACAAAACATAGTTCTTTGTTGTTATTTTTAACGTACGAACTTCAAAAATTATAGCGTACCTACGCTACCTGAATGGATTTTCTATGATTGACATTATTATACCTATTATGTATCACGACGTCGCAATCGCAAGTAAAATAGAGTTTTTCTAGACAAGCGCGCCCCATCGTAGACCGTAAAAGTCGTTCAAAACTAACGGGATCGGTGGTCAAGCTAAAGTTTCTCACAATAAAAATATAAATAAATTACAGTTTAAAAAACTTAAAAAAACACGCTCCAAATTATTGTATTGTGATAAACCTAATCGTGGTTAAAGTTCATTACAAGACTTTTCTAACAAATCCAAATACAGCTATGATACGGTGTTCCATCATGAAGTTCTAGTTCATATCTTCCGGCTCCATCATCAGATCAGTTCGACAGTACCATATTATTGTATTGTCATCAGAACTACATAGGTACAGCTGCCAATTTTCATGACGCTACGATCCTTGGAAGATTAGTTACCTTAGATTTCATTACATACAGGTCGACCTAATACAAGCGTGTTAAAAACAACCGTAGTATAATATCAATAATATTATAGTTAAAAAACTGAAACAACCGACTTCGATGTACGTTATTTCGTTTACTTGTAATATTAGTAAGGATAATAATTAAACAAGGCGCTCGAGCGTTGAAGTAACTCTATTTTCTCCTTATACACATTGGATGAGGAGTAAGTAGGTAGGTTTTACTTTTCAAGCGCAATAAATCTCACGATTGTAAACTTTTCAAAGAGACCTCTCTTTACCCGCTCGTTTCTTTTTCAAGAATGACATTTGTCATTGAATGTCAAATGCTTCGTCGTCGCAGATTAGAAAATGTGCAGATGTTTATACGAAAAACCTCAACATTTCACACTTTTGTAAAGAAAAACGTGTCAGTGGAACTCTGCGATTCTATAATCTGACGCAGTCAACTCAGGAATCCAATGAAAATATTTTTACTTTTAGAGATTATTCAAAAAGTAATAAAGCAATGTTTCTAATATAATTTTGGGACCAACTTGGGAGCTTTCTCTATACGCCAATTCACGAAACACAAAAATTGGTTCAAGAATGAGCGAGATTATTTTTTTTGTGATTAAATATAAATGTCCAGTTTTCGGATTTTTTCCTTTATGTGTACTTTAACACAATGCTTCTTGCCAAATTTCATAGTTCTAGGTCAACGGGAAGTACCCCATAGGTTTTGATTCCCTTGTGAGTGTCGAAATGTGCGTTTTTTTACGACATATTCAGCTGTAACTTTTTTTTTTACGAAAACAGATATTTTATTTTTCTCTCTGCAACAAGAGACTGGATCTGCTTATATGGTTTTAATTTCAACTCGATACCTTCACGCGTTCCCGAGATAAAGGTCTTCCACCCGGACAGACGGACAGACAGACAGACGGGCAACAAAGTGATCCTATAAGGGTTCCGTTTTTTCCTTTTGAGGTACGGAACCCTAAAAAGGAACATTATTGGACAGGTGGTGTGAAAAGAATCTTTACAAATTTAGATACCTACACATGATCTTGATAGGTACTCAGTTGATAGTTTTAATTACGACGCTTGTCTGCCATTTTATTTGTTTAGAATTTAACTCGACTGAACCGGTAGGCTTTCAAAGTAAATAATCTGTGATTTATTTAACCAGTTTATAAAATTCTGGAAATAAGTTTTGATTGTGTTTGGCTTTAATATAATATTATACTGCCGATAAATACATCAACCTACATTGCGTTACGCAGTCGGGTAAAAATACACACAATAATAAGGGAACAATACGTATTTAAATAAACTTCGTTCCGTTCTAGCCCATAAAGGCTTATTACAGGACCCGATTTCTCGGGCCCCGTCTATCGGGTGCCTCCTCAAAGGGTGCCTCTCTGGGAACTATGGAGATCCGGACCCTGTCTCTTATTACACTGTGCTGTCCCTGTTGTCAGGGCACGATAAACCGGGTTGTGTAATAGGCCTTATACACAGATTCTAGACCATTCATTCATTGGTAAGGAGAACATAATATTGCCTAGATAAACTTGTAGGTACCGGTAACTCCCATTAGTTCTATAGGACTGTGACGTCATTGAACTGTTGATTTTTAGGGTTCCGTACCCAAAGGGTAAAACCGGGACCCTATTACTAAGACTTCGCTGTCTGTCTGTCTGTCTCCAGGCTGTATCTCATAAACCGTGATAGCTAGAAAGCTGAAATTTTCACAAAAGATGTATTTCTGTTGCCGCTATAACAACAAATACACAAAATTCAAAAAATTAAATATTAAGGGGGGTCCCCATACAATAAACGTGTTTTTTTCGTATTTTTTTGCTCAATATTAAAAACGGTAACAGGTAGATGCTTCAAATTTTCACAGAATATTTACTTGTATATTACCTTTCAAAATAAATAATTAAATAACAATAAAGTAAATATTAAAGGGGCCCCCCTTTAATATTAATATTATGGGAGCCCTCCCATACAACAAACGTAATTTTTAAGCAATTTTTACTCGATCTTAATTAACAGGTAGAAACTTGAATATTTGTAAGTAAATATTAAGAAATATATTAACTATAAAAATAAATACCTAATCTAATACATAAAAACTCACAAAATGAAAATAATCCGTGCATCTAAACGCGGTGCGAGCGCCACGCCGCGGTGTGGTGGTGGCGCGAGCGCGAGGCGGTTGCTAAGCAACGGCCGCGCGGGTAGCGGGGGAGGTAACATCACGGAGCGAGCCATAACCGCGCGTATTCGCGCGAGCGTCGTCATGCTGCCCGGATGTGTATCGAAAACCTACCTATAAGTTTGCAATTTACTACTTGGAATTTCGTTGATTTCTCGTTATTTTATAAACAGAACTAAACAACGGGTTATACTCAAATAGATAACGTGTTTAGCAATATTGACTTAAATGCTGGCACGTACTGTGCACTATTTAGTTACCATAGCCCTTTATGGATACAATTTCGAATTGAGCAATAGATTTTATCAAAACTACCCGAAAAGCAAGAATAAACTCTCATGGATTTATATAACAACTAAAACAGACTAAAAATTAGTATACCTACAACAAACGTGATTTTCTATTATAGATGATAGTACGGAACCCTTCGTGCGCGAGTCCGACTCGCACTTGGCCGATTTTTTTTATCCCTTTAGTTCTATGGTAGAACTATTAAAACGAAATCTCTCTCATTTGTTCTGTAGGTAGAACTAATAATACATGGTAATTATCGTTAGTTCCATAGAACTGTTGCCACATAGAACTGTTAAAACTTTTTTATCCTTGTAGTACTATGATAGAACTATTACTTGGTATTTTGGCAATATTTTTGTAAAGTGTAACTTTAAAAAAAAAAACAAAAAAAAAACGGCCAAGTGCGAGTCGGACTCGCGCACGAAGGGTTCCGTACCATTATCTATAAAAACGGCAAAAAAATCACGTTTGTTGTATGAGAGCCCCCCTTAAATATTAATATTATTTTAATTAACTACCTATTTATTTTTAAAGTTAATAATATAACTCAATATTATGCGAATATTTCAAGCGTCTACCTGTTGCCGTTATCAATATCGAGCAAAAACGAGCAAAAAATTACGTTTGTTGTAGATATGGGAGCCCCCTTAAATATTTATTTTGTTTTGTTTTTTAGTATTTGTTGTTATAGCGGCAACAGAAATACATCTTAGAACATCTGTGAAAATTTCAACTGTCTAACTATCACGGTTCATGAGATACAGCCTGGTGACAGACGGACGGATGGACAGACGGACAGTCAGCGAAGTCTTAGTAATAGGGTCCCGTTTTTACCCTTTTAGGTACGGATTCCTAAAAAGCAAATCGATTAGGTACCCCAGACCTAACGGTCCAAAGACAATCCAAATGCTCAAACCCACTTGAATTTTGTTGTTCTTAAATAAGAACCTTTATGTTGTATGTTTGACGTGAGTTCCTTTGTTTCAGGTTAGAAGTGCAGCAGCGGTGGTGGTGTTCAGCGCGTGCTTCCTCACCAACTTCCTGGTGCTCTTCCTGTTCCCTCCGGCCGTCGAGTACATGGGGCTGGACAACACGTTCTTCGTGTTCGCCGGCGTCGGCGCGCTGACCACGCTCGTGTCGTACCTCTGGACGCAGGAGACGAGGCGCGTGCCCTACCACCTGGTCGAGGCGGTGTACCGGCGCGGCATCATGTACAGGAGAGTCGACACCATGCAGAGCTGATACCGAGCCGAGCGGGCTCGTTTACGAGTTATATTGTACATCATTCGTAATATTAGGTCTGTGGAGTGCAGTTTTATTTGTTGCGACGAAAGCATGGAAAGATAAGATATTATTGTTCTTATGTAATTTAGTTAAAACCGTAGAAAGAGAAGACTATATAAGTAAAACTACTTTCTCTTTTCAACCTGAATGACAGGAAGTTTTGTCACGAAAAGAAAAAAATGGCCAAGTGCGTGTCGTGCCACGCGCAATTATGGGGTTCCGTAGTTACATATCATAATTTATGTGACCCTAAAACAGGGTATCTTGTTTGATACTACGAACATGAGTTAACTTAAAATATTATTATGTTAATTTAAATGAAATATTAATTTTTGATTTTTTTAAGTTGATCCATTATATCTCGATAACTTGTAAAGCCTACTTAGCCGCGATAGTTTTCCTTATTTTAGGTTCACATGTAAATTATGATGTTGCAACTACGGAACCCTACTGTGCGCGTGGTACGATACACTCTTGGCACGTAATAAATAAGAGCGGGATAATGTGATTTGTAAAAAAACGTTACAGGTAATTATAATTACGCGTATTGTTACGTATAAGGAAGGGTGTTTACGTATAGGTACGCGTATAGCTAAATAATTTGTTTTTGTAGAATTACTTAATATTCTTTTACGATTGTAAGATAATTGAGTTCGCGAAAGATTCGAGCCTGTAGTAAAAATACTCTTCGTGGACAAAGTTAATACGATTGTTATTCTATGAAACATATTCATTTGACTCATTATCTAGACGTTTGTGTGTGTGTGAGTGTGTGTGCGTGTGTGTGTGACCTCACCAACTATTTATTATAGAGAACAATACTATCCCTTGATAGTGTTATCTTATCTCTTACGCAGCGTTGTGTAAATAAGTTATTTAAGTTTTAATTTAACTTTTAAGTTTAAAAAATATTTTTCTTTATTTCACCTTTTGTATTTTTAGAGTTCCGTAATAACCAAGGAACCCTCAGACTATTGGTACTAGAAAGCTGTAATACGACATTAATATGTATAGTAGTTATGCCAAAAAAATCGTGGAATAAAATTTTTGAACAAAATAAAAAATTGGATTGATTTTGGTGATATGAAAAAAAAAACCGGACAAGTGCGAGTCAGACTCGCCCACCGAGGGTTCCGTACAAACTGAATAAAAGGAGGAAATCATATATTTTTTATATTTTCCTTCATAAACCGAAAAATATACACCGTAAAAATATTTAAAAACCTATTTTAGCATATGCTAATGAAGCTCTTTCATATGATAGCCCACATGATACGGTTAATTCACTTTAATTTTTGGGCCCTCATACCTTGCATAAAGACACAATTTTTTGTGATTAAATTAAAAATGACCAGTTTTCGGATCTTTTCCTATATGTGTACTCTAACACAATGCTTCTTGCCAAATTTCATAGTTCTAGGTCAACGGGAAGTACTCCATAGGTTTTGATTCCCTTGTGAGTGTCGAAATGTGCGTTTTTTACGACATATTCGAATGTAACTTTTTTTTACGAAAATTCAGAAATTTTATTGTTTTTCTGCAGCAAGATACTATGGATCTGCGTCTAAGGTTTTAATTTCAACTCGATACCTGCCCTGCACGCGTTCCCGAGATAAAGGTCTTGACACCCGGACAGTTTGGAGGTACGGAACCCTAAAAATCGTGCTAGTAGAATATATGATGAAATTACTATTAAAGGTTGGGGTCTTCGCAGTGCAATTAAACAGCGCAGTGATTGAGGAAGAACATATAATTTTATTTTCAATTTTCAACACGACAAATGATCACACATTTTTACACCGCAGCACAGACAAGAGTGTTGCGCAGTGTTGCCACTCCCTTCATACTAAATAGCTGTTATTTTCCTTTATGAATATGTATATCAAACACAGTATACTTTTATTTGGTTTATTGGAATCCAGTTCACAATTTGCTTATATATTAATTAAGAGAGTAGGTACTTAGGTACAGAGGCCATTGCCCTTGCCGACCACGGATCACAGAAGAAAGTAACGGGGGGTGGCCATATAGAGAATATAGTACTGTACCACAGTTCATTCAATATTCTAACAATAACCACAATGGTCGTGCTTTCACTGGCACCCTCGACAGTCGACACCCTCCCACAACGAAAGCACAACAAACTTAAAAAACTTACACATTCAAATAACTAAACAAAAGACAAACTGTCCACATCAAGTACTGAACACGATCATTGCTAATGAATTCTCATTATAAACCGATAACAACTCATCTCGACATTGTTCAACACTCAAAGGTGTGAAAGTCTGCGAACTGATTCTCCGTCGAAACATGGTTTAGTTTTACAATATTACGCTACAAAATCTCTTACAAAATAATATTTAATTTCTATATGTTCAAGCCTTTTATAATTTTCATGATATTTAGTAGAATAAATGACTGACTGGTTGTCCTCACAAATACTAATAATTGTTATCGGTATTTTTCCGTTTTCTCAATAAACGAATTTGGATACATAAGTCATCACATTTAACTCCAACCTCATTAAGCAGATTTGTAATACTGGACTCGCGCTCCGGCCTTCCGCGGATCTTCCTAGCCGTAAGGCCGTATCGGTTGCGTTTCGGCGTGATCGCTGCGGTCCTGTACGACTGTCGTTCAACGGTCAACTCAGAACTGGCACGGACAAGGGGAATCAGACTGTCTAATTAAAACAAAGCATTGCGATGGCCCTCGCGGGTGTTGACGCAATGTGATTTCTGCCCAGTGCTCTGAATGTCAACGTGAAGATTTCAAGCAAGTGCGGGTAAACGGCGGGAGTAACTATGACTAGAAATAAATTAGTGTCTCCTAAGAGCCTTCGTCATAAATACGGGGAGACCGGAAATGTGCAATTATCCTCGCGCTCGCAGTAGTCTCTTTGGTAGAGAGATGACTGCGAGCGCGGGTCCTGATTAGTCCCTAGATCGCCTTCGGGCTGCACGCACTGTTAATGGGTTCCAGTGGATCTAGATGAGGTTCATGGGGCGGCTCACGAACAGGTCCTTAAGGTGTGCTTGCATGCCAAAGTCCTAACATGTCACACCCTTCGGGTGGACCCTCCGCGAGTTGTGCAGGGCGAAACTGGGTGAACCGGGTTAGCAGCCCATCACCCAGTCATTGAGTTGCTACTACAAGACCAAAAGTGAATACTGATAGTCTTGCCTCCGACCTCCCACAGTAGTCGGAGGTAGCGACTCAAATCTCTCCTTCAGACTCCGAAGCGAGTGGAACACAGAGTGACGTCGTAAGTGAGTCGACCGTGTTTGAGTGCGGTGCAGAATTATAATATTAATCGTTAATATAATATTAATCGTTAGTTAAAATTATTAGTATTTGAGCACAATTTTATTATATGTAGTATGGAGGTGATATGTAATGTGTGTGTGTGTTTGTGTGTTTGTGTGTGTTGTGTGGTGCGTTGGTTTGTTTAGGATGCTCTACTTGTGAGGAACTGAGAAAACATCTCTGAACCTCATTTCACAATATCTGACAAGTTTTTCAGTTTGTATATACGACAGGGATAACAACATTTAGAGCGCGTCAAAGCGGAAATGCAAGGTGCCTTCAAAAAGGGTCGCCGTAATCAGGACACCACCATGGTGTTTCATGTCACCCCTGGGCTGCGCGAGGTTCTCCTCCGTAAGGGGCTAGTTTACATTGGTTGGGCCGCCACGGAAGTCGTTGACTTCGTCCGGGTTACCTGCTATAACAAATGTCAGCAGTATGGGCACCCGGAGAAGTTCTGCCGCGCGATGTGGCTAGTCTGGTCATAGGGCGGATGCGTGTGAGTCGCCCTCTGCATGCTGCGCTACGTGCAAGCGCTTCAAGCGTGATGCGAAGCACCCGACCGCGTCTCGGGACTGCCCAGCGGGTAAGCATGCGGAGGACCGGCTCATAAATAGTACCCACTATGGCTCCTAGACTGGCCATAAGAGTGGGGCAGCTCAATCTCGGGGGTGCAGAGATTGCAACACGGGAGCTCCCCTCTATAGCGAGAGAGCTTGACCTGGATATTGTCCTAGTTCAGGAACAATACCCCATGGTTGAGTTTCTCTCACAGTGCGGAGGACACCCGAAAGTGGGTGCATACCTCCGCACCAGGGAGTTCCCGTGTGCGGTTCTCCACCACCTGAGCGATAGCCACATGGTGGTTGTGCACGTTGGCGGACATGATCTCTACCTGGTGTCCGCGTACTTCCAGTATGCGGACCCTATAGACCCATACCTGCACCGATTGGGACTTGTTCTCAATCGGTTGCAGGGGGCCAAGGTAGTCATCTGCGTAGACGCCAACACGCACTCCCCCTTGTGGCATTCGCTGCCACGGCACTACACCGGCAGGGGCCACACGGTCACGGAGCGCCGCGCTAAGATGGAAGACTTCATCAACGCGCGGCGCCTCGTGGTCCACAATGCCGAGGGTCCATTAGCCACCTTTAGTTCCCAAACGGTGAGTGTATCGACGTGACACTCACCACTCGAGGCGCTCGCGTCTCCGAGTGGTGCGTACATGAAGTGTCCGCGAGCGAGGTATTTTTCCGTTTTCTCAATAAACGAATTTGGATACATAAGTCATCACATTTAACCCCAACCTCATTAAGCAGATTTGTAATACTGGACCCGCGCTCCGGCCTTCCGCGGATCTTCCTAGCCGTAAGGCCGTATCGGTTGCGTTTCGGCGTGATCGCTGCGGTCCTGTACGACTGTCGTTCAACGGTCAACTCAGAACTGGCACGGACAAGGGGAATCCGACTGTCTAATTAAAACAAAGCATTGCGATGGCCCTCGCGGGTGTTAACGCAATGTGATTTCTGCCCAGTGCTCTGAATGTCAACGTGAAGATTTCAAGCAAGTGCGGGTAAACGGCGGGAGTAACTATGACTAGAAATAAATTAGTGTCTCCTAAGAGCCTTCGTCATAAATACGAGGAGACCGGAAATGTGCAATTATCCTCGCGCTCGCAGTAGTCTCTTTGGTAGAGAGATGACTGCGAGCGCGGGTCCTGATTAGTCCCTAGATCGCCTTCGGGCTGCACGCACTGTTAATGGGTTCCAGTGGATCTAGATGAGGTTCATGGGGCGGCTTTGCATTACTGACCTGTCACTGTATGCCAACATTACGTCTTACCTTGCAACCCTCTAATACCCTTTCCCTCCTAACTAACCCTCTAACTACGGTCAAATGTGGCGTCAAAAGACCTTATGGTCTTTGATGCTCTGCCTAACCGGTAAGGGGAAATAGGCATGATTTTAAGTTTTTTTTTTTAACCTATTTTATTCTTATTTACTCCCATGCAGATGAAAACATTGTTTTTTGTACTCGCTATGAGGTAACAACATACATTTCAATATGTAATTAAAACGTTTATATTTTGTTTAACAAGTTGACATCAGCAACAATAACCTATAAATCGAAGTTTTGGCGGGCTAGTAATGAAAACATGTCGTTTTATTTTATTTTCTTAAACTTGTGTTATTTTAACTATTAATGCAATAAAAATGGTAGCGTTTTATTCATTAAGTGTGAGATCAAGTGCGTGAGTGTGGGCAAGTGAAATAAACCACCGAAACATGTCTTCATGTTGTCGGCAAAACTCCATTGAAGCTTCTAGTAAAGTCGCCATCACTTTACTGAAGTATGACTCGAATTTGAAAATGACTGTTTAAGCCTTAGATTGCGACTTGTTATTTCAGAACTTGTTTTATTCAAGTAACTTGAAGAAATCTTAATACTTGACATTGGCAAATGCTATAAGCAGGTCCAATTTCAATAATAATAAAAAAACAAAAAACTCACAAAACTTTGAAGCCAAATTAGAATTTTTCCTGGCTTTCTTGAAAAGAAATTCGTATACTAGGAATCTCAGGAAATGATGTAGAATCAGTAGATATTTTTTTTATTTAAAGACGCTACGTTTTTTACTGACATAAAATCATGTATGGGAGTTCGCCATTGTTCTTTTTTCACAAAAATAATGCTAAAGCTAAAACATTTGTAACTTTCACCCTCCAACCCCTATTTGAGGGTTATCCCGTTATTTTCATCAATAATATATCAATAATTTATGGTACTTTCTGAAGTCTTAGTAAGCTGAAATTTGGTGTGTAAGCCAATATTTACACATAAATAACGAAGAAATTAAAACATTTTTACTTTTCACCCTCCAACCCCTATTTGTGGGTGCACCCTCTGAGTGTAATCAAAAAGATAGGGCACTTCCTGAAGTCTCAGAAAGCTGAAATTTGGTATGCAAACTACAATTGGTACACAAACAACAGAAAAATTAAGATATTTGTAACTTTCACCCTCTAACCCCTATTTGAGGGCTATCCCGTTATTTTCATCAATAATATATCAATAATTTATAGTACTTCCTGAAGTCTTAGAAAGCTGAAATTTGGTGTGTAAGCTAATATTTACACATGAATAACGAAGAAATTAAAACATTTATACTTTTCACCCTCCAATCCCTATTTGTCGGTACACCCTCTGAGTGTAAACAAAAAGATAGGGTACTTCCTGAAGTCTCAGAAAGCTGAAATTTGGTATGCAAACTACAATTGGTGCACAAACAACAGAAAAATTAAGATATTTGTAACTTTCACCCTCTAACCCCTATTTGAGGGCTATCCCGTTATTTTCATCAATAATTTATAGTACTTTCTGAAGTCTTAGAAAGCTGAAATTTGGTGTGTAAGCTAATATTTACACATGAATAACGAAGAAATTAAAACATTTTTACTTTTCACCCTCCAACCCCTATTTGTCGGTACACCCTCTGAGTGTAAACAAAAAGATAGGTCACTTTCTGAAGTCTCAGAAAGCTGAAATTTGGTATGCAAACTACAATTGGTACATAAACAACAGAAAAATTAAGATATTTGTAACTTTCACCCTCCAACCCTTTTAAAGGGAGAATTTGACTATATTTTTTTAACATAACATAACTTCGTTATGGATAACTCTAGAGAGTCCAAATTTTCAGGATAAAAAGTAGTTAGTACATGTATAAAACATACAAAGTTTCATTTATGTAGATTTTATACTATAGATTTAATTCACATGTAAAATACGTCAACTTTTGGCACTCACCACTAATGATAGTTAGTTTCTAACGGCGACGCTAGATGGCGTGTGCGATCGACTTTAGCACACGCTATCGTTTTGCGCGCTTTGCTTATACATACATCCTTTTACTTATGGATGGATAGTGCGTTTTCGTTCGTTTTATGTTTAGTAAATATGGGTTTGTATTATACATATTCAACTTTCGTTGAAAATTTAGTTTGTTTTAGGTAGTACTTAGGGACTTATTTACACAGAAAAATATAATACTATCAACCGAGAGCTTATTTAGAAGCTTGGATTCGGGACGGGTATCTTGTTAGAGAAGGGGTACTAATTAGGTTAAGAATTTAAGTTATTGAATAATAGTCCGGATACAAGAATAATCTAAAGTTGGTTTAAAGCACGTATTCCTATAAAAAGGAAATAAGACGAACAATAAGAGTAACGAAATAATTTCTTTGGGAGACGGGTTAGGACGCTATCGTACAGTTCATAGTATGTCTGGAAATGGTACATGTCTTTTCCATTCATTAAATCAATCTATAGAAGACCGTATTTGGTGTGGCGTTGCAAATTAAGGTGTGCTATTGTTTATTATGTTGTATAACATTGGGACGAACTGCAACTTTATACTTGTGCTGAAGACTGAGAAGTGTTTCTGGATACCGACTCTTATTCACGCGCTATAGTATGGCGCCTTTACAGAATTGAAGGTTACAGCAACTACGAGTATCACCTATTTTAAGTAATAAACCAACAAGAAAAGAGGCTATGACAGAGAGTGTGCTGCAAAAAAATAATAACAGATGCACAAGAAAATACATTCCGTTAAAATAAAACGTTGCAGAAATTACAGGGTATCTTACAAAAAAGAAATGAAATCCCACCAAAAACATTTCATGTAAAATTGGTTGCCATGTCTCGCATTGTCATGCCACTTTCACTGACAAAAAGAAATCAGATGAGATCTGACTGAATTTGAAAAGCCAAGTTGCTAACTCTACAAAGTCTAACGCTACAATACTTATCTCTGTAAGCCTTAAATCTTGGCCAAAAAGCATGGCTTGGTCGTTTCATGGAACTATTACATTACTATTACAATTATACATCATTCAAGAGCAGAGATTTTAGTTTGTCTTTCTTTTTCTTCCTTAGAAGTCCATGTACGACATGTTATGCGACATAATATGTTTGTAACTGACAGCCGGAAAACGACCAAGCCATGCTTTTTGATAAAGATTGAAGGCTTACAGAGGTAAGTATTGTAGCGTTAGACTTTGTAGAGTTAGCAGCTTGGCTTTTCAAATTCAGTCAGATCTCATCTGATTTCTTTTTGTCAGTGAAAGTGGCATGACAATGCGAGACATGGCAACCAATTTTACATGAAATGTTTTTGGTGGGATTAATATTTACAGGTAATGGGACATGAAGGGAAATTAAGTCAGAGTAGAGGGAAGCATGATCATTTAGAGGGCAGGAGAAAAAAATGTGGTCCATCCAAGTCACCATAATCACCACATTCACATAGTGGGCTATCTATAATTTTAAATCGCGCAAGGTGAGCAGGACAACTAGAATGACCTAAGATCTTATTCTTTCAGTTCTTTCTTAGACATAGACATAAATTTATTTGTGGATGACACAACACCAAAAATACATACAATATAACAAAAATAACAATCTAAGAAAAACTGTGTCCGCCACAAATCAGTTCCAGCTCAGCATACTGCTGGCTGCGAACAGCCGGCGGGCGCTGGTCTTCCGCTGGAACCGACGGTGACGTCACCCACGGCTAACGCACAAAATCTAAAATCTTTATTATACCTTTTTTTTTCTTTTTTAATTTTGCCCTACGGGCAGGCTAAAGCCGTTTCTCTTCTTTCTTCTTTTTGTATTGGACTGGACTGGACCCCGCGATTAGCAATTT
The DNA here is from genome assembly GCA_947563715.1 of Lycia hirtaria. Taxonomy (NCBI): domain Eukaryota; kingdom Metazoa; phylum Arthropoda; class Insecta; order Lepidoptera; family Geometridae; genus Lycia; species Lycia hirtaria. Next base: position 24,279,785 of record OX387383.1, on the reverse strand, counting down.
GCCAGTGTCAACAGACTATTGCAATATTTTCAAGTTTCTTGAATAATACAAGTTATAATAAAGTGTTCTATTCACAGTCTAAGTCTTGCCTCACTAAAGTGATGGCGACTTTACTAGGTGACTAGAAGATTCTCCTAGTAAAGTCGAGTCGAGAGAGGAGTTTTGCCGACAACGTAAAATCACACGTTTCACTGCTTTATTTCACTTGCCCACACTCACGCAGTTGATAGAACACTTAAACGTTTTCACAGGAGTTCAACAAATCATGCTAATTTAATTCATATAAGTAACGATTTATCTTTTCATAGTCGCACCTACGAAATTTACGCTTATCTTTGACTTGTTCTTGTAAAGGGACCAAGCTTAGATTCGCCAAATCTATTAAGAGGCAAGTGTGCGCGCAATTTTCTCTGGGTACCAAGGAATTACCAGCAGGAGCGCAGGAAGCTGAAAAGTTGCTGAAAACAAGATCGATGGTGTTATTATAGAAAGTCTTAGTGAGATTACATTGTTCTAATCCTAATAAGTGGAATTCATCTACCAACAACTTTCCATCTCCCTGAACATCCACAGACCCCTTCTTTATATGTAATGGCCCGAGATGCGGGTTCCAGTCAATGCATGGTAAGTTAAAATCACCAACTATCAGAAAATTATCGTCGCAATGTAAATTACATATATTGGTTACATTTTGCACAACTAAGTCAATAGCCCGAGGTAGTTGTACCTTATCAGGCGGCGTATAAATGGCGGCAAAGTTTAAGTCGATACCTACAGCCGGGTTAAATGATTTAGCAGGTATGGTCACCCAGAGAACGTCGGCCAGATGTGTTGTTCTGTTGGTATCCATCACATAAGCCTCCAGCTCGGTACGCACGAGAACCATCACCCCTCCTCCCTGTACGGTGTTCGTAAGTACCAAATCCCTGTCTCGTCGGAAAACGTCATACCTTGAGTCACATAATTCACTATCCAAAAAACCATCACAAAGCCATGTTTCCGTTATTATAACTATATGAAAATCATTTACCAGAAGTGCTCGGTAGAAATCTGCCGTCTTTGTTCTCAATCCCTAGTATTTTTGATAAAATACGTTTAACCTGTTATTACTATTATTAATTGTCATATGAGATCACTGAAGATAATATTCCTATGTAATATAATGCACAATTCACCAGTAGATTCAGAACGAATGAGCAGAACTCCAGAAAGCATCTGAGTGATGTTATTTCCATTAGTTTACAGCAGAATACAACCTTAAAAACCTTACAATTGTATATGAATATATGAACATTTAAAAGAAATAAACGTTCATATATCTTTGAGTGATATATGCCAAAAGAATACCGGATCAGTTGGTTTAAATGATTTTTACAATATAAGATTGCATAAATGTACTGAAACATAGATATGCAGTATGTACTTTCTTTGGAAATGTAATGGTTGTGATGTTTGTTTGTGTCCATTATCGAATTAGTAATCAGAACTATAACAATATAAAATAGAATAACCCTTTTTAAGATACTCAAATAGATAACGTGTTAAGCAATATTGACTTAAATTCTGGCATGTACTGTGCACCATTTAGTTGCCCTTTATGGATACAATTTCGAATTGAGCAATAGATTTTATCAAAACTACCCGATAAGAACTAAAACAGACTAAAAATTAGTATACCTACAACAAACGTGATTTTCTATTATAGATGATAGTACGGAACCCTTGCGCGAGTCCGACTCGCACTTGGCCGATTTTTTTTAAATACAAAATACGTAATGTAAATATTGCTTTTTCTTTGAAATATAGTTTTTTTAGGATAAATTCATTATTTAGCCTATTAATTTACTAATTGAAGTAAACTCATTAAAATATAAATCGCAGTAATAATTTGTTTCATTTAACAGCCTCAACCTACAAAGAATACATCTAACGCAAACCAGCTAGAAGTAAATGCATTGTGTAAATTATGGATTTTATGATATTATTACATATAAACGAGATTATGTTCTGAAATTATGAGATATTTGGCAACCCTGTGTGTTGTCATGGCTTAAAGGACTCAGAATCCAGAGCCGTTAAATAGTTTTTAAATAATCGGCCAAGTGCGAGTCGGACTCGCGCACGAAGGGGGAATACTATCATCTATAATACTACAAAGTTTAGTTCTGTTTATAAAATAACAAGAAATCATCTATAATACTACAAAGTTTAGTTCTGTTTATAAAATAACGAGAAATCAACGAAATTCCAAGTAGTAAATTGCAAACTTATAGGTAGGTTTTCGATACACATCCGGGCAGCATGACGACGCTCGCGCGAATACGTGGCTACGTGCGGCTAGGGAAGGTGCGTATTTACGCAACCAGGTTTTTACACCAGGTATTTGCTTGCAAGTATGGCGACCAGGTGCCGCCCGAAACACTTGCAAGGAGAAAAAGTATTTACTTTACGGGATTTCGCGAATGCTATTATGCTTCTTATTGTAACATGTACAATGAACATTTTCCTATGCAAGTATTTTAGTTGAAAAACTCGCTACGCAATTGTGCACCTTATTATAACTTAAATACAAATCAATTTTCTTTAACGAAAAAAATACTTTCAAGGGTTTTGACCTTGGTTTTTGGCGCTTCACTCGGGTGTCATCGTCAAATACACGGAACGAAGTAGGCAAGCAATATATATCGCGCTCGCTCAGTCATGTTTGGTGTCGTTTGGAACGTTTTGAATTTCGTGAATGCCATTATGCTTCTTATTATAACGTATATAATGAACAATATCCTATGAAAGTATTTTAGTAGAAAAACTTGTTACGCAATTGTGCACCTTATCTTAGTTAAAATACAAATCAATTTTCTTTAGCGAAAAAAATACTTTGAAGGGTTTTGAGCCCTGGTTTTTGGCGCTGGTATTTTTATGTGGGCGCACTTGGAAGCCCTGGTAAGAGATTTTGCAAGTATAACCCATCCCTACGTGCGGCTATGGCTCGCTCCGTAATGTTACCTCCCCCGCTACCCACGTGGCCGTTGCTTAGCAACCGCCTCGCGCTCGCGCCACCACCACACCGCGGCGCGGCGCTCGCACCGCGTTTAGATGCACGGATTATTTTCATTTTGTGAGTTTTTATGTATTAGATTAGGTATTTATTTTTATAGTTAATATATTTCTAAATATTTACTTACAAATATTGAAGTTTCTACCTGTTAATTAAGATCGAGTAAAAATTGCTTAAAAATTACGTTTGTTGTATGGGAGCCCCCCTTTCATATTTACTTTTGTTACAATCTCATTTATTACTACAGACCTCCATCAACACTTTTCATTATGTCATCTATCATAATTCAAACTCATGTCACTCATACTATTCTAAGTCTGATTTTCAATTAAACAACATTGTATATATCAAAAGAATATGTTTTATTTTATTGGCGACGAGGAGTAAATCAGAAAAATGAACGATGAACAATTTGCACAGTTTTTGCGGACTCAACAGGTCCAACAAGAACAAATAACTTCCATACTGAAATTGTTAGTACAAACAATACATAAAGGCCATGACACACAAGCGACTACCAGCGTGACGAACGCTTCAAACTCATCACTATCATCTAAGGATAGGATGATGATTTTTAAAAATTTCAACATGGAAAAATTTGACTCGGACAAACACAAAATCGAGGACTTCATTGACTATTTTGAGAATAAGTGCAAGATTCTAAACGTGAGTAATAGTGATGATTCCTTAAGAAAAGACATCCTTTTGAACATAATATCACCGGATACATTCCGTGAGTTAAAAATAGCGCTTACACCGAATTTTGATAATAGTACGTACATAGACATACGGTCCAAGCTCTTGGATTTATTCAGAATCAAAAAAACTAGATACCGCGCGTTACTGGAGTTTTGGAACTGCATGAGGGAACCTGATGAATCTATGGAGCATTACGCAAACAGACTTAAGAGTTTAAGTCGAGACTGCGCCTACAGTGACGAACTATTGGAACGACAACTCCGAGATCGTTTTGCCACAGGGCTGAATCATCCTGACTTGGAAACAGACCTAAAACAAAAATGGCCTGATTTACAAGAATCAGGCAGAGAAGTAACTTTCCAAGAATTCTTCTCAATTGCACAATCTAGAGAACAAGCGGAACATGACACACCAAACACAACGGATGCCAACGTGAACAAAATCAATAGGAGACACACGCAAAGGTCTATATCAAACCACAATAGACAGAGGAAATTAAATTTTGAACAATGCCTTAGATGTGGCAAGAATGACAAACACGACATCTCAAAATGTGCTGCCAAGAATCATGTTTGCGACAGCTGTAATGTCACAGGACATTTTGAGAGCTGCTGCATTAAAACGGGGCGAGCATATATTGTTCCAAATAAAAAGAACGCTACCAAACGTCTTCACAGAATTAACGAAGCACGAGCGTCTGCATCTAGCTCTACAATAGCGACAGACATTGATAGCGAAAGTGAAGGAGTCTACAACGTTACAGGCTCCCGAAAAATACGAAAAGGTTGCAAACAAATTGATGTGACAATCAATAACGTTAAATGTACAATGGACTGGGATCCTGGATCCACATACTCCATAATTAGCGACAAATTATGGCAAAAAATAGGATCACCACCATTAACAGAAGGACCAAGACTCAAAGCGTACGGAAACCGTAACAACAAATTGAAAACTGAAGGAATAGCCAACGTAGACGTCGAAGTCGACGGACAGCAAAAAACAGTACCTGTAGTCGTTATGAAAAATGCAAAACCCTTGCTTTTTGGTCTACGATGGAGCGAAATGTTCGAAATGGAGTTTCCAAAACCAGTTTACTCTATTAAAATAGAAGCACCGACAACACTTGATCAAGTATTCAAACAATATAAAGATCTTTTTGACGGACAACTTGGAAAAGTGAACAATTACCAAGTAAATATTCACGTGAAACCAGGCGCAGAACCTGTCCACCTTCCTGCGCGACCAATTAAATTCAGTATAAGGAAAAACGTAGAACGGGAGTTAGACCGCCTTGTCGACACAGGTATTATAAACAAGGTAGATCCAAACATGACGTCATTAGAGTGGGCCACGCCTACAGTAAATGTCTTAAAACCTTCAGGTGACATTAGAATTTGTGGAGATTACAGTACTACTCTTAATCCAGTCCTAACGAAACATTTACATCCAGTACCTATCTTCGACCATTTACGACAAAAACTAGCAAAAGGTGTTGTCTATTCAAAAATTGATTTGAAAGATGCATACTTACAATTTGAAATTGCACCCGACTCAAAAAAATACTTGACTATTTCAACTCACAGGGGATATTACCAATACAACAGAATGCCGTTCGGAATTTCGACCGCCCCATCAATATTTCAAAATTTTCTGGACCAACTACTTGGAGATTTACCCAATGTAGCAGTATATTTTGATGACATTGCACTGACAGGACTGAATATAAATGAACATTTAGTCACACTCTCTACTGTGCTAAGCCGACTTAAACAAGCGGGTTTAAAAGTGAACATAAAGAAATGTAGTTTCTTACAAAAGAAAATCGAGTACCTGGGTCATATCATTGATCAAAATGGAATACACCCTACCCAAGGAAAGATAGATGCTATAACCAAAGCATCACAACCAACAAATGCCAAAGAATTAAGATCTTTTCTTGGCCTTATCAATTACTATGAGCGTTTCATTCCACATCTACACGGATTGTGTGCAGATCTCTACGAATTAACTAGTGGAAAACAGAAATGGCGATGGTCTAGTAACGAAAAACGAATTTTTGAAGATGCTAAAACAAGCATTGCAAACGCAAAACCTCTCGTTGCGTACGATGAATGTCGCCCCCTCTTTTTAGCGTGTGATGCATCAGAGAAAGGAGTTGGAGCTGTTTTATTTCACAAAAACAAAAATACTGAACAACTAATAGCTTTCGCATCCAGGAAACTACGACCAGCAGAAAGCAAATATTCTGTTATTGACCGAGAAGCCCTAGCCATAATTTTTGGAATAAAAAAATTTGATCAATACTTGAGAGGAACCAAATTTACCTTAATGACAGATCATAAACCACTCATTCACATTTTGGGTCCTCAACGCAATCTTCCAAAATTGGTAAATAATAGACTTGTACGATGGGCTCTATTGATTGGAAGCTACCAATATGACATCATCTACCAGAAAGGAGAAAATAATATTTTGGCTGACTGTCTGTCAAGATTACCAAATCCTGAGGTAGAACCTTCGACAATCGAAAATTCTGTACATAGAATCACTGAACGCCTTCTTGGAAACAGAATCGAAGATCTCCATTTATCGGAAGAAACCTTAAATAAAGAAACACAGAAAGACCCAATCCTCCCACGAGTATATCAATCTTTAAAAACTGGTTGGAGGGAAATCGATTACAAACAAGACATTAAACATTTCTACAGGAAGCGTCTTGAGCTATCCATTGAAAATAAAATCATAATGTGGCAAGGTAGAATCGTCGTGCCTGAAACACTCAAGAAACTAGTCTTACATTACCTTCATAGAGGGCACCCAGGAATATCTGCCATGAAAGCGCTATCGCGTTTCTACGTATGGTGGCCATCTTTAGATGAGGATATCGAAAACTTCGTAAAAAAGTGCACCAGATGTCAAGAGAACAGGCCGTCCAATAATGAGTTACCAGTATTTTCATGGTCCATACCTGAAGAAGTCTGGGAAAGAATACATATTGATTTCGCAGGACCATTTGAAGGCACTTATTGGCTTGTTTTGTGCGATGCATTGTCAAAATGGTGTGAATTAAGGCCAATGAAAAATATAACATCTAAAAGCTTATGTTTTGTGCTAGATGACATATTCAGCACCTTTGGGCTTCCGCAAATGATTGTGTCTGATAACGGTCCACAACTAATCTCCCATGAATTCAAAGAATATTGCAAAAAACAAGGAATCTTACACGTCACCTCAACCCCGTATCATCCCCGCACAAATGGATTGGCTGAGCGTTTTGTGCGAACTTTTAAAAACAGGATGACCAGTAATGAGGGAACATCATTGAAGACCCGCTTATTAGAATTTCTGTTCACCTATCGGAACACACCTCACAGCACTACCGGCAAATCGCCTGCACAAATGATGTTCGGTAGACAGTTGAACTGCGTACTGTCAAATATCAGACCGAGTAAGAGGCGAAGATTGCAGTACGAGCAAGTTAAAGCCAATATAATGTCTTCTGCACCCACTTATCAAACAGGAGATAAAGTATACATTAAAACTAAAGAAGAAAAAAAGTGGCAACCTGCAACAGTTGCTGCCAGGAAACATAAATACTCTTATGTTGTCACCACATCAACAGGAAGTTCGAAAAGGAAGCATGCAGACCAAATGAGACCACGACTTAGTTCAGAGTCTGCTAACGCAGCTACCCCTAGTCCCATTGTCACTTCCCCTATGTTATGTCCTCCCGTCTCAACAAATGTCATTCCTTCCTTGCCTACATCATCATCACCTACATTACATGTCTCTGACATTCCTTCATCTCCACCAACATCATCAAACACTACATCACCCACTTGTTCACAATCTCCCATATCATCAACAACATCATCTCCCATATCGCTCGCCTCATCTCCAGCTTTTGTGACTCCAGTGTCCATTCCAGCACCCCAGCCTCGCCGAAGTCAACGCCAGGGGCAACCTCCACGCCGTCTGATTGACGAGATTTAATTGGGGAGGAATGTTACAATCTCATTTATTACTACAGACCTCCATCAACACTTTTCATTATGTCATCTATCATAATTCAAACTCATGTCACTCATACTATTCTAAGTCTGATTTTCAATTAAACAACATTGTATATATCAAAAGAATATGTTTTATTTTAACTTTATTGTTATTTAATTATTTATTTTGAAAGGTAATATACAAGTAAATATTCTGTGAAAATTTGAAGCGTCTACCTGTTACCGTTTTTAATATTGAGCAAAAATATACGTAGAAAACGCGTTTATTGTATGGAGACCCCCCTTAATATTGATTTTTTTTTAATTTTTAGTATTTGTTGTTATAGCGGCAACGGAAATACATCATTAGTGAAAATTTCAGCTTTCTAGCTATCACGGTTTATGAGATAGAGCCTGGAGACAGACAGACAGACAGACAGACAGCGAAGTCTTAGTAATAGGGTCCCGTTTTTACCCTTTGGGTACGGAACCCTAAAAAATGCTGAAAACGGAAAAGTCGGAAAATATTCAATTATTGTTCTGTGAAAATAAAGCAGTGAAACGTGTCATTTTACGTTGTCGGCCAAACTCCATTGAAGCTTTAAATAAAGTCGCCATCGCTTTACTGTGCTTTACTGAGAATTGAGATGAAAGTATGGTCAAATGACCTTTGCCTGCCAGTACACAATGTACGGCGAAAAAAAAAAATATATTGTTCTGTGATTCTGACATAACATTTTTTTTTTTTTTTTTTTTTCTCTTGAGGTTGGATGTGCGCGCGTGAACGAGGCGCGAACTGCCGCGAACCCTTTGTCGCGGGACAAAATACCGACTTCGATCGGGGAACGAATTAGGGATGGGTTATACTTGCAAAATCTCATACCAGGGCTTCCAAGTGGGCCCACATAAAAATACCAGCGCCAAAAACCAGGGCTCAAAACCCTTCAAAGTATTTTTTTCGTTAAAGAAAATTGATTTGTATTTTAACTAAGATAAGGTGCACAATTGCGTAACAAGTTTTTCTACTAAAATACTTTCATAGGATATTGTTCATTATATACGTTATAATAAGAAGCATAATGGCATTCACGAAATTCAAAACGTTCCAAACGACACCAAACATGACTGAGCGAGCGCGATATATATTGCTTGTCTACTTCGTTCCGTGTATTTGACGATGACACCCGAGTGAAGCGCCAAAAACCAGGGTCAAAACCCTTGAAAGTATTTTTTTCGTTAAAGAAAATTGATTTGTATTTAAGTTATAATAAGGTGCACAATTGCGTAGCGAGTTTTTCAACTAAAATACTTGCATAGGAAAATGTTCATTGTACATGTTACAATAAGAAGCATAATAGCATTCGCGAAATCCCGTAAAGTAAATACTTTTTCTCCTTGCAAGTGTTTCGGGCGGCACCTGGTCGCCATACTTGCAAGCAAATACCTGGTGTAAAAACCTGGTTGCGTAAATACGCACCTTCCCTAGAACGAATAGGCGTGAACGGCCGTGAAGCGCCGTGAAAACCCTCCACACTTATGTTCACGCCTGTTCGCGGACGTTCACGGCACAAGTGTAGAGCCGCGGTTACATTCTGTGGACTGACGTAATTTGTGGTAATGGTGATTTGATTTTCCGCTGTTTCTGTTTTTCCAAGCCTCCGACGTCTGTGAAAAGTAACAAATTACCAACATCATATTTGTGAACAATGAACACAATTAATCACTAAGATAATCGCACATCCGAAATATTTAGAGGTTAAAAAAATGGGCTTACTTTCTGATCCGGAGTATGGCTCAGTAAAATGGGTAAAGATGTTAAAAAAAGTCCACGCACCACTGTGTTTCTTGTGCTATATTGGAGCTATAGTATGGTTCGTGATGCTTGGTAACCGGGAGTTCAACAACGAGACGTATTTCTCTGAGAATGCGCTACTTCCCGGATTGGTGACGAACGAATTCAACGGAGAGTACGCGGCGAAGCAGTTTTTTAACGAGTTTTTGAAGGAATTAGAGGTGAGTGAGTCATCATCATCTCAGCCATAAGAAGTCCACTGCTGGACATAGGCCTCCCCCATGGATTTCCAAAAAGACCGATTGGAAGCGGCTTGCATCCAGCGTCTTCCCGCCACTTGTATGAGGTGAGTGAGTGTAACGCTTAAATTGTATTAAATAAAATAAATAAATAAATAAAATAAGCCTTTAATCAGATTCTTATATGTACCTAACATTAGTTATTTGATTTTTGCTTTAATTTGTATCTGCTTGCCCTTTGGCAAAGGCCTCCCCTAGGGTTTTCCAAAGTTCTTTTTTCATAGCCTTTCTAGTCCATGTTGCTCCCGCAGCTGTTTTTATTTCATCCTCCCATCTATTCCTTTGTCCTCCTAGTCTCCTTTTTCCATCTCGAGGGTACCATACAGTGACGTCTTTGGCCCATTTATTTTTTCTACTTCGTATTGTATGTCCTGTCCATTTCCATTTCAATCTCCTCACTGTGTATGTCACATCTGCCACACCATTTCTATCCCTTATATCAGTCAGTTTCTTAAATTGTATTAACATCACATGTATATATGTGCTTAAATCTTCATCATCAAAAGCCATCACCACATTTTGAATGAAAGTTTTGTAGTTTGAATGATTTTTTATAGAAAATATGTGAAGTTATAAACATACATTTTGTTCATGTTCTGTGCGAGTATGGAAGCCTCAGTGTACAAGTGAATCTCATACTTTGTCAAATTTACTCACTTTGTCTCTGCTTTGGTGAAACCATGAGGCTAGCTTTACTATATTGTGGGTTAACAATCAATACCTGTCTTTAAAAAGTAAGGTTTTCAGTAGACAATAAAAACATTTTACAATTTAGATTAAATTCTTGGATATGGCTACTTCAAAATATGAATGTAAGGGCTTTTTCTTAAAAAAATTATTTTAATTCATATAAACATGTTTTCGCCCTCATGAAGGCAAAGTTGTTGATTGTAGACTCCGTGAAATGTTTGTATTCCAGGACAAGTATGATGATTCAGAAGAGATGCCGGTGCCGTGGCTAGTCGCCAAGATGTCTCAGCTGCACTTAGAAGTGTACACACACAACTTCACACTCAACTATCCAATGGGACAGGGGCAGGTATGACCACATCATATGTCATCGCTTATATAACAATGCTGCATAAGTTGAATTTGGTTATAAAGATTTTTTTATTTTTGCAAGAGGTGTATTATTATTATTCCTACAAAAAACCAGACAAGTGCAAGTCAGACTTTACTCGCCCACCGAGGGTTCCATGCAAACTAGTAAATAAAAGGGGGAAAATATGTAATTTTAGGGTTCCGTACCTCAATAGGAAAACACGGAACCCTTATAGGATCACTTTGTTGTCCGTCGGGTGTCAAGACCTTTATCTCGGGAACGCGTGAAGGTATCGAGTGGAAATTAAAACCATACACGCAGATCCATAGTCTCTTGATGCAGAAAGAAAAATAATATTTCTCAGTTTTCGTAAAAAAAGTTACAGCCGAATATGTCGTAAAAAACGCACATTTCGACACTTACAGAGGAATCAAAACCTATGGGGTACTTCCCGTTGACCTAGAACTCTGAAATTTGGCAAGAAGCATTGTGTTAGAGTACACATATAGGAAAAAATCCGAAACTGGACATTTTTAATTTAATCACAAAAAAATAGTGTCTCTATGCAAGGAACTAGGAAAATATTAGTTTGACATATATTTATTGTAATTATTACTGTGACATGCTGATTTAATTATTAACAATTTATTATGTAATTAGTGTAATTGGTGTTTTACCGTACTAATGAAATAAAAATAAATAAATAAAAATGTACAGTTTTCGGATTTTTTCCTTTATGTGTACTATATATGATAATGCTTCTTGCCAAATTTCACAGTTATAGGTCAAGTAGAAGTACCCCATATGTTTTGATTCCCTTGTGAGTGTCAAAATATGTTTTTAGGGGTTCCATACCTCAAAAGAAAAAAACGGAATCCGTATAGGATCACTTTGTTGTCTGTCTGTCCGTCTGTCCGGGTGTCAAGATCTTTATCTCGGGAACGAGTGAAGGTATCGTGTTGAAATTAAAACCATAATACCCCATAGGTTTTGATCCCCTTGTGAGTGTCGAAATGTGCGATTATTACGACATATTCGGCTGTAACATTTTTTACGAAAACAGAAATTTAATCTGGGGGCACGGCCGTGCACCCGCCATGTGAGCCAGCGGGTACGGCCGGGACTATCTATTCTCGAACACATTCGTCGGATTTTTAGACCCTCATAGCTTCGGCCTCGATAACACTAGAGGGTTCAAATTTTCAGGATCAAGTGTGGTCCACGGTCTAATAAAATGTTAAAAGTTTCATGTATCTAGCTTTTATACTTTCTATTTTATTGATACCTAAAATACGCCGATTTGACACAAATTAATTGATGATCATAAAAAAGATAAAGTACTTGCTGAAGTCTTAGAAAGCTGAAATTTGGTATGTAGGCTACAATTTGCACACAAACAACAGAAAAATTAAGACATTTGTAACTTTCACCCTCCAACCCATATTTGGGGTTATTTGGGGTTATCCCGTTCTCGTCATCAAAAGTCTAGGGTACTTCCAGAAGTCCTAGAAAGCCGAAATTTGGTATGTAGGCTACAATTTGCACACAAACAACATAAAAATTAAGACATTTGTAACTTTCATCCTCCAACCCCTATTTGGGGTTATTTGGGGTTATCCCGTTCTCGTCATCAATAATCTAGGGTACTTCCTGAAGTCGTAGAAAGCTGAAATTTGGTATGCAAACTATGATTGGTACATAAACAACAGAAAAATTATGATATTTGTATTTTTCACCCTCTACCCTTATTTGGGGGCTATTACGTTATTCTCATCAATAATTATTATAAGGTACTTCCTGAAGTCTTAGAAAGCTGAAATTTGGTGTGTAACCTAATATTTACATATGAACCACGAAAAACTTAAGATATTTTTACTTTTCACCCTGCAACCCTTTATTTGTGGGAGCACACCCCCTGAGTGTAATCAAAAAGATAGGGTACTTCCTGAAGTCTCAGAAAGCTGAAATTTGGTATGCAAACTACGATTGGTACATAAACAACAGAAAAATTAAGATATTTGTATTTTTCACCCTGCAACCCTTTTAAAGTGTGAACTTGTGTGTGTGTATATTTCTGTAACACAACATAACTTCGATATGGATAATACTAGAGAGCCCAAATTTTCAGGATAAAAAGTAGACAGTACATTTATAAAACATACAAAGTTTCATTTATTTATCTTTTGTACTTTAGATATGATTCACATCTAAAATACGACAATTTTACCACTCAGTGTGGATAGTTTGCCTAATTAGTTTCTAAAGGCGATACTAGATGGCGTGTGCCTCAAGTTAGCACACGGTATCATTTCTCGCGCTCTGTCGCAAATGAATTTTGGATGTCGTGTCGACACGCTGAGGCACCTAGGTATTCCGTATATATGGTTGGTCTGTGTTGTGTATTCGTTCGTTCTCATTTGGTTCTCGACGTTCTCGTCTATAATATCGGTTTGTTTGGTATAAGGATGAATAGTGTCGTTTTCGTTTGTTGTTACATGTTTGTTTAGTAAATATGGGCTTGTATATTATTCGACTTTAATTGATGACTTGGTTTGTTTTAGGTAGTACTTAGTTAGGCTTAGGGACTTATTTACACAGAAAATTATAATACTTTCAACCGAGAGCTTATTTAGAAGCTTGGATTCGGGACCGATCTTGTTAGAGAAGGGGTATTAGGTTAGATGCCGTCTCCTCCTCCACGAGAACCCTCCAGTTTTGTAGGTGCTGCGCTACAGAGGGCGATGCGAACGTGATGTCCACAATCGACCCTCCGTTGTGGCGCACGCACGTATTGGCCGTTCCGCGGTTTATGACGACCAGATTAGTCATGGTGACCCAATCTTCGAGCGTCGTACCGAATACATTGGACGCTGGTGACCCCCACGCCGCTGATTTGGCGTTGAGGTCCCCAGCGATCAAAACCGGACAGGGCAACGACTGGCCGATAAAGGCCCCCAGCCCGATCAGGTAACTCTCGAATTCGGCGAGGGATCCGTTCGGGGAGAAGTAGACTCCGATGATAGTGATCCCTCGCCATTTCGCCGCTACGTAGCCTCTGCTTCTAGCTGCTACCATCAGAGGCGGCACTCCAGCGCCTGCTACAATGGCTACCGAGCCATCAACGTCCCCCACCCAGTTATCCCGGGGTGGGACGAGATATGGCTCGGCGACCACTGCTACTTCGATCGACCATTGTGCCATGCTCTGATCCCGCTCGTGTCGGAGGGGGAACTGGGTGCGGCCATACTGAGGCTGAAAGCAAAGGACACCGCCCCGGGCCCGGACGGAATCCCCGGTCGGGCCTGGGTGCTGGCACTGGAGGCCTTGGGGCCGCGTCTAAGGTCTCTCTTCGATGCATGTTTTGCGCAGGGGTATTTCCCTCAAGAGTGGAGAGAGGGCAAACTGACACTCATTAGAAAGGAGGGGCGCCCACAGGACTCACCGTCGGCCTACAGGCCAATAGTCCTGCTAGACGAGAGCGCCAAACTTTTCGAGCGCATAATAGCATTGCGCCTCTACAGGCACCTAGAGAATGTGGGGCCAAATCTGGCAGACTGCCAGTTCGGGTTCCGCAAGGGCAGGTCCACGATAGACGCAATTCTGCGAGTGAGGGCCCTTGCGGACGAAGCCGTGGACAACAAAGAGGTAGTCGTCGCAGTCTCCTTGGACATTGCTAACGCATTTAACTCCATTCCTTGGAGCTGCGTGAGGGAGGCACTTGCGTTCCACGGCTTCCCAAAATATATGCAGGCTATATTATCTGCCTCATATCTCGCGGAAAGAGCGGTAGTGTTCCCAACAGGCGACGGGTGGTTGAGACGACCCATGTCGTGTGGTGTTCCGCAGGGCTCGGTCGTAGGCCCTGCCCTGTGGAACATCGGATACGACTGGGTCCTGAGAGGCAGTCTCCCTCCGGGAGCGAGCGTCACGTGTTACGCCGATGACACGTTGGTTACGGCTAAAGGGATACATTTTGAAGAGGCGGCACGCCTAGCGACCGAGGCAGTTAGTCAGGTGGTGGCAAGGATGGAGATGCTGGGACTCCGGGTGGCCCTCGAGAAATCGGAAGCCTTATGCTTCCACGGCCCCCGAAAGGCTCCGCCAGTAGATTCCCACATCTCCGTTGGTGGTACCCGGATTCGAGAGAAGTCCTCGATGAGATATCTGGGACTCCAACTCGACAGTAAGTGGACCTTTAATAGCCACTTTGGTGAACTGGCCCCTCGCCTTAGAGGCGCAGCAGGCGCCCTCAGGCGCATTATGCCCAATCTACGCGGACCGTGTGACTCGTCTCGGCACCTCTATCTCGGGGTGCTGAGATCGATGGCGCTATACGGAGCTCCAGTGTGGGCGGACACCCTGACCCGCAAATCCGTCGCTCTCCTGAGACAACCTCAGAGAGCGATGGCGGTCGGGGTGATACGCGGCTACCGCACTGTCTCCTTCGAGGCGGCATCCGCCCTGGCAGGCTCATTGCCGTGGGATCTGGAGGCGGAGCTTTACACTGCTATGTACAGGTGGCGCAGAGAGCTCCGGCTCCGAGGACTTGATCCCCCACCAAGCCTGAGAGAGCGGTGGAGGAGAAGGGCCCAAAAGGACCTTGTAGAGAAGTGGCGGGTGCGCCTAGCGCAGCCAACTGCAGGGTTATGGACAGTGGAGGCGGTCCGTCCAGTTATACAAGACTGGTTGGACAGGACGCACGGGTCGCTTACCTTCCGGCTTGTTCAGGTACTTTCCGGCCACGGCTGTTTTGGAAAGTACCTATGCCGAGTAGCCGGAAGGGAACCGTCTTCCGTGTGTCACCACTGTGGCGCGGAAGAGGACACGGCGCAGCATACGCTGGAAGAGTGCCCAGCATGGGCCAGCGAGCGCCGTGACCTCATCGGCGCAGTCGGGGCGGATTTGTCTCTCCCAGCATTGCTCCGCGCAATGTTGGTTGATGAGACGAATTGGACGGCGGTAGTTTCCTTCTGTGAGTAGGTGATCCTCCAGAAGGAAACAGCGGAACGCGAACGGGAGATCGTCTCCGAACTCCCCATGCGCCGCCGGAGAACCGGAAGCCGTCGGAGGCTGTTCCAGGACAGCCTACAACCCCCGTAAACGAGCCGTGGGCGGCAGACTCGGGGGAGTCTGCTGTCCGTAAAACGTTGCCCCGAGATGGCGCGCGCGGTGTTTCCGCGCGCCACTCCGAGATGGTGGGGCGGAGATAGCCCCTATCGAGAAGGGTCCTAGGGGACCAGCGCCGCCGGGTCCGTGGACGAGTTTCAGTGACGCACCCATGGGCCCGGCACACACAGGCGCCGAGACGAAACACCCCAGGGGTTTTAGTGGGTAACCCGGCATACCGGTTGACTGGGCTGGACTATCCGGCACACCGGTCAACTGGGCGGGACTCCCACATAACCACGCAGCCTCCCCCGGGGCGCAGTGGTACCCATAAAGGGTTTCCCCTGGGTAACAAAAAAAAAAAAAAAAAACAAAAGGGGGTATTAGGTTAAGAATTTAAGTTATTGAATAATAGTCTGTATACAAGAATAATCTAAAGTTGGTTTAGTGGACGTATTCCTATAAAAAGGAAATAAGACGAACAATATGAGTAACGAAATAATTTCTTTGGGAGAAGGGCTAGGGCCCTATCGTCTATACTACAGTTCATAGTATGCCTGGAAATGGTTCATGCCTTTTCCATTCATTGACATTTACTCAATCTATAGAAGACCGTATTTGATGTGGCGTTGCAAGTTAAGGTGTGCTATTGTTCGTTATGTTGTAGAATATTGGGACGATTTGCAATTTTATACTTGTGCTGAAGAGTGTATCAGGAAACCGACTCTTATTCACGCGCTATAGTATGGCGCCACATCAGAATTGAAGGTTACAGCAGCTATCATCTATTTTAAGTAATAAGTCAACAAGAAAAACAGGCTATAACAGAGAGTGTACTGCTAAAAAAATGATAACAGATGCACAGGGAAATACATTCCGTTAAAACAAAACGTTGCAGAAATTACAGGGTCTCTTACAAAAAGAAATGAAATCCCACCAAAAACATTATATGTAAAATTGGTTGCCATGTGTCGCATTGTCATGCCACTTTCACTGACAAAAAGATATCAGATGAGATCTGACTGAATCTGAAGATGATGATGATGATGATGATGTCCTCCTTGACGTATCCGTCAACGGCGAACCCTGCTATATTCGGTTGTGCGCCCGTATGTGGCTGGCAAAACCAAATTTTGTCTTGAAAATTCTATTGCATGGCGCGCAGTGCAATAGTCCTTCAGCATTGTATGTATAGTTGTAGGAAGGCTTCGGACGGGTCTTCTTTAAAAGGCGTTTAGCATCTAGGTCTTGTTTGCGCTTTTCTTCAAAATTTGTAACAGCCTTATAAACAGAGTTGCGCCATTCACGTCTCTGTTGCGCGAGCTCTTCCCAACCTTCACACGGGATGTCACATGCAGTGAGATGGCGTTTCAGGACATCCTTGTAGCGTAAAAATTGGCCCCCAGGTGTGCGCTTTCCCTCCTTCAGCTGTGAGTAGAAGACAGCTTTAGGCAGCCTGGAGTCATCCATACGAACCAAATGTCCACACCATCTCAACTGACCTTTTATCAGCAATGCTTCAATTCCGCACAGCCCAGTTCTTTCCAATACTTCAGAGTTGGATACTCGGTCTTGCCACTTTATTCGAAGTATTGATCTTAAGCACTTCATATGGAAAGTATCGAGGCGCCTGATGTCACCTCTATAGAGACACCATGTCTCGGTGGCATACAATAATATGGGCAAAATTATAGCCTTATACACAGCGATCTTTGTGTGCAAGCGCAGATCATGCGAGTCCCAAACTCTTTTCCGTAACATGCCAAAAGATGCCGCAGCCTTTGCAATTCTTGAGGAGATTTCAGTTAACGCTAGGTTTTCCTCGCTGTAGTGAGGTGAAAAATTTTGTGTTTCACTCGGCAGCAAAGTTATTTTGCATCTCGTACTTTTGAAACTACTCGCCCCAAAAACCAACTTTGCAGCCTTGCATAACAAATAACTATTACCCATCCAAAAAATGCGCAACGCCGCTAAAGAAGTTTTCACTTCAAAAACCTCGCAGACTCGCCCACTGAGGGTTCCGTACAAACTTGTAGATAAAAGGGGGAAATCATATATTTTTTAGGGTTCCGTACCCAAAGGGTAAAAACGGGACCCTATTACTAAGACTTCGCTGTCTGTCTGTCTGTCTGTCTCCAGGCTGTATCTCATAAACCGTGATAGCTAGAAAGCTGAAATTTTCACAAATGATGTATTTCCGTTGCCGCTATAACAAAAAATACAAAAAATTCAAAAAAAAATAATACGGGGTCCCCATACAATAAACGTGTTTTTTTTCGTATTTTTTTGCTCAATATTAAAAACGGTAACAGGTAGACGCTTCAAATTTTCACAGAATATTTACTTGTATATTACCTTTCAAAATAAATAATTAAATAACAATAAAGTAAATATTAAAGGGGGTCTCCCATAAAACAAACGTAATTTTTAAGCAATTTTTACTCGATCTTAATTAACAGATAGAAACTTGAATATTTGTAAGTAAATATGTAGAAATATATTAACTATAAAAATAAATACCTAATATAATATATTTATCCATATATATTTATCAGGTTTGCACCTTTGTAAGGCTGAACCTGGATAAGTTTGACCGACTAGGCGCAACCCATACGTATAATACTAGACAGAAAGATAAACTTAAAACACCTGCTCACTCTCTAGCGAAATCTGTTAAGTCTGTGTATATATGTGGTACAAGCATATATAACCATTTACCGGAAAGCATCAGAAACGCAGCTTCTTTCAATATATTTAAATATAAACTGAAAATATTCCTGCAAAGCAGGGCATATTATGACATTACAGAATATCTTGCAGATAAGTTTATAAGTACCTCTAGTGTACCTTAATATTATATTATTTTTCCATTCTAGAAATTAGTTCATTTGACTTGTAAATTGTTATATTTACCAATAAAGTATCTGTATCTGTATCTGTATCTGTAATACATAAAAACTCACAAAATGAAAATAATCCGTGCATCTAAACGCGGTGCGAGCGCCGCACAGTGATGGAGAAATCGACGCTCTCTTTCATAGGTTTTTTTTTTCTAAACTTCGGATTTTGGTTGTTTAAAGTACGTTATATTGTGTAAAATAAAGTTTTATTCCATAATTTCGTTATAAAAAAATCTTTTACTTTGCTTAATCAATGTAAAAAATGACTTCGAATATTTCAAATGTATGGAAATGAAAATTATTTTCCCAATATCTTTTTTGTTTCTAAAGATGTAAAGCTGAAGCTTTTAGAGATCATTAACGAAGTGCTTATGCATAGTTTGGGTTAAACTTAAGGCGTCCCCGTTCAAAAGATATGAATGGTTGAAAAGTGCAAATGGCGAAAATGTCATCTAGATATAACTACATAGAAATGTAACTTAATCGATTTTTTTAAATCACAATTGAAGATAAATATTCATATTTTTAATATTAAGTCAAAATAATATCCATTTATTTGAAACTATGTAGTGAAATAAGCATAAGCGTGAATTTTGATATTTGAAATATCTGACTATCAGGATGATTTTGCATATTACTCGATTGGGCACAGAAATGTAAAGCTGAAACCTTTAGGTATTATTATAGGATAGCTGACGCATCCATACTAACTTTTATCTAAACTTAACTCGTCCCCGTTCAAAATATGTAAAGGATTAAAAAGTTCTAAAATTTTTAAGAAATGAAAAAACCATATCATCAAGATATATTTACTTTAAAATTTGACTTTTCTGTTCTTTTTCTTACTACGTTTTCGTACATCATTGTTTTTTTCACTTTTAAGTAAAATTAATATTCATTTATTTGAAAATATCTAAATGAATTAAGCATATGCATCAATTTCGATATTTGAAATATCTGACTATCAGAATGATTTTGCATATTACTCTGTCGTGCACAGAGGTGTAAAGCTGAAACCTATAATACCTAATATTATAGGATTGCTGACGCATCCACACCAACATTAAACTAAACTTAAGGCGTCCCCGTTCAAAAGATATGGAGGATTGAAAAGTTCAAACTTTGAAGAAATGAAAAAACCAAGACATGTTAACTTAAAAATTATTTTACTTTTCTGTTCCTTTTCTTAATAAATTTTCATACAATCAATCTTTTCTTCAGTTTTAAGTAAAAATAATCTTAATTTATTTGAAAATATCTAATGAAATAAGCATAAACGTCAATTTTGATATTTGAAATATCTGACTATTTAAATGATTTTGCATATTACTCGGTCGTGCATAGAGATGTAAAGCTGAAACCTTTAGGTATTATAAAAAGATTGTTGACGCACCCACATCAATTTTGACCTCAACTAAAGGCATCCCCGTTCAAAAGATATGAATGATTGAAAAGTTCAAATTTTGAAGAAATGAAAAAACTTTGTCATCAATATATCTTACTTAAAATTTAACTTTTTCATTCTTTTTTTTACTAAGTGTTCTTAAAATAATTCTTTGCTTCACTCTAAAGTAAAATTAATCTTCTTTTATTTGAAAATATCTAATGAAATATGCAAAAGCGTGAATTATGATATTTAAAATATCTATCAGAATGATTTTTCATATTACTCGGTCGTGCACAGAGATGTAAAGTTGAAACCTTTAAGTATTATTGTAAGATTGCTGACGTATCCACACCAACTTTAACCTAAACTTAAGGCTTCCCCGTTCAATAGATATGGAGGATTGAAAAGTTCAAACTTTGAAGAAATGAAAAAACCAAGACATGTTAACTTAAAAAATATTTTACTTTTCTGTTCCTTTTTCTAAATAAGTTTACATGCAATCATTATTTTCTTTAGTTTTAAGTAAAATTAATCTTCATTTATTTGAAAATATCTAATGAAAATATCTTTTCAACCATTCATATCTTTTGAACGGGGACGCCTTAAGTTTAACCCAAACTTAATATAGATGCATAAACACTTCGTTAATGATCTCTGAAAGTTTCAGCTTTACATCTTTAGAAACAAAAAAGATATTGGGAAAATAATTTTCATTTCCATACATTTGAAATATTCGAAGTCATTTTTTACATTGATTAAGCAAAGTAAAAGATTTTTTATAACGAAATTATGGAATAAAACGTTAGTTTACACAATATAACGTACTTTAAACAACCAGAATCCGAAGTTTAGAAAAAAAAAATCCTATGAAAGGGAGCGTCGATTTCTCCATCACTGTGCGCCGAGCCGCGGTGTGGTGGTGGCGCGAGCGCGAGGCGGTTGCTAAGCAACGGCCGCGCGGGTAGCGGGGGAGGTAACATCACGGAGCGAGCCATAGCCGCGCGTATTCGCGCGAGCGACGTCATTCTGCCCGGATGTGTATCGAAAACCTACCTATAAGTTTGCAATTTACTACTTGGAATTTCGTTGATTTCTCGTTATTTTATAAACAGAACTAAACTTTGTAGTATCTAGGTGATATTTTTTGCAAAATTAACTAGGTTCTTAAGTTAGTTGACTGTGCAATTTGTACCTACGCTAAATAAAATAACTTCTTCTCTTAACTTTTTATCATAAGCACCTACTAAGTAGACAGGTGTACCTACAGGTAATCTTATTAGGTACGTAAAGGTCCTACTTACCAATAACCCTTCGTGCGCGAGTCCGACTCGCACTTGGCCGATTTTATTATATACTAGTTTGTAAGGAACCTTTGGTGGGCGAGTAGTGAAGATGAATCTAACAATACCTTGCTTATTGGAATCAGTCAAGCTGTTGAAGCTGTTTATGCTGTATGTGATCATAGAAACATACATACACTTGTATCTAACCCGGCTCCTTATGCAGTCAGGTAAAAATATTTGCTGTACATTGAAACTAGAATATTATTTGATTAAGAATTTCGTAAGCATCAGAACATCATCTGGAGTAAAATGTGTATACTCTAGTTCAGAGCACCCACGTCGGCTAACAAGCGACTGAATGTTTGAGGTTCAGTCGCTTGTTAGCTCAGCAAGTGTTAACGACACTAACTGTGTGTTCCTTGACTCTCCGTCTCTTCACTCAATGAGTGTCAGTTTGAAGAGGTGATCACGGCTTCCACAGTGTCCAACTTGTGTTCAATATCTTACAATAACTATCCAAAAGAATATTTATATAAATACAGTTTCCATCGGCATTGCACATAAAATGTACTGTAAGGGTGCACACGGGCCACTGGCCACAACCACAAAACGCCGCCACCGGTATATTACCTGTAGTTTTCATACATTTTATATAGACTCGCCGCACGCGTTTACTATGTGCGGCGAGGAGCAGGGCCGGATTAACCCTATCGGGGCCCCTAGGCAATGCAATTCTCCGGGCCCCTTTCCTTTACCCTTTTCTTACTTTTTAAAATACATTTTTTCTATTACAAAAGTCGAGTCGATCAGATCGACTCCTGCTTTTTGCTTATAGAATAGATTATAGATGTGTGTGGCCAAGGCCGTACCCAGGAATTTTCATTTCGGGGGTACCAAGTAGTTGGCGATAACAAAATTTTTGGGTAGTAATGATTTTTTAGCGCTCAGCGTTTGCATGGCATAAATAAAACATATGTAATAAATAGCGCGAGCGAAGTGAGTGCATAAATTTTTGTAACATTTTTATAGTAATATGCTTTATTTTGGAAATAATTTGATTCATTGATCTTGTTAGCGTGTCCTAAGTTTTTGTGGCCCAGATGAACCAAACAAGTAATTGTGTTAAGAGAAAAATGAAATCCCCGACAGGGATAACAACAACTTTTACGTTACAAAAAATTATAAATACAACCATTTGAATGCATTGATTGCAAATTTATTATTCCTAATAAAAAAAACATATGACTTTATAGAAAATTACAAACATACGTTTTTATGTGAAAGTATGCGCAAAACCGCTGTAAAAGACTATAAAAGACTAAGATGCGCATTATCAAGATAATCCTAGTGGAACCACTTATTAATTACGAAAAAGCTCGTTGGAGTTCTAACGAATCTAACGACACCTCGCACATCAGAATCGGTCAAGCCGCTTAGGCTTGTAGGCGATCATATAGAAACATACCCATATACGTACATACATACACTTGAAAATCATAACCCTTCTTCTTACACAGTCTGCTGAAAATAATAGGAAATAATCAGGCGCGAGCGAAGCGAGTGCGAAATTTGTCGAAACTTTTTATCAAATTTTAGGTATTCATATGCTAATTTGCTGTTAATGTTGTCACAGTATTGACATGGCTCAAACCAGCCCCCCCCCCCCCCCTCTGCCTACGGCCTTGTGCGTGGCCCGCATCGACTAGGCCCCCGTGGGCCCCTAGTCGGCGCGGGGCCCCTAGGCAGTTGCCTAATCCGCCTAATGGATAATCCGGCCCTGGCGAGGAGTGCCGACCACCGGCGTTTACCGTGTGCGGCGATTCTATATAAAATGTATGAAAACTACAGGAAATATGCCGGTGGCGGCGTTTTATGGTTGTGGCCAGTGGCCCGTGTGCGGGCAGCCTAAAATGTACGTATGTAAAACGTGAAAATGTACACTCAGTGTTGTTATTTGGATGAGAGTTTGTGTGTACTCTGTGAGCGGTAGTGGTAGCCCGTGTGATGACTTGTGCCGGTGGCAGGTGTACCGCGGCACCAACGTGTACGGCATCCTGCGCGCGGCGCGCACGCCCTCGCTCGAGGCCGTGGTGCTGAGCGCGCCCTTCCGCCCGCTCGCCTCGCACCAGAAGGGCACGGCCGCTGGCGTCGCCCTCATGTTGGCCTTTGCGCAGTTTGCCAGACGTGAGCGCTCTCCTATATACTCTCTTCTTGCCGCTCCTCTAATAGGGAATATGCATCATTTATTTTTATTTGGTATTAAAAAGCTTAAAAAAGCACCAATAGATCCATTCCACAAAAACAAAATTAAAATATCTTAAAAAATAAGAAAGTTTCAAGTATTTTAATTTAATGTTAGACAGAGAGCACACGATAGCGAATGATCATTGGTCATGGTTCAAGTTCGCCGTACAAATTCAATACAAACTGTTGTTTCGCGAGAGAGAGTCAGCTGCTTCTCTTCTTCTTGAGTATACTGTAAATGTCAGTGGGATTTGGCCCCCCTATCACTGCAAGCCAATATTACAAGTTTCTCTCTATTCCCCTCTGCTCTCTAATACCTTGCCCTTCTCGCTTCCATCTAATCCTCTAACCACGGTCAAATGTGGCGTCAAACGGCCTGATGCTCTTTGATGATTTGCCTACCCCAAAAGGGAAAACAAGCGTGATTATATGTATGTATGTTTATTGACTGATTGAAATATTTTTAGGGTTCCGTACCTCAAAAGGAAAAAACTAAACCCTTATAGGATCACTTTGTTGTCCGTCTGTCTGTCCGTCTGTCCGGGTGTCAAGACCTCGGGAACGCGTGAAGGTATCGAGTTGAAATTAAAACTATATACGCAGATCCATAGTATCTTGCTGCAGAAAGAAAAATAAAATATCTCACTTTTCGTAAAAAAAAGTTACAGCCGAATATGTCGTAAAAAACGCTTATTTCGACACTCACAGAGGAATCAAAACCTATGGGGTTACTTCCCGTCGACCTAGAACTATGAAATTTGGCAAGAAGCATTGTGTTAGAGTACACATATAGGAAAAAATCTGAAAACTGGACATTTTTAATTTAATCACAAAAAAAATGTGTCTTTATGCAAGGAATGAGGACCCAAATTTTAAAGTGAATTAACCGAAGCATGTGGGGTATCATATGAAAGAGCGTCATTAGCATAAGGTTTTTAAATATTTTTACGATGTATATTTTTCGGTTTATGAAGGAAAATATAAAAAATATATACCTATTATTTCCCCATTTTATTTAGTCTGTACGGAACCCTCGGTGGGCGAGACTAACTCGCACTTGTCCGGTTTTTTTAGTGAATCTTTTATATCTTAGTATGTTAGCAATTAAAACTACATATTATTCGTATGAAATAAAATCATGCATATTCCCTATTCAAGTTACAACTTTGAGATTTTGATCGAGTGATCAACTCGTATGTATGTGTGTGACATACCCACGTTACTCGGGCAAACTGAGTTTCTCATAGATGCTCTTACTGGGAAATATTTTCATGGCAATGTGATATGATAATATGATATAAGGTGATGATGATTTCAAGTCTGTTTTTTGAGCAAAGTAGTTTTTTGCTGCAAGTGCTGATTTTGAATCCTGAGTGTGGCGAGGGATTCAAAGGCACGAGATGCAAAAAACATTGCTCTCGTACACACACATAACTTTTCACTTCAGCAGCGAGAACACTTTAGGAGATAATAAATATTTACAGGTTAAATATCAGTTTTATTTGCAGTAAATACTTATTTTCGTTTAAATACAACAATAAGTTAAACATTCAATAGATTACATTAAAAGACATAATTATCTTTTTGCTAAATTTCTTTAGTTAGTACGAAACAGCCTGGCGCAACTCCATAGAAAATTGTGTATCTATGGAGTTAAGTCCGAAATTGACATTTACACTGTTTGACACAGACTTCAACATTTTTTTAATCTTTTGTGGCTGCTGTCTCTAAAGTCCATTCTTCCAACAACAGACGGAAGGATCAGTGACAAATCAGAATTGATGATTTGGATTTAAAGTTTTTGGAGGAACGTCAAAAGATTTACGTTCCCGCCAAAAATATTAATTTTTAATAATAATTGTCAGTTACTCCGAGAAATATATAAACATTTAACTTAACAGTAATTCAAACAACGGTAATAATCATAACGTTATTTTCAAAAGTTATGTCTTGTAAAACATGCACAATATATGGCCTGAAAACTGGGAAAAAGATGGTTCAAAACGCATTTTCATGGCAAAATTTTAATGCAAAATGCATGGAGTCAAATAAAATAAAATTTATTTATTGGCATAAGAACGGTGTAAGTACAGAATACTAACACCATAAACTGATGCTTTAGTTTGGGTTGTTTCCTCACTAGGGAACTCCACAACGGATTGTACCTAACATTTCGATAACCACAGATGTTTTCATTATGTTAGTTTTTAGTTATTTTGGGCACTTTTTAATGTAATATTAAAAAGCACGTAAGAGTACGTAAAAAAGTAGAAGCTGTGAATCTCCTCTTTTTTTGAGTCAAGTGAAAAGTCATAACAATTTAACATAATTAATAGAATAATTCCTTTTAATACTTTATCCTAAAATATTTGTATGTTTTATTTCCGTACAGGAATATTGGAAAGTTAAATAAAATGGTAAAGTGTATAATATTTTTTATCCGTCCCACAAACCTCCATAAAATTGTTGGGTAAACTCATCACCACTTTCCTAAGGTATGATTAAGTTAATCTTGACAAAGGCAATATGGCTAAACTCCATTAGCCTGCCCGTAGCGCGAATAAAATCAATCAAATTGACAATGAATTGAATTAAGAATTTCGACCTAAACTCCATACATTTCGACTCAAATCAAAATTTGAAATATTTTCATAATTTTTTTTTATATGGAAGTGCCGCCTCTTAAGTACGTTATATTCTCTTTGGTACGAAATTCCGAACATGTTTGTCTTTGTGGTCGAATTCAAAATCGGAACTTCGAAAGGGCTGGTCTTTGTCTCTCTCTCTTTCTAATGGCGGGAAAGAGATAGAGTGTGAATGTTTCGAATTGTATGATTAACCCAAGGCTAAATAAGATATTCGCGGCTTTCTGAAAAAAATAATTAAAAAGTTAATTTGTCTCACTCAGTGAGCAAAATCGCATTTTGCTCACTGATTTCACGCAGCAAAACCTACATGTTTGAGCTACTGAAGTGAAAATAATATTGTAGCCACATCATATTTATTTTAAAAATACTGTCCCTTTATGAACACTATGACATGCTATTGTTTCCATTTCAGCACAAAAATATTGGGCCAAAGACATAATATTCCTAGTGACTGAGCACGAACAACTAGGAATGCAGGCGTGGCTAGAGGCTTACCACGGGCTGCAGAGCGACGCAGAGACCTTCTACACATCTCTCGGCAGTTTCTTCAAGCCTGGTACTCCAAGCCTCGACTTCGGCAAGATCGCTCCGGGCTTCTTTTGGGGCGATCACCAGAAGTGTTTAGACCCCGGGAAATTGAAGGGCAGGTCGGGCTCTATACAGGCCGCTATCAATTTGGAGTTCCATACTCCGAAAGTCAGTGAGTAATTTTGTATTATTTATAATGTTAATGGTTTAAATAAGATGGTGTTTTATCGATCAAGTATTGGTACATGTGCACAAGTGTCGACAAGTGAAATAACGTGCTTTTTTCGCGTTGTCATCAAAATGGACAGTAAAGTCACCATTATTTTAGTGAGGAGGAGTGACTTAGACTTATTTTGTTCTAATGTCACTGTGACTTGTTTGACGATGTTTGTTTAACTTACTGGCCGACAATGCTGTTGAACCAGTATTTCCATAGATATTAACTAAAACGACAACTTGGTTTTACTTGAGATCTCAAATTTTTTTCTATGGAAAATAGATATTTAGATTGCATTACGAGACTTGCATTTTTTTAAAATTCAATTTATGATGGAATAATGTAAACTTGAGAGTGGTAAATTCAGCAGACATGCGATGCCGTAATCGTTCGAAGAGGTAAAGGAGTATACAATACGTGTTGCAGAGTACGTGGAGGTGAAGGTGGAGGGTCTGAACGGGCAGCTGCCCAACCTGGACCTGGTGAACCTGGTGCACAAGCTGTGCGTCAAGGCGGGCATCCATCACGCGTACAAGAACAGGTAGCACACTGTGACCACAATTAGAACATTGATAATTTTATATGTGGAGAAGGCAATAAATAATAAATAAATAATAAATAATAAATATTTGTGGACATTTCACACAACACCATCTAGCCCAAACTAAGCAAAGCTTGTACTATGGAACTAGATGGCTGATAGAATACATATATACTTTTTTTTGTTGTAAATATATACTTAAGATACATAGAAACACCCAGACACAGAACAAACATCCATGCTCATCACACAAATGTTTGCCCTGGGTGGGGATTGAACCCACGACCTTTCAGTTCAGCAGGTAGACGTAAACACACTACCAACTGAGCCACAAGGCCAGTCGAAATGGTAGGGTAGGGTTGGTAGGGTTCCGTAGTAGGGTTCCGTAGGGTGCAATGGTAGGGTTCCGTAGCTAATGCTGAAACCTAAGAAAACCACTCAGCGAGTATTGTTTGTTTAGAGCACTTTGCAAAAAGGTCAATGATCTCTGTACTACTGTAATAAATTAAGTGTTTTACATATTTATCGCTGAATCTTGAAAAGTTGTAGTCACAGACTGTTCAAAATAATTTTCATCGAAAGTTTTTAATATGGTTAATCATGGATTTTTAGGTCTAATAGATAATTTATAAATTCGATGATAAGTTTCTCACCTTTAGCTTTGGCGGGATATATCTCGCACATATTTCGATTTGAGAAGAAATAAAATTAGCAGTTCATTGAAAACATCTGCCAAATTTCATGTATATAGTGCTAATCGATAGTCTGTATCGGCCTCACCGAAAAACGTTACTTAACTTGAAGCAATGCTTAACATATTTTGTCCACTTCTCGCTGACACACTTGCGGAAAGAAGAAAGAGATTGTAAGAAGTTGATCAAAGATAAGTAACGTTTTTCGGTGAGGCCATATATGATTAGTGGATGCCTAAACCGGAAGACTGTCGAGTTTCCCTAGGAGAGGCATACGTCCAGCGGTGGGCGAACATCGAATAGGCTGACGATGATGATGATCGGTTATATTCCAGCTACTCGTGGATCCGCAACCGTAGCAAGACGGAGGAGTGGAAGAACAGCCTGTGGACCATGCTGGGGATGCTGTCAGCACAGATGGCGGGGGTGAGTGAAGCTCCGTGTGGTTTCACCTGAATACTATTAGAGACTTGCTTCCACAGCGGAACCAATCGTGTGCAATACTGAAGATAACAGAACCGGGGATACATTCAATATACAATATGTACCTATAGTACAAGTTTACCTTGGACCTATATGGTGTCGTGTGAAAATGTCCTCCTCCTCCTCCTCCAATAAGTGGCCAAGTGCGTGTCGTGCCACACGCAAAGTAGGGCTCGGTAGTTGCACATCATAATTTATGTGAACTTAAAATAGGGATAATATGAACATATGAGTTAACTTATGTTAGTTTTAATTAAATTTGCACAAAATTTCCTTCTCTAAGTACATTTTCGTAATAAACAAATGATTTTACTAGAATTATTCTAAATAATGCGTATTTATAATCTTTTGCAGCGACTATACGCATACTTTCTAAAAATAACGTACACTCAACAGCGCATCAAGCGTACCGAAATCGTAAGTTAGACTGCAAAAACTGCTTTTCTGCAGTCGGGTATTTTGTTTTTATTATAACATAGAAACTTGTTGTTTGGATTGCGCTCGACCGCCAGCTCGGTAAACAGAGTAACGTAGCGTTGTGTTGCCAGGTCCCCAACGGCAACCACGGCCTCTTCCACCGCTTCAACATTGAAGCTGTCACTCTCGAGGGACGAGAGGCCAACGACCCCGCGGGCATCCCCCCCAGGGTCAATGCCCTTTCCACGGCTAATTTCTACAAACTGGGGGTGGCCTTAGAGAGCATCCTGCGCTCTTTGAACAATTTGTTAGAACGCTTCCATCAGAGCTACTTCTTCTATATGCTGGCCGCTACCAACAGGTTCATATCTATCGGTGAGTTAGTCTGTAAGCTCATGGCGCCCTTACCTACGTTGCCAGTAATAAATAATATATTTATTATTATTTTTTAAAACATTGAAATCAAGTTTTTCACATTCTTCTTAGAAAACCCTTTATTTGATACCCATTATCGCGGGGGTGCATAATATATAATTGATCTCCTTTGAGTGTGGATTTAGAATGACGTCACTAAGCTAACCATGCGTTGTCATCCAAACCAAACGGTTATGTGGATATTCACTTCAAGTCGGTTGGGGACACCTGGCATAAAATTCAATGGCGAGGTTGAACACATACTCAAGATTTAGTTAATATAATGTGACTTGCTACCACTGTCAAGCGGCCTCACAGTGGCTATATCTATTTAAATTAATGTTTTCGTTTAATTATAACATAAATTAGATTTTATAAATGTTATAGGTCAGTACATGCCTTCACTATGTCTTCTTTGTGTCGCTATGCTGATCCGAGCCTTGTACTTGTGGGTCACCATACAACAAGACGAAGAGGAAGAAACGAAGGAAACAGATAAGGACGACGAACAGACAGAGAAGGACAAAAAATGTAATGAAAAAGAAAAAATATCCGATGACGAAGATGCTGAAGAAGAAAAGGAGAAAAAATCTGAATCGCAAGAAACGAGTGAACAATCTATCAGACAAAGAAACAAACAAGCCGGAAAAGGAGAAAAAATAAAGTCCTCGGATTCTGAAGTACCAGGGGATGATGAATCTGAAGAGATACGTAAGAAGCGAAAGGCAAATAGTGAAGAGTCTACTATGAGCGTGGTCAGCATTGGAGCCAACTACTTGCTGGTGCATTTGTTGGGATACGCTGTGATGAACTCGCCCATGCTTTTCACTAAGATCGGTAAGAATATAAGTAATATTTTGGCTACCTAACAATAAGCCGAAATATGATATATCAAATATCATTTCTTCGATTTTTAGGGTTCCATATCTCAAAAGTAAAAAACGGAACCCTTATAGGATCACTTTGTTGTCCGTCTGTCCGCCTGTTCCGTCCGGGTGTCAAGCCTGTATCTCGGGAACGCGTGAAGGTATCGTGTTAAAATTTAAACCATATCCCATCAAAAACATAACATGTACAAAAGGCCAAGTCTCGCTACGCAGCTCTCCTACTACAAAAAGTTGTGAGATCTAATGTAAAACCAAGTCAATTAATAATTTTAGTACTATCTATGAGAGTATTTATCCAACTATTTTGTAAGAAATTGTGATTTAATTAGTTAACTAACAACTTTTGTAGTAACCGTAACGATATTAAACATCTTTATTTCTTTAATAATTAGAATCCAATTTGATCTTGTTAGCGTGTCCTAGGTTTCTGTGGTCCAGGTGAACCAAACAATTTTATCTGTCTTGAGACAAAAATTAAATATCCGACAGGATAAGAATGACTTTTACATTTCACATTATATATACAACCATTTGAATGCATTGATTGCAAGTTTATTATTCCTAATTAAATTTAAACATATGACTTTATAGAAAATTACAAACATACGTTTTTATGAGAAAGTAAGCGTAAAACCACTGAAAAAGACTATAGATGCGTATTATTTAGAATAATTCTAGTGAAATCGCTTATTTATTACAAAAACGCTCGTTGGAGTTCTATCAAATCTAGCAACACCTCGCACACCAAAATCGGTCAAGCCGTTTAGGCTTGTAGGCAATCATATAGAAACATACTCACATCCATATATATACTTGAAAAACATAACCCTCCTTCTTACGCATTCGGGTAAAAATAACATTAAATGCGTTTTTTTTAAACTTTATCAAATTTTAGGTATTCATATGCTAATTTGCTGTTAATCTTGTCACAGTACTGACAAGGCTCAAAAATACAATTAAAAAATACAAAAATAGAGGAAGGATTTTTGATAATGGCCAGGATTTTCGTTTATGATTTTCTCTATCTTGGTCTTATTATCTCATTATTAAGACCTGCAGTCTGAAAGAAGCCGCGAGAGTTTTAAAAGTTAGTACGTCGTAAGTTGGTAAAGCTGTGTTCGGCTTTGACTTAACATTAAAACTAAAAAGAGAAATAGACTTCAATTAGAAAATGATTTGATTATTAACGTTTCAAAAGTGGAACCACGATATAACATTTTTTTTGAAAAATAAACGCAGCCATCCTTCTCACGGAAATTGTTTTTTATTGTAGTGTAGAACCTTGCCTATTTTTGGCGGCGGCTCTCCGATTAAGGCTTCGCGACCCCCCGAGTAAGGCTTCGCGACCCCCCTGGGGGTCGCGACCCACAGATTGAAAAACACTGAGAATGTCCATTTAAATAAATTAGACAGGAGCTCGGCGCATACCTTCTCACAATAAAGTCAACATCATATGCATAATGCAAGCGTAAGTGAGCCAGCACGAGATCGCTCTCACGCGGTGGTGTGTCGGTCGCGCTGTTCTCACGTGCGGCGGTGTGCGTCAGGTGCGCAGCTCGGGCAGCCGTCCGAGGTGTCCGTGTTCTACGGGCTGGCGGCGGCGTGCGCGGCGGCGGCGTGCCTGCCCCGCGCGTTGCCCGCGCCGCGCGCACACATGCTGCACATCCTGGCGCTGCTGGAGCTCGCCACGCTGTGCCTGGCCGCGGGGGTGCACAACTTCTCGCTGGGGCTCGCGGTGGGCGCGCTCTACACGCCGCTGGCGCTGCTCGTGCGCCTCCCGACACCGGCGCGTGACACCAGGTTCATACCATCACATTATATCTATACTCCTTCAATATGATCAAACGGCATGCCAAATATCAGTTCTCAGCACTTTCCAGGATAAGACCACATCATTGAGGTCTTATAGTATCTTGGTGTTGCATTTTCTAAACATACGGATGACAATTGTCACTGTTCACAACTCAGATACGCGTCTAACAGCGTTGCCCGACGTGTCGGGCAATTACCTTAACTGAGGCTTGTCACGTAGAGCCGGGGAACATATCTACGTTATACATCACTGGGTACCGTATATTAATACATCATCTATATATATATAAAAAAAGTCGTGTTGGTTACACCATTTATAACTCAAGAACGGCTGGAGCAATTTTTATGATTTTTGTGTTTTTGGATTTGTCGTCGTCCGGAATAGGATAATAAGTATTAAAAATATGATATTCATCAATAAATAAAAAACTGTCAAAACATCAGTCTAGCCGTTCATGTACACTAATATAAAGAGGAAAGATTTGTAACTCAAAAACTACTGAACCGATTTCTAAAATTATTTCACCATTAGAATGCTACATTATCCTTAAGTAACATAGGTTATATTTAGTGGAAGAAAAAATTTGGGATCCCTACTAAAACTTCAATAATGTAACCCAAGGTGTAAAAAAATTAGCCATATATTTACGTTTGACCACTGACTCGGCATTAATAGATTGGGTCAGAAGTTTGGTTGAAGCAGGACGGCAGTGCGGCGAGATTGAGCTAGGAGCGAAACACGAGCAGGGCAGATGTTGTACTGGAGCATTAGCATGGCGGAGGTGCATTGAATGCGGGTAGGAGCGTGACATGAACGATTTTCTTACGCGTAAGAAGTCTCGGCGGGCAGCTACTATCATTTATGATTGTCAAGATAACTGTTGTGACGCCACGAGCTGGAGCCTGTGTTGGCAGGACGAACACGACTTGGACTGAACACATGTATGATTGCGAAGGGGACTTTTTTAAATATAGAATAGCTTTTCGTTTGACCGCTATATTGCCTGATGGAAGCGATACTAGAGCCGAAGATGAAAAATATAAACCTAGAAGACATCCGGGTTATAGCTTTTAAGAAACAAGGACGGTGGCAAGGATGAAGGACTTCACTGGCAGTCACCACGTGAAATGAAGTGTTGATCCCGAGATCAAAACAGCAATGTAAGCATCCAGCCGTGGCGTGCTCGCGAACACACACTTTAGGTTTTGATCACTTCACGGGTTTCATCACGGTTATCACTCGTGAGAGTAACAATAACAGTTTTGAATGAGTTCTTTCACAGTTCGTTCTTACATAGTCGGGTGACGCTAGATGGCGTCACTCGTTCACTCGCGCCTTCGTCGATACAATCTTTAAAGACGGGCGCGTGCACTGTCGTGCGGTTCCGCTACGTTACACGCGAGGTATTGGTCGCAGCGCGCGCGGGAGTGCGCCGTGGGTCGCGTGGCTCCGATGCGCGGCGTGCCTGCTGCTGCACCCGCTGGTGGCTCTCTGCCTGGTGATGGCGTGCTGCAGCCGCGCCCTGTTCCCGGAGGACTCGCTTCTAGACACGGTGACGCGCACGAGGGACGCCGCCATGCAGGCCATCATGTTCTCTATCGTCGACTCCATGGTGAGCACGCACTATACACTGTCACGCTACCGTACTCACTGCGAGGAACTATTATAGTTTCGCCATGTCCGTCCGTCCGTCTGTCTGTCTGTATGTCACAGCCATTTTACTCGGAAACTATAAGCACTACAAATAAACGGAATTTGGCAGATATCTTCGGCAAACTCACACGAGATGCCGTAGTAACATTTTCAAATAAATTCGGAAAAGTACGAGTTTCACTCGCACGCCGTGGCTTCTATACTCCCATACAACATATGAACACAGAAAACAGGACTAATGTGACATAAATGTATGAATATTTGTAATTTCACATATTTTCTTTAAAGTAGAAATATTCTGAAATGGTAGGCATATCTAAAGAAAATATCAGGCCATCAGCGATGTAAGTTGAACTAACAAATCGATAATTGTGACTCGTCGCTCTTACAGTACAATCCAGTGTGAGAAAAAGAGATAACAATAGTTTTCGCGCACGTCTTGAAACTTGATGAAACGATGCGCTCCATTAGCCACTACCCCCACCGCAGTTCAGTCTTTTGCTGGATAACTGTTATGTGAGGTGTGTCTTTATAAATTCGTCAAAATTGTAAAGTGTTTTAAGCAAGAGATAATACTAGTTGATTTAACATGTGTACCGTTCCCGGTTATTCAAGCAAGATCTGTGTTTTAAAAGATGATGATACCATCGGTAAGTCACGCTTATATTATTTCGAAATTTTCAAAGTTCATAATGGAATTTCGCTCTCAAATCTTAGTCCAAGTCAATAATAGTTTCACTACGCGTCGTTTTTCTCATGATTTTTGTGACTAAGTTAAATACAGCTAGTATTTACCGTAAATTAATATGAAAACAGAAGCTCTCGCTTTGTTTGACATTTCAACTACTTCATAGTGTTGGGGTAGTGCTATGGTTCATCTCATCCGATACTGCATTCGATTCGATTAAATTCCGTGTTTTCCGTGCTTTGGATTTCTGGTCAACCGGACTACGGACAAAAGTTTTTTTTACATAGTACCGGTTAACCGGACCACGGAAGTTTATATATTATTTTTGTTGATTCTTGATTAGTTTGACCTTTGTAGGGTTCCGTAGTTAATCAAAATTCAAAACCATCAAGAACATATTTACTATTGTGAAGTGTGACAATTTAAAATTGAATTAAATTCTCATATTGAAAGAAAATTATTAATAAAATTTATATAATTTCATATTGAAAATAAATTATAGACCAACACTGTCCTACGGTTCGAAGAAAGGTGGGCCAGTACTACTATTTAGTGGAAATTCTATTATGAACTTTTCATCATCATCATCATCTCAGCCATAAGAAGTCCACTGTTGGACATAGGCCTCCCCCATGGATTTCCAAAAAGACCGATTGGAAGCGGCTTGCATCCAGCGTCTTCCCGCCACTTGTATGAGGTCGTCTGTCCATCTCGTGGCTGGTCTTCCTACGCTGCGCTTGCCGGTACGTGGTCTCCACTCGAGAACCTTTCGGCCCCATCGGCCATCAGTTCTACGTGCTATGTGCCCTGCCCACTGCCACTTCAACTTGCTAATCCGCTGTGCTATATCGGTGACTTTTGTACGTCTACGTATCTCTTCATTTCTGATTCGATCTCGTAGAGAGACTCCGAGCATAGCCCTCTCCATAGCTCGTTGCGTGACCTTGAGCTTCCTTATAAGGCCCATAGTTAGGGACCACGTTTCAGTGCCGTATGTCATCACTGGTAACACACACTGGTTGTAAACTTTCGACTTGAGGGACTGGGGAATATTGGACGAGAAGACGCTTTTAAGTTTCCCGAACGCTGCCCAGCCGAGTTGGATACGACGATTGACCTCCCTCGTAAAGTTGGACCTGCCTAATCGGACCGTTTGTCCTAGGTAGACGTATTCGTCAACAACTTCAAGAGTGAAGTTCCCCACAGATATTGGGGTGGACACTACATGGGCGTTCGACATAACCTTCGTTTTGTCCATGTTCATTTTGAGGCCCACCCGTTGGGAAACTCTATTGAGGTCTTCGAGCATCGTACTGAGCTCTTCCATCGACTTTGCCATGACTACTTTATCGTCGGCAAACCGAAGGTGAGTGACGTAATCGCCGTTAATATTAATGCCGAGCCCTTTCCATTCCAGAAGCTTATAGGCATCTTCCAAACCGGCGGTAAACAGTTTCGGAGAGACAACGTCTCCCTGCCTCACGCCTCTCTTCAACGGAATTGCCTCTGAGTTCTGGTCTTGTACTCGGACTGACATGGTGGCGTTGTTGTACAAACACTTCAGCACTTCGACATACCGATAGTCAATACGGCATCGCTGGAGAGCCTCAAGCACCGCCCAGGTCTCGATCGAATCAAAGGCTTTCTCATAGTCCACAAACGCTAAGCAAAGGGGCAAGTCATACTCTTCGGTCTTCTGTATCACTTGCCGCAGCGTATGGATGTGGTCTATGGTACTATAGCCTTTTCGGAAACCGGCTTGTTCGGGAGGCTGGAAGTCATCAAACCTGCGTTCAAGACGATTCGTGATGACCCTTGAAAACAGCTTATAGACATGGCTCAGAAGCGAGATGGGTCTGTAGTTCTTCAGCAAAGTGTTGTCTTTATGAACTTTTAAAATTTCGAATTTTTTATTATTTTTATTATGAACTTTTAAAATTTCGAAATAATATAAATGTGACTTACCGACGGTATGTTATTTTATTATTATTATCTTTTAAACAAAGAGTTACGTAAATAGGGCCACGAATTCTGTGCTTTTAAAATAGCGACCTGGTTTGAACAACCGGGAACGGTACACATATTCAGACAACTAATCTCCTGTTTACAATACCTACTTTACAATTTTTATTTTTTATTAATAATTTATTTTAGGAGCTGATAGCTTGCAAAGACGTGCGCAAAGGAATATGTGTACCGTTCCGGGCTGTTCAAGCCGGGTCGGTGTTTTAAAAGATAATAATAGTACAATATCATCCATCGGTATACCAAAACCAACGCAACCTCTTTTGCTTTAGCAGGGCGGTTATGCTTGGTAGCTTTGTGAGCTCGAGCACTCTTTCGTTTGTCACCTTATCTCTCCAGGAGATGCCTAGAATGCTTCTAATACAGCGCATGTGGAAGGAGTTCAGTCGTCTCTCTTGCCTGGGATAAGATGTCCAGGTCTCAGCTCCGTACAAGAGAACACTTAATACGCATGTTTGGTACACGATCGTTTTAGTGTTAATAGTCAGATGTTTGTTGTTCCAAACTCTTGCACTAAGCTTCCCGAACATTGTTGCCGCCTTTTTACATATATTTACACAAAATATGTACAAATGGGATAAAAAAGGGAGAGGAGGCGTTTGGGTAAGACGAGGGATGTCAGATGGGATGGTATCATATAAAGAAGATTGAATCATAGGACAATTGAAAAATATATGGTCCACATTTCTTTTATATAAACCACATTCACAAACAAGAGTGATTCTTGATCCTAAGTTTGGCCGAAAAAACAGGAGTTCAAGAATGATTAAGACGTAAACGACATATCG
This sequence comes from Lycia hirtaria, assembly GCA_947563715.1. NCBI lineage: Eukaryota > Metazoa > Arthropoda > Insecta > Lepidoptera > Geometridae > Lycia > Lycia hirtaria. The sequence goes on along the minus strand of OX387383.1, from coordinate 24,242,189 downwards.
TAGAAGTGGCCAAGTGCGAGTCGGACTCGCGCACGAAGGGTTCCGTACTATCATCTATAATAGAAAATCGTATAAAATAACGAGAAATCAACGAAATTCCAAGTAGTAAATTGCAAACTTATAGGTAGGTTTTCGATACACATCCGGGCACAATGACGACGCTCGCGCGAATACGCGCGGTTATGGCTCGCTCCGTGATGTTACCTCCCCCGCTACCCGCGCGGCCGTTGCTTAGCAACCGCCTCGCGCTCGCGCCACCACCACACCGCGGCGAGGCGCTCGCACCGCGCTTAGATGCACGGATTATTTTCATTTTGTGAGTTTTTATGTATTAGATTAGGTATTTATTTTTATAGTTAATATATTTCTAAATATTTACTTACAAATATTCAAGTTTCTACCTGTTAATTAAGATCGAGTAAAAATTGCTTAAAAATTACGTTTGTTGTATGGGAGCCCCCCTTTAATATTTACTTTATTGTTATTTAATTATTTATTTTGAAAGGTAATATACAAGTAAATATTCTGTGAAAATTTGAAGCGTCTACCTGTTACCGTTTTTAATATTGAGCAAAAAAATACGAAAAAAAACACGTTTATTATACCCCCTTAATTTTTTTTTTTAATTTTTAGTATTTGTTGTTATAGTGGCAACGGAAATACATCATTTGTGAAAATTTCAGCTTTCTAGCTATCACGGTTTATGAGATACAGCCTGGAGACAGACAGACAGATAGACAGACAGACAGATAGACAGCGAAGTCTTAGTAATAGGGTCCCGTTTTTACCCTTTGGGTACGGAACCCTAAAAAAGACGTGTGGCACTCGGAGACTGCCGCGGTAAAGCTATTGCATAGCATTTTTTATCAACTTATGTAATTATAATTATTTATTTATTTTATTTATGCAGTATTCCTAACACCCCCCACTCCGACCGGCACAGCGGTGATACTTTTTAGTTTTGCCATCTATCGATGAATAGCAGAACTTTTAATGACTTTTTGAAATATCACGCTTGTCTCTTTAGTTCTGCAAATCGCCTCTAGGTGGCATTGGATGTATCGGCGTTACTGCGTTAGGTTATTTTCGTTACGGAATTTCTGGATTCGGTCTCCACGCTCAAGGCCCGCGATAGAAGCTATGCAATAGCTTAAAAAACTTACTCTATTATCGTTTAAAAGATACAGCCGTTTAGGTGTAGGACAGACAGATACCGTAGCCTCACGAATATGCACCCTTAGTACGGAAGACTAAAAAGGACAAGTATGTTTATTAAAAGAAAAACAAAATACCCGACTGCAGAAAAGCAGTTTTTGCAGTCTAACTTACGATTTCGTTACACTTGATACGCTGTTGAGTGTACATTTTTTGTGTGAAAGTATGCGTAAAATCACTGTAAAATATTATAAATGCGCATTGCGTAACAGTTCGTTGAAGGTTACAAAAACGCTTTTAAGCTATTGCATAGCTTCTATCGCGGGCCTTGAGCGTGGAGACCGAATCCAGAAATTCCGTAACGAAAATAACCTAACGCAGTAACGCCGATACAACCAATGCCACCTAGAGGCGATTTGCAGAACTAAAGAGACAAGCGTGATATTTCAAAAAGTCATTAAAAGTTCTGCTATTCATCGATAGATGGCAAAACTAAAAACTAAAAAGTATCACCGCTGTGCCGGTCGGAGTGGGGGGTGTTAGGAATACTGCATAAATAAAATAAATAAATAATTATAATTACATAAGTTGATAAAAAATGCTATGCAATAGCTTTACCGCGGCAGTCTCCGAGTGCCACACGTCTTTTTTTTTTTTGCAGGAGATGTATTATTACCGTTTTTTTTTTATCAGCCCTGTTTTTACAAACTGTCCCACTGCTGGGAACGGGCCATCTTCTCATTGTGAGAAGGGTTTATTACCGATTACTTAGATGTATTGTTATATTATTCTATATCAAATTGTAAAATACGGACAGACATATGGACAATGGTGTATTCATAAGGGTTCGTAGTAATTACTAATAAAATACCCGACTGCAGAAAAGCAGTTTTTGTAGTCTATTAACCTTCGTAGGTTAGACTGCAAAAACTGCTTTTCTCACACTTTTTTTTTACTCTCACCAGAGTATCAAGATTAACGAAATCGTTTTCGTTACGCTGGATACGCTGTTGAGTGTACGTTTTTTGTTAGAAAGTGTGCGTAAAATCGCTGTAAAAATAATAAATTGACATTCGTTAGAATAATTATAGTAAAATCTCTTGTTTATTACGAAATACGAGTAGTCCGTTGGAGGTAACGAAGAAACGCATTTATTTTTATTTTTTGCAAGAGATGTATTATTATTATTACAAAAAATATTGCCTATGACACTCTGGAAGCTATGGCAAATATAATGCCACCTCGCACATTAAAATGTCCGCTAATATTTATTGATTGATTGATTGTAAACTAATTCCCCAGATCTACGGCAACTGGTTGTTCAACGTGGTGAGCTCCCTGCTGCTGCCTGTCTGGATCATATTCTGGCAGATCCTGTGCAGCCCGGTGAACGCGTAGACTACACACAGCAGTTATAACTACTGCAAATTAACTGAGATTCATACAGACCAGTATTTGAGCAGGTGTGCGGTGTGCATTCCAAAGACTAAATATATGAGTGTTTTTTGTATATGTGTTGTTTTATTGTACGCCAATATTCTGTTAACTTTTAAATATCTAGTAAAATCACTTCTTCTTTTTTGTATTGCACATCACAATTAGTGATATTGTGCCAGTATGCCAATATGGCAAAACTATAAGCTAAAAACAGTGGTGATGGTGTAGGTGATGATGATAATATCGCGCGACAACACTTCTCTTAACTTTGATACCTACCACTTAGAACATGTACCAACACCGATCTAGGGTTGGCATTGGCTGGCGCGCAGGTGTACCGCCCGGAGTCTGGAGCCTTGGCTCGCTGGACCAGCAGGTGAGACGTCGTCTCTCCCTTCTCCGTGATCACGGAGACCCCGCCTCGAGGGGAGTCGTAGTTTATCTCCTGGGGAGAAACAGGTATCTATATTAAAAGAAAAACAATATATCCGACTGCAGAAGAGTGATTTTTGCAGTCTAACTTGTAACTTACGATTTTCTGACGATTGGCACGCTGTCGAGTGTACGTTTTTTGTGAGAAAGTATGCGCAAAGTCACTGCACAAGGTTATAAATGCGCATTTTTTAGAATGAATCTAGTAAAATCACTTATAACAAAAAAGTGGGTTGAGAGTTACAAAAAAAATGCAAGTTTTAGTTTTTGCAAGAGTTGTGTTATTATTATTACAAAAAATATACCATATGATACTCAAGGAGTAAAGACGAATCTAACACCACCTCCCACATAAAAAATAGGCAAATCGTTTAGGCTAAAGATTGTATTATAGAAACATACCCACATACATACCCATCCATACATATATACAATCAAAATCATAACCTTCCTTTTGCAATTTGGAGAAAAAGGGACTTGAATATTGAGGTCTAATGACTGAACGCGTTTAAGACTACTTGGCAAAGAGCCAAATGTAGTAATTAAGGACTGTAAGGGAACGGGTCTGTGAGAAAGCTATAAAGAAGGCTTATTGATCGAATAAAATATCGCTTTTTCATGTTAATAGTGTGAATAAACATATATTTAAGGTTCCGTACTCAAAAGGTAAAACGGGACCCTATTACTAAGACTCCGCTGTCTATCTGTCTGTCCGTCCGTCCGCCTGTCACCAGGCTGTATCTCATGAACCATGATAGTTTGACAGTTGAAATTTTCACCGATGATGTATTTCTGTTGCCGCTATAATAACACATGCTAAAAAAACAGAATATAATTAATATTAAATAATAAATATTTAAGGGGCTCCATAAAACAAACGTGATTTTTTTGCTCGATATTGATAACGGCAACAGGTAGACGCTTGAAATATTCACAGGTTATTGAGTTATATTATTCACTTTAAAAATAAACAATTAAATTAAAATAAAATTAATAATTCCTATACAACAAACGTGTTTTTTTTTGCCGTTTTTATAGATAATGGTACGGAACCCTTCGTGCGCCAGTTCGACTCGCACTTAGCCGATTCTGTTTTAATTTATTAATCTAATTCAAAAAATATATATACATATCAGTACCTATTAAAATAATAAATAGAATAAAATAAATCATCAACATGTAATTGAAACACCTACATCACCCAACCCTTATCTCACTCAGGTAAGGTCGGTGCACTGTTTTCTTTGTATGACACGGCTCCTATTGTATCCAAGTATTGAAATATTTTCAAGTTTATTGAATAATACAAGTTATCTATTGTTCTGTCTAGTCACAGTCTAAGTCACGTATACAGTCATTTTCAAATTTGAGTCTTGCCTCAGTAAAGTGATGGCGACTTTACTAAAAGCTTCTAAGTATGGAGTTTTGCCGGCAACGTAAAATGAGTCGTTTCACTGCTTTATTTCATTTAACCACACTCACGCACTTGATCGAACACTTATGAATAAAACGCTATCTGAATCACAACACAGAATCTAACGACACCTCGTACATCAAAGTCGTTTAGTCTGTAGGGGGTAATGTAAATAAATTAATATTTTGGGGACATTTCACACAACACCATCTAGCCCAAACTAAGCAAAGCTTGTACTATGGAATTAGATGGCTGATAGAATACATAATATACTGTTTTTTTTTATAGAAGTATAGAAATATAATAGAAAATGTAGAAACAACTTCCTTCTTACGCAGTAGGGTGAAAATACAAAATAGCCTTGTATTTGTTATTCGTGCTGGTTTGGAGGCACGTTAGCACGGATTTTGCATTAACATGCTGCGGGAGCTCAGGGTTGACAAAAACGGTTTTAAACTAGTACAATATCCATACAGAAATATTTTTACTAAATATGGTCGCAAAGAGTATAGTTTTACAATGAAGTGATTGTACATTTTTATTATATTTTTGCTTTTAACCTTAACTTTTTCTTCAACAAATATGATTTGCCGCCAATAAAACCGATATTAAAGCTAATGATGCAATTATGTTACTTCATTGTAAAACTGTACTCTTTGCGTCATATTTTGTACAAGTATATAATATTAAGAGAAATATAAAATACTCGACTGCAGAAAAGCGTTTTTTTCGTGTAACTTACGATTTCGTTACGCTGTTGAGGGTATGCTTTTTTGAAAGATTACTATATATTTATACTAAAGAATGCACACATATTTAGTATGAACTGAAATTCGTACTTAGCCGGATTTATTTATTTTTACAAGAGATGTACTACTTATTATTATTATTACAAAAAAACCGGACAAGTGTGAGTCACTGAGGGTTCCGTACAAATTAGTATATAAAAGGGGATTTTTTTATTTTTTTTCATATTTTCCTTCATAAACCGAAAAATATACATTGTAAAAATATTTAAACCTGTTTTAGCTTATGCTAATGAAGCTCTTTCATACACATATCCCACATGATACGGTTATTTACGAGCACTTGTCCGGTCTTATTTTATATTTTCCTTCATAAACCAAAAAATATATATCGTAAAATATTAAGCTATAACTTTTTTGTAATGAAAACTCTTTATTGTACACACCTTAAAAGTAATAACAAAGTACTTAAATAGACTAGTGCAACAACAGGCGGCCTTATCACTAAAAGCGATCTCTTCCAGGCAACCATACGGACGGACGGACAGACTGACAACAAAGTGATAGTATAAGGGTTCCGTTTTTCCCTTTTGAAGTTCGGAACCCTAAAAATATAGCAAGTACTTAGGGAGTGAAGATGAATCTAACGACACCTCGTACATCAAAATCGGTCAAGCCGTTTAGGCTGTAGGCGATCACATGGAAACATACATACTGTAAATGCATAACCCTCTTTACGCAGTGATGTAAACAGTGAGAACATTCTCTATAGAAGTAGTGTGACTGTGATTGTTGTAGTACTCTGTACTAGGATATCAGGAAACTGTGGTTAATGGCAGCCCTACGTAAAAGCATATACATATCCAATTTGACAATGATGAATGGTTGTTTGGTTCACGCGGTCGCCGCGCATGCGCATACTAAGCGGGAAAGGCCCGTGAGCCCGGGACACACGAGCCTCTTATAGCCTAGTAGGTATCCGCAGCCGAACGACGTAAATTAACGTCGCGCGTCGTCCGAACTGCATCACGTGCATATATTAAACTGAGACCCTAATTTCCTAGCTCTCATTACGTTAATAGCCTAGAAATGGAATTAATTATGTATTACTTACCTAAGTAAAGCCATCAGTACTAGCTTACTCTTAAAGCTTGAAGAGCTGTCGTGTGTCCTGAGCCTAAGAACCCGTCCACCGAGCGGTCAACTGAAGGATGTCAACAGGATCAGCTGTCGAATTGTAATGTTGTTGTGACGAATAATTATGTGATCAACTGCAGTACGGGACTTACTAGGGCTCCGTAATAAACTGATCTGCGTGTGGAGCTCGCCTTGAAGAGCCCTGGTACGGTCCAGGGAGTACCATGTATGGTGATAATGTTCCTGGTTAATAATGGAAGGTGGTTGTCGCGGACGAGGTATTTAATAACAAGTATAACAAGTATATTAAAAGAAAAACAAAATACCCGACTGCACAAAAGCAGTTTTTGCAGCCTAACTTACGATTTCGTGACGCTTGATACGCTTTTGAGTATATGTTTTTAGGGTTCCGTACCCAAAGGGTAAAACGGGATCCTATTACTGAGACTCCGCTGTCTGTCCGTCCGTCCATCCTTCCGTCTGTCACCAGGCTGTATCTCATGAACCGTGATAGTTGAAATTTTGTTACTTAATACATCATACAAATGATGTATTTCTGTTGCCGCTATAACAACAAATACTAATAATCGGCCAAGTGCGAGTCGGACTCGCGCACGAAGGGTTCCGTACTATCATCTATAATACTACAAAGTTTAGTTCTGTTTATAAAATAACGAGAAATCAACGAAATTCCAAGTAGTAAATTGCGAACTTAAAGGTAAGTTTTCGATACACATCCGGGCAGCATGACGACGCTCGCGCGAATACGCGCGGTTATGGCTCGCTCCGTGATGTTACCTCCCCCGCTACCCGCGCGGCCGTTGCTTAGCAACCGCCTCGCGCTCGCGCCACCACCACACCGAGGCGCGGCGCTCGCACCGCGTTTAGATGCACGGATTATTTTGATTTTGTGAGTTTTTATGTATTAGATTAGGTATTTATTTTTATAGTTAATATATTTCTAAATATTTACTTACAAATATTCAAGTTTCTATCTGTTAATTAAGATCGAGTAAAAATTGCTTAAAAATTACGTTTGTTGTATGGGAGCCGCCCTTTAATATTTACTTTATTGTTATTTAATTATTTATTTTGAAAGGTAATATACAAGTAAATATTCTGTGAAAATTTGAAGCGTCTACCTGTTACCGTTTTTAATATTGAGCAAAAAAATACGAAAAAAACACGTTTATCGTATGGGGACCCCCCTTATTTTATTTTTTTAATTTTTAGTATTTGTTGTTATAGCGGCAACTGTAATACATCATTTGTGAAAATTTCAGCATTCTAGCTATCACGGTTTATGAGATACAGCCTGGAGACAGACAGACAGACAGACAGACAGCGAAGTCTTAGTAATAGGGTCCCGTTTTTACCCTTTGGGTACGGAACCCTAAAAAACAGAAAGTATATATTTATTTACCAACAATAATACATCATGTTACTATAAAACTTATCTAATAAAAACAGAATAAAATAAATATTTAAGGGGGCTCCTATTACTCCCATACAACAAACGTGATTTTTTGCTCGTTGTTAACGGCAACAGGTAGACGCTTGAAATATTCACGAAATATAGAGTTATATTATTCACTTTAAATAGTTATTTATTGTACTAGGCTGGAAAGTTGTATTTTACCGTCGAGTGTCTGTTTTTGTCTGACAGTTGAATCCAGAGCAAGCGAAGGATTCTAGTGTTCAAGAAGACGAGATAAAATAACTTTACAGCCGAGTGCAATACAAAATTTTTCATCTTAACGTAGCGAAGATTTTTTTTAGTTCATCTATTTTCTCGAGTAGAAAAATCTGCTTGGAATTTATCCAACTTTACTGGTCCTAAAGTTACATTATAATCACGTGAGTTCACTTACATGTACACATTTAATTAATTTTGAACATTATTTACAACAAAATTACGTAGTACAAAGTTTTTTTTACTCTATTTTTAGGGTTCCGTACCTCAAAAGGAAAAAACGGAACCCTTATAGGATCACTGTTGTTCGTCTGTCCGTCTGTCCGAGTGTCAAGACCTTTATCTCGGGAATGCGTGAAGGTACGGAGTTGAAATTAAAACCATATATGCAAATCCATAGTATCTTGCTGCAGAAAGAAAAATAAAATTTCTCAGTTTTAGTAAAAAAAAGTTATAGCCGTCGTAAAAAACGCACATTTCGACACTTACAAGGGAATCAAAACCTATGGGGTAATTCCCGTTGACCTAGAACTATGAAATTTGGCAAGAAGCATTGTGTTAGAGTACACATATAGGAAAAAATCCGAAAACTGGGCATTTTTAATTTAATCATAAAAAATAGTGTCTCTATGCAAGGAATGAGGGCCCAAATTTTAAAGTGAATTAACCGTATCATGTGGGGTATCATATGAAAGAGCCTCATTAGCATAAGCTAAAACAGGTTTTTAGCACATTCTCCGCCCCCTGCAGACCCTTCACTTCAGCTGGGAACCAAAACTTTTTAGGCGAATTTTGATTAAGTACAGAGTGGCCGCGCAAAGTAACGTTGACTGCCTCAAACGCCGGCGCTTTACTGACTACTACAAAATGAACGGGACGCTAGTTCGGATCCGAGTGGGAGGCGCCGCCACTATAGCCCCGCACAACTCGGATCCGAGTGGTGAGCAAGGAATGTGTTAAATATTTTTACGATGTATATTTTTCGGTTTATGAAAGAAAATATAAAAAAATATATGATTTCCCCCTTTTATTTAGTTTGTACGGAACCGTCGGCGGGCGAGTCTGACTCGCACTTGTCCGGTTTTTTTTTCTTCTATTAGGCTCTTGACACAACTCGCATAGGTCGCATTCTTCTTTACTCATCCAAACCTTTTTCGTGTAAATGGGTCTAAAAATTTAAAAACTTGCTAAGATAAAGTAAATTGTATATTTTTATTTACATTTTACGTAAATATACAAAATATCTAAGTTATTTTAATATTATATTTAGTGTTTCTTTAAGCTAAGATAGCAACCTCCTTGAATCGAACTATTTTTTTCCATTTTGTGAAGGTATTATACAAAGAGGTTAGAAATATTTTGTATTGAAAATGTAGAGTTCCGTCGTGTTCGAATTTTGAAATTACTTTCCACCCTAGGGAGCAAAATTAACTTTTCCACGCTAATATTAGCCTTGGAAACGTAACTTTACGAGCTAGTAAGATGAAAAATAAATAATAAAATTAAAAACAAACGTGATTTTTTGCCGTTTTTATAGATAATGGTACGGAACCCTTCGTGCGCGTGTCCGACTCGCACTTGGCCGGTTTTTTAAACGATTACTTGTCTTGTACTCAATTCTGAATATGAATATTATTAAGTGGTCTAGTCTAGAGGTCTAGCCTCTAGAACGGATCTCTAGATTGTAAAGGTTGGAGGCATCCTTGGTTGAGGTCTAGCCTCTAGAACGGATCTCTAGATTGTAAAGGTTGGAGGCATCCTTGATTGAGGTCTAGCCTCTAGAACGGATCTCTAGATTGTAAAGGTTGGAGGCATCCTTGGTTGAGGTCTAGCCTCTAGAACGGATCTCTAGATTGTAAAGGTTGGAGGCATCCTTGGTTGTAGCCATGAAGTTTCAGGTTTGGACGAATCACTAATATTTCTCGGTTACCTACATTTGATGGCGCGTGCTAGAGTGAGCTGGAACAAATCATGCATACACTGAGTACCTACCTACAGAGTTGCACTAATCACATTACTTTGTACTTGCGAGCAAGGTCTACATCTCCTTATGTCATGGAACGAATGAAGACTATGCCTTTCTATTTGTATTCATTCGTCCATCGAGTGTAAACATCCGTCAAGTGTGCGTCCAATTCCGCGGCGTAGGTCATGTAAGCAGGGATGCAGGTAGGTAGATGTACTCTCAGGGTAATGTGCGGCGGGGAGGCTATAATAACAGGTTATACAGGAGATGAAGTAGTGTTATATCACGGGTGAGTTATTGAATCCCGAGTGTAATGCTGGATTCTAAGAAAAGCGAAAGCGTAGTGAGGGATTTAAACTAGAATCCGGAATGTAACGAGGGATTCGAACTCGCCTAAGACAAAAGCACCTTTATCCCCGAGGCGTATACTACGAGGGTTATTGTTATAATTTTGAACCAACTTCAAAAAGGAGAGGGTTTTCGATTGATTTATGCTTTTATATGATCACCGACAGGCCTAAATAGCTTGACCGATTTTGATGTGCGAGGTGTCGTTAGATTTATCTTCACTCCATAGATCTCTCGTAATAGTAAGAAATACGTGTTTACGTTTACGTAAGCTCCAAGGAACTTTTTCGTAATAAACAAGTGATTTTACTAGAATTATTCTAAAGAATGTGCATTTATAATTTTATGCATACTTTCTTAGAAAAAAAAAACGGACAAGTGCGAGTCAGGCTCACCCACCGAGGGTTCCGTACAATCTAAATAAAAGGGGGAAATCATATATTTTTAGGGTTCCGTACCTCAATAGGAAAGAACGGAACCCTTATAGGATCACTTTGTTGTCCGTCTGTCTGTCTGCCATAGTATCTTGCTGCAGAAAGAAAAATAAAGTTTCTAAGTTTTCGTAAAAAAAAGTTACAGCCGAATATATCGTAAAAAACGCATATTTCGATACTCACAAGGGAATCAAAACCTATGGGGTACTTCCCATTGACCTAGAACAATGAAATTTGGCAATAAGCATTGTGTTACACATATGGGAAAAAATCCGAAAACTGGACATTTTTAATTTAATCACAAAAAAATTGTGTCTTTATGCAAGGAATGAGGGCCAAATTTTAAAGTGAATAGCCGTATCATGTGGGGTATCATATGAAAGAGCTTCAGTAGCATACGCTAAAACAGATTTTTAAATATTTTTACGATGTACATTTTTCTATTTATGAAGGAAAATATAAAAAAAAAGACGTGTGGCACTCGGAGACTGCCGCGGTAAAGCTATTGCATAGCATTTTTTATCAACTTATGTAATTATAATTATTTATTTATTTTATTTATGCAGTATTCCTAACACCCCCCACTCCGACCGGCACAGCGGTGATACTTTTTAGTTTTTAGTTTTGCCATCTTTCGATGAATAGCAATTTTATTTTTCTTTCTGCAGCAAGAGACTATAGATCTGCATATATGGTTTTAATTTCACGCGTTCCCGAGATAAAGGTCTTGACACCCGGACAGACGGTCAGACAGACAGACAGACAGACGGACAGACGGACAACAAAGTGATCCTATAAGGGTTCCGTTTTTTCCTATTGAGGTACGGAACCCTAAAAAACGTACACTCAACAGCGTATCAAGATCAAGCGTAGATAAAAAAATTGTAATAGGCTGCAAAAACTGCTTTTCTGCAGTTGAGTATTTTGTTATTTTTTTTATTATAGACATTTGTTTGAAATGTTTGTTACTTCATAATTCTATCATTTATAAACCGATAACTTAGAGTTTTTATTTGAAACTAGCTGACCCGGCGTACTTCGTATCACCTATCAATGTAGACTAGCTGACCCGGCGTACTTCGTATCACCTATCAATGTAGACTAGCTGACCCGGCGTACTTCGTATCACCTATCAATGTAGACTAGCTGACCCGGCGTACTTCGTATCACCTATCAATGTAGACTAGCTGACCCGGCGTACTTCGTATCACCTAACAATGTAGACTAGCTGACCCGGCGTACTTCGTATCACCTATCAATGTAGACTAGCTGACCCGGCGTACTTCGTATCACCTATCAATGTAGACTAGCTGACCCGGCGTACTTCGTATCACCTATCAATGAGTGGACCCGATATTTTCTCAACGTTTAAACCTTCCCTGGACTACGACAAACATTTCAAAACCAAAATCAGCTAATCATCGGCCCAGCTGTTCTCGAGTTTTAGCGAGACAAACGAACAGCAATTGATTTATATATATATAGAGATATAATATACTTTCAGATTGGTCTCACATCAAAATAGTTTAAATAAATAAACTTCTGAACAAGAATTTCAAATATGAAGAGTAATCTTCGCGACCATAGACTTTTTTGCAACATGTATGTAGGTATTGCTGCAACATGTATGTAGGTATTGTTGCAACATGTAGGTATGTAGGTATTGCTGCAACATGTATATAGGTATTGTTGCAACATGTATGTAGGTATTGTTGCAAAATCTATGTGCTGACGAAGTCTACTGTTCTTAAAACTAGTATAAACTTTGTCATAGAAACGTAAGAATTAAGTGACACGGTCTCCTGCGCAAGTGACGAGACCTGCCCCTCTGAATGGACTGAGATCCGTCCCTGTAGCGGTGCAGTCCGGCGCACGGCATGCATACAATTGTTGGTAGCCGATCGATTGGTTAATAGCTCCGTAGATTGCGTATGATTGAGGGCCGAGGCTCGCTGCACCCCGCGCTCCGCCGCTGCACGTCAACGTAACTACGATTCACTACACTATACTCAATAATATAAATATTGAATACACTCCCGATCTAATGAAAGCAGATCTCCCCTAGTTCACTTTACTCATTCATTCAACATTTGAAAGCTTGACAATCTGTGAAGTAATTTCCATGTTTGTCGGTTTTCTGCTAAGACTTTCACCTCATTGTACGAGATGACATTTGCCTTTTCCTTTATTTGATCTATAGACGTTCTTCTCGGCTTTACCAGTCCTCTTCTGAATCTTGCCCTACACGGGGGGTTGAATCCCCAAAACCTCCCTAGCTACGCCCATGTTGCCCTCTATGACAGTTTTTATGAATGTATCATGTCGCACACGGAGGTCAAACATCTTCTAATTTCAATACTCTAAATATGTTTTATTTTCTGTATTACTAATATCTTTTCGCTTTGCTCAAAATCTTTTATCAAATATTTTTATGAGTGATGTTCAATAGGAGCTTTAACTATAATAGATATTGCAGCAGTGAAGCAACGCAGGCTGATGTTTGGGTACGCTGTTGCGACTTGTCTACTTATAAGAACTTTTGTACACAGTGAAGCAATAAACGTATTCTGATTCTGATTATTTAAATTATATTCAACGCTAAACATCTCGATCCTTATCAAAACAGAAGCAGTACATAGAGACCTACTTACGAAAAAAATGATTACTAAACAAACACGGTCGCACACGAATTCCACGAGTAGGCCAAACGACAGATAAATAAACCAGTTAAGACAAACCATACCAACTTATCACTACACCTGGACGAACACATCAATTACGCGTTCCGTACGATTGTATGGAGGAGGTGCGATGGTGGCGCCTCCGAGCAGCTCATCAGTTTGCGTGGCGGCGCTGGACAGACAGATCCGGATGTTTGACCAGTGTCGAGACAATTGTGAGACTTACGAGTTCCGAGAGAGAGGGTCCGCGCCGCCTGGCCGGGAGGGCCGCCGCCGGTGCTTGCTAGTGGGGCCTAAGGGCAACACAACACCTATTTATGTTTATCTACTTTTTAGGGTTCCTTAGTAGTAAGAGAAACCCTGATAAATTCGTTATGTCCATCTGTCTGTCTGTACCCGATGTTACAATCTTTAAACTCATTATGGGTACTATTATTACTTTAAGAACGAAAATAAGTACCTAGTAGGTATTGTTTGTGTAATCCGCCACAAAATAAAATTATCAATAATCCTCCTCTTTCGTTGACAGACAAAAAGACATCGCGAAACTATAAGGCTTCCTTGTTTACGGAACCCTAAAAAGTCCAATTCCAGTCAGGGCTATGGACTTCAACCATTCAAAAACATCTGTATAGCAATGAATTTCGCACGTTGCCCATGCCATTTACAAATACCCAGAAATTTTGCTAGAAACAACACTGTGTCAATGGCGGACCATGGATTTCTAAAAAAACCTGATGGAGGCGGCCGCCATTGGCGTATCTAGAGATATTTTCTAGGGAGGGCCTGGCCCCTAAAATATCTGTATACTTAGACGGGTAACCCAAAATCCTGTGGTGGGCTACAGGCCATTCTGGGGTTATATACGGCCATGCTGGCCGCATTCAGCGTCTTCCTGCCACTTGTACGAGGCCGTCTGTCCACCTCGCGGCAGGTGTTCCACCTCGCGGCAGGTGTTCCACTGCGCTGGCTGGTGCGTGGAACAAGCGTGATGTAGTTTGATTTGAGCAGGAAATGCTTACGTCTACTTTCCGCTACTATATAACCCGCATTCCCCGCGAATTAAGTCACTTTGACGCACTCTATGTAGATAGAGATCTGTGCGGTCGCGGGAGCCAGCCGATAACGACGATTTAAGAAGGATTAAGATTAAGCAAAATTAAGTATCGTAGGTATTTATTGATTAGATAATTTTGATTAAAGGGATTTGCAGTATTTCGCAATGATATTTATTACTTTAAAGTCATTTCTTCGTCATCCTTACTAGTGCCTCTGAGTGCGGTAGACCTCGCGAGCGCTCTATTCATACATAATGTTCCAATAGTACTATGTATACTCGCTAGATGGCGCGAGAAGCTCTCATATCTGCCAATAACAGGCGGGAGCAGACTCTCCGTCAAGTCAATGTGCCCAATGTGGAACATAAGAATGATCAGTTCTTTAGGCGCGCTGAGCACTTTATTGTGTAGATATTGAATGAGGCTGAGCTGTCACGCTCATCTATGTAACGCTCGTTCGGGTAAAGTCGGTTCCATTTGAGTAATGGAGCGAGAGAGATACAGTCAACTATAGACAATGCTATTTCGTATTATTGACGACGATGCACACATGTTTTTAGGGCCCGTAGTATATAAGCAAGGAACCTTCATAGTTCCGCCATGTCCGTCTGTCTGTCTGTCCGTGACTTTACTCAACGAGTATTAGTAAGCTGTAATTTGCCATGTAAGTACATATACGTTCGTAAGTTCACATAAATTATGATGTAATACAACTACGGAACCCTATTTTGCGCGTGGAACGACACGCACTTGGCTATTTATTTACTACGTTCACTTATCTCGGTGTCTGTAATCAAATCTCACTAGCAGGTTTCTGTCTAGAGATGTATTTAATATGCAACCTGCGAGTACAACCCAAGTACGAGCGAACCGATCAAAATGTTGTTTTGCGAGAATTTAGTTTTATTAGTTGGAGGTCATTGTCGTGTGTAGATATAAAGAGGATTAACGACAAGATGAAGTCGAGTGGAAGTCAAACATTTGGACATTCGACAAACACACCGAACAAACAGACATTATTATATTATTAGGCTTCTTAAGGGGCACCTCCAGTCCACACAGTAGGTAGGTACTCGCTACCTACAAATACCTACATGTTTATCCTTGATCGAGCGAAGTTAACTCTCGGACTATTGGACTAATTAATTGAATTTTTAGGGTTCTGTACCTCAAAAGGAAAAAAGGAAACCCATATAGGATCACTTTGTAAATTTAATTTTTGTTATTTCTAAAATGTAGGCTTTCTAATACCTATTAGCGACCAGAAATGTGGCGATATTAAGCGGCGCCATCCATCCCTACCTTGTATAAGTTCATGCCAGCCATGGACTTCCAGCTCTTCACACATGCTGGGTCGCTGCGCCAACATACTTAGTTTAATATTATTGATACAATAATTATAAGGGATCAGATAAGATAAGATATAAGGGATCAATAATGCGACGAAACGCTTCGGGAAAAGGTAAAAAATATAAATGTGAAATGAGAGCCAAGTTCAATATTATGATATATGCCTTAGTTGTTGACTTCAACGACAAAAGACGTGAGATCTAAATGGGTGCCAAGTTCAATGGTCAGCCTAAAATTTATTTATAACAACATAAAACATTTTATTACAACTTCAAATATCATTTCTTCCTATAACTTACGATAATATATTGAAACCAAGGTCTGACTTGGCTAGTTCTCATATACGCGAAAAATATAGGTACATAAGTTAACTATCTGTTACTAATAAGTTAACTCATTCAGAGTTAAGTACTTACCTACTTATACAATAATTATAATTATATTAAAAATATTATTTACTTTTAATTTAAACTATTGCCTAAACCATACCTACTTTCTAAAATAATTGTAATAATAAAATAACCACAAATATTATAAAGTATTTTTTAAGAAAATCTATGAATTTCAAAGCAGAAATCGCAACCTTATAGGTCAGGTATCGAGAGACAACCGGACAGCAAGGACATCTGGACATTCATAACATTTCGCGCTTGTTAGCGCGGCTGCCGCTCGCTCGCGCACGTTCGCGTCAAGGTTTTATCGCACCCTCCCCACCCCGCTGCTCCACGGCCGCCACGCCACACCGTGCGGCGTGCGCCCGTGCGCAGTGCTCCGAAATACGTATTATTTAATTATTTTTAGGTAATGGTCTCTTACACTATTGATGTACCCTAAATATAGAAATAATAAATAATACTAAATCCCAGTTAATAACGTAATAAATTTTGATTGCTGATTATTACATTGCAGGCATTATAATATGTAATTGTTCCTAATGGAATCAATTAATTGAATTTTTTTAATAAAATGATAAAAATTTACCAGTTTTGGATTTTTTCCTTTGTATTCACCCAACTACCTATCTGGATGCCAAATTTGAACTTTCTAGGTCATCTGGAACTGGGTTATAATTTTGATCTATAGGTCAGTCAGTGAATAAAATGGCGATTTTTTGGACGTTAATATCTAAATAACCGTTTGAGGTGTGTTTATGAAATTTGGAGCACATATGACTGTATCTCACAGGTATCAATATACGAGCCAAATTTGACATGTTTATGTGAAGTAGTTTTTGAGTTATGAGAAGGCCAAAAGTGACTCCAAATGGTTCGAGATAAATATACACACGGTGCTGTACGCCAGTTCTGTTAGCTAGAACTTGGCCTGACACGCTCCGTGTGTCTAGATAAATAATCCCGGCGCTGCGCTGGTCGCTTGCTCGTCTCAATGGAGCAGACCACCGTCCCACCACCATCCATGGCATGGTCTCCTAGCTTTGTTATATTCACCAGCAGTTCGAGTTGTATGTTGTGATCTTGACCAATATTTTAATAAGATAACTATATAAAGATGTAGATCTGTAGATGTATATATGTGGAGGCATGCGCATGCGCGGTAGAGCGTGCGCCGCGGCCTTTGCCGCGTCCAGTGGACCGTGGACGGCGGCGCGTGAGACTCCACCGGCCTACGTCTCGACTAATATCACAGAAGATATTTAAAGTATTGTATCTAGTTAGTATTATTATCTCTATGTCTTGTCTGATAATGACAGTTTAGAAAATCATTATATAAATAGGAAATGGTATAGATTATTAATTATTTTAATGTCTACAATATCTATATTATAATGCTATTACTATATTATGCTCGTTATGAACAAAAACTGTTGATACAAACTGTGAATTTTACATACATGACATTTGGTAGATTTATTAAAAATTCTATGGTAAAGGTATACCTAAGTTTAACTATACCTAGTAGTAAAGTGTTTTCGATAATTAAACAAACTTACCTACCCAGTGAAGTTTGGTGAATCAAAATTTTATTTTAAAGTAAAACTAGTAAACACCAATAAAAATAAATAAAAAAATAAAAAAAAACCGGACAAGTGCGAGTCAGACTCGCCCACCAAGGGTTCCGTACAAAATAAATAAAAGGGGAAATCATTTTTTAGGGTTCCGTACCCAAAGGGTAAAAACGGGACCTTATTAGTAAGACTGTCTGTCTGTCTGTCTCCAGGCTGTATCTCATAAACCGTGATAGCTAGAAAGCTGAAATTTTCACAAATGATGTATTTCCGTTGCCGTTATAACAACAAATACTAAAAATTAAAAAAAAAATATTAAGGGTCATGGGGACCCTTAATATTTTTTTATTGTATGGGACAATAAACGTGTTTTTTTCGTATTTTTTTGCTCAATATAAAAAACGGTAACAGGTAGACGCTTCAAATTTTCACAGAATATTTACTTGTATATTACCTTTCAAAATAAATAATTAAATAACAATAAAGTAAATATTAAAGGGGGGCTCCCATACAACAAACGTAATTTTTAAGCAATGTTTACTCGATCTTAATTAACAGGTAGAAACTTGAATATTTGTAAGTAAATATTTAAAAATATATTAACTATAAAAATAAATACCTAATCTAATACATAAAAACTCACAAAATGAAAATAATCCGTGCATCTAAACGCGGTGCGAGCGCCGCGCCGCGGTGTGGTGGTGGCGCGAGCGCGAGGCGGTTGCTAAGCAACGGCCGCGCGGGTAGCGGGGAGGTAACATCACAGAGCGAGCCATAACCGCGCGTATTCGCGCGAGCGTCGTTATGCTGCCCGGATGTGTATCGAAAACCTACCTATAAGTTTGCAATTTACTACTTGGAATTTCGTTGATTTCTCGTTTATAAACAGAACTAAACTTTGTAGTATTATAGATGATAGTACGGAACCCTTCGTGCGCGAGTCCGACTCGCACTTGGCCGATTATTACGATATATTCGGCTGTAACTTTTGTTTACGAAAACTTAGAAACTTAATTTTTCTTTCTGAAAAAAATAGAATAAAATTTATTTATTTAAGACCAACAGCTTATTTACATTTTTGGAACAAAATACTTAATTAATAAAATTAGCCATTAATAGGTCTATCTTAACAATTTCTAATGAAATGGGCGGATATAGAGTTAAACTAAAGTTATCATCGATGAAAATACAAATACAGACATATAAGTAAGTAATATTATATATACATATTTTTATATTTACACTTACATACATACACACTCACTAATCACTTAAATTATTGATACGAATACCTAAGTTATATTATGATAGCATAATGGGTACTATAGCTGGATAAGTTTAATTAATTTATTACATAACATTCTGAGTTAACAACTGAACAATTTGGTGCCTAAATTTGTGTCTAGGGGTGTTAAATATATCTATGTTTGAAAAATGGTTATCGTAAGTAGTACACAAACGAGAAACAGGCGCATTTTTAGCGTATTGTGTAAATCGGACACCCGACGAGAAAAGTTTAGTATGGCGTGTTCTTTTTCTAGGTACATTGTATTGGATAGCTGAGAGTAAGGCTGGTGCATCTAGGTGACCGTTAATTATATTATACAGTAACATCATGTCCAATAGAGTACGCCTGTCTTCCAGAGTCATGAGTTTGTAACGAGTGCAACTGGAATTATAATCTGAATACGAGCGAGTTCTGTAATTTAGTTGTTTAATAAATTTAGCAATTGAATTTTCTCGATTTGTTGCGTATAAGTAATATAATACGGAGACCAAATACTACAGGCATACTCTAATACACTGCGAACATATGCAAAGTATACGTTCTTTATACAGTTAAGATCAGAGAAAGGTTTACATGTACGCAAGACAAACCCCAGATTTCTGTAAGCCTTTTCCACAATAGTATCAATATGTTCTGTCAGCTTACGCTTAATTGTCAAGAAGGACCCCTAAATCTAGCACAATATTGACTTTTTCCATATGGATATTATTTAAACTATAAGAGAACATAACAGGCGCGATTCTACGAGTGAAGGAAATTTGCTGACATTTACGTACATTTACTGTTATATTATTGACTGCATAATAGTGTTCAAGTTTATGTAATGTATTCTGGAGAGCGATACAATCTCCTAAGTTAGTAATTTTACAGAATATTTTTTTATCATCAGCATACGGTGGTTGACAGAATCGAAACATGTATAAATATCGTAAATATATCCACCGTACATAAGAGGTCCAAAATGCGATCCTTGAGGAATTCCGGAGGGTATATCAACAAAGTCAGATCGATATCCCCCGACCACTACAGCTTGGGATCGTTTGGTTATATATGATTTCATCCATCGCAGGAGGTCACCATGTATGCCCAGTCTCTCGAGCTTTGCTATCAGGATGATGTGATCGACGCGATCAAAGGCCTTCTCAAAATCTGTATAAATCACATCAACCTGACCGCCACGCTCCATACTAGGTAATACATACTGAAGAAACTCTGCTAAATTGGACACCGTGGACCGACGCCGCATAAATCCGTGTTGTGCCTGACTTATACTGTTTACAATTGTACTGTACACCTGTTTATATAATATATATTTAAGGGTTTATTATATAATATATATTATATCCCATACAACAAATGTGATTTATTTGCCGTTTTTATGGATAATGGTAAGGAACCCTTCATGCGCGAATTCGACTTGCACTTGGCCGGTTTTTTCCTCCCTTAGCTACTTCTAGCTACTTTCTGGGGTCAAATCTAGCTATATACATGACATTACAGTTGGCAACACAGAGCGCGCGCAGTTACAAACACAAGCGACTGACGGAGGGACGTACTTGTCGAATACTTTTTGCGACATATTTTTTCGTGATTATTTCCGAATTACACAAAAAACTGAAAGTGAATGAATTGTCATATAGGTTTCGGGAAGTGAATATTGTGGGTGATAAAATTGGACTGAGTAATATTTGATTATTTTTCGATATTGTGCAATAAACAAATGTATATATATATTTTTTCTTAAAAAAAGACAAAAGAGTATAAAATAAGAAGTTGCCTACGAACAATTAAAAAGTGAATGTAGCCACCTACACTTGAAAAATACAACTCAAGAAGAAAGTGGGTTACAGGTTATTAATTACATTTCATACGAGCAACTATCGGTAAAGAAGTGGACTTTAATCTTACTCACGATACAATGCAAAAAGTTCGTTAAGCTCATTTAGTAGAGCAATTTTTGATATGATGTGAACAAATAAAGTCTAAAACTTAGTCACGAAAACAAATTAAAAAAACTTCACAATATTGTTTTTTAAATGGGGTAGGAGCGACAATTTTTCTCAGAAATAAAATCAGAATAAGAAATGCATCGGCGCCATAAAAGTCCGTCGTCCCGGTGCTGATGTGAGCATGAGCTGGAGCCAGTCCCTGGACGCGGCGAGCGAGCTGGCGACGCGCGGCGGCCGCTGGCACGTGGTGCTCTTCTACCTGCTGTGCGGGCTGGCGGCTGTGCCCACCTCCTTCCTCGTGTTCTCGCAGGTAACAGACTCGCAGCTGGAGCAGCTGGACTGCTTCAACTATGTTGACCGCTCGAGAAAGTAGGGTTCCATAGGAGCACGTCACAATTTATGTGAACTTAAACCAGGTTCTCTTGTTCGATACTATGCGCGTACGAGATAATTTATGTTAGTTTAAATGAAGTTTGCACGATATTATCATTTTTAGGGTTCCGTACTAAATGTCCTAGATGTAGCCGCAACAAGCTTCCTCCCTTGTTGTGAGGAGTACCCCGCTTATCAACAATCCCTGACGACAAGAAAATCTATGAAAATTGTGGAACCTGTTCAGGTATCAAGTTTCGTCAAAAGGTTGAAAACTACGACCCGTACGCGAGTTCCAACATACTTCCGGACAGACGAAACAAAATGCTTACAAATTTATAAGCCGCTCAAAAATTACACACACCCGACGGTAATTGAACCCGATCCGTCCGTCTGTCCGTCCGTCCGGGTATCAAGACCTGTATCTCGGGAACGCGTGAAGGTATCGAGTTGAAATTAAAATCATTATACGCAGATCCTTACAAAAGTTTGTTTCATATTATTGAATGAGTCTCTTCTTCTGCCCTTTTCTCTGGTCTGAGATTAATAACTATAATTTATAATAATGTTTGTGGACCTACATAATGGTATAAATGTAAACTATTTGTGTAACTAGAATAAGTCATATAAATGTATTTTTTTTTGTTATTACCTATATTATTACGAAAGAGAAAAATAAGATTTCTCAGTTTTCATAAAAATAAAATAGAACAAGTGCGAGTCAGACTCGCCCACCGAGGGTTCCGTACAAACTAAATAAAAGGGGTAAATCATATATTTTTTTATATTTTCCTTCATAAACCGAAAAATATACATCGTAAAAATATTTATGCTCACCGCCTCACTCGGATCCGAATGGGGGGGGGAGGGGGGGGGGCATAGTAGCGGCGCCTCCCACTGTTTTGCACGGCCACTCTGTACTTAATCAAAATTCGCCTAAAAATTCGCCTTTTGGTTCCCAGCTGAAGTGAAGGGTCTGCAGGGGGTGAAGAATGTGTCTCTTGCAGCAGAAAGAAAAATAAATTTCTCAGTTTTCGTAAAAAAAGTTACAGCCGAATATGTCGTAAAAAACGCAAATTTCGACACTCACAGAGGAATCAAAACCTATGGGGTACTTCCCGTTGACCTAGAACTCTGAAATTTGGCAAGAAGCATTGTGTTAGAGTACACATATAGGAAAAAATAAATCCGGACAAGTGCGAGTCAGACTCGCCCACCGAGGGTTCCGTTCAAACTAAATAATCGGCCAAGTGCGAGTTGGACTCGCGCACGAAGGGTTCCGTACTATAATCTATAATAGAAAATCGTATAAAATAACGAGAAATCAACGAAATTCCAAGTAGTAAATTGCAAACTTATAGGTAGGTTTTCGATACAATACGCGCGGTTATGGCTCGCACCGTGATTTTACCTCCCCCGCTACCCGCGCGGCCGTTGCTTAGCAACCGCCTCGCGCTCGCGCCACCACCACACCGCGTTTAGATGCACGGATTATTTTCATTTTGTGAGTTTTAGGTATTTATTTTTATAGTTAATATATTTCTAAATATTTACTTACGAATATTCAAGTTTCTACCTGTTAATTAAGATTGAGTAAAAATTGCTTAAAAATTACGTTTGTTGTATGGGAGCCCCCCTTTAATATTTACTTTATTGTTATTTAATTATTTATTTTGAAAGGTAATATACAAGTAAATATTCTGTGAAAATTTGAAGCGTCTACCTGTTACCGTTTTTAATATTGAGCAAAAAAATACGAAAAAAACACGTTTATTGTATGGGGACCCCCCTTAATATTTTTAATTTTTTAATTTTTAGAATTTGTTGTTATAGCGGCAACGAAAATACATCATTTGTGAAAACTTCAGCTTTCTAGCTATCACGGTTTATGAGATACAGCCTGGAGACAGACAGACAGACAGACAGACAGACAGACAGCGAAGTCTTAGTAATAGGGTCCCGTTTTTACCCTTCGGGTACGGAACCCTAATAAAAGGGGGAAATCATATTATATTTTCTTAATAATTACGTTTTTGCTTTAAAATTACGTTTGTTGTATGGGAGCCCCCCTTTAATATTTACTTTATTGTTATTTAATTATTTATTTTGAAAGGTAATATACAAGTAAATATTCTGTGAAAATTTGAAGCGTCTACCTGTTACCGTTTTTAATATTGAGCAAAAAAATACGAAAAAAACACGTTTATTGTATGGGGACCCCCTTATTTTTTTATTTTTTTTTAGTATTTGTTGTTATAGCGGCAACGGAAATACATCATTTGTGAAAATTTCAGCTTTCTAGCTATCACGGTTTATGAGATACAGCCTGGAGACAGACAGACAGACAGACAGACAGACAGCGAAGTCTTAGTAATAGGGTCCCGTTTTTACCCTTTGGGTACGGAACCCTAAAAACTACGTAAGCTACGAATCTGAAGTTTAGCATGTATGTTACTTTAGAGAGTAAATAGGTCAGCTAAGAACGAAATTTGCGAAAGGGCTGAATTAGGGGATAAAATGGGGGGTAAACGAATGTTCCTGAGTTTCGATGTTAGGGGCATGAAATTTGGTATTTGGATTACCTAATAGATATAAATAAATACTGTTTTTATATTTCAGCGACAGGGATGAATGAAGGTAGTGAAAAGAAGGTTGAAATTTTGTATGAAACTTCCTTAAATGTAATGTTAGAATCTTGAAATTTAGTATTTGGACTATAAAATGAATACAAATTACAACTATAATATTTTTTTGTGACAGGGGTGAATTAAGGATGTCAACAGAGGATTGAAATATTCTATGAAAGTACCACGATTTTAATGCCAGGAGCGGAAACTTTGGTATTTGAGTATTCAAATTAATAATCACAAATATTTATTAATAATATTTTTACGGCAGGGCTGAATTAAGGTTGTCAAATTAGGTTCCAATTATTTTACTCTATGAAATATCCTCAATTTTCATGTTAGAGGCGTTAAATAACAACATTTAGGTTAATTAATATACAGGAACTAATACCGTTATTATATTTTTACAACAGGGATGAATTAAGGGGGGATTGAGGTTGAAATTAATATTAATTACGCAAACAAATAAATAAGAACGAGGACTCTTATAATATTTTGCGCCAGGGATGGCTTAAGGTGATAAAAAAGGGGGTTGACATTTTTATGACTTTTTTTCATAAACAGACTTGCAATTCACACGAATTGCTGATTTTTTTAATCTTAGCTTGATCAGAACGGAAGCGGGGCTGATGATGGAGATTAGACCGGTGCGATAATAAAGTTTCAATCCCAGCGTGAGGGAGTGGGTCGGAACGGGAACGAGTAAGTTGTGAGCAAGCTTTAAGTGCGGCAAGTAGTACGAGTGGTAGTAGTATAGGTGGAACTGAGACAGGTGCTACCTGGGAGCTGAATTAGTGTGGGGCAGGAATGAAACGGAACGAGGGACGGAGTGAGATGGGAGTCCAACAAAGGATCTAGGTGGGTGCGGGACGTAAGTGGTATGGGAGCGAGGTGGGAGCGGAATGGGAGTAGAATGGGAGCGAGATAAAAGTGCGGTGGGAGCGAAGTTGGAGAGGGAAAAGTGCAAGGTGTAAACGCCATAAGTGCGAGGGGGAAAAAAAGTGAAAGTGAGGTAGTAGAGTGGGAGCGAGGCGGGAATATGGCAGAAGTTGGACAGGGGTGGAGTAGGAGCAGGTGACAGCAAAATGGGAGTGCGACGGAAGCAAGGTGGACGTGGAAAAGATGTGAGGCAGGAGTGGAGTAGAAGCGAGGTGAGATCGAGACAGGAGCTGTACTTGAGCAGGGCTGAAGCGAGTTAAAAAAGGGGACGGCAGTTTATTCTTCATTTAAATACATCTACGTTTGACCACATACTCGACACAAATAAATTGAGTCGGCAGTTAGGTTGGAGCGCGGCGGATGTGTTTTCGTACGCGTATGAAGTCGCGGGTACAGCTAGTTATCTATACATTTGTAGATGCTTCAGTGTGTATAGCACTCAAAACATATGGAAACTAAATGTTGATACAGATACAGATGTCGTTGTTTACTTCGCTCACTGAGACATATATACTCTTCCATTTAGCATATAGGTACCGTATCTCTGGGTAGACTGCACCCCATATAAGATGGCCATTACTTAAAATGAAGCATAGCCACCTTGGTAGGGAGGGCGTCGGAGGGAGCCTCCCTGCCTCTCAGAGGCACACATCAGTGTTCCTACGATAACGGCACGCTATCAGTGCGCGTCTCCGCTATCATCATGTAAATAAAACGCACTAAATCTATGCCTACGGATAAGAGCTGGATAAGATAACACTATCAGCTGTAGGTACATTGCGGATTAGGTACTATCTACTTATAATATATATTGGTAAATAGTTCAAACTTTGTCTAGATAATATTTGTAGTGTATTCAGACAGAACTAATGTGGAATTAAGGGCACCGCTGCTGGCCTTATTTTTTATTTTATTTTTTCCGTCCTCCTCCACCCATAAACCCCCAACGAAAGTCGTCAGGGCTCTTGTTTATTTTGTTTTTGTTTTTAAATCGTCCAGATTTTACAATAAAAATAAATTAAAAATAAATAAATAAATTTAAGTTAATGTCCAGAGATTTAGTTGGTTGTTTATAGATATAACTTTGTCATTGTTATGTTTCGTCAATTTATTTTAAAATGTATATATAGTTATGTAAATATATATTTATAGTTTATTTGAGTAGCTAAATAAAGCTTTATTATTATACTCTTTATTCAATTTAAATCTTAATACTAAGTTTTTTACAATAGAAATACAAAAATATAAATATTATAAAAAACTTAAACCTAGGGTGCCGCCGGCAGCGGGGCAGGGCTCAAGCTGCCGGTGGTAGGAGCTACAGAGAGAGGAACCTCCTGACAATGCGTGCCGTGTCCGTGGCCGTGTGAGTTTTCTAATTTTGGCGCCAATACATTGTACAATATTTTGCGATATTAAAATGGAGTGGGGTGATAAAGAGAACCGAATCGCTGTGATTGCATTACACAAAGTTGGTATGGAGCCAAATGCAATTTTTAAAACTCTCCATACGCTTGGTATTAGTCAAATGTTTGTGTACCGGGCTATTAAAAGGTACAATGAGACCTCCTCTGTTTGTGACAGAAAAAGATCTGGCCGTCCACGTAGTGTTCGTACGAAAAAGGTGGTCAAAGCAGTGAGGGAAAGAATTCGAAGAAATCCTGTCCGAAAGCAAAAGATTTTATCTCGGGAGATGAACATAGCACCCAGAACCATGTCGCGTATTTTAAAAGATGACTTAGGACTTGCAGCCTATAAGAGACGCACTGGTCATTTTATAACTGATAATTTAAAAAAGAATAGGGTGGTAAAATCGAAACAACTACTGAAGCGGTACGCAAAGGGAGGTCACAGAAAAATTTTGTTTACGGATGAGAAAATCTTTAGGTACAATTGAGCAACATTTTAACAAACAAAATGACCGTATTTATGCTCAAAGCTCTAAGGAAGCTTACCAATTAGTCAACAGAGTGCAACGTGGGCATTATCCGACTTCAGTGATGGTTTGGTGGGGTGTTAGCTATGAAGGAGTGAATGAGCCATATTTTTGTGAAAAAGGTATCAAAACATCGGCACAAGTGTATCAAAATACCATTCTTGAGAAGGTAGTTAAGCCCCTTAACAACACCATGTTCAATAACCAAGTATGGTCCTTCCAACAAGACTCGGCGCCAGGTCATAAAGCTCGGTCCACGCAGTCTTGGTTGGAAGTGAACGTTTCGGACTTCATCAGAGCTGAAGACTGGCCGTCGTCTGTGTCCTGATCTTAATCCGCTGGATAAAGATTTATGGTCAGTTTTAGAGAGTATGGCTTGCTCTAAACGCCATGATAATTTGGAGTCCCTAAAACAATCCATACGATTGGCAGTGAAGAATTTTCCCATGGAAAGAGTGCGTGCTTCTATTGATAACTGGCCTCAACGTTTAAAGGACTGTATTGCAGCCAATGGAGACCACTTTGAATAAGCTTTTATATTTTAAATTGTTTTATATTTATGTATTAAACTAACACACTGTAAAAGTAATAATAAATATTTGCAATAAAAAAATATTTTTTTTCTTCGTGACAATATTTATGGCAAGACGGTATAGCCTTATTAAGGATTTCAAAGTATACCCGACTGCAACATTTGTTTGGGATATACTTTCATGTAAGACATTCCATTTTGCTACACTGTAATATATACCCGTTTTAGTGCCTTTAAACGAATACAGAGACAGACAAAGGGATGGTTATTTTTATATGTTATATAATAAATAAATAATAATAAATAAATAAATACTTATTGGAAGACATTTCACACAACGCCATCTAGTCCAAACTAAGCAAAGCTTGTATTATGGAAACTAGATGGTTGATAGAATATATATAATTTCCTTTTTCGTAAATACATACTTAAAATACATAGAAATAAATAATAAATAATAAGGCAAGGCAAGGCAGGCAAGATGCTCTGTACATATAGCAATGAATAAATAAATAAATAGAAACACCCAGACACAGAACAAACATCCATGCTCATCACACAAATGTTTGCCCTGGGTGGGGATCGAACCCACGACCTACAGCTCAGGAAGCAGTCGTACTACCACTGAGCCAAGAGGCCTGTCAATAAATATAATCCTAACAAATAAAAATAACCATCCGTTAGGTTAGGTTAGGTCAGGTTTTATAAAAAAAAAAAAAAATTAACACTTTCCCTGCTCACCACTCGGATCCGAGTAGAGCGGGGCTATAGTAGCGGCGCTTTCCACTCGGATCCGAGTGAGCGTCCCGTTCATTTTGTAGTAGTCAGTAAACCGCCGGCGTTTGAGGCAGTCAACGTTGCTTTGCGCGGCCACTCTGTACTTAATCAAAATTCACCTAAAAAGTTTTAGTTCCCAGCTGAAGTGAAGGGTCTGCAGGGGGCGAAGAATGTGTTAAAAACCTGTTTTAGCTTATGCTAATGAGGCTCTTTCATATGATACCCCACATGATACGGTTAATTCACTTTAAAATTTGGGCCGTCATTCCTTGCATAGAGACACTATTTTTTTGTGATTAAATTAAAAATGTCCAGTTTTCGGATTTTTTCCTATGTGTGTACTCTAACACAATGCTTCTTGCCAAAATTCAGAGTTCTAGGTCAACGGGAAGTACCCCATAGGTTTTGATTCCTCTGTGAGTGTCGAAATGTGCGTTTTTTACGACATATTCGGCTGTAACTTTTTTTTACGAAAACTGAGAAATTTTATTTTTATTTCTGCAGCAAGATACTATGGATTTCCATATATGGTTTTAATTTCAACTCGATACCTTCACGCATTCCCGAGATAAATAATAATAATAATAAAGGGTATAGCGGTAGAGGATATTAAGAAATCGGTGAAGGAACGTTTCTTTTGTCGTTTGACAAAAGTACTCAACAGACTTTTGTCAGGCGGCAATAAGGCACGCGCTTTATTTGGGTGATGCCTCTATTGACACACTCCTTTGGCATAATATTAAGGTGGACTCAAACTGAGCTGGACGCCCTGGATAGGAGGGTCCGTTTTCAACTGACATTACATCGAAGGCTATTTTTAGGGTTTCGTACCACAAAAGGAAAAACCCTTATAGGATCACTTTGTTGCCCGTCTGTCCGTCCGTCCATCTGTCAAGACCTATATCTCGGGAACGCGTGAAGGTATCGAGTTGAAATTAAAACCATATTATACAGTAGATTCATAGTCTCTTACTACAGAGAGAAAAATCAAACTTCTCAGTTTTCATTAAAAAATAAAACCGGACAAGGCGAGTCAGACTCGCCCACCGAGGGTTCCGTATAAACTAGTAGATAAAAGGCATTTTTGTTTTTTTTAGGGTTCCGTACCCAAAGGGTAAAAACGGGACCCTATTACTAAGACTTCGCTGTCTGTCTGTCTGTCTGTCTGTCTGTCTGTCTCCAGGCTGCATCTCATAAACCGTGATAGCTAGAAAGCTGAAATTTTCACAAATGATGTATTTCCGTTGCCGCTATAACAACAAATACTAAAAATAAAAAAAAAATTAATTAAAATTATTAAGTCCCCATACAATAAACGTGTTTTTTTCGTATTTTTTTGCTCAATATTAAAAACGGTAACAGGTAGATGCTTCAAATTTTCACAGAATATTTACTTGTATATTACCTTTCAAAATAAATAATTAAATAACAATAAAGTAAATATTAAAGGGGGGCTCCCATACAACAAACGTAATTTTTAAGCAATTTTTACTCGATCTTAATTAACAGGTAGAAACTTGAATATTTGTAAGTAAATATTTAGAAATATATTAACTATAAAAATAAATACCTAATCTAATACATAAAAACTCACAAAATGAAAATAATCCGTGCATCTAGACGCGGTGCGAGCGCCGCGCCGCGGTGTGGTGGTGGCGCGAGCGTGAGGCGGTTGCTAAGCAACGGCCGCGCGGGTAGCGGGGGAGGTAACATCACGGAGCGAGCCATAGCCGCGCGTATTCGCGCGAGCGTTGTTATGCTGCCCGGATGTGTATCGAAAACCTACCTATAAGTTTGCAATTTACTACTTGGAATTTCGTTGATTTCTCGTTATTTTATAAACAGAACTAAACTTTGTAGTATTATAGATGATAGTACGGAACCCTTCGTGCGCGAGTCCGACTCGCACTTGGCCGATTATTTATATTTTCCTTCATAAATCGAAAAATATACATCATAAAAATATTTAAAAACCCGTTTTAGTTTGTGCTAATGAAGCTTTTTCATATGATACCCCACATGATACGGTTAAAGTACTTAAAAATTTGGACCCTCTTTCCTTGCTTAAAGACCCTATATTTTGTGATTAAATAAAAAATGACCAGTTTTAGGATTTTTTCCTATGATGATGATGATGATGATGATAGGATTTTTTCCTATATGTGTACTCTAACAAAATGCTTCTTGCCAAATTTCAGAGTTCTAGATCAACGGGAAGTACCCCATAGGTTGCGATTCCTCTGTGAGTGTCGAAATCTGCGTTTTTTACGGCATATTTGCTTGTAACTTTTTTTTACGAAAACTGAGAAATTTTATTTTTCTTTCTGCAGCAAGATACTATGGATCTGCGTATACGGTTTTAATTTCAACTCGATACCTTCATGCGTTCCTGAGATAAAGGTCTTGACACCCGGACGGACGGACAGACTGACAGACAGACGGACAACAAAGTGATCCTATAAGGGTTCCGTTTTTTTCTTTTGAGGTACGGAACCCTAAAAACAGCCAAGTGCGACTCTGACTCGCACACGAAGGTTTCCGTAACATTATCTATAAAAACGGAAAAAATCACGCTTGTTGTATGCCCCCCTTAAATATTAATTTTATTTTAATTTAATTATTTATTTTTAAAGTGAATAATATAACTCAATACTCTGTGAACTAATGGGAGTTACCGAATATTTCAAGCGTCTACCTGTTGCCGTTATTAATATATCAATATCGAGCAAAAAACATCACGTTTGTTGTATGGGAGCCCCCTTAAATATTTATTTTATTCTGTTTTAGTTATATTGTTTTCACATTTTCCTTAATCGATATGTACCCTACGTGTCGCGTTCATCAGCGCGATATTTAAAATGGAATTGCGTCATTTCAATTATTCGTTAAACTCGCGTGTCTCTTCCAATGTTTCCCCCCACCACCCACCACCCACCGCGCACCAGGCGCCAGGGACCAGTGACTAGCCACACGCCACTTGCTCGCTCCAAGGGACGCTAATTGCATATAAATGGATTTCAACTGTCCAATTAATTGAAAAGCAGGCATTAATTAAAGCTAAATAAAGAATGGCGGTCGCGCTGCAACTCACGCTACGAGTGTGATATTAATTTAAAAAAACCGGATTTTAAGAAACCGGATGTGCGAGTCAGACTCGCCCACCGAGGGTTCCATACAAACTAAATAAAAGGGGGAAATCATATACTTTTTTATATTTTCCTTCATAAACCAAAAAATATTTAACACATTCCTTGCTGACCACTCGGACCCGAGTGGAGCGGAGATATAGTAGCGACGCTTTCTACTCGGATCGGGTGGGCGAAGAATGTGTTTAAAACCTGTTTTAGCTTATGCTAATGAGGCTCTTTCATATGATACCCCACATGATACGGTTAATTCACTTTAAAATTTGGGCCCTCATTCCTTGCATAGAGACATTTTTTTTGTGATTAAATTAAAAATGTCCAGTTTTAGGATTTTTTCCTATATTACTCTAACACAATGCTTCTTGCCAAATTTCAGAGTTCTAGGTCAACGGGAAGTATCCCATAGGTTTTGATTCCTCTGTGAGTGTCGAAATGTGCGTTTTTACGACATATTCAGCTGTAACTTTTTTTCTTGAAAACCGAGAAATTTTATTTTTATTTCTGCAGCAAGATACTATGGATCTGCGTATATGGTTTTAATTTCAACTCGATACCTTCACGAGTTCCCGAAATAAAGGTCTTGACACCCGGACGGACGGACAGACGGACAACAAAGTGATCCTATAAGGGTTCCGTTTTTTCCTATTGAGGTACGGAACCCTAAAAACGGCAAAAAAATCATGTTTGTTGTATGGGAGCCCCCCTTAAATATTAATTTTATTTTATTTTATTATTTATTTTTAAAGTGAATATAACTCAATATTCTGTGAATATGTCAAGCGTCTACCTGTTGCCGTTATCAATATCGAGCAAAAACGAGCAAAAAAATCACGTTTGTTGTATGGGAGCCCCCTTAAATATTTATTTTATTCTGATTGGTATTTGTTGATAGAGCGGCAACAGAAATACATCATCTGTGAAAATTTCTACTGTCTAACTTTCCCGGTTCATGAGATACAGCCTGGTGACAGACGGACGGACGGACGACAGACAGCGGAGTCTTAGTAATAGGGTCCCGTTTTTACCCTTTGCGTACGGAACCCTAAAAAGAGCGAGTGAAGAGAGGTCTCTTTCAAAAGTTTACAATCGTGAAGCATTTAGTAAGTTGCGTTTGAAGTCGGTTTTTTTTTAATAGATTTTTTTTTAAATTACTTTTTATGTTTTACTTATTGTATATTTAAGTTATTTAATAATATATAACAATTAACATTTATGTAGCATTATTTGACGAATACGTCAAAGTTAACGCATGCTAGGTGGCGCTACTGTCGTAGGTACACGTACTAATTTGTACACCATTTGTTTGATATAGGTAGGTAGTATAAGACACCGAGGTCGAATAAGACCACCTTCACATTTGATTATTTTCCTTCCGCGCTGTCTGACTGACACACTGACGCGCGCGTGTTTGTTTACCTTTAACTTTTTACTTTCATCAGTTTGTTCGCCGCAAATATTTAGTTACATGTCTTTTTTCTCTTAAATTAAATTGTATCGTCTATATTAGGGTTCCATGGTATTCTTATAAGCTCGACGTTTCCGTGTCGTCACAGCCATATCACTCCATAAAAAATCGGAACCTAGGGTTCTCTGCATCACGAGACTATGGATCTGCCTATATGGTTTTAATTTCAACTCGATACCTTCACGCGTTCCCGAAATACAGGTCTTGACAGGCGGACGGACGGACAGACGGACAACAAAGTGATCCTGTAAGGGTTCCATTTTTCTTTTTAACCCTAAAAACCCTAAAAATTAAACCGACTTCAAAACATCTAATTAACTGAAAAGGTAGAAATAACTAGAAAAATATCAAAACTGGGCGTCTACCTCAGTAGGTATATAAACCTAAGTAGGTATGTAAACCTAAGTAGGTATGTAAACCTAAGTAGGTATGTAAACCAACCATTTTTGAGGTCGGTGTCTGTATACGACTGTTGATGATAGTTTAGGTCCTGATTCTGACCTCAAAAAATTGGTTTATTTGCCTACTTAGGTAGACGCCCAGTTTTAAACCGACTTCAAAAAAGAAGAAGGTTATCAATTCGATCCGTATGTTTTTTTGTATGTTTGTTCACCGATTAGGTACTCCGTCATACGTGAACCAATTTTTGTGTTTCCTTAATTGACATATAGAGAATGCTCCCAAGTTTTATTGACATTGCTTTATTACTTTTTGAATAAATAATGAAAATTTTCATTGTATTCCTGAGTGAAGTGCGTCAGATTAGAGAATCTCAGAGTTCCACCTACACGTTTTTCTTTGCAAAACTATCAAATGTTAAGGATTATCGTATAAACATCTGCACATTTTCTAATCTTCGAAGACGGAGCATTTGACATTCAGTGACATATGACAATTCCAAGAAAAGGAACGACAACAAACAACGTGAATCAAAACAATAACTATGAATTCATAGTTTGCCATCAAAATTTACAATGTTTAAATAGTAAGACCGTACATCGATTAGATAATTCCAATAAGATGTCCAAGTCATTTTAATTATTAAAGAAATAAAGATGTTTAATATCGTTACGGTTACTACAAAAGTTGTAAGTTAACTAATTAAATCACAATTTCTTACAAAATAGTTGGATAAATACTCTCATAGATAGGACTAAAATTATTAATTGACTTGGTTTTACATTAGATCTCACAACTTTTTGTAGTAGGAGAGCTGCGTAGCGAGACTTGGCCTTTTGTACATGTTATGTTTTTGATGGGATCTCATTTCTTTTTGTTGGTCTTTTTCTTTTCACGTATAATATTATTTTGTGCGTCAGCTACGGAGTTTTTCAAAGCCCACTCCCTGTCTCTGTGGACTTTTTGCAGAGGTTTGATGTAGGTACTATCATATCTTGCACATATGAACTATTTACTTACCTATTTACATAATTGTAGGTAGCGTAAGTGATGGGAAAATGTATAAACTGCAAGAGAAACTATGTAATGTGTATCTATCTCAGTATGAAATTACAGTATGTTTTAGTTTTTCTTACTCTATAGGCTGATCACTAATTGTGTTTCAAACTTAAACATGTGAATTTGAAAAGGTAACTTAGAATTTTGATAAAGGGTGGGTTTGTTAGTGACAAAAGCTTACCTCAGATACTGGACACGCTGCACCAACTTATACATAGGTACATGTATAAGTATACTATAGGTATAAGTATACTTTAAGAGACATAGTCTTATACTCCAAGTGATCCCGTAGAAATTTTATCAAATTCGTTTCAGTATTTTGGTTTCATCAGCATCATTCATTTCATGTCATCCAACTAATAAACGATTGCGTATTTTGAAGTTTTTTTTTGGTTTTTTAAAGAATTACTTATTGAAAAGGCCTTCCTATATTCCACTTTACTCTATATTTACCTAAATACCTACCTATCAATCGGCTCAAGCCATAATTTTGCGGGTTTAACCGATGAAAACTCGCATGAACCGCAAAGTTAACTTAGTAATCCTATATAAATGTATGAAATTACAAAGTTACTTATGCAGTTAACATATCTCGAGAATGGGACTGAAATTGTTATATGACTTAATTTTTCCTTACTTTGTAGGCTAAACACTAACTGTGTTCAAAGTTTCAAGCTCGTATATCTGCTAGAAGTACCTTAGAATTTTGATGATCGGTGAGTGAGTAGTTGAGTCAGTGACAAATCAAGGAAATTTAACTTGCAATAATTCTTAAACTACAAGTTCAAATTGAATGAAATTTGGAAATGTACTTAGTACTATTATACTCTCTTTGTCTCTGAAATTTCAGGCTTCTAGCTTTATCCACAACAAAGTTACAGGGGGTCAAAAGTGCTCTGAATGGCTTCGAAAAAAAGGATGGTACGGCGTGGCCTTGCCGCTCGACTTGGCGGGGCCACTGCCGTGCCCCCAGATAAATCCTTGGCAAAAAACTACCGCCCCATCTATATTATACCTGCTGTAGCCAAAGTGTTGGAAGTGGGTCTAAATAGGCGATTTATCGACTTCTTCAATGGGTGTGATATTTTCACTGACCGTCAGTACGCATATCGCTCAGGAAGATCCACGACCGCACTGGTCCGCGAGTTTATTCGGAGGGTGATGCAGGCTCGTGAGGAAAAACTTCAGGTTGCAGCAATATGCTGTGACCCATCACGTGCGTTCGACACGGCAGACCGCAGTTTGATTCGGGCTAAACTCGAGCACTATGGTGTGAGGGGGCCGGCCGAACACTTGATGACAGATTTTGTAACAGATAGAAGTCAGAGGGTTTTCGGCGACTCAGGCAAAGTCCATTCCGATGAGGGCGTACCGGATCTGGGTGTCCCTCAAGGATCCTGTCTGTCGAACACTTCGTTTGTTCTGCTCATGTACGACTTGCCAAAATCTATAACCGGCGCAGAGGTATACATGTTTGCGGATGACGTCGCAGCCCTTGTGACGGCACCAAACATACCCACTCTAAAGCAAAAACGAAGAGAGGTTGCACAGCAGCTGCAACACTGGTTTGCAGTTAACGGCTTCGCTCTCAACCTGACCAAAACATGCTGTATTCATTTCAATCTTGCGAATAGACCGCAACAACCTTTGGTAGTAACAGTACGGGACGTTGTTTTACAACCAGTACTGTCTGTGAAGCTTCTTGGTTTTCATGTGGATCGCGCATTGAAATGGGATACACATATCAATGCACTATGTGCCCGCCTCAGCCAGGCCTGCTTCGCTCTTAGTCGAGTGGCTGCAACAGCCCCTAGAGACGCAGTACTTAGTTGCTACTTCGCCATGGTCCATTCTGTGCTTATGTATGGGACTGAGCTGTGGGGGAGCGCAGCGGAGTCGGATCGAGCGCTTATACTTCAAAGGCGTGCTGTTCGAGCCATAGCACGGGTTAAATTCGACGTCTCCGCAAAACCTTATTTTATCAAATATGGTATATTAACGGTACCGGCAATGGTAATCTATCAGATTAGTCTGTTCGTAAGACTTAACTCGGAAAGCTTTGAGCAACTCGGGGCTACGCATAATTATAATACGAGACATAGGGACAGATTAAAAACACCTGCGCACACACTTACCAAATCCGACAAGTCTGTTTACGTGTGTGGCGCACGTTTTTACAATCACTTACCGGAGTGTATCAGGAGTGCATCTTCCACTAACATATTTAAAATGAAATTAAAATCTTTGCTCCAAAGCAAGGCTTACTATAGCGCTGAAGAGTTCTTTCTATATGGACAAATTCGAAGTACCTTGTGTACACAATTTTAACTAATAATTATTTGTTTTTAGGGTTCCGTACCCAAAGGGTAAAAACGGGACCCTATTACTAAGACTTCGCTGTCTGTCTGTCTGTCTGTCTGTCTGTCTGTCTGTCTGTCTGTCTGTCTGTCTGTCTGTCTGTCTGTCTGTCTGTCTCCAGGCTGTATCTCATAAACCGTGATAGCTAGAAAGCTGAAATTTTCACAAATGATGTATTTCCGTTGCCGCTATAACAACAAATACTAAAAATTTAAAAAAATAAAATATTAAGGGGGGTCCCCATACAATAAACGTGTTTTTTTCGTATTTTTTTGCTCAATATTAAAAACGGTAGCAGGTAGACGCTTCAAATTTTCACAGAATACTTACTTGTATATTACCTTTCAAAATAAATAATTAAATAACTATAAAGTAAATATTAAAGGGGGGCTCCCATACAACAAACGTAATTTTTAAGCAATTTTTACTCGATCTTAATTAACAGGTAGAAACTTGAATATTTGTAAGTAAATATTTAGAAATATATTAACTATAAAAATAAATACCTAATCTAATACATAAAAACTCACAAAATGAAAATAATCCGTGCATCTAAACGCGGTGCGAGCGCCGCGCCGCGGTGTGGTGGTGGCGCGAACGCGCGGGTAGCGGGGGAGGTAACATCACGGAGCGAGCCATAACCGCGCGTATTCGCGCGAGCGTCGTCATGCTGCCCGGATGTGTATCGAAAACCTACCTATAAGTTTGCAATTTACTACTTGGAATTTCGTTGATTTCTCGTTATTTTATAAACAGAACTAAACTTTGTAGTATTATAGATGATAGTACGGAACCCTTCGTGCGCGAGTCCGACTCGCACTTGGCCGATTATTTTTAATAGTTAACCAATGATTAAAAAGCATCTGACTTGTAAATGACATATATTTATCAATAAATTATTTGTATTTGTATTTGTATCTCATTCTTGTCAAAAAAATAAACAAGCGAGTTAAGAGAGGTTTCTTTAAAAAGTTTACAACCGTGAAGGATTTAGTAAAAGTAAAACCTTCTTACTCCTCATCCAATGTGTATAAGGTGAAAATAGAGTTAGGTTCTTCGACGATTGAGCGTTTTGTTTAATTATTACCCGACTGAGCATGATGACATGAACTTTATGTATCCTGATCCTTTCTAATATTACAAGTAAAGAAATAGCGTACTTTGTCGGTTGTTTCAGTTTTTTTAACTATAAAAATATGATATTTGAAGTGAAAATTTCTATAGCGGCGTTGTGCATTTTTTGGATGGGTAAAAAATTTTTAAATCGCGTCAGATCGTCAGATTAAAATTCGTAAGACGGACGGATTATTAATTGACTTCAAAAAAAGGATGTTATCAATTCGACCTGTATGCTTGTTATATTGTCAGAATTGCACAATTTTTGTATATGTTAGTTTATACCAGCTCCTAATCATGTGTGCCAAATTTCATAAGTGTATGTATGTTTGTCCACGCATTACGCAGAAACTAGAAGTCGTAATCAAAACTTCTTTTTTATATTCAAAACTTTATTTTTATCTTTCAACTTAGGAGTCACTGTAAGTTTAATCAAAATCGGTTCAGTAGTTTTCAAGATATGGGCTTTTGAACACTCACTTCGTTCATCGCAACTGCAGAGCAGTGTCTACACCTTATATTTCAATAAATTATATACCTTTTTTAGGGTTCCGTACCTCAATAGGAAAAAACGGATCCCTTATAGGATCACTTTGTTGCAAACCAAACTTTTTTTAATAGTTTTTTTTTAAAATGTATAAATATTTTTGAAATTAGAATAGATTTAAATGAAATGTCTTTTTTGATGTATTACAAATTGGACGGAGAAAATGGTGGTTTTTTTATTCGCCTAAATATTGGTCCTTCGAGCGTAAGTATAGAATAATCGGCCAAGTGCGAGTCGGACTCGCGCACGAAGGGTTCCGTACTATCATCTATAATACTACAAAGTTTAGTTCTGTTTATAAAATAACGAGAAATCAACGAAATTCCAAGTAGTACATTGCAAACTTATAGGTAGGTTTTCGATACACATCCGGGCAGCATGACGACGCTCGCGCGAATACGCGCGGTTATGGCTCGCTCCGTGATGTTACCTCCCCCGCTACCCGCGCGGCCGATGTTTATCAACCGCCTCGCGCTCGCGCCACCACCACACCGCGGCGCGGCGCTCGCACCGCGTTTAGATGCACGGATTATTTTCATTTTGTCAGTTTTTATGTATTAGATTAGGTATTTATTTTTATAGTTAATATATTTCTAAATATTTACTTACAAATATTCAAGTTTCTACCTGTTAATCAAGATCGAGTAAAAATTGCTTAAAAATTACGTTTGTTGTATGGGAGCCCCCCTTTAATATTTAATTTATTGTTATTTAATTATTTATTTTGAAAGGTTATATACAAGTTAATATTCTGTGAAAATTTGAAGCGTTTACCTTTTACCGTTTTTTATATTGAGCAAAAAAATACGAAAAAAACACGTTTATTGTATGGGGACCCCCCTTAATATTTTATTTTTTTGAATTTTTTGTATTTGTTGTTATAGCGGCAACGGAAATACATCATTTGTGAAAATTTCAGCTTTCTAGCTATCACGGTTTATGAGATACAGCCTGGAGACAGACAGACAGACAGACAGACAGACAGACAGACAGCGAAGTCTTAGTAATAGGGTCCCGTTTTTACCCTTTGGGTACGGAACCCTAAAAAACCAGCCAAGATGGTGGTTATAAGATCACAAACAAAGCTAGTGCCCGACGACAAAGTAAGTGCAACACAAGGTACTAGTAGTGTTCAGGAGCCTGCTACGCACAGCCGCCGACCTCTGTCAGTGTCCACGCACACAAGCCGCTCTTCGGCGACGGTCGTTGCGAAAAGGCTCGCAGCGGAGGCCCAGCATGCTCGCCACCTCGCCCAGTTAGAGATTGCGGAGCTGCGAGCACAATCCGATGCCGCGGAGTTGGAAACGGTGCGTAAGGCTGCAGAACTGCAGTTGGAACGCAGAACGGCTGAATTGGAATTGCGCGCAGAGCTTGCCGCAATTGATGCGGAAAGCAGTGTCCGCTCTCATAGCGGCAGGAGCAGGAAAAGTGTTAATGAGTGGTTACATCATGTTGAGGGTAATGCAGATCAACACGTTGTTAATAATACTACCACCGTTTTGTCACCATGTAATAATAAAAACAATAATATTCACCCAATACAGTCCACTAAAATTCAGGTTGAGCCTAATAATAATAAATTCTTGTCTCCACAGAGTTATCGTCACGACCACGACCCTCCCAGTGCAGTCAATCCGCGCCTTACAATGTGTCAGCCCAATATTTGCGGAGACAGGGTGCCCGACACTGACGATTACAGAGGGAACGACTGCATGTCGCGACTCATTGATACCCTGGAGGTCATTGCATATAAGGACGGGCCGCCACATATCAAAGCTAAACATAATATAAATAGTTCACTCCCATTATTCGATGGTAGATCGCCATTAGAGTGGCTTATGTTTAAACATGCCTTTTTCGATACAAAGGGTGCCTACTTTACAGTGAAAAACTTGGCACGTTTAAACCAAGCACTACAAGGTGCGGCGCGCGAAGCGGTCTGCACGCTCCTCGTGATGGCCTAGGATGCTTTCGCCTTGGGGCGCTACTAAGCAAGCTACCACAGTTGTTACGAACACGGTGGTTTGATTATGCTAAAGCTAACTGGAGAGGACAACCCAAAGTAGAATTGTTGTCTAATTTCCTCTCAAATGAAGTTGACCTCAGCATGCAGTTCGGGTTCGTCACGGAGACCGCTACCCCATCCCAGCGCGAGCGAGCTCATGCCGTGTCGGAGTCCGGGTCGGGAGAGTGTTCCAGTTCCAGTCCTAAATTAGTAAACAAGAAAAGTAGCGAAATTCATTCATTTTGTTTGTTGTTTACAAAATCATCTGTTGTCAAATTGTGAGAAGTTGAAGGCAATGTCAGTTGATGATAGATGGCATTTTATAAAAGCAAAAAAAAAAAAATATGTTATCGATGCTTAAAAGGAGGTTCGCATAATTTTAGGTTCGGCAACAAAAATAAGACCAACTGTGAAATAAAAGATTGTAATCGTAAGCATCATACCTTTTTACATAATCCCAACTACAATCGTATAACATCTGCGCATATAAGTGAAAAGGTAGAGACTGAACCATCGCCGCCCCTTCAGCAGCTCGAAAAGTCCGAACAGGTAATAGTTAACACCGCAGCTACGCCCAGCGACACCACACTCCGTCCGCTATTAAAAATAGTTGCAGTGACTGTATCGGGACCTGCCGGTAGCGTTGACACATTCGCACTATTAGACGATAGGTCGACAGCAACATTTATTGACGCCGAAGTTGCCAGCCAGATAGGTGCGAAGGGTCCAACAACGCAAATTCACCTTGATTGTGTAGGAGGTTTGTCTTGTGATAGCGTTATACAGTATGTTGATTTTCAAATAAAAGGTAAACATTCATCTGAAACTCATTCGATTCGCAGGGCGCGTTCCATTAAAAATTTAGGTTTATTACGACAGTCGGCCACACACGATAGTTTAAGCAAATACTCTTATTTGTGTGACTTAACGAACGAGCTGTGCTACGTGGACACCAAACCTACGATTATTTTAGGTGTAGACAACTGGCACTTGAGTATTCCATCTGAAACGAGGCAAGGCATGAAATCGCAACCCGTGGCTATAAAAACCGTTTTAGGTTGGGTGATTTTTGGTTTTTCTAGTAGTAAAACGAAACCCATGGAATTTGCATACCACGTGTCATTTAGCGAACGTCAAGAATTAGAGCTTCTAATAAAAGAGCAATACAAATTAGAT
The DNA here is from genome assembly GCA_947563715.1 of Lycia hirtaria. Classification (NCBI taxonomy): domain Eukaryota; kingdom Metazoa; phylum Arthropoda; class Insecta; order Lepidoptera; family Geometridae; genus Lycia; species Lycia hirtaria. The sequence continues at coordinate 24,200,681 of OX387383.1, read as the reverse complement.
GCCCTAGGAATTACTAAGCATGAAAGTCGCAGCACAGATGATCACCGCGCGCTTCAAATTTTGAATACAACTGCTCGCCGATTACCTAGTGGTCGTTTTGAGGTAGGTTTGTTATGGAAGGCTGATAACCCCACAGTGCAACAATAGCTATCCATTAGCATTGGCAAGGTTCAAAAGTCTGGAAAGGCAGATGAAACACGATCCAGAGTATGCTAAACGGTACACTAAAAATATACATGATATGTTGGATAAGGGGTACGCAGAGCTGTGTCAACTTCAAAAATCGACTTCGAATAGTTCGGTTTGTTGGTATTTACCTCATTTCGGTGTCGTTAATGCTAATAAACTGAAAAAAGTTCGTATTGTTCACGACGCCGCCGCAAAATCGCAAGGTGTATCTCTCAATTCGTTATTATTACCGGGACCTGATTTGTTGCAGTCTTTACTTGGCATTTTGATGCGGTTCAGGGAAGGGAAAGTAGCATTAACTGCTGATATCAAAGAAATGTTCCCACAGGTAAAAATTCGCGAAGAAGATAGGGACGCACAACGTTTCCTTTGGCGCGATGATCCTTCGTTACCAATTAAGAATTACCGGATGTCGTCAATGATTTTCGGCGCCTGCTCTAGCCCTTCCACTGCCATATTTATCACTAACTTGAACGCTTCAAAATTCCAAAACGAATTTCCAGACGCCGTTCATGCGATCGGCACAGACACTTACGTAGATGACTACATAGGAAGCGTAGATACAATTGAGTACGCAGCTCGCTTAGCTGTGGATATAACAAAGATCCACGAAAGTGGTGGTTTTGTCATGCGTGACTGGACTTCTAATAAACGTAGTGCACTCAACCTCTTGCCAAACGAGCTGTTGTCCGATGCGGTCATTAGTAGTGAAATAGCGGTAGAACTGGGTACAACCACATCCATGCGCACATTGGGATTGATTTGGCAGCCTCTTTCAGATACAATTAGTTTCAATATAGGCTTAGAGAACCAGTTGCCAAACCAATTGACAAAACGAGTAGTTTTAGCACAAGTCATGCGCATTTACGACCCATTAGGTATCTTAGCACCATTGGTAGTTAAAGGACGCATTTTATTTCAAAATTTGTGGCGGAAATGTATTGATTGGGACGAGTGTCTACCTGATAAAGCTGATAAAAACGTTGTGAGTGAGTAACGAGTAAACGAGTGGTACAATAGTCTCAAATCTTTAGTAAACTTACAAGTTCCTAGATGTTATAATCTGTTGGAAATTATGGATTTTGAGCTTGAGCTGCATGTGTTTTGTGACGCAAGCGAACTAGCCCACGTCGCTGTCGCCTACTGGCGATTCATTTTTTCCAATGGCGATATTAAAGTAGCGCTCATTGCTAGCAAAACACGTGTCTCTCCACTGAAGCCAACATCCATTCCGCGTCTGGAATTGCAAGGCGCTCTTATCGCCACTCGTCTTGCTAGTTTTATTTGCAAGGCACATCGATACAAGCCCAAACGGCGCTATTTCTGGTGCGATTCAATGACTGTGCTGGGTTGGTTGCGTAATGACGCCACAAATTACAAACCCTTTGTATCGCACCGCATAGGTGATATTATTGAAAGTAGCGAATTAAATGAGTGGCGTTGGGTTCCAATTGAACTCAACGTGGCTGATGATGCGACAAGGGGTAAATTGAAAACGCTTAGCGTTGAGTCGCGCTGGATAGCTGGCCCGAGTTTTTTACTATCTCACTCCTCTGAGTGGCCATGTGAACCGCAGACCACCTTGTTTTCTTTAGGGGAGGAAGAGATAAAGCCATGTTATCGACTTCAAACAACAAAGCCGACCGCATCTCCATCCGCGTTCGCTATCTCAGAAGCCGTACATTTCAATCACACACGTCAGTTGCCCTTGCCTGTAATTGTAGATATCATCCATTTTAGTTCGTGGATTAGAATGCTAAGGGCAACTGCACGCCTCCATCTATTCATTGCAATCATTTTTAAGAATCGCGGACACGTTTTTTCAAATCCAATGTTAGAGGATATAGTCAATAACTTCATGTCAAATAGCGCAATGGCAACTGCTCCTGTGACATTAAGATCCCTGGATGCAGAGGCAATTAAGCGAGCTGAATCACATGTGCTAATGAAAAGTCAGATAAAATCATTTGGAAAGGAACTGCTTTGTTTAATCCGCGGAGAACTCATACCACAGAAGAGTCGCCTCTCCACCCTCTCTCCCCAAATAAAGGAAAAAGGGTTGATCTGCTTGTTTGGACGCATATCTGCCGCCGATGACGTCGATGCGAATTTAAAACGACCAATCATACTTGATGGCAAAGAGCCAATTGTTCGACTTCTCATCACACATTTTCATGTCAAGTTTGCACACGCGAGTACCGAGACGGTCTTAAATGAATTGCGTCAGCAGTACTGGATCTTAGGAGTAAGAAACGCAGTTAGATCAGTAAGTCGTAACTGTCAAACGTGTAAGCTGTTACGGGTGCCCACTATGCAGCCCCCTATGGGAGATCTTCCAGAAGCAAGACTCGCACACCACAAAAAACCGTTTACCGTCGTTGGACTCGATTACTTTGGCCCCTTACAAGTTGCAGTTGGTCGCAGGCGCGAAAAGAGATGGGTAGCGCTATTCACCTGTATGGTCACGCGAGCTGTGCACTTGGAAGTGGTGCACAGTTTATCTTCAGATTCTGCTATTATGTGCTTGCCGAGGTTCATCGCCCCTCAAGGTACTCCTGATACTATATTTTCAGACAACGGGACAGCATTCGTCGGAGCGAACAGACAATTACGGGCACTTTGTGATAGCAATATATCAGATTTCGCAATCAACAATAAGATTAACTGGAGTTTCATACCACCCTCAGCGCCTTTTATGGGAGGAGCCTGGGAGCGAATGGTGAAACATATTAAAACAGCACTTCGTGTCACTTTACGTGAAAGAGCTCCCAAGGACGAAATCCTGATCACGCTGTTGGCAGAGGCGGAATCAGTCGTTTAACACAAGGCCACTGACACATGTTTCGCCCGATCCGGACTACCCAGAAGCTCTAACACCAAACCATTTTTTGCTTGGAGAATCATCCAGAAAATCGTTGGTAGACAATTTAAGCGATGCAGATTTATGTGGCAGGAGCAGTTGGCGAAAAGCCCTTAGACTCGCCGACCTTTTCTGGCGTCGCTGGGTCCGAGAATATCTACCAACCTTGGCTCCCCGTCGCGTTCCTGGTACACCAGCCTTAGTCAAAGTTGGAGACCCGGTACTGATTGGCGACGGGGAACTACCAAGAGGTACTTGGCCTCGAGGGGTTATACAGGCACTATTTCCGGGACGTGACGGCATAGTGAGAGTGGTGGATGTCCGAACCCAAGCGGGGACGCTACGTCTACCCTTAAAAAAAAATTATTACTTTAAAAAAGGGGAGCATGTTGCAAACCAAACTTTTTTTTATAGTTTTTTTTTAAAAGTATAAATATTTTTGAAATTAGAATAGATTAAAATGAAATGTCTTTTTTGATGTATTACAAATTGGACGGAGAAGATGGTGGTTTTTTTATTCGCCTAAACACTTTGTTGTCCGTCTGTCTGTCCGTCTGTCCGTCCGTCCGGGTGTCAAGACCTTTATTTCGGGAACGCGTGACGGTATTAAGTTGAAATTAAAACCATTTAGGCAGATCCATAGTATGTTGCTGCAGAAAGAAAAATAAAATTTCTCAGTTTTCGTAAAAAAAAAGTTACAGCCGAATTTGTCGTACATTTCGACACTCACAGAGGAATCAAAACCTATGGGGTACTTCCCGTTGACCTAGAACTTTGAAATTTGGCAAGAAGCATTATGTTAGAGTACACATATAGGAAAAAATCCGAAAATCGGTCATTTTTTATTGAATCACAAAAAAATTGTGTCGTTATGCAAGGAATGAGGGTCGAAATTTTAAAGTGAATTAACCGTATCATGTGGGATATCATATGAAAGAGCTTAATTAGCATTAGTAAAACAGGTTTTTAAATATTTTTACGTTGTATATTTTTCGGTATATGAAGAAAAATTAAAAAAAAGATTTCCCCCTTTTATTTACTAGTTTGTACGGAACCCTCGGTGGGCGAGTCTGACTCGCACTTGTCCGGTTTTATTTTTATTCGAAAATAGGCTTGCGCTTGACCGTCAACTCACCTGGTGTTAAGCGACACTACCTGGTGTATACTATATAGATATAAGTTATTTCTGTAGTATTTTTACTTTTGTGTTTTTGTTTAGTTTTAAAGGCGCTATCAGTGCCACCTATCCTACTCCGTGCATGGCTGCCTGGAAGAGATCGCTTTAAGCGATAAGGCCGCCCATTGAAAGATTAGTAATAGTAATATTGTCATTTTTCAATATGTTTGTACAATGTGGTCTTTTAATAAAGAGTTATCTATCTATCTTTCTCGTTGCAGGTGTTCACAAACGCCACCCCAGAGCATTGGTGCGCGCCGCCTCCGGAGCTGGAGCCCCTCCGCCTTCCAGACGAGCTGCTGAAGAACCTTACGGTACCAGGAGAGCATGGAGTGTATGAGAGCTGTCGTGGCTACACACTCGACTCCATCGCCCTGTATGACGCGCTTAACGAGTATGTGAAGGAAAGGTCGGTACCACTCCCATTGAGAAAGTAAAGCAATATGTGTATCTCTAGATGTCTATAAGCATTATACTTGAACAATACTTTCGAATACATAAGATCATGAGGCAATAGCACTATAATATAGTGCAACGATAATATATGTATAGTGTAACGGCAATATATATATCCCATCAAAAACATAACATATACAAAAGGCCAAGTCTCGCTACGCAGCTCTACTACTACAAAAAGTTGTGAGATCTAATGTAAAACCAAGTCAATTAATAATTTTAGTACTATCCATGAGAGTATTTATCCAACTATTTTGTAAGAAATTGTGATTTAATTAATTAACTAACAACTTTTGTAGTAACCGTAACGATATTAAACATCTCGAGCACCGCCGTAAAGTAGCATGTCTGTCTATTTTCTACAGGATTCATTTCGGGGAATGTGCGCAAGAGCTTCATGACCTAATTCCACCCTCCCCATTTCACTACAGGACTAGCAGAAAGTCGGCGAATTACCACCCATTTCTCGTTGAAATGCCAAAAACCCGTACTCAGCGATATCGATCCACATTCCTGTTGCGTACTGCACAAGAATGGAATTCGTTGCCGCCATCTCTGTTTCCTGAGACCTACAATCTTGGAATTTTCAAGGCTAGAGTGAATAGATATCTTCTAGATCGACGAGCTCCTCGAGCATCCTCGGCCACACCGTCGCTTAACATCAGGCGAGTTGGTAGTCAATCGTAGATCTATCTTCTATAAAAAAAAAAAAAAGTGCGAAGCAGAGTAGGGGACAAAGAGTTCTACTTCTGTACAGTACCTATAAATAATGTGGAACGAAATCGTTGTGTATAGATTTTGGTGATTTCAATGCGAAATGGACGGTAGTGTCGGTAGTGAGCCTTGAGATTCGTTTAATACTTCATTGTACTCGTAGTGAGCTGACTTTCTGCTTGTCCTGTAGTGGAATGGGTGGAATAAGGTCGTGAAGCTCTTGCGTAGTGAGCTGACTTTCTGCTTGTCCTGTAGTGGAATGGGTGGAATAAGGTCGTGAAGCTCTTGCGTAGTGAGCTGACTTTCTGCTTGTCCTGTAGTGGAATGGGTGGAATAAGGTCGTGAAGCTCTTGCGTAGTGAGCTGACTTTCTGCTTGTCCTGTAGTGGAATGGGTGGAATAAGGTCGTGAAGCTCTTGCGTAGTGAGCTGACTTTCTGCTTGTCCTGTAGTGGAATGGGTGGAATAAGGTCGTGAAGCTCTTGCGTAGTGAGCTGAGTTTCTGCTTGTCCTGTAGTGGAATGGGTGGAATAAGGTCGTGAAGCTCTTGCGTAGTGAGCTGACTTTCTGCTTGTCCTGTAGTGGAATGGGTGGAATAAGGTCGTGAAGCTCTTGCGTAGTGAGCTGACTTTCTGCTTGTCCTGTAGTGGAATGGGTGGAATAAGGTCGTGAAGCTCTTGCGTAGTGAGCTGACTTTCTGCTTGTCCTGTAGTGGAATGGGTGGAATAAGGTCGTGAAGCTCTTGCGTACACTCGACGAAACGGACAAATCCAAATGGATAGAATATAGTCGCAGAAATGCTACTTTACGTCGATGCTCAAGACTAAGTAGCTTTTTGGTAACTAGTTTATTATCACCTGTATAACATCTTAGGTATCCGATAAACGGACTCCATTTCAAATCTTCCAGCTGGTAGGTACTTGCTTGCATCGTAGAAAAAGTGGCAACAATACTCTTATTACACATGACCGGACTTGTTGTGCCTGATATAAATAGATGAATGTACGAAGCAACTAACCAAAGCTTTCTTATATTTCCTTAACTACCTATCAACCGGATGAAATTTTGCGGTTTTAGCAACGAAAGCTTGAATGAACCGCAAAATTAACTTTGTAATCTTATACAAATGTACAAAATTACAAAGTTACTATGCTGTTAATATATCTCGAGAATGGGGCCAAAATTGTTATAATGTCTTAATTTTTCCTTGCTAAACACTAATTGTGTTCAAAATTTCAAGGTTGTATGTCTGCTAGAAGTACCTTAGAATTTTGATGATCGGTGAGTGTATAGTGAGTAGATGGATAGATGAGTGTGTCAGTGACAAAATCAAGGAACTTTGACTTGGTATATTTCTTAAGCTACAGGTTCAAATTGAATGAAATTTGGAAATGTTTTTAGTACTAATATACTCTCTTTGTTTCTGAAATTCCAGGCTTCTAGCTTTACCCACAACAAAGTTACAGAGGGGTCGAAATTGCTCTGAATGGCTTCGAGAAAAGGATGGTACGGCGTGGCCTTGCCGCTCGACTTGCCCGGGGCCACTGCCGTGCCTCCAGAATAGTAGGCTTGTTGCCACTAATAACAAATTGCTTGGTTTATAGTTTCTAATTATAAATGAAAAGACGTAGATAAGAAAAAAAAAACGGACAAACCGAAAAATATACATTGTAAAAATATTTAAACCCTGTTTTAGCTTATTCTAATGAAGCTCTTTCATATGATACCCCACATGACAAGGTTAATTCACTTTAAAATTTAGACCCTCATTCCTTGCATAAAAACACAATTTTTAGGGTTCCGTACCTCAATAGGAAAAAACGGAACCCTTATAGGATCAGTTTGTTGTCCGTCTGTCTGTCTGTCTGTCCGTCTGTCTGGGTGTCAAGACCTTTATCTCGGGAACGCGAGAAGGTATCGAGTTAAAATTAAAACCATATACGCAAATCTATAGTATCTTGCTGCAGAAATAAAAATAAATTTTCTCAGTTTTCGTAAAAAAAACTTACAGCCGAATATGTCGTAAAAACCGCACATTTCGACACTCACACAGGAATCAAAACCTATGGGGTACTTCCCGTTGACCTAGAACTCTGAAATTTGCCAAGAAGCATTGTGTTAGAGTACACATATAGGAAAAAATCCGAAAACTGGACATTTTTAATTCAATCACAAAAAAATAGTGTCTCTATGCAAGGAATGAGGGCCCAAATTTTAAAGTGAATCAACCGTATCATGTGTGGGTATCATATGAAAGAGCCTCATTAGCATAAGCTAAAACAGGTTTTTAACACATTCTTCGCCCCTTGCAGACCTTTTACTTCAGCTGGGAACCTTTACTTCAGCTACTATAGCCCCGCTCCACTCGGATCCGAGTGGTGAGTGGTTTTAATACACAAATAATACAAAAAATAAGATATGTTTAGATGCCCTTCATTAAAAAAACAATGTATATTCTTATAAAAACAAATAATAATTTTAGAAATGGTTAGAAGTGTTACGTCACGGGCCGCAATTTGTTGTTGACGTTTTCCTACAACAGAGCAGGTTACTATGGTTACTCCGTATTGTTTTGACACTTGACACCTATGTTGCTGTTTGATTTCGCACACTGTGACGTCATTCAAGACGCCATGACTCTATTCATCGTTTCCAAGGGAAATCTAAATTGTTTTTTTTAATACAAAATACGTACTTAATGTAAATAAGTATTACTTTTTCTTTAAAATACAGGTTTTTTGGGATAAAATAGATATTAAAGTATATAATTAACCAAGTTTTCTTTAGGCAAATAGCCTATTAACAACTGTTGTTTTATGTATACCCATTTTAATTAAGTTTTACTTTAAGGCCACTATCTGTTGCCATCTGTCCTATCCGTGCAAGGTTGCCTGGAAGAGATCGCTCTAAGTGATAAGGCCGCCAATTAAAACACCTAGCTGTAATGTTATTCTTTATGTATTCTATGTATGTAGTAAACATAAATGTGAAATGAGAGCCAAGTTCAATATTATGATAGATGCCTTGGTTGTTGACCTCAACGACAAAAGAAGTGAGGTCTAAATGGGTGCCAAGTTCAATGGTCAGTCCTGAAATTTATTTCTAATAACGTAAAATGTTTTATAACAACTTCAAATATCATTTCTTCTTATAACTTAGGATAATATATTGAAACCTAAGGACTGACTTGGCTAGTTCTTATATACTTTTATGTTATTAGATATCTATTATTATGTTCCTAGGCTTCTATTAAGTCTGTCGAGCACTGACAGATATTGATGTGCGAGATATCGTTATTGTGATGTACCAATTTAAAAGTTTAATTTTACTACTGTATCAAATAAGTTTTATAGGTAGTTTGGTATAGGTATGCACTTGATCGCCAACTCGCTAAGTACGCTTAATTGTTAGAAAATGCTTATTTATCATATTATACAACGGTTTTGTACATGCCTTTTTTGCAAAAAATGTACCCTCAACATCTTAAAAATATTGAAGCGTCATCATGGGCCTTGTTCCATCCTGTCGGATGATTTAGGCAGCGTCATAAAGTGGAGATACCAACGACGTTCAGTCACCAACGACGGTTGGTGATTGAATAGGCCAATCCGGGAACCGCAGTTGCGGCTACACCGGTTTGTCTGTTGTTTGTTGTGTAGACAAACCCTTGGTTATTGGTTGGAGGTGCTAAGTTGGTGGAATTGGCTATGTTATGCCGGCGGGAACGTTTTTGTGCTAGCACCTCCAGCCATGCATCATCATGGTGTTTAATGCCATCAGCAGTAACTTTTCTCCACTGATCCCGATCTTCTGCAAGATCTTCCCAGAGAGAAAAGTTGATGTGAAATGAGGTCATGTCTCGCTTCACGCTGTCCTTGAACCTCAGCAGGGGACGGCCCACTGGTCGCTTGGCATTAGCAATTTCTGCAAGGAGAGTTTGAGTTTGAGAGGGCTCCATCCGGTGCACGTGACCTAACCAACGCAACCTCTTCTGCTTTAGCAGGGCGGTTATGCTTGGTAGCTTTGAAAGCTCGAGCACTCTTTCGTTTGTCACCTTATCTCTCCAGGAGATGCCTAGAATGCTTCTAAGACAGCGCATGTGGAAGGAGTTCAGTCGTCTCTCTTGCCTGGGATAAGATGTCCAGGTCTCAGCTCCGTACAAGAGAACACTTAATACGCATGTTTGGTACACGATCGTTTTAGTGTTAATAGTCAGATGTTTGTTGTCCCAAACTCTTGCACTAAGCTTCCAGAACATTGTTGCCGCCTTGCCGATGCGAGTATTGATCTCCGCGTCAAGCGAAAGATTGCTCGTCACGGTCGACCCCAGGTAGCAAAACGACTCCACTACTTCCAGTGGTGTGCCATCCAACAAGATTGTTGGTGTTTCCGCAAACCCTTGCGCCATGATAACAGTCTTTTTAGCATTAATTGACATTGAGAATAGCTTGCATGTGTTCGAAAATTTATCCAGCATAATCTGTAGTTCTTCAGGGGAACTAGCAATAAAGGCTGCGTCATCCGCAAACAGGAGACTATCGGTATATAAGTCCCTTCGATGCCGTTTGGACTTTAAGAGAGATATATTGAAAAGATTTCCGTCACTCCTAGTGTGTAAATGTATACCCTGTTTGGTATCGCCGAAAGCAACCTTCAAAAGTAGCGAGAAAAATGTTCCAAATAGCCATGACACAGCCCTGTCGTACGCCTCTGTTCATGTTCAAATTATTAGAGCTATTGCCATTGTATACGACTGAGCCTTTCCTAATATCGTGAAATGACATAATTAAAGACAGTAACTTTGGAGGCGAACCAACTTTGTCAAGTACTGTGTACAGCTCTTCCCTGCTAACAGTGTCAAATGCTTTATTCAAGTCAACAAATGCTACTATTAGTGGAGTTCTTTGCTCGCGTGATTTTTCTTGGATCTGATAGTAAATAGGTATTACCTCGTGCTACATAAGTCGTTCTTGTCACCTCACTGTCATGTCAGGTGGAACGTTACAAACCAAACATTGTATCGTTCCAGGTCCAGGTCCGGGAACGACACAATGCAGGCTGGGAGGATACAACAGCTGATGGCTGACGTCCAAGACACAGAGAGAGAAAGGCAGGTTAGTGATTCTAGACGTAAATAGCCTTTTCTTCGCCCTGTGCAAGCTTCTATAACTGCACCCTTGTTTTTTTTAGATATTATAGGTACCCTAGCTAGAGCAATGCTATGTATAGGGCTACTTTATTTCATTCGGTCGTCTCCGTCCGTCCGGCCGTGTAGCCGGCCCAGGCCCACAGTGTAGCGAGGAACAGTAGCGAGTATACCGTTAGCACCTTCCGTTCCCCGCAATTATATATATATCAATCATCAATACATCTATCGATGAATAGCAGAACTTTTAATGACTTTTTGAAATATCACGCTTGTCTCTTTAGTTCTGCAAATTGCCTCTAGGTGGCATTGGTTGTATTGGCGTTACTGCGTTAGGTTATTTTCGTTACGGGATTTCTGGATTCGGTCTCCACGCTCAAGGCCCGCGATAGAAGCTATGAAATAGCTTAAAATATGATTTCCCCCTTTTATTTAGTTTGAACGGAACCCTCGGTGGGCGAGTCTGGCTCGCACTTTTTACATTACTCTTTTACATTGATTAAGCAAAATAAAAGTTTTTTTTTACAAGGAAATTATGAAATAAAACGTCAGTTTACACAATATTACGTAGGTACATTAACTTATCAGGAGCAAACCGAAAAAATAAGAGTCCTGCCTGGTCTGGCCATTCTTGCGCCCCCCAGAGTCTACGCCCTGTGCCTGGGCACCGGTGGCACCACCCTATTTACGGCACTGGGCTTTGAGAAGTGTTGTCGTGCGATCTCCCATACAAATAAATAAATAATCGGCCAAGTGCGAGTCGGACTCGCGCACAAAGGGTTCCGTACTATCATCTATAATACTGCAAAGTTTAGTTCTGTTTATAAAATAACGAGAAATCAACGAAATTCCAAGTAGAAAATTGGCCCGCGATAGAAGCTATGCAATAGCTTAAAAACTGTTTACTACCCCTTCACTAGCCCTAAACATTAACCGATTTCGATGATTATGTTTTACCCGACTGCGTAAGAAAGAGCGTTATGTTTTTATCTGATTAAAATCATGAATGTCTACGCCTCTACGGCATTATTAAATTTCGTTATGATTCAGAGTTAAAAAAATGTATTTGAATTTTGAAAAAGCAAACTGTGGCAAAGCAAAATACATACACAGCTAAATTGGTGACAACACTTTTATTAACTTTAACTTTGTTGTTTTGGCTAATAATTACAGTGCGTAGGTAGTTTTACCTTGAATGACAACTGAAACTGTAAGATAGCAACATGTAGAGCTGTGCTATTTCTCAGATAGAACGAGTAAAGGCAGCGATACTGTCAGTGAGGAGCAGAGAGGCGCACTACTGCACGAACGGATGGAGGTACAGCAGGGACCACTACACCAGGACCCTGGTCACGGACGTGAGTACCCCGACCCACGGGTCTGCCCCGCTCGAATACATCAACTGTAGTCACTGCAGGCTACGGCACATCTTTTCATACTGAAAAGGATAAAACCATAATCCAAGCTGGTCAAATCCGGGTCGGTCCTATGTAATAGGGCGAATTCTGTGTGCGGGTCAATTCTTTGAGAACGTAAAGAACTCTCGGTTACGTAGTTTCATCATATTGTTTTCCTTCCTTTGAAGTTTGCGGCAATCAAGAATATACACCTAACTTCCTAAATACATACAAAAGTGTGTGCCGCCAAATTTTCAAAAATTGCCTTATTTTACATAATTGTAACGGATTTTATACCTACCGCCAATCCCCATGAATTGTGTGTTGTACGACATTATATTAGGGAGTTTTTCAAAATTACGCCTCGCAGATGCTACATCTGATATATTTCTAATTATCATAGCAGGCGCAGTTGAAGTTGAGTTGCGTAGGACAAATTACATAGGCTCTTTAGAATTGCATTTATTGAAGAATCTAACAATCTTCTCTTGGTCTTGAACGAGAGTGAGGTGTCGTCTGCAAATGGCACCATTTCAACATTGGTCGGTTTTGAATCATGTAAGATAGATCGTTTATAATTAAATTAAAGGATGGGGCTTTGAGAAATTCCTATATTAACGGGCTATTGGTAAAATCTCATTCCATGAACTTTTAATATTAATACAATATTGATTTCATTTACATAAATTAAGATTGAAATGATGATATTGGCGCACGATCTAAGGGATATAATTGATGATTCCAAACGCTGACTCAATGACCCAATAGTATGCCAGATTTGGAAGGATGTATTGATTATTGTTATTGATACATTCAAGTGTTGTTGGTGGGTTATGGAATGCATCTATGACATCGCGTTTTCTCTCCATTGCTCAAGGTATATCTTGTTGACTTCGGTCTCGCTTCGGTATTAAACCTATGGTTTGTGAGCCGATATTGGTGCCTATGTGACAGATTGTTATATTTTTAGTATGAAATATATTTTCACTTAAAATCAATTTTTGCGAAGGGATTCTTGAATGACGGGCGCGAGGTACCAACAGGAAGTAGGAGAACTGGCTATAACTTTGCCGTAGGACAGGTCGAATATGACTCGTTGACTTGAAACCGGCCGGTTGTCGCGATAACCTTGTTGCAGCCAGCAGATCAGTTTAAACCATGACTTGCATTTAGTAAGAATTTGTTTACTTCTTTATCTGCATCAAATTTGGAAATAAATTATCGAAACGGTGATCATGATAATGTAATGATCACAATAATAATCTGTCGCCTTTTTCGTACATTAAAACACTAAATGCAACGTACTAAAGGGTCTTCAGTATTCAAGCTGTTCTAGTGTGAAACACACCCGTGGTTACGATTAGATGGGATAAAATAGTATGATGTTTCAAGAACTTAATAAGCAATAGCTATCTTTATCTATGTTAATTGGTTGGTATAGCTATACCATGAAGCATATCTATTAATATAATTTATTTCAGTATGTATAGTATTCACTGTCGCACTGCTATTCCACGGTCTATCGCGATGTCATCCAAGTTGACGCATGTCATGGGTCCGATTGTCAACAATACCTAAATCACCAAGGGCTATCACTGTGGCGTTAAGCTTTAAAAAAAAACTATTAAAAAACAACTATTAAAAAAAATAAGCTTAAAACTTGGCTCATTGACCAAGCATTTTACAGCTTCGACGAGTTTATAAATGTACGAGTATTATTGAATGATCCGAATGTTTTTATTTTTAATGAAATATAGGTTTATTATATTGTTGGCTGACATATTTTGGTATGCAAATACCAATAGTAATTAGATTTTGTTTATTTGTTATATTATAACAAATGGGTAATTGTTATAATATTTAAAGCAACATTGTTTTTTTCTATGAAGTTTATTAGCGCATAGTTTGGGGTGTAAATTAACATTTTATGAATATATTGCTTATGATTTACTTATTACAGATACATATATTTTACTGACAGTTTAGAGATTTAAAAGTACTAAGTATTAAAGCATACGCTGATGTCATTTATAAATGTATCTTCAAGAAATTCGGTTACATTGTAATATGTGCGTTGTGGGAGTGGTTGCGGTTTGTTGACGCTCTTAGTGAGTGATTCTATATATGGAATATATACGATAATAGTTTCAGGGTACAAAGTGGAATTGTTCTTGCCAAATACAGCAGAATTATAGGAATCTGTAGCCTAAAATTCATGCAGTTCAATTAAAATTGATATTATGAACCAAAACCTTTATCCGCTCGTTTTTAGCGTTATGAAATTAATTAAAATTTAAAATACCAACAGATCAAACTTTGTAGTGACATTGACTTTGCTTATTGACTTACTATTGACATTTCTTTTAGTTAACTGCTCAGTGTAAAGCGTTTTAATTTGACGTAGTGCCAATTATATGCTACAACTTTTGTTATTCGTGCGTGTACCAGTGATTGTAAGTTTGTAGAAATGGTTATGGTACTGATTGTATATTATCAACTTGTCGCGTAGAATAGTATTTTATCAATGAATGTATAAACGTGACAACTAGGCACATGAGTTGACGAACAGGAGACTTAAGGGGTTTTTATTTTGGTTATAAAGCGAGGGGACTCGCTTTTGCAGGATGGACGAGCTGTTAGCAATATTCTTGAATCGATACGGAAAATAAGACTTTTGTACTGGCAACACGAAAATACCCAAGATACAATACCGGCCCGCTCGAGCGGCGGGAGTCAGTGTTTTTCCACGGTTGAAAAAGAGTAGTCGACATTCGGTGCCGCGAAGACGCAGTTGTTAGTTGCGTGAAAATTTAATTGTGAAGTGTCTGTAAAGTCCGTATTTTAAGGTAATGTCAATCGTCTACAATGTATATTTTTTTTGGGAAATATCGATCACGTGTATAAATTTATTGAGCTACCTACATAATCGTTTTGCGGATTATTTAAATTATAGTTACGAAACTTGATCATAAAGTTAATTTTAACCACAGAACCCATTGGCTAATAGTACTGGGCACTATTTAGTTACCATAGCCCTTTATGGATACAATTTCGAATTGAGCAATAGATTTTATCAAAACTACCCGAAAAGCAAGAAAAAAACTCTCATGGATTTATATAACAACTAAAACAGACTAAAAATTAGTATACCTACAACAAACGTGATTTTCTATTATAGATAATAGTACGGAACCCTTCGTGCGCGAGTCCGACTCGCACTTGGCCGATTTTTTTATTTCAGGCTCAACCTTTTCAAGAATTATTTCAAAATCTTGCAAACTCATTCTCACAAAGTTTTTGTCCCCACTTTCTTCATAATTTATATCTTCCATAATCCTATTTCCACACTGTAATCTCGCACGATACATTTTTTTCATCCACCATCTAGGTTTTCGTTTGTTTCAATTTTTTAGGGTTCCGTACCCAAAGGGTAAAAACGGGACCCTATTACTAAGACTTCGCTGTCTGTCTGTCTGTCTGTCTGTCTGTCTGTCTCCAGGCTGTATCTCATAAACCGTGATAGCGAGAAAGCTGAAATTTTCACAAATGATGTATTTCCGTTGCCGCTATAACAACAAATACTAAAAATAAAAAAAATAAAAAAAAATTAACGGGGTCCCCATACAATAAACGTGTTTTTTTCGTATTTTTTTGCTCAATATTAAAAACGGTAACAGGTAGACGCTTCAAATTTTCACAGAATATTTACTTGTGTATTACCTTTCAAAATAAATAATTAAATAACAATAAAGTAAATATTAAAGGGGGGCTCCCATACAACAAACGTAATTTTTAAGCAATTTTTACTCGATCTTAATTAACAGGTAGAAACTTGAATATTAAGTAAATATTTAGAAATATATTAACTATAAAAATAAATACCTAATCTAATACATAAAAACTCACAAAATGAAAATAATCCGTGCATCTAAACGCGGTGCGAGCGCCGCGCCGCGGTGTGGTGGTGGCGCGAGCGCGAGACGGTTGCTAAGCAACGGCCGCGCGGGTAGCGGGAGAGGTAACATCACGGAGCGAGCCATAGCCGCGCGTATTCGCGCGAGCGTCGTTATGCTGCCCGGATGTGTATCGAAAACCTACCTATAAGTTTGCAATTTACTACTTGGAATTTCGTTGATTTCTCGTTATTTTATAACCAGAACTAAACTTTGTAGTATTATAGATGATAGTACGGAGCCCTTCGTGCGCAAGTCCGACTCGCACTTGACCGATTATTTTATTTAAAATGTGTTGAATAATGAGTAATGCTGCAGCAGTGGTGGTGCACGCAACCGCTAAGTTTGTCGGAGTCATGGCGAATGATTGGGGCTCGCGGAGCGCTCTGGATCGATTGACCTCGCGTACAGGTTCGCGGCGGTCCGTACAGGAGCTGTACGCGTATCCAATGTACGCGTGGACAGTAAAAAAAAAAAAAAAAAAAGTTTATTGATAATTACAATTTCATAATAAAAAGTGTTTTAGCACCCGAACTAGATATTCTGTGTCTCGAGTGCTAACGTCTTCCTGCGTGTAAACTATAATAATAATACATTGACTATACATTAATAAACAAAATAAACGAACCAAATATAAGAAAAAATAAAATACAATAACATACGGGTAGCTCATAGCATACATACATGTCCAGCCAGCCAAAGTTGTTGTTTACTTGACTTGCGTACGCCGACAACGACCAGCGAGCCTTTTATACAGCTGTATGTTGTTAACCCATTGGCTGCCAGTCCATGTAAGTTGTAAACATTGTCGTTATAATTTTAATTTAAAATAATTTATTTTTAAATTGAGTTATAAAGTTTACTTAATATATTATATTTATTCAATTTGTAGATCAATAAGATTTTATGCCTTTATGTAAGTAAGTAGGTAAGTATGTGAGTATAAATGTTTATATGTTTGTATGTATGTAAGTATGTGAGTATGTAATATGTGTGTATGTATGTATGTGAGTATTATTAATTATGCATGTAAGGGTGTATATATGTATATACGTATCATATCATTACATTGTTAGCTTACTATTTTTAGTAAATTTTCCGTTTCTATATAATCCAGGGAAGAGAGATAGTGCTTAATTTTTAATTTACATTGTTTTTTATTAAGAAAATAAATATTTAGTATTCTATTCCATTTCTGATGTAGGTAAGGGCCCAAAAAACAGAACTGTGTTTTGGTGAAATATTTTTTATAGACTTTAATATCAGTATGTATTCCCTTGTCTCGTCTTTTATCCTTCAGAGCGGGGTCATAAATAGTTTTCACATGTTGTGTTGCGATAGAGTTTAAAATATAAAGTTGTCTGACCGTCAGTACCTTACAGTTTGCGATAAGGCTTAAAAGTCATAACTTTTAGTATCGATCTTTGAGCTCTTTCAAGTAATATTAAGTGTGTTTGATAAGCACCACCCCAGACAGTGATACAGTAACTGATGACTGATTGACAGAGTGCCTGATATATGGATAGAAGTAGTTTGGAATTAGTGACGTGCCTAAGTTTTTAAAAAATCCAGATAAGTTTTCGGAGGCGGGTTGAAAACGTTCTTATGTGTGGGAGCCAAGACATTCGCTGATCTATAACCACACCCAAGTACTTTATCTCAGTGACTCTGTCCAGTTTAGAGCAGTTACAACTGTGTTTTGTTATGCAGTTATGAATCTTAAGAGATAAGTGTTGTGGTGGAGCTCCAGAACAGCGTATGGTAAATGCAATGTGCTTAGTTTTGGACACATTGAGGCTGAGGAGATTGTCATCCAACCATTCTGTCATAAGTTCAAGACCTGCTTCAGCTGATGCATATACTCTAGCCCATATTTTTTCCCAGAATACTATGGCCGTGTCATCGGCGTATGTGACAATTTTGGCGTTAGGTAGTTGCATAGAACACAGCTCATTAATATAGATTAAGAACAGGGTTGGCCCGAGGACGCTTCCCTGGGGAATACCGTAAGAGATAGTATATTCAGCACTTTTATAGTTTCCTATCTTAATCGCTTGAGTTCGGTTAGTCAGGTAGTCCCCAAAGAGATTTAAACAGTTACCTCTAATTCCCAGGCTTTCCATTTTGTTTAAAAGGATAGGGACAGACACAGTATCAAATGCCTTGGCCAGATCAAGGAACACTGCCAGGCATTTATTGTGTTTGTCAAGTGTTTTAGTGACAGTGCTACAAAAACTGGCAACAGCATCTTCCGTCGATCTGCCAGCTCTAAATCCAAATTGTTCTTCAGAAATTAAATTATTTTTATTAAGGTAGTTTACTAATCGTGAATTTAATATTTTTTCAAAGACTTTAGATAGTGCTGGCAAGACAGATATAGGTCTATAATTAGATGCGATGTGTCTGTCCCCACCCTTGTGTATTGGATGTACAATGGCTTTTTTAAATACTTTAGGGAACTGACCAGCATCCATGCACTTATTAAAAAGTTTGACTAAAGGCGGTATAATGATGTGTCTAGCAAGTTTTAAGAAATGTGTAGGGATGTTGTCCCAACCTACAGAGGAATTTATTTTAAGGCTTAGTATAATGCACTCAACTTCAGAATAATCAGTTGGAAAAATAACAAGAGAGTTTAATTGGCTTGGAGGACTGTAAGTAGCTTTAGGAGCAAGTTTTTTAGAGCAACGGTTTGAGATAAGTTCTTCAGCTAATTTTTTGCCAATATTTGAAAAGTAATCATTTACAGTGTCGATAGATTCCTGTACAGTAGACATAATGTGTAATAATTCGTTTGGAGTATTTTTATCTTTTGAAGTATGAATAACTTCTTTCAATGCTTTCCAGGTAAGTTTAGGATCGTGTAAACTATTTTCAATTATATTTTGTTCATAGGTAGTTTTGACTTGACTTACAATTCTGTCACAGAAAGTTTTATACCTCTGATAACTAATTTAGCAATGAAATTGTCAGGATCTTTCTTAAATTCTAAGTGTAGCTTATCTCTGTGCCGTATACACCTGAGTATGCCGGGAGTTATCCAGGGTTTGCGAGTGCGTTCTTTTTTAAGAATTTTTATGGTTTTTGTATGAGCCGAAATATATTTAGCTAATATATTAACAAATTGTTCTGCTGCAATTTCTAAATCGTTTTCAACAAATATAATGTCAAAGTTCTCATTTGCGATAACAGTGCGGAACAGTGTTTCCCAACTTGTTTCTGGTTTGTGTTATGTAGTACCTAGAATCAGATACAAACGAGAGGTTTGCGCGGGGAGCTTATTTGCGCTGAGCAGATGTCGCTCAAATGCTGGCTTGCGCATTCCTACTCGTCGAATGGTGGATTTGTATAACAATAACATTCAAGACATTGATATTTTTGCATGCACAGCAGGCAAATTCAGAGCGGCAGTACTTCGAAATTTGTCCTCAAACTTTAACAATATTGATAATAAGAAATAAAAAACAAATGTATGAATAGGTAACATTGATAGGTAAAAATCTGGGCTTAACTTTTTCTGCTTTCTCTAGTTCCAATTTTGTTTTGTTTTGTTGTTTGTTATGTACGGTATGGTATTTGTTATTTTATCCATTTCAGTAATCTGTGAATAGTGCTATGGGCTGTGTTATTACTAAGACTTTTATGTATTCTTATTATTTGACTTTATAATACAGCTGTTTACTGTTCCTCAATAAATAAAATAAAACTACGCGTAACACAAGAACGCGCTATCCGTACGCACCTTAATATATGTTTACCTGACTGTCAAGTCAACTGATGCGAAAGCAAAAAGAACCTTCATGATCTTAACCTACATTATGTACACATTTATCACGCACACACACACACACACATTCACGTATGTTTCACTGTAGCATTAAAATATAGTCTTTCCAGTCACAATTACTTTGACTCCTATTCTTCTCAATAGATCGTGCAACTCAAAGTCATTGTGACATCAGTTATATGACGTCACAATTTGTAAATTGCATGTATAAACTTATTTAATAAATACTATCATCATGAACTGTATTTTTTATTTACAAATAAAAATACATTAAATTCTTTTATAAAGTGATGAAAGTGGCGCCGCTGCCTGTTTCGCTCGCAGGTGGCACCCTTAGATATAAAATTATTTGAATTACCTACTGATTTCATTTTTGATTACAGATTTTCTTTCAGAGTCATAAGAACACTATTACAATGTACTAACATTAGCTGCTATTTTATATGTGATATTTTGACCGTGATAAGCATGTAACCGACAAAATTTTCACGTTAATACCAAAATTTCGGTCAAACTAACAAATATAATAATTTTATAGTTTAAAAAACTGAAACAACAGACTTCAAAGTTACTATAATTTCAGTTGGGAGATGGGAGATTCATATAATCATATGATTGTATGAATCTCCCATGGACCATTCTGACTTTAATCATGATTACCCGATCAAATCGCGAGATATCCTTTTCAAAGGCAACTTTGTAGATAAATTTGGCAAATGGACGTGTATCTACAGTTAAAAATAAATTTATAAATAATCGGTAATAAAGTCGGACTCGCGCACGAAGGGTTCCGTACTATCATCTATAATACTACAAAGTTTAGTTCTGTTTATAAAATAACGAGAAATCAACGAAATTCCAAGTAGTAAATTGCAAACTTATAGGTAGGTTTTCAATACACATGCGGGCAGCATGACGACGCTCGCGCGAATACGCGCGGTTATGGCTCGCTCCGTGATGTTACCTCCCCCGCTACCCGCGCGGCCGTTGCTTAGCAACCGCCTCGCGCTCGCGCCACCACCACACTGCGGCGCGGCGCTCGCACCGCGTTTAGATGCACGGATTATTTTCATTTTGTGAGTTTTTATGTATTAGATTAGGTATTTATTTTTATAGTTAATATATTTCTAAATATTTACTTAAAATATTCAAGTTTCTACCTGTTAATTAAGATCGAGTAAAAATTGCTTAAAAATTACGTTTGTTGTATGGGAACCCCCCTTTAATATTTACTTTATTGTTATTTAATTATTTGTTTTGAAAGGTAATATACAAGTAAATATTCTGTGAAAATTTGAAGAGTCTACCTGTTACCGTTTTTAATATTGAGCAAAAAAATACGTTTATTGTATACCCCCCTTATTTTTTTAATTTTTTTAATTTTTAGTATTTGTTGTTATAGCGGCAACGGAAATACATCATTTGTGAAAATTTCAGCTTTCTAGCTATCACGGTTTATGAGATACAGCCTGGAGACAGACAGACAGACAGACAGCGAAGTCTTAGTAATAGAGTCCCGTTTTTACCCTTTGGGTACGGAACCCTAAAAAATTAAGTGTCAAATGGAAAAAATAAAATAGACCCGAATTTAAAAGGCGTTTTATATGGAGATTATCCTTCTGGGTCCTATTTAATAGGGCGAATTCTGTGTGTTGCACATAGATAAACCTAAATTCCTAAAGATGTGTAATAGCAGTGTCACTTCTATGAATATTAGCCGACCAAAACCGCTGGGATATATTTTGTCTGACTGACTGGGCGGCGTCCTTTGGAAGAGATCTTTGTCCAGCTGTGGGTTAAAGGTGATGATAATATTAAACGTCAAGTATTTATTTTACAAACTTTTATTTAATTAGTAATTGTATGGTGTTTACAAATGATGGTAAATTAAAAATAAACCATACCTACACATATTTCTTAATGGCAGTTATACATGCGCAGAAGTAAAGTTCATTAGTTAGATATCAAACCTTTTTGCATTAGGCGATGCAATAACTGTTTCCATCATCAGATGGAACCGAGAAATAGACATTCGAACCCTGAAATGGCACAAGGTAAGCCTGATAAATAGACATTCGAACCCTGAAATGGCACAAGGTATGCCTGATAAATAGACATTCGAACCCTGAAATGGCACAAAGTATGCCTGATAAATAGACATTCGAACCCTGAAATGGCACAAGGTATGCCTGATAAATAGACATTCGAACCCTGAAATGGCACAAGGTAAGCCTGATAAATAGACATTCGAACCCTGAAATGGCACAAGGTATGCTTGATAAATAAACATTCGAACCCTGAAATGGCACAAGGAAAACCTGATAAATATAGGTTGAGATATTATTGTTTATGTAGGTGATGGGCTGACCCCCGTCACGGGGCCAACATTACCCTCCAATACCTCTTAACCCTTTCCCTCCCAACTAACCCTCTAACCACGGTCAAATGTGGCGTCAAATGGCCTTTGATGCTCTGCCTACCCTGTAAGGGAACCCGTATGTGAACACTTCTCATAAGATGAATAAAGTGTTTGTTGAAAGATAATAATTAATAATAAATGGTGTGTGTGTGTGTGTGTTCTAGTTCGATCTGGTGTGTGACAAGGAGTGGGTCCCGCGGATGAGCAACACGCTGTTCTGGGTGGGATCCATCTTCGGGAACTTGTTCTTCGGCTGGATGTCGGACAGGTGACACATTATACTATATCTACAAACAAGTGTAAAGAAAGGTTGCGTTACCACAACCTCAGTTCAATATTACCTACTTTGGCCTTTGTCTTACTTTCTCTACTGTAGAAAAAATGAACCAAAAGTGAAAGTACCTAATATTAAACTAGACTGCTTGAACTTTTGTGGTACAAGACCGAAGTTACCATGGTACAAGTGTAGGTACCAACAACTAGACAAACGGAGAGACGAAAGAGTTGATGCAGAAACATTTGTTCGCTTCGCTCAGTCGGTCAATGAGTTTGACGTCACGAGTTCAAACTCTGCGTGTCAACGTTCAACGCTACTCACCATGAAATATGATACGTTCTTAACATCATGGAGCATTGAAAAGTGAGTTACTAAACTTATATTTGTGATAAAACATAGCTAGGAACACTCGATGAAAACCTCTTTCAAAAAAAAAAGATCAAAATCGGTCCATCCGTTGAAGAGCTCCGACGCACTAAGACAGAGATTTACACGTCAAACTTATAACATCCCTTTTTTGAGTCGGTGGTTAAAAATAAACCTCAATCACATGCCAACTTATAAAGGAGTCTGGCAACACCAGCCCAGTGGTCAAGATATCCATAATGTATAGGTATCCGAGTGAGCGTGCTCACTAGAACAACGTCCACAGCGTCAGGGACGGTCTCTGGTCAGTAGTTTGAGTCCGTGGTGCACGCGGCAGGTGCGGCCGGCGGCCAACGATCCTCCTGATGATCTCGCTGGAGGTGCCGCTCTCGATCGCGGCCTCCTTCTCCTCCTCGTACTGGCAGTACGCGGCGCTGCGCGTGCTGGGAGGGCTGTTCTTCCCGGCGCTCTACCAGCTGCCGTTCATCCTGGCGCTCGAGCTGATGCCGCCCAAACGGAGGACTTACGCCGGTCAGTATAACAACCCAGTATACTAGTTCCGGCCAGACTATCGCAGCAGCCGCACTTGAGACTAATAGCGATGCAACGTTCTCTCAGCACACGTTGTTATCTTGCTTATTCTGCAATTAAAAGAGTG
The DNA here is from genome assembly GCA_947563715.1 of Lycia hirtaria. Classification (NCBI taxonomy): domain Eukaryota; kingdom Metazoa; phylum Arthropoda; class Insecta; order Lepidoptera; family Geometridae; genus Lycia; species Lycia hirtaria. Next base: position 24,177,284 of record OX387383.1, on the reverse strand, counting down.
ATAGGCTAGTAGGCTCATTTGAACTTTTGTCTCACACTCTTAATTACAGAAAGTGCAAGAATAAAACGAGTGCTGAGCGAACTTTGTCTCGCTATAAGAGTTGTGAGTAGCCCCCCGCGCTGGAGTGTGGTGGAAACTTTATTTACTTACCGTTATTGATCGAGTGAAGGAAACGATCAAAGGTCTCTACATAAACTGGCCGTGATCTTTCTTCTGTTCTGTCAGTTGTTGGTATTAGACTAGACTTGCGTAATTGCTTGTAAATTTAAATATGAGCAAAGATTGTTGAGACAAAAATTTGTGAAATCTCGGTTGACAAGTATCTTTATTAAAAGACTAGCTGCCCGCCGCGACTTCGTACGCGTGAGAAATTCGTTTATGTCACGCTCCTACTTGCACTCACTGCACCCCCACCAAGCTAATGCTCCTGTACCGCATCTGCACTGCTCGTGTTTCACTCCTAACTTAATCTCGCCGCACTTCCGTCCTGCTCCAACCAATCTTCCGACCCAATCTATTAATGTCGAGTCAGTGGTATAACGTAGATTTATGTATGGAATTTAACGTGGTTTTCACACATTTTTAAATAAAAACTACGGGTCACTCACGTCTGTTTTGAGCCGAAATATCCGACTATAGTTTCAACCGCATTCGGCGGTCCGAAAGACCGCAAAATGTGGTTGAAACTATAGTCGGATATTTCGGCTCAAAACAGACGTGAGTGACCCGTATTTTTTATTTAAAAATGTAGAGTTATATATTTCAATGAGAAATAAACTTTCATCCCTTTCTCGCCCCACTCCAACCCTGCTCCCGTTCGGCTCTCAACTTGTTCCTGTTCCGTTCTTCCCGATCTCAGATCGCTTTTACTCCATTTCCACCCTACACTCACTCGCTATTCTGCCTCGCACCTTTCGCACTCCCACTTTGTACTCATTTTACTTTCTCCTCACTCCCACTCCGTTCCGTTCCGCACTTGTCCCGTTCCCGCCTCGCTCCAACCCTACTGCCGTCTCACTCTCATTCAACTCCTGTACTCATACCGTTCACACCTTGCTTTTCTCCCGCTCTTACCTCGCTCCTACCGCACCCCACTTGACTCACCGTTCCTGCATCCCCCTGACTGACACACCGATACCTTTCCACTTCTGTTTCGCTTCCACCTTGCTCCCAGCCCGAGTCTGTTGCTCCCTTTTCACTCCCATTTTACTCCTGCTCCACACTCACCACCTTCCACCGTAATCCCACCCCTCTCACTGTAATCCCTCCACTCTCACCTCGCTTACGCCTCACTCCCGCTCCACACTCTCTCCCACCTCACTTATTTTATCCCATTCTCACCCTGCTCCCGTGACGCTTCCATCCATCACACTAATGCCTCACTCTCGCCAGCTCTGCTCCCTCTTGCCCCGCTCTCACCCTAACATTCAACCCTGGAACTTCTGTGTAATCTTTTAACTGCCCTCTCCCCGTGTATAACTCTTAATTCGTTCCTGTCGTTACGAAACTATAATACCAGTATTCGTTTGCACTTCTTAGTTAATATAAATACTGGAATTAATATCTCCAAAATTAAAACCTTGTAACTTTTACACAATCAATTACCCCCGTTTCCTACCCCTTAATTCATCCCTGTCGCAAAACTATAATAACAGTATTCGTTTATATTTGATAGTTAATCTAAATACTACATTTCGTGTCCCTAACATTAAAAGCACGGAACATTCATACAATCTTTTACTTCCACCTTTTAACCCTAAGTAGCAAAACAATAGTAGCCGTTTTCATCTGATATCTGTTAGTTGATCTTAATGATCTTAAAGAAGCATTGTGTTTAGAGTACACATATAGGAAAAAATCCGAAAACTGGAGATTTTTTATTAATCACAAAAAAAATAGTGTCTCTATGCAAGGAATGAGGGCTGCCTCAAACGTTCGCTCGCTCGGATCCGATTGGAGGCGCCGCTACTATAGCCTCTACTTGGATCCGAGTGGTGAGCAAGGAATGTGTTAAATATTTTTACGATGTATATTTTATGAAGGAAAATATAAAAAAAAATATATGATTTCCCCCTTTTATTTAGTTTGTACGGAACCCTCGGTGGTCGAGTCTGACTTGCACTTGTCCGGTTTTATTTATATTTTCCGGTAAAAATATGCATCGTAAAAATATTTAACACATACCTTGCACACTACTCGGATCCGAGTGGAATGGGGCAATAGTAGCGGTGCCTCCTACTCGGATCCGAGCGAGCATCCGTTTGAGACAGTCAACGTTGCTTTTCGCGGCCACTCTATACTTAATCAAAATTCGCCTAAAAAGTTTTGGTTCCCAGCTGAAGTGAAGGGTCTGCAGGGGGCGAAGAATGTCTTAAAAACCTATTTCAGCTTATGCTAATGAGGCTCTTTCATATGATACCCCACATGATACGGTTAATTCACTTTAAAATTTGGGCCCTCATTCCTTGCATAGAGACACTATTTTTTTGCGATAAAGTTAAAAATGACCAGATTTCGAATTTTTTCCTATATGTACTCTATCACAATGCTTCTTGCCAAATTTCATAGTTCTAGATCAACGGAAAGTACCCCATAGGTTTTGATTCCCTTGTGAGTGTCGAAATTTGCGTTTTTTACGACATATTCGGCTGTAACTTTTTTTTACGAAAACTGGGAAATTTTATTTTTCTTTCTGCAGCAAGATACTATGGATCTTCGTATATGGTTTTAATTTCAACTCGATACCTTCACTCGTTCCCGAGATAAAGGTCTTGACACCCGGACAAACGGACAGACAGACAACAAAGTGATCCTATAAGGGTTCCGTTTTTTCTTTTGATGTACGGAACCCTAAAAATTGGTTGTCTGTAAAGTTGGTTTACGGACGATAGTTAAACGTGACAACGTCATAACAAAACATTGATGAAATGATGATAATGATGATGTAACGTGACAATGAGCGTAACGGGACACTAAGCGTAATGTAACGGGACAATGAGTCATACTGTTTCGTGCGTGCAGCCGGCGTTCATCGATTTATTAGACGTTGTCACGTCAAAGTTACGAAAATAATATTTTTTTGTATTTTTACGAGAAATGCTTTATTATTATTACAAAATAATATAGGCCATGAAACTCAGGAAGTGAAGACGAATCTAACGACAGCTCGCACATCAAACTCGGTCCAGCTCTTTAGGCTGGAGGCACATAGGTACATACATTCGAAAAACATAACCCTCCTTCATACGCAGTCGGGTAAAAAGAAAAAAGGCTGCTACGAGGTCATCTGTCGGCAAATTTTGTTAAAATTTGACAGAAACATTTGTTATTCAATTTTGAACAATTTAGAATATAAGCAGGATGACCTCGCGAGCACACTCTTCTGCAACAAGTCTGAGGTGTAGTCGTAGTACCACCGCCTACAGGAAGTAGTCACCGGTTTATAGAAGGAACAGCTAATTAGCAGACGTTTCACCTGATGATGGGGACAGTTATCAGCAGAGTTGCCTTGTGTGCGCAGGTATCGCCGTGGGCATGGTGTTCGCGGGCGGCATGTGCGCGCTCGCGGCGCTCGCGTACTGGGTGCGGGACTGGAGCCGGCTCTCGCTCGCCACCAGCCTGCCCTTCCTGCTGCTCTACAGGTGAGCCGTGACCTACTGTATCTACTCTACTCTACGATTTACATTAACTAATAGATAACAAATGTTAAAAGAAAACAAATATTATAAAAACCGGACAAGTTCGAGTCAGACTCACCCATCGAGGGTTCCGTACAAACTAGTAGATAAAAGGAGGAAATCATATATTTTTTTAATATTTTCCTTCATAACCGAAAAATATACATCGTAAAAATATTTAAAACCCTATTTTAGCTTATACTAATGAAGTTCTTTCATAATAATATTATACGGTTAAAGAACTTTAAAATTTGGACCTCTTATTCCTTGCATAAAGACACAATTTTTTCGTGATTAAATAAAAAATGTCCAATTTTCGGATTTTTTCCTATATGTGTACTCTAACACAATGCTTCTTGCCAAATGTCATAGTTCTAGGTCAACGGGAAGTACCCCATAGGTTTTGATTCCCTCGTGAGTGTCGAAATGTGCGTTAATTTCAACTCGATACCTTCACGCGTTCCCGAGATAAAGGTCTTGACACCCGGACGGGCGGACAGACGGACAGACGGACAGACAGACAGACAGACGGACAGACGGACAACAAAGTGATCCTATAAGCGTTCCGTTTTTTTCTTTTGAGGTAAGGAACCCTTAAAAAGCGCTTGATATGCTGTTGAGTGTAAGTTTTTGTGAGAAAGTATACGTAAAATCGCTGTAGAAGATTATAAATGCGCATTTTTTAGAATAATTCTAGTAAAACCACTTGTTGAAATGAAAACTTCTTTAGCAGCGTTGTGCATTTTTGGGATGGGTAATTTTTTTTCAACTCGCGTCAGATCGTACGATGGACAGTCAGAAAGGCCGAAAAATACGGGGCAGAAGTGGAAGTGAAAAGGGATCATAACAGAATCAGGGTGAGAGCAAGGTGGGAGCGGAACGGAAGCAAGATGGGAGTGCGCCGGGAGTGAGGTAGGATTGGCAGAGAAGCAAGGTGGGAACGGTGTGAGTGCAGGAGTGGAATGAGAGTGAGAAGGTAGTAGGATCAGAGCGAGGCGGGAATGGGATAGAAGCGGAACGGAACTGGGCTATCGTCTTAAAATCTCAGAAACGGCTTCAATGATTTTAGTGAAACTTGGTTTGTAGGTAGATCAGGGGACGATAAATCGATCTTGCTAGTTGCGGTGGAAATTAAAAAAGCAAGAGGTTTAAGTATTTATATTTGAAGATTAGAGAAGAGACGTTACAGAAGAATTTAGGGTCGAGGGTTAAATTGGTATTCGTGGTGCCTTGAAGAGGACTTATCTTTTGAAGTGAAGGGCGAAGCGTCGTCGAAGGCACGTGGCGGCAGAGGGCTCGACCGACGTGGCAGCCGCAGCGTGAGACCGGCGATGTTGGACGACGTGTGGACGCGTGGCAGAAGTGAAGCTGACCGGCGAGGGTGGCCGGCGCAAGGCGCGTGGCACGTGGCTGAAGCGTAGATGACCGGCGAGGGTGGCCGGCGAAGAAGACCGACACGTGGTCGGCAGGTCTAGTGCCAGACGGCACGTAGAATGTGGCTGTATACAGGACGTAGCCGTATACAGGAATGCAGTAGTCTTCAGCCGTATACCGGAATTTAGCGTCTTCTGCCGTGGAATGTAGCCGTATACTGGAACTCAAGCCGTATACTGGAACCCTGGAAGATGAGGTGTTCGTGTCAGTCGAGAGTTCAGACTGATTGTGCCATGCCATAAGTAGAGACGAGGTATGTAGTAGCTGAAGAACAAGCTAAGTCCTCTTATGACATGACCCAATCTTTTACAAGATATAAGTGACTAGAAGAGTCCAAACAATTAAAAGATTTGCATGAAGTGCAGGAGGTAGATTATAATTAAAGGTTAGGTTGACTTGAAGAGTCCAGACAATAAAAGGTTTATAATTATATTTCACAAATACACGAGGCTATGATTCAAAAATAAAAATCACCCAGCGTGGTTAAAAAATAGAAATAATCGGCCAAGTGCGAGTCGGACTCGTGCACGAAGGGTTCCGTACTATCATCTATAATACTACAAACTTTAGTTCTGTTTATAAAATAACGAGAAATCAACGAAATTCAAAGTAGTAAATTGCAAACTTATAGGTAGGTTTTCGATACACATCCGGGCAGCATGAAAACGCTCGCGCGAATACGCGCGGCTATGGCTCGCTCCGTGATGTTACCTCCTCCGCTACCCGCGCGGCCGTTGCTTAGCAACCGCCTCGCGCTCGCGCCACCACCACACCGCAGCGCGGCGCTCGCACCGCGTTTAGATGCACGGATAATTTTAATTTTGTGAGTTTTTATGTATTAGATTAGGTATTTATTTTTATAATTAATACATTTCTAAATATTTACTTACAAATATTCAAGTTTCTACCTGTTAATAAAATCGAGTAAAAATTGCTTAAAAATTACGTTTGTTGTATGGGAGCCCCCCTTTAATATTTAATTTATTGTTATTTAATTATTTATTTTGAAAGGTAATATACAAGTAAATATTCTGTGAAAATTTGAAGCGTCTACCTGTTACCGTTTTTAATATTGAGCAAATAAATACGAAAAAACACGTTTATTGTATGGGGACCCCCCTTAATATTTATTTTTTTTGAATTTTTAGTATTTGTTGTTATAGCGGCAACGGAAATACATCATTTGTGAAAATTTCAGCTTTCTAGCTATCACGGTTTATGAGATACAGCCTGAAGACAGACAGACAGACAGACAGACAGACAGCGAAGTCATAGTAATAGGGTCCCGTTTTTACCCTTTGGGTACGGAACCCTAAAAACGATACCTGTGTGGCTGACATGTCTAATTCGCAAAGCAAATATCACATGTAAAAGAATAGATTAGCACAATGCACTTGAAAACACACTATAAGAAATGCCGGGTCGACATGTCTTTTGAAGTTGCTTAAGATTTTCAAAAGAAAGAATTTTGTTTTAAATAAAAGTATTTAAAATTTAAAGACATGCCGGTCCTGGAAGACAAATGAAATAATTAACACTCGTGATAGCACAATGGAGAAAACACAGGAAGTATTCACTTACCAAACAGTTCGGGGTCAATAGAAGAAATTTCAGGCCAGGAATAGTTAATATACCACTCGTTTTTCGAAATTTTGCTCCTAATATAGAGCGTTAATCGATTTACTCGAAAGATATCGAGGGTTACAAAAAAACTATTTTTATCCAAATGCATAAGAAGGAGGATTGTTTTTCGAGTAAGGTCCGGGAAGGTAATTGCAACTAACGGGCAAATGCAACTAATTTAAATAATTTTCAACGGTTAACGGGAAGTACCCGGGATAGGTTTTGATTCCCTTGTAAGTGTCGAAATGTGCATTTTTACGACATATTCAGCTGTAATTTTTTTTACGAAAACTGAGAAATTTGGTTTTCTTTCTGCAGCAAGAGACTATGGATATGCGTATCTGGAGGCACGGCAGTGGCCCCGCCAAGTCGAGCGGCAAGGCCAGCCGTACCATCCTTTTCTCGAAGCCATTCAGAGCACTTTTGACCCCCTGTAACTTTGTTGTGGATAAAGCTAGAAGCCTGAAATTTCAGAAACAAAGAGAGTATAATAGTACTAAGTACATTTCCAAATTTTATTCAATTTGAACTTGTAGTTTAAGAATTATTGCAAGTTAAATTTCCTTGATTTTGTCTCATCTACTCACTCACCGATCATCAAAATTCTAAGGTACTTCTAGCAGACATACGAGCTTGAAACTTTGAACACAATTAGTGTTTAGCCTACAAAGTAAGGAAAAATTAAGACATATAACAATTTCAGTCCCATTCTCGAGATATGTTAACTGCATAAGTAACTTTGTAATTTCATACATTTATATAGGATTACTAAGTTAACTTTGCGGTTCATGCGAGTTTTCATCGGTTAAACCCGCAAAATTACTAATACTACTATAAAGCCACCTATTTTTTCGATGCAGACAAGTATAGCCGGAAAATTTTAAATGAAGTCCGTTGATTGGCGAGCCAAGATGTTATAACAGACGATAATAAACTAGCCAAGAAGCTACTTAGTCTCGAGCATCGACGTAAAGGATCCATTTCGTCAAGTGTGCGCAAGAGCAGCACGACCTTATTCCGCCCATAAAAACGTACAGTCAAAGACGATATCTCTTAAAGTATACTTATATATATGCCCCCAGAACTATAGTATACTTATATCTGTGCTTTTATATAAGTAGGTGCAGCGTGTCGCTTATCAAAGGCCAGCTTTTGTCATTGACAAACTCACCCGTCATCAAAATTATATGGTACTCTCTTCAAATTCACATATTTAAACAAAATTTGTGTTTAGCCTGTAAAATAAGAAAAACTAAAACAACGTAATTTGAAACTGAGCGTGTGTCATTCCAAATACATACAGTCTAAGTGACATTCAATAGCTTAGCTAATTAAAACGTACGATTAACAGGCGAGTTGACGGTCAAGCAAGGTCTATTACCAAATTAAAACAGTCATTATGTTTTTTAGATACACAAACTACTTAAATATCTTTGTAATCCTATATAGACACATATTTTATGGTTAGATGCACACATTCTCCACCTTTACCCACACCATTATTTACCATCAGGCGATTTGGTAGTCAAATGTAGATCTATCTCGAATAAGCACAGTCAGTTACAGACGATGTCTCTTAAAGTGTACTTATACCTATAGTATACTTATACATGTACCTATGTATAAGTTGGTGCAGCGTGTCCAGTATCGGAGGTAAGCTTTTGTCACTAACAAACCCACCCTTTATCAAAATTCTAAGTTACCTTTTTCAAATTCACATGTTTAAGTTTGAAACACAATTAGTGATCAGCCTATAGAGTAAGAAAAACTAAAACATACTGTAATTTCATACTGAGATAGATACACAATAGTTACTCTTGCAGTTTATACATTTTCCCATCACTTACGCTACCTACAATTATGTAAATAGGTAAGTAAATAGTTCATATGTGCAAGATATGATAGTACCTACATCAAAACCTCTGCAAAAAGTCCACAGAGACAGGGAGTGGGCTTTGAAAAACTCCGTAGCTGACGCACAAAATAATATTATACGTGAAAAGAAAAAAGACCAACAAAAAGAAATGAGATCCCATCAAAAACATCATCATCTCATCTCAGCCATAAGAAGTCCACTGCTGGACATAGGCCTCCCCCATGGATTTCCAAAAAGACCGATTGGAAGCGGCTTGCATCCAGCGTCTTCCCGCCACTTGTATGAGGTCATCTGTCCATCTCGTAGCTGGTCTTCCTACGCTGCGCTTGCCGGTACGTGGTCTCCACTCGAGAACCTTTCGGCCCCATCGGCCATCAGTTCTGCGTGCTATGTGCCCTGCCCACTGCCACTTCAACTTGCTAATCCGCTGTGCTATATCGGTGACTCCTGTACGTCTACGTATCTCTTCATTTCTGATTCGATCTCGTAGAGAGACTCCGAGCATAGCCCTCTCCATAGCTCGTTGCGCGACCTTGAGCTTTCTTATAAGGCCCATAGTTAGGGACCACGTTTCAGTGCCGTATGTCATCACTGGTAACACACACTGGTTGTAAACTTTCGACTTGAGGGATTGGGGTATATTGGACGAGAAGACGCTTTTAAGTTTCCCGAACGCTGCCCAGCCGAGTTGGATACGACGATTGACCTCCCTCGCAAAGTTGGACCTGCCTAATCGGACCGTTTGTCCTAGGTAGACGTATTCGTCAACAACTTCAAGAGCGGAGTTCCCCACAGATATTTGGGTGGGCACTACATGGGCGTTCGACAAAACCTTCGTTTTGTCCATGTTCAGTTTGAGGCCCACCCGTTGGGAAACTCTATTGAGGTCTTCGAGCATCGTACTGAGGTCTTCCATCGACTCTGTCATGACTACTATATCGTCGGCAAACCGAAGGTGAGTGATGTACTCGCCGTTAATATTGATGCCAAGCCCTTCCCATTCCAGAAGCTTATAGGCATCTTCCAAACCAGTGGTAAACAGTTTCGGAGAGACAACGTCTCCCTGCCTCACGCCTCTTTTCAATGAAATTGCCTCTGAGTTCTGGTCTTGTACTCGGACTGACATGGTGGCGTTGTTGTACAAACACTTCAGCACTTCGACATACCGATAGTCAATACGGCATCGTTGGAGAGCCTCAAGCACCGCCCAGGTCTCAATCGAATCAAAGGCTTTCTCATAGTCCACAAACGCTAAGCAAAGGGGCAAGTTATACTCTTCGGTCTTCTGTATCACTTGCCGCAGCGTGTGGATGTGGTCTATGGTACTATAGCCTTTTCGGAAACCGGCTGGTTCGGGAGGCTGGAAGTCATCGAACCTGCGTTCAAGACGATTCGTGATGACCCTTGAAAAACAAACAAAAAACAAACATCAAAAATATAACATGTACAAAAGGCCAAGTCTCGCTACGCAGTTCTCCTACTACAAAAAGTTGTGAGATCTAATGTAAAACCAAGTCAATTAATAATTTTAGTACTATCTATGAGAGTATTTATCCAACTATTTTGTAAGAAATTGTGATTTAATTAGTTAACTAAAAACTTTTGTAGTAACCGTAACGATATTAAACATCTTTATTTCTTTAATAATTAAAATGACTTGGCCATCGCACGACAACACAATCACATAAACATTGATCTATTGTTTGAAATAGTCCTAATTTTAAATAGGATTTGCGAGCCTAATTTATGCATATAATATTAGGTGGATTTTGTTGTATGTAGATTATATAATCATGTGCGATTGCCAAGTTATTCTAATTATTAAAGAAATAAAGATGTTTATTATCGTTACGGTTACTACAAAAGTTGTTAGTTAACTAATTAAATCACAATTTCTTACAAAATAGTAGGATAAATACTCTCATAGATAGTACTAAAATTATTAATTGACTTGGTTTTACATTAGATCTCACAACTTTTTGTAGTAGGAGAGCTGCGTAGCGAGACTTGGCCTTTTGTACATGTTATGTTTTTGATGGGATATATTTTTTCTCATAGTCGTTTGGCACTGAAAATCGTTCAAACGATATGTCAGTTTAGTTTTTTTTCCTAAAAGGACACACGGCTTCTATTTGCCATTTGATTTTGAACTCATGGCTTCTATTAGCCGCGTGTTAAAATTAAAAAGTGTTACACCGGATTTGCTCATATTTTCAGTTACAAAAAATCCGAGTGGAGCTCGGTTGCCCAGGTACTATACATGTATACAAGAATTGCTCGTTTAAAGGTATTAGATATATACTTGTTCAGTTAAATTGATTTCACATTTTCCTTAATCGATATGTACCCTACGTGTCGCGTTCATCAGCGCGATATTTAAAATGGTATTGCGTCACTTCAATTATTCGTTAAACTCGCGTGTCTCTTCCAATGTTTCCCCCCACTACCCACCGCGCACCAGGCGCCAGGGACCAGTGACCAGCCACACGCCACTTGCTCGCTCCAGCTTATGTCACTCAAGGATAATGTAGCATTTTAATGGTGAAATCGTTTTTGAAATCGGACTAGTAGTTTTTGAGTTTATTCGTTGCAAACATACAAATCTGTCCTCTTTGTAGTATTAGTGTGGATAAGTGTAGGTTATTATATTATAGTATAGGTATAAGCAGGGAGTCCGGTCTTGATAATCGTAACCAGGAAAGACAACGACCTTTCGTTAACGCTCCCTCATAAAGTGTATCCTACGTTCCAGCTACTACTGGCTGATCCCGGAGTCCCCGCGCTGGCTGGCTGGACGCGGCCGCATCGCGGAGGCGGAGACGGTTTTCAGGAACATCGCCAGGAAGAACGGCATCCAGCTGCAGCGAGGGTTCCTCATAGACTTACACGTTAGTATATTTTAACTACATTCTACATACGAGTAGATGCGTACATGAAAACCTGCTCAGGTCATACAAAGGTAACACGATTGTTATCCTCTCCGACAGCCAGGCCTCATTAAAAGCAGCAGATGTAGCATTATGCTGAGCTGGGACCGGATTTTGACAAAAAAAAATATTTTGTGTATTATTTATATTTTTGTGTGATTTTTATTTTATATATGTTTTTTGTATGTTTTTTGTCACAGTAAATTTCTGTCTATGTCTATGGATAAAATCGATTCGAAACACACTCTAGAGTGTTCTCAGCTATTAAACAATCTAGGCTCTACCAACTCGGTAACATTAGCATGGGTTCCAGGGGACACGACCAGCCACTGAAGCTCTGGAAAAGTAACCCTGGCCTGAGACACTCTAAACTGCTCATTAAAGGTTTTGTTGGTGTCAGGCCCTAAGCCAGACGCCTACTGCTACTTAGGTAGACGCCCAGTTTTTATTTTCTTCGAGTTATTTCTTTCTTTTCAGTTTGAAGTCGGTTTAATTTTTTAAAATTACTTTTATTTATTCATTTTTACGGTTCCGTACCTCAAAATAAAAAACGGAACCCTTATAGGATCACTTTGTTGTCCGTCTGTCTGTCTGTCTGTCCGTCTGTCCGGGTGTCAAGACCTTTCTCTCGGGAACGCGTTAAGGTATTGAGTTGAAATTAAAACCATATAGGCAGATTCATAGTCTTTTGCTGCAGAAAGAAAAATAAAATTTCTCAGTTTTCGGAAAAAAACAGCCGAATATGTCGTAAAAAATGCAAATTCCGACACTCACAAGAGAATCAAAATCTATGGGGTACTTTCCGTTGACCTAGAACTATGAAATTTGGCAAGAAGCATTGTATTAGAGTACAAATACAGGAAAAAATCCGAAAAATTGACATTTTTAATTTAATCACAAAAAAAAAGTCTTGATGCAAGGAATGAGGGTCCAAATTTTAAAGTTCTTTAACCGTATCATGTGGGGTATCACATGAAAGAGCTTCATTAGCATAAGCTAAAACAGGTTTTTAAATATTTTTACGATTTATAATTTTCTGTTTATGAAGGAAAATATAAAAAATATACGATTTCCCCCTTTTATCTACTAGTTTGTACGGAACCCTCGGTGGGCGAGTCTGACTCGCACTTGTCCGGTTTTATAAATAGTATTTATTATTTTGAAGTCGGTTAAACACGGTCGTCAAAGCTCATCACCGCTGATGTCACTGTCTATCAAACAATTGAAATATAAGGTGTAGACATTGTTCTGCAGTTGCGATGAACGAAGTGAGTGTTCAAAAGCCCATATCTTGAAACTACTGAACCGATTTTGATAATACTTACAGTGACTCCTAAGTTGAAAGATACTTTATTTTCTATAAAAAAAAGACTTTTTGAATTACGACTTCTAGTTTCTGCGTAATGCGTGGACAAACATACAAACCTAACAAACATACATACACTTATGAAATTTGGCACACATGCTTAGAAGCTGGTATAGACTAACATATACAAAAATTGTGCAATTCTGACAAAATTACAAACATACAGGTCGAATTGATAACCTCTTTTTATTTGGAAGTCGGTTAAAAATGGAACCCTTATAGCATCATATTACAAATGAATGTGATGCTATAAGGGTTCCGTTTTTGTTGACTGAAGTACGGAACCCTAAAAAGCACCATCGTTTCATGGTGAATGCTTAAAAAACTCTTATCTCTAAAATATGGGGGAACTGAATGGCAGAATGGCAATCCTATCATTTGTATTCATGATGAGTACTGAAAATTTCCGTAAAGGCTTTCATTGTCCCATACTTGTATGTGTAATGAAAAACACCTCCATAGAATAATAGTCAAGTTTGCTTACTGTTACAGAAAAGGATACAAGCCGAGGAGACAGCAGAAGCCGAGCTCGCTATGCTCCCGAACATGAACGGCCGCCCTCCTAGCAACCCCGAGCGAGACAAGGAGGGGTGCGAGCGGCGAATCAGCAACATGCTCTCCTTCAAGCCGGATCTCGCGAGAGTCAATGAGACCGAACACAAAGCGGAGAGTCTTGAGAAGATCATCGCTATGGAAGTAGCGGAGCTCGTCAATAAGAAAGCTAAAAGAGAGAGCGCGAAAGGAGATTCAAACGAAGATGTCTTAACGTTGCAAAAAGGCACTCAAACTGATTTTGCCAAATCACCCGCGAGCACTTTAAGAAGAAAGTCTCTACAGCTCGTTAGCAAAATATTCGTACACGATGAAGAAGAGAATATAATAGAGAATAAGAAGATAGACGACCAAAATTCAGAAGGAGACTGCAAGGCGTCGCCGTTAGACGTGTTCAGATATCCCAACATAAGGAAGAAGTTCTTGCTGCTCACGTTCAACTGGGTCGCCCTGGGGGTCGTCTATAATAGCTTAAGCTACAATACTTCCAATTTAGGTGTGGATGATTATTTAGCCTTCTTTATTGGTGAGTTGATTTAGTTGATATCTCAAGTAGCTGCGCCCCGCGGTGTCACCCGCCTACTGACTATAGTGAGTAGACTGTGGCCTTCTCCAGCTCCTGAAGAACCTCTGTGTCTATAACTATTGGTTCAACCCTTGAAGATGTAACAAACAGACAGAGAGACATGCAGAGTTAAGAGTACATTCGCTTTTATAACATTAGGAACTTAGGATTAGGATATTAGGTTGCAAAGCAGACATGTTTTACCCGACTGCGTAGTAAGGAGGGTTATGTTTTATGAGTGTATGTATATTTTTAGTTTCACGAGAAGGCCAAGTGCGTGTCGGACTTGTGCACGAAGGGTTCCGTACCATTATCTATAAAAACGGGAAAAAAACACGTTTGTTGTATAGGCTTCCATATTATTTTTATTTATTGGGATACGTACCTACTTAGGTACACGCCCAGTTTTGATTTAATTTGTCGATGTAACAGCAGCTGTTATTCCTTCCTTTTCAGTTTCGAAGTCGAGATTTTTTTTTTTATTACTTTTATTTAATTATAAATTTAATATGATCAGTAATGAACATGAAACAAGCGGTAGTGTGGGTAGAGTGAGTGACGGCGTCCATGTGTGCGTGTGTCAGGCGGCGCCGTGGAGCTGCCGTCGTACCTGGCGGCGTGGCGCGCCATGGAGCGCGTGGGCCGGCGCGCCGTGCTGTGCAGCTTCATGTGCGTCGGCGGGCTGGCCTGCCTCGCCACCGCCGCCGTGCCCGACGGTCAGTATCGCACCACTCCTGCCCTACACATGTAGCTCCCGGCACGTAACAACTTAGGATTCGCATTTACGAACAAACCAGTGATCTTTGTACGTGACGGGAACTACACACATCTTATCTTATCTTATCTTATAAATGGGGTCCGATTCTCGGATGCACTTCGAGCCATTAGGTCCTTTTGTGCTTGCCCCTTTCTTTATTCATTCGCACCATGTTTTCCGAAGAAGGACCGCATTACCTTCAGAATATCACCTGATACGAAATACCTATATTCCTCCAGTTCCGGGTATGCAGTTCCTAGGAGGTCCAGTCGCTTACTTGCCATTGAGTCGCAGCTACACATGATGTGCTTCATGGACTCCTCCTCTTCCTTACAGGTCCTACATATTTGCTTTCATCGTGCTTTCAAGTTTTAGTTTGTAGAGATGACCCCTATTCTCATAGTGTCCGGTCAGAGCTCCCACCAAAATTCTTGCCTGCGTACTACTGTATTTACAGATCCTCTTATTCCATTTGGCGCCGTCAGCACCAATGGTCGCCTTGGAATGCGTGAGCCCACTCAACTGGTTCCATTCGGGCTTGTGTCGATTGTGAACATAATCATTTATCGCCGTACTTACCATCCCCTGAGATAGTCCTACAAAGGGCTCTGGTCCTATTAGCGATTTACTAGAACCTTCTCTTGCCAGCTCATCAGCAATCTCGTTTCCATCGACTCCAACATGGCCCGGCACCCAGACTAGCTTCAGGTCATTTTGTTTGCCCAACTCATTCAGAGCGTTGACGCAATCCAAAACCAGTCCAGAGCCAATCCTGCAGGAGCCGACAGCTGCGAGGGCTAACTGGCTGTCTGTTAGAATATAAATAGTTTGGTTCTTACAACCTTTCTCAATATTCAATTTGGCACAAACAGTTATAGCATATGTTTCTGCTTGAAAGACCGTACTCAGTTGTCCCATACTCTGCCACTGCTTCCAGTCCTTAGTAAAGATGCTTGCTCCTGTTCCATGTTTGGTTTTCTTTTGCGAGGGTTTGAACTCCCCCTTCCATTCCTCCCTAGATGGGACATAAATTTCATAGTTCCTTTTGTAGCTGAACTACACACATAATAACGGCATACGTTTACGTCATGAACAATATACGGGGTGACCGTTTCAACACTAGCAATATCAATACAGGGTGTTCGGTACTCGATTCTCGTTACAAATAATGAAACATAATTAGTGGTTAATATTAGACCTAATTAACCTGGGCAAAAAAAAGGCATACAAGGAACTAAATGACAAAAAAGAGTGGACTGCAAATCTAGTGAATAAGGCAAAAACAACACTCACAAAGAGACCTGATATATTGCGAGAAGCAACACAGTTTTATAGAGATCTATATGCGACAAAGGATACACAATGCCTCGAAAAAGACAATGAGCAGCTAACCGCAAGTCACGATCAATTACCAAACATACTTCCAAGTGAGATTCAACGAGCTATCAAATCACAGAAAAACTAAAAAGCTCCCGGATGTGATAATATTACCAATGAAATACTAAAAGTACTAATGGAACCATTAACTAAGCCATTACAAAGAATTTTTGACAATATTTTAAGGAAAGGTCAAACACCCGAAGAGTGGAGTCAATCAACAACAATATTAATACACAAGAAGGGCGACAGAGGTGATTTAGGAAATTACAGACCAATAAGCTTGATGACTAACATATACAAAATATTCTCGAAAATAATCCTCTATCGAATCACTCTTATTCTGGATGAAAATCAACCTTATGAACAAGCGGGATTCTGAAAAGGGTTTTCTACTATTGACCACATCCAAGTAGTGACACAAATAGTGAGCAAACACAGAGAATACAACAAAAACTTGTATATAGGATTTGTAGACTTCACGAAAGCGTTTGATTCCCTAGAACACCATGCTATTTGGAAAGCGCTTAGGCTCCAAGGCATAGATGAAGGATATATTACGATTCTACAGAGTATATATTTCAAGAGCTCGGCAAGAATACGCCTCGAAAAAGATGAAGAAGAATTTCCTAAAGAAAGGAGTGCGTCAAGGAGACCCAATTTATCCAAAAAAAAACTGTGTGGTCTTGGAATTGATTTTCAGAAATATAGACTGGCAAGATGAAGGAATCAGAATAAATGGAGAAATTCTGAGTCATCTTAGGTTTGCGGATGACATTGTGATTTTTGCCAATTCCGCAAAAAATCTCCAAAAAATGCTGAATAAACTAGCTTTAGAGAGCAAAAAAGTAGGATTATCAATGAACGCGGCAAAGACAAAAGTTATGACAAATTCGAAAGAGGAAATTATAATGGTTGAGGGTGAAATAATTGAATATGTAAATAAATACACCTATCTTGGACAATCAATAGCGTTTGAAGAGCATACAGAGAAAGAAATCGACAGAAGAATAAGTTTGGCGTGGAAGAAGTACTGGGGACTGAAATAAATACTGAAAAATAAAGACATTGACATAGGAATCAAGAAAAAAGTATATGAGGTTGCAATACTACCATGTTTAATATATGGGTGCCAGACATGGGCCTTAAGGTTGGAAGACGAGAAAAGATTAGCAGTATGTCAGAGGAAAATGGAAAGAAGTATGCTAGGGATAAAACTTTCCGATAAAATTTCCAATAAAGTTATTAGAAAGAGGACCAAATTAAGAGACATAATTGACACCAGGAAACTTAAATGGAATTGGGTTGGACAAATATGCAGAATGGAAAACGATAAGTGGACCAAAAAAAATTTAGAATGGGTACCGAGAGGCTAAAAAAGGAACAGAGGGAGACCACACAGAAGATGGGAAGACATATTTAAACAAAGAGAAGGAAAAGAGTGGATGAGGAAAGCAAGAGAGAGGAAACTTTGGACAAGGCTGGGGGAGGCCTACGCCAAGGAGGCGACATTTACACTGGATGAAGTATAACAACGAAAACTTGACGAAATTACAAAAATAATTTTATAGGACATTATAAATTCAATTTAAATATAATATCAATTTAAAATATTGTAATTAAGTGTATTTGAATAAAGGCTATTATTATTATATTATTATATCCTGGGCAAACAACAAATACGGAGAGTAAAACCTCGTGTCGCGGTCACTGCGCACCGTCACCTAGTCATGTGCGTCCGTCATTTCAGGAATCTTAGAAAAACTTTAAAAGATATTTTCTTAGTTTTTAGGGTTCCGTACCTCAAAATTAAAAACCGAACCCTTATAGGATCACTTTTTTGTCCGTCTGTCTGTCTGTCTGTCCGTCTGTCCGTCCGTCCGGGTGTCAAGACTTTTATCTCAGGAACGCGTGAAGGTATCGAGTTAAAATTAAAACCATATACGCAGATCCATAGTCTCTTGCTGCAGAAAGATAAATAAAGTTCTAAGTTTTCGTAAAAAAAAAGCCGAATATATCGTAAAAAACCGGAGAAGTGCGAGTCAGACTCGCCTACCGAGGGTTCCGTACAAACTAAATAAAAGGGGGAAATCATATATATTTTCCTTCATAAACCAAAACGCACATTTTGACACTCACAAGGGAATCAAAACCTATGGGGTACTTCCCGTTGACCTAGAACAATGAAATTTGGCAAGAAGTGTTGTGTTAGAGTACACATATAGGAAAAAATCCGAAAACTGGATATTTCTAATTTAATCAAAAAAAATTGTGTCTTTATGCACGGAATGAAGGTCCAAATTTTAAAGTAAATTAACCGTATCATGTGGGGTATCATATGAAAGAGCTTCATTAGCATAAGCTAAATCAGGTTTTTAAATATTTTTATGATGTATATTTTTTGGTGTATGAAGGAAAATATAAATAATCGGCCAAGTGCGAGTCGGACTCGCGCACGAAGGGTTCCGTACTATCATCCATAATACTACAAAGTTTAGTTCTGTTTATAAAATAACGAGAAATCAACGAAATTCCAAGTAGTAAATTGCAAACTTATAGGTAGGTTTTCGATACACATCCGGGCAGCATGACGACGCTCGCGCGAATCCCCGCGGCTATGGCTCGCTCCGTGATGTTACCTCCCCCGCTACCCGCGCGGCCGTTGCTTAGCAACCGCCTTGCGCTCGCGCCACCACCACACCGCGGCGCGGCGCTCGCACCGCGTTTAGATGCACGGATTATTTTCATTTTGTGAGTTTTTATGTATTAGATTAGGTATTTATTTTTATAGTTAATATATTTATAAATATTTACTTACGAATATTCAAGTTTCTACCTGTTAATTAAGATTGAGTAAAAATTGCTTAAAAATTACGTTTGTTGTATGGGAAAAAATTTAAAATTTAAAATTTACTTTATTGTTATTTAATTATTTATTTTGAAAGGTAATATACAAGTAAATATTCTGTGAAAATTTGAAGCGTCTACCTGTTACCGTTTTTAATATTGAGCAAAAAAATACGAAAAAAACACGTTTATTGTATGGGGACCCCCCTTAATATATTTTTTTTTAATTTTTAGTATTTGTTGTTATAGCGGCAACGGAAATACATCATTTGTGAAAATTTCAGCTTTCTAGCTATCACGGTTTATGAGATACAGCCTGGAGACTGACAGACAGACAGCGAAGTCTTAGTAATAGGGTCCCGCTTTTACCCTTTGGGTACGGAACCCAAAAAAATATATGATTTCACCCTTTTATCTACTAGTTCGTACGGAACCCTCAGTGGGCGAGTCTGCGAGGTTTTTGAAGTGAAAACTTCTTTAGCGGCGTTGCGCATTTTTTCGATGGGTAATAGTTATTTGTCATGCAAGGCTGCAAAGTTGGTTTTTGGGGCGAGTAGTTTCAAAAGTACGAGATGCAAAATAACTTTGCTGCCGAGTGAAACACAAAATTTTTCACCTCACTACAGCGAGGAAAACGCTAGTCCAGTGCTGCCACCTGTGGCTGGTCAGTGCGATTATTCAAAGAAATGAGGTTGGCGCACTGACATGAAATAAGTATTTTATGCATTTTCAGTGGACTTGCGGTATAGAAAAGTATGGAATAGAAAGGTTCGAATTTTAAAAACTCTTTCCACGCTAGCGGACAAAATGCACTTTTCCACTCAGATTTCTAATGACAAACAGAATCTTTCCGAGCTTGTGAGGTGAAAAATTTTTTAAACTCGCGTTAGATCGTCAGATTTAAATTCGTAATACGAAAATTGGTAAGACGGACGGATTATTTTAGGCGGCGGTCGCTTTGACCCGCCGCCCGCGGCGTGCGGCGGCCCGTCGCCCGCAGCGTCTATATGCTATCACGCTCAAACAGCTGAACCGCCTCGGCAGCGGGCGCGCACCCGACGCGTGCAGCCAGCGGGTGAGCGCGACCGCTGCCGAACATTCCCGAACATAGCATATAGACGCTGCGGGCGGCGGGTCAAAACGACCGCCGCCTTAGTCAGAAACCTATTCTAACGTTCTGTTTTTTTTTAATACAAGATATATCTACGATTGATCACCAACTCACCTGATGTTAAGCGACTGTGTGGCCGAGGATGGAGCTCGTCGATCTAGAAGATATCTATCCACTCTAGCCTTGAAAATTCCAAATTTATAGTTCAATATTGTATGTACAAGTTTGTTCTTCTAGCATGACCTATATTTACCGTGGTGGTAGGGCTTTTCACAAGTCCGTTTGGATTGTTACCACCCTTCCGCTTAAGTGTGCAGCTAAATATAGCCGTCATGACGATTATGTGTTCCGGCACTTAGTGTGGAAGAACCAGCCCCTCCCCTTTCCCCTTTTATGGCATGCACCGCTACGCTTCTTGGGTCCGTCTGGCGATTAGTGGGATCGACCAGTTTGGCGGACATGACAGGGTGTCACGGGGGTCAGGGAGACCCGGTAAAACGGTTGTCCGCTGATCGCCCGTGAGTCAGTAGGGGAGTGAGTCAGTACCCGAACCCAAGGATGACTTCTAAACTCCGCCTTGGGAGGCTGTCCCGCCAACTCACGCATAATCCCGAGGAGAGGATGTCGTGCCGGAGTAGGAGTCCGGAGTGGAACCCGACAGTCGCTTCCGGGGTTGGGGGCTTCCGTACCCCGTGGTAGCTATTCATACTCCCGCCTTTTTGGCTGATTTAGAGGCGTCTTACTTTGTCTTTGGGATCGTGGCGGTGCATGCAATAACCTTGCTCCACCCTTATTTTTCTATGGCCAAGTCAAAAAGGAGTAAACGTTGTCCAGCGGTTATAAATTCCACTCTCCAAGTGGACTACTGCAACATTAGAGGCTTACACACCAACCTCAATTCTGTTCACCATTACCTTGAAACAGCGAAACCGGCTTTGCTCTTTTTGACCGAGACACAAATATCATCTCCCGCGGACACATCTTTGCATCTTCTACCGCTTGTGTTTCTGGGAATGCTCTGAGCTTTTTGAACTAATACCTTTTTTTTTATAGAAGATAGATCTACGATTGACCACCAACTCGCCTGATGTTAAGCAACGGTGTGGCCGAGGATGGAGTTCGTAGATCTAGATACCTATTCACTCTAGCCTTGAAAATTCAAGATTGTAGGTCTCAGGAAACCGAGATGGCGGCAAAGAATTCCATTCTTGTGCACTACTCAACAAGAATGTGGATCGATATCGCTGAGTACGGATTTTCGGCATTTCAACGAGAAATGGGTGGTAATTCGCCGACTTTCTACTGGTCCTGTAGTGAAATGGGGATGGTGGAATTAGGTCGTGAAGCTCTTGCGCACACTCCCCGACATGAATCCTATAGAAAATTGACAGACATGCTACTTTACGGCGGTGCTCGAGACTAAGTAGCTTCTTGGCAGCTAGTTTATCGTCACCGATTGACCTCACAGCTCGCCGGTCCACTGATTCAAAAGCTTCCAGCTGATACTTGGCTGACCCATCAGCCAAAAAGGTGGCAGCAGTACTCCATACATGATCGGACCTGTGCTTGATACAGATGCAGCAGTTGTCCCGGTGAGAAGTATCGCCTAACCTTATTAATGATGCCAAGCTTTTTACTAGCCAGTTTAGCCTTAGATTCAAGGTAGCCCTTAAAGTTCATTGTCGGGGTTAACGTGAGTCCCAGCAGTTCAAGACGGTCTGCCAATGATATGGGTACGTTTTGGAAAGTAGGGGACAAAAGCGAAAAATCCTGGGACAAAACTCACTCATTTTGGCGGAGAAAAGGCAGGCTTGAGTCTTGGTGGCGTTGAATTTGACGAGATTTTCGTCACCCCAGTTGGACACAGCTTCTAGAGCTTTATTCATACGCGCAACCATATCTTCTCTCAACGCCACGATTTCCGCCTTTTTGGCTCTTGGACCAGACGTGTATCTTTCCACAACTGTGCTGTCATCTGCATACCCTAAGATACCAGGTTTCAGCAGGTCATTAATATGCAGCAGGCAGCACCATTGAGGTACGCCGGCGTTTATTGCCATTTGATCGGACGAGCACCTGTCAACAACCACCAAACTAACCACTCGAATCGATCGTTCTCTCAAGAAGTATTTAATCCAAGAGCAGAAGGAGGCAGGTAGTCCATAAGATGGAAGCTTGTTAAGGAGACTGTCATGCCAAACCCTATCAAAAGCCTTCGAAATGTCGAGAGATACAGCCAAGGCCTCACCATTGTTCTCGATGGCCTCGCTCAGAATGTGTGTGGCATACACGAGAAGATCCCGTCGACCGATTTCGGCGAAATCCGTACTGTCGGTCACTGAGGAGGTTATTGTCTTCAAGGTATGCCATGAGCTTCCCGTAGTACACGTTTCCATAACTTTGCACAAAATGGACGTAACGATGTCAACTGCGTTCGTTCAGATGTTATCTCCCGCAGTGCGTTATAATGTATGTATGTACGTGTTGCAGCGTGTCCGTGGGCGACCGTCGCTCTGGCGATGGTCGGTCGGTTCTGTACGGCCTCCTCGTTCGCCGTGTTCTACGTGCAGGCAGGCGAGCTACTGCCGACAGTTGCGCGCGCGCAGGCGATGGCCGCCGCCTCCTTCGTCGCGGGCCTCGCGCTACTTGCCTGCCCCTACATCGTGCACTTGGTACACACACACACACACAAACACACACAGTGAGAGAGAGAAAGAGAGACATCATTACATTACACAAGGGAGCAAGGTGGGAACGAAACAGAAACGGAACAGGAGTCAGGTGGGAGTGCGGTAGGAACGAGGTGAGAGCAGGAGAAAAGCAAGGTGTGAACGGAGCGAGGCAAGAATGGGACAAGAGCGGACAGAACGGGGTTCCCACCCCGTGGCGAGGTGAAAGCGGAACGAGAATAAAGTGGGGGTGAGACAGGTGCGAGGCAGAATCGCGAGTGAGTGTAGGGAAATGGTGTGAGAGTAACCTGAGATTGGGAAGAGCAGAACAGGAACAGTTTGGGAGCCCAATGAGAGCAGGGTAGGATCGGGGCGAGAAAGGGATCTGAGTTAGTTTTATTCAAATGGGTAGGTAATAAGTAGGAGCGTTACATGAACGATTTTCTTACGCGTACGAAGTCGCGGCGGGCAGCTAGTAAGTAATAAATATGAAAATTCCGAATGCGCTGAATGCCCAAAATCAACATTTTCTGGAGAGAAGAAAAAATATTAATAGACAACTTAGCATTATTTTATCTAAGTCTGTTTGACACTTGACATTGACATTTGAGCCAAAAAATAAAAAAATAATAATCGGCCAAGTGCGAGTCGGACTCGCGCACGAAGGGTTCCGTACTATCATCTATAATACTACAAAGTTTAGTTCTGTTTATAAAATAACGAGAAATCAATGAAATTCCAAAAGTAGTAAATTGCAAACTTATAGGTAGGTTTTCGATACACATCCGGGCAGCACGACGACGCTCGCGCGAATACGCGCGGCTATGGCTCGCTCCGTGATGTTACCTCCCCCGCTACCCGCGTGGCCGTTGCTTAGCAACCGCCTCGTACTCGCGCCACCACCACACCGCGGCGCGGCGCTCGCACCGCGTTTAGATGCACGAATTATTTTCATTTTGTGAGTTTTTATGTATTAGATTAGGTATTTATTTATATAGTTAGTATATTTCTAAATATTTACTTACAAATATTCAAGTTTCTACCTGTTAATTAAGATCGAGTAAAAATTGCTTAAAAATTACGTTTGTTGTATGGGAGCCCCCCTTTAATATTTACTTTATTATTATTTAATTATTTATTTTGAAAGATAATATACCAGTAAATATTCTGTGAAAATTTGAAGCGTCTACCTGTTACCGTTTTTAATATTGAGCAAAAAAATACGAAAAAAACACGTTTATTGTATGGGGACCCCCCTTAATATTTTTTTTTTTTTAATTTTTAGTATTTGTTGTTATAGCGGCAACGGAAATACATCATTTGTGAAAATTTCAGCTTTCTAGCTATCACGGTTTATGAGATACAGCCTGGAGACAGACAGACAGACAGACAGACAGACAGACAGACAGACAGACAGCGAAGTCTTAGTAATAGGGTCCCGTTTTTACCCTTTGGGTACGGAACCCTAAAAAGGTAAATTAAGAACCTCCGCAAACGATTATTTAAGCTTTATCCATGTTTCACGGTGTTTTTAGAGTTAAAAATATTTTTTTCATAACAATACACACAAATAAAACAAACAGTGAAGTAAAGTAACAATACAAACATAAGTTTTAAATATTTGTCACTTAATAATTTAAATATGACTTTTCAAATTTGAATAAATCATGAATAGGCGTGGTAGTCATGCAATACAATTGTACTGGCCACATAAGCGCGATTCTTGCAAACGAGACCATGGACGAGTTGCGATTGACCAAACTAATTGTACCAGGCTACCTATTTTTAGCGTTCTTCGTCCTTCGTTGGTTGATCGGTAATCAATAGTTCGTTTTTAGGGTTCCTTACCTCAATAGGAAAAAACGGAACCCTTATAGGATCACTTTGTTGTCCGTCTGTCTGTCCGTCTGTCCGTCCGTCCGGGTGTCAAGACCTTTATCTCGGGAGCGCGTGAAGGTATCGAGTTGAAATTAAAACCATATACGCAGATCCATAGTATCTTGCTGCACAAAGAAAAATAAAATTTCTCAGTTTTCGTAAAAAAAAGTTACAGCCGAATATGTCGTAAAAACGCACATTTTGACACTCACATAGGAATCAAAACCTATGGGGTACTTCCCGTTGATCTAGAACTCTGTAATTTGGCAAGAAGCATTGTGTTAGAGTACACATATAGGAAAAAATCCTAAAACTGGTCATTTTTAATTTAATCACAAAAAATAGTGTCTCTATGCAAGGAATGAGGGCCCAAATTTTAAAGTGAATTAACCGTATCATGTGGGGTATCATATGAAAGAGCCTCATTAGCATAAGCTAAAACAGGTTTTTAACACATTCTTCGCCCCCTGCAGACCTTTCACTTCAGCTGGGAACCAAAACTTTTTAGGCGAATTTTGATTAAGATGAGTCCTTGTAATAAAACCATTTTTTTATAATAATTTTATTTTGAGAATACTTGCTTGAATAATTCAATTTTTTTAGATGTGTTTGTTGACTATATTACCTCGATTAATCCGAAGACAGAAACATAAAACAAGTAACTTTCCTCGATAGAAAAAAAATCAGAACTTACCTCTAAAAATAACATTTTATGAATTTTATGTCGTAGTAATGTACTTTCTGTTACATTAAAATAATGAAAAATGTAGATAATATCTTATTAAACATTAATACCAAGTCAGTTTTTAAAGAAACGTAAAAACGAATTTTTCATTAATTTTTATTTGGTATGGCGCTTACGTTATTTTTTTGGAGCAGGTTGCATGTTTCCTCTCTCTATCTATTTACGTTGCTATCGCATAGTTCTATCACTCTCAACCATTTACCCAGTTCGCCCGTGAACATCGTGCGCGACGGTTCTGTGTCGGTTGACGCTTGACGCTCGTCAAGCTCGTCGTCTTTTATTTAGTTTTTAGGCCATATTGATTTCAGATAGTTTTATTTCTTCGAGACTGTGGAGTCGCAACCACAACTAAAAGTTTTAAAGGATCGAAACTTGAAAAGGTAAAGTTGTTATTTTTGTACTACTGTTATAATCAAAAGTATACTGCATTTTGAAATAAATTGTTTTAACCGACTTTAAAAAAGGCAAGTTTTCGCACTTTTTTATTTGGCGATAATTCGTTGGTTGAAAATCAATTAGGTATAAATAAGCG
The DNA here is from genome assembly GCA_947563715.1 of Lycia hirtaria. Lineage (NCBI taxonomy): Eukaryota > Metazoa > Arthropoda > Insecta > Lepidoptera > Geometridae > Lycia > Lycia hirtaria. The sequence continues at coordinate 24,151,348 of OX387383.1, read as the reverse complement.
CTTCGGCCGCGTAAGTAACTATTGTTCCGTAGTAAACATAATTATTCTTTGTACGAAACTGGACGTTTCGATAAAATATGTGTCCTTCTGTATTTGTAACCTCTTTGCTTCACTAGTACATATACAAGAACATACAACCGAATACAATTTTTTTTACAGTTTTTACATAAAATTATTTGTACGTCCTTGCAATATAAAGTTCGCCACATATCTCAAAGTGACAGCTGTCACCTGTCAAGCTGTCAATTTGACAGCTGTCAAACTTGACACGGCTATATATCGAAAACTGTTGATCCTAGACTATTAGTTTCTTTACAAAAGTGATATATCTCGTTCAGAACTTCATTTCTAATGACAGCTGTCAAACTTGACACCGCTACATCTCGGAAACCAACAGCATATGAAGCGTAACGAAATCGTAAGTTAACCTGCAAATACTGCTTTTCTGCAGTCGGGTATTTTTTAACATAGATACTTGTTTACATGGTTATACTTACAAGGGAACAATTATAACTTGTAAAGCCTACTTAGCCGTGATAGTTTTATTTTAATTAATTCATTATATTATACTAGTATGTTTTTTTAAGTCAACCGTTTAGTTTTAGGTACGTAACTCTAACAAAAAATAATTACTTCAAAGCTTAATATTTAGCTTAAATAGCTCAACTGATTTGGATGATATTTTGGTATTCTATAATATACCTAATCTAGATAGACGCATAGGCTAGCCTAATGAGTACGAGTTCCCTTCGAATGCAACTGTGGGCAAAAGTTTAATTCCAAAATACAACATATTTTGCGGTCCTTTTACCATATTACCAAATACAATTTTTTTATATAAATAATATGAGAGAAAAAAAAACCGCGAGCGGGATTCAAAACCGCGACCTTCAACAAACCGTGTTGTTTTTTTACCAACTTAGCTATCTCTCATACTAACTACCATGTATATTTTTACGTCTTAGAGGACGGTAGGAAACATCTGATATTATAGCTTTACAGCTTTGGTACCCGACAAATCTAATTTTTCAATTAGAATGTTTGTCTTGTAATAATTCCTTTTACTAAAGTTATTAGTATAATTTTCATTTAACATGAAACACATGTTGGTAAAAGAGCAATGACACGGTTTGTCGGAGGTCACGAGTTCGAATCCCGCTCGCAGATAAAAAAAAAAACTCTCATAATATTTATTTAAAAATGTATCAATAACTTATCATGTGTATATAAAAATATAAAAATTATACTAATTACCAAATACTTTTTTTTTATTAAGATTGAATATTTTGTGAAGAGCGAATAAGAAAGATAAATATATATAATAATAATAATAATATATAATATAAAATAAAATAATCACAAACTCACACATATAATAAAATAAACATAAGCGTAAATCTACTCCACTATTTCTCTGTTCTAAATCGATACTTCCTTGCGCGCGGATTTCAAATTTTGTTGTACGTAATGCGCTCGCTTGCATATTTGACCCCGCCCACTTTTTATCATTTTCGCAACGAGGTATCGTCTTAAGTACAGAGTGGCCGCGCAAAGCAACGTTGACTGCCTCAAACGCACACCGCATTTTTGGTTTACTGACTACTACAAAATGAACGGGACGCTTGCTCGGATCCGAGTGGGAGGCGCCGCTACTATATCCCCGCCCCACTCGGATCCGAGTGGTGAGCATGGAATGTGTTAAATATTTTTCGGTTTATGAAGGAAAATATATGATTTCCCCCTTTTATTTAGTTTGTACGGAACCCTCGGTGGGCGAGTCTGACTCGCACTTGTCCGGTTATTTTACGATATATTCGGCTGTAACTTTTTTTTACGAAAACTTAGAAACTTTATTTTTCTTTTTGTAGCAAGATACTATGGATCTGCGTATATAGTTTAAATTTTAACTCGATACCTTCACGCGTTCTCGAGATAAAGGTCTGGACACCCGGACGGACGGACAGACGGACAACAAAGTGATAAGCAAACCTATAAGGGTTCCGTTTTTTCCTTTTGAGGTACGGAACCCTAAAATTAATAAATAAAAGTAATTAAAAAAAATACCGACTTCAAACTGAAAAGAGAGAAATAACAAGAAGGAAGGAAATACTGGGCGTCTACCTAAGTAGGTACGTACGTAAACCAACTATTTTTGAGGTCGGTGTCTGTACATAGTACTTAGTTGATGACAGTTTAGGTCCTGACACCGACCTCAAAAATAGTTGGTGTACGTACCTACTTAGGTAGACGCCCAGTATTGATTTTCTTCGTGTTATTTCTCTCTTTTCAGTTTGAAGTCGGTTTAATTTTTTTAAATTACTTGTATGTGAGACATGGTTGAACGCAGGCTAATTCTATATTTCAATGTGTGCCCTCAGGCGGTGTACTCCAGAGCGCTCCCTCTCATTATCATGGGCGTTCTGAGCGTCCTCGGAGGAGTGACCTCCCTCTTCCTCCCGGAGACCCTCAACCAGCCGCTGCCGCAGACCCTCGGGGACGGAGAGCTCTTCGGAAGGGATTTCAACATATGGAGCTGTGTCGAACGACAGAATACAAGGGAAACTAGGCCGAGCATATGAAACGATAATGATTAGTTTTTAACCGACTTCAAAAAAGAAAAGGAGGTAATCAATTCGACAGAAGCGTGGTGGCGCTGTTCTTCAAAAAAGGAGACAACACTTTGCTGAAGAGCTGCAGACCCATCTCGCTTCTGAGCCATGTTTATAAGCTGTTTTCAAGGGTCATCACGAATCGTCTTGAACGCAGGTTCGATGACTTCCAGCCTCCCGAACAAGCCGGTTCTCGACAAGGCTATAGTACCCTAGACCACATCCACACGCTGCGGCAAGTGATACAGAAGATCAAAGAGTACAACTTGCCCCTTTGCTTAGCGTTTGTGGACTATGAGAAAGCCTTCGATTCGATCAGTTTTGATTTTCTTCGAGTTATTTCTTTCTTTTCAGCTTGAAGTCGGTTTAATTTTTATAAATTACTTTTCTTTATTCATTTTTAGGGTTCCGTACCTCAAAAGGATAAAACGGAACCCTTAGAGGATCACAAAATATACATCGTAAAAATATTTCAAAATCTGTTTTGACTTATGCTAATAAAGCTCTTTCATATGATACCCCACATGATACGGTTAAAGAACTTTAAATTTGACCCTCATTCCTTGCGTAAAGATACTATTTTTAGGGTTCCGTACCTCAATAGGAAAAAACGGAACCTTTATAGGATCACTTTGTTGTCCGTCTGTCCGTCTGTCCGGGTGTCAAGACCTTTATCTCGGGTACGCGTGAAGGTTTCAAGTTGAAATTAAAACCATATACGCAGATCCATAGTATCTTGCTGCAGAAAAAAAAACTCAGTTTTCGTCAAAAAAAGTTACAGCCGAATATGTTGTAAAAAACGCACATTTTGACACTCACAGAGGAATCAAAACCTATGGGGTACTTCCCGTTGTCCTAGAACTCTGAAATTTGGCAAGAAGCATTGTGTTAGAGTAGATATGTGTATAAAGGAAAAAATCCGAAAACTGGACATTTTTAATTTAATCACAAAAAAATAGTGTCTATAGGCAAGGAAAGAGGGCCCAAATTTTTAAGTGAATTAACCGATTAAATTAATGATTAGATTACTGTTAATGTGGGTAACTATGACTTTGCGTTAAACTTTGGACATAGCCTGGTTTACAGATTCTTGATTTTTTTACCAAAAGATGAGTAATTAAATTGATTGATGAATGCGTGAGTTGTAGTCGCCAAACATTATAAATGTTAATTTATGGATAAAGTTGACAAATGTGATGGAAGTTTTAAAAGTTTTCCACCATTTTCTAAACACAAGAATTTGTGACTGAAAAATGTATGTCCAGGATTTCGGATTTAATTATACAAAACTTGTTTAAATCCCATGAGTTTTATCTAATATCGATAAAATATTGATCCATCTTACCGTTTTATTCAATATTTCTTGGTCTTATTTAGTTTTACTACGTAAAAATATTCTAAACAAAAAAGTCAACGTATCTGGGGGCACGGCCGTGCCCCCGCCATGTGAGCGAGCGGGTGCGTACGGCCGGGACTATCTTTACACGAAGAGATTCGTCGGACTCGAAGCGATTTTTCGGATTTTTAGACCGTCATAGCTTCGGCCCCGATAACACTAGATAGTTCAAATTTTCAGGATCAAGTGTGGTCAGTAGACTGATACAATATAAAAAAGTATGTATTTAGCTTTTATAGTTTTTATTTTATTGATACCTAAAATACGCCGATTTGCCGTTGATTAACCAAAAAAATAAGCGACTTGCTGAAGACCAAGAAAACTGAAATTTGGTATGTAGGCTAAAATGTTCACCCAAATAATGCTAAAGCTAAAACATTTGTAACTTTCACCCTCCAACCCCTATTTGAGGGTTATCCCGTTATTTTCATCAATAATATATCAATAATTTATGGTACTTCCTGAAGTCTTAGAAAGCTGAAATTTGGTTTGTAAGCCAATATTTACACATAAATAACGAAGAAATTAAAACATTTTTACTTTTCACCCTCCAACCCCTATTTGTGGGTGCACCCTCTGAGTGTAATCAAAAAGATAGGGCACTTCCTGGAGTCTCAGAAAGCTGAAATTTGGTATGCAAACTACAATTGGTACACAAACAACAGAAAAATATTTGTAACTTTCACCCTCTAACCCCTATTTGAGGGCTATCCCGTTATTTTCATCAATAATTTATAGTACTTCCTGAAGTCTTAGAAAGCTGAAATTTGGTGTGTAAGCTAATATTTACACATGAATAACGAAGAAATTAAAACATTTTTACTTTTCACCCTCCATCCCCTATTTGGGGGCTATCCCGTTAGTTTCATCAATATTAAATCAATAATATCAGGTACTTTCTGAAGTCCTAGAAAGCTGAAATTTGGTGTGTAAGCTAATATTTACACATAAATAACGAAGAAATCAAAACATTTTTACTTTTCACCCTCCAACCCCTATTTGTGGGTGCACCCTTTCAGTGTAAATAAAAAGATAGGGCACTTCCTGAAGTCTCAGAAAGCTGAAATTTGGTATGCAAACTACAATTGATACACAAACAATAGAATAATCGGCCAAGTGCGAGTCGGACTCGCGCACGAAGGGTTCCGTACTATCATCTATAATACTACAAAGTTTAGTTCTGTTTATAAAATAACGAGAAATCAACGAAATTCTAAGTAGTAAATTGCTAACTTATAGGTAGGTTTTCGATACACATCCGGGCAGCATGACGACGCTCGCGCGAATACGCGCGGTTATGGCTCGCTCCGTGATGTTACCTCCCCCGCTACCCGCGCGTTCGCGCCACCACCACACCGCGGCGCGGCGCTCGCACCGCGTTTAGATGCACGGATTATTTTCATTTTGTGAGTTTTTATGTATTAGATTAGGTATTAATTTTTATAGTTAATATATTTCTAAATATTTACTTACAAATATTCAAGTTTCTACCTGTTAATTAAGATCGAGTAAAAATTGCTTAAAAATTACGTTTGTTGTATGGGAGCCCCCCTTTAATATTTACTTTATAGTTATTTAATTATTTATTTTGAAAGGTAATATACAAGTAAGTATTCTGTGAAAATTTGAAGCGTCTACCTGTTACCGTTTTTAATATTGAGCAAAAAAATACGAAAAAAACACGTTTATTGTATGGGGACCCCCCTTAATATTTTATTTTTTTTAATTTTTAGTATTTGTTGTTATAGCGGCAACAGAAATACATCATTTGTGAAAATTTCAGCTTTCTAGCTATCACGGTTTATGAGATACAGCCTGGAAACAGACAGACAGACAGACAGACAGACAGACAGACAGACAGACAGACAGCGAAGTCTTAGTAATAGGGTCCCGTTTTTACCCTTTGGGTACGGAACCCTAAAAAGGAAATAAGACGAACAATATGAGTAACGAAATAATTTCTTTGGGAGACGGGTTAGGACGCTATCGTACAGTTCATAGTATGTCTGGAAATGGTTCATGTCTTTTCCATTCATTGAATCAATCTACCTATATAGAAGACCGTATTTGGTGTGGCGTTGCAAATTAAGGTGTGCTATTGTTTATTATGTTGTATAACATTGGGACGAACTGCAACTTTATACTTCTGCTGAAGACTGAGAAGTGTTTCTGGATACCGACTCTTATTAACGCGCTATAGTATGGCGCCTTAACAGAATTGAAGGTTACAGCAACTACGAGTATCACCTATTTTAAGTAATAAACCAACAAGAAAAGAGGCTATGACAGAGAGTGTGCTGCAAAAAAATAATAACAGATGCACAGGAAAATACATTCCGTTAAAATAAAACGTTGCAGAAATTACAGGGTATCTTACAAAAAAGAAATGAAAGCTTACCAAAAACATTTCATGTAAAATTGGATGCCATGTCTCGCATTGTCATGCCACTTTCACTGACAAAAAGAAATCAGATGAGATCTGACTGAATTTGAAAAGCCAAGCTGCTAACTCTACAAAGTCTAACGCTACAATACTTATCTCTGTAAGCCTTAAATCTTGGTCAAAAAGCATGGCTTGGTCGTTTCATGGAACTATTACATTACTATTACAATTATACATCATTCAAGAGCAGAGATTTTAGTTTGTCTTTCTTTTTCTTCCTTAGAAGTCCATGTACGACATGTTATGCGACATAATATGTTTGTAACTGACAGCCGGAAAACGACCAAGCCATGCTTTTTGATAAAGATTAAAGGCTTACAGAGGTAAGTATTGTAGCGTTAGACTTTGTAGAGTTAGCAGCTTGGCTTTTCAAATTCAGTCAGATCTCATCTGATTTCTTTTTGTCAGTGAAAGTGGCATGACAATGCGAGACATGGCAACCAATTTTACATGAAATGTTTTTGGTGGGATTTCCTTTAACTGTGGGTAACATTGACGATGGAGTTTTAGTTAATTAAACACCTAAAAATGCATTAATAATGTGAATTATTTCACTTCTATGTCTGACAGAGATTATTTAAGCAATATAATGTGGTCGAAGATGGTAAGCATACATAACACGGAATAAGAACTGGCTCTCAAAGTAGGTGGTTGATAGTCATGGCATGTTAGGTGTTTAACGATAGCTTTTCCACTTGAGACTATAATTCTCAAGTGGAAAAGCTATCGTCAAACACCTAGGCTGCAAAACGAATACTCAAACACCATAATTCAGTTTCCTAATGATATTTTTACTACACGGAAGATTAGATCGCAGTTTCTTTTTGAAAAGGTGCTTTCCAAAATAAAAGTTGATTGCAGAACCAACTGCGCTGACATTGCTTCACTTTAGCACTTTCGACATTTCTAGGGCCTCGTTATCAAGACTTAGTGCTAAAATAAATTTTACTACTTTATAGGCGTAATTAAACACTTTATATGGGAATAGAGTAATTACAAGGGAGGTACCCTTGTAGCTACTCTACACGTAAAGTAGGGATGATTTTTTTTCTCGTATACTCCTTGGTATTGGCTGTAATTGGATAGGTAGTTCAAAAATATATTATTCAATTTAGTATTCCATATTTGTCTTCGTCTCTTTTGTAAAATATTAGGCTTTAAAATGATAATTTTTGTTAGGGTCAAGTGTCTCTCCCTCTATCAGCTAAATGGTTCTTGTCGAATAGGTATGCTGAAAAAAATCCAGCAATTAATGTCCCTAACGAAATTGTAAGGCAAAATATCACAAGTAAGTAGGTTTTACAAGTTAACGAGTAATAGGCGATCAACTTAGCTTAACTAGAATATTCTTAGTATCAAACAACCCTATTTTAAGTCCACATAATATTGACATAGACATAAATTGTGATATGGAACTACGAAACCCTACATTGCGCGTGGCCCGACATGCACATGACTGTTTTTTTTTTAAATTGGTTTTAGTTAGTACGTACTCGAAAACTAGTCTTCTAAAATCCAAACAAGAGAACTCAAGAAACATAAAGAAAACAATAGGTATGCAGTTCATGGAATGGGGTGAATCTTTTTAGGGTTCCGTACCCAAAGGGTAAAAACGGGACCCTATTACTAAGACTTTGCTGTCTGTCTGTCTGTCTCCAGGCTGTATCTCATAAACCGTGATAGCTAGAAAGCTGAAATTTTCAGAAATTATGTATTTCCCTTGCCGCTATAAAAACAAATACTAAAAATTAAAAAAAAAAAAATATTAAGGGGGGTCTCCATACAATAAACGTGTTTTTTTCGTATTTTTTTGCTCAGTATTAAAAACGGTAACAGGTAGACGCTTCAAATTTTCACAGAATATTTACTTGTATATATTCACGGATTATTTTCATTTTGTGAGTTTTTATGTATTAAATTAGGTATTTATTTTTATAGTTAATATATTTCTAAATATTTACTTACAAATTATGTTGGCTGTCGTTGAGGATGCAAAAAAACGAATTAATCTTAAAGATTATTTAATTAATATAAATTTAATTTTAATTACAACTAATTTACATGTGACTGATGTCGATGTAAGAACAAAAGTGACATACTTAGTGACCTATAACTTAAAAGTAAATTTATGTTTCGCAATTCATGACACCTGGATTCACATGGGAGTTGGTTTCTCAGTATCTTGCGGCGAACGAACCGTATTGTGAAACAGCGGCGACTTCCCGGTAGGTGTTGCTATGTGTCATCAAATCACACGATGTCTGCTTACTTAACATACAAATATTCAAGTTTCTACCTGTTAATTAAGATCGAGTAAAAATTGCTTAAAAATTACGTTTGTTGTATGGGAGCCCCCCTTTAATATTTACTTTATAGTTGTTTAATTATTTATTTTGAAAGGTAATATACAAGTAAGTATTCTGTGAAAATTTGAAGCGTCTACCTGTTACCGTTTTTAATATTGAGCAAAAAAATACGAAAAAAACACGTTTATTGTATGGGGACCCCCCTTAATATTTAATTTTTTTGAATTTTTAGTATTTGTTGTTATAGCGGCAACGGAAATACATGATTTGTGAAAATTTCAGCTTTCTAGCTATCACGGTTTATGAGATACAGCCTGGAGACAGACAGACAGACAGACAGACAGCGAAGTCTTAGTAATAGGGTCCCGTTTTTACCCTTTGGGTACGGAACCCTAAAAACAAAATTAAGGATTTTTGGCGGCAAAAAGTAATCTAAAAAATTTTTTTTTTTCAAAATACATCGAGTGTGGTATCAAAATAGAGAATTTTTAACGGTGATTACGAATATATATATTACCTATATGTTTTATTGGAGCTTGGAATAGGAAATGCTAATAAATCACATCACACTTCACACTAATAATATAAATGCGAAGTTTGTGTTAGTTTGTTACTTCTTCACGGTAAAACGGCTTGACGGACTTATCTGAAATTTGGCACACAGGTAGTTTATAATCTGGATTAACACATAAGATACTTTTTATCCCGGTATTCCCGCGGGAACGGGTAAAGCAGGATTAAACCTATTTCATACCTCAAAAAAATCACCGACAACTATTCCATTATAATTGTGCTTTAAAGTAAAGAGAGAGGAGAGAGGGGAGGGGAGGAGGAGGGTGGGGGGAGGGGGGTAGATGAGGAAGAGAAGGAGGGGAAGAGGGAGGGGGGAAGCCAAGTCCTGTCAGTGAAGATGAGTAACATTTAACATATCACAGAGAGAGACAAACGGGAGACAAAGTTTTACCACCATACTAATCCTTACTAATTAATACAAATATAATAATATACATTTGTGTATGTACATGATATATTATATACATGCATTAGACAAGACTATATTAACTTAAAATTACAAGAAAAAGAAATACTAAAATAAGTAATACGTAAACATTGCTACTAGATGTAGCACAGGTAAAGTTAAATCGCGATATCGTTGTGTTTCACATATTGCTTATATACAAATCATCGATTCCTTGTTATACTTTCTTAATTTCGATCTATAAGTAGTTATGTTTACTTTAGTTTTGTTGCAAATTATCTATCTAGTTACCCGACTGCGTAAGAAGGAGGGCTATGTTTTTCAAGTGTATGTATGTGGGTATGTATGTGGTTATGTATGTATGTTTCTATATGATCGCCTACAGGCCCTACAGCCTAAGCAACTTGACCGATTTTAATGTGCGAGGTGTCGTTAGATACGTCTTATTTTTCCAGAATGTCACAGGCTTTATTTTTTTATAACAATAATAATACATGTCTCGCAGAAATCATAAAATGCGTTATTTCGTGACGTCCATCGAACTTTTTCATAATAAACAAGTGTTTTTACTAGAATTATTCTAAAGAATGCACATTTATAATCTTTTGGAGCGATTTTATGCATACTTTTTCACAAAAAATGTATACTTAACAGCGTATCAAGCGTAACGAAATCGTAAGATAGACTGCAAAAACTGCTTTCCTGCAGTCGGGTATTTTGTTTTTATTTTAACATAGATACTTGTTTCTATATAATTCAAGTAAATTTAATGAATTCTTACTTTTAATGCGGTGATTGTCAACATCAGTCTATTGTTTATATTAAGAAAAGTCCCACAGTTACATAAATTAAACTACTTTCTCAGGTTAGTTAATATTTCATTTGGGTGACAACAGTGAGTCTGTGACACGATTGTGGGATTTTTTTTGTGAAAAGCATTCTTCTACGTATAAATCCGCTTAAGTATGCAATCTCAAGTTGTTTATTTTTTATTACCCGAGTGTGCGACGGAGAGGAGGGTAATGAGTTTTTCAGGCTATGTATGTTTGTATCTCCGTGGCAGTTTTGACATTTGGTGTCAAAAGCGGTTCGATTTTGATGCATGATATGTTGTTAGATTAATTATAATGGCATCACTACTCTGTGAAACTATGGAGCGGGTCATCAACAACAAGCTCCTATCGTACCTTGAAGACAACGAACTTCTTAGTGACCGGCAGTATGGCTTTCGGCGTAACCGGTCTACAGGAGATCATCTTGCGTACCTCACGCACATATTGAGCGAAGCGTTTGAGATGCATGGAGAAGACCTTGTCGTGTCACTTGATACCTATATCAATGGCATTTGATCGGGTCTGGCACGACAGTCCTATGAGTAAACTCCCCTACGGTAACTCTCATAGGGACTGTGCCACTGGATATCTGACTTTCTGAGGGAACCATCGATTCGAGTGGTTGTCGACGGCTGCTCATCCGATCTATTGGCTATTAATGCCGGCGTACCTCAAAGGTCTATCTAGAGTTCTATCAGCAACATTGTTTTTATTACACATACATTTTATTTTATTTTTTAAACATTATTTTAACACATAAATAAGCTTAAGCCCGAAATCTTCGGGTATGCGGATGATATCACTGTTGTTGAGAGATACTAGTCCAGTGCGCGTGCCAGAAGTGAAGACACCTGATTACAGAGAGAGGTTATGGTAAGTCGTATTGATTCATCCTTGGAAGCAGTCTCCACATGGCGTGAAGCTAATCTGCCCCCGTATTCTGAACCCATTCGGTTTCGGAATCGATTCGATTTGTATATCTCCGTCTCTGTCATTCTCTATGGAAATGACAAAGACGGAGATATACAAATCAAATCGATTCCTAAACCGAATGGGTTTAGAATACGGGGGCTGGTGAGCTTTAATGCTACCAAAACTCAGGCGTGTCTGTTTTCCGCGAAAAAATGTCCTTTTCTGCTGTCTCCTACTTTTCGCGGAGTATCAATACCGACAGGCGATTACCTTAACATCTTAGGTATCCAGCTCGCGGCCAACATGAACTTTATTGTGCGTACTCTGAATCCAAAGCAAAAGTCGCTGCTAAAAATACGCGCTAAGTGACTTATCAATGATGGCTCGTTGGTCGATTTCAAGCTACAGAGCTTGTCTCACCGACGAGAAGTGGCCAGTCTGTCGGTATTCTACAGAACGGCAGAACGGCGGTAATCGGTATTACGGCGAGTGTGCACAGGAGCTGCATCACCTGATCATACCATCGCCGCTCTATAATGTAACCAGACGCTCATATACAAGAGGCACTATCTCACTTCATTCAGAGATTCCATTCAGTCACACCAAGTGTTTCCTATCCAATTTCTTGGTGAGAACGGCAGAGGTGTGGAATGCTCTTCCTGAGTCGGTGTTCTCTATGAAATACAACCCGGGGTTTTTTAAGAAAAAAGTGAATAGATATCTCCTAGGCAGGCGTGCTACATCTTCGATCTCATCATCCCTTCCCATCAGGTGAGATTGTGGTCAAACGCAGGCCTAGATTGTCATATAAAAACTTTATTATGTGAGTTTCCCGTGGTATGTTCATCATCATCATCATCTTAGCCACAAGAAGTCTACAGCTGGACATAGGCCATAGGACAGCCCACTTGTGGGCTGGCCTATGGCCTAAGTGGGCTGAATGTAGCGGCTTCCTGCCATTTGTATAATATCTTCTGTCCACCTTGTGGCTGGTCTTTCTACGCTGCCGATTCCGATAACGATATAACGATTCGACGTTGCGCCTGACAAATATATTAAAGCAAAGAAAGAGTTCATACGTCATAGCGATATCGATGTCTGTCGTTTGTCGCATAGAACCTGGGCTAATCTAATGCACAGTACCGATTCCCGATGGCGAGCAAGCAAAACTCTGAGAAAATTACCACTTCCATTCCACACAGTTTGTTTGAATTCACTTCGATATCGTTTAGGCTACTTTAGGTCGTCCACAGCTTCCAGCGTTTTATGCATCAGTTGCTGAGAGGCCTGGATGACTTCACCTTCTAGCTACATCGAACGCATAATTCTGTATACCAATCTAAAATGAAGAAGACCATTAAAGTCGTCTACATCAAATATTCAAGCGCCTGACGGAATACGCACTCACTATCAAAATCTCGAATAAAATAATCATATAATTACAGCTTGTTCATAAACTACAAAACCAAATATGACCAAAATATTATGTAACCTTAACGGACCTATGATTAATTAATTGAAGAGGTAATTTGCAATATCTGTTCAAAATTTACGGAGAAATAAATAAATAACCTGATAAAATTAATGAAAAAACGGATAAAGTCAAATACAAAACCTCTGTAACATTCGAAGTAAGTTAGCAATAGGTTCAACTATGTAGGAATATTAAAATATACTCGAATATCATTAAACCACGCCAAAAATATTTCACAAAATTTGTTTTAATTTGCAGTAAATAAGAATATTAAGTGCTTATGAAAAGGAGCATAAATATTTTTTTAAATTATCATATCTCCGGAGATATTCGACAGAAACGGCCCAAACTTGGTGAAATAGTGTATTTTGAACCACTGAACAAATAACTAAAACAAACCCAAAAAGTCAAATTTGGGTGAAAATTGTCTCCGCGTCCACAGAAAATTTTAAAAGCTATGAAATAATAAATGGGTGGGTGGGCGAGCTAAAATTTTCCGTTTTCGTGCGATACCTCGAGAACCGGCCGCGGGAGGTTCGCGAAAATCGCGACACGTACGCACCGGCCGGTCCCCGACCGTCTCCGATCGTCGTGCGCTCGCTATCGTGCAGGAGGAAAAAGTCAAGAACGCGTCGAGACACACCGATCGGGAAAATTCGTATCCAACATGGGGATCGGATAGAAGAGCGCATCTCGAGTGTCGTTCGCGAAGACAACTTTGCGATAAGGTCAATGACCTCTGAACTACAGCGTCTTGAAATTTTTACGTATTAATCGCTATATCTCGGAAACTTTTAGTCGCATAGGGTTAAAACTAGTTAAAAAAAAAAGATATTAACATGGTCCATTATATAGATTACAGTTAACGTATTTTTTTTACATATAACAAATTTAAACAGTTGCACGGAGATGGATACATTTTTTACGATTTTTGCGGGCTGTATCACGCATCTCGTATGCGTATGTGTGTGTATATATATGTATTTGTATGTGTTTGTGTGTGTGTGTGTGTACGAGTATGTGTATTGTGTGTATGTGTATTTGGGTATGTGTATTTATGTATGTGTATGTATATATGTATGTGTGTGTGTGTGTGTGTGTGTGTGTGTATGTGTATTGTTTATGTGTGTGCATGTGTATGTGTGTGTGTGTGTGTGAAAATTATATAAATTTAAAAACTAACCTAACCTAACCTAACTTAAAAAAAAAAAAAACTATAAACAAATAAGTGGGGGTTTGGAGGGGTTCGGAGGGGGGGGGGGGGGGTGGGGATGGGGGTTAAAAACCCTTGAATATATTTAAAAAACTTAACTAACAAAAAAGTTGTTCTAAACGCAAAAAATATATAAATAAAAAAAACCTAACCGACCTAGCCCCTCATATCCCTATGTTACGGAAAATTAGCTCGCGGGCCGGGTCTATGCACCCGGACAGGAAAGGAAAAAAAAAAAATAGCCTAACCTAACCTAACCTAACCTAACCTAACATTAAAAAAAAAAAACTATAAACAAATAAGTGGGGCGAGGGGAGGGGGGGGGGGGGGGGGTGAAAGGTGGGGGGTAAAAACCCTGAAATACATACTAAAAAAATTACCTAACTTTTTTTGTAGTAAACCCAAAAAATATATAAATTAAAAAAAATAGTAACCTAACCTAAAAAAAAATTTATAAACACTTATCTAATCTAACCGTTTTTTTGTTTTAACATAAAAATATATATAAAAAAAAAAATATGCTATAATATAACCTTACCTAACCTAACCTTTAAAAAAAATCTATAAACAAATAAGAGGGGGTTCGAAGGGAAGGGGGGAGGGGGGAAGGGGGGGGGGGTAAAAAACCTGAAATAGATAAAAAAAAAATACTAATCTAATCTACCCGTATCTTTTTTGTTTTAAACGCAAAAATATATAAATAAATAAAAAAAAACTAACCCAACCTTTAAAAAAACCTTAAAACAAATGAGAGGGGGGTTCATTATATAAACGAAATTTAAAAAAAAGCCTATCTAACCTTAATTTCGTTTTTTTTGTGTTAACATAAAAATATATAAATTAAAAAAATAATACGCAAATATAACCTTACCTAACCTAACCTTTAAAAAAATCTATAAACAAATAAGAGGGGGTTCGAAGGGGAGGGGCGAGGGGAAGGGGGGAGGGAGGGGTAAAAATCCTGAAATAGATAAAAAAAAAAATACTAATCTAATCTACCCGTATCTTTTTTGTTTTAAACGCAAAAATATATTAATAAATAAAAAAACTAACCTAACCTTTAAAAAAAACCTTAAAACAAATAAGAGGGGGGTTCATTATATAAACGAAATTTAAAAAAAGCTAATCTAATCTTAATTTCGTTTGTAAATGCTAAAATATACATATTTAAAAAAACTAACCTATCTTTTATTTATTTATATATAAAAAAAGAGAGGGGTGGGAGGGGGGGGGGTCTATAGAACCAGGAATCTAATTGTATTTTATTGCGAAATTCTGTAAATTTGATATGCAATTTTTTTTTTTATTTTTTTTTAGTTTAGTCTGTGATTCGTAAAATTTTAGGAATTTTTTTGATATCGAAACTTCGTATAACGCTCTGCGCCGCGGCGTAGTAAGAGGACCGAGAGTGTTCGGAGTGAGTGGGAGATCACATTTCCTCCTATCCTCCCATCTCTCCTCAATTTACACTAAACTTACAGTAAAGTGAGTTGAAGTTTAGAAATGTTTAAAGACAAATTGTTATTATTATTATTATAAAAAAAAAAAAAAAAAAAAAAAAAAAAAATGTCTCGCACGTATGCGTCACTCTTAACTTTCATTTTTTTTTTTACAATAGTTATAATAAAAACATAAATATTGTAAACAATAAAAACTTGAAAAATAATAGTGCCGTCGGCGACTGGGGGGCAAGAGGAGATGGGCCTTGTTAAAGTTTTTTCAGCGCTGTGACTATCGACACCATTGAGTTAAATCTCACTACGTTCTGTGTAGTTGGTGTATATGAAACGATATGAGTTGATATAGTATCTATCTCACGATAGATGGTATATCGGGCGTACACATCTAAATGCCGCGCGGCAAGCGCACGGTAATTGATACAGTCCAATATAAATATCCACCGTAGCGGAGAGTTGACTTGTATCCTCTTCGCTTAGAGTGTGGTGTAAGGAGATGAATGAATCATCTCCGCGGCTCTAATAACTCCGGGCGAAATCGTTACTGTAACTTACGATATGCAGCTATATAATAATACGAGTGTCGTATCCGAGTCTTGGACATGAACATTCATGATTGGATCTTGATTGATCTTTCAGCGACATATTTGAATGTCGATCACTCGCGATGTTATATCACATCGTGGCGTGCGCGCATGAATTGGCCAAAAAGACACACCCCGGCTTGAACAACCTCTCACTCATATGAACGGTCCGGCCGTGGGAAAGTTATTGCGGCGATTCTTCGTGTACGGTCCCAACCGTACAGCCCCCGTATTCTGAATCCATTCGGTTTCGGAATCGATTCGATTTGAATATCTTCGTCTCTGTCATTTCCATAGAGAATGACAGAGACGGAGATATACAAATCGAATCGATTCCGAAACCGAATGGGTTCAGAATACGGGGGCAGGACATACTCCTCGGATGCAATCTTCGTAGCCTTAACTTTGTATAACTTTATCTTCCTCATCTCACACTTCCTGCGGCTGGAGCATGTACGATCTCGCTTACGTTGTTTGACTCGTGAGCTCCCTGGTTGATCCTGCCAGTAGTTATATGCTTGTCTCAAAGATTAAGCCATGCATGTCTCAGTGCAAGCCGTATTAAGGCGATACCGCGAATGGCTCAATATATCAGTTTTGGTTCCTTAGATCTTACTCAGTTACTTGGATAACTGTGGTAATTCTAGAGCTAATACATGCAATTAGAACTCTGACCAGTGATGGGACGAGTGCTTTTATTAGATCAAAACCAATCGACGGAGGGCCTCGCGTCCGAAGTCGTTAATTTTGATGAATCTGGATAACTTTTGCCGATCGCACGGTCTCGAACCGGCGACGCATCTTTCAAATGTCTGCCTTATCAACTTTCGATGGTAGTTTCTGCGACTACCATGGTTGTCACGGGTAACGGGGAATCAGGGTTCGATTCCGGAGAGGGAGCCTGAGAAACGGCTACCACATCCAAGGAAGGCAGCAGGCGCGCAAATTACCCACTCCCGGCACGGGGAGGTAGTGACGAAAAATAACGATACGGGACTCTTACGAGGCCTCGTAATCGGAATGAGTACACTTTAAATATTTTAACGAGGAACAATTGGAGGGCAAGTCTGGTGCCAGCAGCCGCGGTAATTCCAGCTCCAATAGCGTATACTAAAATTGTTGCGGTTAAAAAGCTCGTAGTTGCATTTGTGCGCCGCGCTGTCGGTGCACCGCATCCGCGGTGATACTGACACGTTTGCGGAGCATATCGTCGGTGAGCCGGCGGTAACACGCCGGTTCAATATCAAAATCCTATCGCGGTGCTCTTCAGTGAGTGTCGAGATGGGCCGACAATTTTACTTTGAACAAATTAGAGTGCTCAAAGCGGGCTCAAAATGCTGCTTGAATATTTCGTGCATGGAATAATAGAATATGATCTCGGTTCTATTTTGTTGGTTTTCAGAACTCCGAGGTAATGATTAATAGGGATAACTGGGGGCATTCGTATTGCGACGTTAGAGGTGAAATTCTTGGATCGTCGCAAGACGAACATCAGCGAAAGCATTTGCCAAAGGTGTTTTCATCAATCAAGAACGAAAGTTAGAGGTTCGAAGGCGATTAGATACCGCCCTAGTTCTAACCGTAAATATGTCGTCTAGCAATCCGCCGACGTTACTACAATGGCTCGGCGGGCGGCTTCCGGGAAACCAAAGATTTTGGACTCCGGGGGGAGTATGGTTGCAAAGCTGAAACTTAAAGGAATTGACGGAAGGGCACCACCAGGAGTGGAGCCTGCGGCTTAATTTGACTCAACACGGGAAATCTCACCAGGCCCGGACACCGGAAGGATTGACAGATTAACAGCTCTTTCTTGATTCGGTGGGTGGTGGTGCATGGCCGTTCTTAGTTGGTGGAGCGATTTGTCTGGTTAATTCCGGTAACGAACGAGACTCTAACCTGCTAAATAGGCGTCGTCATTTCGGTGTGCGTGATTCGTCACGCAACTCACTGGCGACGTATTAAAATTCTTCTTAGAGGGACCGGCGGCTTCGAGCCGCACGAGATTGAGCAATAACAGGTCTGTGATGCCCTTAGATGTCCTGGGCCGCACGCGCGCTACACTGAAGGAATCAACATGTTCTCCCTGGCCTAGAGGCCCGGGCAACCCGTTGAAACTCCTTCGTGATGGGGATTGGGGTTTGCAATTATCCCCCATAAACGAGGAATTCCTAGTAAGCGCCTAGTAGCTCGCGTTGATTACGTCCCTGCCCTTTGTACACACCGCCCGTCGCTACTACCGATTGAATGATTTAGTGAGGTCTTCGGACTGACACGCGGTGGCTTCACGGCCGTCGGCGTCGCTGGGAAGTTGACCAAACTTGATCATTTAGAGGAAGTAAAAGTCGTAACAAGGTTTCCGTAGGGGAACCTGCGGAAGGATCATTAACGTATATGATGTAGATCGTATCGTGCTTCGTACGATATGTGACTCACATATTCATAGTTATCATCCCTCTTCTTCTGTAAAAGATGACGTGTATGTGTGTGCGTGTGTGTGTGCACGCGAATGGCGCGCACCGTGTGTATTCTCTATGCGCACGGAGTGCGTGTTCGCGTGCGCGCGCGCATGTCGTCGCGTCGTGTGCCGTACATCTATATTGGACTTTGACGATTTGAAATCCGTAATCTGAGTCTTTAACGTACATGTGCACGCGTTCGTTAACACAACACAAATACGGTTTAGAGTGTGGGTGGTGGACGACGTCGATCTCTATATGGTATCGTGTTTCCCCTCTCGCTTCTAAGATTATAACGATTATATTTTTTTTATTTAAATTGTATCGTACAAATACATAAACGATTACCCTGGACGGTGGATCACTTGGCTCGCGGGTCGATGAAGAACGCAGTTAATTGCGCGTCATAGTGTGAACTGCAGGACACATTTGAACATCGACATTTCGAACGCACATTGCGGTCCATGGAGACACATCCAGGACCACTCCTGTCTGAGGGCCGGCTGCATAATAACAAATACCACACTGCGCGTGTATTATCGCTGCGCATTTGACGGTTCCACGTCGTCGTAGACGACGGAGGTCCGTTTAAAAATGAACAAATCAATAAGGGAGGAGAGCGGCTCTACGTGTGTTACTCGTAGCGCCCGCCCCGCACTCTTTGAACTTGTGACGAGACGTGTGAGGTGGTGCCGCTGCGTGTGCACGGAGCTCGCTCGACGAACCCTGACAGTAGGCGGACTCGACGTCCGAAGGGCGCGACCGCGCCGCGTAGTCGTTTCGTGCGATTGCGCGACGTCGTAGCGCCGACGGATATCGTGTCTGCCTCGATTTATAACGTTGGCCTCAGATCAGGGAGGATTACCCGCCGAATTTAAGCATATTAGTAAGCGGAGGAAAAGAAACTAACCAGGATTTCCTTAGTAGCGGCGAGCGAACAGGAAATAGCCCAGCACTGAATCCCGCCGTTGTCACGGCGGCGGGAGATGTGGTGTTCGGGAGGTTCCGCTTTCTCGTCGTTGTCTTCTCCTGTCCAAGTTCGTCTTGAACGGGGCCGTTTTCCCGTAGAGGGTGCCAGGCCCGTAGTGACGGAGGACGGCGGCGAGAGGGACTCTCCTCAGAGTCGGGTTGCTTGAGAGTGCAGCCCTAAGTGGGTGGTAAACTCCATCTAAGTGAGGTGGTGCCGCTGCGTGTGCACGGAGCTCGCTCGACGAACCCTGACAGTAGGCGGACTCGACGTCCGAAGGGCGCGACCGCGCCGCGTAGTCGTTTCGTGCGATTGCGCGACGTCGTAGCGCCGACGGATATCGTGTCTGCCTCGATTTATAACGTTGGCCTCAGATCAGGGAGGATTACCCGCCGAATTTAAGCATATTAGTAAGCGGAGGAAAAGAAACTAACCAGGATTTCCTTAGTAGCGGCGAGCGAACAGGAAATAGCCCAGCACTGAATCCCGCCGTTGTCACGGCGGCGGGAGATGTGGTGTTCGGGAGGTTCCGCTTTCTCGTCGTTGTCTTCTCCTGTCCAAGTTCGTCTTGAACGGGGCCGTTTTCCCGTAGAGGGTGCCAGGCCCGTAGTGACGGAGGACGGCGGCGAGAG